>CM060689.1:2651428-3977142 GCA_030686995.1 Artemisia argyi
ATATGCTTACTTAGAAGAAAAATCACTTCTTCCAGTAGTCATATCGTCGTTACTAAAAACAAATCAAAAAGAAAGACTCGTTTCTGTTCTTAAGAAGCATAAACGTGCTTTTGCTTGGAAAACTTCTGATATTCCAGGAATTAGTCCTGATTTTTGCAAACACAAAATCAATTGTGAAGAAGGTTCTAAACCCGTTGTAGAAAGACAACGTCTACTCAACCCAAATATGAAAGAGGTTGTTAAGAAGGAAATCATTAAACTTCTTGATGCAGGAATTATTTATCCTATCGAGGATAGCCCATGGGTGAGTCCAGTTCATTGTGTTCCAAAGAAAGGAGGAATGACTGTAGTGACAAACGAAAGGAATGAGTTAGTTCCTACTAGAACTGTCACTAGATGGCTAGTATGTATTGATTACAGAAAACTTAATAAAGCCACCAGGAAAGATCATTTTCCTTTACCATTCATGGATCAGATGCTCGAAAGATTAGCAGGAAACAAATACTTTTGCTTCCTTGATGGTTTTTCGGGATATTTCCAAATTCCTATCGATCCAGCCGACCAAGAGAAAACCACATTTACATGTCCTTTTGGAACCTACGCTTACAGGCGTATGCCTTTTGGTCTCTGTAATGCACCTGCAACTTTTCAAAGGTGTATGATCGCAATATTTCAAGACATACTTGAAACATCTATGGAAGTTTTCATGGATGATTTTTCAGTTTTTGGTGATTCTTTTGAAACTTGTCTTTCCAATCTCGATAAAATGCTTGAAAGATGTGAAGCCGCACATTTAGTTCTTAATTGGGAAAAATGTCATTTCATGGTAACTGAAGGAATTGTGTTAGGACACAAGATATCAAGTTCAGGGATGGAAGTAGATAAAGCTAAAATAGATGTTATCACCAAATTACCACCACCAACTAATGTTAAAGCCGTTAGAAGTTTTCTAGGACATGCCGGTTTTTACCGCCGATTTATCAAAGATTTTTCAAAAATATCACGTCCTATGACTAAACTTTTAGAAAAGGATTCTGTATTTGATTTCAATGCTGGCTGCATTAAAGCTTTCGAAACATTGAAAAGTCAATTAAATAGTGCCCCAATTATGGTTGCACCTAATTGGTCACTACCATTGGAAATCATGTGTGACGCAAGCGATTTCGCTGTTGGAGCTGTTTTAGGACAACGTAAAGGAAAACATTTTCGTCCTATTTACTTTGCTAGTAAAACACTCAACAATGCTCAACAAAACTATACGGTTACGGAGAAAGAATTATTAGCCATAGTTTTTGCATTCGACAAATTCAGATCTTATCTCGTGCTTTCAAAAACGTTAGTTTTTACCGATCATTCCGCACTCAAATATTTGTTTAAAAAACAAGATGCAAAACCACGTCTTATCAGATGGATTTTATTACTGCAAGAATTTGATATCGAAATAAAAGATAAGAAAGGAGCAGAAAATCTTGCAGCTGATCATTTATCACGTCTCAAGAATCCAAATTTGGAAGAATTAAAAGAAAATGAAATTAATGATTATTTTCCAGAAGAAACTCTCATGACGATAGATAAAGATGATGATGAGGAAATACCATGGTTTGCAAATTACGCAAATTATCTTGCAGGAGACATTCTTAAAAAAGGGATGAGTCACTACCAACGTAGTAAGTTCTTTTCAGAACTAAAACACTATTATTGGGAGAAACCTTATCTTTTTAAGATGTGCAAGGATGGAATGATACGAAGATGTGTTTCGGGTGCCGAAACAAGAAAAATCTTGATGAATGTCATCATGGCCCAACTGGGGGACATTATGGTCCTTCCACTACAGCTAGAAAAGTTTTTGATGCTGGATTTTATTGGCCTATAATTTTCAAACAAGCGTATACTCTTGTTCAAAACTGTGATGCGTGCCAAATATCCGGTAACCTTTCTCGAAGAGACGAAATGCCTCAAAAGAGCATTCAAGTCTGTGAAATATTCGATATTTGGGAATTGATTTTATGGGACCCTTCCCTAAATCACACAAATACGAATATATCCTCGTTGCAATCGATTATGTTTCTAAATGGGTTGAAGCTGAAGCTCTTCCTACTAACGATGCACGAGTTGTTGTCAACTTTCTCAAAAAGCTTTTTGCTCGCTATGGAATTCCTAAAGCTTTAATAAGTGATAGAGGATCCCATTTCTGTAATAAACAAATGGAGAAAGTAATGAAACGATATAGAGTTCATCATCGTTTTGCTACAGCTTATCATCCACAAACTAGTGGTCAAGTCAAAAATACCAATAGAGCTATAAAAAGAATACTTGAAAAAACCGTTAAAGACAATCCTTCCGTTTGGTCAAGAAAATTAGATGACGCTCTATGGGCATTTCGTACGGCATATAAGACACCAATTGGTACGACACCGTATAGACTCTTGTATGGGAAAACATGTCATCTACCGTTCGAACTTGAACATCGTGCTTATTGGGCGTTAAGAAGCTGTAATCCTGATTTAAAAATAGCTGGAGAAAAGAGATTTTTGCAATTACATGAACTTGATGAGTTAAGACTTCAAGCTTATGAAAACTCCAAGCTATACAAAGCAAGAACCAAAGCTTATCATGATAGAAAGCTAAGAATTCGAAAACAATTCAAAGCTGGAGATAAAGTTCTGCTTTTCAATATGAAATACAAGTTTAAAGCTCCGAAACTCAAACCAAAATGGTTTGGACCATATATAGTGAAACAGGGATTTCCTTCAGGTTATGTTGAACTTTATGACAAACATGGTGGAAGTTTAATTGTAAATGGGCACCGAATTAAACTTTATTATGATAAGGAGCAATTAAACATGATTTCTAATGAAGAAATTTCATCCGAATTTGAATATGAAGCTATCACATTCATGGCTCCACACAAGGAAATGTGCTATATATATGAATAAAGGAAATCTTGTGACATGTTGTTAGCCAATGAGCTAAGTATGAAGAATTTTGTTATGGCGAATCGATGTATCATTATTTGAAGAAGAGGAAGATTGTAACTATAATCATTTATGGGTTCGTGGTTTGTTCGGTGACTAGCAACAATTGGACTTAGACTTTAATTTATTTTTCTTTTAAAACCAATTTCATAAATTTTCCCATGTCTTATCCCTATCCTTACCAAATTACTTTATCTATCTGGATATTGTAATAGCTTTGTGAGAATATCAAGTGCAAGAATATTGTAGTGACCATCCGGTTTTTGAGTAATCAAGAACTCGCGCCAGTAATCTATTATGTTTTTGTATGAGATGTTTGAACATAAGCCTGGTACAACCCAAAGCCTTACATTATAACCCGAATAAAAGACCTCTTTGATATGTAGACTTGGTGCTTACGCCATTGCGATGTAGTTTTGTTTCTTGTACAAGCTTATGGTAATAATAAGATCATGACTGAGCAATGAGTGTGATTTCTCTTATTTACTCCACTACCTAAATAAATGAGTGATTGAGTGAATTATACTTTGATTCTTTTTCGTGAGGTGTTTAGAAATGTTAATCAAGCAAGAAAATCATTGGGTATTGTCAAACATCTCGATTTTTCACCACTAAAGCTTAAAATGATGAATCGTATCTTGTACTTGTACTTGGTGGATTTGCATCACATTTTTCTAATCATTTTTGGATACCATGTGGATATTTAGTTTTCTTCTAGATTTGCTTGAGGACAAGCAAAGTTTAAGTGTAGGGGATTTGATAACGCTCAAAGTTTACATGTTTTTATAAGCGTTATTAGTGTTTTTGTGTATGTTATTTGGTTGTTTTTATATGCTTTTGCCACTAAATCGTATCAAAGTATGTTTTGTAGCATATTTAGCCAAATGCAGGAAAAATGGAGAAAAAGTGAAGGAAGTGAAGTATACGCGATTACACGAAGATTCCCAAGCTCAAAAGTCAAATCTATGAAGTAATTCATATGAGAACCTAAGTTTTGTCATCTCAAAGTTCCAAGTTCAGAAGTTAATCAAGTTTGGATAGTACATGAAGAGCTACTCAAGTCAAAGTCAAAGTCCAAAGCTGTCAGAAGTTACCATCCGATCGGTTGGTGTGAAACCGATCGGATGGTCATAATTACCTTTCACCAACCGATCGGTGCCAACCCGCAACCGATTGGATGGCCGAAGCTGCATGTTTTTGCCAACTTTGTGCACGAATCTTGGTCTTTTGTCCCATGGTTCTAGGCCCTTTTTAGTGTCTTATTGTCCAAGTTCAAGCATTTAAGTTCTTATTTATTACCATGAGTGTTGGACAAGCCTATAGGGGACCTCAAAAGTGCATAACTCAACACCATTCAACACACAATTGAAGATATCATTTACTCTCATTACTACACACAATTATTATCATCTTCTAGCTCTCTAAGGAAGAAAATTCGTGCAGAAAGAACCTGGAAGTTTGGAGGACAAAGGAAGCAACATTTGGAATCCGGAAATCTCAAGAAATCATCACCAACTCTTAGGTTATCAATACCTTGTCATTTGTTATCAATTTCAAAGCATTGTAAGACTTATAACCATGAATTCTTATGTTAGATATTCTGAGTTTATTTGCATGTTTGCTATGAGTGGCTAGTAATCTTTTTACACTTGTTTTGATGATATTTTATACTTAGTGATAGTGATGATTGTGATAACATGTTTTAATTCAATTTCAAGTCAATCCTAAGAACCAATTGTACCTTAAGTTTCATCATGACATTTGTTTAGTCAAGGTTAACTAATTGATAATAGTTTCAAAGGTCGAAAGATTTGTTATTACTCAACTAGTTATAATCATTTGTCTATGAATGATTGTTTTTCACCATAATTATTCTTGACTAAACAAAGAAACAAGAAGTATGATTGTAATAAGAATTCTTTTATAACGTCAAATCGGATTGTTTGTTAACCTTTAGTAGGACGAAAGTTTAAATGTTTATAAACGATTGTGACCTTTTTGTCTATGAAGAGGTTACCTTTTGTATTGACCATTTCCTAAGAGTATTTGATTGGTAATAAAAGTTTTTCTTGTGTTTAAGATATCCACCATACCTTATGAACCTTGGATAGATCTTGAATTGATTGGTTTACACCTAAAGCTTGTTTTTATGAACTAAAATCTTGACGAAGGTTTGATTTGTAGAAACATTAGATTAGATCACCATCTAATTATCTCAACCAACATGTTATCAAAAGTTATCACAATCATGTGTATCATTAAGTAGAAAACTAGTCTAAGCAAGTGTAGTTTTTAATTTATTGAATTTGCTTATTAGCATATTTGCGTACATTTGAGATTTACTTTTAGACTTATATTTCGATTCACTCACAAATCTCTTCGAACGATCCCGACTTACCATCATATGTTGCTATAACAGACGAGTACACTTGCTCGTATGTGTTGTTTCTAGATTTGGTAATTCACTCTTATAAATTTAAAACTTGCACTAACAAATAGCACATCAAGCATCCTGACAATATTGTACAGTTCCAAATGTTCCGATTGAGTACGCGTACTATTTTTTGTTCCACTTAATGTAACGAACTTTTAAGTTTTGTTCCATTCTACCGCACGAAACTTGTTTAACTGGTAGCAAGATTTTTTTCCCCATGAAAGCTGCCACGTTGGATTTCCACTATATATTATATACTTGTAAAAGCCGTTAAATAGTCATATACTTTCTCAAATTTACTCATATGGTACGTGTGTCGAAAATAACTAAAAATTTGGTTTTTTTTTTCTTTTTTTTTGCACTTTCATCTATTTTTTCACCTTTTCATCTGGTTGGACATCTTCGTTCGTTTTTACACGTTTTTGTCCATTTTTGCAATTTTTCGTCTATTTTTACACGTTTTCATCCATTTTGCACGTTTTCACCCGTTTTTACACCTTTTCATCCATTTTTCCACGTTTTCTCCTATTTTTACATGTTTTCATCCGTTTTTGCACGTTTTTGTCCTTTGGTACATGTTTTTGCTCAGTTCTACACGATTTCATCTTTTTTTTGCACATTTTGTATGTTTTTGCACGTTTTCATCTGTTTTTACACGTTTTTGCACGTTTTCGGCCATTTTTACATGTTTCATCTGTTTTTTCAAGTTTTCTCCCGTTTTTACACGTTTTCAATTATTTTTGCGCCTGGTGGTATCGTATATAAGATCACACGGTTGCTTTTAGGAGCGATCTGTTCATCCAACTCGAAATATCATAAGTAAGAGAAGAACAAGAATATGACGCCCGAAATTCCCATGTCTTTATTGGTTGGACCAACCGGCGAAATTAGTCTTCCTGAATTGGAAGAGCAAGAACAACTCTCAAATGAAGTTGCATAAGTCTCAAATGGGAAAATGCAAAAACTAAAATATTTTGGGGCAAACAATTAATTCATGGCGATATGATGGGGCAATAAAGGAATTAGCCCTTTAAGTATATCCGTTCGGGTGTGACTTTCTTTGAAACTAAGCATAAAATGATATCTATACTACTTATAAAGCATATTGCACCTTTTTTCATATTTAATTTTTAAGATTTCTATATTTAGATTTTAAGTAAAATACAAGTGATAAAACATAAAGCACAAGTATGTAAATCTCAATATTTTAAGGTCAAGATATCTCTTACATATGTACAATTAATACACCCTATCACCAATTAATACAAGTTAAAAAGCATAATTTACAAGTTCTTAAAACAGAAACAAAACTTTAAAACACTATTCTAACATATACAATTTAATTCACCCATTCGTCAAAATATACAACTATTAAACCACTATATACAATCTAATCAAGTTATTTGATACAACTCTATTATTATTTACTTCAGACTTAAAATAATTGAATCGACCCGGACTAAATTAATACTATAGAAAACAAGATTGCATCAGCAAAAAATATAAGTTTGAAGTTTTATACTGTATCATATTAAAATGATATCGAGATTATATGTACTTTCTTTTATCTTGAATAATAACAAACAAATAAGACAAAAAGATACTAAGGTAAATATCTATGAAGACATGATAGGATTGAATTTTCCGCAAAAATATTTAATCATCAACAAAATACTTTCGTGCACTAAAAAAACTTTAAAACTCTCGGTACCCCACGCCAAGAGTGGCGTTTTACCCACAAATGCAACGCGATGGCACGAGCTCCACACCGTGGCTCGCTTTTTTTAGTCATGCGCCGTCGTGACCAGCCTAAATGGTCCCGGAAAACGTAACTATACGGCGCAGCATGCACACTAAGGCCCGCGTTTTCCCGTCAAATGGTCCGTTTTTCACTTTTTTTTCTTCATTTTGGCGAAGTTTTGTACGTGGCTGTATGTTTTCAATGAAGTGACAAGAAAAAGCAGTGACTGCGTGTGAGGAATAAAGAATTGATTGTGTAACTATAATTATTTTTTTCATTTTTTAAGGTTGAAATGGAAGAAGTGAATATGATTATTTGATGGGTGTTGCGTTTTTTTGAGATAAAAGGTGGGAAGGAGGCATATTTTTTGTGATAAATATTAGGGTTACTTATTAGTTGTAACGGGCTCATGTATTGGATTATGGTTATGTGGACTGGGCTTAGCCGAAAATTTGGTGAATTATAATGGGTTGTTTGTGAGGTTGGAAATTTGATTTGAGTTAATGAAATCTTTTTTTAGTTAACTGTATTTTTAATGTATTTTTTTATTAATAAAATTTTTAATTTTAGTTAAACATGTTTTATTTAAATAAATGAAAAAAAAATCTATTATATGTATATGTGAGGTCTAGGGGTGCACGACGGCACCAGAATCTGGTATTGTAAGAGGGAGGGTGTTTTTGGTGTTGTGGTGGATTCTGTTGTTATGAGAAAACGTATTGATGTGGCAGCACTTTTCCCATAACACCAACAGGACGGCACGAATGGTACCCAATGCTCTTAGAAGAGATAATATTAACTATTATAATTTATGCTTGAAAGCATAAAAAAAATGACAATAAATACTTGAATCTAAAGAAGAGGAAAAAATATGATTGAGAGAATAGATGAAGTGTCGTGTGAGCATGGCTTAGAAAAAGAGAGGCTGTGTAAATGACCAAACAAAAACCCTAATATTTAAGTATAAATGTGTTTATTTTCAAAGCCCAATAAGTTTATGTATTTTTTTTTATTTTTATTTTTTTTACAAGCCCGTTAATAAAAATCAAATATGTGTTAATAGTCGTGCATTAGAATCAAACCGATACACTATACGGTAACTGATAAGATACTCAAGATACTCATACTAAATATCTAAATGCAAATGCAAACAATTATACAATTATTAATACGAAATTATCCACAAGAATTTGAAAAGTAAATAAAATTTATATACTAGAAGTCTAGAACTATTTTTTACTTTAAAGTTGTAACTTTTACATATATAGCTTATATAAAAACCTTCTTTTGAATCTTGGAGGTAACATGTTAAACGCATCAAAAAGTTTTATGTTATAAATGATATGCATAAGTATGTGATTACACAACAATTTAGTTATTTGCAACTACCCGTTAATGTCGACCACTACGACCTCCTACATCGTCAAGCAACCAGTATCCGCATATTTGTCACCGCAACAATGCGCTGACAATCACATAACTTTTTAACTACTTGCAATTATACTATTGTCTTAATTAAAATTATTGTTATCCGTAAAGTAATTATTAAAAAAAGTATTGCCGAATAACATCACATTGCCCGAAGATACTGTCACAAAAAAGAGTCCATCTTATTATTTATTTTTGTCCAAAATAATTGTCCAGTTTTTATATATAGACAGTAATTATGACTGATTTTCCAACTTTACCCTTGTAATTGAAACTTGCATTAATTACTCATTTTTTTTTTTTTTTATTTCTATATTAACAATTAGGGTAAAAATGACTTTTTATCAATCAAAACTATCATTAGTTACAAATATCATAATTTTTACACTTTTTTGTGGACTTTTTATTGGGAAAGTGAGAGTAACATTTTTTTTTGGAACTTGGTTTTCTTCATTTCTACTACTACTACGTATAATGCACCATCCATCAATTAATAACCCCTTGTAAAATTCCCTAGCTCTAATTAAAAATTGAACAACATTTCGTAAGAGACTTAGTTCATCCTCCTCTTATTGTTATCGTATCGATCTCTTTATCATTCTCACCCACCTTATAGTGACCACTCACCTTCATTTCTGGACACCAATATATTCATTTTTCTTTTAACCCCAAAACCCACTTGAAAATAGCTTCTTGAAGACACATATGATAAACACGATTTGTATTATTGAATGTGTGTGTCGTACAATACAAAGGAGATGAATATAAAGGGGATACGAAGGGCTATATTTAGGGTAAATTGATAATGCTCACTAATTAGCCAATTGATCCCATAAATCATGCAACTAATCAAGACCAATCTACAAAATACATATGGAAATACAATATTTGGTTTTAATGCAATATACTGTCTAACACTCCCCCGCAGTCCGAGCGGCGAAATCACGAAAGCTTGGACTGGAGTAGTAAACTAGGAAAAAAATGACATTAACATAATAAAAACATAACTCTAATCGACTCGTAACAAAACCGTACCAACGGTTGACTTTAGTCGACTGGTACCAACGGTCGGCTAAGTCGACTGGTAACACAACCGTACCAACAATCGACTTTAGGGACTGGTACCAACGGTCAACTTTAGTCGACTGGTAACAAAGCCGTACGAACAATCAACTAATTGACAAACAATAAACTCATGCATTAACATCAAAATAAAAGATGATCAAATGAAAGTTGGTTCTGAAACTTCAACCCCCAAAGAACCTTTCAAACAAACGGGGCGTGTTTTTCGCTAGAAAAACATAAAGATCAGAGATTTAGAAGAAGTTGTGGTTTATTTTGGTTACGGATTAAAGGGAGCCCTCCGAACCTCCGGCGTGTAGCCAGCGGACGGAGGCGGCGGCGAAAGAGTTTAGGTTTTGTGGATCTTAATGGCATGATACCATGAAGACAGATATGATAAACATGATTTGTATTATTGAATGTGTGTGTCGTACAATACAAAGGAGATGAATATAAAGGGGATACAAAGGGATATATTTAGGGTAAATTGATAATGCTCACTAATTAGCCAATTGATCCCTAAATCATGCAACTAATCAAGACCAATCTACAACGTACATATAGAAATACAATATTTGGTTTTAATGCAATATATTGTCTAACAGTGAATTCGGTATATGATACCAAAAATATAACCCGATTGAAAACCACGCTCAGTCCGACCCGTATAACCAAAACCACTTCAATCCAAATAAAAACTTGATAGGAATGTAAGAAACATAAAACAAATCGATAGTTTTTCAACAAAAGAACCTTTTTTTATTTTATTTTTTTTTATTTTTTTATTTTTAAATGGTGAATTATGTTACGCATGACTAATAAGGTTAATAAAGAGGATCGTGTATATATTTTTGAAAGTAGTATGCTAATGTTTTTAAGTTTTTAAATTGCAAGTGTCCAACAAAAAAAACTCTCTAAACCATGTTCGTATGTAGTGTTTTAATGTTGATAAAGTAATTCCGTTATATTCAAGACATAGGCTCCATGTTTGTCTTATCAGCGGAGCTATGACTATAGATAGTGGTACATAACCTACACCTAATAATAACAACTCAGAATTTGATTATACTTTGCGTTTGTAATTCTACCCATAAAATATGTCAAAATGACCATGTATTCGTCAACAAATTTATTTCCTTAGGATATAGCCTAAGGCCATGCATGCAATTTTATTAACCTATAAATACACACCGTTTCTTATCACATAGCGTAACACACATTCTCCATATATAGTCCAATTTATCAACACAATGGAGTCATACGGCTTGATTAGTTATACCCCAGCATGGCTAGCTATTGTGGCGCTCCTCGTTTCCAGCTACTTCCTACGATGTCGATCCTCTAAACTCAACCTACTTCCTGGCCCAAAACCATGGCCTATAATTGGAAACCTCAACCTAATAGGGCCACTTCCACATCGTTCCATCCATGAACTATCTAAAATATACGGCCAAATCATGCACCTTAAATTCGGTTCCAGAGACGTGGTTGTTGGGTCCTCGGTTGAGATGGCAAAAGTTATCTTGAAAACAATGGACGCCAACTTTATCTGCCGCCCTAAATCTGCTGCTGCAAAATACACTGCTTATAATAGTGACATGACATGGGCCCCATACGGGCCTTTTTGGCGACAAGCGCGTAAAATGTGTAGTGTTGAGTTGTTTAGCACGAAAAGAATGGAGTCTTATGAGTACATCCGAGTGGAAGAGATGAAGTCACTTATAAAGACGGTTCACAAGTCGTGTGGTGAAGAGATAGCGTTGAAAAAAGTGTTGTCGACTGTGGGTATGGATGTGATTAGTCGAATGGTATTAGGGAAAAAATATCTTGATGAATCAGAGTCGAGGGACTCGGTGGTGAGTGGGGACGAGTTCAAGAGGATGATGGACGAGTTATTTTTGATGAACGGTGTGCTTAATATTGGGGATTTTATACCATGGATTGACTTCATGGATCTTCAAGGTTATGTGAAGAGAATGAAAGCGGTGAGCAAGAAATTTGATAGTTTTCTAGAGCATGTTTTGAACGAGCATAATGCGAGAAGGAACGTTGAAAGGGAGAATTTTGTTCCCTTGGATATGGTTGATTTGTTGTTGCAACATTCCGAAGAGCCTACTCTCCAAGTTAAGTTCGAGAGAAATGGCATGAAGGGATTCATATTAGTAAGTCCATACATATATATCTTATTTTACTAATTATATCCGGGATTAATGGTGTTATGACATTGTCATTTTGGCTAATGGGAAATCTCTAATATTCCCATTCAAAAATTATATAAATTTCTCAATTTGCTATTATAGGACTTGCTTGCGGGTGGAACAGAAAGTTCAGCTGTAACAGTGGAATGGGCTATTGCAGAGATTTTAAAGAAGCCTGGAATATTTAAAAAGGCGACAGACGAGCTTGATGCAGTGATAGGTCGACATAGATGGGTCCAAGAGAAGGACATGCCCAACCTTCCATACATTAGGGCAATTGCTAAGGAGGCAATGAGGTTACATCCGGTATCACCAATGTTGACTCCTAGAAGGACTATTGAGGATTGTAACGTAGCTGGTTATGACATTCCAAAAGATACACAAGTTGTAATTAATGCATGGAGCATAGCAAGAGATCCAAAGCTGTGGAATAAACCCGAAGAATTTTGTCCCGACAGATTTATTGGAAATGATATTGACGTGAAAGGTAACAACTATGAGTTATTGCCATTTGGTGCAGGACGAAGGATGTGTCCTGGTTATAGTTTAGGACGAAAGATGATCGAGACAAGTTTGGCTAATTTGCTTCATGGATTTGATTGGAAGCTGTCGAAAAATATGACACCAGAGAATTTAGACATGGAAGAAATATATGGGCTAACGACTCCCAAAAAGAACCCGCTTGTCCCAATTGCTCAACCAAGGCTTTCACTCGATATGTACTCCTCATGATGAAATCTTTTAACTTCAGTAACGATAAGAGATAGAATAAAAAGACTATACTGATTCGGGGTTGCTTCTCATTAAAAGATTATTTGGGATCATATGCATATAAGATTAAAAGCTTATTCAGGGTTTCCATTTCCTCAATGAATTGTTGTAAAAGCAGGGTTTTGAGGCATTCACTACAACATTTACCACTTTCCCCATCGATATAACGGGACTTTCCAAAGTGACATGTCGCTGGGGATTACTTTCCCAAGCGACATGTCACTGGGGAATCTTCGCTGGGGAAGCCTCGCTGGGGATTGTATTCCCAGCGACAATCCCCGGCGACGAGGTGGGTCCCACTCATTTTTTAGTCAAAGAAATAGTGCCACGGTGGCAAGCTATCCCCAGCGACATGTCGCGTCGCTGGGGACTCCACGATATGTCGTTGGGGATTATTGCTAATACGTTGACAAGTCAACGAAAACACATAGTTTCCCCAGCGACATGTCGCTGGGGATTCATTGCTAATACGTTGACAAGTCAACGAATACACATAGTTTCCCCAGCGACATGTCGCTGGGGAAAGTATGACTTTTCGTTGACTTGTCAACGTTTAGTGGGATTATCCCCTGCGACACATCGCTGGGGAAACCCTGTCATTTTTTTTTAATGCAGCCTGCACAGCAGGCAATTTTCAGATTTTTTCCGGATTTTTTCCGGAAAAAATCTACCAAAACCTGTATATACTCACCACAACTTGTACCAAAACACAAATACAATATAACGGATCAACGCAATACAAATACATCACAACTTTTACCAAAATCCGAATAAGTCTTTAAAACTTTGCTTCCTAATGAATATTCAACATGATAGATAGGGAAACAAGTGTTTAAATGTCGCCAAAATGAACCTAAAGTACCAATATAGCATACTAATAATATATAACATAACTACCTCTCGTCGTCACCACACCCGCCAATATCATCATCCTCACCATCCTCACCATCCGCATCATCGCCACTCCCGCTAGCACCACCTGACTCGAACTCATTAAACACATCCGAGTATCTGTCGTCTTTTCTGAAAACACCCATCATAAATTCTATCTTTCTTTCCATGCTCTTGAACGACTTCTCGGGGGCGGGCATACTTGGTCGGGATGTGGCCCGTGATGACAATACCCGACCCACACCAGGAATGTGCCCACGAAGCTTACCCTTTCTTGCCAACGCATTTATCTCATCCTCAGTGTACTCACCCGTGGCCTCGAGCCTTTTCATCTCCTCCTATGTAGTGACAAAAACACAAGATAGTAAATATATTAGTCGGGTTGCTACATTATTTCTCGATAATTCATTAAAGTGTGTTTTGAAACAAAACTTACATAAATGCGTCGGTCCTCATCGTTTGGGAACACCCCGACAACGGTATGTGTTCGCCAAAAGGTGTCGATGAGTGACGGGTACTCCTGGGTGTCTGAGGCCTGCTTCTGTACATACACACGCGTATAATCAGATATATATATATATATATATATATATATATATATATATATATATATATATATATATATATATATATATATATATATATATATATATATATATATATATATATATATATATGCATGGAAAATAATTATAATGTTTATTACCATCTCATCTCGAAGGCGAGCCAGCGACCGGGATCCCTGTCGAGATACGACCAGGCTCTTTTGCCGGTTTAGCCGATTTTGAGCGGCTCGAGCAAGGTTCTTGGGATCATTCCAAAACTTAATGTACTTATCCCACTCAACCGATGTAATCTCCTCGGGACGTGCCCGCCTGATCGCATCCACATCGTAAGTCCCGGTGGTGGGGTCTGCCTTCCAATGCTTGGCCTTGAAAGAAGCCTTATTGGTATTGTAGGCTTTTTGCAGATGATTGTGGATGCCTTCGTAGATCTCGGTCCATCCGGAGGATTCCATGTGCGGCCGGAGGTTAAATCTAGTCTTCAATCATATACAACAAAACGAAAGCAGAGTTAGAGATATAATTTATATATTTATTTAAATTTGTTTGTTTATTTATATGATATAAATAAATAAAAGAATTTAGATAAATATACACAATTAAATTAATGAACACGATAATGAAATAAACATAAAAGGATAACTGACACCAATTTCTGAAATGATAGCCGCCTTCCGTTCCTTCGGGACTTTCTCCCAAGAAGGGTAGTACAACGGCACACTCCTAACGACCTCCCCGATGTAGTTTCCCCAGTGAGCCGCATGGTTACCGAGAGGGTTTAGAGTATGTTTGTCACCCACTTCAAACTGGATCGAGACGGGGCCCTCATTATCCACGGTTTCCTTTAGCACAAGGTTTCGGGTCTTGTCGTGGGTATTCAGCCTGCCCGCTCCCCTGCCGCCCAAATTGGGCTTTCTTTTACCTTTGCCTGCAAAATCAAGTTAGTGATAAAGTCATAAAAATTCAAGGCAAGCAAGTTCAATATATGTATCAAATTTATGCTTGTATTACAATAATCCAGAAATTCTTACCTCGATTAAGGAAGGAACCCCCGCAACCCCCGCAACCGGTGGGTACGTGGTCTGGAGGGGGATGATCCTCACCGCCACCGTCACCGCCGTGGGACCGTGCAACATCCGCTGACGACATCTGTACAAGTACAATTAGCATAACATATAGAAATTCATGAACAAAATAATATAAGCATGCACACATCTAAATACATACACATCCAAATAAATATACACATTTAAACAATCCACAACAATTTCATTCATTCATTCAAATATATAAATGTATTTTGCAAGTTACAACTCAAGATCAATCTTCTTCTTCACTAGAATAAACTTTCGCAACACCATCATCATCAACATTGATGAGGTCTTCAACATCAGAATCTGCTAAATCATGAGGAAGGGCGTCTTCATCATCAATAATATCGTCTTCGTCAGGAACATCAATGATATCTCGCGGTGCGTCAACCACCGTTGATTGACCATCGATATGCAAGGTCGCATTATCCAAGTCATTCAAACTAGTAGAAAGTGTGAGATCAGATGAGTTGTCGAAATGTATAATATCAGGATCGTCCTCTACAACGATGACACCCCCGTCGGAAAACTTTTTATGATTAACATGTTCGACGACCTTCCGGTGGGGTTTGGTCATATCTTAAAGGTAGAAGACTTGTTTGACTTGTGTTACGAGAATGTATTGGTCATTTTTAAATGCCTCACTACTGGAGTCGACGATTTGTGTCATGTTGTTTCTAAAGACAAGTTTTTTGACTTTACGTCCTTTGTTGCTAGTGTCGAACCACTTAACTCGGAACAACGCAACTTTGAACAACAAATACTTAAACTCGAGGATTTCTTGAAGCTGACCATAATACATTTCTCTGTCAGGGCCAGGCGAACAAATGCCGCTGTTTTGAGTTGTGCGACGTTCATCGCGGCTCTGCACGACATACCTCACACCGTTGACTACGCAAGAGTTTACTGAGATTGGAGTCCATGATGGTCCATTAGCCAAAGCGAATAACTCGCTGGTTTCGCTAACCTCTGGGTCTTGGTCATTGTCTACGTGACGTTGACGGATCTATGAAGAAGATAGGATTAGATAGAGAACACAAAATATGATATTGTTATTTTTACAGTTAAGTACACAAAATAAGTCTTAAGTTTACCTGCGACCCAAACCAGTCGGGGAATTCTTCTTGCATGTCTTTGTTAGGAAATAAACTGAAAAACGTTCATGGTATTAGAATAAGTCGTCGAAATGGTAAGTTAAGAAAAAGAAGTTTCAAAATAAAAAAAAAACGCGTACCTCTTGAACTGGGACCGGTACGTGTCGATTTCAGGACTGTTGTGAAGTACATACCATTTCACTTTTTTCAACTCTTTGGCATCAAACCGAATAACTGACCGTAAACCAATCGTTTTACATACCGATCGAAACACCTGAAACCGACACGTTGGGGGAGGGGGGTCCACATTACGGTCGGGACGATTAAATTTCGTGGTAACATCCCGAAAATAATGAGAACTGAAAGTCAATGCTTCTTCAGCAACATAACCCTCCGCAATCGAACCTTCCGGCTTAGCTTTATTTCGAACATAACCTTTTAGCTTCTTCATGTATCTTTCAAATGGATACATCCACCGGGGGCGAATAGGCCCGCCTTCAAGAGCCTCTATAGGTAAATGGATAACCAAGTGAAGCATGATGTCAAAGAGAGCAGGAGGGTATATGAGCTCAAGCTCGCACAAAATATCGACCACCTTTATCTGAGCTTTCAACATGTCATCCTCCATCAATGTTGCAGAGCAGATTTGCTTAAAGAAGGAACATAGCTCGATTATTGGTTTTGCAATCTTATCGGGCAAGTAATTTTGAAGTCCGTAAGGAAGTAAACGTTGCATCATTATATGACAGTCATGAGACTTTAGGCCCTTTATATTGGTATCATTATCGGTCACTTTGTGCTTGAAGCATGATCCGAACCCATCTGGTAGTTTAACTCTTTTGATGTACTGACAAAACTTTTTTCGGTTCTCTGGTGTGAAAGAATACGCAGCCTGAGGCTTCAAGCACTTCCCGTTTTTGGTTTGGCCGAGCCACAAGCCTCTTCGAATGCCCAACATTTGCAAGTCTTGTCTTGCCTTGGCAGTATCTTTAGATTTATCATTCATTAACAAAGTGTTCAAGATGGCCTCCAACACATTTTTTTCGATATGCATGATGTCTAAATTGTGTCTTAGTGAAAGAAAAGACCAATACTCAAGCTCGTAAAAAATAGACTGTTTAGCCCAGTTAAGCTCGACATGAACATTGCGTTTTATCTTCACACCCCCATAACTCGGATGTTTACCCTTCACACGCGTTGGCAATCCATCAAGTTGAGCCAGGATTACATCCCGGCCAAATTCTTCAGGAGGATTTGTGTCATCGGTTTGGCCATTGAATTCAAGTGAACGCCTCCATTTATGGGGCTTCGTTAAGAATCTTCTATGGCCAACATAAGCTGTTTTGCCTAACACACGAACAGATGGAGTGTCTTTATTACATGTAGGGCATGCCTTGTAACCTTGCCCACTCCACCCAGACAAACTACTTCGAGCAGGAAAATCATTGATGGTCCATAAAACCATCGCTCTCATATTGAACTTCTGGCCTGAAGCAACGTCTATAGTCTCGACACCTTTCAGGTCCCATAAATCCTTCAGGTCCTCAATCAAAGGCCTCAAGTAAACATCAATGTCCTTACCCGGGGATTTAGGGCCAGGAATTAACAACGTCACCATAAAAGAACTCTCTTTCATACATAACCACGGAGGCAGATTGTATGTTGTCAATATCACCGGCCACATGCTGTAGGCCTGACTAAGGTCGCCAAACGGATTGAAACCATCTGCAGCCAACCCTAGTCGAACATTTCTTGGTTCTTTTGCAAAATCTGGATACTTGGTGTCAAATTTCTTCCATGTTCCACCATCAACCGGGTGTTGCATCTTACCGGGCTCCGTACACTTTCCAGTAGCATGCCAAATCATATCCTTTGCAGTGTGACTAGACTTGTACAAACGTTGTAGTCTAGGAATGATCGGAAAATAACGCAACACCTTCTTAGGAACTTTCTTCCCCGGTGTGTTACTGTCTTTCCATCTACTTGTATTACACACCAGACAAAAATCCAAATCTTTGTTATTGTCTCCCCGAAATAAGCAGCAATCGTGTTCACAAGCATGTATCGACTCGTACCCTAACCCAATCGTTTTAAATGTCTTCTTTATTGCATAGTATGATGGTGGGAGCTTGAATCCCTTACTCATCGGAAATACATTTTGTAAAAACTCTAGCATTTCATTGAATATAGAATTAGTCAATCTACCTTTAGCCTTAAAATAGGTAAACTTTGCCATAAAGTCTAATCGAGTCACACAGTCACAACCGGGGTACAGCTCCTCGTTGGCACTGGCATATAACTCTTCAAACTCGTTACGTCTACCTTGAGTCGGCTCACCGTGAGTTGGTTCATTGAGTTGGCTCACCGTGGCAATGGCGTGTTAACGAAAATTTTGGTGGGAGGGTATCCCAAGCGACTTTTCGCCGAGGAAACTTAAAAATAAAAAATTTATTTAAAATAAAAAAAAAACTTAAAAAACATGTAATAAACTTTAAAATATTTAAAATAAAAAAAAAAACTTAAAATACTTAAAATAAAAAAAACTTAAAAAACTTATAATAAACTTAAAATACTTAAAATAAAAAAAAAACTTAAAATACTTAAAATACATAAAATAAAATTAAAAAAAAAAAAAAACATAAAATACTTAAAATAAAAATTATACGTTCAACGGATGAGTCAGTATATTATAGTTACACATTAAACGTTCAACGTTCAACGGATGAGTCGACATGTTATGGTTACACATTAGACGTTCAACGGATGAGTCGACATGTTATGGTTACACATTAGACGTTCAACGGATGAATCGACATGTTATGGTTACACATTAGACGTTCAATGGATGAGTCGACATGTTATGGTTACACATTAGACGTTTAACGGATGAGTCGACATGTTATGGTTACACATTAGACGTTCAACGGATGAGTCGACATGTTAGGGTTCCACATTAGACGTTCAACGGATGAGTCGATATGTTAGGGTTGGACATTACACGTTCAACGGATGAGTCTATATTAGGGTTGGACATTACACGTTCAACGGATGAGTCTATATGTTGTTGTTACGCATTAGACGTTCAACAGATGAGTCTATATGTTATGGTTACACATTAGACGTTCAACGGATGAGTCGATATGTTAGGGTTGGACATTAGACGTTCAACGGATGAGTCGACATGTTATGGTTACACATTAGACGTTTAACGGATGAGTCGACATGTTATGGTTACACATTAGACGTTTAACGGATGAGTCGACATGTTATGGTTACACATTAGATGTTCAACGGATGAGTCGACATGTTAGGGTTCCACATTAGACGTTCAACGGATGAGTCGATATGTTAGGGTTGGACATTATACGTTCAACGGATGAGTCTATATTAGGGTTGGACATTACACGTTCAACGGATGAGTCTATATGTTGTTGTTACACATTAGACGTTCAACAGATGAGTCTATATGTTATGGTTACACATTAGACGTTCAACGGATGAGTCGATATGTTACGGTTGGACATTAGACGTTCAACGGATGAGTCGACATGTTATGGTTACACATTAGACGTTCAACGGATGAGTCGACATGTTATGGTTACACATTAGACGTTCAACGGATGAGTCGACATGTTATGGTTACACATTAGACGTTCAACGGATGAGTCGACATGTTATGGTTACACATTAGACGTTCAACGGATGAGTCGACATGTTATGGTTACACATTAGACGTTCAACGGATGAGTCGACGTGTTATGGTTACACATTAGACGTTCAACGGATGAGTCGATATGTTAGGGTTACACATTAGACGTTCAACAGATGAGTCGACATGTTAGGGTTGGACATTACACGTTCAACGGATGAGTCTATATTAGGGTTGGACATTACACGTTCAACGGATGAGTCTATATGTTATGGCTACACATTAGACGTTCAACGGATGAGTCGACATGTTATGGTTACACATTAGACGTTCAACGGATGAGTCGACATGTTATGGTTACACATTAGACGTTCAACGGATGAATCGACATGTTATGGTTACACATTAGACGTTCAACGGATGAGTCGACATGTTATGGTTACACATTAGACGTTCAACGGATGAGTCGACGTGTTAGGGTTACACATTAGACGTTAAACGGATGAGTCGACATGTTAGGGTTACACATTAGACGTTCAACGGATGAGTCGATATGTTAGGGTTGGACATTACACGTTCAACGGATGAGTCAGTATGTTATGGTTACACATTAGACGTTCAACGGATGAGTCGACATGTTAGGGTCTACACATTAGACGTTCAACGGATGAGTCGGCATGTTAGGGTTACACATTAGACGTTCAACGGATGAGTCGACATGTTAGGGTTACACATTAAACGTTCAACGGATGGGTCGATATGTTAGGGTTGGACATTAGACATTCAACGGATGAGTCAGTATGTTATTGTTACACATTAGACGTTCAACAGATGAGTCTATATGTTATGGTTACACATTAGACGTTCAACGGATGAGTCGACATGTTATGGTTACACATTAAACGTTCAACGGATGGGTCGATATGTTAGGGTTGGACATTAGACATTCAACGGATGAGTCAGTATATTATGGTTACACATTAGACGTTCAACGGATGAGTCGACGTGTTAGGGTTACACATTAGACGTTAAACGGATGAGTCGACATGTTAGGGTTACACATTAAACGTTCAACGGATGGGTCGATATGTTAGGGTTGGACATTAGACATTCAACGGATGAGTCAGTATGTTATGGTTACACATTAGACGTTCAACGGATGAGTCGACATGTTAGGGTCTACACATTAGACGTTCAACGGCTGAGTCGGCATGTTAGGGTTACACATTAGACGTTCAACGGATGAGTCGACATGTTAGGGTTACACATTAAACGTTCAACGGATGGGTCGATATGTTAGGGTTGGACATTAGACATTCAACGGATGAGTCAGTATGTTATGGTTACACATTAGACGTTCAACGGATGAGTCGACATGTTATGGTTACACATTAAACGTTCAACGGATGGGTCGATATGTTAGGGTTTGACATTAGACATTCAACGGATGAGTCAGTATATTATGGTTACACATTAGACGTTCAACGGATGAGTCGACGTGTTAGGGTTACACATTAGACGTTAAACGGATGAGTCGACATGTTAGGGTTACACATTAAACGTTCAACGGATGGGTCGATATGTTAGGGTTGGACGTTAGACGTTCAACGGATGAGTCAGTATGTTATGGTTACACATTAGACGTTCAACGGATGAGTCGACATGTTAGGGTCTACACATTAGACGTTCAACGGATGAGTCGGCATATATGTATATTTTGTTAAAATATACGGAATATCGGACCGAAACAAACATAAAAAACGTAGTTTCATTAATAGTCAACGAAGTCAAAGAGTATCCCCAGCGACATGTCGCTGGGGAAAAGGTAGTAATAAAAACCAAATATTAAGCTTAAATAGTATCCCCAGCGACATGTCGCCGGGGAAACTTAAATAATTTTCGGTCCGCTAATTAAGAGTGATTAGCCACTAATTAAAATTTTTTTAATTCAAAACAAGAATCCCCAGCGATGTGTCGCTGGGGAAACATTAGCAGGAAAAGTTCCCGCCACGTTTTACGAAGACTTTTTTGGTCAAAGTATAACGCACTTATCCCCAGCGACATGTCGCTGGGGAAAAGTGGTAAAAAAATATCTGACTTTTTCTACTAGAATTTGTGCCACGTAGGATACTTTTTTGTCGTTTAGTGGACATTCCCCAGCGACAAATATCGCCGGGGAAAATATCGATGGGGAAAGGGGTATTTGTTGTAGTGATTGTGTTTTACTTTATATAACTAAAAACTCCTAAATATTAAAGATCATTTAATCCATCATATCCAAAGACGTATAATTTTATACAGCAAATGCTAAGGCATCAGTATGTATAAAAGCTAATAAAACTTCAAATTTATGTGTTTACTTATTAAAACTTACGATTATACAAACATGTATGCCATATTATCACATGATCAAGCATACCGACCATATAGCCTTAAAGTAAATGGCTGGCAAGTTTAATCATCGAGAATACATTTCAAGTGCAAGTTTTGGTGTCGCAACAATGACAAGTGGTGTTTTTAGGCAAGTAGTTAGTCCAAATATTTCTTCCATACTCACCTCCTCTTTCGTCATTTCACCCGGTAATTTCCAGTTAAACCCATGAAGCAAATTAGCCAAGCTCGATTCCATTATCTTTAATCCTAAACTATAACCAGGACACATTCTTCGCCCTGTACCAAACGCTAATAGCTCAAAGTTGTTACCTTTCATATCAATTTCGCTCCCGATGAATCTCTCTGGACAAAATTCCAAAGGTTTATCCCACAACTTTGGATCTCTACCTATTGTCCAAACGCTCACTAATATTCGCGTGTCTTCTGGAATGTAGTAACCTGCTACTTTACAGTCCGCACGTGCTCTTCTAGGAACCAACAGTGGGGCAACAGGATGCAGCCTCAATGACTCTTTAAGAATTGCCTTGATGTAGGGAAGGTTAGCCATGTCTTTTTCTTCGACCCATCTGTTAAATGTTACGTATAAACATTAATATGTAAATGTCTAGTATCGAACCCGAGACCTCGGGATTGCACACTTTACAAACAAGAATAATGTAAAATAAATATATATATGTTAAATGTATCGTATATGTATATTTATAAACACTTAATGGACCAAATGGTCGTTAGTTATTAACCATATGGACTAACTATCGTTAGTAACGAAAGATAAGGACTAGAGTGTAACTTGGGAGTCAAGAAGGTTCTGGAACACCCCTAGGGGTCCATGGCCGGTCGATCATAGGGGAGGGGAAGCCCAACCCATGCTTGTCTTGTGCTCCAAGATTCATCTAGTATATATACAAGGCCAAGGGTTAGGGTTTCACATCCTTTGTGCACACACACTAAACCCTAAAATCTTTTCTTCCTTGTTTTCTTTCTTGGCCGATCGTCCAACCCCCTCCTAGGGATCTTGGTCGATTTTTTCCAAAGCAAACTAAGTGTTTTGTTTGCTTGCATCAAACCTTTATTCGTTGGTAGTTTGTGTGTACAAGAACGAGGTAATTACTTACTTTAGTAATTATCAAGAGATCGATAAACAAAACGGTAAGGGGTTTATCATTGATCTATTTGTACAAGAATCAAGGTTTATTTGAAGTGCATCGGGTACGTTTACTATTTATGTTTTAGTTAATATTTATGTGTTATACTTGATCCTAGCTTCTGCAATACGTGCTATTTAATTGTTAAATTTTAACAGTGGCATCATGAGCCATGTATAACATGTAATTGATTACTAAAACGTAATAAAAATCGGATCTTTAATTGTTTTAGATACATGTTTTTGATCTAGGGTTTTCCTATTTTTTTTAATTAAATTCAAAACCCTAACCCTAATTTTGGGGGGGGTCGATTTTTCCATGAAACCCTAATTAGGGTTTTGTGGTTTTCTTGGATTATTTGTAATCACTAGAAACCCTAGGTCTTTAACAGGTTAATTGAACGTATCTTGTGACCTATGTGCTAATTGTTAGGTTTTAATCCGTGACTTACATGCATGTTAGTCATGGATCTTTTTTTATCACATGTTTAAGATAGATCTAAAATTGGGGAAGACTCCAATACATACTAAAATTGATTTATATATGCTATGTGGTATGTTTATTAGCTTTGGCCTACGCAATTGATTCGTCAATGTATGTGACTCTCTTCCATCAAAAAGAGAAGGCCTTAGTTGATTACATGCATTATTATACCTAGAATTGATTTTATTAGGATCTTTTCTAATACGGATTGCATGTGGCTAATTGTTTCACTTATTTATTATTGGTTGTTTTGATTTTCTTTGATACTTGTTTTATTGTTTTAGTTTGACTTGTTGTAAGCAATAAAAGGGTTGTTTTTATAAAGAAAATAATACGGACTAATAATGGTGAAACCCTAAGTGGTAAAGTAAGAATCTTGCAAGGTCTTAAGTGCCGATAGTGGTCCGATTCGCATGGTAATCAGCTCCCAGGCGAGACTAGCAAAATTCATACTTTATTACTAATTTTGAGATTGAATCCATAAACTTTTGCTTGATTGATGTTTTGTACAAATATGTTTTTAAAATTAAGTCCTTTAAGATGATATTCATAACCGTGATTTGAAGGCTTAGAAAAGAGCCTTAGAGTCTGCCTTGGTTATCACAATCTTGAATATGTCTTAAACGAATTACTTTTAAAATCATAATTGTAGAAAGTCATCTTAGGGTTTTGGCATAAACCTCAAGTAAAACTTTGTGTATTAATTTCACGAATTGGATATAAAATTTTTTTATGAAAACTTATGTTATAAAGATGAGTGCATGCATCTTTGTACATATTTTGATTGACATATCAAAAATAATACCCTTAATAATTTAAGTTACGTGCCATCTATCTATAAGGAACACTTGGAATTTTAATTTAGTAAACGTGAGACCTAGGCTAAATTACTATAACAAGGTAAAATTCTTTTAACGCGTGAGACCATAATTGTAATTTTACAGTTTCTAAGGTAGACGACTTAATTAAGTTGTGCGTGAGACCTAGAACTTAAGGCATGAGATGGGATGAAACATGCTTAGAAGGCAAATTGATGAACCAATTTGATGTAAATCCCATAATGATCTAGGAATTGGAAATCTTGTTTGCCAATTATTGTTCGACAGATTACCAACTTTTATACTTTCACCACTAGCAGATCAACTGATGTGGTGGAATCTATGTAAAGTTGGATCCTAGATTTTCACGAAAATTAGTTGGTTATATGAATATAGCCTTGGGTATTTGATTTTTCATGAAGATATTGATTATCGAAAATACTAATATTTAAACTTTATCTGTAGATATGGCTCAACCCGATAACCAAACTGTGATTTCTGCTTTCAAGAGTCATCTTGAGAGAGACAAACTGACTGGAAAGAATTTCAATGACTGGCACCGTTCACTCAGAATTGTCTTGAGGGCGTCCGGAAAGCTAGACTTCTTGACCGAAGAATGCCCAGCTGAACCTGCTGCTACTGCAACACCAGAAGCAAAGGCAGCTTGGAAGGTGACTAATGCTAAGTATAATGAGGTTGCTTGTTTAATGCTCACTAGTATGATTGCTCAGTTACAAAAGAAGTATGAGTACTCTTCTCCTAAAGCTATGCTTGAAACACTCAGGCAGTCTTATGAGAAGCCACCTGCAGTTGAATTGTATGATGAACTTGACAAGCTACACAACTGCAAGCATGGTGATGGTAAACCAGTAGCTGATTATGTGGATGAGATGAAAGATTCGTTTAATCAACTTCACAAAATTGGTTTTGGTTACCCCGACAATGTGCAAGTGCACTTGATCAACAGGTCCCTTAACAGCGATTTTGCTGGTTTTGTGCAGAATTGCAACATGCATTGCTCGGGGAAGACAGTCTCAGAATTACTCGCATTGCTTGTTGATTATGAGAAAAGTCTACCAGCCAAGGTCAAGGCTCCTACCCTACAAGTGTTGGCAATTCATGGGGGGAGAATCCAGAAGAAATCGCATGTGAACAAAGGCAAAGGTAAAGGTGATAAAGGCAAGTAGGTCATGGCCTATCAACCACAACCCAAGATGAAACAGCATCAGCCTAAGCAGAACAAGATAAATCCTCCAAACAAGAAGGATCAGGCTTGTCACCACTGTCATGAAAAGGGCCATTGGAAGCGCAATTGCCCTCTCTACATTCATGACTTGCGACAGAAGAAGCAGGGTAATGAAGCTGGTAAACCCAGTACTTCAGGTGCGTTCTTTATGATTGAATTATTCACTCTTACTCCTAAATTGAATTCATGGGTATATGATACGGGATGTGGCATTCATATTTGCAATACCTTGCAAGGGTTTAGAGTTGAGAGAAAGCTGGCCTATGGACAACAATTCTTGCACGTTGGTAACGGAGCGCACGCAGGAGTTGAAGCTATATGAGTTTTTAATTTAGTGTTGCCTTCGGGCTTAGTACTATCTTTAAATAATTGTCATTATGCACCGTCAATTGTTAGAGGTGTAATTTCATTTTCATGTTTGTTAAACCTTGGTTTTCATCATACTATTTCTAGCAATGGAATTTGGTGAGCGCATATTCACTCACTGTTTTATGGCCAAAAACCGATCCAATACAACTATTTGAGCTAACAAATGCCAAGAAAACACGTGTTTTTATGTTTGTGATGTGCAGGTACGGATATTACGAAAAACGAACAAAACAAAGCAAAACCGAGCACGAGAGTTGAAAAGGATTCAAAAGCCGATGCCGGGAAGCATTTTTCAAGTCCGGATCATTATTCGAGCTCAAAGTGCCTAATCAACCCTTGAAGAATCAGGACATAGCAACAAATACCCTTGGATTAAGTTTACTCAACTGGCAGGTTTGGTCCTCGGAGTTTAACAAATTACAACCTTAGTCCTTGGATTTTGATATACCAAAAATCTGAAAATGAAAATAAGTCTGGTCCAAAGTGTTACCCAACCCAAAATATATCTTAGCCCAACTCTTTAATCCCAAAGGCCATCACTAAAAAACCCTGACCCGAGCCCACTTTTATTCTTGGTCAAACATCACGTACACTTCAGTCAAAAGGTCAAAAACAAATAAATTACCCATTTAAAACCACCCGCCCCTTTTACCCCAACTCACCCAGAAATAAGAACCCTAAATACTATTCACCGTCCCCCAATCCCACAATTTACCACAATTAAGGGTATATTCGTACAATCAAGGGTATTTTACAAGTAGGGTTGGATCAGTTGGAAAACCCCTTGCCTCTCAACCAAGAGTTCAAGGGTTCGATCCTCACTCCTTACAAAAGGCTGGAGGTCCTTTTCTACCTTAGGTAGAACCGGAAGCAGCCTCTCTACCTTATGTAGGGGTAAGGCTGTCTACATATCAACCTCCCCCATACACCGTGGAAGACGGTATTGGGACCCATAACCCGTGGAAGACGGTATTGGGAGTTACTTTACTTTTACTTTTTTTTCAGAGTGTAGCAGAGTGTGTCAGAGTGAAAGAATGCACAAACGGGCTACGTGGCAACATATAAGTGGATGAGACACGTCATAGAAGCTGATCAAAGGGTTAATATTTGAGATGAAATGATGAGAATAGATCCAAGGGTGCTGAGGAGCTTAAAAGAAACACAGGTCACACGGATTGCCAGCATGGCAATCCGAGACCCCAATCCTCATTTTTCCTATAAATAGATGTTAGTTTTAGCTTATTTTGTGTAGTGAGATAGTGTAGCGAAGCCCTGCTTAAATTTCCTTTGATTGTATCTTAGTTTAGCTTTATGTAATTCAAGTTCAAGTTTTTTTTAATAAAATTTAGTTTTACATAAATCAATCTCAGTTTATTTTTATTGTTTTAGTTTATCAAGCTTTAATCATTGTTAATTTCAACTATTACTTTTATTGATTTCAGTCTCGTTAATTAGTTTAATTGTTTTAAATTTGTTAACTCAAATTTCATTCTTCATATAAAACAAAAATATAAAAAATTTGAAAATATAAAAAATAAGTTTTCATACTTTTCATTGAAGTTCATAAATAAGTTGAAAATTAGTTTCAAAATACCTTTTAAGCTGTCTAGCTTATTGAGAAATAGATTCTAGTATTGATCAATCATCAGTCATACAAAGTCAAAAGAATGTGAACAAGTGGTGGTTGTGGTTTATTTGGATAGGTTTGGTCAATAAGGGAAGGACCTGCCTATCTCAAAGATAGGCAAGCATAGTGAATCCCCTCAATTGATGCTGAGGGGAAATTGCTTAGTGAGTTTCTCATTTCAATTCCATTGATTATAGCTGTGTTTTTTTATAATATTGTTTCATTGATTTAGATTGCTTAGTTCAGTGTTAGATCATGTCATTTGAGCTTTTGATATCATAGTTTGCTTTGTTATTGGATATTAGTTGTTAGTTTATAGCTATAATTGTCTGTGGAAGTACATTGTATATCTATGTTATCAGTTCTTGTGATAAGATATTAATGGCTTATTGTTACTTGACTGTTGTTGGTCTGAGATTTTGAGTAATAGCTGATATTAGATGTTGATTGTTTCTGATTCAATCTCATGTAATACTAATGAATCTGCAGTAATCATTGAATTAGTGATTGGTTAGCTTGTAGCAGCTAGATTTAGTTTGATTTGTTGAAGTTTCAGGGGTGTTTGGAATTGAGATTAATTGTAGTAATGATGTTGTTTCATAACTGTTTCTCTTCACACATAGGTTGCAGTAGTGTAAATATTAAGTAGTATTCCATAAAATCAGTAGGACATTTACTAAATAGTCAAACTTTGATTTTAACTTGCTTTACTGTTGGAATAAGATAAATCAGATAGTAAGGTTTTAGCTATAGGTGTAATTCAGTTCAAGTTAGCTTAATTTAGTTTAAGAATAGCTTAATAATACTAGTGGTAATAGAATTCAGTAGTAGAAATCCAAATAAGTCATAGTAGAATAACAATTAAATAGTCAACTGTGCATCGGTTAAGTTGTTCACTGCTGCTATTTTAATGTGGTTTAATAGTTTCATTTTGTAGGATTAGATATAGTATTTTAGTTATTTTGAATCTCTGCTTGTTAGTGAATCACTTGTCCCTATTGCTTATAGCATTTCAGCTTGTTAAGTTCTGCCTTTTGAGGCCTGCAAGTAAGATTTTGAGCGTAATTTCTGTTTTGAGTGATTGGCCTGCATTTGATTACTTGAGCTTGTGATTGAGTATTCTTTGGTTTTTCTGAGTTACTTACTTACTTTACAGTTGTATTAGAGTTATTTACAATCTGTTTGTTCTTGCTTCTTCAATTTCCATATCTGCTTATTCATAGGTTTTAGTGAGATTGCTTATTAGATTAAAACTTGTGTTTCTGTGTGCTTTATCTTCCTAACTAGGGGTGAGCGCGGTTCCGGAACCGCACGGAACCGAACCGGAACCGCAAGAACCGAGAACCGAAAAATGGATGGCAAAGGAACCGAGAACCGGACCGAGTAACATGTCTCGGTTCCGGTTCGGTTCTCGGTTCGGTTCGGTTCCTTACGGGTCTAACCGATTGGAACCGAAATTTGTAGATCTTGAATTTGAATTTGTGACAAAAATACTTAATGAATAATGATACGAAAGTGATTGCATTTTACACTATCATGCGAACAATCGTGTGATACATATATACTAGTACTCAATATCTCTAAAAACCTAAAGATATGGGGGTGCTTTTATACATGTGAGCATTAGTGTATTCATATTCAGAAACCAAATCGATAGTTTACAATCATTTCTTGACACATGTGTAAGGTAATTACCCACTTAAATAATACTGTAAAACTTAACTTTTATTACGCTATTAGTGGTCAAATGTAGTCAAGACTCGAGACTGGTAAAAAAAAGTAATATAATGTTGTCATTCGTGGGCCAATTTAGTCAAGACTGTAAAAAAGTTAACATTATGCTGCTGAGTTTTAAATTTTGGAATCTGGCGGTTCTTCGGTTCCGGAACCGATACCCGCGGTTCCGGACCGAACCGAACCGAGAACCGAAATTTGAAAAATTGAAGAACCGAGAACCGAACCGCGGTTCTAAAAGTCGGTTCGGGTTGGGTCGGTTCCGGTTCGGTTCTCGGTTCCAGTTCGGTTCTCGGTCTTTTTGCTCACCCCTATTCCTAACTAAGCATCATTGAGCTCATTTTAGCTTATTACTTCTGTGTTTAAAGATTGGTTAAATTTCTTTGGCAAGTGCTTATAAATAAGCACTTGCCATAAGCTGATTTGGCTTGAATAAGCAGTTTCCCTTTTCATTTTTATTTAAAATTTTTATTTTAATTTCTTTTTATTATTTTAAAATTTCTGGAATTTTTCCAGATTTTTCCAACCCTTTTTACTATTTTTCTTATTTTATTTTGATTTTTATTCAATTTTTAAATAGTATTAAATACCAAAAATCCATAAAAAATTAGAAAAAGCTTTGAAAAATACAAAAATATTTTTAGAAATTCTTTTATAATATTTTTGAATTTTTAGAATTAAATTTTCATTTTTCCAATTTGTTTTTCTATTTTTCCTTATTTTTAATTCAATTTTAATTCCAAAAATCATTTTTAATTCTTAGAAAATAAATAAAAAGTCAAAAAAATATTTTTCTTTTTCTTAAAATTCTTTTTATTTAGTTAAGATTTTTAGAAAATATTTTCAAGTTCGTAGGATCATTTTTCGATATACGTTACGTTTTAAATTTTACGGTTGCGTTTCCGTTTTTACGATTTTCATTTCGGTGCATAATTAGCTTGTAATCTTTGCATATTTCATACTTATTTGTGATTACGTGAATTATTTGATTGCTATTTTCACTTTCTCACTTTTCAATTCACGATTTCACGAATCGATATTCTCGATTCCATTCGCCTTCGTTGGAAAACGACTCGGGTGATCCGTATTTTACGCGGATCACTTCGATACTATACTATATTATATATAATTGGTTTTCACACGAATCAATTTTTGGCGTCGCTGCCGGGGAAGGCCGAAGTGAATTTTTGAATATCTTTTTGAAAAAATCGTGTTTTGTTAAGCCTTCCTCTACTTTGTATATATATCTCTATAAAAATTGAAAAATCAAAAACACTTTTCCTAAAGTGTTTTCAAAAATACCAAAAATATAATAAAAGTTACAGTCTCGACTCGATCGAAAGAAAGGGCGTTGTAAACCAAAAAAGTCTCACAATATAACGAAAACGTAATTTAGTTGTTTATCGGACTATTTCAATTACTACAACCGAATAAGCGGGAAATACGGAAGCTAAGACATTAAATTGCTAGCTGAAGAGAGATCCATTCTTCTCTCCCATCCCGTCGCGCGTGGTTTTGAAAGAAACGGTTTTCGATTAAGTTTACTTTTTAAGAAAAGAAAAACAAAAGAAATAAAAAGTTTTTGTGAAAAATATAAAAAAAAAAAACAAAAAGATTTTCTTTTCTCTTTTCTTTTTCATTTTCTTTTTGATTTTGCTCGTGGTGTATGCACACCCGATCTTCGTTTGAGAGTCTTACGTCTCCATTCTCTAACCCCGAGCGGGTTTTACGACATACGAGTTGGGTTCATTTCCTTGACGACGAGGAGATGAACCAAAACGAACACAACGGACCCCCGCCGATGGGTGGTCCGCAGCACAATGTTATCCCGCCGATGGGACAACAACCGGCATTTGATCCACGTCCGATGGAAGAGCAACTTCAATCACCATTCAATGGTGTGAGGAAAGCTATTGTGATTCCGGACATCAATGCCAACTTTGAGATCAATCACGGATTACTCAATTTGATCACGGGTATATCCTTTCACGGGTTCGATCACGAAGACCCCTATGCTCACATCAGAAATTTCACCGACATCGCTGAGACGATTAGAATGAACCAAGTTCCTCACGATGTAGTGAAAAGTTATTTCCTTTCTCCTTAAAAGGAGCATCCCGGACTTGGCTGGAAAAGGAACCGCCTAATTCGATTCACACTTGGAATGATCTTGCTTCCAAGTTTGTGAATTACTTCTATCCTCCCTCTAAAACTTCTAACCTACGTTCTCAAATCTTTCGGTTCCAACAAGCTTTTGATGAAACGTTTAGTGAAGCTTGGGACCGATTCAAAGATTTGAAGGAGAAATGTCCGAACCACGGGTTTACCGACCTTCAGCAGATTGATACGTTTTATAATGGGTTATGTCATGCTGATCAAGATTCGCTTAACTCTGCTGCGGGTGGTAACTTGTTGGCTAGGAACACGAATGATGCTTTCATGATAATTGAGAATAAAGCTCGTATGAGAATGTCAAGGAATAAACCTCAAGTTTCTAATAATGGTAAAAATAATGATGAACTTGTAAATATGATTGTGGCTTTAACAAAGAAAGTTGATGCAATGTCTATTGAAAAACCAAACCATCAAGTCAATGTGGTTAGTCACGGTTGTGAGACTTGTGGTGGTCCACATTTGTATTATGAATGTCCGGTCACCGGTGCCTTTTCTCAAAACGCATATGCTGCAAACGCAGGTAACACCGGTTACCCACAACCTCAAGGAGACCGTAATCTCCTCAGCTACCGTTCACCTCATTTTCTTGGACCACCCGTTCTCGAGCAACAAAACCAAGTCAATCAAGTCAACCAGAATCATAATGTTGTGAATCGTAATAAACAAGGAAATCAAAATCAGAGTCGAGCTAATAACGGTTTTCAAAATCATAATCAAGGGTTTAATCAAAATCGGGGTTTTCAAGGTAATTACAATCAAGGCACGCCTCAAGGGAACAATTTTCAAAACCATCAAAACCATGGAAACCCTGGGAATTTTCAGAACGCAAATCATGGAAATCAAAATCATGGTAATTTCCAAAACCGTGGGCAGAATTTCAACAATAATCAAAATCAAGGTGTTATTCAAAATCTATCGCCCACGGAATATTTGATTAAGCAATTGATTCAAAATCAACAATCTTTCATGCAAAATATGAAGAGTCAACACGGTTGTTTGCTAATCAAATCAGTGATATTAACAAACGTTTAAATGATCGACCCTCGGGTTCGGGTATTACATCTTTGCAAGCAACACGATCGCAAACCCGAGGGGCGAAGTTAAGGCGATCATAACTCGTAGTGGTGCTCAATAAGATGGACCCGCAGCTCCTACTACCTCTTCTTCTTCGTCTCCGCCTAAGGTAGTTGACTGTGAGACCGAGGCGACAAAGGACCCGGTTCCTCCTATTAATAATGGAGGAGCTGAAAACGTCCAACCTCCGGTTGTCCAAAAGTCAAAAGATAAAGAAAAAGTCGTTTTTGAAAATAATGTGAAATACAAGTCTAAATTGCCATATCCGTCACGATTTAATGATGAAGAGCTCCGTGCAAAGTCTAAAATACAAATGGAAAAATTTTTGGATATTTTTCAAAAGTTGCACTTTGATATAAGTTTTATGGATGCTCTCGTGTACATGCCGAAATTTGCTTCAACGTTCAAAAACCTCATAAGTAATAAAGAGAAATTTCTTGAATTAGCCGAAACGCCGATAAATGCTCAATGTTCCACAATTCTTCTCAAGAAGCTTCCCGAAAAGCTTGGTGACTCGGGAAAGTTTCTCATTCCATGTTCATTGAAAGATCAAGAAGTTTGTAACGCCCTGGCCGATTCGGGTGCGAGTATAAACCTCATGCCATTATCGATCTACGAACAACTTGGAATGGGGGCTCTTAAACCGACGAGAATGACTTTGGAGCATGCTAATCGATCGATCACTCATCCAGTTGGAATTGCTGAGGACGTTTTTGTTCGTGTGAATTCGTGTACTTTTCCGGCAGATTTTGTTGTTGTCAATTTTGAAGCTGATCCGAGAGTTCCTCTAATACTAGGGCGACCGTTTTTACGAACCGCTAAAGCCCTAGTAGACCATTTTGAGGATACTCTAACTTTACGACATGATGACGATATTATGATTTTTAAAGCCGATCATTCAAAATCAAAGTAGTACTCCGTCAAAAGTATCGATGTTTGTGATTATTCCTTTGATGATTTTGTGAAAACTTTCGTCTCTGACTCTTCCCCATCATTTCCTCCGATTAAGGAATATGATTCTCTTTGGGAAGAGGTCGATGAATTTCTTGCAATTGAAACGATTCTAATTTTTGAGACGGACGATTTTTACTTTGATTCGGAGGGGGATATTATTTTTCTTGACAATTTGTTGAAAGATGAACCGTTGATCCCTCCGGATAAAGTTAAGACGAAGATTGAGCTTACAATTGACGATCCTCTTGAGCCCGAGCTCGAGGAATTTTTACCAGACATTGAGAGTTTTACCTTCGATACGATTGAGGAAAGAAGTGGCAATCCCACTTATCGTCTTGATTTTTCTGATCCGACGTTTGAAGCTTTTCATTTCGATCACTCGGAAGAGACGAGTCGTGGCAGTACCACTTCTCATGCTTTTATCTCTCTTCCGGAGTATGAGTCATTTCGTTTTGATGAATCTGAAAGTGAAATTGAAAAATTTTTTGAACCAGAATATGTAAGATTCAGTTTTGATCTTGAAGTTGATCACGATCCGGGTGGTGTTCTTAAGAATGCGAGTTTTAATGAAAAGTTTTTCCCAACCCTCCCACCCGGAAAAGATTTTAAATGGAGCTTAAATGATAAACGTCATAATTCCATAATTATGAAGTTTTATTTTGATGAAGATGAGTTTTTCGAGATTGTTATCATGACGTTCTTGCCATTTGTAACGTTTGGCATGGTTTCTCTTATCCGTCACTCAGTGGGAAGTGAGGATGTTGTTTTTGACCCTGGTATCATTTTTCAAAGTTTTCATAAGTAAAATACCATCGGTTATCTCTTCGGGATGGAACTTTCAAATAAATCATAAGTTTTTCAAAATATTTTGAATGAAAGCCCGAATGAGATTATTTTTCCAAGGTTTTTCCCCAAGGACGAATTAATTCGGGGATCGAGTCAAGCTCATGTGACTCGGTGAACAAAAACAAGCGCTTCGTGGCTGGCAACCCATGCTTATCCAATTTCATCTTCTTATATTTCTTATTTCTAACACCTAACGTGAGGAGGGGGTGCTCTTCTACTCTTGTGTTCCGTGGTTGTTTGTGATGTTTGTTAGGATTGACCGTGATTTATGATGACTCTCGTGCTCGTTATCTTCTCCGCTCGAGTCTCATTCATCGGTGCTACTTGGAAATCCTATATCCGTTAAATCTTATCGACTAACGTTTTCTTTGGCATAATTAATAAACGGCCTAGAATTTTGTTAGGATTACCTTAACCCATAAAACATTGAGGACAATGTTTCGTTCTAGTCGGGGGGAGGGTGAATCTTCGGTTCGATTTTGACCTAGCATTTTTCACATGTCGTGAACTCTCGCAACTCCGTTTTTTTTCCACCAAAAACAAAAAAATTGAAAACTTGAAAATTTTCAAAAAATTTTGATGAAAAAGTCATGAAAAAAGTAAGAACAAAAAAATAAGAAAAAGTTGAAAAAGTTGTGCAAAAATATAATAAAGTTTGAATAAGTGTTTTGACACCTTGTTGACTTTCTTGCTGGAGAGAGTAGGAATAAATATTTTGACTTGACCGGGCGTGTTGAGCCCGAGCTTGTTCCCTTAACCAATGATGATCACATAAGCTTGTGCTAGTTTTGTACACCAGGAGCTATAAAATGCGAATTCTTTCTTAAGAATCTGCAAGTTCCCGTACTTGACTTTATACATGCGCAGCTTTAAAAGCTTTCGCTAGTCATTTACATCAGGAGCTAGAAAACGCGAATTCTTCTTCTAGAATTTGCAAGTTTCCGTAACTGACTTTATATATGCGTGGCTGATTATCGGCTAAGTATTCGCGGGTTTCATTATTTGGAATCTTAAATTGCGAAGAGCGAGAAATGATAGAGTTTATTTAGAAGTTAGATGCTAAACATGGAGTAGTGGTTCTCTTTAGAGCTCATGAGAGGTACTTGTGGCTTTTTACTCCCATCAGAAACGTAACCAATATATAATAGATGTTCTAGGTTAATTAGTGGTATTTCGGTTTGAATAATATTTAGTTCTTTGTTTTCTTAAGAGAATTTTTGCTTTAGAAGTTGGGTACATATCAAGGAACATCAAAAATAAGAGCGAAAAATGAAAAAATTAAAAGTCAAAAGTTGATTATCTATGTGGTTTTGGAGCTACCCGATAAGCTTCCATTGATGTTAAGAAAAAAGTCAAGAAAAGAAAAAAGTGAAAAGTATGAAAAAAGTGAAATGAAGAAAAGTGAAAGTTGAAAGTTGTATCGAATAAGAGTTTATGTATGTAAATAAGTTGTTGGCGCGTGAGGTGCATGTGATAAGTGATTAGTAATCAGTCACATGAGGTGCACGTGATTGTACTCCGCAACTTATATCCTTGATATTGTATGTACCCCAAATTCCTTGATGTGGACCGAATTTCTATTGCAGTGGTTCTTAAGAGAAAATGAATAACTACTTATCGTTTTAACTTAGGTATCACTATCGGACTAAAAATTATTGAAACGAAAAAATATGAAGCAATTCATTTCTCAACAAAATAAAATATTGAGATACAAAACCTAGGAAATGGGAGTAAGAAGTTTTCACAAGTAACTATTATGAGTAGTGTTAGCATCTAATTTGTAGATAAGCGGTGATCTCGTTTGTACGCTTAGTTTGGGGACTTGTGAAAAATCAAGGATGACGATTTTTATCTGTATGGTGACTTCTTAAATAGAAGTGTTTCTACTCGTTGACCCTAATAATTATTTCAAAATAATGAAAGTTTAACAAACCGTCACAAGTGTGAAGTATGGAAAAGTCCAAAAATAGAAAGTAAAAGTGGAATAAAGGAATAAAAGGAAAATTTTGGAAAACGGAGCGTTTACGGGAATAAATGATTTTATTACTTCTTTCGAACCTCCTTGCTACTTTTCAAAGTCAGTAGAAAGAGTTTTGAAATTATTTATCCCAAGAGCGTGAATTGATCACATTGCGTGACGACACGGCAATACCTTAGTCGGGGGATTTTGGTGAGTGCTTATTCACTCACTGTTTTATGGCCAAAAACCGATCCAATACGACTATTTGAGCTAAAAAATGCCAAGAAAACACGTGTTTTTATGTTTGTGATGTGCAGGTACGGATATTACGAAAAACGAACAAAACAAAGCAAAACCGAGCACGAGAGTGGAAAAGGATTCAAAAGCCGATGCCGGGAAGCATTTTTCAAGTCCGGATCATTATTCGAGCTCAAAGTGCCTAATCAACCCTTGAAGAATCAGGACATTGCAAGAAATACCCTTGGATTAAGTTTACTCAACAGGCAGATTTGGTCCTCGGAGTTTAACAAATTACAACCTTAGTCCTTGGATTTTGATATACCAAAAATCTGAAAATGAAAATAAGTCTGGTCCAAAGTGTTACCCAACCCAAAATGTATCTTAGCCCAACTCTTTAATCCCAAAGCCCATCACTAAAAAACCCTGACCCGAGCCCACTTTTATTCTTGGTCAAACATCACGTACACTTCGGTCAAAAGGTCAAAAACAAATAAATTACCCATTTAAAAACACCCGCCCCTTTTACCCCAACTCACCCAGAAATAAGAACCCTAAATACTATTCACCGTCCCCCAATCCCACAATTTACCACAATTAAGGGTATATTCGTACAATCAAGGGTATTTTAGAGCGTGTCAGAGTGTGGCAGAGTGAAAGAATGCACAAACGGGCTACGTGGCAACATATAAGTGGATGAGACGTGTTATAGAAGCTGATCAGAGGGTTAATATTTGAGATGAAATGATGAGAATTGATCCAAGGGTGCTGAGGAGCTTAAAAGAAACACAGGTCACACGGATTGCCAGCATGGCAATCCGAGACCCCAATCCTCATTTTTCCTATAAATAGATGTTAGTTTTAGCTTATTTTGTGTAGTGAGATAGTGTAGCGAAGCCCTGCTTAAATTTCCTTTGATTGTATCTTACTTTAGCTTTATGTAATTCAGTTCAAGTTTTTTTTAATAAAATTTAATTTTACATAAATCAATCTCAGTTTATTTTTATTGTTTTAGTTTATCAAGCTTTAATCATTGTTAATTTCAGCTATACTTTTATTGATTTCAGTCTCGTTAATTAGTTTAATTGTTTTAAATTTGTTAACTCAAATTTCATTCTTCATATAAAACAAAAATATAAAAAAATTGAAAATATAAAAAATAAGTTTTCATACTTTTCATTGAAGTTCATAAATAAGTTGAAAATTAGTTTCAAAATACCTTTTAAGCTGTCTAGCTTATTGAGAAATAGATTCTAGTATTGATCAATCATCAGTCATACAAAGTCAAAAGAAGGTGAACAAGTGGTGGTTGTGGTTTATTTGGATAGATTTGGTAAATAAGGGAAGGACCTGCCTATCTCAAAGATAGGCAAGCATAGTGAATCCCCTCAATTGAGGCTGAGGGGAAATTGCTTAGTGAGTTTCTCATTTCAATTCCATTGATTATAGCTGTGTTTTTTTATAATACTGTTTCATTGATTTAGATTGCTTAGTTCAGTGTTAGATCATGTCATTTGAGCTTTTGATATCATAGTTTGCTTTGTTATTGGATATTAGTAGTTAGTTTATAGCTATAATTGTCCGTGGAAGTACATTGTACATCTGTGTTATCAGTTCTTGTGATAAGAGATTAATGGCTTATTGTTACTTGACTGTTGTTGGTCTAAGATTTTCAGTAATAGCTGATATTAGATGTTGAGTGTTTCTGATTCAATCTCATGTAATACTAATGAATCTGTAGTAATCATTGAATTAGTGATTGGTTAGCTTGTAGCAGCTAGATTTAGTTTGATTTGTTGAAGTTTCAGGGGTGTTTGGAATTGAGCTTAATTATAGTAATGATGTTGTTTCATAACTGTTTCTCTTCACACATAGGTTGCAGTAGTGTAAATATTAAGTAGTATTCCATAAAATCAGTAGGACATTTACTAAATAGTCAAACTTTGATTTTAACTTGCTTTACTGTTGGAATAAGATAAATCAGATAGTAAGGTTTTAGCTATAGGTGTAATTCAGTTCAAGTTAGCTTAATTTAGTTTAAGAATAGCTTAATAATACTAGTGGTAATAGAATTCAGTAGTAGAAATCCAAATAAGTCATAGTAGAATAACAATTAAATAGTTAACTATGCATCGGTTAAGTTGTTCACTGCTGCTATTTTAATGTGGTTTAATAGTTTCATTTTGTAGGATTAGATATAGTATTTTAGTTATTTTGAATCTCTGCTTGTTAGTGAATCACTTGTCCCTATTGCTTATAGCATTTCAGCTTGTTAAGTTCTGCCTTTTGAGGCCTGCAAGTAGGATTTTGAGCGTAATTTCTGTTTTGAGTGATTGGCCTGCATTTGATTACTTGAGCTTGTGATTGAGTATTCTTTGGTTTTTCTGAGTTACTTACTTACTTTACAGTTGTATTAGAGTTATTTACAATCTGTTTGTTCTTGCTTCTTCAATTTCCATATCTGCTTATTCATAGGTTTTAGTGAGATTGCTTATTAGATTAGAACTTGTGTTTCTGTGTGCTTTATCTTCCTAACTAAGCATCATTGAGCTCATTTTAGCTTATTACTTCTGTGTTTAAAGATTGGTTAAATTTCTTTGGCAAGTGCTTATAAATAAGCACTTGCCATAAGCTGATTTGGCTTGAATAAGCAGTTTCCCTTTTCATTTTTATTTAAAATTTTTATTTTAATTTCTTTTTATTATTTTAAAATTTCTGGAATTTTTCCAGATTTTTCCAACCCTTTTTACTATTTTTCTTATTTTATTTTGATTTTTATTCAATTTTTAAATAGTATTAAATACCAAAAATCCATAAAAAATTAGAAAAAGCTTTAAAAAATACAAAAATATTTTTAGAAATTCTTTTATAATATTTTAGAATTTTTAGAATTAAATTTTCATTTTTCCAATTTGTTTTTCTATTTTTCTTTATTTTTAATTCAATTTTAATTCCAAAAATCATTTTTAATTCTTAGAAAATAAATAAAAAGTCAAAAAAATATTTTTCTTTTTCTTAAAATTCTTTTTATTTAGTTAAGATTTTTAGAAAATATTTTCAAGTTCGTAGGATCATTTTTCGATATACGTTACGTTTTAAATTTTACGGTTGCGTTTCCGTTTTTACGATTTTCATTTCGGTGCATAATTAGCTTGTAATCTTTGCATATTTCATACTTATTTGTGATTACGTGAACTATTTGATTGCTATTTTCACTTTCTCACTTTTCAATTCACGATTTCACGAATCGATATTCTCGATTCCATTCGCCTTCGTTGGAAAACGACTCGGGTGATCCGTATTTTATGCGGATCACTTCGATACTATACTATATTATATATAATTGGTTTTCACACGAATCAGAATTTCAGTTTCTTTAAATGATGTTTTTTATTTAATTGCTATTGCTGTGAATGGTGTATTTGAAATTGATATGAATGATAATGATAATGCTTTTGTTACAAATAATTCAATGTATAGCATCAACAATAAGAGAATCAAGAAAGGTCTGGATTCGTCTTATCTTTGGCATTGTCGACTTGCTCACATTGGCAAAGATCGCATGAAAAAGCTACAACATGATGGGCTTTTAGATAAGATCAATGATGAATTATTTGATAAATGCGAATCTTGCATTGCTGGGAAGATGACTAAGAAACCCTTTAAAAATAGGATTGAAAGGGCTAATGATCTACTTGGTCTTATTCACACAGATGTGTGTGGACCACTTAGACATGTGTCTAGGAAAGGTGCTAGCTACTTCTTAACATTTACGGATGATTACAGCCGTTATGGTTATGTTTATTTACTTAAACATAAACATGAGGTATTTGAAACATTCAAAGTGTTTAAAGCAGAAGTAGAGTTGCAACTTGAAAAGAAGATTAAAGCTCTTCGATCCGATAGAGGTGGTGAATACCTGAGTCAGGAGTTCATAGATTATCTAGCAAAGGAGGGAATTGTCCAGCACCTTACTTCTCCATATACTCCACAACAAAATGGTGTATCTGAAAGAAGGAATCGTACATTGCAAGACATGATACGATCTATGTATAATCTAACAACTCTTCCTTTCTCGTCTTGGGATTATGCCTTAGAATCTGCGGTTCGCATTCTTAATATGGTTCCAACAAAGAAGGTTGATAAGACACCATATGAGTTATGGACTGGAAAAGCTCCTAACTTGTCTTATCTTAAGGTCTGGGGTTGTGAGGCGTATGTTAAACGTGACTCAGCAGACAAACTCCAACAAAGATCTGTGAAGTGCATCTTCGTAGGATACCCTAAGGAAACTATGGGTTACTACTTTTATTACCCACCTGAAAACAAAGTATTTGTTGCAAGGTATGGAGACTTCCTTGAAAAGGAGCTCATATCTCAAGAATTCAGTGGGAGAGTATATGATCTGGAAAACGGTCAAGAAGATGTAGCACCTTCTGAAAACACTAACCAACTTCCGGTAGAACCTGAAAGTTTAGGTCCTCCACCTGAAGTTGAAGTGATTCCCATTCGTAGGTCAACAAGACCAGTAAAAGCTCCTACTCGTCTATGTCTTAATGTAGAGAGTGATGAGAATATACTGGGTGATCTTGATGAGCCTACAAGTTATAAAGCAGCCATGAATGGTCCTGAAAAGGCAAAATGGAAAGTTTTTATGGATGGGGAAATGCAATCCATGGAAGACAATGTAGTCTGGGAAGAAGTAGACCTACCTCCGGGTGCCAAATTAGTTGGGAGTAAATGGCTCTACAAGAAAAAGACTGACATGGATGGCGTTGTACACACCTATAAGGCCCGTTTGGTAGCTAAAGGCTATACTCAAACTTTTGGTGTTGACTATGAGGAGACCTTTTCTCCTGTAGCTGACATAAGGGCAATTAGGATTCTTATAGCCATAGCCGCTTACTATGACTATGAGATTTGGCAAATGGATGTAAAAATCGCCTTCTTAAATGGTCGCCTAGATGAAGACATCTATATGGCGCAGCCTGAGGGGTATGTAAATCCAGAATTCCTAAATCGTGTATGCAAGCTTAAAAGATCCATTTATGGATTGAAGCAAGCATCACGACAATAGAATAAGAGATTTGATAGTGAAATTAAAAAGTATGGATTCACTCAAAATCTTGATGAGCCATGTGTATATCACAAAGTTAGTGGGAGTAATGTAATTTTCCTTATATTATATGTTGATGACATATTGATCATGGAAAACGACATTCCAAGTTTGCAAAAGGTTAAGGCATATCTTGGAAAGTGTTTTTCTATGAAAGATTTAGGGGAAGCTGCATTTATTCTGGGAATCAAGATATATAGAGATAGATCTCAGCGATTAATTGGATTAAGCCAAAGTGCTTACATTGATAAAATATTGAAGAGATTCAATATGCAAAATTCCAAGAAAGGATATTTGCCAATGCAAGAACAACATGGCTTGAGCAACAAGGTTTGTGCTTCAACACCTGCAGAGGTGCAACGCATGAAGAGAGTCCCTTATGCTTCGGCTGTGGGATCTATAATGTATGCGGTGAAAAGTACAAGACTTGATGTAGCATTTGCTCAGAATTTAACCAGTCGATATCAGCAGAATTCAGGTGAAGCTCACTGGACTGCTGTTAAGAATATTCTTAAGTACCTTAGGGCTACTAAAGATATGTTCTTGGTTTATGGGGGTAATCCATCAGCAGAACTTGATGTTACAGGTTACTGCGATGCTTCTTGGAAAGGTGATAAGGATGATACGAAGTCTCAAACTGGTTATGTCTTTGTCATTAATGGAGGAGCTGTGGATTGGAGGAGCAGAAAGCAGAGTGTACTAGCAATGTCTGCTACAGAAAGTGAGTATATAGCTGCTTCAGAAGCTGCAATGGAAGTTGTTTGGATTAGGAAGTTTGTTTCAGGGCTAGGAGTTATGCCTTCGATTCAAAGGCCTATTAAAATGTATTGTGACAACTCAGCTGCAATTACATTTGCCAATGAGCCTGGAATCATGAAAGGCACCAGACATTTCCCGATTAAGCATCACTATGTTCGAGAACAAGTCGAAATAGGCGAAATCGAAATGCTCAAAGTTCACATAGATGATAACTTGGCAGATCAATTAACAAAGCCTCTACCTGGCACCAAGCTTTACAAGCATGCTGAAGGTGTAGGACTTAGATTAGCTGAAAGTTTCATGCCCATTTGTGATTAGTGTTTGGATAAAGGATGTAATGTACAATTATTATTTTAATGAAATAAAATATGTTTTATGTTTATTTATTCATTGTCTTAATAATATATCCTATATTTGCATGTTTAAGATCCATGAATAAATTATTATTCTAAATTATCCATTGTCGATTAATGATATGGGAATATCATTGAACTAAGACAAATTTGAGTATTGGTTTAGGATATACTTGAAAGTATATTGATGCGTAGTCATACCAATTTCACATGATATTCAATGAATTGAATATTGAACTTATCCCAATAGTATGATTTAATATTTAATGTGAGAATCATATTTAAAGTTATCCTCAGACTTGAGATACCAGATAAGTGTCATGGATGTAGTGCATTTTTGTGAAGCAATCTACCGCTCACCGTAACAGGGAGTTATAAGGGTTGTTTTCAGAAGTGTTACAAAGTTCATGGGTTATTCTTGTAGTCAAGAAAGAATTTATTCCTTCTGATTTGTTTAGAAGTTTAATACTGCTGGGCCCCTCGTAGGGTTGACAAAATGTTTGCATGGCCATGCCCAAAGTCTATCTGGAATACGTTTAGATGTTTTGGTAATTTTGTTCAATCATAAAGAGACGAGAAACGGAAATTTAATAAAGAACCTCACATCTTTATTAATGTGGTATTAGTAATGAAAGGATAATTATAATGATGAATCATTAAAGGTTTTTCCAGGAAACCTAGCTCGGATTGAACTAGGGGCATTGGAGTGTTGCAAGACGCTAACCAATGTCATTTTACTATTAATGGATATACGAGTGGGAGCTGTTAAATGTTACGTATAAACATTAATATGTAAATGTCTAGTATCGAACCCAAGACCTCGGGATTGCACACTTTACAAACAAGAATAATGTAAAATAAATATATATATGTTAAATGTATCGTATATGTATATTTATAAACACTTAGTGGACCAAATGGTCGTTAGTTATTAACCGTATGGACTAACTATCGTTAGTAACGAAAGATAAGGACTAGAGTGTAACTTGGGAGTCAAGAAGGTTCTGGAACACCCCTAGGGGTCCATGGCCGGTCGATCATAGGGGAGGGGAAGCCCAACCCATGCTTGTCTTGTGCTCCAAGATTTATCTAGTATATATACAAGGCCAAGGGTTAGGGTTTCACATCTTGTGTGCACACACACTAAACCCTAAAATCTTTTCTTCCTTGTTTTCTTTCTTGGCCGATCGTCCAACCCCCCTCCTAGGGATCTTGGTCGATTTTTTCCAAAGCAAACTAAGTGTTTTGTTTACTTGCATCAAACATTTATTCGTTGGTAGTTTGTGTGTACAAGAACGAGGTAATTACTTACTTTAGTAATTATCAAGAGATCGATAAACAAAACGGTAAGGGGTTTATCATTGATCTATTTGTACAAGAATCAAGGTTTATTTGAAGTGCATCGGGTACGTTTACTATTTATGTTTTAGTTAATATTTATGTGTTATACTTGATCCTAGCTTCCGCAATACGTGCTAATTAATTGTTAAATTTTAACACCATCTATCTTGACCTATCACTCGATCTAGTTCCTCCGTTGCCTTTTCAAATATTTCAGGGTGTTTGATGAGTTCCGCTATTGCCCATTCTACTGAGATCGCTGAAGTTTCTGTTCCACCCGCAAGCAAATCCTAAACACACTCGATTTGCCAACATATTAACTATTTATTATCAGAGTAGACATATTGATTGACTCAACGTACAATGAAAGTGCAATTTCTAACGCAAGTAGTACAAGTGAAAATTTTCTTGTGGTTTTGGACAATTGATTAGCAAATCTAATATAAATATGTATCATTGGTCATTTGAAAAATGAAATTGTCCATCTATTCATCTTTGGAAAATGGTTTAATTCAACAACTAAATATTTTTATGTTGTATATTGTAACTAAATTCAAGATAACATATACTAGTACTACTTTGATAGTTAAAAGTATTTCCTAACTCATTTGGTAACTACAAGAAAATTGTCCTATAATGACATAAGAAAAAGTGTCATTAAAAGTTACAAAGATGTCGCAAAATTATAGAAATATCAATAAAAGTTAGAAAAAGATGTCACTAGATTTTTTGGATGTTTTTCCCACACTTAAAAGGTGTAGGTAAAAGCGAAGTATGTAAAAGTCTAATTATAATGACAAAAAAATACATGTAAGGAAATTTTTTTTTCTGCCTTCTTGACACATATTTCACAAAAGTATTATTAAATCTCAAAATTTTGACCTTTTGCCCGCACTTTTTAAAAAGTGTCATTAAAAAGTTAAATTCAACGATACTTTTTTACGTCATTAAAACCAAGTCACTAAAGTCAATTTCCTTGCAGCGATGACTAATATAATCACTTCTCTTTAGACATCATAATTAACAAACAAATCCATTTAAAATTAATCTTAAATTATTAGTTTGAGACATAAAAATCATATCTACCTGAGTAAAACCCTTCACACCATGTCTCTCAATCTTAACATCTAGAGTCGGGTTATCAGCAATCTGCAACAACAAATCAACCATGCCTTTCGGGACAAAACTCCCCCCTTCTGCCTTTCTCCTTTCTTCGTGCTCGTTCAACACATGCTCAAGAAACCGATCAAACTTCTTGCTTATGGCTTTCATCCTTTTAACATACCCTTGAAGATCCATGAAACCTATCCATGGTATCCAATCTCCAATATTAAGCACCCCATTCAACAAAAACAACTCATCCAACATCTTCTTAAACTCATCCACGGTCAACCCTAGCTTCCTTGCCTCAGATTCATCTAAATATCTCTTTCCTACCACTATCCGACAAATCACATTCAAACTCACATTTGTCAAGTGGTGGGACGATGGAGGTGGCAGGCAAAGAGGAGGCAAAGAGGAGGAGCGCCAACGTGGCTAGCCATGCAACTACAGTGTAAGAAATACTAATGGCATATTGTTCCATTTTATGGTACTTCAAATTAATGGTGATGAAAGTGTTAAATGGTGGTGTACTTATAGCTGAATTAACACAATGCGATATTTGATGATGTTATGTATGAAATCATATAGCTTATTATTATTTATTGAATATTGGACGACCAGTTACTTATGGTCAAGGAAATAAGTATTTTTAATGGATTCATTAATATATAAAATTGGTTTAGACCATAGATATATTCAAATTTTTATTAATTGTAAAATTACCAACTCCTACACAAAATAGTTTTTTTATTAAAACATAGGACCACACACTACTACACAGTTTGAAATAGATTATGCAGTACGTAATGCAGGCTATGCCGATTTGTATATTAACAAATCACATACAACATCCTTATTTGAATTTTCATTACTATATAGTTGTATAACTTCGATCCAATACATTTTAGACTAGAGATTTTATATATATCAGTTCGGGTATCACTTTCTTTGAAAAGCAGAAAAAGGATACAAAAGATTATAAGGCTAGCATGTAAACTTAATATGGGCTGAGAAATGATATTATAGGAATTAAGCTACATAAGGCATAAGCGTAATCGGCAGGGAAGCCTAGTAGAGTAGAGGGATGCATGTCAAAATTTTATGCATGAATTAATGAGCGTTATTGTGCCTTATGTTACTTAATCGAATGCTAATTCTGAGCTCAATGTATATGTGCTAAGGTATTAAGTCCTCCAAAGCAAGCAGCAAATGGACAGGCTTTTCTATGTTGACTCCTCACAATATAGGCTGTTGTTTGACTTGTTTCTATTTGCAGGCTTGTCACAGAAGCAACAAAAATGGTAATTGTATTTAACTGGTGTTAAGGATGTAGCACTTGATGGGTTACAGTAATTAGAAGAGAAGGCTCGTAATGAACTTCTTGTAGCTGTCAAGATGCTCCATTCTGGTGGCTTAGGCTTGTGTCAAGTTACCCTTTTTGGTGGCTTTTCACACGTTCAACTCATAGTGTGGTAAATATAGAGATCTCACATATGCGTTCAAATAGTTATAAAGTAAGGTTTCATATGTGCATTTTAGCGTTTGTATAGCCGGAACGGTGAGGAAGTAAGCCAATGAGGTTGAAGTTGCCAATGATGGGCCATGGTTCAGGCGAGGAGATTGGCTGAACTTGGTAGGCTGACGACGGATTTGCCGGGCAAGGAGTAGTAGCACCACGGTGGCTAGCAACCATGCAATGTATATAATATGAAGTCATGTTGTTGTTGTTCCATTTTTTATGGTTATGAAAGAAGAGCTAAATTAAAGATGGTGGATTTATAGTTGATCTGTTTTACAATGTTAATGCATGTACGTAATAACGACTACGTATATAATATCGTCATTAGTTATGGATCATTATAATATCACGTGAAACTAATTAATATGATGTTACGTATGAAACCACCTGCTTGTTATTTAAAATTTTCACCACCATCACGTGAGATTAGCAATGAGTATAATTTATGCAAGGCGTGATTAGCAATGAGTTTTTTTAATTTAAAAATAATAATATAAAAAAATGTAAATGAGTGAGCTTATACGTAGCCGTTGTGACATGAGTACGGATAGAGAAATAAAACATGAAAGTTTAAAACAAGTTAAGCCTTGTAAAGAAATAAGATAAGTATGAAATGAATTATATAACGACTTTAGGTTTGAGACGATATGTGAAACCTACGATATAGGTGCATAAACTCAAGGATAATGAGAAGAGAAAGTGAGCTGAGATTATATAATGTCTCATGACATTGAGAAAGACATAAGAAGTGATCGAGATAGGCACTAATTGTTATTAGCGCTCTTGTGAGAATTGTAGAAATATTAGTCAAAGTTGACTTATGTAAAGTCAAAGTAGTGAATTTTCAAGTGACCTATGGTCATTATTGAAATTTCAAGAAAAGAAACGAGTAAGAGCATGGCGTAATAATGAAAAAAGGTTGACAAATAATAGGTCAACAATGATAAATATGACATGAATAACATAGTAAGAATTGAAATGTAATAGAAATGAGTTTCATAACATAGTAAGAATTGAAATGTAATAGAAATGAGTTTCAAGTAGCGCGAATTAAGGTAGATGGCTATGTTATAGCATAGTTAGTGTTGCAAAATCAAGTAGATTGTTGCAATTGAATTCGATAGGATTTGAATGTATTAAGAGAAAACGGGGTTAAAGATGTCGATATGTGTTGTGTACGGACACAAACGTTAGGTAAATAGATTTCAGAGACGAAATCTAATAACGGGGTAGATTTGTTACACCCCAAAATCAGGTTTTTAAGTATTATATTACGAGAATGCTTTGAGTAGTTTGACTAAGACCTTATATAAATTTAAAGACCAAATATGATTGGTTAGTAAATGTTTTAAGTTGAAAATCAAGCTTGTTAGTCAAAATGTCATGTAAATGCTTTTAGAAAGTATTGTGTGGCACAAGTATTAGAGAAAAAAAACTTTAGGGACCTAAGTTTCCAGAATCTAAAATTGGTACTAAAACTAACTTGTTTTAGTACTAGAAACAATTTTTTATAGAACCACAAGGGGTGACTAGTGGTAAGAATACCAGCCTTCCAAAGAGGATGTCAAGGGTTTGAATCTAACGAGGAGAAAATTAATCCCCTTGTGGCTACGGAGGTTCACATGTGCCGACTCCAGGCTATCAAAAGGGTAGTTGCCCTGGGATTAGTCAGTTCGCAATGTCGAGTCGGAAACTCAGGTAACCTAAAACAATTGTTATAGTACTAGAGGGACCATTCTTGTCAAGTAACCAAACTTCCACCCAACAAATATCTAGTTACATCCTATATATTCCATAATTTTCATAAGTTCCGTGTGGTTGTGTGGGGTGATGTGAACTAGCAAAAAGAATATTAAACAAGGTGGTCCAATTGATCAATTGAGCATGTATTGAGGTTCCAAATCAAGATATGAATCCATAGCGATCATCCCCAAGTAAGTAATCTTTATAGAGTTGAGTTAATTGATAAATTAAGAAACTAGGGTTCATATACCCTAATTGGAGATTTTGGATAAAGGAGTTTTAGGCTTAACTAAAGATGATAAGGAATAAGGGTTTATGTCTTTATATTGGTTTATGTTTAATTTGGGTAGTAAGTGTTTTAAAGTAAAACTAATGAGGTTGTAGTAATTATATGTTGAGTTATATTGAATAAAATTAGTAAATTATATGTTACGTTATATTGAATAAAATTAGTAAATTTGTGGTTTCATCATATAATCAATATATGGTCATATGATAAGTAGAAGTTTGAAAGGTAAACAAATGGGTTGAATAAACCATTGTTATAATACTTCAATTATGTGCTTTAAGTGTTTTTGGTTTATGATGATTTTTGCTTAGAAAGCAAGTGAGGATGATGATGGTGATATATTGGTAACTTAGCTTTGAAGCAATATTAAGTAACTTTGGTTACAACGTGTTTAATATGGATGTTATCATATTGTGTGATTATAAATGAAGGTGTTAGGACTTGGAAGTATTAGCTTAAAAAAGGTGGTATAATAGGAGGCTTGATTAGTTGAATGATTGAGTGTTAGTCCTTGGTTATGGACTAACCAACGTATGTGTTGATGTTGATATATGCTTAATGCTTGTTATAGTTATGTGGTTATATCACAATGTTAATTGTTATAGCTTTTGAATGCAATGTGTTGATGTTGCTATATGCTTAATGCTTGTTATAGTTATGTGGTTATATCACAATGTTAATCGTTATAGCTTTTGAATGCAATTTTAAATGGTAATAGTGCTAGACTAGTTGGAAGTGTTCATGTTACAAATATGACGATTGATGTATTAAACATGTTCTAATCGGTTACTTACTAGGCGTTTCGCTTACTGTTATAGTTAAGTTGTTGATATTTTTGTAGGTTCACATGTTGCAAGTAGGAGCTTGGTAAGGCTTTTGGATGTGAAGTAAGCGGATACAAGTGCATTGCCTTTGGGCGTATGCAAGTAGTCGTAGAATACCGAGCCCGAAGTCAAGGTTGAACCCCATGTATCTTTAAATGGTTTGAAAATGTTATTGTCATGTGTGAAAGTCAATTGTTATAGTCATGTATTATAGTGTATGCAAACGGATCAGACGATGTATATAAAGAGGGTCGAAACGCTTGTTTGGAAAACCCCGTAAAGTACACTTCCCTGGGTCATTTGAACCCAGTATATTTATGAAAATGATTTATATGTTGTTTTAAAGTATTCTGGTAGTTTATATGTTGTATCGGGATGTGGAAGTCAAGTTTTTGTCGTTTTAGTCAAGTATGAAAATGGGTCATATTCGAAAAATCATATCTAATAAATCGTAAGTCATTAGAAGTCGTGTCACCTATCGTTTTAAGGTAATTGAATCAACTTTCATTTAAAAATATTTTAAGGGACTTGTTTGTAACAGAAGTATACAAGTTTAATGATTAGTAACAGCATGTCATCTTTCGATCATGTAATGTCCGTTATAGTAATATATTTGCGCAAATTTTTGGTCAAATTGAAAAAAGGGCGTTATGTAAACCAAATTGATTATTTGTACGGTATCCCGCTTGTTCATCACCACCACCATCATCATCATCATCATCATTATTTGTATAAACACCGCTAATAACTGTGATAAACAAGCTCTAGATAATGTAAGATGAGGATTGTAATTGCATATACTTTTTTGGGTTTAGATGACAAAACAGCAACAACTTTTTTTTTTTTTTTTTTTTTTTTTTTTTTATAAGTTTCGTCTTAATACGTGAACTATATAAAATATCATAAATGCAATGAACTTTCATAAAGTGTTCCGCTATGCACATTTTGTTGTGTTGTCACGTTAAAAATAGTGACACGTACGTGTCAGTTTTTTTGATACGACAACATATCAAAATGTGTATATCAGAACATTTTATGAAAATTCGTTGGATTTTATTAATTTTTATAGTTCACGTACTAAACGCAACTTTGGAAAAAGCTTATTGCTATTTTACAACGGAAACCATGCTTTTTTCATCATTGGTATAAGACTTCTAGCTTGTATACTTATGATTGCGAGTTCAAGTTTGAGTTGAGTCATAATATGTAATTCAGCTTTGTAAATATGTTTCTTTCAAAACTTTTTTTTTTTGCTTATACTTAGTTTTTCGTGTCAAAAAAGAACTGGCGTATGCATAACACATTATATTAATACATTGGAAAATCCCAAGAAATTTACTGGAGAAGGATATTGACGTGAAAGATACAACTATGAGTTATTCGCATTTGGGGCATGACGAAGGATGTGTCCTGCTTATAGTTTAGGACGAAAGATGATCAAGTCAAGTTTGGCTAATTTGCTTCATGAATTGTTAAGTGAAACAGGTTTTTAGGCGTTGTTTTATATGACTAATTGCATGTCAAGATTTGCTGAATCAAGCCTATCAAAAGTAAATATGTATAAGCTAATAAAACATGTCGATGTTTTTAAGAAAGCCTTGATAACATACAGATACATACTGTCAAATGATTAACAATAAACTATCACATTATTGCTTCAAAGAAAATGGCAAGCTTGATCATATATAATGAGTACTTTTTTTTATATCACACACGTGTCGTAGTTGGACTTGAACCCACGTCACTTAATTGAGGACCAAAGTCACACCACCGGGTAGCTTAAGTTATGTTGCAAGCCCTTTGGTCAGAAAGAGTACATTTTAAGTGCAAGTTTTGGATTCGGAACAACGACGAGCGGTGTTTTTAAGCAAGTCGTTAGCCCAAACACTTCATCCATTTTCAGCTCATCTTTTGTCATTCCATTCGGCAATTTCCAAGAAAACCCATGAAGCAAATTAGCCAAGCTCGATTCCATTATCTTTCTTCCTAAACTATAACCAGGACACATCCTTCGTCCTGACCCAAATGGCAATAGCTCATAGTCGTTGCCCTTTATATCGATTTCCCTCCCAATGAATCTATCTGGACAAAATTCCAAAGGTTTGTCCCACAACTTAGGATCTCTACCTATTGACCAAACACTTACTAGTATTCGTGTGTCTTCTGGAATGTCGTAACCTGCTACTTTACAGTCCTCGCGTGTTCTTCTAGGAACCAATAGTGGTGCCACGGGATGTAACCTTAATGACTCTTTGAGAATTGCCTTAATGTATGGAAGGTTGGGCATGTCTTTTTCTTCGACCCATCTATCTTGGCCTATCACTCGATCTAGCTCCTCTGTTGCCTTTACAAATATTTCAGGATGTTTTGAGTTCTGCTATTGCCCATTCTACTGATATCGTCGAAGTTTCTGTTCCACCAGCAAGTAAATCCTATATATGAAGACAATTAGCAAACAAATAATTTTTATATAATGTAGTTTATAGTTTATATGGATCAAAAGATGTAAGTTTATGAGGAATTTTATAACTTTCTTTGTTTAATTCTGAGCAAGACTTTGATATATATGTAGTGTGTAGTGGGTGTATGAGTTTGTCTTTGAAAGAAAAACCTGAGTGAATCCCTTTACGCCGTGTAGCTCAAGCTTAACATCCAGAGTGGGATCATCCGCAATTTGCAACAAATGATCAACCATGTCCTTGGGAACAAAACTCTCCCCCTCCGTGAACCTCCTTTCTTCGTGCTCGTTCAACACATGCTCAAGAAACAGATCAAATTTCTTACTCACTGATTTCATCCTCTTCACGTACCCTTGAAGATCCATGAAACTAATCCATGGTATCCAATCTCCAATATTAAGTACTCCATTCAACAAAAACAACTCATCCAACATCTTCTGAAACTCATCCACGGTCAACCCTAGCTTCCCGGCCTCAGATTCATCTAAATATCTCTTTCCCACAACTATCCGACAAATCACATTTAAACTCACATTTGACAAAAATTGTTTTAACACAATCGGCCCACCACACGACTTGTGAAGCTCCTTCAAAAGTGACTTTGTCTCCTCCACTCGAATGTACTCGTATGAATCCAATCTTTTCACACTAAACAACTCTACATAACACATTTTACGTGCTTGTCGCCAATAAGGCCCATAAGGGGACCATGTCATGTCAGAGTAATTATAAGTGGTGTATCTTCCAGCAGCAGTTTTAGGACGACAAACAAAGTTGATGTCCATGGTTTTCAATATGACTTTAGCCATCTCAATTGATGAGCCAACGACGACGCTTTTGGAACCAAATTTGAGGTGCATGATTTGGCCGTATTTTTGGGCCAAATCATGTATGGAACGGTGAGGGAGTGAGCCAATGAGGTTGAAGTTGCCAATGATGGGCCATGGTTTTGGGCCGGGAGGTAGGTTGAGCTTGGTGGTGGGACGACGGAGGTGGCGGGCAATGAGGAGGAGCGCCACCGTGGCTAGACATGCAAGTACACTATAAGAAATACTAATGGCATATTGTTCCATTTTGTTGCACTTCAAATTAATGGTGATGAAAGTGTTAAATGGTGGTGTACTTATAGCTGAATTAACACAATGCGATATTTGATGATGTTAATTATGTATGAAATCATAGAGCTTATTATTATTTGATGATTATAATTGGACCAGTTACTTATGGTCAAGGAAATAAGTATTTTTAATTGATTTATTAATATATATAGTTTGTTTAGACCATAGATAATCACATTTTTATGGTTAGATTACCAACTCCTACACACAAATAGTTTTTCTATTAAAACATAGGACCTCACACAGACACACTACTACAAAATTTGAAATAGATTATGCAGTAATGCAATGCCAAGTTGCATATTATTAACAAATCACATGCATACAGCATCCTGACAATACTGTATATATATTAGACTAGAGATTTAATATTAGGGATAATCTCATATTTACCCCAACATCTTATCCTTAATTAATTTTTTACCTCAAAATAAAATTAATTTTGCATTTGCCTATTTACGACTTATGCACATATGCGACTTATGCAACTTGTACCTTTTGCTCCAAATGTAAGTAAAAGTGTGTAAGAGTATAAAGTCGCATAAAAAATCAAAGTTGCATAAAAAAAAAACTAGTCGCATAAAAAAAGTACAAGTCAAATAAAAAAATTACAAGTCATATAAAAAGTAAACCGTTGATCGTAGAAGAGGATACTTACACGTATGTACTTTCAAATTGGACACTTGTCAACGCTTAAATGAAGTTGCATAAGTCGCAAATGAGAAAATGCATAAACTAAAATATTTTGGGGCAAACAATTAATTCATGGCGATACAATGGGGCAATAAATGAATTAGCCCTTTTAATGTATATCCGTTCAGGTGTCACTTTCTTTGAAACTAAGCAGAAAAGGATATATAAGATTATAAGGCTAGCATGTAACTTAATATGGGCTGAGTAATGATAATTAAAGGAATTAAGCGATAATGCTATATAAAAGCACAAGCGCAATCGACAGGGAAGCCTAGTAAAGAGGCTAGTAAGATTTATGAAAAAAAATAGAGGGATACATATCAAGATTTTATGCATGAATGAACGCTATTGTGCATTTATGTTACTTAATGTGCTGAGATATTAAGTCCTCCAAAGCAAGCAACAAATGGATAGGCTTTTCACTATGTTAATGTTAGCCTTTTAATTGTTATAGATCAAATAGTGTTAGTATTAAAACTCTAGCATATGTATTTTAATTCGTATGACTTTTAATTAGTGTTTGGGTCAAGTACATTTTCTGCATAATGGGTCGTTTGGGTAAATCCAACCCAGCCCATGTATGACAGTTATTTAGTTAGTTATTAGAACGGTTTTATCTCAAGCATCACAACGTTTGAGTAAACCATTGTGTCGATTAGGGTTCTATATATTGTTGTAAAACTTCGACATGTGAAGTTTACAACGTACCTTTAATATCTATAAAGTTAGTTTTATGATATTCACTTGTTTACCATTTTACTGTTACATCGCCTAACACAATCACACAAACACTCACAAATCATGAAACATATATTGAAGTCCAGATTTGATGGCAAACGGCCTGTGAACATTTGGTACCAGAGCCAAGGCTCTAATCCATGGGAACAGCCATCGTTCAAACCGCAATCAAAATCAGGTTTCCAATCAGGACGCTATCTTTTACGAGAAACTCCCAAGCGTCTGTATCAATGGAACACAAGAACAAAGAAAAGCATATCCCCAAAGGCAAAGGAATTGTTGGCACAAACCGTGTTAGACAATGAGGAATTCAATTCAAAGAAAAAAGAAGAAGTAACAAAAGGGAAATCGAAGTTGAATTCAAGGGAAAAAAGGTCGAAGTGTTATATATGTAAAACTAAGGGACACGCATTTTGGGCTTGTGAAAAAAGGAAAAAGATTGCTGGAGTCGAATCACAACAAAAGGAGATGGACATGACAAAAGAGATTATTGATCAAGAAAGGATGTATCCAGAAAAGGTACACGTGTTTGGTGACTATACGATTGAAGGTACGGATAGAGAAGGTTGGGACGACATATGGTATGTGAGTAATAAGTATAAGTTTCATATGTGTCCTAGGCGAGTTCTATTCAATAATGTGAATTATAAGTTTAAAATGGTTGGTAAGGAGGAGTATGAATGTAAGTTTATATTCTCGTATGGAATTGGTAACACAACGATTAAGACAGAAAATGGTGATTTAGTTGTGAGACATGTGCAATATACACCAGAAGTTTCGCTCAATATACTCAGTCTAGAATTGCTTGAAAAACAAGGTTTCTCCGTGAAAATTAAGGATACTAGATGTAGCATTAACCACATGTATTATGATGAGGAAACAAGTATGCAATTGCCATGTGAAAGTGAAACAAGAAAAGTTGGACCGAAAGAAGTTGTGGATGAACACAATAAGTATTTTGAGTCAATAGATCCAGATGCATGTTCTCTAGTTAAAGGCATAGAAGAATTGGATTGGAATAGAGATGTGACACAAGATTACGTGGATGATGAGTACATTAGTTACAATGGAACCTTGTATGCTTTAAAGGTTAATTCGTTTTCAAGGTTTCTATCGTTCATGAATTTGTTGAAGAAGGATAAACTATTGTACAGAAATTGGGAAGTGTTCAACAAGGGATTTATAGATATGTTAAGATGGTTTTATCTAGTGCATTTGAACTATGATGCGCTTGAATCAATACCACCCGTTGTCAAAGATATGGAGTTGAATCTGTTGTGTTTAATGAAAGCTGTTGAGAATTTAGGAGGCTATGTTTCGGTTACCATGGGTGACAATTGGGGAACGTTAGCACAGTTACAAGGTTTAGACATCAAAGATGGTGAGACAGTTAGAAACTGCTACAAAACGTTTATTGATCTAGTTGTAGTCTACCATGAAACTGCTTGTATGCCTTGGGTTGAAAAATCGTATGAAGTGGGAGAAGCAAGCAAGAATTGTTTGGCCATGGACCTGCAAGGTCAGAAGGATACAAGAGTGAAGGATGGAGCAATAGAATCAAAGGACCATTTTGGCGTTAAACTTGAACAAGAAGATGATGAAAGCAGCAGCAATGGAAGCAATGATTTCGAAGTCATTGTTTGAAGATAGCAAGCAAACAGGTTTCAAGAAGATGAAGAATTTGATGCTATAAAATTAGGGGGGAAAATGTTAGCCTTTTAATTGTTATAGATCAAATAGTGTTAGTATTAAAACTCTAGCATATGTATTTTAATTCGTATGACTTTTAATTAGTGTTTGGGTCAAGTACATTTTCTGCATAATGGGTCGTTTGGGTAAATCCAACCCAGCCCATGTATGACAGTTATTTAGTTAGTTATTAGAACGGTTTTATCTCAAGCATCACAACGTTTGAGTAAACCATTGTGTCGATTAGGGTTCTATATATTGTTGTAAAACTTCGACATGTGAAGTTTACAACGTACCTTTAATATCTATAAAGTTAGTTTTATGATATTCACTTGTTTACCATTTTACTGTTACATCGCCTAACACAATCACACAAACACTCACAAATCATGAAACATATACTGAAGTCCAGATTTGATGGCAAACGGCCTGTGAACAGTTAACAGTTGATCCTCACAATATCGGTTGTTGTTTCTATTTGCAGGCTTGTCACTGAAGCACATCAATCTTCATTGTAACAATAAGCAATTGCAAAGTATAGTTAAAGGCATACTTATTCTTAGATCAAGAATTATAGGGCTGTGGGAAAAAAAAAAAAAAAAAAAAAAAAAAAAAAAAAAAAAAAAAAGGTAGATGTTTAAGGCATACTTCTCATTGGTGCACATTAATCCCATTATGTGTACATTACATTAAGTTGTATTCATTTATATATCTCAAATAAAACTGCACTTGGATCATTCTGTACGACTGCACCAATATGACCAGGTCCATAAAAACTTTAGGAAAAAATGTTATAACCATGGTCCGTTGAAAGCATTGCATGAAAGATTATTATAAGAGATCACAATTTCGACCCATTTACTTCATAATAAGTAAATCATAGCTTTTCCTATATCCATAATGGGTTAAATGGGTAAACTTATAAAAGGTTACTTAACTACAGTGGGTTCAATGCGGTAAACCAATCAAAGGGATCAAAAGTCGCCCAAAAAGTACTCTTCATAGCCAAAACCTCTTGCATATGTGTTATTTCACTATTGATATAAAACAATCTCGTAACAGCTTATTGGAAACAATATTTTTTTATTAAAAAAAAATAACATTTAAAAAAGAGTTTCGTGTAAATCAACTGGATGAAGACATTTGACCTACCGATTTAGACCCTTTACTGATTTTTCATGATATCAATAATGCTAATATAGGTCATGAGCAATTGAGCACGTCACCGGTGAAAGAGAAATAAAAGGATACCGAGGATCTTAAACTAAATGCCATTACATTTGTTGGAGGGCTTAAAATCTATTGGCAACACCAAAATGTGTGTCAATAATTTGCTTGACAAACACATCAAGAACCAAAGCGCAACAACTGACTAAATTTGTCAACACTAACCAACAAAACATTTAATCATGTCAAATTCTAAACTATGTATTATCTTATAAGCTCATCGACACGAATGTTATATATTTGGATTTTTGAGTCATCCATCCGAATTGCTGCATGTGATATCGTTGTCTTGTCTGCAGTTGCCAATGTAAAATGTGTTGACTTTGAGATCAAACTAGGTGCTGCTAACTTTTACACTTCAACTTGAAATAAATTGGTTTCAAATGTGAAATCAGAAGTACTTGTTTTATTTGTATTTTCTACTTGCAGCATGTATTTTATTTTCAGAAATTTTACTACGATAGATTCATAAAAAGTAGTATGAGGGAAGTTGGTAGGTTTGACCATGAAAGTCAAATATATTATAGATTACCAGGAAAGTTGGATGCAGACATAACATAAGAATCATTTTAGACAAAGCAAAGCAAGCTACAGATTCTTTAGAGTCAGTACTAGCCTCATCATTAGTCATCAAAATCCTGCTTGAAAGTTGCCATTATTGTGGCGAAACACTAGTTGTTGCTTGCAGTAAAACTTGTGCATTATGAATGGATTTCACTACCAAATTTCCATTTCAAAGCTTCTTATACTCAGTGAATCAATAGTCATCTTTCCACTTGAATTCCGATCATTACGCTGCCATTTTCACAGCAAATGAATTTTTATATATCGATCCCAAAATCTGTGCGATCATTAATATCCTGTTAATATCTACTACACTACTGTCTACCTTAGCGGAAAAAAAGTATGCAAAGAAAAAACCAACTAGGCTAATTGCATAAAAAAAAGGTAATTTGCAAATTCAATCACTTAATGGGATGTTCGCCAAGTTACAGATACCGCACTTGAGTCTCTTAGAAGTAAGGACACCGATTTACCAACATTTAGTAAAAAAAAAAATTTTGAAATTTAATATTTTTTGTATGAAAAGTTATATATAGCTATTCCCATGGTTCTATACATACAGTATCATTTTCTATCTAATATTCACATTCTTATTTGTATGATGCAGGTTTGACAGGCTTGACTCATTTGGACCTCTTTTTGTACTAAACTAACAGATGCAGAACAACCTATCGTTGCAGTATGCTATATTGCTATGCTTCAACTCTTACAATAATCTTTGAATGATTAGTAAATAACTTTTCTTTATTCTCACGGCTTTGCTTTTCGTGTAAATTTTACAAATCTTCAGTTTTTTAATGAAATAGTTAGAGAAGCTGGTGTGAAGATTATGTTTCACAGGTTGTTTGGGAGGATTCCAGGATCGAATGATCATAACAACAACATGTAACAATCATATAGAATCGAAATAAAATAGAGAAACAGGAAGATTGGGATGAACCCATAATAAACTTGATATTGATAAATGAATGGGTTGATTAAATCGTTTACAGCAAACCTAATCTATTTATACATAATGAATCGGTGTTTCATGTAAAGTCACAACGATTCACAGAAAAGTAATCGTTATAACCCTGAAAGAAATGTTACAATGCTTTCTAAATAACTGCCTTCTATTGGGTTTGAGGGCCTGCGGATTTGCAGTCCATGACAGATAATTATGCAGGCTGACCCATCTTGTTATCCTTTGTCTGTGTCGAATTACTGTAGCCCTAACAAAAATATGCAGAGCCTTGATTTTGAAAAACAAAGATTAATGGATTAAAACTTCCAACAAATTCCTCCCTAATCTATTAATCTTTGTTTCTTATTCAATCTTCTTGTTCTTCTTGCTCATGCCTTATTGGTGTTGATTTTTTTGTAGTTTGTTGATACCTGTTGTTGAAGATCAAAAAATAAAATAAAATGCTCAATCTGGTGCTTCTTGTCTGCTTAAAAGTGATCCCCTTGCAGTGCTTATAATAGCAATTGAAGTCGTCCAAAATATTGATTGTAGCATGTAGATCTTCGCGCCATGTTTTTTTTTTTTTTTTTTTTTTTTTTTTTTTTTTTTTTTTTTTTTTGACAGACCAAGTATCTTCATGGCTTTTGTTGGTAAAAAAAGAAAATACCAACAAGCCTTTCAAATTGCATCCATTATTTCCATGGTTGCTGTCTTTGCCGTGATCTTCATTATATCCATGTTGATCGTATTTGTCTGGTTAAATCCACCATATGACTTTTGGGCAGTTTTCTCTTTCAATTGGCATCGATGTAAGACTCTTGAATGATGATTGTAAGACATGATTTGATGTTGTTAGATCCCTTGAAGCTCTGATACCACTGTTCCACAGGTTATATGGGTGGATTCCAAGATTGAATGATCATAACAACACTTCATGCAAACATCAATCAAGAATTGATAATAAAGAAACAAGGAAGATGGGGTTTTGAACCCATAATAAACTTGATATTGATAAATGAATGGGTTGATTAAATCGTTTACAGCAAACCTTAGCTATTTATACATAATGAATCGGTGTTTCATGTAAAGTCACAACGATTCACAGAAAAGTAATCGTTATAATCCTAAAAGAAACGTTACAATGCTTTCTAAATAACTGCCTTCTATTGGGTTTGAGGGCCTGCGGATTTGCAGCCCATGACAGATAATTATGCAGGCTGACCCATCTTGTTATCCTTTGTCTGTGTCGAATTACTATAGCCCTAACAAAAATATGCAGAGCCTTGATTTTGAAAAACAAAGATTAATGGATTAAAACTTCCAACAGATTATCAAGGATCTTTGTTCTTTAGTGCTTTTGAATCCACTAAAGAAGTTGAACTAACTGAGTTTAGAGTCAACCAAGGTGACTGCAAATGATATAAAGAGACTCCAACGTATTGATCCTTCCAAATCTGGTAAACGTTCAACCTAAGACACCCTCGTGGCTTTTTGTATATTGAATTTATGGAGATCGTTAGCATTAAGAATACGTTCTTTTTTTTTTTTTTTTTTTTTTTTTTTTTAAATCGGTCTATATGTTCTGGGAGTGTTTCTGCATGTGAAGATTTTATTCGTTTAAGTGAAGCAGCATTGGTCATGGACGCCAAGAGACTGTATGTGGCAAGTGTGACTCTTTTTCTTTCATGATGATGTTCTCGTGAAAGAAAGACTGTAAATAATGCTTCTCGTGTTAAGGTTATCTAGATTCCTAGCTGTAAGATGTCGGTTATATTATGTAAAAATGAAGATATTGTATATTTAGTTTCTGGTGTTTTGCTTCTTGTTTGTTTCTTCATGTTTGCTTTCTATATAAGATTGTTGCCTCACTAAAAAATTGCCGATTTACTGTTGCCCTTGTACGGACGTACATTTGATAGTTGTATTTAACTCGTATCAAGATGTAGCTTCAAATACTTCATTACAAGCTGTCAAGATGCTCCATTCTAGTTATCTCATGACTTGGAGGCTTGGGTCAAGTTTCCATATTGGTGGCTTTTCACGCGTTCATAGAGTGGTAAGTATATATCGATATCTCATATATATGTTCAAAAAGTTATTAAGTAACATTTCAGATTGTGCGTTTTAGCGATTGTTTTATCTGATATCTTTGCTTTTCGGGTAACAAGAATATAATGAACGGTGTTCGTTTTACATTTATATGCAAAGATTTCATTCCCTAAAAGAACTCTATAAATGTAGATTTGAACGGTGTCCTTTGTTGTAACACCCCCATTTTTAAAGTTTGTCGCAGCGGAAAAGTAATTTGGGTGTTACGGTGAGGATCGAAGTTTTAACCACATAAAATGGTTTAAAAGAGACGTTTTGAAAATTATTTGTCATTTAGATAATAATTTTGATAAAAGATGAACCATTTGATTTAAAATCTTATGAAAAGATATAAAGACTTGTAAAAATGACAAATTTGATTTTTACACCATTTTAATTTATCAGAGTAATAAATGCCCACTCCGTGTCTTGTCCTGCTCCGTTAAATTACCTGAGATACACATGCTTAAAAGTGTCAACACAAAGGTTGGTGAGTTCATAGAGTTTTAGGAAAAACCCTTTATTTTGTTAGATTTCAGGAATATTTGGTATTAATAAAATACAAACAATAACAAAACAAGTATCGAATATATTCACAAATAAATCATATAAATATTCAATCACATTCAATAAGGAATTCAATAATCTTAACATGAGCTGGAAACTCATGATACTAAATCAATCAGATATACAATTCACGTATGGTCAAACCTATACAGCTGTATCTAAATATATGTTGAATACATATATATTTCCTTTATAGATATTGCATCAAGCCTCGTGACACGCAAGACGTTAACAGAAGGGGTGTTCTATCAAATCAATGACAGATTTTGCCCTTTATTCGTAGGTGATTTGCCAATTCCTACTTGTCTCAAATATAGTGTATCACGACTAATACGACTAACCACATGCATAATGGCATTCCGTCAAGTATTAGTGGGATCGGAGGTCAATCCAAACAGGTTTCGAATCTGTTCACTATATTCGCGCTCACGTTACGGTGATTAATTGCTCATGATTGAGGGACTATATGGCGATAAGCTAACTTAGGCAATATCAAGGACTAATGGGCTCATTTAGCACACATCATGAAATCAAGTATCGTATCACAGAAATCCATTTGAAAACAGTATCGTTTGAGTATCAGAAATTTAGTTTGAAAATATCATCATTTGAGTATCATAAATTCAGTTTGAAAATATTTTCATTTGAGTATCAAAAATTCAGTTTGAAAATATCATCATTTGAGTATCAGAAATTTAATTTGAAAATAGTATCGTTTTGAGTATCACAAATCCAGTTTGAAAATAGTATCGTTTGAGTATCACAAATTCAATTTGAATATTTCGCCAGTAACACATTTATATCACATACCACAATAATCGAATTGAGAACATTTTCATATGAGTTACAATATTTCAGTCAAATAATTCATCAATAAATATATATTTCTCATACCACAATAATCACATTGGAACATTGATATAGTATAAATCACAAATTATATTATTTTAATATCAATTAGGAAATTGATTTGAATCATGTATTTTATTTTATTTCATATACTTATCAAGTTATCAAAGTATATGTAAGCATGTATCTCCCCCAATGAGTTAAAAACAATTATTGGAAATGGGGCTATGACTCACCTGGATTGATTTGGAAATGATGAAAAGTAAAGTAGAACGAGATTTATGGGAACGTCTTTGACACAGAACCTGATAAATAAATTTATCAGAGAATATAACCAAATACTATTTGGTAAATACGAACGAATAAATATTATTCGTTATGACGAATAGATGATGTGAAGTGAAATTATTATGCCATGCATGATATGAAAATATTTTATTTAAAATATCCATCGTAGTTTTACCTTTTTAAATCATAAGTAAAAATATTAACCTTTTAAGTATCGTTATATATATAGTTAACGTAAAAATAAATAATATATATATAAACATAATAAAAATATATATGACATGAGGGTTGCCGTAAAATATAAAATAAAATAAGAATGTCAAATAGATTATATGTAGTTCTTGTCCTTTTTCCAATTTTACAATTTTTATACTAACGGCGTTAGCGTCACACCGTTAGTCCTTTTTATATATATTTACAATTATAGTCCACTACATGTTCAATATTACAATCTAAGCTTGTAACAATACTATATTATCAATTTTTATCCTTTCTTTCTGTTTCTACATTTTTAGTCCTTAGTTTTCACAGTTTTCACATTTAGTCCCTATATGTGTCGTCGCGTTACATTTTTAGTCCAATTTTTGCATAAGTGATTATAAAAATTTTATAAAAATTTCCTTAGCTTCTTTTATAAATTTTAAGCTTAACTCAACTGCTTATTTCATAAAAAGCTTATTTATTTAGCTTATGGGCCTTGATTCGAACCAAACTAAGCCCGTTTAAAATTTTAGAGGCGAGGGCATGAAAATTCTTTTGGGCTTGAACTTGGGCTTACTTTGTGATTTTAAAAATGTATTTTATGAGCCCAGTGGACTGTTAAAACGCAAGGTCTTATTGGGCCTTGATTTAAGCCCACTCGACAAAACTTAAGGTTTTTATATAAGTTTTAATTTGAAAAATCTGGTTGGTGTCGATTTACTTTGGCTCGATTAGGGTGTCAAAACGTGAATATTTTTATAAGTCGTGTACATGAAACTAATAGTTTTCTAGGTGATCTATTAGGTCGAGCAAAAATATTGGGTACTTGTTACGTGAAATTGAAAGTTATACGATGCTTTTGTAGAGTGATTGGATCGATTTATTATTTTGAAAAACTTGAAATATTTACTAAGTGTTTTCAATAAATTTTATACGTGTGACTTGGTTTGAAATGGATTCGTAGAATGCATGTAACATGAAAATAAAGGTGAAACAAGTGTGCTACGTGACTCCTAGGCCTACCAAGATAGAGGCTAGTCACGTTTCGTGTTCTAAAAACAAATATGTACGTGTATAAATATACTAAAATGATAGACGATGAAACAAATATAGATATTATGCATGATTAATATTTAACATATGAAATGGATTGAGAAAGGTTGAAAACTACTTACAAACACCTTAGAGGTGATTTAAAAGTCGAGAGTGATAGGATTGAGCACAAGAATATCACGTTTCCAATATATAACCCAAACGTTATATATATATATTAAAACCCGATTTCTTTTCTTGAGTTCCAACCAATATAACCTTCGACTTATAAGTTTGTAGGAGTAGTTTTGAGGAAGGAACGTTTATGAGAAGTGTTTGAGAATGGAGGAAACCAAGTGCATGCATGGTTCGTATATATTACCATTTGAAAAGAATCGTATGGTGTTAAACGACTCAAGTAAACAAAAGTTACTATACCATGTCAGTACCTATGGCTTCAAGGACGATTTTTAATTGATATAATGATGAGGCGAAAAATGATCCGTTTTTAGGGGGTCATTTAAGCCCGAATCCGACTTTATTTGATCAAATATTGCCCTAAATCGTTCCTTTTGTGATTTTAGGTGTTTGGAGAGTGAATTCTGGAAAAGAAGCCATTTTGGACGTTTTTAGAGCATAAAAGTGAAGAAAACGGCAAAGTATCAATTTTCCATGCTGAAGACACTAGGTGACGGCGTCAAGAGTTATACCCTGACGGCGTCAGACATCACGAATAAAACACCGTAGTTGATGACGGCGTCAAAAGTCATCCTGACGGCGTCAAAGTACAAAGAATAAAATACCGTGGTTGGTGACGGCGTCACATAGGCCGTCATAAGTAGATCAAGGCCGTCCGAGGAAGTATTTGGCGGCGAGGTGACGGCGTCACATGCTTGTCTTGACGCCGTCAGCCCAGTTTTCCTATATATAGTTTTCTAGTATTTTCATTAAAAGAGAGAGAAGTTTTGGTGAAACCCTAAAGACGAATTTGGTGCATCTTTTACAGGTTTTTCAAGGGTTCCAAACCCTTGATACCTTGCATTGTAATTGAGATAAGTGTTCTTCTAATTCAATCAATATGTCTATGTGTTGGTTGTTTATATCTTGTTCTTGTCTCAATTCCATTATGCTAGGCTAGATCTCTTTTGTGTTTGCTTAGATCTAATGAAACCTAGATGTTGATTATGTGTTGATTACTTGTCTATTCTTGTCTTGGATGAATGATTTTATATGTTAGGCTTAAGAAAACTGGCAGATCTCCAAATGGTAACATGCTTGAACGTCTTAAGAAACATGAACCGAGGCGTACTAGGTCTTTATTGGTTGTATTTAATGCATGAGCCACTGTTTACAATCCCTATAGTTGTGCTGGGTCATGGTGTAGGAGGAGATAAGAGCTCATAGAGTTGGGGAGTTATGTATGCCACCCCACGAATGGTATTAAGGAATACAATCCGTCATCCATACAAGTATAACAAGTAATTAACGTGTAAAAGATATCTAGGGAGTAGTGAAGCCTAAGTAAACACAATTTCTCCAATTACTGCTCACAACCTTAGTATAATTTAGTTTAATTTCATTTTCAGTATTTTATTTTGAATATATATTAGTTTTGGGTTAGTTGAATAGCAACTAATTCCGCCCACTCTTCCAAAACCCGAGATTTTACTTGCTTTCATAAAAATATAAAAATACAAAAATAATCATCCCTCACCTTTAGAACTATTAATTAGGTTTTCTAATCCTAGCGACACTATTCCTAAGCTGAACGATCAATCCCCCGGTACTTGTCACTATACTATACTACAACGATCAGGTACACTACCTGGTGGGGGTTGTAAGCTTCTCGAGATCCCTCGAGAGGTAAAGCCTGTTGCGATTCCCACGCATCAAGTTTTTGGCGCCGCAGCCCGGGGAAATAGTTATTGTCTAGGTTAGGATTTCTTTTTATTAGGTCTACTTGCTAGATTCCTTTCTAGTAAGATTTTATTTTTATTTTTTAGGTCTTCTTTAGTCTATCTTATTTCTTCGTGCCTTTGTTCGTAACTCTTCACCGTCCACCATCATGGCAACCAACGAATTCTCCAACCTTAGGATCACTAGGAGTCGTAGCACCACTAAAGACCTTGTCTTGCCTTATGCAGAACCCGAAAGAGAAATGTGTAGGTTAAGACGAACTCACTCAACACCTGAACCATCCAGCATTGCTATCGACTTTGATGCACCTCTCTCTGAAGAAAATTCAGAAAATCACATCACAACCCCTAGCTCCCACAACGAGATGAATACCCCTATAATACCTCCTCCTAAGCGTCTCAAGGACTACTCTTCCCCAACTCCTCGTGGGTTTTCCAATGCCATTGTTTACCCAAACGAACACACCAATGAGATCTTGCATGCAAATGATGTTTGGCTTGTCAAAAGTGTGTGTAAGTTCCACGAACTTGATGAGGAAAATCCAATCCAACACATCAAGGACTTCCTAAAAATAGTGGACACCATCCATACGGATGGGGCTACTAGAAACACATCCCGACTGCGATTCTTCCCTTTCACCTTATACGAAAAAGCCCAAGAATGGTATAACAAACTCCCTTCCGAATCTATTTTCACATGGGAGCAACTCATATCCAAGTTCTATGAGAAGTTCTTTCCACCTGGAAAAACCTCAGCATTTAGGGATAGGATCCTTCGTTTCCGAAAGGGGAAGGATGAACCCTTCCATAAAGCGTGGACTAGATTCAAAGATTTAATAAGACAAGTTCCACATCATGGCATTGAACTTTGGCTCTTGGTCCAAATCTTTTACGAAAATATCTCCTCTAATGACCGGAACGGAATTAACCAATCTAGGAAAGGAAGATTGGCCAATCTTAGTGCCGAGGAAGGATGGGACAGGATTGAAGAATATGCTCAAGACCAGGATGACACTTGGGATGAACCTGAGTCGACTGTCGGCATTTCTAGAACCACCTCGGATCGGTTGAGCAAAGTTCACAAAAGAATGGATTTCCTAGCTGGATCGCAACCACCTAAACTGCTGACGAATCCTTACTTGATCTGCGATTACTGTGGAGGCCCGCATGAGGTAGAGGAATGCGGAGGAGCAGCCACAACTGAACATGTGTGCTTGTCAGGAGGGGACATTTATGCTGATCCCTCCCTTTTGCCCTTCTACCAAAATGACGATTACACCCTTTGGGGAAATCTGGTAAAGAGAAAAGGAGGGGAGGAAGGCCCTGAATTCAAAATTAGGAGCAATTTCGAAAGTGACCTTGGTCACTTCACTCAAGAAAAAGACTTGCAAATGAAAGGGCTTAATGAGCTTTTCGATGAGCAGCAGGAGGGTATTGGAGAATTTTTCAACAAGCTTAATTCAGCCTTAGATCACCTCCAAACGCCGTTAGAAAGAAAAAAGGACCCCATGCTCGCGATAACCACACGAGCTGGAACGACAACCAAGGACCCTCCTTACCCAAACTCGTCCCCCGTCACCCTCGATTCAGACAAACCTGGGGAGGAGGAGCAGGATGTCGGCATTGGCACCCCAGACCAACCGCCCGTGACAACCCCTTCCCCATCAGCCCTTCCTAACCCACATGTGAGAATTCCATACCCATCCCGACTAAGGAACCAGAAAACTGAGAATGATAACAAGAGGTTCTTGTCATACCTAAAAGACTCAGTTGTCACCATACCTCTCCTTGATGCTTGCTATCACATGCCAAAGTATAGCACATACTTCAAAAAGCTGCTCGCTAACAGGAAGAAGCTCGAGGGTCTTGTAACCCTGGGGGAAGAATGCTCAGTGGTAACCCATCGAGGGCTACCAAAGAAGGTAGACGATCCGGGCAGCTTCACCTTGCCTTGCTCCATTGGACCTCTATCAATCAAGAATGCTCTTGCCGATTTGGGAGCAAGTATCAATCTCATGCCTCACTCTATGTTCCGTAAACTAGGATATTCTGGATTGAAGCCTACCCGTATGAACATCCAACTAGCCGATAGATCAGTCAAGTACCCCGTGGGGATATGCGAGAATGTGCTAGTCAAAGTTGGGAAATTCAAATTCCCGGTCGACTTCGTAATCCTGGATATGGAGGAGGATGACTTGGTACCCATCATCTTAGGTAGACAATTTCTTGCTACCGCTCGTGCATTCATCGATGTTTACGATGGCAAATTGACCTTACGAGTGGGAGACGACAGCACAACCTTCGACATTAAGGATTCTATGGACCTATCCCTCGAAGCAGCCAACCAGCTTTACTTTATCGGGGAAGTAGATGAACTCACAGATGTCATTGATAGTTGCGTCGATGAACAAATCGATGAAGGTTGGCTACGGGACGAGAGTTTTCTGCCTCTGCTAGAGGTGGAAAAGACGGAGGATGTTAATGCAGTCTCCTTCTACCCCAGACAAGAGGCAACAGAGCATCTCGAGCTCCGAAAGCCCGAGAACAAGCTCAAACCTTCTATTATCGAGCCCCCTGACGTAGATCTTAAAGAGCTCCCTAATCATTTGGAGTATGCCTTTCTTCAGGGAGAAAACCAACTCCCGGTAATCATAAACTCTTCCTTGGAAAAAGAACAAAAAGTTAAACTCTTAGAGGTCCTAAAGAAATACAAGGGGGTACTCGCATGGAGTGTGGCCGACATTAAGGGGATTGACTCAACTTTTTGCACACATAAGATTCTTATGGAGGAAGATTATAAACCTACTGTACAACCCCAGAGGCGAGTGAACCCTAACATTAAGGAAGTAGTGAAGAAAGAAGTTATCAAACTTTTGGATGCAGGACTGATTTACCCGATCTCGGATAGCCCATGGGTCAGTCCTGTGCAGGTTGTACCTAAAAAGGGTGGAATGACTGTAGTAAAAAATGACAGGGGTGAGATGGTGCCCCAGAGAACTGTCACTGGATGGCGGGTATGCATTGACTATCGAAAGCTCAACGATGCCACGCGAAAAGATCACTTTCCCTTACCGTTCATTGATCAGATGTTAGAGAGATTATCTGGACACGATTACTATTGCTTCTTGGATGGATTCTCTAGGTATTTTCAAATCCCCATAGCACCTGAGGACCAAGAAAAAACCACGTTTACTTGCCCCTATGGAACATTTGCCTACAAAAGGATGCCTTTTGGGCTATGTAATGCCCCTGCCACTTTCCAACGTTGCATGACCGCAATCTTTCACGAACTCATGGAAGACAGCATGGAAGTATTCATGGATGACTTTTCAGTCTTCGGAAACTCCTTCGACCGCTGTCTTGCTAATTTAGAAAAGATGCTTAAACGTTGTGAGGAAACCAACTTGGTATTAAACTGGGAAAAGTGTCATTTCATGGTAAAGGAAGGGATTGTGTTGGGGCATAAGATTTCAGGGAACGGGATAGAGGTGGACCAAGCTAAGGTTGAAGCTATATCTAAGTTACCATACCCCACGACTGTTAAGGCAATACGCAGCTTTTTGGGGCACGCCGGATTTTATCGGAGATTTATCAAAGACTTCTCCAAAATTGCCCGGCCAATGACTCAATTGCTTGTGAAAGATGCCCCGTTCGATTTTTCCCAAGAATGCAAAGATGCTTTCGATCTCCTAAAAAGGGAACTCACTCAATCTCCAATCATGATCACACCCAACTGGGAGTTACCATTTGAAATCATGTGTGACGCTAGCGACTACGCCGTCGGGGCTGTATTAGGTCAACGACGTGACAAGCTTTTCCAACCTATTTACTACGCTAGCAAAACCATGAATCCCGCTCAAGAGAACTACTCCACCACCGAAAAGGAATTATTAGCTGTTGTGTTTGCCTTCGACAAATTCCGACAATATCTTGTCTTTTCAAAGACAGTCGTCTTCACTGACCACTCAGCTCTTCGATATCTGTTTGCGAAACAGGATGCCAAACCACGACTAATTCGGTGGATCTTGTTGTTACAAGAATTTGATGTTGAGATTCGCGATAAGAGGGGGCAGAGAATCTAGCCACCGATCATCTATCTCGTCTTGAAAACCCCTTGGATAAACACGATAGAAGTGAGATTAGGGATTCGTTTCCTGACGAACAACTGATGTCAATGATTGATTCGGAGCCATGGTACGCCGACTTTGCCAATTACTTCGCAAGTAGATGTAGACTTGTTCCTGAACACCTGACTAAGTACGAGAGGAAGAGGTTCTTTTCCCAGCTAAAATACTACTTCTGGGATGAACCCTTTCTATTCCGAAGGTGTCCTGACCATATTATAAGGCGTTGTGTTTCGGAAAATGAGGCAGTAAAGATTATGAGGGAATGTCACTCCGGTCCCTCTGGAGGGCATCATGGGATAAACTTTACCGCCCGAAAGGTTCTCGATGCGGGATTCTATTGGCCCACAATTTTCCGTGATGTAAAAGAAATGGTGTAGGCGTGCGATGCATGTCAACGAGCCGGGAATATATCACATAGGGATGAAGCACCTCAGAACTTTATACAAGTTTGTGAGGTATTCGATGTTTGGGGGATCGACTTCATGGGACCCTTTCCATCCTCAGGAGGAAACGAGTACATCTTAGTCGCCATTGACTATGTTTCAAAATGGGTTGAAGCACAAGCCCTTAGGACAAATGATGCCAGGGTAGTCATTCATTTCCTGAAAAAGCTTTTCGCAAGATTCGGGATTCCGAAAGCTCTCATCAATGATAGGGGGACACATTTTTGCAATGCACAAATGGAAAAGGTTATGAAGAGGTATGGAGTACCCCATCGATTCTCAACCGCCTATCATCCACAAACCAATGGCCAAGTCGAAAACACCAATAGAGCTATTAAAAGAATACTTGAAAAAACGGTTAGTCAAAACAGAAAGGACTGGTCATTCAAACTCGACGAAGCCTTATGGGCATTCCGAACTGCTTACAAAACACCTAGTGGAACGACCCCATTCCGCATGGTGTATGGTAAGGCATGTCACTTACCGGTAGAGTTAGAACACAAGGCTTATTGGGCGCTTAAGGCGTGCAACTTAGATTACACAACTGCTGGGAATAATAGGTTTTTGCAATTACACGAGCTTGATGAGCTTAGACTAGAAGCTTACGAATCCTCCATCACATATAAAGAGAGAGCTAAAAGATGGCATGATCAAAGAATTAAGAAACCCAAAGAATTTTCAGAAGGAGACAAGGTCCTATTATACAATTCTCTGTTGAGATTATTTCCGGGAAAACTTAAGTGTAGATGGTACGGGCCGTTCACGGTAAAGAATTCTTCTAAATTTGGAGCGGTAGTGTTAATTGATGATGAGGGTAGGGAATTCACGGTTAACATACAACGTGTAAAACATTACCAAGAAAATAACAATGAAATGATTAATGAGGAGGATGTAATGTTTGATGATGAGATCATTTGATGATGAGATCACGTGATAACCCATGACTTTGAGTCTAGCTACAAGACTCGTAAATAAAGAATAGCGCTTCTTGGGAGGCAACCCATGTTTTGTGTGATTTTATTTGTTTGATTGTTATTTGCTTCTGTATGCATGTTTTATTTTTATTGTTGGATGATCATGTTTCTCAATTAAAATGTGGAAATACTTTATTATGTTGTTTGGCCTAGTCTTAACTTCAACCTAAAGGTATTTTTGCAAAAGATAAGTGTAAGGGGAAACCCCAAATATGTTTTTAAGAAACAAACCGATCATGATTCTCCACAATATTAAATGAACATGTATATTCGTATTTGTTAGAGTCAAATGCTTGTATTGAATCATAATGAAGTTTTGCAGGATTTTCCAGGAAGTAGGACAAAGTTTTTCTAGAAATTTTCCGGAAACTTAACATAAGAATTTCTGCAGGTCCATTCTGACGGCGTCAGAGTATTACTCTTGACGGCGTCAGGAGTTAAAATCTGGAAATTTTACCGATTTTGTTTTTCTAACGGAGTCTTATGGTTTTTGTGAATTATTAAGTTTTATAATCTCCAGGAAATCAGCAAACTTCATGTAACAATTCGCAATTTCAGGTTAATTTCTATTTCCGGAAAATTTTACTATTCATGTTACTATTCATTTTTACTATTCATTTCTTTCTGAAATTTTCCCGAAAGTTGATTTTTATTTCATATTCTCGAGTGATAAATCATTTCCATGGCAAATTAAATGTTTGACACTCGTCAGATCATTTTCGTGAAAGTTATTAAGGAATTACACAGAATTACACGTTTTAGGGTAAAACGGCAATCAGAAATTCTACGCACAACGAAATTTGACCCCGTCAGGTGACCCCACATCAGAAAAATGTTTAACACACTCATGATTTATTTGAGAATAAATCATGACTGAGAAAAATAATGGCCAAAATAAACTTCGGCCGTGAAAAACTGGAATTTTCAGTTTTAAGCGTTTTTACTCAGCCGTAACCCTAGCCTATACCTGCACCGCGTTTCTAAGATGATTTGAGCTTTCAACTTATTAAAATAAGTCAACATATTTTTCCCTCCTCCATTGACTAAAAATCATCTCTTGATGTTATAAGTCATTTCGTGATTTTTAGGCTTACGGTTTGATGTCTAAAAGACATTTAATACCAACCGACACTAGACTGAGCCCAGTCTAGACATTATAAATCATTTTAAATCATTTTTATCATATTAGAAAAGTAACATTTTACTTTTCTCAATTTTACGCAGTATTCGTACATTTTACGTATTACGCGTTTTAGACCCGTGTTTCCAGTTTTTAGCAGGGTTTACCACCCAAATGGAACTTATCACTCATTTTATATTTTATTATGGGACATATGGACATGTCTAACAATACTTTAAAGTTTCATAATTTTACGACACCCGGTTTTACGTTTTAAGGCCTAATCAGTTACGGTTGGCATTTCCCGGAGTCAAGTTTCATCCTAATATCTAGATATTATCAAGCCAAGCCAACTCACCCCCTTATCCCCTTGTGAACCGCCATAGGGGGGGGAGTCACCCTTGAGGTGGCTTGATCTTGTGTCTTGTGGCTTAGATGTGTTACATGTGTAGTTTTTGGCAAAAATATCTTAACTTTGTAACCTCCTCATGAGAGTATAAATACTCCCTCTTCCCCCCCCCCCTTCTTTTAGCCGTCCATCACCAACACCACAACACTCTCTCCATAGTTTAATTTCCTTCAAAGTTCTAGCAAAGTTCAAGTGTTTCTTCAAGGTAGAAACCCTAGTTGATCTTAGGTTATCAAAACTCTTCCAAACCCTAACATACTTGGTGTTTTCTCTTGAGTTTAAATTCACTCAATACACCTCAACTTTCATTACATCTCTTTCAAGAATACCAAGGGAAGAAAGGTTGCATGAAGTGAAAAAGGGTTGAAGCAAGTCTATCAAAGTTCTTTTCCTTACTTGCTACTTTCCTTTCATCTTGAAAGCCAAAAGTTGTAAGCCTAAACCTAACATGCTTCTTGTTTATTTATCATGTTCATATCATTTACATGTTATTCTTTCTATATTATATCTTGTATGAATGTCCATGGTGTATAAAAATGACTAAAACATGTTGTTGTACTTGACTGTTAAGTTAAGTTACTAAAACAAGCAAACTAGTGAATTTATTGGTATAACCTGATCAAAATGGTAAAAATTTTATATTGGATTATTACATATTACAGTAGAGGACTTAACAAGGAAACCGTAGCAATTTGAACCACCTAAAAAGAGTAAACGAGTCAAAAGTTATGGCGATTTGAAGTTACCAAAGATTTCCGGCAAAACTGCCTAAAAGTTTCTGTGACAGAACCTAAAACACGCAAAAAGAGGCCTTTCTGGTCCGATTCATGAAAAAGTTAAAACATGAAAGTTGTCCGGAATCACGTTTTCCTTCAGGAACAAAGAGGCTCGAGCCTTGAAAACGCCTTCTGAGTGAGATATTTCTCAGTTTCTTAACAGCTATTTACATATTTTAAGTCACTATACTATTGTTATACTTTCAAAGGAACAAGAGTTATTATGACCTATAACCAAGACCACCAACATGGCTAGAGCCAAGGTTGTGTCTCATGACCTTGGAACAAGGACCAAAGGTCATGGCTAGGCCATGACGAAATGACCATAACAACTTACATAGGCGTAAACATGAAACAATGAATTAGGCGATATCTTGAACAAGCAATTTGGATCTACTTCACTTAAAAGGAAACCATGAGATTTTACCAAGACAAATGGTCATACAAAACTTATGAATCATACCCTAATAACAATCTTCATGTACTATAAACTTTCCTAAGTTTATCCAAATATCGGACATGTAACTTTTCGGATCAAAACTTATACCTATATATTTTATCAACTACTACAATAGTAGGGAGCCTCATGTGAGGAGTTCATTATGTAAGCCGTCGAGATGAGTTGTGGATTTACGAGTTAAAGTGTCCTGGCTCCTCGAACGCTTACTAACATGACTTCTGAATTATGTCGGCCCGAACGGTAGTAAACGATATACCAAAACATACATGTTTCATGAATCTTTCTTTCAAGAACTTACAAATATACATCATACCACATCATGGACTATAATGCAAGATATATATATATATAGGCACTCCGTTATATTCTTTACACAAATCCTAAGTCGCGACATTCTATTATAGGTTGCTCGTAGAAACCTACACGATCCAATCATCACCTTCATTACTTGCTATCGTACTTAAGGTGAGTTCATAGCCCCACTTTACATTACTTCAATGTTTTACAAACCCTTGGGGGGAATACATGCTACTTTTAAACCGAACACAATGCTTTGAAACTGTATGCTGCCTGATTGTTTTATTATTACTAAGTACCTACCTTGCCAATCCTAGGCCCCTATCATGAACCATTTAATCACTAGAATTAGTGAGCGCGAGTATTGTGAATAGGCCTATTGGGATTGACGAATCCCATTTGTTTGAGCAGATTAGTTCAAACGAATGCACTATATTTGAACATTAAGTATGACGGAAAAGTACTTACCGGGGCAACATAACCGCCGATTGATATTGGTACCCGTTAACGTATTGGTTGCATGAGCTTAGTACATAATAATAACTGTTTTGTTTTCTAACATGAGTATGAGTCTAATTAACTCTTACTACCAACATATTGTGTTCAACCGTTAAACAAACTCTATGAATTTCACTCAACCTTTGTGTTGACCTCTTAAGCATGTATTTCAGGTCCATGATAATCAAGAATGGAGCGGAAGGGCACGTACCGAAGGAAGAAGGCTATAAACTATTATGTCATTCAATAAAAACATCATAGACTTTATATTGATGTGTTTTGAAACAATGGATCATTTTGGGACCTTACTATGTAAACTTTGATATATTTGAATAATATGAATGACAACTCTTTTTATTACGACTCGGTTAGAGATCGTTTTCTATTATTATGACTGTTGTGCCATCGAGTAACACCCAAGTTGAATTCCGCTGCATCATGAATTGGGGGTGTTACAGATTGGTACCAGAGCCATGGTTATAGAGAAACGGGTCTAAGTGAGACCTAAACTATAACTACAATAACAAGCAAAAACATTTTTATAGCCTTCCGCTCTTCGTGCCTTCCATCCTCCAGAAGATTATGGACTTATTACACATGTTATGCTACATGAACATATTTGTATATTGTCATATGCACATTTCCTTAGTTTGAGCATTTTCCATAAACATTTGATTATTTTTGACATCATAATACTAATTGTAGACATCATGTCCGCACCTCCATCTCCCGATCATCTTCCTGCTATGCCTGAGTATTTGCCAATTATTCCCGAACCTAATGATCCTTACTTTGAGGCAATTGACTACGATGATGAGGAAGAGCCTTATGAGGATCTAGACAACGAAATAGATTCGGACGAAGATCCTGAAATGGATATGGACATAAACATCGATGATTACGAAGAGGATCCTGAAATGGATGTTGACATCGAAGGCATCGATGAGGAAGCGGAGGAACTATTAGTGGTGCCACATCTATCACCATTAACATCTCCACCTCCGGTTTCACCAATTTCATCCGAATCTAACCGTACCACTCCAGCTCAAGTTCCGAATTCGACTCACGAAACCGGCGGAACATCTACATCTACACATATGTTCGTTAACTCAGCTCAATACGAAATCTACTCTTTGAAACAAGCTCTCAACCTAACCCAACTCAAAGTTCAAAGTATGGCAAGTCAAATGCACGACTATATATCCAAGGTAAATTCTGCCAGAATGGATGCCATGAATGCTCGAGACGACCTATATTGGTTTAAGCTTGACATGAGCTACGTGAAGAGTGACTCGACTCATGTTGGGGAAGTAGTCTTAAATCCTTTGACGGGCTTGGATAACGTCAAGGATAGACTCACTTTGGTTGAGAGGGCCCAAGAACAGGATGCGGTACAAATTCATAAACTACTTCACCGCCTAAATACCGCAGAAATCCGGTTAGATGTTGCAAACTTTGATAGGTATCAACTTAAGAATGATTTGTGTGGAATGCAAACTCAAATGAGTTCCATACAACAAAGGCTATACCAAAAGGATGTCAAAGAATACCGTCCGAATGAAAGTGTAGATGTGTTAGCAATACGCGGAAATAATAATCCAACCGGACTACAACAACCTCCCAACCGACGTTAGACTAGTGTTATAGTACTAGTTATCTTTAGTACAACGTTGTAATTACTAACTGAAAGTATCAGTTAGTAAGTTTTGAATGAACTTGTAATAAGTTCGATTTTGTAATCAACGTTATATTAATAAAACTCTTGTTTTATATACTATCGTGTGTTATGTTTTTTTTTTTTTAAGTTTCAACATTATTACCCCATCATTCTTATCAAATTGTGCTCATCTCACAACTCTCTAATTACAACGTATCTTTTGAACAATAGAATCATGGCGCCAAAGAAAAAGACCCCACCAACGATGACACAAGCTGCCATCCGCAAACTGGTAAAGGATAGTGTCAATGCAGCACTTATCACGGAACGAGCAGCCGTAGCTGCAGCAGCTGCCGATGCCACCACAGCTGCTGGTGCTGCTGATGCTGCAGCAGCTGCTGATGCTGCAGCAGCTGCTGATGCTGCAGCAGCTGCTGATGCTGCAGCAGCTGCTAATGCTGCAGCAGCCGCAGAAGCCGCCATTGCTGCGGAAGCTGCGATAGCTGCAGAGGCTGCCAGAATTGCCAGTCTTAACCTTGGAGGACCTACCCCTCCGGTGACCAATGTTACTACAGTACCAAAGGGTTGCTCGTTCATTTCCTACCTGAAATGTGAACCCATCAAATTCAAGGGTACTGAAGGGGCTGTAGGTTTGACCCGTTGGTTCGAAAAGGCGGAGTCGGTGTTCTTGGTTAGTAAATGTATCGAGGGGGATAAAGTTCAGTATGCGACGAGTACTTTGTTGAATGAGGCGTTGTCCTGGTGGAACTCAATTGCTCAACCCATGGGCATTGAGAATGCCTACAAAATTACTTGGGCTAATTTGAAACAAATGATGATCAAGGAATACTGTCCACGCAGTGAGATGCAAAAGTTGGAAGTTGACATCTGGGATCATACGGTTAAGGGAAATGATATCATGACCTACAACCGTAGATTCCAGGAACTGAGGATACTTTGTCCAACGATGGTTTCCACAAAGGAAAAATTGTTGGAAAGGTATATTTGGGGACTTCCCTCAAGCATACAGGGGAATGTGACTTCGGCAAATCCCAAAGAACTTGATGAGGCTATGAGAATGTCCCATAGTCTCATGGATCAAGTGGTACGTATGTCGGAAACCCGAAAGCAAAACAACCCCAACAACACCAACAACACCAACAACAGCAATGCCAACAACCCCAACAATTCCAACTACCGCACCAACAACAACAACAAGAACAACAACAACAAACGACCATGGGATGGTAACCGTGGGAATAACAACAACAACAACAACAACCAAACCCGAAACAACAACCATCACAATCAACAGAACAAGAGACAGGAAGCCGCGACGGCTTATGTTGCTGCACCAGCTGGTGGTAAGTACGTGGGTAATCAACCACAATGTACCAAGTGCAATTACCATCACGAAGGTCCTTGCCCGGCCAAATGCCACAAGTGCCAAAAGCCCGGACATCTTGCCAAAGATTGTAGAGGCAAGGGTATAGCTACTGGGGCTAACACACAGCCCATAGTTACTTGTTTCGGGTGTGGTGAAAGGGGACACTACAAGAACAACTGTCCTCAAAACCAAGGACCCCAAGGCGGAGGTGCTCGTGGTAGAGCCTATGTCATGGGAAAAGAAGAACCACACCAGGACCCGAACGTGGTTACCGGTACGTTCTTACTCAATAATATTCCTGTTAAAGTATTATTCGATTCTGGTGCTGATATGAGCTTTATATCTACTAGAATTGCGCCTTTACTTGATATTCCATCAATCACTTTAACCACTAGTTATAATATTGAGCTAGCTACCGGTGACTTAGTAAATACCAATACCGTAATCCCAAACTGTACCCTTAATCTCTTAGACCACCCCTTTGACATCAATCTTATGCCAATTGAACTCGGAAGTTTTGATGTAGTTATTGGCATGGATTGGTTGTCTAAAAATCAAGCTAACATTATTTGTGGTGAAAGAGTTGTGCACATTCCATGTGACAATGAAACTTTGATCATTCGTGGTGATCAAAGTGGAACTCGAATAAACATCATCTCATGTATCAAAACCATGAAGTACATTGAGAAAGGATGTTATGCTTTCTTAGCCCACGTAACAGAAAAGAAAACCGATGAAAAACGTCTCGAAGATGTTCCTATTGCCCGTGAGTTTCCTGAAGTCTTTCCAGAAGACTTACCCGGACTACCACCAAATCGTCAAATAGAGTTCAGAATTGATTTAATACCAGGAGCGGCGCCAGTTGCCCGCGCACCGTACCGGCTAGCACCTTCAGAGATGCAAGAGCTATCAAATCAATTACAAGAACTTGCGGACAAGGGATTTATTCGACCCAGTTCCTCACCTTGGGGAGCTCCAGTTTTGTTCGTGAAAAAGAAAGATGGGTCATTACGAATGTGTATTGACTATCGTGAGCTAAACAAATTAACCATAAAGAACCGTTACCCACTACCAAGAATTGATGATTTATTCGATCAATTACAAGGTTCAACCTATTACTCAAAAATTGACCTACGTTCAGGTTACCACCAAGTTAGAGTTCGTGATGAAGACATTTCAAAAACAGCCTTTAGGACACGATATGGTCACCATGAATTCCAAGTGATGCCCTTTGGGTTAACTAATGCACCGGCAGTATTCATGGATCTCATGAATCGAGTGTGTAAACCATATTTGGACAAGTTCGTGATCGTATTCATAGACGACATTCACATATATTCCAAAAACGAAGAGGAACACAAAGAACACCTGAGAACAATTTTAGGACTACTCAAGGAAGAGAAATTGTATGCAAAGTTTTCCAAATGCGAATTTTGGATTCAATCCGTACAATTCCTTGGGCATGTGATTGACAAAACCGGTTTACATGTCGATCCCGCTAAAATTGAAGCTATCAAAAATTGGCCAACACCTACCACACCTACAGAAATTCGTCAATTTCTGGGTTTAGCCGGGTATTACCGAAGGTTTATTGAAGGATTTTCCTCAATAGCAAAGTCTTTGACTAAGCTAACTCAGAAAGACAAGAAATACTTGTGGAATGAAGACGAAGAAAAAGCTTTCCAAACCCTCAAACAGAAACTTTGTAGTGCTCCTATCCTAGCATTGCCAGATGGGATCGAAGATTTTGTAGTCTATTGTGATGCATCGCACCAAGGGTTAGGTGCCGTGTTGATGCAACGCGATAAGGTCATGGCTTATGCATCAAGACAACTCAAGGATCATGAGGAAAATTACACCACTCATGACTTAGAGTTAGGAGCTGTGGTCTTTGCACTAAAAATCTGGAGACACTATCTATACGGTACTAGATGTACTGTGTACACCGATCATAAAAGCCTACAACACATTTTGAACCAAAAAGAACTAAACATGAGACAACGTCGTTGGTTGGAATTACTTAGTGATTATGACTGCGACATTCGTTACCACCCAGGAAAAGCAAACATAGTAGCCGACGCCCTAAGCCGAAAGGAACGGATTAAACCACTACGAGTCCGAGCCTTAGTTTTAACCATAAATTCAAACTTTCCTACTTAAATCCTTCACGCTCAAGCTGAGGCGGTGAAACAAGAAGACATCCAAAGGGAAAAGTTAGATGGCATGATACAAAAGAAATTCGAAACCCGTTCAGATGGGACTCTATGCTTCCAAGGTCGAAGTTGGTTACCACTTTATGGTGGCCTACGAGACTTGATCATGCATGAATCGCACAAGTCTAAATACTCCATACATCCAGGATCTGATAAAATGTATCATGATCTTAAGTTACTCTATTGGTGGCCGAACATGAAAGCCGACATTGCAACATACGTTAGTAAATGTCTTACCTGCTCCAAAGTAAAAGCCGAACATCAAAAACCATCCGGTCCATTGCAACAACCAGAGATTCCTACATGGAAATGGGAAAGAATTACTATGGACTTCATTACCAAACTCCCAAGGACATCAAGCGGTTATGACTTCATCTGGGTCATAGTTGATCGTCTCACAAAATCCGCACACTTTATACCAATCAAAGAGACTTACAAAATGGAACAACTAACCCGACTGTACGTCAAAGAAATAGTCTCAAGACATGGTGCACCAATATCCATCATATCCGACAGAGATGGTAGATTTACTTCCAATTTCTGGCAGTCACTCCAAGACGCCTTTGGAACAAATCTAGACATGAGTACAGCGTATCATCCTCAGACCGATGGTCGGAGTGAACGAACCATCCAAACACTTGAAGACATGCTTCGAGCATGTATAATAGATTTTGGAAAAGGATGGGATACTCATCTACCATTAGTCGAATTTTCCTACAACAACAGCTATCATACAAGTATTCAAGCAGCTCCATTTGAAGCACTTTATGGTCGAAAGTGTCGTTCACCTGCTTGTTGGGCTGAAGTGGGAGAAGTTCAACTCACTGGACCAGAACTCATCCGTGAAACAACAGATAAAATTGTACAAATCAAAAATCGACTACAAGCCGCAAGAGATCGACAGAAAAGTTATGCCGACACACGACGCAGACCCCTAGAATTCCAAGTCGGAGATAGGGTTATGCTAAAAGTATCACCTTGGAAAGGTTTGATACGATTCGGTAAACGAGGAAAACTAAACCCAAGATACATCGGACCATTCAAAATCCTAGCCAGGGTTGGCCCTGTGGCGTACAGACTTGAGCTTCCATCAGAACTCAGTAGTGTACACCCCACTTTCCATGTATCTAACCTAAAGAAATGCTTATCGGATGAATCACTTGTGATTCCACTCGATGAAATTCAACTCAATGACGATCTTCAATTTGTTGAGGAACCCGTAGAAATCATGGACCGAGAGGTCAAACAACTCAAACAAAGCCGTATACCAATTATCAAAGTTCGTTGGAACTCACGACGTGGTCCTGAATACACATGGGAACGAGAGGACCTGATACGTAAGAAATACCCACATCTTTTTACCAACGAAGCTTCTACTTCCAATGTAAATTGATCTCCGGGACGGAGCTCTCATATGGGGTGGAGACTGTAACAATTCGCAATTTCAGGTTAATTTCTATTTCCGGAAAATTTTACTATTCATGTTACTATTCATTTTTACTATTCATTTCTTTCTGAAATTTTCCCGAAAGTTGATTTTTATTTCATATTCTCGAGTGATAAATCATTTCCATGGCAAATTAAATGTTTGACACTCGTCAGATCATTTTCGTGAAAGTTATTAAGGAATTACACAGAATTACACGTTTTAGGGTAAAACGGCAATCAGAAATTCTACGCACAACGAAATTTGACCCCGTCAGGTGACCCCACATCAGAAAAATGTTTAACACACTCATGATTTATTTGAGAATAAATCATGACTGAGAAAAATAATGGCCAAAATAAACTTCGGCCGTGAAAAACTGGAATTTTCAGTTTTAAGCGTTTTTACTCAGCCGTAACCCTAGCCTATACCTGCACCGCGTTTCTAAGATGATTTGAGCTTTCAACTTATTAAAATAAGTCAACATATTTTTCCCTCCTCCATTGACTAAAAATCATCTCTTGATGTTATAAGTCATTTCGTGATTTTTAGGCTTACGGTTTGATGTCTAAAAGACATTTAATACCAACCGACACTAGACTGAGCCCAGTCTAGACATTATAAATCATTTTAAATCATTTTTATCATATTAGAAAAGTAACATTTTACTTTTCTCAATTTTACGCAGTATTCGTACATTTTACGTATTACGCGTTTTAGACCCGTGTTTCCAGTTTTTAGCAGGGTTTACCACCCAAATGGAACTTATCACTCATTTTATATTTTATTATGGGACATATGGACATGTCTAACAATACTTTAAAGTTTCATAATTTTACGACACCCGGTTTTACGTTTTAAGGCCTAATCAGTTACGGTTGGCATTTCCCGGAGTCAAGTTTCATCCTAATATCTAGATATTATCAAGCCAAGCCAACTCACCCCCTTATCCCCTTGTGAACCGCCATAGGGGGGGGAGTCACCCTTGAGGTGGCTTGATCTTGTGTCTTGTGGCTTAGATGTGTTACATGTGTAGTTTTTGGCAAAAATATCTTAACTTTGTAACCTCCTCATGAGAGTATAAATACTCCCTCTTCCCCCCCCCCCCCCCCTTCTTTTGGCCGTCCATCACCAACACCACAACACTCTCTCCATAGTTTAATTTCCTTCAAAGTTCTAGCAAAGTTCAAGTGTTTCTTCAAGGTAGAAACCCTAGTTGATCTTAGGTTATCAAAACTCTTCCAAACCCTAACATACTTGGTGTTTTCTCTTGAGTTTAAATTCACTCAATACACCTCAACTTTCATTACATCTCTTTCAAGAATACCAAGGGAAGAAAGGTTGCATGAAGTGAAAAAGGGTTGAAGCAAGTCTATCAAAGTTCTTTTCCTTACTTGCTACTTTCCTTTCATCTTGAAAGCCAAAAGTTGTAAGCCTAAACCTAACATGCTTCTTGTTTATTTATCATGTTCATATCATTTACATGTTATTCTTTCTATATTATATCTTGTATGAATGTCCATGGTGTATAAAAATGACTAAAACATGTTGTTGTACTTGACTGTTAAGTTAAGTTACTAAAACAAGCAAACTAGTGAATTTATTGGTATAACCTGATCAAAATGGTAAAAATTTTATATTGGATTATTACATATTACAGTAGAGGACTTAACAAGGAAACCGTAGCAATTTGAACCACCTAAAAAGAGTAAACGAGTCAAAAGTTATGGCGATTTGAAGTTACCAAAGATTTCCGGCAAAACTGCCTAAAAGTTTCTGTGACAGAACCTAAAACACGCAAAAAGAGGCCTTTCTGGTCCGATTCATGAAAAAGTTAAAACACGAAAGTTGTCCGGAATCACGTTTTCCTTCAGGAACAAAGAGGCTCGAGCCTTGAAAACGCCTTCTGAGTGAGATATTTCTCAGTTTCTTAACATCTATTTACATATTTTAAGTCACTATACTATTGTTATACTTTCAAAGGAACAAGAGTTATTATGACCTATAACCAAGACCACCAACATGGCTAGAGCCAAGGTTGTGTCTCATGACCTTGGAACAAGGACCAAAAGTCATGGCTAGGCCATGACGAAATGACCATAACAACTTACATAGGCGTAAACATGAAACAATGAATTAGGCGATATCTTGAACAAGCAATTTGGATCTACTTCACTTAAAAGGAAACCATGAGATTTTACCAAGACAAATGGTCATACAAAACTTATGAATCATACCCTAATAACAATCTTCATGTACTATAAACTTTCCTAAGTTTATCCAAATATCGGACATGTAACTTTTCGGATCAAAACTTATACCTATATATTTTATCAACTACTACAATAGTAGGGAGCCTCATGTGAGGAGTTCATTATGTAAGCCGTCGAGATGAGTTGTGGATTTACGAGTTAAAGTGTCCTGGCTCCTCGAACGCTTACTAACATGACTTCTGAATTATGTCGGCCCGAACGGTAGTAAACGATATACCAAAACATACATGTTTCATGAATCTTTCTTTCAAGAACTTACAAATATACATCATACCACATCATGGACTATAATGCAAGATATATATATAGGCACTCCGTTATATTCTTTACACAAATCCTAAGTCGCGACATTCTATTATAGGTTGCTCGTAGAAACCTACACGATCCAATCATCACCTTCATTACTTGCTATCGTACTTAAGGTGAGTTCATAGCCCCACTTTACATTACTTCAATGTTTTACAAACCCTTGGGGGGAATACATGCTACTTTTAAACCGAACACAATGCTTTGAAACTGTATGCTGCCTGATTGTTTTATTATTACTAAGTACCTACCTTGCCAATCCTAGGCCCCTATCATGAACCATTTAATCACTAGAATTAGTGAGCGCGAGTATTGTGAATAGGCCTATTGGGATTGACGAATCCCATTTGTTTGAGCAGATTAGTTCAAACGAATGCACTATATTTGAACATTAAGTATGACGGCAAAGTACTTACCGGGGCAACATAACCGCCGATTGATATTGGTACCCGTTAACGTATTGGTTGCATGAGCTTAGTACATAATAATAACTGTTTTGTTTTCTAACATGAGTATGAGTCTAATTAACTCTTACTGCCAACATATTGTGTTCAACCGTTAAACAAACTCTATGAATTTCACTCAACCTTTGTGTTGACCTCTTAAGCATGTATTTCAGGTCCATGATAATCAAGAATGGAGCGAAAGGGCACGTACCGAAGGAAGAAGGCTATAAACTATTATGTCATTCAATAAAAACATCATAGACTTTATATTGATGTGTTTTGAAACAATGGATCATTTTGGGACCTTACTATGTAAACTTTGATATATTTGAATAATATGAATGACAACTCTTTTTATTACGACTCGGTTAGAGATCGTTTTCTATTATTATGACTGTTGTGCCGTCGAGTAACACCCAAGTTGAATTCCGCTGCATCATGAATTGGGGGTGTTACACTTCATTCCACAAGCATTATATCTTACTTTGTTTTCTAGGATTTAGTAACTTATATAGGATGCCGCCGATTTTACGCGAGGTTGCCTTGTCTATTGTTGTCAGGATTTATAGGTTATGTATGACAAGAAGATGATTTATATTCTGGAAGGGAAGCTTTGATTGTTCATTTTCTTGGAGGAAGATTTAACCTGGCCAACCTATAATCCATACCGAGCGAATCAGGGGAGTATTTGATTTCATTCTCTTTACTTTTTCACTTTTACATTCTTTACTTGAACATTGGGGACAATGTTCATCCTAAGTGTAAGGGGAGGGTAAAAAGATGATACCTTACATATGCACTTTCGCTTGAGTTTGTTTTGTTTGATAGTAGATGTGTAATAAAACTATGAGAAATACTTGTTAGTGTAATTTTAGCGCCAAATTTAAAATTTTTTACAACATTTAGGAGTGAAACTTTAGCCATAGCAAGCGTCTCATGGATAGGAGATTGTATGACTAGCACATAACCGTATATTCAGAAAAATTTTCCACCCAAAAATGTGAGGTTCGCCTTTAGATTTGATAGGAAAAGCATTCATTATTGGTGCTTATGAGTGTACCGGTTGTATTTAGATTCTAGAACTTGCGTTAGTGATACATCCCGAGACCGCTAGTGAGACTACATTCGTGTGGAAGGATTTACTACATGATAAGAGGCATTAGGATCACCCTTGTGTTAAACCCGTATCATAATTACTTGACCATTTAAGTCATATTACTTGGCTAGTTAAGTCAACTAATTTTTCCCACACCCTTAGCATTGTACTCATTTTTAGTACACGAAACCCCTAGTACACCCCTCCGAGCCTATCTTTTCGTTTCTAACTTTAAGCATTTTACTTAAAGGAAGAATTTGTTACACCCCACTTAAATGTACACCCAAATCGCCTTAGCCTTCCGTGTATGCGCTCATTTTTAGTGCATTATTGTTATTTGTTAAACCCTAAGTTAACTTTCTAATTGATTACATGGTTGCTAAGTCGAGTCATATCCTTGTACATATTGTTTTGGGACGATTGGGACTCATGGGTAAGTACTTATTTTATGGAGTAATGGGGAAGAACATCATATTATTACCCCCATATGTACGTTAATCTTAAAAGTGCTCCAAGTGTTTTGATTTTCTTAATTCGAGTCATTAGAATAGTTTAATGTAAAGTATGTAAAGATTCAAGTGTAAGGGGAACGTTCATACCCCTATGATGTATTATTTTGGATGGTAGGGTAAGAGTGTGAAAAAAAAAAAAAAAAAAAAAAAAAAAAAAAAAAAAAAAAAAAAAAAAATCGAAAAAATAAAGAAAAAGAAAAAAAAACATACGGACTACCATCCCGTTTTTATTCTATGTTCATTTTATGTTTTTGTTATTTTTCATTTGTTAGCTTAAGTCGAGTCTAGTCTTGGCTTAGCAACGCCATCTTGTACATGTAATTAACCAAGATTGTTAACTCGCCACCAGTAAAACTTCCTTTATCCAACAAAACCGTGTAATTCATATCCCTATACCTAACATTACAACCCTTTAAAAGACCTCTTTGATAGTTTATCCTAGGTGCTTACGCCATGTGGTGGAGTTTTGATCCTTTCCCAAGCCTATGGTAATCTATTTTGCTATGACAGGTAGTGAGAGATATCTTCCATTTCCATAATGTTATATTACTTTATTACACCCGAGAGATGTGAGTATCTAAACACTATTTGTGAGGTGCTTGTGTATGACCTCCGTGCTTGTCTATTGGTCTTTAGTGGAATGATTATTTGTTGTAATTACTTTTATATTAGTGTTAAATGACCCCTAACTTGTCTTTTGAGAAGAATAAAAGCTCATTTGCTTGAGGACAAGCAAATCTCAAGTGTAAGGGTATATGATGAGGCGAAAAATGATCCGTTTTTAGGGGGTCATTTAAGCCCGAATCCGACTTTATTTGATCAAATATTGCCCTAAATCGTTCCTTTTGTGATTTTAGGTGTTTGGAGAGTGAATTCTGGAAAAAAAGCCATTTTGGACGTTTTTGGAGCATAAAAGTGAAGAAAACGGCAAAGTATCAATTTTCCATGCTGAAGACACTAGGTGACGGCGTCAAGAGTTATACCCTGACGGCGTCAGACATCAAGAATAAAACACCGTAGTTGATGATGGCGTCAAAAGTCATCCTGACGGCGTCAAAGTACAAAGAATAAAATACCGTGGTTGGTGACGGCGTCACATAGGCCGTCATAAGTAGATTAAGACCGTCCGAGGAAGTATTTGGCGGCGAGGTGACGGCATCACATGCTTGTCTTGACGCCGTCAGCCCAGTTTTCCTATATATAGTTTTCTAGTTTTTTCATTAAAAGAGAGAGAAGTTTTGGTGAAACCCTAAAGACGAATTTGGTGCATCTTTTACAGGTTTTTCAAGGGTTCCAAACCCTTGATACCTTGCATTATAATTGAGATAAGTGTTCTTCTAATTCAATCAATATGTCTATGTGTTGGTTGTTTATATCTTGTTCTTGTCTCAATTCCATTATGCTAGGCTAGATCTCTTTTGTGTTTACTTAGATCTAATGAAACCTAGATGTTGATTATGTGTTGATTACTTGTCTATTCTTGTCTTGGATGAATGATTTTATATGTTAGGCTTAAGAAAACTGGCAGATCTCCAAATGGTAACATGCTTGAACGTCTTAAGAAACATGAACCGAGGCGTACTAGGTCTTTATTGGTTGTATTTAATGTATGAGCCACTGTTTACAATCCCTATAGTTGTGCTGGGTCATGGTGTAGGAGGAGATAAAAGCTCATAGAGTTGGGGAGTTATGTATGCCACCCCACGAATGGTATTAAGGAATACAATCCGTCATCCATACAAGTATAACAAGTAATTAACGTGTAAAAGATATCTAGGGAGTAGTGAAGTCTAAGTAAACACAATTTCTCCAATTACTGCTCACAACCTTAGTATAATTTAGTTTAATTTCATTTTCAGTATTTTATTTTGAATATATATTAGTTTTGGGTTAGTTGAATAGCAACTAATTCCGCCCACTCTTCCAAAACCCGAGATTTTACTTGCTTTCATAAAAATACAAAAATAATCATCCCTCACCTTTAGAACTATTAATTAGGTTTTCTAATCCTAGCGACACTATTCCTAAGCTGAACGATCAATCCCCCGGTACTTGTCACTATACTATACTACAACGATCAGGTACACTGCCTGGTGGGGGTTGTAAGCTTCTCGAGATCCCTCGAGAGGTAATGCCTGTTGCGATTCCCACGCATCATATAAAATGGGATGTGAGAGCTTGAATGAAGGAATATGTTTGCGGTGATTCATTCATGCATGTCGACACAACCATATATACATAAACGATTTACCAAATCGCTTAATACTTGTATATACATGATCATATTGGACATTTGAGCATAAAATCATCTTAGAAACATTATTAGGATCATTTAGAAACAAACGAGGATTAAAACGGATAAGAATTGAATAATTCATAAATCATTTGGATCGATTTATGGCTAAACGAAATGCCTCGTAAAAACATATCAAATATTAACGTATGAACGTGAAATTTGACACACTAATAGTTGGCTAGGATGTTAATGAGGATGTGCAAAAATATATATATGTCGTGTGTACGAATTAAAAATAAACGAAGCGTTTTGATTCATGTTTGGTCGACTTATATAAATTTTTAGTAATTAATTTTGGGTTAATTCATTGTGCCGGTTGGGCTAAATTAGAAACAAGGCCCGTTTGGATTTTTGTAATTAGTATTATTAATTAAGTTTAGTAAAATTAATGTTTTGTTAATTGTGTTGCTAACTTGTTTTGTCGTTTGACGAATTTGACAATATCATAATCGTGATCATTTTAATATACAAAGAAAATTTTAAATTTCCCCGTAAAACTGGTAATTACAATAATGACAAAGAATATTTATTAAATTAACCGAAGTTAATTATGTGAATTTTCGCGAGGTTTTACAGTACCCACATGTCATTCTGAATTTCGTCCCGAAATTCAAATTTAATGTGATTACTTGAGTAATGAATTTTTGAACAGAGGTTGTCGGGAGATTTTTATTCATAAAACTACGGGAACGGGATTCAGTTAGATTTACTTGTACCTAACAAGATAAGGTAACTGACGTATTTAAGGGTTGTGAATATTTGAAATTAGTGGTCATGAATAGTAAAATAACGGCTAGTAATAGTGCCCCAACGGTCGGGAATAGTGCTCAACGGTCACAATTCTAGCCTATATATACCACTTCAATTTTCCACTCCTTCCATCAACCATTTTCCTCTCATTTTCCACCAAAATGCCGCATCTCATAACCATCTTAGCGATTGTGTACGTCGTCCTTGCTGCTATCTACTTGGCGTACGTTCCGGATGAAGACTTTAGATTCTTGGTTGCGATCTTGATGTTTGTCGTACCCCTGACCATCCTTGCTATTACCGTCGACAAGATCTGTGGGTAAAATCTTAAGCTAGGGTTGTTTTGGATTAAGTTCTTGTTATGTTTTTATGTATTTGTAACGAATAATGAATAAAACTCGTTTTATTTTTAAGAATTTGTCTCATTATTATTTTTAATATTTGGTTTATATTTATTTTTCAGCATAGTTAAGGTGATTCATCCTGTGGTGGCTCTTGCTATTCTTTTGTTGGGGGGAGTCTTATTTGTCATTGCGGATCAACCTATTGAAGATTACTTTGTTTGTATTGTAATAATTGTAACTATAGCACTTCCGATGCTAATTATTTGTTTATGTATTAATTTTTATGGATTTTAAATAAATTTTTTCGTTATTGATGTCTTTTATTAGTTGTTGTGAATTATTGGTGTTTTTCTTAATTATACTTTTGTTGATTCCTGTCATAATGGTGATGACATATGATAGGTATTTATTATGGGTTGTTCAATGTATTATGAACAATTTATTTTAGCTTTTTATCTTGCTTTTGAATGAAGATTGTTATTAAATTATTTATAAATATCATTGTTCCTTTCATAACATAATTCTTCCTAAATTATACATAGTTGATCAAGTTATGTATAATTGAGGACTAAATGATGTGATGTTTGGTTCAATCGTATATTTATATAAATTGTTTTAGATGGTGTTCAACGTGTTGTTTTTATGATATAACACGTAATTCATTTTTGAAATAAAGTGGAAAGTTTTAGGATTCATAACATAAATTAGAAATTTATGGAGTAATTATTGTATATTGTCATTTGATAGATGAGATAGAAATTGAAATTAACTTGGATTATTATTATTATGGAAATATTACAAGGGAGATTTTTCGATACAATAGAAAGATTATTGTTTAAGTTACATCCATAGTAACTTGAAGTGAAATACAGGAAAGAAATACAACTTAGGAAATTTTAAACTAGATTTTATTTATCTTTAACAGGAATTTATTCATCTGTTCCAATCTAGTTGCCATTCCCTTGATACTATCAAGGTCTTTAAAGATTCTTCATTTTCTTGTAAAGGTCTTGGCTTTCCAATTAACATTGTAGTTTGGACATCGTTTCACATGATGACCATGTCCACCACATCCGTGAAATACAATGGTTGTTGGTTGTACTTTCATTTCCTTAGTCCTGCAGCTAATTGTCTGATGACCTAATTTCTGCCATTTCGTGCATCTAACCCTACATTTCCCGATGTGATGCAGGTTGCATTTTTGACACCAGGGTAGAGTTCCAAGATAACCACTTCCAGAAACAGGTGCGACAAGACAATTTCTATTAGCTATCTGATTGATTCCCAGCTGATGTTGATACTTCATACGGTTTTCTAGATGTTTGCGATAACGATCTTGAGCATTGAAGATGTTGCAGTATACGGGATTGACGGTTCCTGTGTCGGGTAATTTCCTCTTCTGATGATTTCCATTTGATAACATTCCATGCCTAATTCCTTGATGATGGTTGATGGTAGGGTTGATCATTCCTTCTTGAATCTTTAAGTGAGGTGGTCTATACTTCATGAAATTTGCAGGGTTTTGATTACCAAGTATACCCGTCTCTATTCTCGGATAAACTAAGGTAGTCCCTTCTAGTACCACCGACACTATGTCATTTACCAATTTCTGGATAGCTCCAGGAGTCATGGAAATTTCTGATGATGATTGATATGTATTGTTCATGTTGTCCATTTTGTGTAAACATAAATGAAACTCAACATTAGAATCCATATAATATCAGAAAATTTTAAATAATGAAGTTAATTATTTCATTTATAATAGACTGAATTGACTCCCTACTGTAATCTAATTTCAAGATGTCTTTGTTGTATCATTTTATTAATGATCAACTCTTGATATAGGATTACTAAGGAACAAACCGACTTGTCTATTTCAAATGAAGTTTAATTATCTTTTCTTCATTCTTTAATTCCACTTTCAAAATTTGGTAAATTAGACGATTCTTAAAGTTTTAGGTTAATTATGAAAATTTTTAAGAATTCTTAATTATTTGTAAGAAATCTTACGGTAGATTTAAATAATATTACAAATGTAAACAGAATATTAATAACTTGACCGATTGTCTTTGCAAGATAAACGATACAAGATCTTTTACTAATACTCCATTGATCTGTTTAGAATCATTTGGTTATTATAAAAATAACAAATGATGAGATTTTTGCATGAAATATGGGGATTCATTACATGCATGATTTATACGGAAGAAAAGATTGATTCACAACATATATATATAACAGAGAGGATGTTATTATACAATATGTTTTGATTTCACATTCTTAAGTTTGAGAATTATTGAACATTACAAGAAATATTAACCAAGTCTATTTGGTTTATTAGGAACAACAAGGAAAACTTGTAACTTAAGATTAGTTACGCCTCTGACGTAAATATCTAATTTCTTTCTCAAGTTCAAGTTGTGCAGCTTCCATGTTTGAGAAACGTTCTTGACACATGTTCATTTGGTTTGCCAACATACTCTCTAATGCGGCAATCTTTTGACCCTGGTTTCTGGCTGCATCTCTGGCCATCCATAGGGTTCTCTCAATATCTCCAATTCTTACATGTGTTTGACTGTGTTCTCTTCTTGCACAACGAACCCTGGAGTCCAAACTTCCAAGTTCCTGGTTGGTGTTGTCCTTTATCTCATTAATCTTTATTCCTAACTCACATATTGTTCGCCTTTCAGCATCTGCCCTCTTGAACAAAGCGTCAAGGTTACGGTCGTACCATTCAAATTGAGTTGGTTGTAACCCTTTTAGCTGTTCAGTGTGAGCATCCAATATGCCGGCATGTCGATAAATAAGATTCCATATTGATTCAGGAGTACTTATACCGTAGTCGGGAGAGTTAGGTGAAGATAAATTATTTGGAGAATTAGGTATTGTAGAATCTGAAGTATAAGGTAACGGAGAAATTGGTTCAACATTCGTCCATGATATCTCTTGGCTCGAACCTTGTCCAACTTCGAACGTTGCCTGGCCACCAATCAAATTTTCATATGATTCGTTAGCTCTCCTGATTCTTTGATATAAAGGTGAACAAATAGGTGACGACGGAGGTGATCTCGGATTTAGTTCTATATTAGGTTGGGATTTTATTATTTGTACGTAAGGATCTTTATTATTTGGAGAATTCTTATTGATTGACGAGGTATTAGTATTATGGAGAGTAGAATTGATATTCACGGGCGTTTCTGAAGACATGCTACAGTAGTAACCCAAGAATAATATTTTATGAGTATTTTGTATGTTAAAGATATAACAATACAAATGAAATAACAATTGTATATGAGTAACTATTAAGCATGTAAGATAATCTCAACAAATAAAGTATGGAGCACGGTAGTCTGCAGACACGGAGGGCATAAAATATTATGGTGTAAAATCATTATTTTGAAAATGAAGTTATAGTTTTAATGTTTGAAAACATTTAATTCTCTATAACTGTAGCTCTGATACCAATCTATAACACCTCCATTTTTAAAGTTTGTCGCAGCGGAAAAGTAATTTGGGTGTTACGGTGAGGATCGAAGTTTTAACCACATAAAATGGTTTAAAAGAGACGTTTTAAAAATTATTTGTCATTTAGATAATAATTTTGATAAAAGATGAACCATTTGATTTAAAATCTTATGAAAATATATAAAGACTTGTAAAAATGACAAATTTGATTTTTACACCATTTTAATTTATCAGAGTAATAAATGCCCACTTCGTGTCTTGTCCTGCTCCGTTAAATTACCTGAGATACACATGCTTAAAAGTGTCAACACAAAGGTTGGTGAGTTCATAGAGTTTTAGGAAAAACCCTTTATTTTGTTAGATTTCTGGAATATTTGGTATTAATAAAATACAAACAATAACAAAACAAGTATCGAATATATTCACAAATAAATCATATAAATATTCAATCACATTCAATAAGGAATTCAATAATCTTAACATGAGCTGGAAACTCATGATACTAAATCAATCAGATATACAATTCACGTATGGTCAAACCTATACAGGTGTATCTAAATATATGTTGAATACATATATATTTCCTTTATAGATATTGCACCAAGCCTCATGACACGCAAGACGTTAACAGAAGGGGTGTTCTATCAAATCAATGACAGATTTTGCCCTCTATTCGTAGGTGATTTGCCAATTCCTACTTGTCTCAAATATAGTGTATCACGACTAATACGACTAACCACATGCATAATGGCATTCCGTCAAGTATTAGTGGGATCGGAGGTCAATCCAAACAGGTTTCGAATCTGTTCACTATATTCGCGCTCACGTTACGGTGATTAATGGCTCATGATTGAGGGACTATATGGCGATAAGCTAACTTAGGCAATATCAAGGACTAATGGGCTCATTTAGCACACATCATGAAATCAAGTATCGTATCACAGAAATCCATTTGAAAACAGTATCGTTTGAGTATCAGAAATTTAGTTTGAAAATATCATCATTTGAGTATCATAAATTCAGTTTGAAAATATTTTCATTTGAGTATCAAAAATTCAGTTTGAAAATATCATCATTTGAGTATCAGAAATTTAATTTGAAAATAGTATCGTTTTGAGTATCACAAATCCAGTTTGAAAATAGTATCGTTTGAGTATCACAAATTCAATTTGAATATTTCGCCAGTAACACATTTATATCACATACCACAATAATCGAATTGAGAACATTTTCATATGAGTTACAATATTTCAGTCAAATAATTCATCAATAAATATATATTTCTCATACCACAATAATCACATTGGAACATTGATATAGTATAAATCACAAATTATATTATTTTAATATCAATTAGGAAATTGATTTGAATCATGTATTTTATTTTATTTCATATACTTATCAAGTTATCAAAGTATATGTAAGCATGTATCTCCCCCAATGAGTTAAAAACAATTATTGGAAATGAGGCTATGACTCACCTGGATTGATTTGGAAATGATGAAATGTAAAGTAGAATGAGATTTATGGGAACGTCTTTAACACAGAACCTGATAAATAAATTTATCAGAGAATATAACCAAATACTATTTGGTAAATACGAACGAATAAATATTATTCGTTATGACGAATAGATGATGTGAAGTGAAATTATTATGCCATGCATGATATGAAAATATTTTATTTAAAATATCCATCGTAGTTTTACCTTTTTAAATCATAAGTAAAAATATTAACCTTTTAAGTATCGTTATATATATAGTTAACGTAAAAATAAATAATATATATATAAACATAATAAAAATACATATGACATGAGGGTTGCCGTAAAATATAAAATAAAATAAGAATGTCAAATAGATTATATGTAATTCTTGTCCTTTTTCTAATTTTACAATTTTTATACTAACGGCGTTAGCGTCACACCGTTAGTCCTTTTTATATATATTTACAATTATAGTCCACTACATGTCCAATATTACAATCTAAGCTTGTAACAATACTATATTATCAATTTTTATCCTTTCTTTCTGTTTCTACATTTTTAGTCCTTAGTTTTCACAGTTTTCACATTTAGTCCCTATATGTGTCGTCGCGTTACATTTTTAGTCCAATTTTTGCATAAGTGATTATAAAAATTTTATAAAAATTTCCTTAGCTTCTTTTATAAATTTTAAGCTTAACTCAACTGCTTATTTCATAAAAAGCTTATTTATTTAGCTTATGGGCCTTGATTCGAACCAAACTAAGCCCGTTTAAAATTTTAGAGGCGAGGGCATGAAAATTCTTTTGGGCTTGAACTTGGACTTACTTTGTGATTTTAAAAATGTATTTTATGAGCCCAGTGGACTGTTAAAACGCAAGGTCTTATTAGGCCTTGATTTAAGCCCACTCGACAAAACTTAAGGTTTTTATATAAGTTTTAATTTGAAAAATCTGGTTGGTGTCGATTTACTTTGGCTTGATTAGGGTGTCAAAACGTGAATATTTTTATAAGTCGTGTACATGAAACTAATAGTTTTCTAGGTGATCTATTAGGTCGAGCAAAAATATTGGGTACTTATTACGTGAAATTGAAAGTTATACGATGCTTTTGTAGAGTGATTGGATCGATTTATTATTTTGAAAAACTTGAAATATTTACTAAGTGTTTTCAATAAATTTTATACGTGTGACTTGGTTTGAAATGGATTCGTAGAATGCATGTAACATGAAAATAAAGGTGAAACAAGTGTGCTACGTGACTCCTAGGCCTACCAAGATAGAGGCTAGTCACGTTTCGTGTTCTAAAAACAAATATGTACGTGTATAAATATACTAAAATGATAGACGATGAAACAAATATAGATATTATGCATGATTAATATTTAACATATGAAATGGATTGAGAAAGGTTGAAAACTACTTACAAACACCTTAGAGGTGATTTAAAAGTCGAGAGTGATAGGATTGAGCACAAGAATATCACGTTTCCAATATATAACCCAAACGTTATATATATATTAAAACCCGATTTCTTTTCTTGAGTTCCAACCAATATAACCTTCGACTTATAAGTTTATAGGAGTAGTTTTGAGGAAGGAACGTTTATGAGAAGTGTTTGAGAATGGAGGAAACCAAGTGCATGCATGGTTCGTATATATTACCATTTGAAAAGAATCGTATGGTGTTAAACGACTCAAGTAAACAAAAGTTACTATACCATGTCAGTACCTATGGCTTCAAGGACGATTTTTAATTGATATAAAATGGGATGTGAGAGCTTGAATGAAGGAATATGTTTGCGGTGATTCATTCATGCATGTCGACACAACCATATATACATAAACGATTTACCAAATCGCTTAATACTTGTATATACATGATCATATTGGACATTTGAGCATAAAATCATCTTAGAAACATTATTAGGATCATTTAGAAACAAACGAGGATTAAAACGGATAAGAATTGAATAATTCATAAATCATTTGGATCGATTTATGGCTAAACGAAATGCCTCGTAAAAACATATCAAATATTAACGTATGAACGTGAAATTTGACACACTAATAGTTGGTTAGGATGTTAATGAGGATGTGCAAAAATATATATATGTCGTGTGTACGAATTAAAAATAAACGAAGCGTTTTGATTCATGTTTGGTCGACTTATATAAATTTTTAGTAATTAATTTTGGGTTAATTCATTGGGCCGGTTGGGCTAAATTAGAAACAAGGCCCGTTTGGATTTTTGTAATTAGTATTATTAATTTAAGTTTAGTAAAATTAATGTTTTGTTAATTGTGTTGCTAACTTGTTTTGTCGTTTGACGAATTTGACAATATCATAATCGTGACCATTTTAATATACAAAGAAAATTCTAAATTTCCCTGTAAAAATGATAATTACAATAATGACAAAGAATATTTAATAAATTAACCTAAGTTAATTATGTGAATTTTCGCGAGGTTTTACATTTGTTCCAATGTAGATTTGATCTGATTAGTGGTGTATTTTCTTTAGTTGTGTTTTGCAATTAAAGTTTACATTATCCACACCAAAATCCGCTCCAACAATTCAGTACAGGGGCGGAACTAGGAGCCAAGTTTAGGGGTAGCGAAATACGAAAATTTGTTTAGAGGTAGCGAATATTTGTTTCAGGGGTCGCGAAATCGCCAAAAAATGGCCAAAAATGGCCAAAAATTCCACTACAGTGTAAAAGTTCAGGGGTAGCGACCGCTACCCCTAAACTACATGTACATCCGCCCCTCATTCAGTAGTTTGGTTCTAAAAGTGTATTAATAAGCAGTTAGTGAATTATCCTTTATTGTTCAAGTACTATACAAAATTCAAGTGAGCATCAAGTCATCAACATAGCTTTCGCGCATCTATCGGTTTGGCTCAAAGTTTCCAATATCATCAGCTTTCTTGTGGGATTTTGTCAAGTTCTAGCGATAGTAGCTTTTCCATGCCATTAAAGAAACCTGTACAAGTTACTGATTACCAAAAACTTTAAACTGATCGACAAAAGCAATCGGCTCTTGTTTGGATGAGTACCAAAAGTATCCAACTTTTGACCCGCAAGTTAACGTTTACAAAATGTTTTCTTACAGAAATCGCTAAAATTAGACTTGAAGTTCAAATATATTCTTGTAAATCACGGTGGATGATGCAAATATAAAGTATCATGGATCACCTAAATTCGCCTTTGTGTGGTGATCGAAATTACGTGCTTATTTAAAATAGAAACCCGACATGCTAAGATATATTGTAAAAAAATAATTTAAGCAACATGTGTACAAAGGTGTTGATCTTCAAAAATCACAGTATGCATGTCGACACTTGCTAAAGTTTTTTCATGTTGTTTCTACCATAACATGACGCGCCCTTAGTCCATACGAGCATCCATACGTATATATTATAGTCTTGATTGATACGAAAGAAGGTTTCATTTGTTAGCCCGAGCGTCGCGCCAAGATAAAAATAATTTTAATTATACTCATTTACGTGCTAAGACGCGTGTAGTTCGAGTCAATAGATGCCGCGACTAATTCATCTCATCTAGCTAATCTATGCTTGGGTACAAAGTACAATCAATTTTTATCAGGTAAAATGATAGATTAACTTGTTTGTTTCGAGCTCCACTCTTTAATTTGTTTTATCCATAATAATCAACCCGTTTAAAGATAGTTAGGGTGGGGGACCTAAAGAGTTCCCTGAGTCACATAGATTTTTTGTCGAAATTCCCAATTTCTCCTAAACATAATTATTCAATGCACAATATACGTGTACTTTAAATTTATAAAAAGGAATATAAACGATACGAAACAACTCACGAATTATTCGATATCGACTCGTAAATGACTCAAAATTAATTTTATTTAAACGAGACGAGCTCGAGTTTGAGCTCCAAAATACTCAGCTCGTGAAGCTCGCTAACCTTCTCGAGCTTTGATTAAATTACACTTTTACCCTTTTATATACATAAATTGACTCAATTTTCATACAAATCGAGTCGAGTCGAGTTTGATAAGCCGAGTATTCATCAAGTTCGAGCATGAAATGTTAAAATAATTGAGCTTGAGTCGAGTTTCGAGCTTGAGTTTTATATGACGAGTCGAGCTCGAGCTCGACATATAAAGCTCGATCGAGCTCGAGTCGATGTTCCAGCTCGATTTTTAATATTCGAGCTCAAGCTCGAGCTTGGCGTACTCGGCTCGTTTACACCCCTATCTATAAACACAAACATAATTAATCCCCTCTTCGTCTCAAAATAATTACTCGTCAACAAAAATATGTAGTTTAAAAAATAGATAATTATGACTGTTCCATTCTTATTACTTTTTACCAGTGTTTTAAAAGGCGTGCCTTGGCGTCGCAAAGGCGCAAGGCGTCACCTCCATGCCACACAATAGACCAAGGCATCATCTTAAAGCTTGGCATGAGATGAGGTGCGATAAGGCGTGATAAGGTGTACTGGTATTTGAGACATTTAGGGGATTTACTAGTAATTGGAATTTGAGCATCGTATTTGAGGTTTACTGGTATTTGGCGTTTAGGGGTTTGCTTGTATTTGAAGAAGATTACAAATGTAAAGAGAGTTTCTTGACTTTATTGCTTATGTATAACACTTTTTGTAAACTCGATGTGTATGAAATATGATATGCTAATGAAATACGGTATAATATAAATCTATAAATCTATAAATAATTTTTGCCGCCTTAATTCACGTCTTAAAAACGTCATGCCGCCACGCCTCACGCTAAGACTTGAAGCTTGATCATGCCGCCACGCCACGCCTCACGCTATTTTACAAACAGTTTTACTGAATCAACTTCGAGTAATATATTACACTAAACTATTAATGGATCAAATTTTTGAGAAAGCATGAGCCCAGTCTGTTAGCCCAACAAATCCATACATTTCCAGCATATAAAAAAGAATGTTAGGGATCCATTTCTTCTAGGGTTTCAGCCGCCGTCAGCCGCCGCTGCCGCCGTCTGATCTCTCAACGGTAAACTGTCTCTCATTTCTACTTTGCTGTGTACGAATGTTTTTTAAACCTTATTTGTTACTACATTTTATTAAAAATGTGCATAGGTTATATTTTTCTGTTTGTATACGAATGTTTTTTAAAATATGATGTACTACATTGTTTCGTTCGTTAAATTTTTTATTGTTTGTGATGTTTACGTTAATTTATGTGATTTAGTTGTATAAATATAAATCTTAAAAGCGTGTACAAAAAGTATGGGTTGGATCGGGTCAACGGGTTAAATGGGTTTTCGGGCCCATTGGCTTCGGTCTCAACAGGCTTGGGGTCTGAATTGATTTTTGGTCTAAATTGGATTTCGGGTCTAGATGATTCATTTGGTAACATGGGTCTAAAACGGGTCCTGGGTATTTTCAAAAGTTTTGAAATTAGTCGTAAATAATTACCCTTGTTTAATGTAGAGTGTCAAATCTTATGTATGAATTTATGTATTTTAGTTGTGTATGTGTATAATCTTGTATGCATGTGCAAAAGTTGTGGGTCGGGTGGGGTTGGGTCAACGGTTCCAAATGGACTTTCGGTTCTAAATGGTTTTTAGGTCTAAATTGGTTTTTAGGTCTAAATTGTTTTTTGGTTCTGAATCGGTTTTTGGATCTAAATGGGCTTCGAGTATGAATGGGTTTCTGGTCTGAATTGGTTATGGGTTCTAAATGGTTTTCAGGTCTAGACAATTGTTAACTTGGGTCAAAAACGGGTCTCAGATATTTTTACATTTTTTAAAAATTTTGAGTAGTAAATAATTACCCTTGTTTAACCAAGAGTATCAAATTTGCCGGTTCTAATCTTATGTATGGATATATGTGGTTTAGCTGTGTCTAATCGTGTATGCATGTGCAAAAGTTTTGGGTCGGGGCATAGGTTCCAAATGGACTTTCGGTTCTAAATGGGCTTTATGGCCTGAATGGTTTTTGGGTCTGAATCGGTTTTTGGGTCTAAATGGGCTTCGAGTATAAATGGGTTTCTGGTTTGAATTGGTTATCATGTCTAAACGGTTTTTGGTTCTAAATGTGTTTCGGGTCTAGACGTTTCATTTGGTAACATGGGTCTCAGGTATTTTAACATTGTTTTTAAAATTTTTAGTAGTAAATAATTACCCTTGTTGTCAAATTGCCGCTTCTAAATTTGAATGTTTCACTGGTTTGCATACCTCCTATGTACTCTGGTAAGCGTATTGTGCTACAGATATGTGAAAGTAATTTTGTCGTTTGTTACTTTTATATATGAAACTTTTTTTTATTGCCACAGTTTTTACTACTTTTATGAAATTGAAACCGAGTTGAGCTTACTTTCTGCATTTGTGTGTTTGAAAAGTGAGAATTTGTGTCTGGTTGTTTGCTATAAAACATTAACCTTTGAACATCTTTATGTGACAGAAAACATGGCTATGATTTCAAGAATGAAATTGCTTCGGACCTCTCTTCAAGCAACTCGAACAAAATGGATGTGGTGGCCCGGCAAGGAATCTGCTGAAGATGCTGGTTTATCAAACAGCAGCTTGTTCGATGACAAGAATCGGCTTATGCATATTGATCCTGGTAGATTTGTTCTTTTTAACGGTCGCTGGTACTTCCCGCCGGTTACTGTTAGACCAACTTTTGAACTGTGGGATCATTCAAACCTCTCTTTGGTTGAACCAAAGGGCAGCTCAGTTTTCAGCTCGCTTTTCAGGTAAAACAAATCCCTAAATTAAATTGTAGTTTTATCATTTTTCTGGCTACTTTGTTAATATAAAAAGCAACTTCTGTGCAGCCAGCGGAATCTTTATGTGGCTGCTGGAGTTGTTAGCCTTGGTGGCCTTGGTGGAATAGGGTATTATGCTGTGAAGCATTACAAAAAAAGGTCCGATTATTACAAAAAAAGGTCCGTTTCAGTTTCCGCCATCCCATATATAATAGACAACGTGTTTGGAAACCAATCTGTCCTAATTAGTTAATATTAAAGAACAATTTGAAGATTAATATTTCTTAAGTTAGTAATATAATAAATCTTATTGAAGTGGCCCTTAGATAAGTATCTTACTAGATATGGATGATAACTTGAAATCCAAACTATAAAAGCTGGGTCTATTTAACTAGTAATTAGGGCAGATTTTGTACAATACTCAGTTCAATATTTTAAAAAAGTTGGAAGTTACTAAAATTGGAAGCTAACCACACTGCATCAATACATTACATGTTTATTATTCATGATAATTTCTTTTACCAGAACCTCAGGCTAAGTTAACGTGTCACTTGCTTATTGTCAGTTTATAATTATTAGTTCCATTAAGGTATTATGATAAATTTATGCGTCATCTCATTATTGGTGGTCATAATCATTAATTCATTAATTTATTATTTTTAGATTAAGTAAATGTGTCACTTCGTTATTGGTGGTTATCCTGTGTATGTTCAAGTGATGCAACTGTTTCAAGACTCATGATTGGTTTATATGGTTAGCGTGTGTTTGTTTAAGCTTATTTTTGGGCTTATGATTTTATCTCATTTTGGCTTATGCTTCATAAGCCTAATCTTTTTCGGTTTTTTGAGACTTATCATCTTATATAAGTTTGTTAAATCGTAATAAGCTTTTTTAAGTCCATAAGTTTCAAAATAGGACGAAAAAAATTGGCCATACGATATATATAAGCCGAAATGAGAAAAGCTCATAAGTGCCTAAGTATGCTAAAACAAACACCCCCTATATTAAGTTAACGTGTCACCTCATTATTGGTGGATCATAATCATTAATTCACAAATTTGTTATTTTAGGTTAAGTTAACTTGATACCTCATTAGTGGTGCTTATGCTGCTTGAATGTTCAAATGATGGTTCTGTTCCAAGAATTGTGATATGGTTCATTTATTAAGTAAATGTGTCACATTGTTAATGGTCTGGTGGTTATTTGGCAATTTTCAAGTGATGCAACTGTTCCGAGACTCGTGATTTGGTTTATATGGTAAGCGTGTGTTAGTTTAAGCTTATTTTTGTGCTTATGATTTTATCTCATTTTGGCTTATGTCTCATAAGCCTAATCTTTCTAGCTTTTTTTGAAACTTATCATCTTATGTAAGTTTGTTATATCATAATAAGCTTTTTTAAGCCCATAAGTTTCAAAATAAGATGAAAGTATTGGCCTTATAAAATATAAGCCATAGTGAGATTAGCTCATAATCACAAAAGTATGCTAAAACAAACACCCCTTAATTTATGTATCCCTCATCTATGAATCTTAATCTAGAAAAGATTTTTGTTATAATGGGTCTTGATTTATAATCCTTACCCTGAAAGGAAATATTTGTTTTAAAACCATACACTCTGAACGGAAATATTTATAAACACCATCAACTCATACCCCTCAACTTGACACATATTTGCTTGTTCTGCAATGCACAATTGCTTGCTGCAGGTCAATGTTTGCAGCTAGTATAGGCCGAGATTTTGCACCCATTGGTCTTGCAGCTGTCCCCTTTCTTGCCCATCCTCTAGAGCCTGCAAGTAAGTTTTAGATTCAAATTATACCAATTCTAGAGGTGGCAAGATGTGTTTTGGTTGGGTTGGGCTTTTTTACTTGCTTTTTAGCCATATATCAGGTATTTGTGATGAAACCCAACCAAGCAACTCATATCTTACTAAATGTGTCCTCTACGGCCTTCCTCCCCGTCACTCACTCTAATGATAAAAATTTCTTTTCTAAAATAGATCTTACGACCAAACAGAAGCTCAAAGAATTTCTCAGAACTAGGAATGCACACGCTCAGGTAAGTCTGAAACTAATGTTTTTTCTGAGAGTATTAGTTATTGTGAACCTTAATTGAGCTGTCCTGAATATGGATTCTTGCAGCGTTTGAGCTTACAGCAGTTTCTTACTTGCCTTGGCCTCGAATGTTATCTTGATGTTATGCAAGGGGTATTGAATTTTCAATATATTTTATGTGGCTATGTTTTCAGAAATTTGCGCATGGTAACTTTTCATTTTATTCTGCAGAGAGTTTTGGAAGACCTAGTGACATTATCATTTGAAGATATGGCAGAACTTGGTATTCAGCGGCTGGTTAGTTATTTATCTTATACTTATTAATGTTTGTTTATAGTCTTGTTTCCAAACATTATTAATTTTGAATGTTTTGTGTAGTTAATTTGTTTTTTTGGATAAAACTGGAAAGAACTAATGACACTAATATTTTTTAGATTATCGAAGTAGGTTACTGATAAATCAATTTTTACATGTATTTATTTGCTTATATGGTAGTATGGTACCTTCTTAGAAGATTGATCACCTCCAGTCACCAGTTTAATTAATTTGATTTTTGCACTGGTTTTTTTCAAACTAGTTTCTGACACAGTTCAGCTGTTCATAATTGTGCAGGATCATAGAGTGCAAATGAAAAATGGAATTAACTATCTGATGGACTTGCATAACAAAACCTTTCTCTTTGCTCCGGTGCCCAATGCTGCGTAATTCATTTTAAACTGTTAAATGTCATGAACAATTTAAGTTTCTTGTTTAGTTATGTTTTCCTTGACATTGAAGCACATGACTGGTTGTAATAGTCTAAATGGCATATGAACACAAGTTAAATCAAATTTAACTAGTGTACTCTCATTCGAATCCTGACCATGTTTCGTGTGCTACTTTATAGTATTAAATTTGCAAGCGATATACCCCATTAGGGTAAATCTATCACACCCCATCTTTCTCCTATACAGACACCTTTTTTCATGTAAATATGAAGGTGTTGTGTGTCTATGTGTGATAATAAGATGTAGGGGTGTTGCTATAGGAGGACCTCATTAGCTTAAGAAACAATGTAAAATGCTCGAACTTTCACAACGTTGAGCCATAATGACGAGAACAATGTTGGATAAGCAATGCTATTAACGCCGAGAAGTGGAAAACGCCAAGGGAATAACACTTAACACGAATAAGAGCACGAATAAGTGGTACATTGTGCTCTTATTTGTGCTTGCTTTCTTAGTTGTCATTCCCTTCTCCCCTTCTGTCACCCATGGGCCATAAGGCACTATTTCAATTCATGTACACTTGACACAATCAATGACAAATCTAAAAGTAATGGTTTTGCTTGGGAGGAAAGTTTTCTAGAAATAAATTTAGAAAGGATTAATTCCATTAGTTTCGTGTCTTAAAATAAATTCATTTTTTTAAAGAAAATATCTCTTAAATAAATCCTATATATGCAAAAAAGTGATTACATTTGCTTCTCCTGCAAAACCCTTCAAAGAGAAAAAGTACCAGCCATCGATTTTATAAGTTAATTAAATTCTTTAGTTTGCAAGATGATTATTAACTTCTTAAAAGGGTTTTTAGATCTTGTTGTGCCCAAAGAGATCGAGGAAGAAGGGATTAGAAGCATCACATCACAATTGGAATATGTTCCGAATGAGTTGTATCACCATATACAATCATTGTTGCCCGCAAAAGATGCCGCCCGCACATGTATCTTGTCCAAGTCATGGCTACACATTTGGTCTACCATACCTACCCTCAGGTTTACTAGGTGTGCAACTGATGAGGATCTCACCAAAGAAAAAGAAATAGACTACATCAAGTTGATTGATCGCACTCTTTTACGGTATCTCAATGACAACCTGTCAATCGAATGTCTTCATCTCCACTTACACCTTCACGACTCGTCATTGTCTTCTCTTGCTGAAAAATGGTTTCGGTCATTAGCTTCCAGAAATTGTCTCAAGGAGCTTTCTCTAACAATTTGTACTAAGGAATCTGCTCGGGCTACTACTTTTACTCGCCTTACAATTCCAGGTGAGATATTTTCTTGTAAAAAGATAAATACTACGAGTATAAGTTTAAAAGCTGATAACGTCACGCGCTCTCACGTTATGGTGAATATGAATCCTGTGATCAAGTGTTCATGCCTACGAGTACTCGAGTTGGTAAATGTCTGCATAAGTAGTGAAGAGGCACTTAATAACTTACTTTGTTCTTGTAGCTTACTTGAGAAGATAAACATATTCATTCGCCAAGTCATTAAGATTATTAAGATTAAAAACCTTCGTTGTCTTGGCGAATTGAGAATAAGATCAATAGAGCTCAAAAATAACGACGAAATTTTGGAAGTTTATGATGTCCCAAGTCTTTGTGTGTTTCATTACTACAACATAAAACAGCCTACATTCAAAATGGATTCATTAGTGGGTGTGCGGGAACTGGTTTTATCATGTAAGGTCGTAGACAATTCATTTACTGACATGATCAATTCAAAATTTCCTTTTCTCGAGAGTTTGACCTTAACAATGTTGGGGTGTAGGCTGGAAACCATTGACATCGCTTGTGATTCCTTAAAGAGATTAACTTTAAAGTTTTGTGAACCGAAGCAAATCAGGATACATATTTACGCTTCAAAGTTACTTAATTTCTCTTACGAGGGCCTGAAAATGCCTAGTCTCTTGTTTCCAACCAGTACTCCCGAGCATATTAGGCTCATACTAAACTTTGATCAATCCAATCCCATTGATCTGTCGTTCTTTCTGAAAATGAGAGAAGCACTCAGTTTAACAAGCAACTTTGACATTGAAATAAGAAATCTTTATTGTCATGTTGTGCTGCCATTGAACATTGACGTTGATGATCTCAGAAGAAGGGTTTTGTTTCCAACTAGGAATGTGCAAAATCTATCGTTTAAACAAACTTCTGATGAACGCATGTGGATGCATTCAACAATTTTTGATTTATTTTTCTCGATTTGCTATCCCCGTTTTGTTAAGGTATATTATATTGAAAGGACTTACAACTATCTGTATAAGCAGACGGTCAGGGAGATGATGGAAAAGAAAAGGTGTGAGCTGAAAGATGCTAGAATAAAAAATCCTTCTAACGGGAAATGGGAAACCCTGACAAGTTTTCATGATGAGTCCAGCGACTACAATACAGATGAGTTCAAGTTAGATTGGTTTCTTGAAAAACCTTCTCTGCTCCTCGCTTTAAGTTAATTTTATTCATCATTTGATATATTGTTTTAGTTTTTTTATTCCATTCCACAATACTGATATTATTTAGTAATGTTTGGTTTAGTTTTTATATTTCATTCGATCAACAATATAATGCTGAGATTATATGTTTAATACTGCTTCTTGTTCTTTTTTAATTTCTATCATGAAATTTAAACATATGTAACTGGGCCAATTAGTTTAGTTATGGTCAAGAAAAGAAGTATAATCTTTAATTCGTTGTCTTGAGCAAATTCTAAATATTTTGATCCATATGACTTTCTCAGGGTAATTTCTTTAATTTCATGTCTTAACAATTCAGTGAATTTTAACCGGTAATTACACACAATCAATGATTGATCGGTTGATTCTAGTGAGCTATGTACCTTTTCTATAACACACAAGATTTGTCCAAAACTTTATTTGCCTCTATGGTTGCAAAAGACATCATAATGTGTTTTAGATTGTTTGAAGTGTGCGTATAGCAGTTTTGTTGAGCTTTAGAGGCAGCTTTGAACATAATGGCGGGATGTTTAGGTTAAATTGATAAGCCTGTGATATGCAGTTCAAGTCTATTTACCCAACTTTGCTGTTTGCATGTTCAGAATTGGTTGAAATTAGTTATTTAACGGTGCGAAACTTAAGAAATAGTGGCTATTGGTATGTACTGTAAAATCGTTTCGCCTGGAGCTAAATATGCTAACATAGTTTTCTCCAAAGTAATTATCAGTTGTAATTCAATAGTGTAATAAACATAGAAAACAAACAGATAATAATTTAATAAGAAAACATGCATTTTTTTTCAGTGAAAGGTAATCTTTATCACATAAATGTGAACCGATTAATCTTTTATCTTATGCTTATTATTATTAGTTAGAAGTTAAAGGACCAAACTTGTTAGTTAGAAACCTTATAACCGAATGTTAGTTAAATCGGTTAAGAAAACTTGAAGAGATACATCGGTTCATCTCATACCGATTCATACTCTATATAAACTTATGTATTAGTATCGTTTAATGGTTAATGACATTATAGATTTTACTTATTCATATTTGCAACTTATTTTGTATCGATCTAAAGAGAAAAGTGGGACAACAATTGGCATCAAGAGCAAGGATTATACATCAAAAATATACAACGATTTCTGCATAACGAAATCAAAACAAATTCAGAACTAAAGCCAAAAGACGCAGGAACAGAAGAAAAACAATTCGTTATTCTTCTTGAGCGAGAAAGAGATAACTTGTTTTCTTTAATCTTCCAAAGGAAACACGAGTTTGAATAAGGAAACACGTAGAAAAGATAGTGCACGATCTGATTTACGTAGGGGTTGCAAACGCATAACATCAAGCGTATTGGTATCGAGGAAGAAAAAGGAGACTTTGTGTAGTAAAGATAGAACCGGTTTGAGAAAAGAGAAACACAAAGCAAGGCGTTGTTGGTTGAAAAACGTATACGTAGTATCTTGATTATTTGGAAATAAAAGTGTGGAGTTTGTGTCGATTTTAACACAAAAGAACAACAACAACGAGAAGCAAGAAACTGTAGAACCAAAGTTTTTTTGGTTGTTTCGCTTCAACAAGGATCAAACGACGTGACTATTTTGATTCAAAAAATTACCAAGGCGTGGTAACGAAGAGACGTGTGTAGGAGACTTAGAGATTTCAAGCAAAGAGATCACGTACAACACACAAGAAAAAGATAACGTGTAGTGTGGTATTACTTGTTTTTGTTTGTGTCGAATTTCTGAAAACATTCGACAACAACAAAGAACAAAAGAAGTCAAGACTTGTTTTTGGTTCAACACAGAATTCAAACAAGGCTAGAAGGATATTGTTTTGCTTAGACTCGTTTAAAAAAAACAACAACATCAATTCGACAAGGAGAAGAAAGGGAATTTTGGTGTTTTTGTTTACTAGTTCGAATCAAAACAGAAGAAAGAAAAGAAATTCGAAAGTTTGCTTTGAAGTTTTGAAGTCGATTTGGGAAAGAAATACAACGAGGCAAGTGATAAACAAAAGGAGAGAAGGGAATTACAAACGTTGGTGAACGAATTTTACTAACGAGACAAGGGAATACAACTCATATTCTATACAACAACGAGGTCATAAGTTTCTAAATTTTCTAGATTTCATTTCATATTAGAATAGTATAGATTTTGCTAGTTTATACTATTAGGAAATCCCGAGAACTACTATTGATCCCGTAATTACTAGGAATTCCCGAAAACTATATATATTCTCATATTAGAAGAAATACCATACTAAGAAAATTCCCGCGAATAATAGAAAGTGAAGATCATTAATACTTTCAAGATGGGCGATGATACAAATGCAACAACTACATTAAAACCCTTAACACCTATTGCACAATACCAATGCCTTAAGTTGAAAAATACAAATTACACGGTATGGGCTATACAAATAAAGGTTATATTAGAAGCACATGGTTTGTGGGAGACAATAGAACCTAAGGAAAACACACAATTAGATGATAAGAAGGATAAAGCAACTATTGCCCTTCTATATCAAGCGTTGACCGAGGATGTGATTTTACAAGTAGCAAGTTGTAAAACGGCAAGGGAATTATGGGATTCATTAAAAAGGAGACACGTTGGCGAAGAGAAAGTGCAACAAGCACGACTACAATCATTAATGATAGGATTTAATGCCCTTCAGATGAAGGATGAAGAAACGGTGGATGTATTTGCAGACAAGTTAAACGGTTATGTCACGAAGGCAAAAGAACTAGAGAAAACAATAGATGAGTCACTTATAGTTAGAAAACTATTAGACTCCACACCCGATAGATTCATTCAGATAGTAGCATCCATAGAACAAACTAGTGATCTAGACCACATTACCCTAGATGAGATCACTAGAAAACTCAAAGCATTTGAGGAAAGGATAAAACTCCGGAAAGGAGATCAAGTTGAAAGCCAGGATAATTTACTATTTACAAATGGTGAACACTCAGGTAGAGGAAAGCGTTTTAATAAGCGTGGAGGTAGATCAAATTATTCACGAGGAAACTGGCGAAATAACAAACACAAAAATAACTCACAAGAAGGAAACTCAAATTATAAGGGAAATCCTAATAAGAATACAAATAGAAAGGATTTGAGTACGTTAAGATGTTACAAATGTAACAAACTTGGACATTTTATGAGTAAGTGTAGAGTAAAAACAACAGCTCAAGAACAATCGAACCTTATCTTAGAAGATGAAGAACCATCATTATTAATGACTAAGCACGAAACCAAACACGAGGAAGTGTTGTTGAATGAAGGCCAAACTCAACCAGGGAAATATGCTTCAAAGGACGAAAGCATATGGTATTTAGATAACGGTGCAAGTAATCATATGACGGGAACTAAGAGTCATTTTAAGGATATGGATGAAAACATAGCAGGACGAGTACGTTTTGGAGATGGATCATATGTACAGATAAAGGGAAAAGGCTCTATATTGTTAGGTTGCAAAAACCAGGAACAAAAGGTAGTATGGGATGTATATTATATACCAAACCTTAAGAGCAACATACTAAGTCTAGGACAACTTACAAAAATAGTTTGTAAAGTTATAATGGAGGGAAATAGACTGACTTTGTATGATAAGAGCAGAAAGTTGTTGATGAAAGTTGAAAGATCCAAGAACAGACTTTACAGTATTAGATTACGAATAGACACACCTATATGTCTCTTAGCAAATATAGATAACCAAGCATGGTTATGGCATGCTAGATTAGGTCATCTAAACTTTGACGATATCAACAAAATGACTAGAAAAGGTCTAGTGGATGGAACACCTAGAATAAATCATGCAGGTCAAATTTGTAATGCATGTTTACTAGGAAAGAACAGTAGAACACCATTTCCAAACCAAACTAAATTCAGATCAAAGAATCCGTTGGACTTAATATATGGAGATCTTTGTGGTCCTATTAGTCCAGCAACACACTCAGGCAAGAACTCATATTCTTGTTACTAGACGATTGTACACGGTTTATGTGGGCTTACTTTCTACAATCAAAGGATCAAGCATTTAGTACATTCAAGGAATTTAAGCAAAAGATAGAAATGGAATTAAGAATGAAAGTGAGGATGCTAAGAACAGATAGAGGGGGTGAATTTACATCAAATGAATTCACCAAATATTGTAAAGATAATGGAATAGCAAGACAGTTGACAGCACCATATTCACCACAACAGAATGGAGTAGTGGAGAGAAGGAATAGAACAGTGTTATCAACTACGAGAAGTATGATGAAAGCCATGAAGTTACCCTTAACTTTTTGGGCGGAAGCAGTGAAACATGCTATTTACATACTAAATAGGGTACCTACAAGAGCCCTGATAGATAAAACTCCATATGAGGCACTCTACAATAGAAAACCAAATCTAGAGAACCTAAGGATATTTGGATGCACAGCTTATGCAAAAATAACAATACCTCACTTAAAGAAGCTGGATGATAGAAGCATACCGATGATTTACTTAGGAGTATAGGAAGGATCAAAAGCATGTAGGTTATATGATCCGATAAGGAAAAAGAAACATGTTAGTAGGGATGTAAAGTTTATGAAAACAAAGCCGTGGAATTGGGAGAAGAGTGGAGAGGATACAAGTACACAAGATCCATTTTGGGCTAGTTTTGTGGTAAACGAAGTTGACAATGAAAATCCTGTACCTGTCAACATAGAAAATGATGATGATATGTATCCAACACCGGATCCGTTACCAGATCCAACATCAGAACCAGACTCACCAATTACACCACCAACATACAATTTGTAGCCTTGTGAAGATGCTATCAATTGATTCATTACTTGTTGAACCAAAGTTTTCATAAGTCTGCTTCAGCAGAGTCTTCTGAGTCTTCTTGGTGGAGTCATTACCACCAAAAACATTACAGATCTCATCAAAAAGAGTCTTTGCAGTCTTGTACTTGCTGAATGCTAGAACTTGGTCTCTGGGAAGTGTCATCAGCAACAAACCTCTGGCCTTGAGATCATTCTTCATCTGAAGTCTTTCATCATTCGTAACAGGTCCAGTGTTGACCTTAATTACTTCCTTGCCACCAACCATCTCTGAAGTAGAACTTGGTTTGAAAGAATTTCCAACCATAATGATCTCCCAGAGTGTGTAGTCTTGGACCATAAAGAATTGTTCGATCATTAGCCTCCACATCTCAAAGTCATTCAACTTAAGCTTTGGAAGCTTAGCAGCAATGTTTGAGTTACTGGTTTCTGTCTCCATTGATTCCTCTGAGTGAACTAGAGTCTTCTAAATCAAAGTATCAAAGCCTGTCTTTGATACCACTTGATGGATCTAAACACCTTGAACTTGTGTTAGATTGATACTTTGAATTATATCACTAAGTATGCGGAATCTACTTAGTAACACTTAGAAGTTGATTGTGAGTAAGACAGTTGTTTATGAATAAGAACAATGTATGTAACAAACGATTAGCTCCAATACTATTAATGATAATAATACGAGTGATCTTGATATCACTAGGGTTACACCTTGAAACTCTAGAAAACGTATATCAAACCTTTAACCTAGGATCTCCTTTTATAGCACAAGGAGTCCTCTTCTACAAGATAAGTATAATGCTAATAGAATAAGATATACACAAGATCTATTCTATATTTATCTAAACACGTTTCCTAACAGTTATCTAATAAGCAGTAGTAATATATGTTCTTGCAGTGGTAATGAGTTTCCACTGCAAGTACAATTTTCTGTAGTTGTAACATCTTCACTTAGCCGTGGTAACTGTTAGTATAATTCCCAACAAATATTATATTATATTTAGTATAAGTTAAATATTAATAATAAGTAATTAAATAGTTTTAATTAATAATAAATAATAAAATAATCAAAAAAATAATTTTCTTTTTAATTAAATTTTCTTTTAATATTAAGTTTGTAAAAGTTTCATTTTCACCCCCTGTAGTTTATATTTGCTTAAAACTCATCTTTTTCCCAGCACGCAATCGTGTCTGATTTTAATTTGATTTACACACATCTGCTTCCCGTAATTGTTAATACTGTTATTCCTAATCATTCCATTAGTGTAAAAATCCAAATCATTATCTGGTTAGTTCCCATTCAAATTCACCTGATCACAAACCCGTTTTTATACCATCACACCTCGTCGGGACATAACGACCCGAGAAAACACTGTATTCCACGGAAGCATTGGCCTAGGCTGTCTGAACTTGTTGACCACATCAGTGGTTGACTTTAGTAGACTGCTTTTTGCCCCAATCACTCTACCTTATGGTACATTCTAAGGAATTAGACCTCTCACTATAGCATCAAAGCCTAACACAGTTTCCTCCCATGGACCAACTGGTCAGGAGAATGATGATCCAGTGAGTACAGTCACACCCAAAGAACTCCAAGATACTAGATACATACACATTGTTATGGTTGGAAAGATCAGTAGTAGTATAATTTGTCATACTACTTCCATAAACCTCAGAACCAAACACCCCTTTCAGAAACAGGGCATCTTCATAGAGAAACATAATGATCAAATACTTATCACATATCCACCCCATATTCCAAAACAACCCAAAATCTATACTTCCTTCATCAAAACATCCCATTTTTTGCTTACATCCATAATTTGAGCAGACTTCTTCACTCTTAGGCTTGAAAGTTTTAGTCTCACATGATTGATAACATTCTCAAGAAGCTCCTTGTTATCAATTCTTTCATTTGTAAACAATCTCTTATTTCTCTCATTCCATACAAAGTATACACAAGCTGCCAAGATGATTCTGATCAAAACACTTCTTATAGACTTGCTGTGCTTGACGCTAGTCAAACTGCTTATGATATCATCCCACTTATCAGGCAGATAACTTTGGCCAGCTTTTTCTTTTAAGCATTTCCAAATCATTTCAGAGTAATAGCACTCAAAGAAGAGGTGATTCAGTGAGTCTAAACATTTCTCACAAAAAGGACATGCCATTATCTTATCAGGGTACCATTGATGCGACCTTTCTTGAGTAGACAGCCTTCCTTGGATTGTCATCCACATGATAAAAGAGTGTTTAGGAGTGCAGTTAGAAAACCAAACAATATCAAACCAATCCACTTGACTACCACCCTGTCTTAAATCTGCGCAAACCTTGCTAGTAGAGTACTTACCAATCTTCCCATCATTTGAACACCACATATACTGATCTTCTGAGTTAGGACACAATGTAGGAACAGGTATTGTAGACAGAATAGGGAATTCATTATACCAATTATCAGGACAACACCATTGACCATCACAGACCATGTCTTTGATTTTCATGTTTAGACTCAGCCCAGCTTGATCAATGCATTCCAAAGGTATAAATTTACTAAGAGATTCAGGTCCCCACCATTGACCATCACAGGCCATGTCTTTGATTTTCATGTTTATACTCTCACCATTTCCTACTTGGCATGTGACATGCTTTCTAACCTTATTTCTGAGATTCAAGATTTGTTTCCAGCCATGACTAGCACCTTTATCACTCTTAGCTTCCCACACACTACAACCTTTTAATTTTGTTTCATGAATCCATTTTGCCCATATTGTCTGCTTATTACTAGCAACATTCCACAGGTGTTTAGTCATGAGAACTGCATTCCATTGTCCCAATTCTTTGATACCCAAGCCACCCACATTTAGGTCTACAAATAAGCTTCCAAGCAACTTTAGCTTTACCTTTTGAAAGCTCACCTTGGCACCATAAGAACCCTTTTAGCAGCTTATCTATGTCTTTAAGAACAGCTTTGGGGAGAACAAATACAAATGCCCAATAGACTTGCATAGCAGATAAGATAGATACAATCAACTGCAGTCTACCTGCATAAGATAGCAATTTATTCTTCCAGTTGCTTACCTTGTTCTTCACCTTATCAATCAAACACTTGCAATAAGTGAATGTTAGTTGTTTAGTGATCGATGGAACCCCTAAGTAAGTGACAGGAAGCATTCCAATTTTAAATGGTAACAATGATAGGATTTCCTGTTGGATACTACTTTGTACATTACCAAAGAACACAGTACTTTTGTTGATGTTTGGCTTCAATCCAGAAATATTGCTAAACTTTTCCAAAGCTTCTTTCACCACCTCAACTGAATGAATATCACCATGACATAGAACCAATAAATCATCAGCAAAACATAGGTGAGAGATCTTCATAGCTTTGCATCTCCAATGGTATCTAAATCTACCATTATTCTCAATCTGTTTTTGCAAAATAAGAGTGAATACCTCCATTACCAAAGTGAAAATATAAGGTGACATTGGGTCACCTTGTCTTAACCCCCTTCCAGCTTTGAAGTATCCCACTCTGCCACTGTTGATGTTAATAGAAAAAGCAGCCCCTCTAACACATGTCATGATCCAATGAATCATCTTCTCAGGAAATCTAAACATCTTAAGAGCATTTTCCAAAAAGACCCAATTAACAGTGTCATAAGCTTTCTGTATATCAATTTTGAGAGCTATTCTTCTTGCACCATTCTTCCAGTTGTATCCTCTTAATAGTTCTTGAGTGAGGAGTATATTATCAGTTATTTGTCTACTAGGGATGAATGCACTTTGACTTTGACTTACAATCTTGCAAAGGGCAGTTTTCAATCTATTAGTAATGATCTTGGTTATCACCTTGTATAACACATTGCAACATGCTATAGGTCTGTAGTCTGAAACTTTTAGAGGGGTGTTACTTTTTGGTACAAGAGTGATTAGAGTAGAGTAACCTCCCCAAGTAACTTACCATTTCTGAAAAACTCCTTTACAACTTCACAAACTTCCTCCCCAATCACATTCCAAGCTTTCTTATAAAATTTGGCAGTATATCCATCAGCCCCTGGAGCTTTGTTATCACAAATTTCAAATACTGTTTCTTTCACTTCCTTATTATTGACCTCTTTAATCATCACTTCTGTATCTGTGTTGCTAACTTTATTGGCATTAAGTCCATCAAAATCATAACTCTCCACTAGATCAGCACAGCCTAAGAATTTTTGAAAATGCTTGACAAACTGCTCAGCAACATTCTCTCCTTCATGTCTCACACCATCTTCACTATGAACAACTTCAATTCTACTTTTATGAGCTCTTCCTTGCAAAACAGTATGAAAAAATTTGCTATTTCTGTCCCCATCACTCAACCAATCAATCTTAGCTTTCTGCATTAGAAACTTTTCTTCATCTTGTACAGGCACTTTATATTCATGAAGAATATCAGCTTCTTCTCTTTTAAACAAACTATTATGAGGATCCTTATCAACATTAATTTGAGCAATCTTCAATTTTTCTCTCCAATCAACTACTCTCTGATGAAGATTACCAAAACTCCAGCTTAAGTTCTTCAAGTGTCTTTTCATCGCTTTCATTTTCTTAACAAGTTTGAACATATGGCAACCCTCAACCTGCAACAACCATTCTTTTTTAACAATGTTAATAAACTCAGGTTTATCAACAATGAAATTAGGGAATCTAAAAGCTTTATTCCTCCTCTTCATCATCTTAAGGATTATCAAGATTGCAGGGCTATGATCAGAAGTTAAATGAGGCAGAAAATAAGCATAAGAATTAGTGAACCTGCTCATGAAGTTAGTATTACCCAACACTCTATCAACCTTCTTTAGAATCCCATTGTTTGGATTAAGTCTGCTCTGTACCCAAGTGAAATGAACTCCAATGCAATTAATGTCTTCCACTTCAAGTTGATTGAGGCACTCCTGAAAATCCAGCATGTCATTTGTTTTACAAGACCCACCCTCAGAATGATCCTCAATATTTAAACTTACATTCCAGTCACCCATAAGAACCCAAGGGCTATCATTAACAATACTCTTATACCTTTTTAATGTATTCCATTAAATCTTTCTTTCTCTACCTGAATTAGCAGCATACACAAAGCAGCAAAAATGCTTAGTACCACTATCCTTTATCTCAATAACACACAAAATGGCTTGATGACCAATGTGCAAAGGCATAACACTAACATCAGCATGATTCCACCCAATTATTATTCTACACCCCTTATTACTAACATTCAAATTAGAACACCAATTCCAATCTCCATAAACATACTCACACACCTTCTTAATCTGTTTTTCTTTAAGATGAGTTTCAATAACAACACAGACACTCAACTTCTCATCACTTATGAATCTTTTGACATCCTTTTGCATATCCTTGTTACACATACCTCTCACATTCCAAACTGCAATCCTGCATTCAGAGTTCAGATTTGCCATATTAAACTAATGTAGATTACAAGCCTTGCCACTCAATTCATCCTCAGTCATACTTTGACTAATACCATTCTTTGCATCCAATACATCTTCCACTTCAGGGCAATCATCATTCCATTTCAGCTTCCATTGTTCTCTAAAGTACTCGTGCATATTAGTGTTCCACTTCTCAAGATCTTCCAAACTAGGTTGCCTTTGACTACTCACAAACTTATTCACAAATTCTATTTCATTCCTCATTTGTTCTACAGGTCAATCACTGTCGACTAACTCCTCTAAAACATCATGCTTATTAGCACTTCTTTTGATCTCCTCCATAGTAGATTGACTCACTTTCCATGGACTTTTAGGGGTATTATGATTAGGTGGTGTTTGTTCTTCAGGAGCATTGGTATTATTGGTTTCAGTAACTTTCTGAACAGATGGACCAGGGTCTTGCACACCATCAGATGATGCCTGAGCTTGTTTATTAACTGGCCTAAACTCTTGCCTCCTTCTGACATTTTTATTACCTCCTTTATTACCCACAAATTCATTCTTCTGCTAATTACCATAGCCATCATTCTTATCAATTTGATTACTACCATTCACTTTTGTAGTATTAACTTCCTTTTTCTGAGCACAATTATGTCCAAACACCTTGCATTCATTACATCTAGGGGGCTTCCAACTGTACTCAACTTTCACAAACTTTGCACAATTCAATTGTTGTTCAGCACTTTTATAACACAACTCAATTTTCTCCTTGAAATCTTGTTTTGCTTTGATCTCCACTAAAACTCTAGCATAGCCTATATTCGAGTCCCCTCTTCACACATTCTAGCTGTAGATTTGTCCATCATAATTGGTGTTCCAAGGCTGCTAGTAATAACACTTATTCCTTTGACAGTCCATGCTTCAACAGGAACATCATAAAGTTTGATCCAACAAGGTAAGCTAACTGGGTCACTCCTATCAACAATAATATTTGAATCCCATTTTGTACAAACAAGGGTTTGTTATTGACTAGCCATGGACCACTTTCAAGCACATGAAGCATACCTTCCATTTCCCTAAACTTGAACAAGTACAAACCATTCTGAGATACTATATCCTTTAGCCCAAACTTACACCACATTCTTACTAAGTTGTATCTCAGTTCATAGTAGGACATTTTGCAACCAACCAAATGTCCACACAGATTTAAACTCCACTTTTTACTACCTTCTAGAATAAGCTCATCATCAAACATCACAACTTCCCTGCCCTCATTCATAACTGTTGGTATCCAAGTAAGCTTATTAAGGACATCAATCTTATTAGGTTTAACATTATCAGCAAATGTTTTACCCATCTTATTCATATCACCATTAGTCTTAGTACAGTTACTATCCACACATGACTCACAAACCTTATTAGCATCAGCATTTAGTGGTGTTTGAGTACTTACAGGTTGACTTACAGCAATCACAGCCTCTGTACTGACATTGTCCATCTTATTTGAAGCTCCTTTCTTCCCAATTGATTCATCAAGTGTAGGAAATTCCATACCAGTCATCTCCACCTCACTCACCATACCCTGATCCACCTCCTTCATCCCTTTATCACCATCATTTTTACCAAGACCCATATTATCCAGCAATTACTCTTGTTCAGCCTCTAATGATCTATTATCATTGTTTCTGTTCTTATTAAGTGCACAATCAGTATCCTTGTAACGATTAGGCAGTTTAATATTCCTTTTGGACGTTCTTCCTTTATTCAACTTGTTTTGGCTTGAATTATCACTTTTATTCCTCATTATATCGATTATACCACTAATCGTAATGAAATGAATGATCAATTAGAGAATCGAATTTTGGTGCCAAAAATCTCACATCTGGGTTTTGTATCAAAACCTGATGAAATTTGGGGCTTTTGACACCAAAAGATGCGGAATATAAAACTGAACTAATTACACTATTTGGATTTTGAATGAACGTACTAATTGATGTGCAATTGGAGAAAAATGAGGTATTTTAATGGCGGAATTTAGGCGGGAAGTTAGTTATGGGAGAGAGAAAGTCCATTTTGTATCAAAAAGGTTGATATGATGGTGGTAGTTAAGCTTCGAACCTGAGTGCCCATTCATAGCTTTCTTAAGTTGCCAACTACCCAAACAGATCAACTCACATATTAAGAACTTGCAATGCTTAATTTTAAGTATTTCTTTTTTAAGAATGACTAAATGATTTATAAGATATTATTGGTATACTTACAACTATTTTTTTATTTTATTTTTTTATGAACAAAACATTTTTTTCCAAATAAGCGAAAGTTAATAAAACTATGACGTCCTATTTTGGATACAACTTTCTATATATAAAATTTAATATAAAAAGCACCAACTACGACGCTTTGGCCGAGTGGTTAAGGCGTGTGCCTGCTAAGTACATGGGGTTTCCCCGCGAGAGTTCGAATCTCTCAGGCGTCGTCTATTTTTTTCTAAAATTTTTATGAAGTTTTTAACCAAATAAACTCTTAAAAAAAATCGGGCAACGATAAAAATATAAAAACTAGCAAGAAGCAAGTTCTCGACCGAGTCATGACAACACTACCGACCAAACTGATCTTAAACTTACAACGTCGACCATAAAACTAACAATTACTTTAGGACTAAACAACAACGCCTTTATATACAATCTACACTCATCTCTGACGGGATTTGAGCCCATAACCTCTCGATTGTGTAGCATTTTACACAATCTCATGATACCGTTGAGCTACAAAGTCATATTTTGTCAATGTTCTATACCGTCGAGCCATTAAAAATTTCACTTTGATGTAACAGAACCATTTTATTTAAGTACTTTATCAGGATTTTACATGTATATGCAACCATAGTGTACACCTAAGAATCTTGATTTACATTACATATATGCACTCTACTTAATCATTAACACTACTATAATTGTATCCCTCATTCGGGTTAACAAAAAATGAGTCTAATTAGCTTTTGCTCATCAAAAATCATATAGATATACTATTTGGAACACCTCTACATGTTGCTCCAGGCTCGGAACTTGGTGCAAGAAGTTCATATGGTAAAACACCAGCGCCGCATCTGTTCTTTAAACTTGTATCGCTGTTCCTTTTCTCAATCTCCCTTTCGATCCGTTGAATCTCAGCTGAAAATGAGTAAAAAGCTTCCACAATCTCAGCATCACCAGACCAAGTGTCGGTTTGTTGTCTTTCACCTATGTACTCCTCATCGGGTGAGTGAGTGGATAATGTGTCCACTACGGCCATGTACTTTGTTGATTGTAGCAAGCTTGGTAAAGCTGATAAGAAGTACTTTTGTGGGTCATCATGGAAACTTAGATATTCTGGGTCGTTTTGGTCAGGGAGTAAACGGCGCATTAGTGGAGGACGGTTTGGTATGTAGCCACCATATGGGTATTGACCGAAGTTAAGTGCTGCGTGTTGAGCTGATGCTAGCCAGATGATGGTGGTTAGGACTGAAGCAAGGTCATCTGCACTGGCTAAAGTTGGCCACCAGTCTTTGTGGCGGAGATCAGCATGGCCCACGTTGATGGACTCTGCGTACCAGGCTTGGAGCTCCCTATCGTTGCATACTTGGGCTGAATCTGGGTAGTAATGGTTCACGTAAGTTTTAACCCAGTTTTGGATGGCTTCCCATATCATGAGCCCGTCAGATGCGTATGGGTAGTCTTCAATTACTAGCTTTAGACAATGTGGCTTGCTTGGGTCCGGAACAGCCATACCTCTGTATAAAACATAAATAATCAGTTCCAAAACACAAATCCAAACACCTTCTAAAAGAGAAGAGTCGTATTATATAAGTACCTTCGAATGAGATCAGCAGGAAGACCTTCTAAATCAAACCGCCAATTTTTATATGCAGCAGCACTGATCTCCATACAATAGCGTCCAGGAGTGAAGCATTGCTCTATGACTCCATCAGCATTGATCAAGTTCTGGCGAGCCAATTGATTGATCTCTAATGTATATCTCATATGTGGGTCCAGTAGCTTATATATAGGGTGCATCGCACTCAATTGCCTATGTGCAGCCAATATAAATGGTTCAGTAGCCGCATGTGTGCGTAAAAAGTGGTGAACCAGTTGGTGAGCACCAGCATCATTTGCGCACACGTGGGCTTTCGCTAGTTGCCACATCCAGCTATTAGTAGCATCAGATGGTGGTGTGAGTACACGTTTCGACTCTGAACCAGGCAGTGCTTGTGGTAGGCCAAGCTCGATTGCGACGGGCTTGAGAGTGCCAGATGGAGTCAAGTAAAATATGGTCCTTGTTGCATATGCTTTACGTCCATCAAGTGCATTTATTCGGTCCAGAAATGGTAGGTATATGTCATGATAGTCTATTATAAACAGCTTATTTTCCTCGATTGCCTGTCGAGATCACAAAATATTCTGTTAAATAATCTAGTGATGATTTATACCCATGGATAGTTATAAGATGAAAATGAGATTTACGCATGTTACCTGCTGTACTGTCATGCCATCGAGAAAGCCCACAATGTGTTCTTCTCGGAGAGCCGACTCTTGTGGGCCATACTTATCAGGATCAAGCTGACTCACTGGCGGGAATACCTGAAGCTTCTCAATGCTGACAGGGTTCACCCCGGCAATAGTTTGGCGGGCAAATTCATCGTCACGTAACCAAGCGAATTTGTCCTTGGATAAAATCTTTGGGAGGTCGTATTTGAGAAGGCCACCACCTTGGCTAGATTCATGTAGCCGAGTCACCAAATTAGGCAAAGGAAGCTTCTTTAAAAGGTCATCTTGAAGGCCTAGTTTTAGAAATAGTCCTTCACTGTAAAGACTGTCGATTTGTGAGAAGCCCTTAAAGTCGTGTTTCTTGGAAATACTTGTCACCATTGATGGCAATAGATTATGCAACACCGCCCTTAATCTTCCTGTGGAAAACGCATTTGCCTTTGACTCCTCAAATTGTTCGTCTCTTGGAACATACATTGGGAATGGCTTCTCCACTCGACTCTCAGCTGTAATATCTATAAATAACACAACGAAAAAAACTAAGCAAGCCTATACACAATCATATAAAACGTATCAAATATTAAGGGGTGTTTGGGAATGCTCATTTTAAACTGCTAAATATATAGTCACATCCAAACACTCCAAACAGCTTATCTGGTTTAAAAATTAGCAAATAAGCAACCCTAAACACCCTTTAAATTCTAATAACCAAAACATGTGTATATACCAGTATCGCTAGGCACACGACCAGTCCGACATCTTCTTGGATATGGAAGTTTCTCACCACCAAGTGTAGGCCTAACGAAGTCATTTCCCCTATCGGGATTACCCAAATCATTATAAACATCATAATCATATATTCGATCCGACAGTTTCCTAACTCCTGTACCATCGCCCCTTAAGTCCTTAAGCTCTTGGTATCTTAGAGACTTTAGCCCTGCTGGAGTCTCGTCTGGCAAATACGGCTGCAAGTACGAAAAAAGAAACATTAGTCCTATACATCTGCCACGAAGTTTCCTTAACTTTAAGAATCAAAATCATGACCATGACTATTCAAAATTCCAACTTTTACTAGTCATCAGACGGAATTTGATGTTTGACTTTCAAAGTTTGAATCTTTGACTTTCCTTTTATAGACTTGAATAGTTAGGCAAAGGAATGTCAAGTTGAATTAGAACAAATCCAACAATCAAAACTTTTGACTGTACAAAAGTAATCTACCAAAAAGTACTATTAAGGGGATGTTTTGGGATTGCTTATTTTTCTGCTTAAAAATAAGCACTTCATGAAACAATAAGTTATAGAATAATTCAACCAAATCCTTCTAAAAATGTTTAGGGTCAAATATCTTGGCAAAAGTATATAATACTATATATATCTCAAACTGCTTATCTTACCTGAAAATAAGCAGATAATAACTAAAGTGCTTAATTACCTGATTAGTAAAGAAAATTCTAGGATTAGGAAGATCTTTAGTAGATTGAACCCAAGAATTACAAGGGAAATGAACAGGGCCACAAGCAAATCCTTCAATTATTATAGTTTCCAAAAAGAACTCTTTTTGATGCTTATTACTAATAGTAATAGCTCCCGGTATTCCGAAATCCGAATCAACCATTATATCAGCAGTGTAGTTCACCCTTTCGGTTTTAACATTCGACTTCTTTGACCAATCCTTCAAAACTGCTTCATTGCTTTTCTTTGGAGCTCTTGTTTCTTCAGAAAAAAAACTTTCCAAATTTAGTAACATACATAAAAATTTCAAAAAACAAAAAAATTATAGCAGTTTTGCTCACTTGGATCAATATCATTGCTAAAAAAAACTTTCCAAATTTAGTAACATCATAAAAATTTCAAAAAACAAAAAAAAATTATAGTTTTGATCACTTGGATCAATATCATTGCTAAAAAACTTTCTAAATTTAGTAACATACAAAAAAATTTCAAAAAAAAATTAATAAAAGAACAAATTGTATCAGTTTGCTTACTTGGATCAATATCAGTACTAAAAAAAACTTTCTAAATTTAGTAACATACATAAAAATTTTAAAAACAAAACATTTGTTTATCAATATCATTACAAAAAAAAAAACCTTTCTAAATTTAGTAACATACCAAAAATAAAAAATAATAAAATAATAAAAAAAATAATAAAAAAAATCTATAACAGTTTAGCTTACTTGGATCAATATCATTACTAAAAAGCTGAATAACAACATTCCAACCAATCTGATCAGTAAGAGCATCAATCTTTCTAAAAATAGTATCCTTAAAATCCTCCTTGCTCTTGTTTCTAACAGTCAAAACAGCTCGAACCTTAAACGTAACGGGCTTTTCGACACGAACAAATTTAACTAAATCTTCACTGATTGCTGCCACAACCATTGAACCATTTCTTCTTGATGTTCCAACACTTTTTCGCAACCTTAGCCTATGTTGTTTATTTATAGAAACATGGTTTAAACATAGATTTGAACCAAAAACTGATGTTTTTTTGTCCATTAAGGATGTGCCCATGATTTGTTTTGTTAGTGCCATTGTTGGAAGAAGAAATGAAATGAAGTTATGTTTTATGGAGTAAGTATGTATAATGTATAGTTTATATATATAGTTGTGTTTATTTATTTATTTTTTTTTTTTTTCTTAATGATAGTTGTGTTTATTTATGTACACGCTTATATTAATGATTTGAACATGATTTCACCGACCACTCATGTCATTCCACGTTTTAAGCTTTTTATTTTGTGATTGTGATTTTTTTCACCGTTTGACTTGTTTTGCGATGAGTGGCGGCGATTAGCATGTGCAAGTGGTGCAACCGCACAAGGTCATCGTTTGTGAGGGGTTCTCCGATCATGTCTAAGTATGTTTATACATGTCTAACTTAAATTTTTTCATCCCTTTTTAAATATCATCTAAGAGGCGTTCCGATTTAGTATATGTTCGTTAGTATTTATACATGTTTGTATATTATGTTTTGAATTTTTTATAATTAATTGTTATGATTTTCGTGATTTAAAGGGATCTCATTCGTAGTTTCGCATCGGGCCACCCAAATCAATAGGACGGCCCTGTTTGCCATAAGAATGCTTTTGGTGTACAAATTGTTGGATCACTAGTTAACAAAATAAGAAAATGTATATGATGTATAGAATTTATAAAACTTCTTTTTAAGCCTTTAGATATGTATTTGTTACCTGTATTATGAGATAATGCATGTAGAAAAGATTCAAATATTAGTATTAACAAGATTAGGGGTAATAAGGAGTCAGCACAACCAAATTCATCACCACCACTTCAGTGTTACATCACTTTCTCTCTTTACAGTAAACATCATCACGAACATAGTGTAATAATACAACAAACATCACCGCCCAAATATAACACACTTATACACAAATATACCCCACAATATACTCACATATATACACAAAAATTATTTCCTCTCTCTACACAATTCGGTCGTGCAGACGATCGAGTTTTGTCAAATGGCCATGAACAACGCGTCAAACAAGGTGACCGTAATAGGCATGACGCGCCTTGGGAGGCGCCACCAAGACATTACACGCATCTTGGTGCCCTTAGCCTAATAAATAAATGAGTGTCATTATGAGAAAAATATTTGCATTCTTTTTACATAAACATTTGAAATTTTCTTTCTTCAAATTACGTAAGTACGTGAATCTTTGACTCAAATACACGCGGTTTAACTAAGATAATTCACTTAACTATATTTAACCCTTTTCCAGGTCACCCTCAGATACGTACACGTGAAAACTACATTGTGAAAAATCAAGATGCTTTAACCATGGTTACAAAAATTATATATTTCACTAATATAATAACCACCAAAATGAAGACTTCATTTGCCAATGTCTTTTTATACATTTTCTAATCTAATAATCCTATGTAAAAAAAGCACTTTATTATATTTGATTATTGACTCATAATCATAAAAGTCTAGTACTTTTTAGTACTATAGTAAAAGTTGAATCATTGAAAGTCAAACCGAGTTTGTGGTATTCCGGGTCAAAACGCGGCCCGGGAAGGATGATACGAAGGTGGGTTGGGTTGGGGACCCATTTGTGTCCTTTAAGTTTCACTACAATGGCAATTAAACCCCCTATTCCTTTTAAAGTGCCATGTGAGTGCATACCTTAAGGGCATGTTTGGTAGGGTGAAATTCAGAGAAATGAAATGAAGCTCAGAAATCAAATTCACAGAAATGAATTCCACGGGAATTCAGTAAAAATTCTAGTATTTGGTAACACCAGAGAATTGACTTAAGAAATCAGTAAAAAAAAATCATTATTATTATTATTATTATTATTATTTTTATTATTATTATTATTTTTATTATTATATTATTTATTATTATTATTATTATTATTATTTATTATTATTATTATTATTTATTATTTTTATTTATTATTATTATTATTATTATTTTTATTATTATTTTATTATTTATTATTATTATTATTATTATTATTATTATTATTTTATTATTTATTATTATTATTATTATTATTATTATTATTATTATTATTATTTATTATTATTATTTGTATTATTATTATTTATTATTTTTATTTATTATTATTATTATTATTATTATTTTATTATTTATTATTTTTATTATTATTATTATTATTATTATTATTATTATTATTTCATTTCCCTTTTTTGAGGAAGAAAGAATTCATTTCTTTAGTATATGGATGGAAACCAACTCCCTATAAAATACAAATGAGCCAATTCCTAAGAGTTAAGTTTCATTTCCACACCTCCAATTCTTTGTACCAAACACAAGAAATGAATTAAGTTTCATTTCCACACCTCCAATTCCTTGTACCAAACATGCCCTAAGGGAACCAAATAATGTACTTCAACACATGGTGGATCTTGTACTATAAATTATACTTGTGTGTTTTTGGGTCAATAGACTTGGAATAATAACTTTAATCATTCAAAAGTTTAGTGCTTAATGTTTGCCAAATTAGCCTTTATACTAATTTTCCTAACTTTATTAGTGTGACACTTAAGAGAAATATCAACGAGAGATGATTAATCATTGACACGTATTATTGTTGTGTACAAGGACGGGACTCAGTATTTTCAGGAGGGTGTTGCACAAAAAATTTCGTTAAGGTCTTCTATAATTCTTCTTATATCATAGTGCTAAAATTTGCACCATTAAGAATTTTTGTTCTAAACTGAAGTCGCATTATAAATAAAGTAAGTAGCGCAAATATTATTGGGTGTTGCACGCATAGAAAAAATGACACTTTTAGGAAAAACTTACATTTCATGACCTGAAATCGGGTGTGGCCTGGCCATACCTGACTCCCATGTAGGTCCGTCCTTGGTCGTGTACGCACATACTTGAGACAAGAATATGCATTTGCATGACTTTTGATTATCATCACTAATGTGAATAAAAAGATTATTTTATTTAGAGTTTAAAACTATATGCAGACGTTGTGATAGTTTTTTAGATTCGTTGTCAACTATATATATACAAGAAGGAATAATGCATGTTTAAGACTTTAAGTTTATGGATTCGCCATTGACTGTAAGATAAACACAACGAGTTGGAAAAGTGTATTATTACAAGAATTTAGTGTTTTCCTAATTGAAGAGGTTAACACATAAAAAGGAAACGAGGTTGGTGGGATTTGTCTTGGCAAGAGTTGACGTCGGTATCGGATTGGGTTTCCTGTTTTTCTTCTATTCGCCTCTCCCAAAAAGTTAAGGCTATGTTGGAAGGTGTTTTTTATATTGTTTGGTGGTCTATTTGGGTGTTCCGCAATCGCTCTATTTTTATGATTTGCCTCCAAGACGATTGATGATCTTTGATGATATTGTTTTTTTCACTTTTATTTGGTGTCTAGTAGATGTAATAGGGTTTTCTCGTGGGAGACTTGGTTAAAAAAAAACCTTATTTGATTTCTTTGTAACGTTTTTTCTAGCGTCTCGCTAGTTTCAATAAAATTTTGCCGTTCAAAGAAGAAGAAGAAGAAGAAGAAAAAAAAAAAAAAAAGTTGATTAATCTTGTTTGTAGGGCATGAGTTTTGATGGATATGAATAAAAAGATAGCTTGAGTATTAAAATCTAATAGAGCATATATAGAAAAGTGAGTTATTGGAGGGTTTAAACCATAAGTTTTTGGACGGCAATAAGTGAGACAATCCCTCTCGTCATCACGATTACGACAATGTGACATGTTTGTGTAATAAATTCTTATTATGATGTGGTGGCATATGCAAGAAGGCTAAAAAAAAGGTCTTAAAATACATTTAAGTTTGAAAAGTAAATAAGGTGTGGCTTTTATATGTGCATTGTGCAATAAGTAGATTTTTAGACCCGTCTGATGGTGTAGCGCGTGTTGGAGAACTTGAATTAGCGGACGAAGAAGACGGAGAAAACATATTGTTCTTGAGCCAATCGTTGTCTTGTTGTGACATTTTTGAAAGAGAATATTGAATTTTATATGAAAGTGTGTATAAATTGTGATTTTGTTTGAATGTTTGAAAATATAAGCTAAAAGTGAGTATTATAGGTGAAAAGGAGAGGAGGGTTGCCATTGAATTTTATCCGTTTTATAACGTTCAGATTTAAAAATAAAAAAATAAAATAAAATAAAGAAAAAAAATCGAACATCGACCGTGAATCCACCCGTAAAGGGACGAATGACATGTGAACGACGCCAGGAGGGTGTATTACGATGGCGCTATTGGACCAAAACTTTACCAATGGCGTGTCATTTGTTTCCTAAACCGTGCTCTCTTATAGTGTTAATAGAGTGAGTAAAAAGTGAGCTAGGAGGAGTAAAAAGTAGGCCGAAAATATGTATAACAACACCCATAAAGTAATCGTAATTTCTTACAAAAGCAATGTTATTGTATTTTTTTTTTTTTTCACAAAATGTGTTTACAAACACATTTTTACCACAATTATCATTTTTAGTTTTCTATGAACATAATATAATATTTTTGATAATATTCGTTTAGTTTCATTTTCATGGTTAAAGCTAAGCATAGAGGAAATTATCTCTTGTCAAATTGGTTAAAAACTTTATTGTAATTTTTCTTCTAACACCTTGTTAGTTTTTCAATAAATTTTTTACATTTGCAATTAATAATAATAATAATAATAATAATAATAATAATAATAATAATAATAATAATAAATAAATAAATAAATAAATAATTGCAGATTTTATAATATGACAAGTTTTTAAAGGTAAAACAAAAGAAATGGTGGACCATTAATCTTATCTATTGAAACCGAGCAACTATTTTATGTAAACAAAAATAATAATGTCAATAAACACATATTTTAATAGAATAAACAAACAAATGTTTGATTGGTTACTGAGAGAGAGACAAAAAAAATAAATAAATAAAAATAAATAAATAATTGCGTTGTAAAGAAGCCATTTTAAATACGGAGTAATAAAATTTTGCTTAGCTTGCTATAACTTTAACTTTTTTTTGAATTTCAATAATCTGTAGACAACTTGACATCAATATTTTTACTAGCAAACTATGCTATTTTTTTCACTTTCACGACAAATATGACTACTTTTTAACAAAAAACAAAATATGATTAATCAAGCTACGTTTATAAGTCACACTCTTATAAATCAAATCATCGTCCGTATCACATGATAAATAAAAAAGGGATAGGTTTAAAACCCCATACTTTTAAAAATAATACCCTCAAACACCCCCCCCCCCCCCCCTCATGTTTTTTGGTTTTTTTTATTATTATTTTTAGTTTTGTTTATATTATAAAATTATGAAACGAAAAGTGCAAAACAAAAAATATAAAGTTTAACAAGTCAAACGTATTAAACTGACAAAAAGTGCGAAACATAAACTAATAAAAACTGTGTTGTACTTTAAACAGAAGGTCAAAAAAGGAAAAGAATCGTTGAAAGTACAAAACATGTAAGACATGATGGGCACTAATAACACAACCTCATAAAAAAAAAAGGGCATGATATAGAGACCCTCCTAATTTACAAGTTGTACACCCATCCTCACATTTTGATATATTATTATTATTATTATTATTATTATTATTATTATTATTATTAAAACTATAAATCTAAAAGTATGAAACAGAAAATATAAAGTATAATAAATCAAATATATTAACCTGCTGAAAAATACATAAATGAAACTCATAAAAGACTATGTTGTACGTAGTACTATAAAAAGAGTGAGCCAAAAAAGGTAGAGGACAAAATATCACGCCCCTCCTGTAAAAAAGTTGTAGTGAAAAGATTGAGGTCATGGAACCTCGTATCACCACACACTGGTAGTGACCATATATTTTTTGTCATGTCACCAAAAAATTTCTTTGCACTAGCTCTCTTTAATCATGTCCAATACTTTTTGCTCAATAACGATGAAAATGAAAATTTCAACATTATAATTAGTGATACCTGCCTGGCTAGCTAGCTCGGGCACTAATGACATCCATCTGATTTTCAGAAAACGAAAAACGTGTTAAGTGTACGTATGTTTAAAATTAAGTCAATGTGGTACCGTTTAAATAATTGAAGAAGAAAGCTAAACTAGAGCAACTATTAGGAAAAAAAACTAGCCTAATGACGTTTTGTTGTTAAGTTAAATACGCCTGTAAAAAGCATTAAATATTGTCATACGCTTCTTTTGCATCTATTTTTGGCCAATCAAGCAATTATATATTTTTAAACAGAGTTAGGAATAAGCAAAATAAAAAATATATTAGCACAAGTTGTAGTTCGTACGATGATAGGAAGGTATTATGTCCATAAATTATTATTAGGATATTAGTTTACTCATAAAATAACCAACGCACTATGGTAATGCGAGAACCAGCACAACCAAGCATGATCACGCACGAACCCCATACTGAGGGTATACTATCGCGCGGGGTGGTTACATTTTTGTCCTTTTTTGGTGGTTTGCACCACCGAAAGAAATCCAGGAAAGTGAGGTGTTTTAATTATTATTATTATTTTGGTTTATGAGTGTGTCTGAAGTATATTTCAGGGTATGTTTATGTAAAGTGAAGTATTTTTATATTATTTGTTATTGTGTTAGGTTTGGTGGTGAGTTTGGTTTGATGATCTGAAAGTGGCGAATTTGATGATCATAGTGTTTAATGTTTAGCCTAAGGTTATGCATATGAGATCTAACTAATCATTAAAATGAGTTATCAAACCCTGAATTAATGAATAATGTTCTACATTTCTGTATAATCTAAGGTGGTTTGCCTTGTTAATTAATTAAGTACACCTTGTCACTAAAGGCAGAACTTTTAAGGGGCAGGGAGGGTCCTAGCCATTCTAAAAATTGCGACAACTAGTATACATATTATAAGTTTTAGGGGTAATTGAAGTGAAAATACAAAAAAATCTATGATTCGGCCTCACCAAAATAAATTCGGCCTTCTTAAAATAAATGTTCAAGTTTCGCCACTGCTTGTCACGATGAATATATCAACCAAGGTTTTTAAGATCGGGATCCCACCTAGGATCGTTTTTGTCTTTGCAAGATTGTGATCATAAGATCGGATCGGGATCGTAAGATCCTACTATAGTGTCATTTTCTTAATATGTGTTGTAAAATTATGCAAATCTACATATTATTATACATCGTATATCATGAAAATGTATGTCACAATTATGATTATGAAGTGTTTTATACAATTAGTCTACTGTTTTTCATATTCTACAGAACTTAATACAAAATTTTGTAGTTTTTTAGCTTGCTATTCGAGAAAAGTAAGATCGGATCGATTACGATCTTAAGATCCTATGATCACGATCGGGATCCTGTTAAGATCCTATATCGTAAAGATCCTACGTAAGATCAGGATCGTTTTTGCTTTGTAGTATCGTAAAATCGTAAGATCCTAAAATCAGGATCGGGATCTTAACAACTACGATATCAACCATACTTTCATTGACCTGTTCTAGGTATTTAGAAAACAATACTTTGTTGGACAATAGATTCATAACATAATACAACTTATTGTAGTCTTTCTTTATTTTTTTCATTTACATACTTGAATATTTATGGCATGGTCCAATCATAATTATCAAGTTAGTTACAAATTAATTACAAAATTCTATTTGTAATAATTTCTACTATATATGCGCTTGATTAAAAATATTAAATCTTTTACCATTTTTTGTTTTTAACTCGTAGATTTTTTTTCTCGTAATTATTACAAATTAAACTATTACTTGCCTAAAGAGTCACACTAAAATCATAAATTTATAAATATAATTATTTATCGATATACACCGTTGTCATCTGCGAGTTTTCATGTAGTATTTAGAATACCTACATAGATTACCATCATAAATAATTGACATTTTTCACCAAACTAATCTGCCATGTACTACAACTTCGATTAAAATTATTATGATCATGAATTTGGTTTAAACTTACGCGCATCTTTGCGCTCGCATCACGCATCAAAGTGATGCGTTTGAAAAAACGCAACGCTAAACCTAATACGAGGTTGTTTCAGGATGCGGCCTAATGCGAACGCATCACATCACAACAGTGTATTGCTCGCATCAGACGCAATGGACGCATCACTTCACAATAGTTTGAATTTTGACTTTTATAGTTTAAGTTGACTTTTTTGTTTCTGGTCAAAACCATTAAGTTGACATATTTAATGTTATAACTTTAAGTAGTATCATTATGCATGTGACTTATTCTATATTTAATTATTTACTTATAGATTAATTTAAGAAGAAATATTTTATATTTTTTATTCATTACCTAGCACTGCGCGTCCGTGATGCGCTCGCAACCGCAACCGCATCACGCAAATGCAATTTAAAACCAAAATCATGAAAATTTAAAGAAAAATATATCATTTGAATGTTGCGTAGAATAGGATTTATAACATGTGAATAATGTTTTTGATGTTATATAAATTTGGAACCTAGAATGAAGGGAAAAACAATTTGTATAGTTGGTGGAAATGTGGAATCTTATTTTTGGCTTCAGGTCATTATTATTGTATCAAATTTTCGTATTGCTGTTTTCGTTTATAGTGCATGTGGCCCACTTTTTATAGTGCATTTTGTGTGACGATGAATACATTCAGTAAAAACAAAAGTGACAACACAAAATAAAAATAATAATTCAGTTGTTTGCTCTAGATGATTAAGATATTAAACGTTGGGCAGGTAGTACTTATTATTATAATTGTTATGACTTGCACAAGTTTTAACTTAAGTGGTTTGAGGGATCCCTTCATTCTTTAAGAATCAATTCTCGACTTTTCTATCGAATCTAAATGAATACGAAATGTGTTTAACAAAACGTGTTAGATCAAGTGATTATAATAAACGTATGAACCTGTTATAGACTAATTGCGCCGCGTTCTTACCTTTTGGTAATGACGTGAATCTCGTGACATAGTTTTATATAGGTTAAACATGTACGAGATGCTTGATATATCAAGCTTCTTGCTAGTTTTTAATGAAAATCGTTGTTAAGAAAAATGAAATTGCTATTCTTCGTTATGAATGTACATATGTAAGTTCACTGTTAAATTGTCATTTATAAAAAAGATTATGGTCGATCAACTTTAACTATTGTCAGTCAATAGAAATTGTTAGAAAATATTACTATAGTTTAAAAAAAAAAAAAAAAAAAAAAAAAAAAAAGTCAATCAAAAGTTGCTAACGAAAGTAACATGTCTTATTGGAAAATCCTACAAAGTGCATTCAATGACTTTCTGATTAAACCTCTCAAGTCAAAACTTTTGAAAATGTTTTACTACTCTCTCCGGTCTTATAATAAGCGTTTACTTTCAATATGCGTAAAATTTTAAAAAATCTCATTAACTACATTTTTCACAAAGCAAATATAATCTCTTTTCACCAGTTGAAATGTGAAATTGACACTTATTTTGAGACATCCCAAAATAGTACAATAATATAAACACTTATTATGAGATGGAAGGAGTATTTTATTATTTCCAAAATATATTAATCCTCTCATGCAGGGACAGAACCAGAACCAAATATAACTAGGTATACAAATTTTTTAGAACCGTAATATAGAAACACAATTCGATGGACCGGGTATATTTTAGATGCATTTAGAACAATTGACGTTTTTTTCAAAAATTAACGCTAAATCGAAAAAATCCATTGGGTTCTCAGACACCCGCGGGAACTCTCCGGGCTCTGTCCCTGCTCCCATGCATGGTGCATGCTCTTAGATCTAAGTATCTAACAAAGCCATGTCTCCCAAATATGATACGGGATGAAGCCTGTCTAGTTGTTAACATCATGTACTTCAAGTCTTTGGCTTTGACTAACCTAACAGAAAGTGATAGAGGTAGTTAGTTTAAAAGGAATAATAATATTTTTCTAATCATAACAGCCACACACCGTCCACTTTAGTCATCTAAACAGGTGGAGACCTCGCCTACATTTTGAGCATTGGGTGTGCATAAGCGACCATTGCTTATTATTCTCGGAATATCAGCGTCATGTCAATTTTCTTGTCGTACGTTATTCAATAATTTTTCTTTGTTCATACTCCACCACTAACTCACACAATCCATGTTTATATGGACATCCATAGTCACATGCATGAAAGAAATGTGGGTTCACCCTTATAAACTTGGGAGAGTATACATGTGAGTCACGATCACATAATTCACGCTTGTAGTAGAGTAAAAAAGCTGATAAAATATAAGTATACTGTATAAGGTCTAGTTATGTAATTTTTTTATTTATTTATTTTTTATAAAGATCATTTTTATTTGCATTCTTTCGATTTACATAAAGGTGCAAGGCAAACGAGCAACAAGCTGCGTCGTAATCTCATGTGGCGATATAGTATATATTTGAGAACGTTTGTAGTATTGGAAATGCTCTAACAACGATGAATGATGAGCCGATATATTAACAAATAACCAAACAAATAACGACCTTGTATATTGACAAACGTCGACGCCTCACAACACACCGTACGTACACTCCATACTGCGATGGTGCTTCGTCGGAGCAACCCGGCCACCGGCCACACTCATAGACTAGGTGTAGCTGCTACTAAAAAGGACCCTGGACCATGCTAAGATTTTGTGGGGACTACATTAAAAAGCTATTTTTTGTTGACTTAAAATTCGAAATTTTGTTGGTGGAGTTATGGCCGGTGTTTGTTGTAGTGTTTTCCCACTAACCAATGTTGATTAAATTCTATGGTTTAGAACCGTATGTTTGAAATTTATGGGTGTTTAATACGTGGGTACTTTGTTTACTACAAAATAATGTTTGCATGGACGTAAAATGTACGTGCATCGTATTTAGAAAAATTCAGGGACTTAGGGTACGTGCACAAAAAACAAATTTGAGATTACTTGAATGCTACACATTATACAACTTTAATTGCATGAGTAGAACACTTTTATTAGTAGTGCACCACATAAACAGAAACACTTGAATTTCAATAACAAAACGTATAAAAAAGAACATGTTGCATTAAAGAAAAATAAAAATAGTTGATATAGGTGATTCTCAGATTAATACAAGGTAAATCAAGGTAGTAATTCACTAGTTTACGTAATTTTAAAGGGTTTTGCTAATATGTGACAACTGAGCACGCATAAAGTGCAATTAATAAAAATAAAATTTCTTTTTAAATCAAAAAATACATTAAAAAAACATTAATTAATTCTAAAGTTAACTTGATTAAATAAAAATTTGATATTAATTAACTTAAATATTTAATATATAAATGAGCTAAACATATTCCCAATAATTTTAAATAGTTTTACTATAATTCAAAAATTCAAAAAGAATATTTTATTCCCATCTTTATTACTGCATTCTTTATTGTAGGTATATATCAAGTTTTACAAAAATATGTTACATTTTACAAAATGAAAATGATAAATCATCCTACTTGACGTGTCTAATAAACTTTCTACTCACATGATTCTGACAAGTGTCAAAACTGACGTTATGGATGCAGAGTGATAATAAGTAGAAAAAAAATATTATATTGTTGTTGTCGTCAGGCTTTAGCAATGCTTTTTATAAAAATATGTTAGAAGATTTAATGCCGTCGAGATTGGACAATTCCACCCACTTTATTAAGCATTAACAGCTATATTTTTTATTATTAGTCAACTACATACAGGTTGATAATGATAGTTGTGTTGATTTTGATCTAGCTACGGTAGGGCCGAGCATTACAGACCTTAAAATCGATCGGATTGACCGAAAACCGATCGAACTGGATCATCGGTTCGGTCTTGGTCCCAAAAAAAATCGGTCTCAATCCAGTTCGGTCCGGTCTGGTCTGGTCCGATCTTACGTAAAAGCAGACCAATAATACCTTCTTGGACCGGACCGACCGAAGGACTGGACCGGACCGAACACATTCAGTCCAGTCTTCGGTCCATGGTTTTAGTCTAATTCGGTCTCGGTCCGGTCCGGTTTTTGTCGGCGCTGTCGTTAGATTGTGTGGCAACGTGAGCCAATGCCAGCAGAAAGGAGGAGGAGACAGAAGGTCCGGTCCTACACTGATGCTCAGCCTAATCTACATGGCTGTCTTTGAGGGTGTGTAAGATGGGAGACCGCTCAGGGCTCCATAATTTTTAAGGGGCCTATAATTTATCCCATTAACAATTATATGCATGTGTACACATATTTTTCGCGAAGAAAAAATTATTTAGATGAGAAAATATCCTTAATGATTAATATGTTGAACGTGTAGATAACTAACTTATAAACGGTATGTTGAACGTTTAGATAACTAATAACATGATTATCTTATAAACATGTTCTATTTTAGTTAACAATTATAAAAATAGAGAGAATTTCATATCACTCTTCAACTTGAAAATATCATATTTACCTAAAATACAATTACTCTAATCTTAATAAAAATATGAAAGATCGCATTATCTCCCTCTCCTACATGACCGCTTTTAAGATCTCAAACACCACCACCACCTGAAAGTTGACGACACCACGTAAACCAATCGATAATCAAATCAGTAAAAGATGAGAAAAACACTAGAGACTATTTGATTCCCCCGCCGGCTACAGCTTTGCACTTGCTGTTGCTAGTATTAAGAAATGGTCATTGAAGTATATTGTATGGTTGATTAGTTGTTCAAAAGAAAAAAGTCTACTATATGGAAGACCATTTTTCACAGGAAAAAATAAATATATTAGTTGTTGAAATACATCTTTTTGACTATGGACTTTCCAACTATATTGTTTTATGTTCAATTTTCAGACACGCATGACTAAAATTTTAGGACTAAGAACAAAGGTTGCTTAGCATGAGAACATGACTAGGTTTGTGACTATGATTATCTCAAGCTAAGTGCAAATCGATTATATAAATTAAGAATTTTGGAGATATAGGAACGAGAAAATTTCAACTAACAAATGAATAGTGCTAGAAGTTTGGGATTAACTCAGGGGCGGAGCAAAAAATTTTTGGTCGAGAGGATATACTTTGGTAAATTTTAGAAACTACACTATAAATTGATACTAATGGTGCAAATTACGAAAAAAGCCAAATAATTTCGAAAGTTTACACTACAATTTTTTTCGCTAGGGGGCACCTGCCCGTTGTGCCCCCTTTTATCTCCGCCCATGGATTAACTCAAAGCAATATCATATATAGAAGCTTTCAATCAAATAGTTGTAGTTCAAAACTTGCATATGACATATAAGACATTTCCAACCTCACGTTCTCACTTTGAAAAATTCCAAAAGAGACAAAAATTTAACTTTTTTCTAATTTATTTTTATGCAACTGCTAAACCGTGTGACTCCACTAACTTTTTGTCAAGAGTCCTATTTTGTAGGTGGATGTTTTTGTGCGACTGCACTTGTTGTTAAGTATCCACTACCTTTTTGTCAAATTATGTTTTTTTTTATAAAAAGTGAGACCATGGCTGAACTTTTTTTACTAGACCGACGGTTGTACTTTTTGTGCGACTAGCGGCTGAGAAAATTTTTAGTGAGACCATTTTGTCTTTTTCGAAAAAAAACAAAGGGTGTGTTTGGTTCCGGTAAATTGAAGGGAATTTGAGTAATTTGGAATTAAAATTCCACCTCACTAGTGTTTGGATGACAGCTTAGAAGAATTTAAAATGATAAAACGGCTTTATATGAAGGAAATATAAATGCTCATGTTGAGTGGGGAATTTTAATTGATACGAGTGCGGAAGCACTAAAGTGAGATTTTGGATAATACAAAGATTTGCAATTAGATAATCTATATTTTCATATCTGTATTTTGGTTCTTAAAAACTCGATTTTGGGTTTACAAAATCAGTCTTTGCTTTATATCACACAGGGATCGTATGTAGTTTATAGCTATGGATGGAACGAAAATGAACCTTTCTTTTTAGCTGTAACTAATTCTTATCCATGAATGAGAGACAATTAAATAATTACAAACTTATAACTTTGAATTCTTTCACATATTACCAAACAGATAACGGGAATTTGAATTAGAGTTTTAAATCTAATTGCGTTTGAAATTTCTTGGAAATCAAAATCCCTTTATTTCAATTTACTTGAACCAAACGCCCCCAAAAGTTCTCAAATAAATAAAATTTTGTTTTTTAATTATTTTTCTTTTGAAAATTACCTTTTTTGCGAGAATTTTTTGCTTTTTTTCGAAAAATACAAAATGGTCGCACAAATATCAAGAAGTCGCAAAAAAGACATCCACCTACCAAATGAGACACTTGACAAAAAAGTTAGTGGAGTCGCACAGTCTAGCAATCACACAAAAACAAAATTGGAGTTTGGAGTTGCACAATTTATATTTGAGTAAATTGAAAGTGTGACTAGCATGTATTGTACTTGATTCTATTAATAATTCTTCTTAACTACTCCCTCCTGACAATAATTTTGAGACGGAAGGAGTAAATGACTTAGCTGGGTTTCAAAAATAATAATTGATCACGTATAGTTCGGAATCCGCCCTATGCACGTAACCTCAGAACAAACGACGAGCCAAAATAGTTGAAGTACTACAAGCCAAAATAGTTGAACTACTAGAAAACCGCTAAATTCTGTATCATCTATAATAAAGAACAAAAAATATGTATGAACTATACAATTATCTACAGTATTTTTGTGTATGTATTTTGTACGCATGAACTACAATTATCATATTATAATATTTGTGTGTTTGTATATGGTATTTATAATTTACGACTTGTAACCATGAATCGAATATGGGATTTAATCACTTCTTGTTTGACGTAGATCTTGCCAAAACTTTTAACGCCTTTATAACATGTTTTCAGAAATTTGGGCTTATTATCAACCACAAAATACATAAAAATATACGAAGCCCAGTATGATACACACATAGGTCCATAAGTCCAAATACATATACATGTAATAAGTATTCTTGCTTTAAACTGTTTAAACCTACATCATATTACATGGAGACCGATTTCACATAGTTATCTTATTTTAAAACTTTAAATCACTCTAACGGAACAATAAGTTACTATACATTTCGTGTCATATATTGATTCATGCATGAACAACGTTCTGAATGCAATGTACACGTTCTGAATTCAAGTGGAAGCTATGTAATGAAAACAAACATCCAAAATTAGTTAACCAACTAGTTTACAATCTTTCTAGATAAAGGGCTTTACACATGAAGCAGAAAGCATGTTATATGATTCATAGAAAAATTAGTGAAAATCCAACCTTAAAGAAGAGAAGAGCGCAAATGCAAAGAAACCGCACGGTGGAACAACGGCGGCACAACGGCGGACAACGGTGGTACAACGGCGGGGCAACGGTGGAACAACGGCGGACAACGGCGGCACAACGGCGGTTAGCGTCAGGGTTAGGGTTTGATGATGAAGAAGAAGGTTGAGAGATTTTTATATAAATTTGGGGATTTTGAGGAGCAACCTTTGGATTTGAATGTGTTTTGTTGGATGAATAGGTTTCAGCAACTTTGGATTTCACCAGGTAATCAACCTTTTTTGTGATTTTTTTTTTCTATGATAATGGGGTTTAGGGATAAGCATCGGGCCGGATCCCGACCCGATTATTCCCAATCCCGAAAATCACCTAAATCGTAAACCGAATACCTACTCGAAAGTAGTCGGTTTTTTGGCCTGTCCCGAAAGTAGTCGGTTTTTACTTGTATTTTGTCAGTTTTTGACCCGTCCCGAATCCTGAAAATGCTAAAAGTCCATCCCGACTCCTGACCCTAGAAGCTATTATTCGGTTTCGTGACTATCGGTTTATGTCGGGATAGGGTCGGTTGTCGGGACTCGGGCGGTTTTGCTTACCCCTAATGAGGTTTGCTAAAAAAATAAGTCATAGAATTTAGTTAATTTATATTAGATGGTTTAAGTTCTCATTTTTATTGTAAATTGATATTAGGGTTTAATTGTGTTTGTGTTTTAATGAATTGATTGCATTTGGGTATATATTGTTTAGATTTATTTGGTTTTCAAAGGTTTTAAGTAGACAAATGGAGTTCCAGTATAGCTTGGGGACGGTTTGTGTTCAATAGTCGGGTGAAAATAAAGATTTCATCGGTTATTATGATGATGATATTCATTGTAGGAGGCGCGCATAGGTCTTACTGGGGTTCGATTAAAGCTGATGTTGACCATTTCATTCATATTGTATGTTTGATGCTGTTAGATGCTCATTTGGTCTTACGCCTATGTTATGTGCGCTAAAGGTGAATACGTTGTTTGTGAAAAAACTAATTTTGTCGTGCCAATTTTTGTGCAGGTTTCGGTAAAACCATTAGATTTGCAGGTACTTTTTCCTGTTATTTTGGAATGAGACTAGCATGGGCGCGTTTGGGGCTGAAGTGAGGGATAAAATGAATGGGTTTTGGTGCTGAAATAGGGTATAGAAATGACGCGCTTGGCTGCTGAAACGTGTGGGTTTAGGGGCTCCTCTTCAGGGGTTATTACTATATAATATCAGTTTATTATTACTAAATTCTCCATAATTGCTTTATTTATTATTATTATTATTATTATTATTATTATTATTATTATTATTATTATTATTATTATTATTATTATTATTATTATTATTATTATTATTATTATTATTATTATTATTATTATTATTATTATTATGTCATGCTTATTTCAGTATCTTATTATCCATCATCTGTTATCATTTTTCTCAATTAAGGCATTTCCAAATAGCAAAATAAAGTTGTCTCCAGTTTGTTATAGTAGTTTGGTGCCTACATGTGCATCAACGACTTCCACTGGGATTTGTAAGAAATGTACTAAATGATAGGCGTTAGCTAGGGCATTTGGGTGGGCAAGCATATCACTCGGGCTAAATTCAGGGGTTAGGCTGAAGTGGTGCGATTCAGGGATGTGGTGTGGTTCAAGGGTAGTTCACGGGTGTGGTTTAGATGGTGGGTTCAGAGGTGTGGTTAAGGGGCGTTGTGTAAGTGAGATGATTTGTAGGAATATGTGGTTTTTGTGTGGTCAGGTGGTATACATGTGAATTAGGTTTGATTGTGTATGATTAAGAAGCACATTTTGGTAAGAAAAAAGACCAATATTATGTTTTTTTATTAGTTCGCGCTCCTCATAGTTAAAGCTTTTTGTGTGTGATACTTTTTCTGTTCTTTTTTAGCAAAAGGTGGCAAAAGTGTTACCCCCCAAAACCGGGTTTTTATGTATTAAATAATGATAAAGTGCCTTGAAATAGTTTGACCAAGACTTTATATGTTTGAAGGTCTAATATGATTGGTTAGTCAAATTGTGGTAAATTGAAAGTCAAACCCGTTAGTCAAACTATAAGTCAAGAAGATGTAATATGATTATAGAAAGATTGACGTGTCTCAAATATAAGAGATTTAGACTTAAGGGATTAAAGTTGTCAAGTGTTAAATGAATTATAAAGTTAATGTGGCTAAAGTAGAAAGAAAAGGGACTTGAGGGATCTAAGTTGACAGAATCCCAAAATAATACTAGAACCACCTTGTTCTAGCCTGCAGGGACTAAACTTGCCAATTCCTCAAACTGTACTAGAACCAACTTGTTCTAGTACCAACACTGAATTGTTACAGGACTAGAGGGGCTATTCTTGCCAAAACCTCAAACTGGCACTAGAACCAACTTGTTCTAGTACCAAGACCAAATTGTTATAGTACTTGAAGGACTAAAGGTGTTAATTGTGAAATAGCTTTGGTATGAAGTAAGTATCACCTAGAAATCTCTAGGTTTTTGATATTTTCATGATTATTTGCAATGGTGTGTTGGTTTAGAGAGAAAGGGAGGAAAGAACAAGAATTTCCAATGATCAAATTGAGAGAGAATTAGTGCTCCAAATCAAGAAACAAGTTAGTACCAATTGCCCACAAGTAAGTAACCTAATTGTTGAGTTTAAACCCAATCGAGGACAACTTAAAATTTTAAAACCTAATATTACTTCTTTTGTTTTTGTATCGCGCATCTAAGTTTTGAAATGAATTTATTAGTATTCCAGCATCAAAAGAGTATGGTAATCAGAAGACTCAGCTTAACGGTTAAAGCACAGTCATTTTGACAATTTGACCATCAGAGATGTAGAAATATATACTGGTCATCTCAAAAGTAGCTATTATTTGGTAATCACTTGGTCCAAGCAACATGTCTCTAGTTTCTACTACATAGCCCATAAAAACATCTGGGGTACGTTATCAACATAGATATTTCGGTAAAATTCTGTTGTTAATATGTACATAAGAAAGAACTCATTGACAGACAAAAGTGTTAATACAAATATCGCCTAAAAACGTTATTTATATTTTACGATCTTCGCTAAGTTTTGTTAACGACAAAATGTAAACTTTAGTTTTTAAGCAAAACATAATCTTAGTTTTTAAGACTTGCATAAACTAGACTTTTGCTACATTTTACATTTCATAAAACACAACACAAGTTTATTTCTTAAATTAGAAATAGTCACATCACATTTATGGCAAGTTTTGTCATTATGCATTTATGGAAAGAAATGTGTTTGACTTGCTTTGGTGTTGCTTACAAGTTTTGTGTTTGACTTGATTTAAGTGATGCGACATTGTTTGGTTGCTAGGAGTTATGAGACAAGACCTTGTTTGGTTTGAAGAGTTATTGCAAAAACCTACTGCAGACCCGGCGGTACCCTGGGGGTACACGGGCGGAACCCATCTGAGGGTTCCGCCTGATCCACCGAGCATGCAGAATGATGTGCTATAAATACCAAGCCATAACTTGATTTTTGGCTAACCTCTTGAGATCATATTTTACACACACACTCATCTTTTCTTCTAACCTCTTAACATTGTAAATGTGAAGTTTCCTTTTGTAGCAAAGAAGCTCACAAGGTCATCAAAAGTTACAAGTTTCCAACACAACGTTGCAAGACTTGTTAGCTTAGTATTGTGTAAACTCTTATTGTTTACACGTCATTTGTTTGTGTATATTCTGAAGTGAGTGGTTAGTATTTTAGTCCTCAAAATACAAAGAGTGTTAGGAGTTGTTGTACCCTAGTAAAAGAACTAACGGGAGTGGTTGTGCCCTTGTAAAAAAACTCGACATTTAGCTTTGTGTCGGTAAAAGTATAAGCGACGTGTAAGGTTTTCTCCGCCGGTGAAAGGAGCTTGTTGACTAGTGAAAGAAACTCTCGAGTTGGATACTCGGGGCGTGGACGTAGAGCAAGAAAAAAGAGTCCTTGTAGCCGAACCACGATAAATACTCGTGTTGTGGTTTGATCGTTTCTTTCATTTACTTGCATGTTATATATAGTGTTTGTGCATATATCTTTGATCAAACGGAAAGTTTCAAAGCTAACTTAACAAGTTAAAAAGATTTTAATCGGTAAACTATTCAACCCCCCTTCTAGTTTTTCACAATTGGTATCAAGAGCTACGTTACTCAAGCTTTTAAAATATAGTGTGTTTTAAAACTTGAAACGATCCATGGATTTTGAAAATTACAAAGAAGGGCAATCTATGCAAATACCACCACTCTTTAAAGCAAATGGTTTTATATATTGGAAAAATCGTTTTGAAACTTACGTGAAATCTAAAGATATAGATTTGTGGTATATAATTATTGATGGTGATTGATGAGTGTCTAAATACTCATCATTTTAAACTAATCTGAACTGTCAAAACATCCAAAAACACTCAAATATGTATCAAAATACTTAAAATATCTTAGAAGTGTGTTTTATATGTTTCAAATGCAAAATATGCAAAAACAGATGAAAAACGTACAAAGTTTGCATAATTGGCAGTTTCAGTCCCTCAAGTTTCATAAATTGGCAAAACTAGTCCCTGGTTATTCTAAAAACATGAAAAAGTCATTAAAGGTCCTTTTTAATCATAAAGTTACATATTTAGTCCTTTGGTGCAAAGTTTCACAAAATTACAAGTTTAGTCCCTATACTTTGGAAATTGACAGAAATGGTCCCTGGGATGTTAAAAACTTTGAGAAAATCAATTTTGGTCCTTGTACTAATAATCTTTTGCAGGAATGGTCCTTGGTGTGAAGTTTGGCATAATTACATAATTGGTCCCTCAAGTTTGGCAGTTTGTCAGTTTTAGTCCCCGGGTATTTAAAAAATGAAATATATCAAAAATACCCGTGTACTATTCAATATTAGCAATTATGGTCCTTTGAACTACTTTGGGAAAGTAACATAATCAGACCCTCAACTTTGCTATAATTACAAAATTGGTCCTTGTAATTTTATATAACCAAACGGACCCTTATATATTTAAAACCCAAAAACCAAACTAAATCCAAAATACAAACATCCACCAGCCCACTATCCTACCCCTGGCCCAAAAATAATACCAGCCCACCCCTTGGTCAAACCGGTCAACCCAACCAAACCACCCCTTTACCGCCTTTCTTCCCCAATACCACCCCTCACCACTGTATCACATACCACTCATCCACCTCACCTGTTTCACTTCACCTTGGCCTCCAAACAAACTCCCACCTGTCTCTCCACCTCACACAACCCTCCAAACCCCTAAAACCCTCTCCACGCAACCAACCTGACACTTTGACCAATTTGGCGCCAAAAGTGGTTTTGAATGGCTAGGATCAATTGGACCATTTCAATGGTTCAGATGAGATGGGAAAGTCTTGGAAAGCTGCTAGGAACTCAAAAGATCATCTATATATGCAAAAGGAAGCAGAGAAGAAATTGATTAGTTTAGACTTAGTGTAATTTAATCGTAGGTAATATAAACTTCAATTTTAGTTGTAATTTCATTCAAATCTTGTTGTACTCAGTTGAATTAATGTTAAGCAAACTCTATTTAATCTTTAATTCCAGTCTTGTTTGTTAAAATTATATTTTGCAATTTTAAGTGAAATTGACATCTTCATTTAAAAGTTGTTTAAATAACTTGTTTCCTGTTCCAATAGATTCATATAAGTTTAGTTATAAGTAATTTACAGTTTAGAAAGCATTAAAACCTTTTTAACTTTATAAATAGAAAAATACCAAAAATTCCAAATAAATAAATAAAAAAATAAAAATCAGTGTTCAAGCTAGTGGAATTGAGAAGCATGGTGTGATTTTGGAATTTCATGGTATTAGAGCCTTATGGGAGGCTATAGGAAGTGATTTTGTTCCTTGGTTCATCACATCTCAGTTTGTATCATTTGTAAGCAATATTTCCTTTTTATGCTATTTACTTAGATAATGCTTTTTACTGCTTAATTAGTATTCTTATATGTTTATTTTATACTTGTTATTGATAATATAGCTTAATCTCATCAGCTTGTTCTTTGGAATTCATTTATGCTTAAAATTGAAATAGTTTAGTATAAAATGCTCATTTGACAAATCAGAGTTTTATGCTTGTATTGTGGATATTCTAGGCTAATTTGATCTTAAATAATCTTAATATAGTGCTTGTAATCAGTATTGTGGTTTAATCTTACCATTTGCTTTGAAAATCTTCAAATCTGTCATATTAAGGTGTGTTTGGTTCAGCAAGTTTACCTATGATCCTATCTATTTTAGTTGTTGTTAGTGGTTTCAATAACTCACATTAGGTTACTAGAGTCTATCTTAGTCATAAAATCTTATGCATTTTCAATAAAAAAGTCAAAAAGATAGTTAATCAACCCTCACAGTTAACTGTGAGGGATTTGTGATTCACAATTCTCCATTTTACCTTATTAGTTATAGCTTTAGCTTAAAATAGGTTCATAATAGCTTAGTATAACATACACAATCAGTAGTGAGTGTTAGAAATCCAAAATAGTCAACCTAGTTCATTTTCATAAAAAGTCAAATTTTACTTGTGCAGAAAAACTCAAAAACTCCAAGAATTAATGTGATTTTTGTACTAGGATTTAGGACTTGATCTTTTTAGGATTTAAAGTTTGTCACCTAATCTATAGAATCCTACCTTCATCTTATTTTTGCTAATTTTCTGGTGGGCCCCACATCTAGCCAAACACAGCTGCAGGGAGAAAACCTCCCCTGTGCAGCAGTTATCACACCCACACCACCACCTTTGGTGGTGTTTTGTGGCCACCACAGTAGGCCCCACACCTCAAATCTTGTTCCATCCAACCTCCCTCCTACCAGGGAGTAAGGGTTGACCACTTTTTTGACCTGAATCATTGTGGACCCCACTTGAAATTGATCATATAATCTGTCCCCATTCTGTGTAGTATTTGAGTTTTGGATTAGCTTATTTTTGCTTATCAGCTTATCTACTGAGCTTATTTGGAAAATTATAGCTTAGACAAGTCCAACTCACTTATTTGTACCAGAATAAACCAAGGTGGGTCCCACATAAGCTCATTTAAGCTTATTTCCATATTCAGTCAACCAAAGTCAACTGTGGAAGTAATAAGCTTCCACAATGCTTATTTTTAAGCTATAAAATATTTGTTTTCACAAAAGTTGCTTGTTTTTAGATATAAATTAGTTTTGTAAAAGAAAATTCCAGAAAAACAAATATAAAAATAAGTGATAGTTTCTATTTAATATAATTTAATTTTAATTTTCATTTTTAGATTTTAATTAAGAAAGTTGTGTTTTTATACTTTTATTAATTTCCTTTTATATTAAAGTATTTTTAATAATTTTCTCAGATTTTTAATTTGTCATTTAATTTATTATAATTAATAATAGTTTTATTAGTAATTAATTAATAAATAAGTTTTAAATAGCATAATTACTTTTTATAAGGTAATACCTAGTTTTTATATTTTTTCTAGCTTTTATAAGTTATAAAATAGTTTTATAAATTTTTTCATAATTTTCTAAGTCATTTTAGTATTATTTGTAATTTCAAATAGTTTAATTAGTATAATTAATATAAATAGTTTTTAATTAATAGAAAATTCATAAAAAGACAAAAATATTTATTTTTAATTTTTATACTTTCTTCAAGTTCTATTTTAAGTTTAGAAATTATTTTTATAAATTTTTAGTTTAATTTGAAGTGTTTATCATTTTTAGTTTAAATTAAATTAGTTTTAATTAAATAGTTAAATAGTTTTTAATTAAATAATTAATAATAAATAATAAAATAATCTAAAAAATAGTTTTCTTTTTAATTTAATTTTCTTTTAATTTTAAGTTTATAGAATTTTCATTTTTAACCCCTGTAGTTTATTTTTCTTAAAACTCACCTTTTTCTCAGTACGCAGTCGCGTCTGATTTTAAATTGGTGTACGTTTATACGTTTTAGATATCTAGGTTTTACGTAATCGTTATAAATAGTTTATTTAAGTTATAAAACCCTAGTTAAACACACACACACACTTTATACCCTTTTCTGTTCACATTCACTCAATCACAGATTCGTTTTTAATACCATCACAACCTCGTTGGGACATTACGACCCGGGGAAATACTGTATTCCACGGAAGCATTTGCCTTCTCAGCTGTTTGATTATTACGGTTGACCATTCACAAGTGGTTGACTAATAATTATCTGACCGTTTGAGGCGAATCAAAATTTGGCGCCGCTGCCGGGGAGGTTGTGCGCATATTTTAAATGATTTTGCGTATTTGTGAATCTGAATACACATTCATTTGTATATTTATCCATCATTGTTCATACTATTATCATATAAAACCAAAAACTGTTCCCGAAAACTTTTTAAAATCAGTTTTCAACGAACACAAAAAACCAAAAACATTTTCCTTCTTATTAGTACTACAAAAATTTTCAAAAATACCAGAAATATTCATCCCTTTACCCTCTATCCTTTTAATTCTACCTTTTTCCACTTGTCCCATAATTGATTCTAATGACATCTCTCGATAACGATTTCTTTGAACAAAGGGCCTATGAGAGCAACATCGAAAAACTTATTGCCTTGTCAAAGATATCGAGATGTCATGTTGATTATGATGGACCATCGATTCATATTCCCTCTCCAGTGAGGGAAATGGAACGAAAAACCGGGGTGAAAAAGGACCCTGTACTTTCCTCTGACTATGGAAGTGCTAAATACGTCCAACCTACGGTTGTCCAAGAATCTAAGCTCACAATTGATCCTAACCTTTCACGGTTTACGGTTAAAAGTTTGTCAAGCAAACGTACAGAGCTTAGGGCAGTTACTGAAAAGAACGATTTACCCAATCTTCACATTTATCAAAAACAAAAACCAGAGACCATAACGGAAGTGGTGGAAATTCCTAGCTCTCAGAGCACACCACTTGTCCCACCTCCAGATTTTGTTCCTTGTGTCGGTTGTGGTGAGCCGCTTTTCGGTTTTCCATGTCGTTGGTGTACATGTGAACAATGTGGTAATGATATTCGAGACGGGATTTGTTTGTTTTGTGGATCGAGTAATTCATTTGCTTATGATCCTAATCAAAACTTATTCAACGACTCCTCAAATTTTTCCAACTTCCCATCACATTCATACGAGCAAGAATCATATTATCCAAATCTCGATGATGCTTCGTATCAAAATACACCAAGCCAGACTCAATAGTTTTACTGTTGTGAGTACTGTGGAGGTCCACACTTTAGCTCTGATTGTCAAACAAGGAATCCATTTTCTTGTAACAATTACGACTATTCGTTTCAAGACCCACCTCCACAGTGCCAAATGATTCAAGCAACTCCTCATATCCAGCAAGACCCTTATATAGAGGTTCTTGTGAAACTTAAAGATCTTAAGGAGGAGTTGGCTAATATGTCGTCTCTCTTAGCAGTTCAGATTAGTATAAAATGATGAGTATTTAGACACTCATCAATCCCCCACACTAAACTATTGCTAGTCCCTAGCAATCTTTTGAGAAAAACTTAATGGTTTTGAAAAACTCTTTACCAAAAGCCATCACTTCTGGAGTAGCCAGGTGTAAGAACTGTGGCACACCTGATAACCGTGTGATTTTGAGCAAACCACCAGCTGTCAACGGATTTGATTAGTCTTTACCAAAAGCCGTTTGCTTCTGGACTAGCCAACTCTTGATGGAATAGTCAACATCTTGGTGAGCTGATTACCAATTATGGATTTTCCACAGCCTTTACCACAAGCCATAATCTTGCGGGCTAGCCAACTCATTAGCTTTTAAGGATAATGGGGAGTTGAGGAACCATACAATTTTTGGCAAATTGCAAGCCATCAACGGGTTTGAGTTATCTTTACCAAGAACCGTTTGCTCCTGGATTAGCCAATCCTTATGTGGGTTAGACATGGTGGATTGATAACCATTTATTGCGTTCTAAGTGAGAAAAAATTTTAAAATTTGGGCTATAATGGGGGTTCTTGATGGAACATGTGTTTAAATTCGTTAGAATAACGAATCTCCCCCCACACTTAGAACTGAATATTGTCCTAAATATTCAAAATACTGGGTGTTAAACCGACACTTAGAACATAAGAAGAAAATACTCTATAGCCTTTATTTAAAATGTATATACATACAATTATTTTTTAAGATAAAACTTCTTAAATAGAAGCTATCACTATATTTACATTTTTTTTAATAGAGGATATATATATATACAACATGTGGGGCATTGATGCGTAGGAATCGCACCTTGCTTTACCTCTTGAGGGATCTCGAGAAGCTTACAACCCCCACCAGGCAGTGTACCTGATCGTTGTAGTATAGTATAGTGACAAGTACCGGGGGATTGATCGTTCAGCTTAGGAATAGTGTCGCTAGGATTAGAAAACCTAATTAATAGTTCTAAAGGTGAGAGATGATTATTTTTGTATTTTTATATTTTTATGAAAGCAAGTAAAATCTCGGGTTTTGGAAGAGTGGGCGGAATTAGTTGCTATTCAACTAACCCAAAGCTATTATATAATTAAAATAAAATACTAAAAATGAAATTAAACTAAATTATACTAAGGTTGTGAGCAGTAATTGGAGAAATTGTGTTTACTTAGACTTCACTACTCCCTAGATATCTTTTACACGTTAATTACTTGTTACACTTGTATGGATGACGGATTGTATTCCTTAATACCATTCGTGGGGTGGCATACATAACTCCCCAACTCTATGAGCTCTTATCTCCTCCTACACCATGACCCAGCACAACTATAGGGATTGTAAACAGTGGCTCATGCATTAAATACAACCAATAAAGACCTAGTACGCCTCGGTTCATGTTTCTTAAGACGTTCAAGCATGTTACCATTTGGAGATCTGTCAGTTTTCTTAAGCCTAACATATAATATCATTCATCCAAAACAAGAATAGACAAGTAATCAACACATAATAAACATCTAGGTTTCATTAGATCTAAGCAAACACAAAAGAGATCTAGCCTAGCATAGTAGAATTGAGACAAGAACAAGATATAAACAACCAACACATAGACATATTGATTGAATTGGAAGAACACTTATCTCAATTACAATGCAAGGTCTCAAGGGTTTGGAACCCTTGAAAAACCTGTAAAAGATACACCAAAATCGTCTTTAGGGTTTCACCAAAACTTCTCTCTCTTAATGAAAAAACTAGAAAACTATATATAGGAAAAGTAGGCTGACGGCGTCAAGAGTTACATGTGACGCCGTCACCTCGCCGCCATATACTTCCTCGGACGGCCTTGATCTACTTATGACGGCCTATGTGACGCCGTCACCGACCACGGTATTTTATTCTTGCCACTTTGACGCCGTCATGAAGGCGTTTGACGCCGTCACCACCTTCGGTATTTTAATCTTCATGTCTGACGCCGTCAAGATATTACTCTTGACGCCGTCACCTTGTATCTTCAGCATGGAAATTTGGTACTTTGCCGTTTTCTTCACTTTTATGCTCCAAAAACGTCCAAAATGGCTTCTTTTCCAGAATTCACTCTCCAAACACCTAAAATCACAAAAGGAACGATTTAGGGCAATATTTGATCAAATAAATTCGGATTCGGCTTAAATGACCCCCTAAAAACGGATCATTTTTCGCCTCATCAGGCATCACCCCCACACTAGGGTGAAACATGGGTGAAAACCTATGTACATGCTACTGTTTTTGATTACCGAGTCGCTAACTTGACTCGACCCCGAATTTATTTGTCCATGGGGAAGTAAGTGGAAGAGACAATCTCAATCGGACTTTAATTCAAGATGTTTGGATAAACATTTGAAGCACGTGAAAGTTCCACTCCGATGAGACATAATGACACCCGGCTCATAATTTCTAAATGAGAATGCCGGGGTCAAAGATAATGTCCTCACTCCCGAAAGAGTGAAGAACAGGAGAAGCCACGGAATATATGAAGAAAAGGAAGAAAATCATAATGAAAATCATAACTAACTCCTCATCTTCAATAGGAGAATTCATTGTTTCATGAATCTCCTCTTTTAAGCTCGTTTGATCAAGACATATTATGGGTATGTCTAGATCAAAATAGAAACTATCATACTCCGGTAGAGATATGATATGAGTGAGTTCACCGGAGAACTCCTCAAAGGTGAATGATTCGTATTCGGGAGTGATTTGAGTGAGTTCATTGGGGAACTCCTCAATAGTAAATGATTCATAAATGGAAAGAGAATTATAAGAATGAGAAGTGGTGATACCACTAATCTTCTCTCCCGTTTGATCAAAATGGAACGTTTGCAATTCAGGAATAGAATCATTGATCAAAATCTCACTATCCTTGACGGGGATAGGAGATGAAATAGGCTCTTCATTAAAAGCCTCGATTCTAGAAATGAGAAGATTAGCATTTAGTAAAGTAAGACGAAGAGATTCGTCTTGGATAATTTCTTCCTCATTCTCTTCTTCTGAGTTGACAAGCTCAGAAGGTAATTCCCCCACAAACGGTCAGATAATGATCAAAAGTAGTTACTAACATCAAAGATGATGATCAAAAGAAATTAATAGGTAAAAATAATGAAGCTAAAATGATGCTTTATAATGCTTTGCCTAAGAAAGAATATGAAAGAGTCTTTTTGTGTAAAACCGCCAAAGATATTTGGCAATCTTTAATTGTCACTCATCAAGGAAACTCACAAGTTAAAGATAACAAAATTGATCTTCTTGTTCAACAATATGAACAATTTGTTATTTCTGAAGAGGAGATTATTGATAATGCCTTTGCTAGATTTAATACTATTATTACTTCACTTAAAGCACTTGACGAATCTTTTTGTAGTAAGAACTTTGTCAGGAAATTTCTTAGAGCACTCCATCCGAAGTGGAGAGTAAAAGTGACGGCAATTGAAGAATCCAAAGATCTTTCAAGCATGTCACTTGATGAGCTAATTGGAAACCTCAAAGTTCACGAAATGGTAATGGAAAAAGATTCGGAACTAGTTAGAGGCAAGAAAGAAAAAGTTAAGTCCATTGCCTTGAAAGCTAGAATCCAATCAAGTGATGATGAAGAATCTACTTCGGATAGTGATGATGAGGAATATGCTATGGCCGTGAGAGACTTCAAGAAGTTCTTTCGTAGGCGAGGGAAGTTTGTAAGGCAACCTAAAGATGACAAGAAAACCTTCCGGAAAGATCGTGATGATCGAAAAGGAAAAGTTGGAAGAAAATGTTATAGGTGTGGAGACACAAGTCATCTTGTAGGAGAATGTCCAAAACCACCCAAGAGTAAACCTCAACAAGCTTTTGTGGGTGGTGCTTGGAGTGACTATGAAGGAGATGATGATGAGCCAAAGAATGATGATATTGCTCTCATGGCTCACAACTTAAATGAGGTACTCTCCGACTCATCTTACTCCTCTATAGATGATGATACTTTACAAAATGAATATAACAAACTTTGTGAGTTAAGCTTAAAAATCATAAACAAAAATAAATTTTTGAAAACTAAAAAGGAGTTTTTAGAAAATGAAGTCTATGAGTTAAAAGAAAAAGCTAAGAGATTAGAAAAGGGTAAAGGTATTGACACCTCATGCAAATCATGTGAAGAACTTAAACTTGAAGTTGAGAAACTTAAAATTACTCAAAATGATCTAATCAAACAAACCACAAAGTTCAAAAAGTTCGATAAGAGCATTTCATGTGCGGATGAAATTATGAAACTTCAAAAGTCACCTTTTGATAAAACAGGTCTAGGTTTCAGGAAAGTAGAAATCATTAAGGGTCAAATGAAACAAGAAAAGAACGCACATGAAACAAACAAAATTGCTACAGCAGCCCGCGGACAAGACGGAACCCAAATTAGGGTTCCGCCCGTTGGCCCCGAGGGTTCCGCCAGGTCTGCTGCAGCAGTAACTCCATCCACATCGGATCGTTCAAAATTTGTTAAAGTTACATATAAAAATGGAACAAAACCTGCCTTTAGAACTGGAGTAAGACTTAGTAAAAATGAATTTAGAGCTAAGACTACTCAACCAAGACCTAAGACTCCAATTCCCAAACGCCCCTTTCCAAAGAGCAACTTCAACGCTCGACCAAACTACCAACAAGTTTGGAATCAAAACACTCCTGGACATTACCAAAATTCAAACTACATGCCATGGAACCCTTATGCTCTATTTTCTTATTTGGAACAAATTAATGGTATGCTTAACCAAAATGGACCCATGAGAAATTGGGGACCAAATGTTTGAGTGTTTTTCGTAAAATAGGTGTGCCTCAAAGTTTGTTTGGATCCGGATGAATGGATTAAAGATAGCGGTTGTTCAAGGCACATGACGGGTAATAAAAGCCTCTTCTCAACATATCACAAATGTGATGGAGGTAATGTTACGTTTGGTAGTAATGCTAAGAGCAAAATCATCGGAAAAGGTACAATCTCTCATGACTCCCTTTCTATAGATGATGTTGCTCATGTTGATAACTTAGGATTTAATCTTCTTAGTATTAGTCAACTTTGTCGTAATAAGTATAATGTCCTTTTTAGTGAAAACGGTAGTAAAATACTTAAAGATGGTATAACCGTAGCCAAAGGTGTCCCTAAGAACAACGTATACGTCATGAAGTTGGATTCAACATCTAGAGACAAACTTTGTCTTACCTCATTAGATGAATCTTCAATTTTATGGCATAGACGTTTAGGACACGCTAACATGAGACTAATCCAAAACCTCTCCTCCAAAGACTTAGTTTGAAACCTACCCAAGTTGAAATATGACCAACACTTTTGTGATGCTTGCAAAATCGGTAAACAAGTCCATAGTAGCCATAAGGCTAAAAACATGGTGTCTACATCTAGGTGTCTAGAACTTTTGCATATGGATTTATTTGGTCCATCCGCTATACAAAGTTATGGAGGTAACTTCTATACTTTGGTCATAGTAGATGATTACTCACGTTATACTTGGACAAAGTTTTTGAAAAGTAAAAATGAAGCTTTTGATAAATTTGAGATTCTAAGTAAGAAAATTCAAAATCAAGTAGGGTCTAATATAGTGTCTATTAGAACGGATCACGGTCGTGAATTTGATAATGAATTTCAATTTGGAAACTTTTGTGATAAAAATGGAATTACTCATAACTTTTCGGCTCCACGTACTCCTCAATCTAATGGTGTAGTAGAACGTAAAAACCGGACATTGCAAGAGATGAGTAGAACAATGCTTAATGAACAAACTATTCCACAAAAGTTTTGGTGTAATGTCGTTGACACATCAACGTACATTCTTAATCGAGTCCTAATTAGACGATTTTTGAATAAAACTCCTTATGAACTTTATAGAGGTAAAAAGCCTACATTAGGATACTTTAGAGTGTTTGGGAGTAAATGCTTCATTCTTAACACTAAGGATTATCTCACCAAATTTGACCCAAAGTCTTATGAAGGTGTATTTCTTGGATATTCACAAAATAGTAAAGCTTACATTGTTTTGAACAAAGAAACCTTAAGAGTCGAGGAATCGTTAAACGTAACATTTGACGAGAGTTCACCTCCCTATAAGACATCACCTTTGGTAGATGATGACTTAGTTGAAAGCCAAGCAATTGAATGTCAAGAAATCTTAGGTAATGACAAGGAAGATGAACTATTAAACAAAGAACTTGTCAATGTCAAAGAATCTGAAAGTCATCCATTAGACGGTGTCATAGGCAACATTAACGAAAGAACACTTAGATCAAAAGTTCAAAATGAAAGCAACTACTTTTGTTTCGTGTCAGCCATTGAACCGAAAAACATTAATGAAGCCATTAAAGATGAATCTTGGGTAATTGCAATGCAAGAAGAATTAAACCAATTTGTTAGGAATGATGTATGGACATTAGTTCCTCAACCAAAGAGTCAAACAATAATTGGAACAAAATGGGTCTTTCGTAATAAAATGGATAAAAATGGAATTGTGTCTAGAAACAAAGCTAGGCTAGTAGCACAAGGATATAATCAACAAGAAGGCATTGATTACGATGAAAATTTTGCTCCGGTAGCTAGGCTCGAGTCAATTAGAATATTACTTGCTTATGCGTGTGCACATAATTTTAAACTCTTTCAAATGGACGTCAAAAGTGCATTTCTAAACGGAGTCATTAATGAAGAAGTGTATGTTGCTCAACCACCGGGCTTCATCGATTTTGAAAAACCTAATTATGTTTACAAACTTAAAAAGGCTCTTTACGGACTTAAGCAAGCTCCAAAAGCATGGTATGATCGACTTAAAACTTTCTTAGTGGACCATAAGTACACCATGGGCTTAGTTGATAATACTCTCTTCACTAAGAAGAAAGATTCACATATTATCATAGTCCAAATCTATGTTGATGACATTATATTCGGATCAACTTGTCAAGAATTATGTGTGGATTTCTCAAAAATCATGCATGATGAGTTTGAAATGAGTATGATGGGAGAACTCAACTTTTTCCTAGGACTCCAAATCAAACAACTAGAATATGGTATCTTCTTTAACCAATCTAAATATATTAAGGACATGCTTAAGAAATTTGGACTAGAATATTCGAAACCTATCAAAAACTCCCATGTCCACGGAAACTAAACTCACCAAGGATGAAGAAAGTGAATCCGTAGATAGTACTAAATATAGAGGTATGATTGGTAGTCTACTTTACCTAACGGCTAGTAGACCCGACATTATGTTTAGTGTTTGTCTATGTGCTCGTTTTCAAGAAGATCCTAAAACTACCCATCTCGAAGTCGTTAAAAGGATTTTTAGGTATATTAAGGGCACTACACATTTAGGTTTATGGTATCCCAAAGGAACGGGAATAGACACCATAGTGTATGTCGACTCGGATCATGCCGGTGACTATGTCGATAGAAAAAGCACAAGTGGTATTTGTACTTTTGTTAGACATTGTCTCACTTCATGGTTCTCTAAGAAGCAAACAGCTCTTGCTATCTCAACAATGGAAGCCGAGTACGTTTCGGCCGGAAAGGCATGTCAACAAGCTCTTTGGATGAAGCAAGCTCTTGTCGACTACGGAATTCAACTCAACGACATCACAATTCTTTGTGACAACAAAGGTGCCATTGATCTTAGCAAAAACCCGGTTCAACATGCTCGTACCAAACATATTGAAATCCGTCATCATTTCTTTTGTGACAACGTTCAAAAAGGAAATATCTCAATTGAGAAAGTTTCTTCCGAAAACAACATAGCCGACATTCTCACAAAACCTCTTAAACGTGAACCTTTTAATCTTCTTAGGCTAGGCTTAGGACTCATGGAACCTACATTGTAGTTCTGGACATTAGACAAAAATCACAAAAATCAAAATAAATCCAAAACCATTTTTCTCAGCAGGGTCGGCGGAACCCTCAGCCATAACGGACGGAACCCAACTCAGGGTTCCGCCGTATCCGTCGACCTGCAGAAACATTTTCTTTGTTTATATTAAACCAAACACCCATTATCTCATACCACCACTTCAAGGCTGCTACTATTCACTTCACCACTCATCCACACCTACGAATTCTTGGTCCTTCATTCATTTACATTGCAAATCAATCATCATTGTAAGTATTCTTAACATGATTACAATCCGGATCTGAGTCTAGGAATTCTATTTCTTGCACAAAAACAAAAACTTGGGGTTATGCATTAACTTAAGAAATTCATGCATGAGATTAGGTAATTAATAAAACTAATCATGTTTCCCATAGTTAGGAATTGCATCTTTAATTAGTATAAACATGTTTGCTAAAACACCCCATGTCAAATCCTTTCAAAAATTTCTCACAAGTAGGACAAATATTTTTTCGTCTCACATTGAGAATACAAAATCAAAACGTTATGCTTAAAACATCACTTGCATAATGTCTCTTGAATGCTAAAGGGAATACATAACCAATATGTATTTTCGGGTACATTCAAACGAAGCTACATTGAACTAGGAGCGTTTGGGTTATCTTTTGTTTTATAACAAAACTTGCATAAAACGATTTTGAAGCATCAAAATGAGTCAAGATAACCGCACCTCCACATTGTTTTCATATAGGCACACACTAGAACTTCCACATTATAATAGTGGTTTACATAAACTAAAATGTGAAATTTTGTTGTTCTAGGAATCATCATGCCTCCTCTAACCCACTACGACCACAAGGACACCATTAAGTACCTACCAAAACATCACAAAACCAAAGGCCTTACCGCAAATCAAGTAAACATTTTCAAAGCCCTAGAAAAATACTATGTCCATGAGGGTAGAACCATTGACCCATCTTTCCTAGAAGGCACAAACCTTTACGCCGATTTTGCCACAATCAACTTTGAGTGTCTTTTGAATATCGACGAGCCTATTTGTCCTAGGTTCATTCTAGAGTTCTATGCATCATGCGTCTTCTCCACGGATGACTATGGTCATATGTCTATTAACTTTAGGGTTAGCGGTCATCAATACTCCTTCACTCTTGAGGAGTTTGCTCAAATCCTAGGTGTTCCAAACCGTGGTACTTGCCTCTATTCCGACTTGCACTCCCTCTCAACTCTTGACAACCTTCAAGACCGTATCCACCCTTATGACACACCTCTTGTCTCAAAAGACGTTCTCCGTGACCACCTCTTTGTTAGGACCACCACCACTAGGAGAACCCGTTCGGGGAATGAGGTCGATAAGGACCCATATGGAATGGAAATGAACGAACTCAAACCCCAATTCAAGAAATGGGAGGAAGTCCTTAGAGCAAATGTCATTAGCACAATAGGGAACCGTGACCATATCAACCTTTGCCTTTGCTACATGCTCTACTCCTTGTCCGTTAGGCAACCCTTCAACCTTGCCTACTACATGGCAAAGAGAATGGCCGACATTCCCGTGCATGGCACAACGGCTATGCCATATGGAATGCTCTTGACCCGTCTCTTTAGGTTCATCTCACCCATTCCACCAACTTCAAATGGTCTTCGTCTTGACTACACTCTCATTCCACACACCTTTGTTCCACTTAGTGATAAGAGAGTTTACAAAGCCCAAGGAAAACGTCCACATCCTCCTACCTCATCATCTTCTTCCTCAATGAGTGAAGATGACAATTTGCCAAACTCTAGGCTCCCACCTCTAGAATACCTTTCTCAACTTCCGGATATTCCAAATGAGTCGGAGGAGTTCAAGCAAACAAAGGGGATGTTCAAAAACATCGGGAGATTCCTTGGAAAAATGAAGAAGCAGATTGACCGTCAATGAGTGCGGGTGTGTTAGGAGTGTTTGGCACAAGGTGCTATTTAAACAATTTGGTTATGTAAACAATGGTTCTCTTGAATTTATGTATTGGTAGGTTGTTTGATACTATTTGAAACATGTTTCAACTAACAATGATGCAGGGAGACAACTTTTGGCAAGTTGTCAAATTTTCAAGTTTATAATATTTTCACTAAGTATAGTGAAATTCTCGACCTCAAGGTCAAAGTCCTATGAAATGCATGTTTACGTGTCTATTTTTTGCATTGCCCAACCAGAAATGCCTTATCTCTTTGATTTTAGGAGTTTTTGAAAATTTTGAAAATCGTCTCGCGGGTCAAAAACGTGGACTGCCACTTTTTTTACCCCTGGCGGATCTGGCGGTACCCAAATTTGGGTTCCGCCAGTACAATTTCTGGGAATCCCATAATTTGCCCACCGGACCAGGCGGCACCCTCAGATGGGTTCCGCCTGTGTATTCTGAGGGTGCCGTCAGCAACCTGCAGATTTTTTGTTTTCTTTTTCGCCAATTCAATATTGAAACACCAAAATTCAATCCTTTTAGGTAGAAACCCATTACTTGCAATGTGTTTAGCATAATAGGATACCCCTTCTTCCATAAACTTAACTAAAACCAATTCCCGCCAAAATTCAAATTTAACCATAACAACCTCAAGGACCCCTCAAACATAAAGGAAGGAACCCTTTTAAGGGATCCTTGAAATCCCTGAGATTTATACTACCACAAATCCACCAAAACCACTATGCATTTAGTGCAAAACTTGTCTTCTCACTTCACCATTTTCATTGGATTGACTTCCATGATTTGACAACCCACAATTAGTTTTCCAAATCATTAGAAACCTCCATTTTTGTATGGACTAACATCAAATCCAAACACTCCTTTCCATAATCCGTCAACACTATAAATTAAGCCATCTTAAACACCATCAAATCACACCTTCCTCAACACAATTTCTGAAACTTATAAACCATTTTTCACCATGACTAAGTCAATAAACACCTCTCAACCATCAAGACCCATCCGGAAAACCGCCCGGATTAGTGTTAAACCACTATGGTCCAATCAACCCATCAACCTAAGCTCCTCATCCTCGGATGAATTTACATCACCTATAAAAAATGAACATTTTTTGAACCTTGCATCTCCATCACCATCACCCAATGAACCAAATGAGCTCACTCCACCACCAACTAAATCACCTATTGACCCAACTCCACCAAGTGCTCCAACTCAACCATCCAAAACTTCATCACCATTACCATTACCCAAAATTGAGCCAATGGAACTATTTGGGTCTCCTCCCACATCACCACATCCATTTGTCCAAGATCTTAATGATCTTCCACCAAGACCTACCCAACCACCACCTTTTGCTAATCACTCACCAAGGTCAATTCTTGACCTTGATGAAGATCTTGAACTTACCCAACCACCACAACAAGTATACCAACCACCTAAACCATTGTTATTTCACCTAATCTACCGTGAAATCCATGGTCCTCTTTATGGAGAACCAAATTTTGAAAACCATGATCACCCAACTCCACCACCTTCTCAAGCCCAAACCTATGAGTCTTTCTTTCCCTCTTATGAGGAAATCCAAAGCATGGTTGAGAACCACCTTCATTAAGCAATGGAATTTCAAACCACCTTGCTTGACTCAATACCAAATCCATCCTCCACCCAAGAACCAAAAACCAACCAACCATCAAACCAAGAAACCAAAACCAACCCATTTCAACCCACTCATCCCCATGCTTGCTCAAATTGTGAGCAAATGGGTGAAACCATCAAAACATTGCTTAACCAATTCCAAAATGAAACCCGGTTTGCATTCCAACATGTCATTGAACGTTTGGATGCACTTTCCCACCCCAACAAATCCTAGACAACCTATGGAGGCCGTTTGCCCCAATCTAGGAATGCAGGATTTTATTTTATTTTCTTGGTTATTTTTTCTTAGTTTTTGTGTACAAGTAGAAGAATAAGTCCACATTTCTTGTATTTTGACTTTTATAAGTCAAAATTTTACTTGGAATGATATTTCTTTCTACTTACTTTTGTGCATTGTTGGTTGATCAATCTTTGGTTTGTCAATGTGATTGCAATGTGTGTGGTAACTACAAGCTTGACTATATATATCACCAACTAACCATCTTTTTGTAGGTCTCAAAATCCATGTTTCCCATATTGGTACTCCATTTAGGGGGAGTATCGACCAAGGGGGAGTATGGCCATTATTCCGCTTCGCTACTCTACTTTTTGTTTCGACAAAAAGGGGGAGAAATATATTAAACCTTCAATACTTGACATGCTTTTCGTCTCTTAAGTAAAACAAGGTTAATATAATTTTTTTTAAGTCTTGAAAACCAAGATTTTGCATGTTACTTAAAAACAAAGTTATGTTTTGTCATCAACAAAAAGGGGGAGATTGTTAATACAAATATCGCCTAAAAACGTTATTTATATTTTACGATCTTCGCTAAGTTTTGTTAACGACAAAATGTAAACTTTAGTTTTTAAGCAAAACATAATCTTAGTTTTTAAGACTTGCATAAACTAGACTTTTGCTACATTTTACATTTCATAAAACACAACACAAGTTTATTTCTTAAATTAGAAATAGTCACATCACATTTATGACAAGTTTTGTCATTATGCATTTATGGAAAGAAATGTGTTTGACTTGCTTTGGTGTTGCTTACAAGTTTTGTGTTTGACTTGATTTAAGTGATGTGACATTGTTTGGTTGCTAGGAGTTATGAGACAAGACCTTGTTTGGTTTGAAGAGTTATTGCAAAAACCTACTGCAGACCCGGCGGTACCCTGGGGGTACACGGGCGGAACCCATCTGAGGGTTCCGCCTGATCCGCCGAGCATGCAGAATGATGTGCTATAAATACCAAGCCATAACTTGATTTTTGGCTAACCTCTTGAGATCATATTTTACACACACACTCATCTTTTCTTCTAACCTCTTAACATTGTAAATGTGAAGTTTCCTTTTGTAGCAAAGAAGCTCACAAGGTCATCAAAAGTTACAAGTTTCCAACACAACGTTGCAAGACTTGTTAGCTTAGTATTGTGTAAACTCTTATTGTTTACACGTCATTTGTTTGTGTATATTCTGAAGTGAGTGGTTAGTATTTTAGTCCTCAAAATACAAAGAGTGTTGGGAGTTGTTGTACCCTAGTAAAAGAACTAACGGGAGTGGTTGTGCCCTTGTAAAAGAACTCGACATTTAGCTTTGTGTCGGTAAAAGTATAAGCGACGTGTAAGGTTTTCTCCGCCGGTGAAAGGAGCTTGTTGACTAGTGAAAGAAACTCTCGAGTTGGATACTCGGGGCGTGGACGTAGGGCAAGGAAAAAGAGTCCTTGTAACCGAACCACGATAAATACTCGTGTTGTGGTTTGATCGTTTCTTTCATTTACTTGCATGTTATATATAGTGTTTGTGCATATATCTTTGATCAAACGGAAAGTTTCAAAGCTAACTTAACAAGTTAAAAAGATTTTAATCGGTAAACTATTCAACCCCCTTCTAGTTTTTCAAAAAAGTGTTATTTCTTGTTGTTAATCTTTGTTGCAGGTATTTCCTTGGCTACTTAGAAGTTAGAACTTCATGCATGGAGTATGAATAAAATCTTGCCAAAAGCCCAAAACTCTTATAACATGTTTTCAAAATTTTGGGCTCACTATTAACCCAAATTTTAAATATATGAAGCCCAATATGATACAACCATAGGTCCATCAGTCCTTGGTATATGATGACTTTTTACAAGACAAAATAAAATGTAAGCTCTACGATCAGAAAGCATTGACCTTCGTTATTAATAAGTACATAGATTGATTAAGGGGCTGTTTGTTATGCATCCATAGAATGAAAGAAATTGAATCACTTTCAAAACAACAGTTTGGTTAATAAAAATTAATGAACTCAAGAATGAAATGGTGTCAGGATACCCATTAACTCATTCCATGGCACTTCGGTGGGTATTATCTTTCCATCTCCTCAATCTAATTAATAAAGCAACAGTACCTCTTGTTTATTATTATATTTAATTTCTTCACCTCTAAAAATGATAAAAACACCCATTAAATCTTTGGGTATATTTTGTTGGAAATATCTAATCGTATCCTTGTAGTTGTGTTATATCATCTCCTAAAAGCCACAACTTCTTTTATTACTTTTTAAACAATGAAAATGACAAATAATGTAGTAGAAAACTATATCAACAACTCCATAATAAAATTCGTTACAGTAAAACCTATTTCTATGACTCATTGTTTTTCTTAATAAAACATGTAAAATCTTAAAGCACAAGCAAATATATTAATAGTAAAAAAGTTCAAAGTGGTCATAGTAAATTTGGAGTATACATTGTAACTAGGGCTGCAATCAAGTCAAGCTTTTATTAAGCAATTCGAGCTCGAGCTTGACTCGATCGAGTCAAGTTTTTATCAAGCTCAAGCCCAAAAAATAGCTCAAAACATATAACAAGCCAAGCTCAAGCTTTTGATAGCTCGGCTCGAGCTCCTATCAAGCTTTTTCGAGCTTTAATATAAATATATTTCCATTATAAATTTATATAACTAACTATGGATAATTTGAGTATTAACATAATTATAACGACTTACTTTGTAAATAATTGAACATGTATTCTACAATGTCATTTAAACCTGATTAATCCAAACGTTTTGTATCCTACCTTATGTATTTTCTTCACACTTCTTGGGCTGTCGACTGTTATAGTGTTATCATTTGTGTAAAACATTAGTGACTTTGGCTATTATGGTTTAAGTTTGTTTTACTTTATACATATATTTATTGATGAGTTTGGCTATTAGATACAATGTTTTTATATACGTTCAAGCTTTTTCAATCCAAGCTCAAGCTTTAATCGAATTTTTCAAGTCAAGCTCAAGCCTAGATGATTAAAGCTCGTCAAGCTATCAAGCCAAGCTCAAGCCTAACTTATAAATTTCAAGGCAAGCTCAAGCCCTGTTAAGCTCGAGCTCGGCTCGACTCGATTACACCCCTAATTGTGACTTACTCCCCCTTTCAAAATTAATTTGCTCATCGACAAACACACAGTTTAAAGAAATTTTTTACTATTACAACTTTTTTTTTCTTTCTTATTTTTTACAAAATAACATATTTACTCTTAACTGATTATTTTATAACTTATTTAGAGCTTATAATAATAACCTCTGAGGTTAATCTATACTACTTATAATACATATTAGATCATCTCTCTTATTAAATTTTTAAGATTTCCTAATATAGATTTTAAGTAAATACACATATTAAAGCTTTATTTACAGTTAATTTATGTACAACAATGTATAATAGTAAACATCTGCAATTAAGACTCTGCTTAAATCACCCATTTAGTGAAAATGCAACCATTTTACCACATACTACAATCTAATCAAGCTATTAATCATCTATTGTTAACATTCAATAGTCCAAGCACTTAAACACACCAACATAAAAACATAATATACGCAACTTAGAAGACCAGCATGTACAACTTAAGGGAACAACATGGTTAAAGTTACTCAAATATAAAATTCTCACAATCTATAAAGTTATTGTAACGAAAAACATAAAATTAAAAGATATTAATTGCCATAAATTTTGTTACAGACGTCGCATCGCGCGAATACCCACTAGTATATTATTAAGCTTGATTTAAATTCTCTGTCTACTTGCCTTTAAAAAAAAAATACAAATACAAATAATAATAATAATAATAATAATAATAATAATAATAATAATAATAATAATCTATACTACATATAAAGAGAAAATGGTCAAACCTTGAAAAGTGAAATCTTGAAAGTCGAAGGGTGAGAGAAAATGAATTGTGTAATTAATACTCTTATTAAAACACCCCATAACTTAAAATTACAATAATTTATTCATATGGTACAACCAATTAAAAGCATCTATATCAAATTAAAACAATCAATTAAAACACCCGTTACTAAAAAGTACAATAAAATTTTCATAATATACAATTTAAACAAGCTACAACATAATATAAAATATAAAATAATTAAACACACTAATTAATGTTATTTTTAAAATACCCTAAAATGAAAAGTATATGTTATTATACACATTATACAAATTAATAAAACACACAAAACTTTATATAAGCTAACAAGTTGATGTTGCATATAGTTTTGAAAGCTGGACCGGACCAACGGGTTCAACTGGGAAAAACATATAGTTTTGAATACAAGGACTAATACACGATGGGTTCAGTTATTAAAAGCATGATTCGGTTTAAATTGACCCATTTTTCGACCGGAACGATTTAACCGGGTTTCAAAACGTTATGTTTAATCCCCAAATCTTCAAACTTTTATTAGAGGTGGCAAAACGGGCACAGGCTAGGGCTAAAATGTTACGAGTTAAAACGGGCACGGGCTAAACAGACAAATTATAAATCGGGCCAAACGGGCACGGGCTAAAACGAGCAAATTATAATTCAACTATTAAAAATATTCAGAACAGTCCTAAAAACTCCTTTAATTCATCTTGTAAAAAAAGATCAAGCATCTAAGTCTTAACTATATTTAATTATTTTTTCTTAAAAAAAATAAAAATAAAAAATAAAATAAAAAATCTAACTGCAATTTGAGAAAATCTGTTAGGACAAATGAATAAAAATGCAACTAATTAAATAAATCTATCAATTAATTAAAGTATTAAATAATTATGCATAAAATAGTTAATAAATGAGATAAATTAAAATTAAAATAGTTGGAATGTTTTATAGTTACCAGTGACAAATGAATTGGTCGGAAAAAAATGAGAGTAATTGTTTGAAAGTTGAATTGTGTGATTCGAAAACCAATCTAATAATATATGTTTTTATCTTTTATCTGTAAGAGTCCATCAAATAAATGCAAGGGGCAAAAAACGCCCCAGACTTTTAAATAAGTGTCAAAAATCGCCCAAAAATTTACAAATTGGGCAAAATTTGCCACCCCTAACTTTTATTATTCTTCATTTATAACCCATAAACTTTCTTTTATCATTAAATGATCTGTCGTTATAAAATCCCGTTGCTATGCACGGGTATTCATCTAGTAATAATAATAATAATAATAATAATAATAATAATAATAATAATAATAATAAATCTGTCCATTTTAAAAGTGAATACTTAAATTGAGACCGACAAATTTAAGACGGATGGAGTACTTGATTTATGGGTATCTCTTTAAAGTTTAAACTATGAATTATTAGCCTAATTTGTCTTTTCCTTAATATGTCTTGTTTCGCTTTTTTGTCGATAAGAATATATTCATATTATTATTTAGTAGTATATATTTTGTCGACTTATATAAAGTTTCAAGTTTGTTAGTATGTCACATATTTCCAAATATAAAATGAGTTTTGAATTGATAAGCATGATATAAGAATGAGATAAAATAACTCATATAACCAACGGGCCTACTCAGTTGGTCGCTAAAGTATTCTTAAGATGCTTTGTGGAGGGGATATTTGGCTAGGAGATATCTCAAGTTCGAGTCTTACTCGTGACTTTTACACCTTCAAGCGATAAAGGAGTAGTAGGTGGGTCTCAGGTCAGTATACTGCTCAATTAAATGTCACTGCTATACATGCTTAAGAATCTAATGATGGACCTATCGGATCAATGATCCAACTTTAGCTTCTATGAACTTGTACTTCTCCATCATTTTTTGTTTTGCTGGAGACTAGAGTTTTATTAGGAGGAAAAAAAAAATGATTATTAATCAAACCATTTTTTACTTTAAAGAAAATTGTCTTGTATTCAGAATGCAAGCAACTCATTTTATTTTTGTGACCTCTAATGAACACCAACCTTACATTTATAAAACATCATGACTATTGCATGTAAGAAATGATAGGAGTATTATTGATTGGGCAACGTCATGGAAGTCGTCACAGCTTGTAAACCTTTTGGTAGTTAGTGAAATTAAATTGGTTTTGTAGTATATGATCCACATTTTGGCCCAGGTGGTCCTCACCTTTGAATATTGGCTCACTCGATAAATTTTGGGGACAAATTCGGTTTGTGCTCATTTCAGTTAGTGCTTCACCCAAGAGAGTTGTTGAAAATATTTCTTATGGGGTGAATAATGGCTAGCACCAAAAGATACCCGAAATCAAAGTGTTCCCATCAATTCACATTATTTTATTTTACTTAAAAAAAATCCACGTAATATCATAGTTTAAAGAAAATTATCTTGTAGTATGACGAATGCATGCATACTATCCGGGATGTAGCATATTCTTTGAATACGATATATGAACCACCAAAACTGTTCAATGTAATAGTCAATGAAATCCATTCAGATTTTAATATACGTGTATCTCGTAAAATAAGGTTATACGTTTAAGTAGTTATGACTAGTTATCATTGTCTCACTCAGGGTAGCAAAAAACTCAGGACCAGCCCTTCGATATAAAAGGTATCGAATTATCGATTACAGATCGAGTATCTTAGTGTATCGAGTTCTATCATACTTTCTTTTAACTTAGTATAATTTCCAAGAGTACGTCATAAGAATGATATTTTTCTAGCTTACAGTTGCAAAATACGCAACGTATCCAATATCTTTGAATTGAAGTTAAGTCTTCAAACAATAGTCTTTAATCAAAAGTACCACCTTATTATATGGAAATTGGTTTCAAATGATTGAGACTTGAGAGTTGAGAGCTATACTCTACGGAAATGAATTACGAGTATATATTTGTATTGAAAAACATCTTCATGTTACTGTATCATCATGAATATATATGTACCTCCATTATTATACCGATGAGATTTATGATGGTATATAATCTATTTTCCACATCATTCATGATGGGTGTGTTTCAGGCTTTCAGCAGCGGAAAGCAGTAGCAAAAAGCAGTAACGTTTATATAGTAGACTAGCTAAAAGACCCGTGAAATTCACGGGTATTTTTAAGAATCATCAAAAAGTAGTGAATGATGTTGTGTATTATGAAGTTATAATTAGAAACAACCATATACGGTAAACAAATGTAAAGTATGCAATTTTAATAACGAAGCGTACGCTATATGAAACAAAATAGTCAAATAATCCAAAAACAGAAAATAAACATTTTCAATCCTTTATTTCTACTAACGCGAAATACTTGTACATGTAGATGTGATCATAAATTGTGTAGCACTTCTTTGTAGACCACGTTGGTGGTGAGATTAGTGAGATTTCCATCTTGGTCACGAATAACCATCTCCAACCCTTTTTTTTCTCCTAATGGGAGGGATAGAAACATATAGCCGGCAATGTTTAAGAACAGGTCGTGAAAAATACAAAACGATTGCCAGAGAGATTGTCCCTGACTTCTGTTGTTTGTCATCACGAAAGAGCGGACACGTGGAACTGTTTCTTTACAATCTTCAACAGCAAATGTTTATCAGAAGGTCTGGTCGCTCTTTCATGAAGATTGTTGTTGAAAATATCACCTTCTGATAAACATTTGCTGTTGAAGATTGGACACGTACTGTGTAGAAAGACCCACATCACGAAAGAGCGGACACGTACTGATTAATGATATGTTTATCAGAAGGTCTGGTCGCTCTTTCGTGAAGATTGCTATTTAATATGAAAATATTAAAGACCAGACCTTCTGATAAACATTTGCTTTAATAGAAAGACCCACATCACGAAAGAGCGGACACGTACTGATTAATGATATGATTTCTGATTGATCATAGGATTTCAATCATCCCAAAAATATATTTCAAACATGACATGATTATATTAGTTTTCATATATAAAAAGGGTGTTAATTTTTGCCTTGTGACAACACTCGAACCAAGTATAAAAACACTTTAATAATTGAGTGAATCTGTGATGCTGTCTAGGGCATATAAAAGAATCAAGTGAACAAAACTAAAATAAAAAATTATAATCTTTAACAATCGAACTTTCAAAAAAAAGTAACATAGTTCGAAATTTTAACAATCAGACTAAACAAATTATACGAGTTTTCATTTATAAACTTTAACAATCGAAACCAAATATAACAACCAAGTGAATTTATTTTAAACTTGTTAACAATCACATTTTATTTAAAAAAAAAAACAAAAAAACAAAAACAAAACAAAACAAAACTTTTAGAAGGTTAACAATAAAAAAGATGGAGCTATTTTTTTAAAACTTACTTATAGTATTTTATTAGTATCTATTACTTACTTTTAAGTAGACATCACTAAACCACCTTTTCACTTTTATAACTATTGACAACCTAATTAATTGTATATAAAAATTACAACAATAGTGATACCTAATTATACTGGAGTGGGGCATGAGAAAGTAAAATGTAAAGTGATTATATTTTTATCACATAGCAAACCCGAGAGTAAGGATACTCACTCTGATAATATAAAATTTAACATGAAGTAAATTCAAAACCATGGTATTACAATTATCCACTTAAATGTTGAAATAAAAAGCAAGCGTGTTGCGTAACCAAATTGGTGGAATTTTGTCTAACATTTTACTAAAATTGCCCAACCATGGTCATACAATGGTCATTTTATCTGATATGCATGCAATTGAAGTAATTAGCAAGCAACTATTTAAGTTCACCAATAATTAGGTACCATATGCTCAATGTTAACACTTATAAATAGCATCTCTTAAAAATCTAAACAAATCAAAGCAAGTTATGCATGATTTTTATGACGATCTTCAAAGGACCGAATATTTGAAACATCAAAACATAAATAAATTGAAAATCTATCAAAGCATGCGATTACATTATACATGTTTCTTATCAAATATTTGCATACCTTTAAAAGAAAATGATGACCTTTCAATGTATATGGTTCTTTTCATGGAAATTTATCAAATACTACATCCTCCTGTATAAAAACAAAAACACAAAGTTAGTTTTTTGAGCACAGAAACAATAATAGTAATAGAAAAAAAAAAAAAAAAAAAAAAAAAACAGGGGCTCATCTATATAAAATAGTAAAAGCTTGTGCAAAATAATGACGTTTCATTATTTTGGGGGAAAAATCATCAAATAGTAATGACGTTTCATTAATGTTTCAATTTAATCACTCATTTTTTTTTATTGTTATTATTATTATTATTATTATTATTATTATTATTATTATTATTATTATTATTATTATTTATGGTTTTACCACTTAACTTTCACAAGTATTTCATTCTTATTAATTTTTATGCTTGTGTGAGCAAAACCGGAATAGATTTCAAATTTTGTTACCGTAGTATTTTGTGACTACTATTTCTCTTTATGTGTGTATAAGTTCGTTGTAAATTGACTTAGTTGAGATTAATGAAAATCAAGAGGTGTGTTTATTATTAATGTATAACCAAACAATGCACTTATTTTAAACATTTACACAACAATAAAACACTATTAAAACTTGAATGATTTTTGTGGTTGATCATATAAAGTTCGAGTGACTGAATAAAAACGATGGTAAAACTTTTTTAGGCCATATTTTCCCTTAAATTCTCTACGTAAATGATTCCAAAATTTAAAACACAATTGTCAATTGCAAATGACTTTCTAACTGGTTGACTTGATATCAGTTTGAGCCAATACGTACTATCGATTCTCTTAACAAATTACTGTACTATGTTCAAAACACGGTAAATTTAATGTATCATAATTGAATAGAATGAGACTATAAAATATTATTGTTGTAAAACTATCATCTATAGGAACGACATTAAGCATCAATTAACACTTTACCTAAAGCTATCATGTAGGAATATGATCAAGATTATCATGTAGGAATATGATCAATATAGCAATTGAGAATCGAATAAATGCTTATGTGTTAGATTACCTTGTGAATAGATGAAGATAATAGAATCACTCATGCTCAACATATTGAGATCCACCTGTTTAGAGGACTGAGATATTCGATTACTTTGAATCCTCGCAGTGCCAGAGATTAAAATAGCTTCAAACAAATACTTTCAAACATTAATTTCATAAATAATGATTGTGTTGATTATAAGATTATTATATATTGTTTTCATGGACTCGATTGAGGTAGTAATCAGATTTCTTATTTCGGGAAAGATTTACACATGGTTTGAAGAAGAGGCTAACTGATTTTCGTAATATCAATGCTTTTCAAAAGTCAAAGGCGGTCACAATTAAAAACTTAACAAACTTATATACGCGCTTATATAACTTATTTGAGGAAAGTTGCTATAATCACAATCTACTATTTAGTTGACCAACTTATTGCAGGAAAGTTGTAATAATCACAATCGATTTATTAATAGCGTCTTTTTAATGAGTAAATGTGTTCTGTTGATAAGGGTTGAACTTTGCCACGTGTCATAAGGAGGAGAAGAGTTATTTTTTCCCCCAAAATTGTACTTACTTCCGTTCCACTTAATGTTGTCTACTTTATTTTTTATTCCATTTTGATACGTGACACTGACGTGTCACAAGAACGACACATCAGCATCACGTACCAAAATGAAACAAAAAATAAAAGTAAACAACATTAAGTGGAACAGAAATAAATACACAAACCAAAACGATACATTAGTGAGAGTACGTAGCTATTGTGCGGCCTAAACCCTTAAGTAAATCAAAACAATGTTAAAATAAGGTTGCTACTAAATGAACCCTTATTCCACTAAGCAAACCTAACTGAATTTAAAACATCAGTCAATTTTATTGAAATTACAAAAACTTATACAAATGTATTATTGGGGAGGTAACAGTGGTAATCTATACTACTTATAAAACATATTGTACCTTCTCTGATATTTAATTTTTAAGATTTCCATATTTAGATTTTAAGTAAAATACAAGTGATAAAACATAAAGCACAAGTATGCTAAGCACAAGAAAAACAAACAAAACACTATTCAACACATACAATTAATACACAATTTAATTCACCCCTCCACTAAAATATACAACCATTTTACCACATGGTACTACCTAAGCAAGCTAGCTACCAATCTATTGTTAAAACCATAATCCAAAATATTAAAAAGACTGAATTTCTAGAATCCAACTCATGTATTCAAGTACTCCTAGCCAAGAACCCAAGCAACATGACAATGTTTGCTTCCACAAAATACAATTAATAAAACACGCGGTACAAACCAATCAATAGATTAATACAAGTAATAACAGTCAAAAATATAGATTAATGAAAAAAATAACGATGCAGCTTTGTTTAATGGTCCATAGCATCCGAGTTTAAAGAAAAAAATATTGGAATATATAATACAACTACAACATCAAATACATTACCAAATAATCAAACACACTTGCTGATTTACAATGCCACAAGAAGAACTCAAACTAAAAAAATGGTTTTTCATTTACAGCAAAAAAAAACCAAAACAACATGTTATCAATGACCTCAAACACCCATAAAACATCATTGGCCACCAAAACAATAATAACACAAGAGGAAGAATCGATCTCAGTTTTGTTCAACTTACAAAGATTCACAAGTTTTTTGAACATACAACCATCATAGATCTATTTGAAGACAAAACTTCTCTTTTAATATTCGAACACTTAACGGAAAGAACAAAAAAAAAAAAAAAAAAAAAAAAAAAAAAAAAAAAACGTGTTTGTTTACCATGGGTAATTTATCCCTTTACCCAAAACAACAAACGTGTTTCATTCTCGAATTACAGGATTAGTATTTGTGTGGTACAGGTTTTTTGCAATTAGATAGAAGAGGACATATCTAACTTGTGGTTTGAGATAGAAAAGTGGCTGCTAAAGTTTTTGAGAGTATAATTAGGTTTGTTATATGTGAGTGAAATAGGTTAAGTTTTATTTTGTGGGCTGCACTCTTGTTAATTTTTGCTTGGGCTTTGTATCATTAAGATGGATTGATTTTTGTGTAAGAAAGTTTGTGTTGTACGTTATTGGTTATCATAAAAAGAAAATTTGGTTACATTTTATTGTTTAATCCAAATTTTGAAAGGGCAAGCTAAATTTTTGCTACTAACAGGTACCCGCATGTTGCTGCGGCAGGTATCTTGAAATAACTTTAAAAAAATCATGTAGTCATTTTGAACAACAAAAAATCGTTGCTTACTAAATATTTATTATTACAACTGTTTAATAAAAAAACATTGTCAATGGTTAAAGAGTTGAAGTATGACATAAAATTCTTGACATCCGTACATTTATTCTAAAAACAATTGTAATAAACTAAAATACGTAGTTCATCGCAAATCAAAATACATAAAGCTATTGTTAGAAAAAACATATAAGTAAAAAATGTTTACTCGCCACAAAATTTAGTCGCAGGGTACCCGCCGCCGCATCGCGCGGGTACCCTGCTAGTGAGTATATAATATATTTAATGGTAAAAGTTTAGAAGTTTGTTGAAGACAAAAGAAAATAAAAAGAAAATTAATTAATAGGTAATCAAGAGAATATGAAAAAGCTGATTCCGAATTCTAGATGTCTGCTCGAAGCTTGTCAACCCCTCTCGTTTTCCAGCCTATGTCTACTGTGGACGGGAGTCGTCATGATGCTGGTTAATGGTTGCTTGTTTAGTTTCGATATGGGCATTTGATTCTGGTTAATGGCTTTAGTTATTGTTCCAATTATATAAGGTGACTTAATAAAATCTTTTCAAACATAAACAACTTAACGTGACTCAATGACATCTGGTAAAGACCAACTACAAATTATTGGGAAAAAAAAAATCATATAGTTGAATGATCAATGCATTCCAATTATATAGCGTAACTCAATAAAATCTTTTCAAACATAAATATCCTAACAAAAATACTTGAGCGCTTATATGAATTGTGCGTTGACCATCTTATTTCAAGAAAGTTGCAACAAAATCGTCCCATCAATGCACATCCTTTTTCTTAAGCAAAATGTTCAATTTGCGAATGCCCAACAAAACCGTCGAATAAATCCACACCGTTCTTTTCTAAAATCAATTGACAATCTAATATACATGGTGTGACTAATACAATACCATCCCATTTCTTCATTCGAGAAAACTGAATCACAACGATCAAGAGTAGAGCATCTTCACAGGACCTTAAAAAATCAGAAAGTTGATCGACGAATGCATCCCACGACATAAATTTCAGTTCAGCTCCCCTGAAAACCAAAGATATCATAGACTTACTCATAGTCCATAAGCTTTAGAGGTTTCGTTCTCCCTGTTTTGGAACTTGTAGCAAAGTAGTCCAATTCTTTGGACTCAAAAACGTGACCAATCACGTCTACAAAGACCAAATCACATGTTAAATGTACATAATCTATTATGAAGACGTAGTATACGTGAAATTGAAAATGCATACAACTCACCGAATTGACCAATTACATCAGTTATACACTCCAATATTTTCTTACTCTGTTTGAAGTCGAAGCCGTGAGCTGAACCAATAAAATCATCTATCCTCTTAACCAATATCCTTTTATTGAAGGTAAGCCGCATTGGGTTGAAACTATTCGATAAGAAAACTGGATTTCACCAATACCATACATTTGCAAAGTAACGTACAACTTCACCTTCATCTAACTGGTGCTTGAAACCCAGGACCAAAGCCATCCAAACTGTTTCTTGCATCTTTTTAAACTGAAGTATACCATCCAAAAACAAATGAGTGGGTGCAACAACAAAATTGAACACGTAATAACAATGTAAAACACGCTTCAGAATACGTAGTAAAAAATTGGTGAATACATGTTCGTCTATGATTGATCATTTCAAGATTGATCACCTTTGGGTTGTATTGAAGGCTTGAAGCGATTGTATCCAACTTAAGACTTGCACAACACTTCTATATATTTAGTGCATCATTTGAGCTTACACATATACGGACCAACACATCTAGTGCATCACAAAGTTTCATGCTTTCAATTAAAGACAAAGTTTCATGCTTTCAATCAAAGACATGTAAAAGTCAAGTTAGCATCATGTATAAAGATTGAACCAAAAAAACGTAAATTTGAAGCCTTAAAAATGAAAAGTACTTCAAGATTTTGGGGTCAAAAGGTTGAATATTCTTGGAGAAAATAAGCAAACGTCTGATGCTTTTTGTTCAAATGTTGAATATTAAATGCTTTCTTTGCCACATGTCACTTGGAGGTTAAAAATTATTTTTAGAAAAAATTAATAGCAAGCTGATTAAAAACTCTGTTTTATTAGATAAAATAGATTTGTGAAACTAACGTTTAAACAAAATCTAAAACGCTACATGTTACTTGTAAATTGTGCTAGTTGCTTCACAACGTTTCAAAATGTCGCGCACCAAAGAAATCCAATGTAGTAAACTAGAAGCTAAGGACGTTAGACATCAAAATCGTATATTCTTATGATTTTTATTCAAAATACCCGCAAAAGATATAGGTGACGATCGAGCAAATCAATTTCGATCGTTAATTATGAGGTAAAGACTAGGTTATACGTCGATCCACATGATGCAGATATGGCATTGGTCATGTGTTTGATCTTAAAGAGATAAAAATGATATGGCGCTGTGGTAGCACAAGGGTGACCCCATAAACCTAAAGTCGCCATTACTATTAGCCTTACGAGACCACGACATTATTTTGATAAATGGTCCCCTATATATTCTTTTTGTTTCTGTTTTTATAAGCTAATGTATGACACTATGACCCGACATATGTCACATGGCAATCATATTTATATGAGTTGGACATTGATTCCAAAAACATGATGAACTTATTATAATCACACACACAAAATAATCCAACGCAAGATATAAAGGATTCCACGATTTTGTAGGTGTACCAAAACAACTTGTCAACTTGTCATATTCGTATTTGAATTTTAAGACATTGAATAATACACTATTTTAACATTATTATAAGTTTTAAATCTTGTATAGTAACACTTATTCTTATTCTTTGAGAGAAATAATAATCAAATTTAGAGAAAACCAATTTGCTATAAGCAAAACACTTTGTTCACTATTTATTCAATCATATGGTCTTTTGAAATCACTCGTTTGACCCGCCGGTAAGAATATCAGGCTTTCAATGAGAAGGTCAAGAGTTCGAATCTAACGAGGAGAAAATAAATTTCCTTGTGGCCACAGAGGTGTACCTGCACCAACTACGAGGTATCCAAAAAGGTTGTTAACCTGAGAATAGTCGGCTCGCAATGTCGATTCAGAAACACGGGTAAAAAAAAAACCACTACTTTAACTGATATGAAACATATAGTAATTAAAACAAGCTAAATAACACAAATGCATTTCAATGATACTCAGTAAGATCGAATAAGTAATTTCGAATGTAGTTCAATTATACAAACTTTGTTACGATCATGTAAAACCGATGCCTTAAAATTTATTTCGGTTTTAGTCGAACTGAGTTCATGCAAGTTTTCGTTTCGAATATCTACTTGTGTGTAACAACAACCTATTAACAATACATAACCCCAAAACCTCATTAAAAAAAAAACATGACATCTTTAAATTCCATAATTACCATATATTTCACATGTTTAACGAAGAACAAAATGAATGAAAAACTTGCCAGATCACTCTCATCGTTGGAACGTATTGAACGAAAGACCCAAAACAGGTACTGCGAACGATGTTTCCAGCATGAGTCTTTGCTGAAACGTCTCAAACGAACCACCGGCTTCTATAACATCTTTCAAAACCGAATAATAGTACTCTTTGAGCTTCTTCAAAGTGCATGCTTGTTTCATCTTCATCCATTTTATTCGTATCTTTCTGATCATTCTCACGAATATTTGTCTTCTCCCGCCTAATCTAATGGTTTGCACCTTCTTCTTTCTCCTCCGTAATGGCCATATCCTCGGACGACTGGTCGTCCGAGATATGATAACCGTTGTGTTATCCATAGTGTATGTATGTATGTTTTAATCAAATGTGAAAGTTAGGTTAGTATGGATTTCATAATATAACCTAATGTGTTCTCACATGGGGACCAGTTAACTTGGGTTATTGTGGGCCCATGTACATCTGTTTTATTTTAAACCATTGTTTTTTTGGAATTTAATTTCCACACAAGTTACATCAATAAGTTTGGAGAACAAGTTAAGAACATGTCATATATAAAACCGTCCGTGAAATATTATCCACAAAAAGGTGTCACTTCACTGGAACTCGCTAATCCCGGGTGTCTTTGTTCATCCTATAAAAAATAGCTTCGACGACTCTTCTGGCCTAGTGAGGCACCAACTGGAGTTAACACGAACCGAGACCCGAACCATGATCTTTTATTCAGAAAATCTTTCTAGTAAGACCATGAGTTTTTCTGAGGTGGGTACCAACTGAGCGAAAGTACTTTAGTTGTCCATGAAATATGATAATATGGTTAATTTGTAATGGCCTACGTGTTTTGTACCAAAGATGTTCACGACAAATTTAGTTAGTAAAGGAATATTGGAATGTAGTAACGGTATTGTAACGGAATATATACGTGTTTGGCATTTTCATATGTCGAAAAACGAGTGACGATAAAAGAGCATCGACATAAGAACAAGCCTGATCAGCTGATCTTATCATTTTTGAACACATTATGCATGTATTTTACGGCCAATTTAGATTCACGAGTTAGGACCAATGTTTTAAAAATCGGTTTTCTAATTGACCCGGTCGAGCAATCGGGTCACGGTTCAACCAGGTTTTTCGCTCAAAACCACCTTCACCGATTCACGATTCAACCGGTCGGTTTTATAACACTGGTCAAGACAACACATCGTTTTTCATAAAAAACATGTGCTAGCAGACAACGGTTATTGAACTAAGCCTGGAAATTATCAATTTAACATTGTTTATAGAGTAGATAATATAAACAATACTACTCGATCTTCAAAGTTAGCAAAACAAGAAATTATCCATAGTAAGCTCAATATTTGATAAAATCATTAGCAAAGGAATATTTTGGAGTTTTCATTGGTTCGGTTTTCGGGATTTTTGATTTATTCGGATTAGTTATTTTGGTTAAAAAAAATTAAGGGTAAAATCGAAAAACTGACCGAATCAAATTGAATTAAAACATATCCAAATTCGGTTCGGCCGTTTTGGCAAATTTTGTTCGATTATAAATTCGGTTAGGTTCGATTTCGGATTTTGATTCCTGAGGATAGTAGAAGTGTATAAAAAGCATTATGTTTGTTTAGCTTTTATGTTTACATCCATGCCCGATTAAGGGTATTTGGTGACTAATCTTGCTAAATGGACTAAACCATTAGATAATAAAGTAACTACTTATTGGGCTGGTATACTTTATTGGGTTGGGCCTGTAAACTATTTTTAAGACTTTGGTTCTTCTTCGAATTCATTACTCATCGACTATCAAATAATCTTTAACGAGATTGGCAACGACCGGCCGCGTTGCGGCCGGGCATGTTTTTTATCAGTTGTATTTTGTATAAAATATGGTATTTTGTTTATTGCCGTTAATTATTGGCTAGTAAAAGCGATGGTGCAAATATACTGGGATTTTTTTTTAAGATTTTTTTAACAAAATAATGTCTTTTAAGGAGTTTAGTTTCACATTAGTAGATTAGAAACATTTTTTCTGATGTAGTATAATTATTATTGATTTTTTGTTTGTTGCACCCATGTAAACGGAAGTTAAAAGCAGAATTAGCATGAAAAAAGAAGTAAACATCAAAATAGAAACATGAATATACCTTCTACAAATGCTTGGTGAATTTTGTAGCCTACAAAGGCAACAGTAACAAATGAAAAATCAAGCAAGACCAAAAAATGTGCATGCATAACTAAAAGATAACAAAGTTACCTTCTTTACCAAGATCTACCACCGCTTTAGATGAATTTTTTCAGTTTTTTTTTTTTTTTTTTTTTTTTTTTTTTTTTTTTTTTTAATTTTCCAGATAATATTCGTTTCTTTCTTTTATGTATGAGATTATCAACCAGTAAAGTAGTGTAAGACAATAGAGAAGGTTCATGGCACGTGAACATTGTACTTGAGATAAAGTTTCAACCACACTTTCAAGTGGTTTGGTAAAAAAAGGTCTGAAGATAAAGTTTCAACCACACTTTCAAGTGGTTTGGTAAAAAAAGGTCTGAACAACCAATAGATGATCGACGTATAGTTCAAAGCGCACGTGAGGTTTTTATTGGGCTATGTTTTAAAGGATAAGCACACGTAAGGTTTTCATTGGGCTATGTTGTAAAGGATATTGGACAATAATGATAAGGGCAAAAAAAAGGCGGGAAACCCGCTAGCAATACGTCGTCGTTTTTGATGACTTTTAATATATTTATATAATTTTTATTTTTGGCTAACTAGATAGAGATTAATACGAAGTAACTTTTGTAAAATTATAAACAAAGTTGAATTGGATTATACCCTTTTACAAAAAAGGCCGGTATTTGATAAAAAGTCGTACTTGTAATTTACAAATTTGATCTTTCTAGTAATTAGGTGTAGTCACTAGTCTAATCCATGCTCCTCTAAAAGTTTTTTTACATGTACCACAACATTCACATGCTTTATATCTAACTAGTTATATTAACATCAACCATTTGCACCATTTTTGTTATAATCTACTTAAGAAAAGGTACTACAATTACTAGAAAGATCAAATTTAGAACTTTAACTTTTAATCAAAGTTATTTAGTTATATTAACATTAACCAAGCTCACTTATTCACTTTTTCGCAGTTTAATATTGTAATTTCATGACACTAGTTAAGTCAAAATAATCTAAGTCCTTACCAACAACAACCATGGACTGATGGACAGATCATGAGGTTCTTGCAAATCACATAAATTTTTTTAGCGTAATGTAAATATTTGTCAAAAATCTTTTGATTTTTTTGGAATCGAACTCGATTTCACGTTTTTATGTTACATGTCTTATTTAGTTAATCCATCATCTATGCCATACAAAATTTGTGTGGTTAATCATAGTTTGCTCCAAATCCGCCACTAACAAAAGGGAACTGATTTGCACACCACAACTTTTTATTCTTTCACCACAACCTGTGAATTACAGTGTTGTACGATGTGTTATACACCTTGTACAAAATGGTGTTTTTTTTTATCAAAAAATTTGGTGTACAAATCAATCCTCCTAACAGAAACAACAATAAGTAATAATAAATGAATGAGATATATGTGCATGTCTAACACACAAGATTATGAGAAAATTATGCTTAAAAAAAAAAAAAAAAAAAAAAAAAAAAAAAAAAAAAAACTACTGAAATTATAAGCTTGTTTGACACACAATAGTTACTTTCATTAGAGAAACTTCATGTAGCTTAAAACCCAAATCATACTTTGTGTAGCTTATAAAAATATTTACAGCTATAGGTATGTTTGGGAGAGGGGCTTATGGGGCTTAGGCTTTTAAAATAAGTCGGTTTATAAAATAAGTCTCGTTTGTCATGCGAGCTTATGAAATCATAAGCCTCTAAAAGGGGCTAAAAAACTTAAGACCAAAGCTTTTAAACAATAAATTACTTATTTACCCACGAAAATATTTAACATATACAAAAACTCATTTAACGATGTCCTTTTTAGTAATTTTGCAATAATATGCGTAAGCTTAAGCCCATTTGCCAAACAAATTTACAAAAATACAAATTTCAACTTTGGCTTATAATAAAAGCCCCAGCTCCAGCTCGAGCCCCAACCCATTTTGTCAAACATACCCTATATCTGAATTTTAAATCTTTTGGTTCATCTCTATTTAGAGCTAAATCTCCAGTTTCAGAAACAGTTACGTTCGTCAGAGATAAGATGTAGAAATTAACTTTCGTTGAAATCAAGGACCAAAACAAAAAATAAACTTCACAAAAGGACCAAACACAGACACCAACAAAACCCCATCTCTATAAATACAAAAAAAATATCTAACCAACCACATCAATCAGTTAACCCTAACCAACAAGGCAGCAATGGATTCCGACGTAGCAATGGTTGACACGTCAGCATCTTCATCTTCCTCCTCATCTTCAAAGAAAGGGAAACGATTCGAGATCAAAAAGTGGAACGCCGTTTCTCTTTGGGCCTGGGGTCAGTTTTTTATAAAATTTATTTTATAAAAATTCATGATGACGTCACTCTAATGTTTTTTTATTTAACTGAATTGATGCAGATATTGTGGTGGATAACTGTGCGATTTGTAGGAATCACATCATGGATCTCTGTTAGTATTTTTTTTATTTTATTTATTTTTTTTTTTAATTTTTTTATTATTTTTTTTAATTTTTAGAATTTAATTTGATTAGGTATCGAGTGTCAAGCGAATCAGGCGAGTGCTACTAGCGAGGAGTGTACCGTTGCTTGGGGTACGTCTCGCTTCCAATTCGCTACTTTCGTATTTTAATTATATGTTTGTGAATTCTGTTATAAATATCGTTGATTATGTGGTATAGGTGTTACATCTAGCTGCCGTAGCCTTAGTGCCGTTACTTACGTAGTTTCTAAATAGTGCTCGGGACGTTTTCACTATTTTAATTGTGATGTTTGTGAATTGTGTTATAAATGTCGTTGATTGTGTGTAGCTGTTAGTATCTAGCGCCGTAGTGTCGTTAGTTACTTAGTTTTTCTTAAGTGCGGATTCTATTAGCGGATAGGTTGTTGATGAATTGTGTTATAAATATTGTTGTAGTGTCGTGATGTAAGGTAGGATTGTTGTTGCCCGTAGATAAGTTAGTTTTTAGTTTTGAGCGCTAATTATTACGTTACGGATTGTATATATTGTTGTGCTATAGATGTAAGGTAGGATTGTTGTTGCCCGTAGATAAGTTAGTTTTTAGTTTTGAGTACTAATTATTACGTTACGGATTGTATATATTGTTGTGCTATAGATGTTAGGTAGGATTGTTGTTGCCTTAGTTAGCGTTAGTTGTTGTAACAAGTATCTTTGTACTTGATTGCCTAGTCGTAAAGAGGTGTATAATTTGCAATTTCCTGTGGTTGTTGCTGTAGATAAGTTAGTTTGTGGAGATTGTATATCGTGTTTAGATTTTAGTAATTAGTTAGGGTAGATTTGGTAGGAATGTTGTTTAATTATTCGCTACTAGTGAATTGTGTTATAAATTCCATTGATTGTGTATAGGTGTTAGTATCTAGCGCCTTAGTTGTCGTTACTTAGTTAGTTTGTTTATAGTGCGGAATCTATTAGCGGATAGGTTTTGAGTTAACAAGAGGTTGTTGATGATATTGTGTTATAAATACTGTTGTAGTGTCGTTATGTTAGGTAGGATTGTTGTTGCCTGTAGTTAAGTTAGTTGAAACAAGTATATGTGTTGTAGATAGTAGATATTGTTGTAGTGTCATGTAGGTAAGTTAGTTTTTAGAGATTGAGTATATCGTTGATTATGTATAGATGTTAGTATCTAGCTGCTGTAGCCTTAGTGTTGTTAGTTACTTAGTTTCTCTATAGTGATCAGGACGGATTCTATTAGCGGACAGGTATTGAGTAGGTTGTTGATGAATTGTCAATTGTGTTATAAATATTGTTCTAGTGTCGTGATGTAAGGTAGGATTGTTGTTGCCTGTAGTTAGTTTTCGGAGACTGAGTTTATGTATCAACGTGTTAGTTTGCATTAATTGTAGTTGTAACAAGTCTTTGTGTGCTTGATTTAGGTGATAGTAGCCTTAGTGTCGTTAGGTACTTAGTTTCTCTCAAGACGGATTCTATTAGTAGATAGTTTGTCTATAGTACATCGTTGATGAATTGTGTTATAAAAGTGTATGTAGGATTGTTGTTGGCTGTAGCTAAGTTAGTTTTCAGTTTTGAGCCCTGATATTTGTGAATTATTACATTACGGATTGTATATATTCGATGTTAGGTAGGATTGTTGCTGCCTGTAGATAAGTTAGTTAGGTAAGATTGCGATTTCCTATGGTTGTTGATGTAGATAAGTTAGTTTCCTATGGTTGTCTAGATTTTAGTAATTAGGGTAGGATTTTTTTTTACCTGTAGATAAGTTACTTTGTGCAGAATGAATATGTAGTTGACCATGTATAGGTGTTAGTATCTAGCTGTTGTAGCCTGATCATTAGTGTCGTACATGATGGATAGGTTTTGAGTTAACAAGAGGTTGTGGATGAAGCAGTTGTTGTATGTGTATGCGTGATTGCCTAATGGTAAGGAGGCGAGAGTTTATAAGCGAGTTGTTGATACAAGTGTCAGAAGCACCTACTCTGCTTTGTAGGCATTATTGTTTTACAACTTGCTGTCATTGTTCCGTGTAGTTAAGCTTGATAACGGTGATTGAGTTCTATGGATGATTGTTTGTCGAGTTTATGATCTTATATATGATTACCGGTCGCGTTTTAGATTACCTGAATTGTGCTAGGGATAATATATTGCTGTATTTTCGGTTTGTTTACGATGTAACTTAAGGATTGTTGTGGATGCTTTGCTAGATTGTCTTACCATTTGTCATGGTTGTTGGCTTGTTACTAGTAAATAAGCTAGTTTGCGGAAACTGAGTTTATGTATGAACATTAGTCGTGTTTAGTTTTCTGTGATTAGTTGTGGCAGCCTGATAGTTGGTGTTGTGGTACTGGTTTTGTGAGGATGGATTCTCTAGGATAGGATTTGGTGGATGGAACTACTAAGCATTAATGCTGTAACAAGTCCCTTTGTGCTTGATAGCCTAATATTAAGGAGGTGAAAATTCACCAGAAGGTGTCCGATAAAGCCTGGGTGTGCCTGCAAATTTGTTGCATTTAATACCTTATTTTAATGTTGTTATTATGTGTGATCCTTGAGCTTAAAAATATGTTATCAAAATCATTGTTAGATTGGTTTAGTATATCAAATATCAAATTGACATTCTTGAATTCCATCATTCTAATGTCCTGTGTAGACAAGTGTGTTCATAGTATTAGGAATTTACATTAATGGAAAATTACTCCTCTATTGTTGGTGGCATAAAATCTTGACTAATCTGGGTGATACTATAACTACTTGTCACCTCCGGTATAGCTAGGTCGACCTGTATTGGAAGTTTTATAATAACAGATGGTATGCGAAAGATTTTGCTTCATGATATGTGTACGTAACAAGAGTTGATGTTTGGTGTTTTCAAGATATGACAACAGTGTTGTGCTCCTTTTTCTGATTTTCTTACACGAAAACTACACATTATTTTGCTAGCACTATTTGAATGGAATACAATAGATAAAAATCATTCTCCTTTACATACCCCAGCATTTGCAGAGAGCCACAATTTATGAACATGCACTCTTTATTGTGATTTGACAACCAAGAGTTTAATTTTGTGTCTGACTCCATGTCAGGCTTTCTAGGCTCATAATGCTGGTAACCATTCCAAACAGCCATGGTTGAAAAGAAGCATGTTTTATTCTCCATCTTTTATTTGCATTGTTGTTGCATATTTGTATTTTAGGCTATTAGGAAATTATAAATTTGGTCATGGGTATGTAATTGTGCCAACATACTAGAATGTGTCAGATATCGCCAATGCTCTGTCTTAAAGTTTCACAAGAGGTGTTGGCCATTTTTCAAACCAGCTTTCTTAAATGGTTTATCTTTTGATGTATCAAACTGAATCAAGAGTCTGGAAGTAAATGTATTTTCCATCTCGCCCCCCACTTTTGTGACTGTAGCTCTTGATAGTTATGGACTTATGGTTAAGTGATTAGCTATCTTGACTGTACAAAATGTTGATCCGATACGGTGCCTAATTGCATTTAGGTCTTCCGCATGGTATTGGGGATGAACCTTATTTGTATTATAGGTTGTATTATAAGCTTTAAGGAAATTATAATTTTGGTTCTGCTTTTAATTATAGCTTATATGTGATGTAATATGTAATTGTGCCAACATACTAGAATTGTCTGATATGACTATATGAGCATATCACCGATGCCCTATCTTAAAGTTCTACAAGAGACGTTGACCGATATTTTGCTCTAATTTTTATACGGTTTATCTTTTGATGTATCAATATGAACCAAGAGGCTGGAAGTAGATATAGATATAGAGCATGTCTCCCCATTCATACCTGATAGTCAGCTGAGTAAATGGATTTTCCATCACTGCCCTCACTTTTTATGATCAATACGGGATTTGAATAAGTCAGCTATTGACAGTTATATGGTCAAGTGATTGCTCTATTGACTGTACAAAATGTTGATCCAATACGGGAAGCTTTTGGTGCGGGTCAGGCTGCGCCGTCAGGAAACAATATTTAATGAATACAAAATTAATTTTTTACAATTATTTAGTGTGCCATGATTACAAAACTTATATTATTTTAGTAATGATAGGAACAGATTTAAAAAGTTGATTTGATTAATACGACACTCTGCCAGCTTGGTTGAATTTTGTGCTCATTTAAGCTGTTAATTTGTTTATAATTGTGTGGCCTGGTAGAAGGAAGACAGTACCCAATTGACTTATACATAAGTAAACGTGGCTGTGAATTACTGCTACTCCTAGTAGTATATTGACAAACTTGCATGACACAATCTGTGCACCTCCTCTGCTCGAATTCCTTATTCACTGGCAGGGGTGTACATCCATGCTTGGTTGCGTATGCTACTCTTTAGTGCATCTGTTCTGTGTAAATTATTATTGGGTCCGTTAGCCAGTCCCTGAATCTTTGTTAATGATTAATGTTACACTCTCGCAGGTGTCTGCAACCATGCATTCCATTTCCATTGCATTAGCCGCTGGTTGAAAACACGTCAAGTTTGCCCTCTAGGTACATAACTACTCTTTAAATATCACGCTTCCTTTATAATTATCTTTGAAACCTGGTGTTAACTGCTTGCGCCTTCTGTTTCTGCAGATAACAGTGAATGGGAGTTCCAAAAGTACGGTCACTAAAGAATGGTACAATTGTGGAGCATGGGAGACGTTTGTTGATTTTTCTAAACTCTTGTGCTGTCGGTCATAGGTTTTGAAAATTAATGCCGAAAGTTTGTGGGATTTTGTGTATCTTCAGATTTGTACTGAAAGATCATGGAGTCGTGCATTAATTCTGTTGATAAATTTGAAAGTATATTTTCTGCGGAGATTAGTAAATACACTTGTTTCATGTTTGGTTGAAATATATTGCTTTCACATAAAATGTCATTATTGAATGCTCTCTTAGATTTATGTTATTATACAATGAACTAAAATCTACTAGCGATCAAATAAATAACAATCTACATGCGCTTTTGATGCCACGAAAGCGTTCATATCATGCATTTAAAAGCATGAGCATGGGTTAAAACAGCAACAAATTGAACATTTAGGACATGACGGATTGCAGCTGCAACGGCATGAAATCTCGGGACACTTGCAGCATCCTGAGGTACATTTTTTCCCTTGGTTGTCACTGCAACAGCAGTCTTTTGCCGGCGGACAGCATGAGCAACATAAGTTTTTGTTACAACCACCACAACAGCAACAACAGCATAACATCGAACCGATCTTTCTCCTGTAAAAACAAGAAATTAGGATAGACAGCGGGATAATTGGTAATGGAATCATGCATTGTCCTAAAAAGATTGTACAAAAGTCTACCGAAAATTCTTCCAGAAGCCTCTTGATTTACCATGTGGCTTATTTCTGCTCCAAAAAAACACTTAAAACAGTTAACTTACTTAAATCCTGAAAGTGGATAAATCTAGGTCGAAGAAATCATACAGTGCTACGAGCGGATCTGGTGTAGCTTCCACATAATCGCCAAGCCTGTATTCAAATATCGTTTGTCAAAAGTGGAAATACACCAATTTAGTACAGGAATGTATGATTGTGGCATACTCTTTGCAACATCTTGATGCAAGTTCAAGCTCTGCAAGTGATTTAATCTCATCCTGTTAACAATGTTACCTCGGGTTAAGCGAGTCAGTATCAAGCATTTGCTATAACAAAATAACATCAATAAGTAATACAAAAGAAACCTTATAGCAAAATGCAATGAAACTAGAATTTATGGGGGCATATAAAACAGCTTATTTGCGCCAGGCCGCCAAATAAGGTGGTGCTAATAAGCTGTTGGGGTAATCGAAACAGCTTGTTAGTGTAATAAGGTGCTTAAACAAGCTTACACATGTGTTTTAAGCATTGATTACCCAAACTAATTAAATTGTAAAAACCCTAGATAACTAATCACCAACTAATAAGGCATTACAACAAACCTGAAGTAGTCCAATCTCTCGTTCGAGAACCTGAACCTTAGCAATCTGACGACGTTTACCATACAAATCAACAAAAACAAAAGAAGAAGAAGAATTAGGAGACAATGAAACAGGTGACATTGAAGATGAATATGATTCATTTGAAGTACTTCCATCCATCACTTCACAAACTCAAACTGAGCTGAAGCCGGAAGCTGATTATACTCTTCCTAGCTAGATACTACTACTACAACAACATTGTCAAGTTGTTAAAAAATATGTTTGTTAGTTAAAATATGGAGTAAATGCAAAGTGAAAGGTGGTAGTGAATCTATGTCAGAAAATTAAAATAAAAATTGATGAGACGTATGAGAGCATGTGGTGTGATGCTTTGAAGGTCAGAGTGTGAGAAAGCTTCTATGTATTGTCACGTGTGTACTTCTTGTCTTGTTTGTCTATCTTTGTCTATTTTGTACTTTACTTTTATTGTTTTCTTGTACTATGGTGTATCAAAGGCTCGCGTATCAAAGAGTGCCTGGGTTAATCATTTGGCTTTTGAAAACATTGCTTTCCTTTTACATTCTTGTTTTTTTCATCAACTCACTTTCAAATTTCAATCATCATTGATAAGATATATTAGACTGATATTAATAAGCTCAAACCAAAATCACACCTCACACCGTCACATCAGAACCACATCAGCTTATTTTCTTTCAGACCAAAACAAGTCTAAACACTCGTAGTAAGAGAATCGCACTCACAAAAAATATATATATATATAAAATTAAATAAAAACAAAAAAATACACACACAAACCAAACATTTCATTCGATCTGGTAGCAGACCAAATGAATTGGGTGGGGTGGGGGGGAGGTGCACGCGTCCGGTGGATTTTGGGGTAATAAGGGGCACGCGTCTAGTGCGTTAGGTTTGGGCTAGACCGAAAAGGGGTAACACCCATTATTACATTCAATCTTAGACGGAGTGTAATAAGGTTCTTCAGGCGACTTTCATCTTCTCTGTAACTTCAACTTTTTTTCTTTTATACAATTTCGTGACCAACTTAATGTAACAAAGAGACCGACACTATAAAAAAACATACCCATATTAACACATTTTAAATAAAAACTCACACACACAAACATGCACACAAGTCGGTCGGGAGACCGACCTTCTTCTCCATTTTTGCTTATGGGACGCGTTGCATGGGGAAAGGTCTGATAAGGGACGCGTTGGCCTTGGTAGACCGAGGTTGGGAGACCCCACCCTTAATTCCTTCTTAATGTATAGTAGTTGACTACAAGTATATTGCATTATAGTTCTAATTTGAATAGGGAAGTTGCTCGATTAATCCACTGTTTTCGGCTTGTAGAGCGTTACATGTTTCTTTGTAAAAACATTGAAAATCGAGAAAAGTTGACTGGCTTACACATTGAAGATATATGAAAGACAATATTGAGCTCATCCTTACGAAAGACTCGTTACACTACTTAAAAAGAGTGTCCGTTCATACTAAGAAAACGTTAAATTATTTTTTTGCACAAAGTTCATTTTTATAAAAATAATTTAGCTACTTATCCAAGGATTTGAAGGATCTCAAGTCCCCACCAATAACCTTAACAATTGTTTAGTGTATAGTAGGTACTTTATATCAAGTAAATTTGTTTCATTTCATTTACACCTGTGCACTCGTTTAATCCGCCTTTCTAACCACAAAAGCTTTGATTTTCACAACTCATCAAGTGAATGATCATGTATTTTCACTTCTTATAACCGTATCAATAATGATCGAATATTCATTGTAACTCGTAGATTTGAGTACTTACTAGTTGCTACTTGTTAGAAATTGTTTTAGGGTGTGACGATAATATTGAATAATCTTCTCAAATCGTGTATGTTCACTTTTTGAATAAAGTATTTGAACCTTTTAATGACTGAGTATCATGAAATCTTTATTGGGATAAAATAAGAAGAACATTTAGTTTCTAGTCACAAGAAAAATAAGCAAAACAAAGAGATTATGTTAAGTTTTTCATATGTTCAAAGGAGACCATATAATATGATATAAACAAATGGAAGTTAGCAATTACAAGGCGGTTAAAATAGTTGGTTCCCAACAGTTTTGGCAACAAATGTACCGTTTGGGCAACAAGGGGCGCTACCCCTTGAAGGCTTGAACCCAACATGTTTATTGTGGTGAAAACATATCAACTCAAACGAGTTTGGCTTCACACTTCCTTAGCTCGTATCCGAGTTTGATATGAAATCTCAAGGGTCTATAGTAAATCGTAATTACATAAAATAGTTGATTACACTAAAATCACCATCACTACTATTCGGTCCATGTCCGGGTCGATCCGGTCCAACGAAGCATAATGTCCAGTTGTGCGTAAGACTGTGTAACACTCCCAAATTTAAGTTTGTAGCAGCGGAAAAGTAATTTGGGTGTTACGGGGAGGATCGAAGTTATAATCTCATAAAACAGCTTAAAAGAAGCTTTTTGAAAGTTATTTGTCATTCAAATAATATTTTTGATAAAAGAATGAACCATTTGATTTAAAATCTTTTTAAAAGATGTAAAGGCTTGAAAGAATGACATATTTGATTTTTACACAATTTTAATTTATCAGAGTAATAAATGTCCGCTCCGTGTCTTGTCATGCTCCGTTAAATTACCTGAGATACACATGTTTAAAAGTGTCAACACAAATGTTGGTGAGTTCATAGAGTTTTATGAAAAACCATTTATTTTGATAGATTTCAGGAATATTTGGTAATAATAAATACAAACAGTAATGGAACAAGTATTGAGTAATGTTAACTATAATCACAAATAAATCATATAAATATTCAATCAAATTCATATAAGGGATCAATAATCCTAACATGAGCTGGAAACTCAGGATGCTAATTTAATCAGATATACAATTCAAGTATGGTCAAATTCCTATACAACTGTATCTAAATATATGTTGAACACATACATTTGCTTATAGATATTGCACTAAGCCTCATGACACGCAAAACGTTAACAAAAGAGGTGTTTTATCAAATCAATGATAAATTTTGCCCTCTTATAATAGGTGATTTGCCAATTCCTATTTTTACTCAAATATAGTGTATCACGACTAATACGACTAACCATATGCATAATGGCATTCCGTCAAGTATTAGTGGGATCGGAGGTCAATCCGAAACAGGTTTCGAAGCTGTTCACTATATTCGCGCTCACATAACAGTGATTAATGGTTCATGATTAAGGGACTTTATGGCGATAAGGTAACTTAGGCAATATCAAGGTAATAATGGGATCATTCAGGATAACATCATAAAATCAAGTATCATACCACAATAATCAGTTTGGAAACATTTTCATCTGAGTATCAGAAATTCAGTTTAGTATTTCGCCAGTAACATATGTATATCACATACCACAATAATCGAATTGGAAACATTATCATATGAGTATCAGTATTTCAGTCAAGTAATTCATCAGTACGATATATATATCACATACCACAATAATCAAATTGGGAGTATTATCATATGAGTATCAGTATTTCAATTAAGTATTTCTTCAAGTATTGTATATATCACATCTTAAATCACAAACCATATTAAATAAATATCAATTAGGAAATTGATTTGAATCATGTATTTTATTCATATACTTATAAAATTATCAAAGTATATGTAAGCATGTATCTCCCTCAATGAGTTGAAAACAAGTTGATGAGTGTCTAAATACTCATCATTTTATACCAATCTGAACTGCCAAAACACATAAAAACACTCAAATATGTATCAAAATACTTAAAATATCTTAAAGGTGTATTTTATAAGTTTCAAATGCAAAATATGCAAAAACAGATAAAAAACGTACAAAGTTTGCATAATTGGCAGTTTCAGTCCCTCAAGTTTCATAAATTGGCAAAACTAGTCCCTGGTTATTCTAAAAACATGAAAAAGTCATCAAAGGTCCTTTTTAATCATAAAGTTACATATTTAGTCCTTTGGTGCAAAGTTTCATAAAATTACAAGTTTAGTCCCTATACTTTGGAAATTGACAGAAATGGTCCCTGGGATGTAAAAACTTTGAGAAAATCAATTTTGGTCCTTGTACTAATAATCTTTTGCAGGAATGGTCCTTGGGTGATAAGTTTGGTGAATTTACATGATTGGTCCCTGAAGTTTCACAGTTTGGCAAAACAGGTCCCTCAAAGTTTCAAACTTGACAGTTTTAGTCCCTGGGTGTTCAAAATGGTAAAATTATCATTAAGGGTCCTAGGGAATTCATAATTGTCACTATTAGTCCCTGGATGAAAAGTTTGGAGAAATTACATGTTAAGTCCCTGGAGTTTCAGTTTTGTCAATTATAGTCCCCGGGTATTTTAAATAATAAAAAAATCAAATATACCCTTGTACTATTTAAATCTTGGCAAGTTTAGTCCTTATTTAAATTATGGGAAAGTCACCAATTCAGACCCTCAACTTTGGAATAATTACAAAATTGGTCCTTGTGTGAAATAAACCAAACGGATCCCTAAAATATTAAACCCAAAATAAATTACCCAATCCATAACACAAACAGCCCACCCACCTATTCCCAAGGCCCAAAGTTACAAGCCCAGTCCACCCCTTTGGTCAAAACCCGGTCAACACAAACAAAACCACCCCTTTACCGCCCTTCTTCCCCAATACCACCCTCCACCTCTGCAACCAAAACCACCCTACACCTGGCCTTCCACCTCAACTCCCACCTCTCCACGCAATTCCCCCAACTCTCCACTACCTCCCAAACCCATTCAATACCCGTAAAACCCTCCACGTTTCCCTGTGGAGACTTTGGCGCCAAGAAACAATTTAAATGGCCAAGATGTGTTTGACCAATCCAAAGGCTCTCAATTGGTGGGAAATATCTCTGTGGGTCCCAAAAGCTCAGAAAAACTCTACAAAAGGGAAAGGAAGCAGAAAAGATGGAGTATTAGTTTAGTCTTAGCTTAATATAATCGTAGGTAGTGTAGAATAAGTTCTAGTTGTTATTTTCAGTTTCAAACACTTGTATTCAGTTCTTTTGATGTAATTCAAACTTTATTTCAGTTCAATTTCAAGTTTAAGTTGAATATCTCACTTTATGCATTTTCAAGTTTGATCAAAAATCTCAAATTCTCAACTGTTGTTGTTAGTTGTAGTTAAGTAAGTTCATAAGCTTTAATAAGCTCTGACAAAGCTCATAAAAGTCTTCGAAAACCTTAAGTATCTGTTTAGTTTATAAAAGAAGAAAATACTAAAAAATCAAATAAAATAGTGAAAAATAAAAAAATCAAAAGAGAAGAAAGAAAGATACTGAGAAAGGTGCAATCTGGATTATTTTGGTATTAGTAGTCTTGTGGAAGACTGTTAGGAAAGTTCTTGGTTGTGGTTTTTTTGTTTTCTCAGCTTGAACCATTTGTAAGTCTCAAAGCTTGATTTTTTCATATTATTATTATTGTTGTTATTAGTAGTAACTTAGTGGTCATTTAACTTCCATTTGGTATATTCAATCTATTGCAAACATAAAACCAGTATAGTTAGTTTTAAAATCTTATAGTTTTAGTATTACATAGCAGTTAAAAGGGTGTTTGGATTTGGCTAATGCACTGAGCTTGGGTATTTGTTACTTGATATAATTTATTTAGACACATAACATATGCCATAACTAGGTCTGTGATACCCATAACTTGGTCACTTTAACCTAGAAAGTCAAAATCACTTTCAAAACATCATAAGCAGTTGACTGATTGAGCTTGACACTCCCAATTCAGCCATTCTTGCTTATCTTTTGTTATAATAGCTTAATTAAGTCCTAATATATCATATTACATCATAATCAGTAGCTAGATTAAGCTAGAAGTTCATATAAGTCAAACTAGCAAGTTTTCATCAAAAGTTAATTTTACACTTCTCAGATTTTTACAAATCTTCAAGGATTTGTTTAGAATTTAGGAATTGGATCTAGGACTTGAAATTTGTTTTAGTAATAGACTACCACCTTATCTTTGAGTTCCCATACAAATTATATTTTTAGGATTTTTGTAGTGGGCCCCACTTACCCTCAAACTCACTTGCAGGGCAAGGTAACTGCCCTGCATCAGCAGCTCAGGCCATCACCACCACTTTGGTGGTGATTTGTGGCCACCTCAGTGGGCCCCACCTGTAATACTTAGCATCTTTCAACCCCCTCCTAGTAGACTCTAAGGTTTGACCTCTAACCCAGTGGACCCCACCTAGATTCGCCATTGAATTTTGTCCCCTAAATCTGTCTCAGTCCACAATAAGCAAGTGCTTATTGTGGCTTATTGGCTTATTCAGTGAACACTTATTGATTTTTCTTGCTTAAACAGGTTTACTTAACTTATTTGAACTTGAAAAATCCATAGTGGGTCCCACAATAGCTCATTTGAGCTTATTTGCTTAGCTAGTCAACTAAAGTCAACTGTTAGGCTTCTTAGCTTATACACAGCTTATTATTAAGTTATAAAATTATTGTTTTTATATTATTAGTTATTTTTATGTATAATATAGTTTTGTAAAAGAAAAATCAAGTAAAAACAATATAATAGTAAGTGATAGTTTCTATTTAATTTAATTTAATTTTAATTTTCATTTTTAGATTTTAATTAAGTAATTTGTGTTTTTATATTTTTATTAATTTCCTCTTTGGTTAAAGTATTTTTAATAATTTTCTCAGATTTTTGTTTTTTAATTTAGTATTTATTATAATTAATAATAGTTTTATTAATAATTAATCAATAATTAAGTTTTAAATAGCATAATTAGTTTTTATAAGGTAATACCTAGTTTTTATATTTTTTATAGCTTTTATAAGTTATAAAATAGTTTTATAAATTTTTCCATAATTTTCTAAGTTAGTTTAATTAATATAAATAGTTTTTAATTAATAAAAAGCTCATAAAAAGACAAAAAGATTTATTTTTATTTTTTATACTTTCTTCAAGTTTTATTTTAAGTTTAGAAATTATTTTTACTAGTTTTTAGTTTAATTTGTAGTATTTATAATTTTTAGTTTGATTTAAATTAGTTTTAATTAAATAGTTAAATAGTTTTTAATTAAATAATTAATAATAAATAATAAAATAATCTAAAAAAATAGTTTTCTTTTTAATTTAATTTTATTTTAAGTTTAAGTTTATAGAATTTTCAATTTTAACCCTTGTAGTTTATTTTTCCTTAAAACTCACCTTTTTCTTAGTACGCAGTCGCGTCTGATTTTAAATTGGTGTACGTTTATACGTTTTAGATATCTAGGTTTCACGTAATCGTTCTAATTGTTTATTTAAGTTATAAAACCCTAGTGGAATTACTCACACACACTTTATACCTTTCCTGTTCACATTCACTCAATCACAGATTCGTTTTTAATACCATCACAACCTCGTTGGGACATTACGACCCGGGAAAACACTGTATTTCACGGAAGCATTTGCCTCAGCTGTTTGAATATTATAATTGACCATTCACAAGTGGTTGACCAATAATTATCTGACCGTTTGAGGCGAATCAAAATTTGGCGCCGCTGCCGGGGAGGTTGTGCGCATATTCTAAACGATTTTGCGTATTAGTGAATCTGGATATACATCCATTGTATATTTACCATCTTTTATCCATATTTTTATAAAACAAAACACAAAAATATTCACCTTTACACCCCTACCTATTTGATTCTTCATTTCTCATCCCCAAAACCCTTTGATTCTACTTTCTTCCACTTGTCCCATAATTAATTCTAATGGCATCTCTCGATGACGATTTCTTTAAACAAAGGGCCTGTAAAAGTAAAGTTGAAAAACTTATGGCCTTGACAAAAATGTCGAGATGTTATGTTGATTATGATGGACCTTCGATTCCTATTCCCTCTCCGGTGAGGGAAAGAGATCATGAAACCGAGGTGACAAAGGACCTTGTACTTTCCTCTGACGATGGAGGTGCTAATTACGTCCAAACCACGGTTGTCCAAAAACCTGAGCTCACAAATGCTCCTAAACCTTCAAAAATCAATCCTGATCTTTCACGGTTTATGGTTAAAAGTTTGTCAAGCAAACGTACAGAGCTTAGGGCAATTACTGAAAAGAACGATTTGCCTAATCTTCACAATTATCAAGAACCAAAACCCGAGACCATAACGGAAGTGGTGGAAATTCCTAGCTCTAAGAGCACACCACTTGTCCCACCTCCAGATTTTGTTCCTTGTGACGGTTGTGGTGAGTCGCTTTTCGGTTTTCCATGTCGTTGGTGTACATGTGAACAATGTGGTAATGATATTCAAAACGGGAGTTGTTTGTTTTGTGGATCGAGTAATTCATTTGCTTATGATCCTAAACAAAACTCATTCAACAACTCCTCAAATTTTTCCAACTACCCATCACATTCATACGAGCAAGAATCATATTATCTAAATATCAATGATGCTTCGTATCATAATACACCAAGCCAGACTCAACAGTTTAACTGTTGTGAGTACTGTGGAGGTCCACACTTTAGCTCTGATTGTCAAACAAGGAATCCATTTCCTTGTAACAATTACAACTATTCATTTCAAGACCCACCTCCACAGTACCAAATGAACCAAGCAACTCCTCATGAAACTCAGCAAGACCTTTGTCTAAAGGTTCTTGAAAAACTTAAAAACATTAGAGAGGATTTGGCTAATATGTCGTCTCACAATGCACCAAGTTCTTCTTGTGTATATTGTGGGGGTCCTCATAATGATGATCAATGTCAACCTTCCGGTTTTGACACATCCACACCCCCACAGTCTCCACTCACTCAATATTCTCGTGATAAATCTATCACGGAATTACTTGCTGAAAAACATGCTGCTAGAGACGAAAGAAGCGTGGAAGAATTACTAGTCTTAGAACAAGCAGCTATAACACGTACCAAATTTCAAAATGCTGCTTTTCTCAATGAGGATGATGAAAGTGATGATACCTCATCAAGTTCATCAGTTGAGACTTCTTCCATGGATATACAGGGAGAAAAGAATATAACTGAATCACCAGCTGTAGAAATAATGGAACTTGTAGAATCCATTACTGCTAGTCCTTCTCATCTCCCTCAGTATGATGTTATCACACCCGAGGTTCCCACTCACTCTCTGAGCATGGGGGACGAGCATCTTGACACTGTTCCTAATAAGGAATCGGACGAATTCATAATGTCTAGTGTTGAGAACCTTGTCTCAATCCCAAGTGAGTCACAGGGAATTCTTGATCTTATGTGTGATATCCCTCCCCCTCTTGTCTTTCCAAATGATCATATTGAAATGTTCTCTGATTCGGATGAGAACTATTCTTTATCTTGTGGAGACATAAGTTATGTGGGGGAATTACCTTCTGAGCTTGTCAACTCAGAAGAAGAGAATGATGAAGAAATAATTCAAGACGAATCTCTTCGTCTTACCTTACTAAATTCTAATCTTCTCATTTCTAGAATCGAGGCTTTTAATAAAGAGCCTATTTTATCTCCTATCCCCGTCAAGGATAGTGAGATTTTGATCAATGATTCTATTCCGGAATTGCAAACGTTCCATTTTGATCAAACGGAAGAGAAGATAAGTGGCAGTACCACTTCTCATTCTTATAATTCTCTCCCCGTTTATGAATCATTTACTATTGAGGAGTTCCCCAATGAACTCACTCAAAACAATCCCGAATACGAATCATTCACCTTTGAGGAGTTCTCCTGTGAACTCACTTATATCATATCTCCACCGGAGTATGATACTTTTTATTTTGATCTAGACATACCCATAATATGACTTGATCAAACGAGCTTAAAAGAGGAGATTCATGAAACAATGAATTCTCCTATTGAAGATGAGGAGTTAGTTATGATTTTCATCATGACTTTCTTTCTTTTTCTTCATATATCCTGTTCCTTATCCTGTTCTTCACTCTTTCGGGAGTGAAGACATTGTCTTTGATCCCGGCATTCTCATTTATAAATTATGAGCCGGTTACTTATCTCATCGGTGTGGAACTTTCACGTGCTTCAAATGTTTATCCAAACGTCTTGAATGAAAGTCCGATGCAGATTGTCTTTTCCACATCATGCTTCCCCATGGACAAATGAATTCGGGGTCGAGTCAAGTTAGTGACTCGGTAATCAAAAACATTAGCATGTATATAGGTTTTCACCCGTGTACCACCCTAGTGTGGGGGAGATGCCCCACATGTTGTATATATATATATCCTCTAAAAAAAAAAAAAAAAAAAAAAAAATTATTTTTTATAGTGATAGCTTCTATTTAAGAAGTTTTATCTAAAAAATAATTGTATGTATATACATCTTAAATAAAGGCTATGGAATATTTTTCTTCTTACGTTCTAAGTTCGGTTTAACACCCGGTACTTTGAATATTGAGGACAATATTCAGTTCTAAGTGTGGGGGGAGATTCGTTATTCTAACGAATTTAAACACATGTTCCATCAAGAACCCCCATTTTAGCCAAAATTTTAAAATTTTTTCTCACTTAGAACGCAATAAATGGTATCAATCCTCCATGTCTAACCCACAACAGGATTGGCTAATCCAGGAACAAACGGCTCTTGGTAAAGACATCTCAAAACCGTTGATGGCTTGCAATTTGCCAAAAATTGTATGGTTCCTCAACTCCCCATTATCCTCAAAAGCTAATGAGTTGGCTAGCCCGCAAGATTATGGCTTGTGGTAAAGGCCGTGGAAAAACCATAATTGGTAATCAGCTCACCAAGATGTTGACTATTCCATCAAGAGTTGGCTAGTCCAGAAGCAAACGGCTTTTGGTAAAGACTAATCAAATCCGTTGACAGCTGGTGATTTGCTAAAAATCACACGGTTATCAGGTGTGCCACGGTTCTTACACCTGGCTACTCCAGAAGTGATGGCTTTTGGTAAAGAGTTTTTTCAAATCCATTAAGTTTTTCTCAATAGATTGCTAGGGACTAGCAATAGTTTAGTGTGGGGGATTGATGAGTGTCTAAATACTCATCATTTTATACCAATCTGAACTGCCAAAACATATAAAAACACTCAAATATGTATCAAAATACTTAAAATATCTTAAAGGTGTGTTTTATATGTTTCAAATGCAAAATATGCAAAAACAGATAAAAAACGTACAAAGTTTGCATAATTGGCAGTTTCAGTCCCTCAAGTTTCATAAATTGGCAAAACTAGTCCCTGGTTATTCTAAAAACATGAAAAAGTCATCAAAGGTCCTTTTTAATCATAAAGTTACATATTTAATCCTTTGGTGCAAAGTTTCATAAAATTACAAGTTTAGTCCCTATACTTTGGAAATTGACAGAAATGGTCCCTGGGATGTAAAAACTTTGAGAAAATCAATTTTGGTCCTTGTACTAATAATCTTTTGCAGGAATGGTCCTTGGGTGATAAGTTTGGTGAATTTACATGATTGGTCCCTGGAGTTTCACAGTTTGGCAAAATAGGTCCCTCAAAGTTTCAAACTTGACAGTTTTAGTCCCTGGGTGTTCAAAATGGTAAAATTATCATTAAGGGTCCTAGGGAATTCATAATTGTCACTATTAGTCCCTGGATGAAAAGTTTGGAGAAATTACATGTTAAGTCCCTGGAGTTTCAGTTTTGTCAATTATAGTCCCCGGGTATTTTAAATAATAAAAAAATCAAATATACCCTTGTACTATTTAAATCTTGGCAAGTTTAGTCCTTATTTAAATTATGGGAAAGTCACCAATTCAGACCCTCAACTTTGGAATAATTACAAAATTGGTCCTTGTGTGAAATAAACCAAACAGATCCCTAAAATATTAAACCCAAAATAAATTACCCAATCCTTAACACAAACAGCCCACCCACCTATTCCTAAGGCCCAAAGTTACAAGCCCAGTCCACCCCTTTGGTCAAAACCAGGTCAACACAAACAAAACCACCCCTTTACCGCCCTTCTTCCCCAATACCACCCTCCACCTCTGCAACCAAAACCACCCTACACCTGGCCTTCCACCTCAACTCCCACCTCTCCACGCAATTCCCCCAACTCTCCACTACCTCCCAAACCCATTCAATGCCCGTAAAACCCTCCACGTTTCCCTGTGGAGACTTTGGCGCCAAGAAACAATTTAAACGGCCAAGATGTGTTTGACCAATCCAAAGGCTCTCAATTGGTGGGAAATATCTCTGTGGGTCCCAAAAGCTCAGAAAAACTCTACAAAAGGGAAAGGAAGCAGAAAAGATGGAGTATTAGTTTAGTCTTAGCTTAATATAATCGTAGGTAGTGTAGAATAAGTTCTAGTTGTTATTTTCAGTTTCAAACACTTGTATTCAGTTCTTTTGATATAATTCAAACTTTATCTCAGTTTAATTTCAAGTTTCAGTTGAATATCTCACTTTATGCATTTTCAAGTTTGATCAAAAATCTCAAATTCTCAACTGTTGTTGTTAGTTGTAGTTAAGTAAGTTCATAAGCTTTAATAAGCTCTGACAAAGCTCATAAAAGTTTTAGAAAACCTTAAGTATCTGTTTAGTTTATAAAAGAAGAAAATACTAAAAAATCAAATAAAATAGTGAAAAATAAAAAAATCAAAAGAGAAGAAAGAAAGATACTGAGCAAGGTGCAATCTGGATTATTTTGGTATTAGTAGTCTTGTGGAAGACTGTTAGGAAAGTTCTTGGTTGTGGTTTTTTTGTTTTCTCAGCTTGAACCATTTGTAAGTCTCAAAGCTTGATTTTTTCATATTATTATTATTGTTGTTATTAGTAGTAACTTAGTGGTCATTTAACTTCCATTTGGTATATTCAATCTATTGCAAACATAAAACCAGTATAGTTAGTTTTAAAATCTTATAGTTGTAGTATTACATAGCAGTTAAAAGGGTGTTTGGATTTGGCTAATGCACTGAGCTTGGGTATTTGTTACTTGATATAATTTATTTAGACACATAACATATGCCATAACTAGGTCTGTGATACCCATAACTTGGTCACTTTAACCTAGAAAGTCAAAATCACTTTCAAAACATCATAAGCAGTTGACTGATTGAGCTTGACACTCCCAATTCAGCCATTCTTGCTTATCTTTTGTTATAATAGCTTAATTAAGTCCTAATATATCATATTACATCATAATCAGTAGCTAGATTAAGCTAGAAGTTCATATAAGTCAAACTAGCAAGTTTTCATCAAAAGTCAATTTTACACTTCTCAGATTTTTACAAATCTTCAAGGATTTGTTTAGAATTTAGGAATTGGATCTAGGACTTGAAATTTGTTTTAGTAATAGACTACCACCTTATCTTTGAGTTCCCATACAGCTTATATTTTTAGGATTTTTGTAGTGGGCCCCACTTACCCTCAAACTCACTTGCAGGGCAAGGTAACTGCCCTGCATCAGCAGCTTAGGCCATCACCACCACTTTGGTGGTGATTTGTGGCCACCTCAGTGGGCCCCACTTGTAATACTTAGCATCTTTCAACCCCCTCCTAGTAGACTCTAAGGTTTGACCTTTTGTTTGACCTCTAACCCAGTGGACCCCACCTAGATTAGCCATTGAATTTTGTCCCCTAAATCTGTCTCAGTCCACAATAAGCAAGTGCTTATTGTGGCTTATTGGCTTATTCAGTAAACACTTATTGATTTTTCTTTCTTAAACAGGTTTACTTAACTTATTTGAACTTGAAAAATCCATAGTGGGTCCCACAATAGCTCATTTGAGCTTATTTGCTTAGCTAGTCAACTAAAGTCAACTGTTAGGCTTCTTAGCTTATACATAGCTTATTATTAAGTTATAAAATTATTGTTTTTATTAAAGTTAGTTATTTTTATGTATAATATAGTTTTGTAAAAGAAAAATCAAGAAAAAACAATATAATAGTAAGTGATAGTTTCTATTTAATTTAATTTAATTTTAATTTTCATTTTTAGATTTTAATTAAGTAATTTGTGTTTTTATATTTTTATTAATTTCCTCTTAGGTTAAAGTATTTTTAATAATTTTCTCAGATTTTTGTTTTGTCATTTAGTATTTATTATAATTAATAATAGTTTTATTAATAATTAATCAATAATTAAGTTTTAAATAGCATAATTAGTTTTTATAAGGTAATACCTAGTTTTTATATTTTTTATAGCTTTTGTTTTGTCATTTAGTATTTATTATAATTAATAATAGTTTTATTAATAATTAATCAATAATTAAGTTTTGAATAGCATAATTAGTTTTTATAAGGTAATACCTAGTTTTTATATTTTTTATAGCTTTTATAAGTTATAAAATAGTTTTATAAATTTTTCCATAATTTTCTAAGTTAGTTTAATATTATTTGTAATTTAAAATAGTTTAATTAGTTTAATTAATATAAATAGTTTTTAATTAATAAAAAGCTCATAAAAAGACAAAAAGATTTATTTTTATTTTTTATACTTTCTTCAAGTTTTATTTTAAGTTTAGAAATTATTTTTACTAGTTTTTAGTTTAATTTGTAGTATTTATAATTTTTAGTTTGATTTAAATTAGTTTTAATTAAATAGTTAAATAGTTTTTAATTAAATAATTAATAATAAATAATAAAATAATCTAAAAATATAGTTTTATTTTTAATTTAATTTTATTTTAAGTTTAAGTTTATAGAATTTTCAATTTTAACCCTTGTAGTTTATTTTTCCTTAAAACTCACCTTTTTCTCAGTACGCAGTCGCGTCTGATTTTAAATTGGTGTACGTTTATACGTTTTAGATATCTAGGTTTCACGTAATCGTTTTAATAGTTTATTTAAGTTATAAAACCCTAGTGTAATTACTCACACACACTTTATACCTTTCCTGTTCACATTCACTCAATCACAGATTCGTTTTTAATACCATCACAACCTCGTTGGGACATTACGACCCGGGAAAACACTGTATTTCACGGAAGCATTTGCCTCAGCTGTTTGACTATTATAATTGACCATTCACAAGTGGTTGACCAATAATTATCTGACTGTTTGAGGCGAATCACAAGTATTGGAAATGGGGCTATGACTCACCTCAATTGATGTTGGGATGATGAAAAGTAAAGTCGGATGAGATTATAAGAATGATTTTGGAAACGTCTTTGATACGGAACCTGATAAATAAATTTATCTGAGAATATAACCAAATACTATTTGGTAACCGAATAACGATAAATCTTTAAGATGAAAATATGATATGCGAATGGAATTATTATGTTTATAATAATATGATGAGACGTGCTATTATTTCTAATGTTTTTCCTTTTTAACCATAATGATAACAATACGTAATGATAATTAGTTAAAAGTCGTTATATATATTATTAACGTAAAAATAAATAATATATAAATAAAATGTAATAAAAATGCATATGACGTGATGGGTGACGCAACTTGTTGCTCGTTTGGCTGCCATCTTATTATAATCCATTAAATTGTTTTTAGTTAAATTATATTAATGTGATAATGTTTTATTAAAAAAAATAATATATATATATATATATATATATATATATATATATATATATATATATATATATATATATATATATATATATATATATATATATATATATATATATAATATGTTGGTCCTTGTCCTTTTCCAGTTTTTACACTTTTTATACTAACGGCGTTAGCGTTACACCGTTAGTCCTTTTTATATATAATTTACAATTATAGTCCACTACATGTCCAATATAGCATTCTAAGCTTGGAATATTAAATAATATCAAGTTTTATCCTAAACTTTCTGTTTTGACAGTTTTAGTCCAAGTTTTTAAGGTTTGGCAGTTTTAGACCTTTTAGGTGTCGTCGCGTTACATTTTTAGTCCAAACGTTCAAAAATTATGGGAAAAATTATATTAAATTTTCTGGAGCTTATTGAAGCTTATTAAAACTTATTTCAACTGCTTATTTGCAAAAATAGCTTATTTTTCAATAAATGGGCTTTAACGAGCTAAATTAAAGGCCCGTTAGCGTTTAACGATCCGTGAGCGTTGAGACAAGTTGGGCTTATCCCTAGACTCATTTTTAATGCTATAAAATCATATCAAAAGAGCTTTTTGGTCCAGCTTATACGGATTGCTTATTTTCAGCTTATTGGGCTTTTCAGTCCATTAAGCTTTTATAACTAGTTTTAGAAAATGGATTTAATCACTTTACTTTGGCCAATTTAAAGGGTTTAAACGAGCTTATCATTACAAAGTATAAACACGAAACTTGTAGCTTGTAGCAAGGAGAAATAGGTTGTGTAAAAATATTGTATGCTTGTTAAGTCGAATTGAGTTTTAAAGGGTCCTTTTGGTCGCGACCTGGAACTATTTTCTGGGTAAAAAGACTTAGAAAAATTCTAAGTGTTTATGATATGTACGAGTTTTGCAATTCACTTTGGTCGATTTAGAAGGTCGAGATGCGATTATTTTTACAAGTTATCTTTATGAAAGTTGTAGATAGTCATGGCGTCTATGAGGTCGTGTAAAAATATGACATGCTTGTTACGTGATTTTTAAAGATATACGAGGATTTTGTGGCTTGCATGGGACGTTTTATTTTATACAAAGAGTTAGAAATATTTTTAGTTATTTAGAGTTTTTACACCTGATTGAAACAAGGTTTAAAATAAGTTCATATGATGTTTGTAACGTAAAAATAAACGTGAAACAAGTGTGTGCCGTGACTCCTAGGCCTTCCAAGATAGAGGCTAGTCACGTTTGTGTTTCTATATAATTATACATATGCTTGTATATATATAAAACTAAATACATTTGACATGAACTAGAAAATGATGCATGGACATGAATTACGTATAAGATGAATTCAAAAGAGTTGGAAACGACTTACTACACCTTCAAAGGTGGTAGAGGGTCGTGAGTGATGAAGGAAACACAAGAATTCACACGTTCGTTTAAAAACCCAAGTAACGATTTATATATATTTATATAACTCGACTTCACTTGTTTGCTTCCAAATGAACATGCGACTCACTTCTGGTATTTCAAGGATGATTTTATGAGTGAATAAGAGTTGAGAGAATGATATTTGAAGTAGAATGAAAGGTTGTGAACTAGGGAGAGTTATATACTAAATATATATAATACGTATGGATTCAAAATAGAGGGGACAAGCTCTATTAGGCTATGTCAGTGAATGGATGGCTTCTAAGAAATATCTCTGACACTCTATGACTTTGAGAAAGGAATGAAAAGGTAGGAAAATTGGATTTGCTTTGTGTAAATATATTATGTCGACATATATATATATATACAAGATTTGGAAAATTCGTGTGAGGCTTGGTTCTAGCTAATGAAACTCATTATTAAACATGAAAACATGTTTGAAATATTATTAGGGTCATTTAGAAACAAACCGGGATTAAAATGGTTGAGTTTGGAATTTTTATATGTGTCGAATGGGTTGGATTTTCGCCAAATACTTTGCCTCTATTAAACGTATCAAACGTTCGTCTTAGAAGCTAAAATTTGGCGTCCTAATTCTTTGGTGGGTAGACAATTAGGAGGTATAAAAATATATACATGTTGTGTTTAGAAATCGAAAAATATTAAGGCGTTTTGGAGAGGATCTGGTCGATTTGGAAAATGAAATAAAAAGGGGAAATTGGGCCCTTGATGTTGGGCTGGTGAATAGTACGCCGGTCATAGGGGTTAGACTGGATTTTATTAAGGCCCGTTTGGTTATTTAGTGTTATTATTAGTGAAATAATTAAGTTTCGTTAAACGTGTCGAGAACTTGTTCCGTCATTTGGTGAATTATGGGATGACGTGATTTCGTAAATATAGTATAATAAGAAAAATTTTAAATTTCCCCGTAAAAATGGTGATTAAAAATAATGACGAAGATTAATATATAATTAAACGTTGTTAATTATATGGATTTTTGCGAGGTTTTACAGTACCCACATGTCGTTCTGAATTTCGTCCCGAAATTCAAGTTTAACGTGATTACTGGAGTAGAGAATTTGAACAGAGGGTTGTCGAGAGATTTTTATTCCTAATATTAAGGAAACGTGATTCAATTAGATTTATCTGTATTAAACAAGACAAAATAACTGATGTATTTAAGGGTTGTGAATAGTGAAAAATAACGATCAGGAATAGTGGAAAAATAACGGTTAGTGAATAGTAAAAACTAACGGTCGTGAATAGTGACCTAACGGCTATATTTTTAGCCTATAAATACTCCATTTAATTTCCTATTCTTCCATTAACCATTTTCCTATCATTTCACATTTCCTATTCTTAATCCTTTTCTCTCATTACATACTTCCTAAAATGCCGAGCCTAATTACTATTATCGCAATGGTATATATCGTTGTTGCCATCACCTATTTGACTTTTGTTCCGGATGAAGATTATGTAGTTTTGGTCGGAATTTTGGGGTTCTTAATACCACTCACGGTTCTATCATATGTTGTTGATAAGATATGGAGGCACTAGTCTCAAGCTAGGTTTGTTTAAAATGTATCCTTGTTATGTTTCTATGTAATCCTCAATAAATATGAAATAATACTTATTTGTCTTTATGTTTAAGAACTAGGCTTGCTATTGTTTCTAATGGTGTACTTATACTTATCTTTTACAATAATCAGAGTAATTCATCCTATAGTAGTTCTTGCTATAGTACTGTTGATGGGAATCCTTATTGTTATGCCGGGTCAGCCTATTGAAGATTCTACGCTTTTTATTGTAATCATTGTAATAATAGCACTTCCTATGCTAATTATATGCCTATGTATTAATTTCCGTGGTCTCTAATAAAATTTTCGCTATTGATGTTTTCCATAAGCCTTTGTGAACTCTTAGGTTTCTAATGTTTTTACTTTTCTCGACTTACTATAATAAAAGTGATGGGTATTAAGTGTAAATATCTATTGGAGTTTGTCAAAAATGAGGTTTATAAATAGTTTATTTAATCTCAAGATTTTGCTTTTAAATGAAGATTGTTATTAGAAAATCTGAAAAGATAACTGTTCCATTTATGACATAATTCTTCCTAAATTATACATAGGTAGCTAGGCTATGTATAATTGAGGACCAAATGATGTGATGCTTGGCTCAGTAACAATGGTATTTATTTTTCTTTAAATTGTTTTAGATGGTTCAGTCTTAATGGTTTAGGTACAACGTTGAATGCCATCTAATCATTTTCAAAAGAATTTAGTAAATTTTTGTTTATAATATGGTGATGAGTCAGGAATTTCTAAGGAGATACTAGGATATTCTTGGTATAAACTTAAAGTTCATGAGATAATTCTTACAGGGTGGTAATAATCTATCGTTCAGTCGGAAATGATGTTAACTAGATTCCTAAGGTGATATCAGTGTATTGTTACTTAAGATTACGAACAAGGAAAATGGGATAGAAGTTGAAAATAGACTTAGATTATGATTATTACGAAAATATTACTATGTAGAGTTTTCCTACGGTAGAAGGGTAGTTGTTACACTTAGGTTACATCCGTCGTACCTAAGGTAAATTACAAAAGGGAATATAACTATAGAGGGTTTGAACTATGGTTTATTCTATTACAACAGGAATTTCTCTTATGTTTAAACATTAATGTCATCTTTTGGCGTTGTTAAGGTTCTAAAGAGTTTCTATGCTCTTCTACTGGTCTTTTTGTACTAAATGGTATTCAGAGTTGGGCATTGATTCTTAAAGTGTCCCATTTTAACTTTTTGATCTAAAATCCTTTGATATTGGTGCTGGTAGGTTTAGTCACTTTTATTGTTCTCTTAAGGTGAGTTGGTCTAAAATCCGTAAAACTTTTATGGTTATGCTTACAAGGTATGGCCGTCTTATTCTTTTCTTGCTATATCGTTGCTAATCGGAGGAACTATGGTTACTTCAAGTATTACTGCAATGATACTGATTACTAACTTCTGGATATTCTTAGTGCTTTGTTAGGCCCTTTAGTGAAAGAAAATGGAGCTAATTATTTCATTGATGATAGACTGAATTGAATCCCTACTGTAATCTAATTTCAAGATATGTCTGGGTAGTATCTTAGGTAAATGATCAACTCTTGGTATAGGATTGCTAAGGAACAAACATACTTATCTACTAAAGCTAAAGTTCAATAACCTTCTCTCTATTCTTCAAGTTCTCTTCCAAAAATTTGTCTTATAAAATTCTATGGTTATAGCCTAGTCAAGGTAGGTATAAGGTATCATAATAATCATAGGTATTTATCAAGGTAAGTTTTAATATATTCACTATAATCAAGATTATATTAATAACTTGATTGATTGTTTTTGCAAAACAAACGATACAAGATCTTTTATTAATACTCCATTGATCTGTGTGGAGTCATTTGTTTACCAAAGAAAGTAACAAATGGTGAGATTCTTCATGAAGGTATGAGAAATCATTACATGCATTGGTGAGTGCTTATTCACTCACCTTTTCTAAGCCAAAATTGGACCAAATAAACCAAAAACTAACCAATAATGCCAAAGAATGTGTGTTTTTGTGTTTGTGAATGTGCAGGAACGGATATTTAAGAAAAGGACGAAAAATCACGAGAAAATGACAAAACGGGCACGAGATTTGGAAAAGTTTGAATAAAGCCGGAGCCAGGGAAGCTTAGTGGTCAAAGTTAAAGCTCATATGGTCAAATTGAGCCCTCAAAGTTTCAGAAATCACCAAAGTGGCCCTTTGAAGAAGTTTGATCAAGTTTACACATATGGTCCTTCCACTTTCAAGTTGTCACTTTTGATCCTTTCGAAGAATATTTTGGAAATATGGCAACTAAAGCCCCTCATCATTCAAGAAATACCACAAATAGCCCTTGGAATAATATTTGAGAGATTGGCAGCAATGGTCCTTACATTTTCAGGATGAACACTTTTGGTCCTTTGGTTGATATTACTTCTACAACCGGATTCACATTATAATTAAACACAACACAACCCCAACTATACCTTAGCCCAAAACAAATAACAATAAACCCACTACACACACCTAGCCCAAAATACACAAAGCCCACTCCCCTAAACCCTTTAACCCGATCCACCCTTTCTTTAATATATACCCGGTCAACCAAACCCACCCAAAGTCAAAATAAATAAAATATTACCCTTCTTCCCCAATGTTTACCCGCCCAAGTGAAACATAGTTACCCTACTCTTTTACCTCGTACCTATCCACATCACAACCTCGTACTAAGAATCCTTCTGGAAGACTCTGACATGGCAGAGAATGTCGACACTTATTCCTCCTATGTGGCATATGGAAGCTCACTGATTGGTCTGGCTAACGTGGCCTCAGGATAAGATGGTTTCAAACGGCTAAGAATGAGTGGGATGTCGACATCAGGATTGGAATTAAAGATATGTGGCCACAATTGAGTTTCTAGCATCTTCTGTAACCCTAGCACCCCTCACCTTGGGCTCCCCTATATAATCCCCCCTCCTGATACGTTTCTAGTGTGTAGAGTCTTTGTAATGTTACTCTGCAAATTTTCATTTGTAATTTAGTTTTTAATATCAATGAAAGTCTTATTTGGTTGTCTTATTTCATTTCCATCTTAGTTTATTTACTTATTCCTTTTTAGCTTATTACTTATTTTGCTTATTTCTTTCTTATTTCTTTCAAAGCAAGTATCTTTCTTTTCCATTTACATAGTCTCAATCTTCTGTTTCACTATTTCTTGTTTTTGTTATTGTTTATTATCTAAAGAAAAACCAAAAAAATCTAAAAACTTTACAAAAACCAAAAAAAAATAAAAAAATAGTATGTTCTGTTTTCTCTTTTGAACCTTTTCAGTGTTTGTTTGTTGTTTGTTCAAGCTTATTTAAGCTCATATAGCTTATAGTAAGCCTTGACTGTTTTCTTGTTCCAAAAATCCAAAAATACCAAAAAGTCAACGAAAGTCAAACTCAGCTTATTTCAATAAGCTGAGCTTATTGGTGGTAAAAGACAACCAAAAAGGTGTCCTTTGGCCTGTCTAAAGATAGGCTAGCATAGTGAGCCCCCTCTTTTCATGCTGAGGGGGATTGGCTTTGTAAGTGCTCATTTTTCATCTCAATTTCTATAGCTTAAATTAGTAGCTTATCTTCTGAGTTTGTAGGTTGCTTATAGCTTAATATAGCCTAATATAGCTTAATATTGCTTGGTGATAGCTTTTTTATCATTATTGATAGTTATTGTGTGGATTGATTTGTATACTGTTTCATATAAGCATTAATCTGAGATCATTGATTTTGTTATATATGGTGTTATTAGATCTGTGTTTCTGATTTGATCATGTGTATGAATCATAGTGAACATGTTTGATGTGGTTTAGAGTTGATTTGATAAGTGTTGGGATCATAGTTTTCACTATTTTATCAAGTCTCGGTCATTTACTTGTAATAGGTTGCTAAGGCTTGTATGTTTATTTAAAGTTAAGGCTTATGTAGCAAGCCCATGGGCCTTAAGCCCATTTCGTTTGAAAGAAAAGGGAGGAAGGGAGTGTTGCCCTAATCCTCCCCTATAAATACATTGTATCCTCTCATTAGAGAGGTGTTGGTTATTTCATTATTCTAAGCAAACTCTTCCATTTCTCTTTCTCTTATTGTCTTAATCAACCACCTCTCATTCTCATCTTATTTCTATCATTCTTATACTTGTGTTTACTAAATGGTGACCTAACAAGTGGTATCATTCGCCGGAAGAAGGTGTAGTTTGTTGTTTTCATTAATCTCGATCTTAAACTTGTTTTTTCAAATCGTTTTTGTCAAAATTTTTGTACTTTCTTGTTTGTTTTTTGGTTTTTAGCACATCTTTGCTTACAAACTTGTGTTAAAAATCAAAACAAACCAAAAAGTTTCAAACATTTATCAAAAAATTCGATTTGGAGATTTGTACTATTTTTCTAAATCTTTTTCATTTTTGAAAAAGTTAATAAAGTTTTCAACTTTCTTAAAGATCTCATCATTTTATACTTAAAAGTACAAGAATCTTGAAATAAAAACGAGTTTTTGGTTAACTTTCTTTGAAAACAAATTCTGCCAAGTTTTTTCGAAATCTTACATTTGTCCCCATTTCGAGATCTTCTCTACGTGCACTACCTCGACTTCATTTGTGTGGACTCGGTATTTTCTTTCTTGTATAAGAAAGTTAAGTACTTCGACTTTTGGGAAAGTTTTCGAAATTGTATAATTTCGAAAACTGTGTTTCGCAATTTTTGTGTTTTTTTCGCAAAAATACACATTTTTTTCGAAATCACAAAGTTATCGAAATTCTAGTTTTTTTGAAAACCTGAAAAGTTTCGAAATCTCATTTTTTCGATAACCTGAATAGTTTCGAAATCTTAGTTTTCTCGATAAATCTAAAAAGTTTTCGAAAACCTTGTTTCTCGAAAATCTGACAAAGTTTCGCGAAAATCCCCAAAATCTCATATTTTCGAAATCAATTTTTTTTTCGAAATCTTATTTTCGAAATCATCATTTTCGAAATCTTATTTTCGAAATCATCATTTTTCGAAATCATTTTTTTTCGAAATCTTATTTTCGAAATCATCATTTTCGAAATCATTTTTTTTCGAAATCTTATTTTCGAAATCATCATTTTCGAAATCTTATTTTCGAAATCATCATTTTCGAAATCTTCTTTTTTCGAAATCATCATTTTCGAAATCATCATTTTCGCAATCTCTCAATTTTTCGCAATCTCAATTTTTCGCAATTACAAGTTTTGCAAGTTTTCGAGATTTGGCTACATCTATACCTTCTACAAGATCTATTATTACACAAGTTTCTTTCTAAAAATTTTTTCTTTCTAAATCTCTCCTTACTATCTTCTTAAATTTTCAAAAAAAAAAAAAAAAAAAAAAAAAAAAAAAAATTAATTTTTACAGGAGATTAAACGTTCAATTTTTTACGCGAAATTCAAATTTTGGTTTAACAGTGAAAATTTTGGCCCAAAATTCAAATTTTTAGGCCAAAATTCAAATTTTTTCGGTGAAATTTGGGGGCAAAATTTTTTAAACTCAAATTTTTCCTGTGACATTTGAATAGCATTTTATAGTGATTTTCAAAATTTTGGAACAGAAAATTTTTCAAATTATTTTTGGAGGGAAAATCTGAAATCACTATTCCGACCTTGAGTGTGACATTTTGGTTTGATTATTTCGATTACATCGCAACAATCAAGGGGGAGAGCAATGTCATCTACAACGTCTCAAGGACCTTCTTCCAACTACCTTCCTCACCAATATTCTCATCAGCAACAGTTATCAGCAACAGGACCTTCCTCCAACTACCTTCCTCACCAATATTCTCATCAGCAACAGTTATCAGCAACAGGACCTTCTTCCAACTACCTTCCTCATGAATATTCTCATCAGCAACAGTATCATCAACAACATAGTCACAGCTCCCTCATTCGCCATGTTCTGCTCTTTGGCAATGAATCAAGGCCTCCGATGTTGCTACCAGGAACGTATACTGTGTGGAAACGGAGATTTTCACAATGGCTCACAGATCGTCCTGCTGCAGATCTCATGCTTAAATCCATTCAAGATGGTCCATACAAAATGATATTTCTTGTTGACTCAACAGGGATTATCAGAATACAAACTGATGAAGATTTGAATGCAACTGAACTTGCTCAGTACGATGCTGACCAACAGGCTGTATGGTTCATAACAGTGGCACTTCCCAACTCAATTTACATGTATATGGACTTTCAAGCTAGTGCGTATGAAATGTGGAAATATCTTGAAGCTATGCATCGTACAGAAGAACTTCATCACTTCAGAATGAAGCAAATTCTTGAATCTTGCTTAAGCATGAATCCACTGAAGACCATTCTCCCTGCTCCACCAACTCCAGCTGTTGACCATGGATCCTTAATTCACACTCCAAATGGTCTCTTCTTCAATCCTCCGAATGCACCTGAGCCTTTCTTCATTCCACAGTACCATCCTGCTACACTACATAATAATGTGCAATCTCTTCTGCAAAATCTAGTGAAGCTTAGTCAAGTATCTTCTAAGAAAGGCAATGGCGCTATGACTTCAACTTCTGAATGCTTAAACACAATGAAAGATTCTGATTATGAAGAAGATCTTATCGAACCGAGCATGGCATTTTTGGCATATACTGAAAATATTGCAGATGTGGAAGATCAAGATTATGATTCAACTCCACTCTTTGGCGATAATGTTGAATACAATGCCACACTTAGTCAAATGGAAGTTGAAGGGGGTAATCTCAATGCTGTTTTGCAAAGGGTCATGGGAGATATTCCATCTGATGATGAATATACAGATTTGGAATCCAATACAGCAGATTTGGAAACTGATACAACAGATGTGATGTTAATGGTTAACATTCAGGAATCTCACATAAATAATACATGCCCAGAGCATGATTCTGATGATTCTGAAGATCCAATTGTGAGAATAAACCGAGAGAAAATGTATCAATCAAGGTCGCTGATGCATGAGTTAGAGACATATTTAGTGAAGAGATGCATGGAACAGTGTAGATCACTTAAGTCACACCTTAAGGTCCTCTCATACAAAGACTTAGAAGGAACTCGTTCCGAGTATGGATTCAAACGGGCATTTCCATCACTCCTTGGAGAAGACTTTGACATTTTCACGAATATGATGTTCGAAAACGTGAATCAACTTGAAAAGCAGCTTGCATCAGAAGAAGTTCACGAGAATGAATCCAACGCCACCTTCAGAGTGATCAAGGAACAGTTTCAGCAGTTCATCAAATCCCGAATCGAGGATGAAACTTTCAAAGACATATTGATACGAGATTTGGATTCGATTGAGAAGGCAATTCTTCACAGAAGAAATTATGTTCAAAGAATGAATGAACAGAAGTTGCAGATTCAAGAAGAGCAATCTAATATGGTTGATGTGTTGGAAGCTAATTTGGTTTTCATGGATTACAATGGGACAGAATCAGAAGAGCAGGATGACAACAGCAGATTGGGAAATGATACAGATGCAGACTGTGCAGAGATCAGACCCTTCTACGACTCAGAGCCCAACTTTGACAAAGAACAGATGGATGAGGAAGATGTCATACCCATCTATGACACAGAACCTAACTTTGACAAAGAGCTAATGGCCGAGGTACAATCTACTGTTGATCGTATTATACCTGCAAATGAGAAACAACAATCTGAGCAACCTAACTTCAGTAATGTAGGAGAGGTTGACCAGGATGTTGTACAATGTATTGACAAACGTTCTGAGTCTGAGTCTTTACATGATAATCTAATGACTGAAACATCAAATCAAACTCTTGAGTCTGAAAACCTTCTTCTCAAAAAGACCATTGCCCAGTGTCATAAAAATTTTTCAAAACTAGAGGCACATTGTATCTCACTTGAACTCCAAATGCAAAACGAATCTCAAAATTCGGGCAACAATGGTCAAGTTTCAAATGAACTTAGTAAACGTGTGGATACATTAGTTAAAGAAAATGAGTTTTTAAAAGGTCAAATTCAAGAAAAGGTGTTTGAACATGCTGCATTGCAAAACAAATTAAGAAGACTGACTGGCAATAGTGTGGATACTAAGTTTGCAAAACCATCAATCTTGGGGAAACCTCCTTCTCAAACAAACAGAAAACAATCAGTGGTTAGACAACCTACAGCATTTAAATCTGAAAGACTTAAATTTTCAAAATCTCTGTTTGCTTCCCAAGTTGTTGAGAATAACAATTTGATAAAACCAGTCACTCCACATTCTTGGCCTAAGGAAAATGCATCTGTGTCTGCTAAATCTCAACACGTGATTATACCTGGCTCATCTAGGATTAGTTCGAAAACAGTGTCTAAACCGAGCATTAAAAGTAAAGATTCTTATGACACATACGACATGTACAAGAACTATGATCTAGAAAAGGCTAGGAAAAAGGCGCTACTTCAAAAGGATGGGATTCTAGGTTCAAAACCTCATATGATGCCTTCCACTATAGTACTGAACACTGCTTGTAGTAGCTCTCCAAAACCTAAGAGTAAACAACAAACTAATAGGAATTGGCTAGCTTCTAAGAGTAGTTGCGTAAATAATCATGTTGTTTGTGCTGTAAAATATCTTCAAAAGGGAAATTCACTTGAAAAGGTTCAATCGACTAAGACAAACAAACCCGTTGAACCAAAAGTCATAAGTCAGAAACCTAAGAAGTGGATCAACATAGGACGCAGGTTTTCTCTAAGAAGTGATGCTCCCACATTTCATTCAACTGCATCTAAAAGGAAAACATCTCCTAGATCTAACACTAGGTGGGTACCCACGGGTAGAATTTTCAAATCAATTGGTCTTAGGTGGATTCCTACAGGAAAGATTTTAGACATTTGCACCAAAACTAATGTGATCTCCACAACTTCTACCTCTGAGACTAGAATGAAAACCATCGGTATTGTATGTTCGAGTGTCAAGAAGATAATTGACACTACATCTTTATGCTTCTAACATCTGGAACCCAGTTACTCTTGGGGATCCTTGTTCTCTGTTTTCTTGTCTCTTCTTTCTTTCTGTGCAGATTCAACAGGAATGGCTTCGGAACAAATCAGTTTCGGACCCGAGCTTAATGGATTGGCTTCTGAGCACAACAGCTTAGGACCCGCAGCCAACCGTTTTAAAAGCACTTCAGCAATGGCTTCTGAGCACAACAGCTTAGGACCCGCAGCCAACCGTTTTAAAAGCACTTCAGCAATGGCTTCTGATCACAACAGCTTAGGACCTGCATCCAACCGTCTATATATTCCGAATTCTTCGGCAGAACCATTGTCACTCTCTCGCAAGGAATTGGAAACCCTGTTTGCTCAACTGTTTGATGATACGATTGAAAACCGTCCTTCTGAGGCCTCACTAATTTCCGCTGCACATCTTGATCATAATCAAGTACCTGACACACCTCAACAAACAACAACAACTGTTGATAAAGACGGTCATCCAATTGCATCTCCAACAACAGTAGGACAAACCGTTTCCAACTCCAGACAATCAGCTGAAGATCCATTACAACAATCAGTACCACAACTTGCATATTATGATGGAAATACTTTCTTCAATCCATTTGCACCGACTCCAACTGTTCCTGATATAATAGAGTCGTGTTCTCGCAATTAGGATCCGTCTGATATGCATACGTTCTATCAACATCACCCTTCGAAACATCATTGGAATTAAATGGATTTGGAAAAACAAGCTGGACGCAGAAGGCACGGTGATTCGCAACAAATCTTGTTTAGTTACAAAGGGATACAGTCAATGAAGCAGGATTTTACATCACTGTCATCAACAAAAGCTTAGTATGTAGCCATGTCTGCTTTCTATGCTCACGTCATTTAGATGAGAACTTAGCTCACGGACTACGGCTATGTATTTGACTAAATCTCAATGTACTGCGACTCAAAGTGGGCTTTTGCAATCTCATGCAACACCATTCATCATTCCAAAGCCCAACAAAGTGCTCTCCGCTACCATTTCATCTCAGAGCTTGTCGATAAGGGTATAATTGAATTAGAGTTTGTGGGTACTAAATACCAGTTGGCGGACTTGTTTACAAAGGCATTACCTCCTTCAAGGTTTGTTAATTTAGTTCACCATATTGGTATGCGGTGTTTGACTCCAGATGATTTGCAAAATTTTCTTAAGACCTAAAAGAGTCAAACATCAAATTCTTTTTGTAAATATTTTATCATTAAGAAAATACAAAATCTACAAAAAGAATCTTCTTTCTCTTGTACAAACTTCTAATCTTCAAAAACTATGTTCCTCCATTAAAACAAATTTTGCTTTACACTGTCAAAATGGAACATGTTTTGAGGGGGAGAAAATGTTTCACAAAATCATGAAGTTTGCACACCTAACTTTTATTCTTCAAGGATAAAATGTTTCTTCATCATTCGGATTAAAACTCATTTTCAAAAGGTTCTATGATCTCTCGAATTAAAATGTGCAAAAATGTTTCACAAAATAAATGCTAATTCGAGGGGGAGAAAAGAAATTTTTCGGCAAGGATTCCAATTTAACCATGTTTAGACTTCAAATGGAAAAGTAGTTAACCTTTAATGAGTAAAGTTCACAAAAGTCTTAAACTTAGGTAAAAGGACATTGCATGAAAAAATAAAACAGGCTCGCATCAATGTTTTCACAAATGTTCTCAAAAGTTTCACACATAATCAGACTAACAATTTTTTTTTATCCTCGATTTCTTTTCGATTGTGAGTTTCTAAATTTCTTCATTGTTGTTACCTAATCGTTCCCCAAATGTTTCAAGTGTGTTCAACGGTCAATAAGGTATAATCAGAAACTAGGGTTATCAATCAGGGCTTTCGTTTTTATGTGTTTAGACTAATTAATTATTTCATATAACTTTAGAGAACACTAAAGAATGCTCGATTGGTGTGTTTACACGATTAGAAACAACATAGGTTTGAAATCATGTGATTTAGGGTTCAAGATATAGTTGTCTTTGCTGCTACTAGGACGTTTGTTTGTACAATATTCTTGCATTTTGATGCTAACATGCGTGCTAAGTCTCTAATCATAACCCCTAACCATTTTCATAATTGGAAAATCTCGAGTGATAGAGTGAATTAATCTGTGATCTTGTGTGTTAATCTGAGAATTCTGAGCACATAGGAAGATTTAGAATGAGCTTTTGATTCATCCGCATACTTGTTTGTGCCTGATGCATTTTCTCTGTGTGCAAGTACATGTCATCCCATTGAAAGTCGAAACTTCAACAATTGTCAAAATGTTTCTCACGGAACATACTTTGAGGGCAAAGGGTTAAATGTGTTAAAAGGCTAAAACTGGTAAAAGGATTCAAAATGGTGAGAAACAAATTTTTTTTCCAAAACTCTACACTCTCGTTTTACTCCGGTAAAGCAAGTGTGAAGACCAAAGCAAAGTTGTTCTAAACTTTTCAAAATTTCAAAATCTGGAATGCTTTGGCTACGATAAAAGAATGACTCTGATTTGGGCATCCCTAATACCGGAAGTTTTCCATTCATCACAAAATCAAATCTTCAAAAAGAATCCATGAGGTTCAACTTTAGATGGAAATCTTTTTTCAGATTTTAAAACTCAAAAGAGAAACTCCGGGTCTCAAACAACTTTTCAACAGTTAAAGAGTTTTGAATTTCAAGCATCCTTTGTTGTATAATACTTGATTGTGTTTTCTAAAACCTTGAGCAGAGTCGTCTCACGAATTTTTCAAAAAGTATTTTATAATACGATTCAAAATTCTGCTCAAGAAGACTATATCTCGAATAATGTTCATTATTTGAGGGGGAGTGTTTTGTTTAATAGAAAACTAATTTTGTATATAAACAACGACTTGTGCACACATTTCAGTGTACAACTCAGGTTTCAAAGAAAGGAAAGTGCCTTGCTAAATCGTTCTTTAAAACCAAACGTGCACTTTTCCTTAAAAAACAAGAAGAAGTTTTTCATGCGCAGCTTATCTAAAACTTCTTAATCTTGAGCAAAATTTATTCAAAATTTTTCAAAAGGTTTTTCAAAACTTTTCAAAATTTTGCTCAAGATTTTTCAAACCTTTACTCCCCAATTCGCTCCAAAGTTTAATAATGTCAAAACACATGGTCGTTTTGAGGGGGAGTATTCATAATCAAAATGCTTTGTCAAAATCATGTTTTGATGGTTTGTGCACACATGACAGTGTACAACCCGTTCTTGTAATTAAAGGACCCTGAGGTACGCTTCAGTACCTTAATCCTTAGATAAGGAGCGAAGGCTTCTTACTTTTGAGTAGAATTAATCAAACCTTTTCTGATTTTCATAATTCTGCTCAAAAGACAAGTATTTCACCTCAATAAGTATTCACTTGTTGAGGGGGAGCACTTGAAAACTCATCGTTCTCAAAATCAAAGAAGTTCTTGTTGATTTCTCTCCATAAGACTCAAAAGGCATATTTTAATCAAATGTTTCTCAAAAACAACATCTTATATGCTATTTTTGAGGGGGAGAAAAGTGAAAGTGATTAAAATATGAAAGTTAAATATTGCTTAAATGTCAAACCTCATGCGAGCTAGACTCAGATTCACCCCGGAATTGACGAAACATAAAGTTAGTAAATTCGAAAAGACTTTTCCTCGACGGGTAATAACATCAAGTTAGTTACTAGAGCTAGTTGTCACCTAAAAGCCGACAATGGAACTCTTTAACTAGCCACGTAAGCGTGTCTCGAAAAGGATTAGTCTTAGTACGAGAAACTTTCTGTGGACTTGACCAGGCCGGGTAATAACTTCAAGCTAGTCTAACTAGTGATGTAAGCGTGTCTCGAATCGGTCTTGTTCACTGAAAGTGGATCAATTCAAAAAGTGCTCGCTCCTCCCGCATGTGCAAATTTATTAAATACATATGAGCACATGTGAAGGGGGAGCCCTTCATAAACACAAAACTCTCAAAGTGTTAAACAAAATGTTTGATAATCACAAACATTTTGAGAGGTTTTCAAAGGTTTCTTGGCTATTGTCGGATAATCACGGAGTTATAAGGTGATTAAGATAGGAATAACCGTCCTATGATCCGCCAGAGCCGGAGGGATCTACCCAAGGACATCTCCCATAGTTAGAATTAGAAGTCCTTAGGTATGATACGAAAAAAGGAGAAAAGAATGAAAGGGAAAGAAGGAGTTGAAGAATTAAAAAGAAAAGTAAAGAAAAGGGTGAAAAGAAATAGCCCTCCAAATGTTCAACCTTAGGGCAGACACCGGGTTCAATATGCATGCTACTGGTTGTTGCATAAGACAACACCGGTATTGAAGATAAAGTCGTCATGGACCCAGTGACGCACTGCACTAAACCTTCTTAACCACTCAAGTTCTCTTAAAAGAGCTTGTTTCATTCTCACGGGGAACCAGTGTAATCTATCGACTTATCTCTTAGAGATAGTTGATATTGAAGCAGGAGACCTGTTGGGATCAAAGTTTTTGATCCTAACACGTAAATGGAACGACATTTACGGGATTACATTTACTATCTTGTTAAGCCAAAACACATGGACTAGTTATGTAATATTGCCATAGTATAGCATGTGTTAGGCTTTATATACCCCTCCATACTTCCATGGAGGGGTGAGACTTTAGTGTGTATTTTCCTTTTCATCTTTCTTATTGATAAAACACCTAGTTTCCCTTCTCTCTCTACTTTCTCTCACTAACCATGGATATCTTGTTCTTCCATATTACCCGGCCTCCCGAATCACAATATCAACATAAAATATGATCCTACAAGTGGCATCAGAGCCAAGGTTTAATATTTGTTGATTTTGTGGTGTTATCTTGTCAAAGTTGTTACCTTTTTATTGTTTAGCCATGGTCCGTACTATTTTTCATCATATTTTTTGGTTATTACAGTTTTGGTTTGGTATCAAAATAAGTCTAAAAGTCAGAATCTTTCATTGATAATTTACAAATCTGTGCCATGGCTCATCGGTCCATGTAGAAGGACCACGATGTAATAACCAAAAGGTCTAAAAGTCAGAATCTTTCATTTTTCATCATATTTAACTGGTCAAAAGGTCGAATATGTGGTCTAAATATTCATTGGAAACTGCTATATGGCTCATCGGAATCTGGAAATAGTCGCCGGAATCTGGTCGGAACTTCTTGTATAAGAAGTTCTCGACAAGTACTTGTTTTTCGAGAAAAAGACTTGTTATCGAGAACAATAAACACTAAACTGTCGAAATTTGTTTTTTCTCGATAACTAAAACTTTAACCATGTTCTCGATAAGTCAAAGATCTCGACAATGCCATGTTTTTTCAAAAAAAACCTGTTCTCGATATGTTCGAAAATCATGTTTTCGATAAGTTGATATATTATCGAAATCTTTTTGGAGATAAAATTTTCGAAATCTTTTTGAAAAGAAAAGTTTTGAAAATTTTCGAAAAGAAAAGATGGAGATGAAGGACCACGATGTACCAATATACCACAACTCAACTCGACCTGTCGAGTTAACCATCATCAGTCCATCCTAATATCCAAACTAAACATCAACATATCCTACACTATCCAAATCCAACACCTTCATACTGACAATCAAACTACATCTCATCTCCAATCTTCACCAAGACTCGAGGATTAAAAGAAAATACAAGCAGATCTCAGCTTTATTCCTTCGTGATATTCAAAGATGTATGAAACCTTTTGAAGGTCAATACATACGAAAGAAATAAACTCATCACAGGTCTGATGTAAAGCTTTGCTTCATTCTCTATACGAACATTAAGCAAAGACAAATGACTATAAAGTCATTATCTTTCTTGGTTCGTTCAAACCACAACAACACAAATTAATACCTACCTGAGACCCTTTATTGAAAGGATCTTGAAGCCGAATCAAAATCATGAAGCCATCCCTGTGGCGTACTCAACTGAAGCGAACAAAAGGGACACATTTTGATTGAGTTATTCGGTTGTGGTAATTATTCCGAGCTCTATTTGTGTTGTGTTTGTTATTTGATGGAGATGAATCAGTTGTGATGAAGCTGGGATGAGATTGTTTTGATTTGGGAGAGATGTCAGATGCGTATGATAGGAGGTGGGAGCGTTATTTTTTAGTTAGGGTTGTCTAATGAGGATGTAGGGTAAAGAGTTGATATTTACCAATTTGGATTTGGATCGGATTATAAGTTTTCTTTTGGGCCCGAGTTTTAGCTCATTGCCAATTGGCTGGACTGGATTAGTACTTATCATTTGGACTGAAATCATAACAAAATAAAACGTGTACTTGGCTGCATATCCAAAATAGATAACACATGGGATTGATTTTTCATTATTCATATGTATTTTTTTAAAAAATACAAAGTGCTATTTTTTTTGGTATGAAGAGTGGTATTTTTGGTATTACAAATTTTCACGGGGATGACGATTTTTGACAAGACCGGGAAACCATTATCAAGTTCACCTAAACCGTCAAAAGGCTAGATATGGGCATTTAACCGTAAGATGTGACTACGGCGATAATTATTTATTATTTATTTGAGATTGAAGTGAAATTTCACGGGTGCGTGTACTTAGAATCTTGAAGATATCGGGGTTGGTTGGATGCATGATTCTTCGAGATCCTTGTTTGAGCTTTTAACATTTACAATGACGGAGACTTGGTTATCTAGTTATTTTGTGATTCTTCTTTCTATTACCACAAAATAACTATCACTTTAAGGAGTTACGTTGTAGTGCTCAGTGTCACATGAAGTTGTGGATAGTCAAGAGGTGATGTACGACTTATACTTGATGGTTGGTTGGTTGATGAGTATAGAGTACTTAGGGATTCGATGGGGTGCGAACTCTCTACACCGCTCTTTGCCATACATTAGTGCAAGTTTAAGTCACAAGTTCGGGCTATTTTACTTCGCTCTCAAGTTCATAATATTGGATTTTCTCCATCAGTAGTCACTACAAAGAGCCGACAGAATGATAATGGGGTCGGTAATGAGTTAGTTGAGAGGAGTATAAAAGAGTAGAGTTGTTCATCAGCAGTTGATTCTCACAGGCTATTTTTTATAGTACTTCACACATATTCGGTTAATTAGACACATGGGGTTACGCTGCCTCCGTTTCCATCGTAAACATAGTGTGTATGCTTCCGATTCCGCGAAGACATCGTGGGGGAAGAGAGAGTGGGTGTTCCTTCTGTGGTTGTAGAGAGGATGAGGGACCTGTTCCAGACTTAGGTTTCTTGCCTTTGGAGTTTGGGTCAGGATCGTCATCTTTTCTTGTCCTCTTTCGGGATCCAGCAGCATCTTTGCATGACTCTTTTGACATATAAGCTACCATAGCATCATACAGGCCTTTTTCTTCAGCTGTTTGTGTGGTTTTGGTGGCAAGGTTGTCGAAGATTTTGACAAGCATGTCATTGAGAGACAATTCTTGGACGGTTGGAGCCACAGTAGAAGATTTTGCGGTGTGAAGCGTGAAGGGTGTAGTAGACAACATTTTCTTTGTAACACTTCTAATTCTGTGATCCAAGTTGTCATTGATTGGTTTGAGAAGGTTTGCAACTTCAGGAGTGATCATCTCAACCAGATTATCAGTGAGAAAATCATGTGTTGCAGTTCTGATAAAACCTTCGTAATCAGATTTCAAGAACTTGTCAATCAGCTGCGTAGAATCCTGGAATTCCTCAACTTGTTTAGTAAGTTTGGTAACCATGTCGGTGAGTTTGTTCACTTGCTCCTGAAGATCAACTTGTTGTTTTGGTTCATTGATCGAATGCTGTTTAGATGCGGTTTCAGATGGTGTGGGTGATGAGTGCTCTGGTGATGATTCGGACGAAGACTCGTTGTGAGAGTCTGAAGAAGAAGCGGGAGGAGTCGGATCCTTTGGTGGAGAGTCTTGAGGAGGTGGAGGTTGTGCGGAGGAAGTCTGCTGAGAAGATGACTTAAGAAACATGTTGGTGTCGAACGCGTTCTTCTCTTCGTTTTCCTTTCGACGACGTTCCTCTGCTTCCTCTGCTTCTCGTGCAAGAAACTCTGGAGTAATAAGATATTCATGTTCCTGATCCGTAGCTAAGTTCTCTTGACCGCCAACATTCTCCTCTAAAGTAGCAGTCTCAGTCATGTGGACATCTTCAGTCTTGTCTGTATCCTTAACGTTGTCATCAGGTTGTGGAGCTGATTCTGACGTTGTTGGAGGAACCATACTGCTTGTAGCCCCTACATGTTCTGACTGATCGATAGGTGGTGGTGTTGGAGGGTGTGATAGAAGTCGGCTTTCAAGACTTGCTTTCCTCTGTTCTTTCCTAAGCTGCTTTTCTTCATCTCTAGTGTCGACAACTATACTCTTAAGTTTACGTTTATCGACTAATGGTTCAACGATTGCTTCGTCTTCATCATCATTTGGCTCATTGATAGTGACTCCTTTTCTTCTCCTTGTCTCTTCTTCATAAGTTTCCAGACTTTGTTGTACTGCAATCTCTGTTGCTTGAAATCCTTCATCAGGTGCTCTGTATCTCAGTTCATACTCTGGTTCTTCTTCATCAGATTCAGTATCAAATTCGGACTCGGTGTCAGAAGGTGGAGGAGTAGGTTCATCCCGAATAAAGTACTCAGGAGTTGCCTTCTTCTTAGATTTGGTAGCAGGTTTAGGTTTGGATGTAGGTTTAGGTGTGGTAGTAGTCTTGGGTTTTGCCTTTGTAGCAGACTTAGATCTTGTATGAGGTGATCCAGTGGTGCTCGTGGTACTCCCAGACTTTACACTTCCTTTGCTACGAGTCTTTATAGTTGTTTCTTCCAGTTCCCCTTTGTACGCCAGATCATACAACTTGAAGTTTGCCCTATTCTTAATGTTGTCATTCAGAAGGTATTCGGGAATCCTCATACCTTTGCTCTTGGTAGAGGAAGTGGTCGATTTGATGAATAAGGTTGTGAAGTCGTCCTCGAAGAGGTGCTTCGGCTCATTAGGATCAGCCATCCTCTTGATGAATTCTGGAGAACTTTTGCAGAGATGTTCAACGATAAGCTTGGTGAATCTTGTGAATGGTATCATAGTCTTCACACTGTCGGTCTGAATACTGTAGACGATATCATTCATGATAGGAACTGCAAAGTCAATTGGTGTCAAAGTCACCATTCCCCAGAATGTTTGCAGGTGTTCGAGCCTTGGATGTTCATGACCACTTTTCCTTCCAGATATAGATCTAACAACCAACAAACAGAATGTTCTCCAAGGCTGAGGGATATATTTGACATTGAATTTGGAAAGCTTGATTAGAGGTTCATCATCATCAACCTCATATCCTAATTCAATGAAGAAGTCAAGAAGTTCCAGGTCAGGTAGTATCGGAGCAAATTCGTCGTCAGTTTGTGGCATGAGAAGAGCTGTTCGAAGAACGTCATGATCTACAGAGTAATCTTGGCCATCTAAGGTAACAGTGAAAGACTCATTATCCAAGTTGGTCTGAGCAGTAAGCCAGAATTGATGAAGATAGAATAGTGGAACTGAAGTTGAGCAGGTGAGAAGTGGTTTGCATGGATGTGCCAGTAGGATATCTTTCACAATCTTGCATGATTTCTCTGTGATATTCAACTTGTTGAAATCGACTCTGGGATTGTTGTTGCCAATTGTGACATTGTAGTTCTCGGGAGTGATGTCATCCAAGGTGAGTAATGGAAGAGGTTGTTCTGCGACGTTCTCAGTGTGTTCAGCCATGTTTTTCTGAAAAGTATCACCATAAATCAAACATCCAAATGTGTTATGAGTTAGCACAGTTTAGATATTGGATATAGATATCTACTTGAAACAATTAAGCACAAATGCGTCATTTAAGAATGAGTCAAATAATGCAAATGGCAAATAAGTACAACATGACAAGCACAATTCACATTACATCACATTACACAACACTTAATGAATCACACCAAGGTAACATTGATATAATACCAAACAATATTTCGAAAAAAATGCATCATGGACCTTTTATCGAGATTTCATATTTTTCGAAAAACTTGATATTATCGGAAAAAATTCTATTATCAATCTTATCGAGAACCTGGTGTTATCGAGAAAGTTTAATAAATTGAATGATTTCAATAAATGAAACATTATCGAGAAAGTGTCATATCGAGAAACATTGATATTTATCGAGAAACTTTATCGAGATCTGTCCTATATCAATATTTCGAGAAACTGAAGATTTCGAAAAAATGGAGTTCCCAGAAAGATTTCGATTAAATGAAAAAATTTATCGAGAAAATGATTTCTCGAAAATTTCCTCAGAATATCGAGAAACTTTATTATATCGAGAAACCATTTTATCGAGAACTTGAGTTTCTCGATAATTTTAGAAAGATTTCGAAATTACACAGATTTCTCGAAAACATTCTTATACAAGAATATAATCGAATTATCATGAGATTACATGTTCATATCCATCACAAATAACGTTTCCACAGATATTGGTCTGTCACAGATATACAAATACACGAGACACGTTTAACATGAAGTTTATTCACGAACAAGGCAAACAAGTTTTATCGAGAATCATGAACAATGGTGAGAAACATCTTAGCAAGATTAGGTATGCACATATGAGACCTTTGAAGCAAATCCCACCACAAAAAATAACCTATTAATCACAGAAGCTTAAAATACCCACTTCGACCCATTCTTTTGAAATCGAGAACCAAGCAAACATGATGGAATGAGATAATAACTGATGAGAAAGTATTAGAAACAAGTAAAGTGACTAAACCCCATCAAGAATTAACCCTTACAACAGGTTACTCACGTTATCGAAATCCTAACCCTAGTTCTCGACATCACGAATACAAGAGATCTAACCATTGAAAAACCAATTAATCAAGAACCTATGTTTGTAATGTCCTAGAGATAACATATGAACTTACAATTTAAAGATCAAGATTGTGGTTAGCAAGAATGATTGAGAGCCGTTGGTTTTGTAAGAAGGGTTTAAGAGGTTTTAAAACTTTTATGAAACAGTGGATTTTTTTTTTTGGTGGAACGGTTTGTATGTTTTGTAAATATTGAAAAGTTTGATTTTAGTCACCTTTAGTCCTTGGACTTTATAAGAAACAAACAAGTGTACTAAAGTATTAATGACACTTTAAGAATTGACTACATTGGTCCCTTAACTATGAAGTTAACTTATGAAGACTTAAGCCAAATGAGACAGAGTGTAGTGAAATAGACCACCCGCACATTCTCCGAACCGAAAAAAACGAGAAATATGCAAGTATACCAATTAATTGGTAAAAGATTTAAGCGTGACTCCCCCTCAACACTTGTAAAGTAAGAACAAGGTGTTGAATGGAAGCGATATACTTGCATTAGTATTTTTTTTTTTTTTTTTTTTTTTTTTTAAATTAAAAAAAAATGTGAAAAATCTTTTTGGGTTTTAATAAGTTTATAGTAAAGAAAGAAAGACAAATATTATACAGAGATAGTTGTGATGTTTGACGATCAGTGGTATTTTAAAAACTTTTCCAGATCCTCTGGTGTCAAACATCTCATACCAATCTGGTGAACTAGACTAGCAAACCTGGATGGTGCCAGAGATTTGGTAAGTAAGTCTGCCAATTGGTACTCAGTTCCAACAAAATAAAGTTCAACTGTACCCCTTTCCACATGCTCTTTGATGAAATGATAACGGAGATCGATGTGTTTGGATTTGCAATGATGCACAGTGTTGCAGGAGATAGCAATTGCACTCTTTGAATCACAGTAGATAGGAATCTTGTTGAATAGGTAGCCATAATCTTTAAGTTGTGATCTCATCCAAATGATTTGAGCGCAACAAGCAGACATGGCTACGTATTCAGATTCTGTAGACGACAGTGAAGTGCAGTCCTGCTTCTTAGATTGCCATGACACAAGTTTGTCTCCGAGAAACTGTAAGCCACCAGATGTACTTTTGCGTGTGTCTAAACATCCTGCATGATCAGCATCTGAAAAAGCAATTAGTTCAAAGCCAGAATCCTTCGGATACCAGATCCCCAAGTTAATGGTTCCCTTTATGTATCGAAGGATTCGCTTGACCTCACTGAGGTGTTTTTCAGTTGGTCTGGACTGATAGCGAGAGCACATGTAGACAGCAAAAACTATATCAGGTCTACTAGCTGTGAGATACATGAGGGACCCAATCATACTTCGGTATTTGGTAGGGTCAACGGGAGTCCCATGTAAATCAGCATCTAGTTTTGTGGTATAGCCCATTGGCGTATTATAAGTATCACAAGTTATCATTCCATGTTTCTTTAAGATTTCAAGAGCATATTTGGACTGATTTATAAAAATTCCACGGGGTGATTGATGAACTTGTAGTCCTAAAAAGAACGAAAGTTCACCCATCATGGACATTTCAAAATTATCTTTCATTAATTTTGCAAAATCATTAGAATAACTTCTTTTTGTTGAGGCAAAAATGATGTCGTCGACATATATTTGAACAACAAGTAAGTCCTCCCCATAGGTTTTTGTAAATAGTGTGGGATCCACCGATCCTTTAAAAAATTTATTGGCCAGTAAGAAAGTGGATAGTTTGTCATACCACGCCCGTGGGGCTTGCTTGAGTCCGTAGAGAGCCTTTTTGAGTCGGTAGACGTGAGTAGGACGCTCAGGATCAACGAAGCCTTCAGGTTGACTGACATAAACTTCTTCACGGAGTTCTCCATTCAGAAATGCTGTTTTCACATCCATCTGGTAAACCACCATATTCCTATGAGCAGCATAAGCCAGAAAGATCCGAACAGCTTCATGTCGTGCCACTGGAGCAAAAGATTCAGCAAAGTCAAGACCTTCAAGTTGAGAGTATCCTTTCGCTACCAGACGTGATTTGTTGCGGATGACTGTCCCTTCTGCATCAAGTTTATTCTTCCAGATCCATTTTAACCCGATGACAAAGACTCCGTCAGGTCTTTCAACTAATTCCCAGACTTCTAATCTTATGAATTGCTGAAATTCCTCTTGCATAGATTCAATCCAGTTGTCATAAGTCATTGCATCTTTAATGTTCTTGGGTTCTTCATGACAAACTGTGAGTGCGTAGATGCAAGTTTCACCATCGGTGTGAAGTCGTTGTCTTGTCATAACAGGTGCATCTGGATGGCCAATAATATGGACTAGTGGATGGTCACGAGTCCATTTGTGTGTTGACGGGTGTAGTTGATACGTATCTCGCATGTTGGCAGGATCCAAGTTGCGTGTTGATGACTCAGCTATATCAGGAACTGTAGTAGCTGGTGCAAACGGATTAATGAACGCATCAGGATCATGCTCTGCGGGTTGTGGAACTGATTGTGGTGTTGGATCTTCAGCTGGATGGCAGGGAGTAGATCCAGTTTGTTCTGCTGTAGATGATGATACAATTGAAGGACCATCTCTCTCAACACTTGTTGAAGTTTGTTGAGGTGAGTCTGGTACTGGAATGTGATCAGGTTGAGCAGCGGAATTTGGTGAGACCTCAGTAGGACGATATTCAATCGTGTCATCAAATAGTGGAGCAAACAAGGTTTCTAATTCTTTGCGGTTAAGTGGTAAAGGTTCAGCTGAAGATGCCGGAGAGTTGAGACGGTTGAATTCGGGTCCTAAGCTGTGTTGCTCAGAAGCCATTTGGGTGAGTTCATCGAAATTAGCGTGAATGGTTTCTTGAATTTCTCTTGTGCGACGATTCCATATCCGAAAACCTTTGGAATTTTCACAATATCCAACGAACACTCCGATGTCAGCCTTAGCTTTGAGTTTACCTAAATCATCACGATCATTTTTCGGATAGCAAAGTGCTCCAAATACATGAAAGTAATCGATGTTCGGTTTCCTTTTGTGAACAATTTGGTATGGTGTTTTGCGATGGCGTTTTGTGATCATGCAACGGTTTTGAGTATAACATGCGGTAGAAACAGCTTCTGCCCATAAGTAATCTGGTAATTGAGCATTAATCAACATAGTTCTAGCAGCTTCCACTAACGTCCTGTTGCGTCTTTCAACCACACCATTCTGTTCTGGGCTTCTAGGTATAGACGTTTGATGTTCAATTCCCACTTTCTCATAGTAAGACCGAAGTGTCTGATTCTTGAATTCAGTACCATTGTCAGTTCTGACGATTCGTACTGTGTTTCGAAGCTGAACTTGAATTTTGGTGAGAAAGGTGATGATCATCGAAGGAGCTTGATCTTTATTTCGTAGAAAATAAACCCAAGTCCATCTGGAGAAGTCATCCACAATTACGAGTATGTACCGTTTACCGTTGATACTTTGAACACGCATCGGTCCACACAAATCCATATGAAGCAGTTGTAAAACATGATTCGTACTTTGCTCAGGTTTAGATGGAAAATGAGCACGAGTACTTTTTCCTTGTTCACAGGCTGGACATAAGTGATCTTTGGTGAAACGGAATCTTGGAAATCCATCGACAAGTTTATAACGAGCAAGGTCAGTCATGGTTCTGAAATTCAAGTGCGAAAGACGTTTGTGCCATAACCAAGATTTAGTTGACTCTGCTTTGGAGAGAAGACATATCGGAGATGTTGCAATCATATCTGACATTGATATTGTATAAAGATTGGAGCCGCGTGAGCCAGACATTAGATCGTTTCCTTGTAAGTCGCGAACAAAGCAAGTTTTCTCATGAAATGCAACTTCTAGATCCCCATCACAGAATTGACCAACAGAGAAAAGGTTGTGTCCAAGGCCTTCCACATAGTAAACACGACTAATTTCAATGTTACCGCTGATGTAGTCACCATATCCCATTATAAGAGCGTAATGATCATTCCCGAATCTGACAGTTCCTATAAACTTTGAGACAAAGTTGTGTAGCAGTTTGAGATTGCCTGTCATATGTCGGGTGCATCCGCTATCAACAATCCAGAGAACAATCTGTACCACCTGCATCACCAGAAGAAGACACGGGTGGAACAGAAGTAAGGGTGGAACCCAAAGATAATGCGGGTTCCTGTTGGTTAGTAACACATATATTCAACAATTTAGGAATCCATTTAAAGTCTGGTTTGTGTTGTAACCAACGTTGCCAATTCCAACTAGTTTTTGCTTTCTTAATGTTAAATGCACTAGTAGTTGACTCAGTCCTAGATTTGTTCTTGGCACCTATGGGGGTAACTGAGACATCATTAGAAACCGTAGAGGACGGCTTTCCTAAGTTAGACTTAGAGGCATTAGTGGGCCTAAAAGGAATGCGTGTCCTACGTTTCTTATGACGATTGAGAAGAGAATTAGCTAAACATTTTGTATGATCACCAGATGATACGCTTTTACGACAAAATACACAAGATGCATTAATATTCAAAACATTCAAAGGTTCATCATTCGTTACATTTAGATTTTGATTACAATTTGCCAGATTAGAATCTAAATTTGATGCAACATGAGTTTTATTCAAAGTCCTAAGTTGGTCTTCTACTTCCTGAGCTTCTAGGTGTCCTCTCTTACGTTGCAAGATCCTATTCTTCTTTCCTATAAATACTAGTCTTAGGCCTCTTGTAAACTTGGTTGGTTACAAGATTTATGTAAGAAATGAGATGAGAATGAGAGTGGGTGTTCCTTTGCTTCTTTGACTTTTCTTGCCTTCTTTGCGAAAACACTCATTTTTCACGAGGTTCTGCAATTAGGGGGAAGAAATGTGCACATCAGGGACGCATAATAGACTCACATGATCGAGCTTACAATTTTATTAATACCGGAGAGACGTCCGCAGAGGTGATCAATGGTTAAATTTTGTGACTTTGGTGTAATCGTTTCAACTCTCGCGGGTTGTGAAGTGTGAAGTAGCCTACTTAAGTGAGAAGATCTTGCTGATTTTTTGCATGTTACCCCCGAACGGAGCTTCCGCATTGAGCATAACCGTGATTAAGTAACTAGTCAGATTTGCTTGGTGTGGTTTACGGTGTCATCTACAAATTCCGCTGCGTACTCAAAACTTCAATAGTTAGAAGACATGTGGACTACATCAAAGTTTCGAATCTGCTGAAGACGGTTGTCAGTTTGGGGGGAAGCTGATTCAGAAACTTCGCAAAAAAGAAGTGTACGAAGAAGCTGCTAAAGACATGCAGCATGAATTGGGGGGAAGTTAATCCATTTCATGCATATTACATCATTTGCCTACAAGTAAAGATAAAGTTCTCAAGCCGGGGTACAAGATAAGGACAAAGAGCGTTAACTGTCGTCATCCTCAGCAATTTGAAGAGCTTATGAAGACCTTTCTTTATTTGTATTTGTACTTGTAGGAAATGTTGTAAGTAATCCCTTATGTCGCCCCATTGGGGGAAGATTGTTGGGATCAAAGTTTTTGATCCTAACACGTAAATGGAACGACATTTACGGGATTACATTTACTATCTTGTTAAGCCAAAACACATGGACTAGTTATGTAATATTGCCATAGTATAGCATGTGTTAGGCTTTATATACCCCTCCATACTTCCATGGAGGGGTGAGACTTTAGTGTGTATTTTCCTTTTCATCTTTCTTATTGATAAAACACCTAGTTTCCCTTCTCTCTCTACTTTCTCTCACTAACCATGGATATCTTGTTCTTCCATATTACCCGGCCTCCCGAATCACAATATCAACATAAAATATGATCCTACAAGACCCCCCCCCCCTAGTCTCCGTATAGGAAACCTAAGTGAGCACTTATCGAGTCTAGAGCCATGAGATACATCAAAGATATCTTAGGAACACTTAGTATTTCTACAACTGGTGTTCTACATCAATGGACACTAGCTGTAAACTATTGAGTCCTTCGCAGATCGTAGCAATCTGCCGAGAACGTTTATGAGAGAATTTACATAAGTATTTCTCTATGATTGAACGGAAATCCTGCCAGGGTCAACATCAAACAGCCTTGACAGCAGGTCACTTCGGTAACTCCTTGTGGGTTACGCTTAGTGTTTGCGGTGGTTTCTTAGCGGTCTACAGTCGTGGAGTGATCCCCAGTGACTCACCCAGTCATTGAGCTACTTAGTAGGTCTCGTAAGCTCCTTCGGGAGTATCTGATATGGGAATGGCCTTGATAAGGATTAGAAGGAGTCTTCACACTATGCTGTTGACGATCTCTAGTTCCTTATCTGTAAGTACCGGATGTTTTATTGCTAACTGTTTACATGCAGGGTTACATCATTTCCATGGCGACGGATTCCACATGCTCATACATGCATCTTGAAGTCATCAAAAGCTCCCTCAAAAGATCAAAGCAACACAAAGTTCAAAGAAAGATTCTACGCCAAAAAAGGAAGAATCTACAAAGTATAAAGACTAAAGATCTTAAGTGAAAGAAAGGGACTACGTGCATGTATAAGTCAGAATTCAAAGATGTATGAGCATGTTGGAATGGCGGACTACCACCACAGACGCAGAAGTGACGCATGGCAGATAACTTCATAAGATGATCACTACCTCATCAACAAAGATCAAAGAACAATGAACGATTTTGAAGACGTCTAAAGCCTTGAAAGTCAAAGATTAAGATGAAGACGTCAAGCAACAGTGATGACCGACCCTTAGGGGGAGATTGTTGGGATCATACTTTTATATTTAGTCAAGTCTCGGTCATTACATTTTGTAATAAGATGATCACAACTACATCAACTAAGAACAAAGAACGATGAATGATTTAGAAGACGTCTAGAGCTTTGAATGTCAAAGATCAAGACGAAGACGTCAAGCAACCTTGATGACCGACCCTTAGGGGGAGATTGTTGGGATCATAGTTTTCACTATTTTATCAAGTCTCGGTCATTTACTTGTAATAGGTTGCTAAGGCTTGTATGTTTATTTAAAGTTAAGGCTTATGTAGCAAGCCCATGGGCCTTAAGCCCATTTCGTTTGAAAGAAAAGGGAGGAAGGGAGTGTTGCCCTAATCTTCCCCTATAAATACATTGTATCCTCTCATTAGAGAGTTGTTGGTTATTTCATTATTCTAAGCAAACTCTTCCATTTCTCTTTCTCTTATTGTCTTAATCAACCACCTCTCATTCTCATCTTATTTCTATCATTCTTATACTTGTGTTTACTAAATGGTGACCTAACAATAAGCCTGTTTGTGATTTAAGGGTGTGACAGACCCTTAAGAGGGTGTTTGGTTGTGTGTGGTTTGCTGTCTTAAAGCTTGTTACAGAGGTTAAAAGTAATTTAGACAGTACACTAGGATCATATTAAGAGTAGTTAAAACAAAAAAAAAATCAGTAAGCTATTTGGTTAAAGTCAAAGTTGCTAGTAAAATTAGCATACAGTTAATACAAGTAGTTTTTAGGTTAAGAAATCTTATAAGTAGATGCAATATAGGTTATAGTAGCTTAAAGCAATCATAGTTTAGCTCAATTACATCTCTGTGATCATTTAGGAGTAATCAAAATCCAAATAAGTCAATCTTTCTGTTTCATATAAAAAGTCAAAAAGAGGTTGTACTCAGAAATTGGTCAATACTTTGTGAGCTTGTGTAGCTTGTGATTTTCATTGGAAATACTTGTTGATTGAAGATTTTGGAAGCTTAGCACCTAAATAATATATTTCAAAAAGAAAATTTAGTTTTGGATTCTGTTTGCTTATCTGAATAAGCCTTTGAAAGTAGCTTATTGTGACCTAGGGTGCCCTGCACCATCAGTCCTGGCCCAATTTCTTGGGCAAGTTTGGGTTAGTAAATTGCGTCTAGGGTCTGTGTTCTTGCTTATTATGTGTTCTCACCATAGCAGGGTATGTATTGCCACCATTAGTTTCATCTTCTTAGCTTATTAGGACTGCTTATTTGAACCATTTAGATTGTAGGATTAAGCATAAATCTGAATTTAAATAGGGCTGTAAATCTTTAATATAGATCTCTAGTTGAAAGTTTTGATTGTTCTGAGCTTATTATAGTCCCTAATACTTGTTTCAATTGATAGTTTGCTTTGTGCTTATCTGCTAGTGCTTATTGCTTTACATAGTGCTTATTTGAGCTGCTTGCATTGCTTATTTGAGTTCCTGTGCATCAAATGGCCTGAGTTCTGTTTATATAAGCTCACTTAAGTCATAAAAGTACTTGGTAAAAGTTTGGTCAAAATTTGGTCAACTGTGCTTAGAAATAAGCACTTAATATAAGCTGTTTTCAAGCCATTAAGCACTTCCAGTGCTTATTTTTCACTTTTCATATTTTTCCTAGATTTAAAATATAATTTTAGATTTTCTCTGAAATTTTCATATTTTTCTGAGTTAATTTGCTACTTTTCCTATTTAATTTTCATTTTTAATCATTATTTAATACTTTTTAATTATTAGAAAATCAAAAAAAAAAATCAGAAAAACCCCAGAAAAATCCAAAAATATTTTAGAAAATAGTTTTCAGTTATTTTAGAATTTTAGAAATTAAATTTGCATTTTTCTCACTTTATTAACATTTTCTTTTAATTATTAAATAGTTTAATTTGTTTTTAATTCATAAAAAATTATTAAAAAGTCAAAAAAATATTTCTCTTTTTCTCAAAATTTTCTTTTATCATTTTTAACTTTTTAAAATTATTTCCAAGTTCGTAGGATTAGAATAGCTTAAAACTCGCGTTTTATTTTGTACGTTACGATTAAAAATCGCGTTTGCATTCCCGTTTTTACGTTTTAGACTTTGGTGTATTACTAGCTTGTACTCTTTGCATATTTCATACTTGTTTGTGATTACGTGAATTATTTGATCACTATTTGCTTTTTCACCACTTATCACTACACGATTTACACGAATCAATATTCTTGATTCCATTCACACCTTCACTTGGAAACGACTCGGGTGACCCGTATTTCTTGCGGATCACTTCGATACTATACTATTATATAATTGGTTTCTTTGCACGAATCAATTTTTGGCGCCGCTGCCGGGGAGGGCTTGAAGTGAATTTTTGAATATTGTTTTGAAAAATCGTGTTTTGTTAAGCTTTCTTCTATTTTGTATATATATTTATATAAAAATTCAAAAATTCAAAACACTTTTCCTAAAGTGTTTACAAAATACCAAAAAAATAATAAAAGTTACAGCCTCGACTCGATCGAAAGAAAGAGCGTTGTAAACCAAATAAGTCTCCCAATATAACGAAAACGTAATTTAGTTGTTTATCGGACTATTTCAATTACTACAACCGAATAAGTGGGAAATACGGATAGCTAAGACATTAAATTGCTAACTGAAGAGAGATCCATTCTTCTCTCCCGTCCCGTCACGCGTGGTTTTGAAAAAAACGGTTTTCGATTAACGTTACGTTTTAAGAAAAGAAAAACAAAAAAATAACAAGTTTTTGAGAAAAAAATAAAAAATAAATTGAAAAATTAATAAAAACAAAAAGATTTTCTTTTCTATTTTCTTTTTCTTTTTAATTTTGTTTTTGGTGTATGCACACCCGTTCTACTTCTGAGAATCTTACTTCTCCGCTCTCAAACCCCGAGCGGGTTTTACGACATACGAGTCGGGTTCATTTCCTTGACGACGAGGAGATGAACCGTAACGAACAACACAACGGGCCCCCGCCGATGGGACAACAACCGGCATTTGATCCGCGTCCGATGGAAGAACAACTCCAATCACCATTCAATGGTGTGAGGAGAGCTATTGTGATTCCGGACATCAATGCCAACTTTGAAATCAATCACGGATTACTCAACTTAATAACGGGTATATCCTTTCACGGGTTCGATAACGAAGACCCCTATGCACACATCCGAAATTTCGCCGACATCGCTGAGACTATTAGAATGAATCAAGTCCCTCACGATGTGGTGAAATTGAAGTTGTTTCCTTTCTCCTTAAAAGGAGCAGCCCGGACTTGGCTGGAAAAGGAACCGCCGAATTCGATTCACACTTGGAATGACCTTGCTTCCAAGTTTGTGAATCATTTCTATCCTCCCTCTAAAACTTCTAATCTCCGATCCCAAATCTTTTGATTCCAACAAGCTTTTGATGAATCATTTAGTGAAGCTTGGGATCGATTCAAAGATTTGATGGATAAATGTCCGAACCATGGGTTCACACCCCTTCAGCAGATTGATACTTTCTATAATGGGTTGAATCATGTTGATCAAGACTCACTCAACTCTGCTGCGGGTGGGAACTTGTTGGCTCGTAACACGAATGATGCCTTCATGATAATCGAGAACAAGGCTCGTGTGAGAATGTCTAGGAACAAACATCAAGTGTCTAATAATGAGAAAAATAATGATGAAATGAAAAGTATGATATTGGCTTTAACAAAGAAAGTCGATGCTATGTCTATTGAGAAACCAAACCATCAAGTCAAAGTGGTTAGTCATGGTTGTGAGACTTGTGGTGGTCCGTCCAACCTCCGGTTGTCCAAAAGTCAAAAGATAAAGAAAAAGTCGTTTTTGAGAATAATGTGAAATACAAGTCTAAATTGCCATATCCGTCACGATTTAATGATGAAGAGCTTCGTGCAAAGTCTAAAAAACAAATGGAAAAATTTCTGGATATTTTTCAAAAATTGCACTTTGATATAAGTTTTATGGATGCTCTCGTGTACATGCCGAAATTTGCTTCCACGTTCAAAAACCTCATAAGTAATAAAGAGAAATTGCTTGAATGAACCGAAACACCGATAAATGCTCAATGTTCCGCGATTCTTCTCAAGAAGCTTCCCGAAAAGCTTGGTGACTCAGGAAAGTTTCTCATTCCATGTTCATTGAAAGATCAAGAAGTTTGTAACGCCCTGGCCGATTCGGGTGCGAGTATTAACCTCATGCCATTATCGATCTATGAACAACTTGGAATGGGGGCTCTTAAACCAACAAGAATGACTTTGGAGCTTGCTAATCGATCGATCACTCATCCAGTTGGAATTGCTGTGGACGTTTTTGTTCGTGTGAATTCGTGTACTTTTCCGGCAGATTTCGTTGTTGTCAATTTTGAAGCTGATCCGAGAGTTCCTCTAATACTAGGGCGACCGTTTTTACGAACCGCAAAAGCCCTAGTAGATCATTTTGAGGATACTCTAACTTTACGACATGATGACGATATTATGATTTTTAAAGCCGATGCTTCGAAATTGAAGAAGTACTCCATAAAAAGCATCGATGTTTGTGATTATTCCTTTGATGACTTTGTTAAAACTTTCGTCTCCGACTCTTCCCCATCATTTCCTCCGACTAAGGAATATGATTCTCTTTGGGAAGAGGTCGATGATTTTCTTACTACTGAAACGATTCCGATTTCTGAGACGGACGATTCTTACTTTGATTCGGAGGGGGATATTATTTTTCTTAACAATTTGTTGAACGATGAACCGTTAATCCCTCCGGATAAAGTTAAGACGAAGATTGAGCTTATAATTGACGATCCTCTTGAGCCCGAGCTCGAGGAATTTTTACCAGACTTTGAGAGTTTTACTTTTGATCCGACTGAAGAAATAAGTGGCAATCCCACTTATCATCTTGATTTTTCTGATCCGACGTATGAAGCTTTTCATTTCGATCACTCGGAAGAGACGAGTCGTGGCAGTACCACTTCTCATGCTTTTATCTCTCTTCCAGAGTTTGAGTCATTTCGTTTTGATGAATCTGAATGTGAAATTGAAAAGTTTTCTGAACCTGAATATGAAAGTTTCAGTTTTGATCTTGAAGTTGATCATGATCCGGGTGGTGTGTTTAAAAATAAGAGTTTTAATGAAAAGTTTATCCCATCCCTCCCACTTGGAAAAGTTTGTAAAATGAGCTTTAATGATAAAAGTCATAATTCCATAATTATGAAGTTTTCTTTTGAAAATAATGAGTTTTTCAAGATTGTTATCATGACCTTCTTGCCATTTGTAACATTTGGTGTGGTTTCTCTTATCCTTCACTCCGTGGGGAGTGAGGATGTTGTTTTTGACCCTGGTATCGTTTTTAAAAGTTTTCAACATTAAAATACCATCGGTTATCTCTTCGGGATGAAACTTTCAAATAAATCATATGTTTTTCAAAATATTTTGAACGAAAGCCCGAGTGAGATTATTTTTCCACGAAACTTTCCCCAAGGACGAATTAATTCGGGGATCGAGTCAAGCTACGTGACTCGGTAATCAAAAACAAAGCGCTTCGTGGGAGGCAACTCATGCTTATCCAATTCATCTTCTTAATTTTCTTATTTCTAATAAATAACGTGAGGAGGGGGTACCTCTTCCAATCTTGTGTTTCGTGGTTGTTTGTGTATGATTGTCCAGGATTGTCCCCGATTTATGATGACTCTCGTGCTCATGGTTTTGTCTTTCTCTCCACTCGAGTCTCATTCATCGATGCTTTTGGAAATCCAATATCCGTAAATCTTATCGACTAACATTTTCTTTGGCATAATTAATAAATGGCCTAGATTTATGTTAGGATTCCCTTTACCCTTTTAAACATTGAGGACAATGTTCAATTCTAGTCCGGGGGAGGGTGAATCTTCGATTCGATTTTGACCTTGCAGTTTTCACCATGTCATGTACTCTCGTAACTCCGTTTTTCCACCAAAAATGAAAAAATTTGAAAAATTGAAAATTTCAAAAATTTTGAAGAAAAATGAATGAAAAGTCATGAAAAAGCACAAAAAAATGAGAAAAAGTTGAAAAAACTTGTGCAAAAATATAATAAGTGATTTGACACCTTGTTGACTTTCTTGTTGGCGAGAGTAGGAATAAATATTTTGACTTGACCGGGCGTGTTGAGCCCTAGCTTGTTCCCTTAACTAATGATAATCATAAAAGTTTGTGCTAGCCTTGTACACAAGGAGCTACTCTTTTGTCGGCTCCCGTACTTGGCTTTATACATGCACGACTCGAAAAGCTTCCGCTAGTCTTTTACACTAGGAGCTACAAAACGCGAATTCTTTCCAAGAGTTTGCATGCTCCCGTATTTGACTTTATATACGCGTGGCTGATTATCGGCTAAGCATCTGCTAATCTCATTATTTGAGGTCTTAAATTTGCAGAGAACGAGAAATGATAGAGTTTATGTACAAGTTTAATGCTAAACGTGGAGTAGTGGTTCTCTTTAGAGCTCATAAGAGGTACTCGTGGCTTTTTACTCCCATCAGATACACCACCAATATATAATAGATATTCTAGGTTAATTAGTGGTATTTAGGTTTGAATAATATTTAGTTATTTGTTTTCTTAAGAGAATTTTTGCTTTAGAAGTTGGGTACATATCAAGGAACATAAAAAATAAGAGCAGAAAAGTGAAAAAAATCAAAAGTCAAAAGTTGATTATCTATGTGGTTTTGGAGCTCCCGATAAGCTTCCATTTATGTATTGAGAAAAGTCAAGAAAGAAAAAAAAAAAAGTGAAAAGTATGAAAAATATGAGGAAAGTGAAAAAAAAAGTGAAAAATAAAGAAAAGTGAAAGTTGAAGTATTGTTGAATAAGAGCTATGTATGTATAAATAAGTTGTTGGCGCGTGAGGTGCATGTGATAAGTGATTAGTAATCAGTCACATGAGGTGCACGTGATTGTACTCCGTAACTTATATCTTTGATATTGTATGTACCCCAAATTCCTTGATGTGGACCGAATTTCTATTGCAGTGGTTCTTAAGAGAAAATGAATAACTATTTATCGTTTTAACTTAGGTATCACTATCGGACTAAAAAAGGTATCGACACGAGAAAATATGAAGCGATTCATTTCTCAAATAAAGTAAAATATTGAAATACAAAAACTTAGGACATGAGAGTAAGAAGTTTCCACGAGTAACTTTTATGAGTAGTGTTAGCATTAAATTTGTAGATAAGCTGTGATCTCGTTTTTACGCTTAGTTTGGGAGCTCGTGAAAAATCAAGGATGACGATTTTTATCCGTATGGTCACTTCTTAAATAGAAGTGTTTCTACTCGTAGACCCTAAGAATTATTGCAAAAATAATGAAAGTTCAACAAACCGTCACAAGTATGAAGTGTGAAAAGTCCAAAAATAGTAATGGAAGTAGAATAAAGGAAAATATTTGGAAAACGGAGCGTTTGCGGGAATAAATGATTTTATAACTTCTTTTGAACCTCCTTGCTACTTTACAAAGTTAGTAGAAAGAGTTATGAAATTATTTATCTCGTGAGCGTGAATTGATCACATTGCGTGAGGACACGGAATGCTGATTCACTCACGTTTTCTTAGCTAAAATAGGACCAAATAAACCAAAAACTAACCAAAATTGCCAAAGAATGTATGTTTTTGTGTTTGTGAATGTGCAGGAACGGATATTTAAGAAAAGGACGAAAAATCACAAGAAAATGACAAAACGAGCACGAGATTTGGAAAAGTGTAAATAGCCGAGGCCGGGGATTTAAGCCGGGATCACATTTATTATGTTACAAATATGTTTGGAACGCGTGATTATGTGTTGATGATAAAAGGGTTTGAATACAAAAGAAAAACGGTGATTTTCGGAGAGTTTCTACGACGTTTTCACGTTTTTCGTGGTAAAGATGAAGTCAAAAATATTTCCCGATCACACCATTGGAAAGAGCACAGAAAAACGAGTCCGACGGTATTTTTCTCAAATTTTTATCAGGTCCAAAACTGCCTTAAATTGACACCCCTTTTATTACTAATAATCTGGACTGGGCTCAAAACTATTATAAAAAGAACCAAACGCAGTTATTAACTGAAGGCTTTGCTAGCTCAGTTGGCTAGCACCTTCACCTCTCATACGAGAGGCTTGAGTTCGAATCCCACCGGACGCAATTGGTAGTATAATTACTACCTGCCACGTGGCACTATGTGAGTGATCCACGTGGTTGACCCGGCACTTGGCTGACCCGACCCGTTTCCAGGCCCGATCCGACCCGGTCAGCGTGACAGGCGGGAATACTTACCACTATACTACAACGACGGGTTAACCCACTAATCCACGAAGTGATCAAAAAGGAAGTTATTAAACTCCTTGACGCTGTAATGATTTATCCGATCTCGGATAGTTCATGGGTTAGCCCGATTCATTGTGTTCCAAAGAAGGGCGGAATCACTGTTGTGAAAAATGACGATAATGAGCTTATACCGACTAGACTTGTGACCGGATGGAGAGTTTGTATCGACTACCGCAAGTTGAATGATGCGACTCGTAAAGACCATTTCCCGCTCCCTTTTATGGACCAAATGCTTGAACGGTTAGCGGGAAATGAGTTCTATTGTTTCTTGGATGGCTTTTCTGGGTACTTTCAAATCCCCATTGATCCCCCGGATCAAGAAAAGACCACTTTTACTTGCCCATATGGAACGTTTGCCTATCGGAGAATGCCCTTTGGCCTATGTAACGCTCCAGGCACGTTTCAACGGTGTATGATGGCTATTTTCTCGGATATGATCGAAAAAACCATGGAAGTGTTCATGGACGACTTCTACGTCTACGGAAATTCTTTCGACTCTTGCCTCTCCCATTTAGAAAAAATGCTGATACGGTGTGAAAACACCAATTTGGTTCTAAATTGGGAGAAGAGCCACTTCATGGTTAAAGAGGGCATAGTCCTCGGCCATAAGATATCCAAATCTGGGATTGAGGTAGATCGTGCAAAAGTCGATGTCATTGCTAAGCTACCTCATCCTACGACCGTCAAAGGAATCCGATGTTTCCTTGGTCATGCTGGCTTTTACCGACGTTTTATACAAGACTTCTCCAAAATCGCCCGGCCTCTGACCCACCTTTTAGAGAAGGATGCTCCGTTTAACTTCACAAATGAATGCGTTGATGCATTTAATGTTTTAAAGAAGAAGTTAACGGAGGCACCAATCTTAGTTGCCCCCGAGTGGAACTTACCTTTTGAGCTAATGTGCGATGCTAGCGATTATGCCATTGGTGCAGTTCTGGGGCAACGTAAGAACAAGTATTTTCAGCCTATACACTATGCAACCAAGACCATGAATGACGCCCAACATCATTATACAACTACCGAAAAGGAAATGTTAGCGGTTGTCTATGCTTTCGAAAAATTTAGGTCTTATTTGCTCCTTAAAAAGTGCATAGTGTATACGGACCATTCAGCCTTGAAATACCTAATGGCAAAGCAAGATGCTAAGCCACGCTTGATGCGGTGGGTTCTTTTGCTCCAAGAATTTAATGTCGAAATACGAGACAAAAAAGGAGCTGAGAACCTTGCTGCAGATCACCTTTCACGACTTGAGAACCCCCATCAAAGTGTTCTTGAGAACAAGGAAATTAACGATGTTTTTCCTCTCGAGACACTTGGGAGTGTGACTAAACTTGACCAAAGTACCCCATGGTTCACCGATTTTGCGAATTACCATGCGGGGAACTTCATTAAACAAGGGATGTCGTCCCAACAAAAGAAGAAATTCTTTAAAGATGTCCAACATTATTTTTGGGACGACCCCTATTTGTTCAAAGTCTGTGCGGATCAAGTGATCCGGCGGTGTGTTCACGGTACGGAAGCCGTTGAAATTCTTAAGGCATGCCATAGTGGACCCACGGGGGGGGGGGGGGGGGGACATCATGGTGCCAACTTCACCGCAAAGAAAGTGTTCGATTCCGGCTTCTATTGGCCGACGATTTATCGGGATGCCCATGAATTGGTGAAATCATGCGATTCCTGCCAACGTCAAGGGAAAATTTCTCAAAAAGAAGAAATGCCACAAAATGCTATTCAAGTTTGTGAAATTTTTGACGTTTGGGGCATCGATTTCATGGGTCCTTTCCCGTCATCAAGAGGAAATAAATATATTCTCGTGGCCGTCGATTATTTGTCCAAATGGGTTGAAGCGAAGGCGCTCCCCACCAATGACGCCCGAGTAGTTGTGAAATTCTTAAAAAGTCTCTTTGCCCGATTTGGTACACCTCGAGCCATCATAAGTGATCGTGGGACCCATTTTTGCAATGACCAATTCGCTAAAGTTATGCTTAAATATGGTGTCACACATCGTCTTTCCACGGCTTATCATCCACAAACGAGTGGTCAAGTGGAGGTGTCCAATCGTGGCTTAAAAAGGATATTAGAAAGGACTGTAGGTGAACACCGTGCCTCATGGGCCGATAAGCTAGACGATGCTTTATGGGCTTTCCGGACCGCTTACAAAACTCCCATTGGGTGCACTCCATATAAGCTGGTTTACGGGAAAGCTTGTCATTTGCCCATCGAACTTGAGCACAAGGCCTACTGGGCCTTAAAACATGCAAATTTTGACTTAAAAACCGCGGGTGATCACCGAAAAGTTCAATTGAACGAATTAGTCGAACTCCGTGATCAAGCTTACGAGAATTCTTTAATTTATAAAGAGAAAACAAAAATACTTCATGATGCCAAGATCAAAGACCGCGTTTTCAACGTTGGTGATCAAGTGCTTCTTTTTAACTCTCGTTTGAAGATTTTCTCGGGTAAGCTTAAAACCCGTTGGCCTGGACCATTCACCATAACTCAAGTATTCCCTTATGGTACCATTGAGTTGGCTCAACTTGATGGTCCCAACTTTAAGGTGAATGGTCATCGTTTGAAACACTATTTCGGAAGGGACGTACCAACCATGGTAGTCCCGGATCTCCAAACTTTCCCCAAGGACGAATGAATTCGGGGATTGAGTCAAGCTACGTGACTCGATAATCAAAAACAAAGCGCTTCGTGGGAGGCAACCCATGCTTATCCAATATCATCTTCTTATATTTCTAATAAATAACGTGAAGAGGGGGTACCTCTTCCAATCTCGTGTTTCGTGGTTGTTTGTGATGATTGTCCAGGATTGTCCCCGATTTATGATGACTCTCGTGCTCGTGGTTTTGTCTTTCTCTCCACTCGAGTCTCATTCATCGATGCTTTTAGAAATCCTATATCCGTAAATCTTATCGACTAACGTTTTCTTTTGCATACTTAATAAACGGCCCTAGATATTTGTTAGGATTACCTTTGCCCGTAAAACATTGAGGACAATGTTTCATTCTAGTCCGGGGGGGTGAATCTTCGATTCGATTTTGACCTTGCAGTTTTCACCATGTCATGTACTCTCGCAACTCCGTTTTTCAACCAAAAATGAAAAAAATTGAAAAATTTCAAAAATTTTGAAGAAAAAGTCATGAAAAAGCACAAAAAAATGAGAAAAAGTTGAAAAAGTTGTGCAAAAATATAATAAAAATATGAATAAGTGATTTGACACCTTGTTGACTTTCTTGCTGGCGAGAGTAGGAATAAATATTTTGATTTGACCGGGCGTGTTGAGCCCTAGCTTGTTCCCTTAACCAATGATAATCATAAAAGTTTGTGCTAGCCTTGTACACTAGGAGCTACTCTTTTGTCGGCTCCCGTACTTGACTTTATATATGCGTGGCTGATTATTGGCTAAGCATCTGCTAATCTCATTATTTGAGGTCTTAAATTTGCAGAGAACGAGAAATGATAGAGTTTATTTACAATTTTAATGCTAAACGTGGAGTAGTGGTTCTCTTTAGAGCTCATAAGAGGTACTCGTCGCTTTTTACTCCCATCAGATACGTCACCAATATATAATAGATGTTCTAGGTTAATTAGTGGTATTTAGGTTTGAATAATATTTAGTTATTTGTTTTCATAAGAGAATTTTTGCTTTAGAAGTTGGGTACATATCAAGGAACATCAAAAATAAGAGCGAAAAGTGAAAAAATCAAAAGTCGAAAGTTGATTATCTATGTGGTTTTGGAGCTACCCAATAAGCTTCCATTGATGTTATGAGAAAAAAGTCAAGAAAGAAAGAAAAAAGTGAAAAGTATGAAAAATATGAGAAAAGTGAAAAAAAAGTGAGAAATTACAAAAGTGAAAGTTGAAGTATTGTTGAATAAGAGCTATGTATGTATCAATAAGTTGTTGGCGCGTGAGGTGCATGTGATAAGTGATTAGTAATCAGTCACATGAGGTGCACGTGATCGTACTCCGCAACTTATATCCTTGATATTGTATGTACCCCAAATTCTTTGATGTGGACCGAATTTCTATTGAAGTGGTTCTTAAGAGAAAATGAATAACTATTTATCGTTTTAACTTAGGTATCACTATCGGACTAAAAAAGTATCGAAACGAGAAAATATGAAGCGATTCATTTCTCAAATAAAGTAAAATATTGAGATACAAAAACTTAGGACATGGGAGTAAGAAGTTTCCACGAATAACTTTTATGAGTAGTGTTAGCATTAAATTTGTAGAAAAGCTGTGATCTCGTTTTTACGCTTAGTTTGGGAGCTCGTGAAAAATCAAGGATGACGATTTTTATCCGTATGGTCTCTTCTTAAATAGAAGAGTTTCTACTCGTAGACCCTAAAAATTATTGCAAAAATAATGAAAGTTCAACAAACCATCACAAGTATGAAGTGTGAAAAGTCCAAAAATAGAATAAAGTGGAATAAAGAAAATAAATTTTGGAAAACGGAGCGTTTGCGGGATTAAATGATTTTATGACTTCTTTCAAACCTCCTTGCTACTTTACAAAGTTAGTAGAAAGAGTTATGAAATTATTTATCTCGCGAGCGTGCATTGATCACATTGCGTGAGGACACGGCAATACTTTAGTCCAGGGGATTTTGGTGAGTGCGTATTCACTCACCTTTTCTAAGCCAAAATTGGACCAAATAAACCAAAAACTAACCAATAATGCCAAAGAATGTGTGTTTTTGTGTTTGTGAATGTGCAGGAACGGATATTTAAGAAAAGGACGAAAAATCATGAGAAAATGACAAAACGGGCACGAGATTTGGAAAAGTTTGAATAAAGCCAGAGCCGGGGAAGCTTAGTGGTCAAAGTTAAAGCTCATATGGTCAAATTGAGCCCTCAAAGTTTCAGAAATCACCAAAGTGGCCCTTTGAAGAAGTTTGATCAAGTTTACACATATGGTCCTTCCACTTTCAAGTTGTCACTTTTGATCCTTTTGAAGAATATTGGAAATATGGCAACTAAAGCCCCTCATCATTCAAGAAATACCACAAATAGCCCTTGGAATAATATTTGAGAGATTGGCAGCAATGGTCCTTACATTTTCAGGATGAACACTTTTGGTCCTTTGGTTGATATTACTTCTACAACCGGATTCACATTATAATTAAACACAACACAACCCCAACTATACCTTAGCCCAAAACAAATAACAATAAACCCACTACACACACCTAGCCCAAAATACACAAAGCCCACTCCCCTAAACCCTTTAACCCGATCCACCCTTTCTTTAATATATACCCGGTCAACCAAACCCACCCAAAGTCAAAATAAATAAAATATTACCCTTCTTCCCCAATGTTTACCCGCCCAAGTGAAACAGAGTTACCCTACTCTTTTACCTCGTACCTATCCACATCACAACCTCGTACTAAGAATCCTTCTGGAAGACTCTGACATGGCAGAGAATGTCGACACTTATTCCTCCCATGTGGCATATTGAAGCTCACTGATTGGTCTGGCTAACATGGCCTCAGGATAAGATGGTTTCAAATGGCTAAGAATGAGTAGGATGTCGACATCAGGATTGGAATTAAAGATATGTGGCCACAATTGAGTTTCTAGCATCTTCTGTAACCCTAGCACCCCTCACCTTGGGCTCCCCTATATAATCCCCCCTCCTGATACGTTTCTAGTGTGTAGAGTCTTTGTAATGTTACTATGCAAATTTCATTTGTAATTCAGTTTTTAATATCAATGAAAGTCTTATTTGGTTGCCTTATTTCATTTTCATCTTAGTTTATTTACTTATTCCTTTTTAGCTTATTGCTTATTTTGCTTATTTCTTTCTTATTTCTTTCAAAGCAAGTATCTTTCTTTTCCATTTACATAGTCTCAATCTTCTGTTTCACTATTTCTTGTTTTTGTTATTGTTTATTATCTAAAGAAAAACCAAAAAAATCTAAAAACTTTACAAAAACCAAAAAAAAAAAAAATAGTATGTTCTGTTTTCTCTTTTTAACCTTTTCAGTGTTTGTTTGTTGTTTGTTCAAGCTTATTTAAGCTCATATAGCTTATAGTAAGCCTTGACTGTTTTCTTGTTCCCAAAATCCAAAAATACCAAAAAGTCAACGAAAGTCAAACTCAGCTTATTTCAATAAGCTGAGCTTATTGGTGGTAAAAGACAGCCAAAAAGGTGTCCCTTGGCCTGTCTAAAGACAGGCTAGCATAGTGAGCCCCCTCTTTTCATGCTGAGGGGGATTGGCTTTGTAAGTGCTCATTTTTCATCTCAATTTCTATAGCTTAAATTAGTAGCTTATCTTCTGAGTTTGTAGGTTGCTTATAGCTTATTATAGCCTAATATTGCTTGGTGATAGCTTTTTGATCATTATTGATAGTTATTGTGTGGATTGATTTGTATACTGTTTCATATAAGCGTAAATCTGAGATCATTGATTTTGTTACATATGGTGTTATTAGATCTGTGTTTCTGATTTGATCATGTGTATGAATCATAGTGAACATATTTGACGTGGTTTAGAGTTGATTTGATAAGCCTTTTTGTGATTTAAGGGTGTGACAGACCCTTAAGAGGGTGTTTGGTTGTGTGTGGTTTGCTGTCTTAAAGCTTGTTACAGAGGTTAAAAGTAGTTTAGACAGTACACTAGGATCATATTAAGAGTAGTTAAAACAAAAAAAAAAATCAGTAAGCTATTTGGTTAAAGTCAAAGTTGCTAGTAAAATTAGCATACAGTTAATACAAGTAGTTTTTAGGTTAAGAAATCTTATAAGTAGATGCAATATAGGTTATAGTAGCTTAAAGCAATCATAGTTTAGCTCAATTACATCTCTGTGATCATTTAGGAGTGATCAAAATCCAAATAAGTCAATCTTTCTGTTTCATATAAAAAGTCAAAAAAAGGTTGTACTCAGAAATTGGTCAATACTTTGTGAGCTTGTGTAGCTTGTGATTTTCATTGGAAATACTTGTTGATTGAAGATTTTGGAAGCTCAGCACCTAAATAATATATTTCAAAAAGAAAATTTAGTTTTGGATTCTGTTTGCTTATCTGAATAAGCCTTTGAAAGTAGCTTATTGTGACCTAGGGTGCCCTGCACCATCAGTCCTGGCCCAATTTCTTGGGCAAGTTTGGGTTAGTAAATTGCATCTAGGGTCTGTGTTCTTGCTTATTATGTGTTCTCACCATAGCAGGGTATGTATTGCCACCATTAGTTTCATCTTCTTAGCTTATTAGGACTGCTTATTTGAACCATTTAGATTGTAGGATTAAGCATAAATCTGAATTTAAATAGGGCTGCAAATCTTTAATATAGATCTCTAGTTGAAAGTTTTGATTGTTCTGAGCTTATTATAGTCCCTAATACTTGTTTCAATTGATAGTTTGCTTTGTGCTTATCTGCTAGTGCTTATTGCTTTACATAGTGCTTATTTGAGCTACTTGCATTGCTTATTTGAGTTCATGTGCATCAAATGGCCTGAGTTCTATTTATATAAGCTCACTTAAGTCATAAAAGTACTTGGTAAAAGTTTGGTCAAAATTTGGTCAACTGTGCTTAGAAATAAGCACTTAATATAAGCTGTTTTCAAGCCATTAAGCACTTCCATTGCTTATTTTTCACTTTTCATATTTTTCCTAGATTTAAAATATAATTTTAGATTTTCCCTGAAATTTTCATATTTTTCTGATGTAATTTGCTACTTTTCCTATTTAATTTTCATTTTTAATCATTATTTAATACTTTTTAATTATTAGAAAATCAAAAAAAAAAAAAATCAGAAAACCCCAGAAAAATCCAAAAATATTTTAGAAAATAGTTTTCAGTTATTTTAGAATTTTAGAAATTAAATTTGCATTTTTCTCACTTTATTAACATTTTCTTTTAATTATTAAATAGTTTAATTTGTTTTTAATTCATAAAAAATTATTAAAAAGTCAAAAAAATATTTCTCTTTTTCTCAAAATTTTCTTTTATCATTTTTAACTTTTTAAAATTATTTCCAAGTTCGTAGGATTAGAATAGCTTAAAACTCGCGTTTTATTTTGTACGTTACGATTAAAAATCGCGTTTGCATTCCCGTTTTTACGTTTTAGACTTTGGTGCATTACTAGCTTGTACTCTTTGCATATTTCATACTTGTTTGTGATTACGTGAATTATTTGATCACTATTTGCTTTTTCACCACTTATCACTACACGATTTACACGAATCAATATTCTTGATTCCATTCACACCTTCACTTGGAAACGACTCGGGTGACCCCTATTTCTTGCGGATCACTTCGATACTATACTATTATATAATTGGTTTCTTTGCACGAATCATGCATGCATAGCATCATATATATATATATATATATATATATATATATATATATATATATATATATATATATATATATATATATATATATATATATATATATATATATATATAATATGTTGGTCCTTGTCCTTTTCCAGTTTTTACACTTTTTATACTAACGGCGTTAGCGTTACACCGTTAGTCCTTTTTATATATAATTTACAATTATAGTCCACTACATGTCCAATATAGCATTCTAAGCTTGGAATATTAAATAATATCAAGTTTTATCCTAAACTTTCTGTTTTGACAGTTTTAGTCCAAGTTTTTAAGGTTTGGCAGTTTTAGTCCTTTAGGTGTCGTCGCGTTACATTTTTAGTCCAAACATTCAAAAATTATGGGAAAAATTATATTAAATTTTCTGGAGCTTATTGAAGCTTATTAAAACTTATTTCAACTGCTTACTTGCAAAAATAGCTTATTTTTCAATAAATGGGCTTTAACGAGCTAAATTAAAGGCCCGTTAGCGTTTAACGATCCGTGAGCGTTGAGACAAGTTGGGCTTATCCCTAGACTCATTTTTAATGTTATAAAATCATATCAAAAGAGCTTTTTGGTCCAGCTTATACGGATTGCTTATTTTCAGCTTATTGGGCTTTTCAGCCCATTAAGCTTTTATAACTAGTTTTAGAAAATGGATTTAATCACTTTACTTTGGCCAATTTAAAGGGTTTAAACGAGCTTATCATTACAAAGTATAAACACGAAACTTGTAGCTTGTAGCAAGGAGAAATAGGTTGTGTAAGAATATTGTATGCTTATTAAGTCGAATTGAGTTTTAAAGGGTCCTTTTGGTCGCGACCTGGAACTATTTTCTGGGTAAAAAGACTTAGAAAAATTCTAAGTGTTTATGATATGTACGAGTTTTGCAATTCACTTTGGTCGATTTTGAAGGTCGAGATGCGATTATTTTTACAAGTTATCTTTATGAAAGTTGTAGCTAGTCATGGCGTCTATGCGGTCGTGTAAAAATATGACATGCTTGTTACGTGATTTTTAAAGATATACGAGGATTTTGTGGCTTGCATGGGACGTTTTATTTTATACAAAGAGTAAGAAATATTTTTAGTTATTTAGAGTTTTTACACCCGATTGAAACAAGGTTTAAAATAAGTTCATATGATGTTTGTAACGTAAAAATAAACGTGAAACAAGTGTGTGTCGTGACTCCTAGGCCTTCCAAGATAGAGGCTAGTCACGTTTGTGTTTCTATATAATTATACGTATGCTTGTATATATATAAAACTAAATACGTTTGACATGAACTAGAAAATGATGCATGGACATGAATTACGTATAAGATGAATTCAAAAGAGTTGGAAACGACTTACTATACCTTCAAAGGTGGTAGAGGGTCGTGAGTGATGAAGGAAACACAAGAATTCACACGTTCGTTTAAAAACCCAAGTAACGATTTATATATATTTATATAACTCGACTTCACTTGTTTGCTTCCAAATGAACATGCGACTCACTTCTGGTATTTCAAGGACGATTTTATGAGTGAATAAGAGTTGAGAGAATGATATTTGAAGTAGAATGAAAGGTGGTGAACTAGGGAGAGTTATATACTAAATATATATAATACGTATGGATTCAAAATAGAGGGGACAAGCTCTATTAGGCTATGTCAGTGAATGGATGGCTTCTAAGAAATATCTCTGACACTCTATGACTTTGAGAAAGGAATGAAAAGGTAGGAAAATTGGATTTGCTTTGTGTAAATAAATTATGTCGACATGTATATATATATATATATATATATATATATATATATATATATATATATATATATATATATATATATATATATATATATATATATATATATACAAGATTTGGAAAATTCGTGTGAGGCTTGGTTCTAGCTAATGAAACTCATTATTAAACATGAAAACATGTTTGAAATATTATTAGGATCATTTAGAAACAAACCGGGATTAAAATGGTTGAGTTTGGAATTTTATATGTGTCGAATGGGTTGGATTTTCGCCAAATACTTTTCCTCTATTAAACATATCAAACGTTCGTCTTAGAAGCTAAAATTTGGCGTCCTAATTCTTTGGTTGGTAGACAATTAGGATGTATAAAAATATATACATGTTGTGTTTAGAAATCGAAAAATACTAAGGCGTTTTGGAGAGGATCTGGTCGATTTGGAAAATGAAATAAAAAGGGAAAATTGGGCCCATGATGTTGGGCTGGTGAATAGTACGCCGGTCATAGGGGTTGGGCTGGATTTTATTAAGGCCCGTTTGGTTATTTAGTGTTATTATTAGTGAAATAATTAAGTTTGTGAAATAATTAAGTTTCGTTAAACGTGTCGAGAACTTGTTCCGTCATTTGGTGAATTATGGGATGACGTGATTTCGTAAATATAGTATAATAAGAAAAATTTTAAATTTTCCCGTAAAAATGGTGATTAAAAATAATGACGAAGATTAATATGTAATTAAACGTTGTTAATTATATAAATTTTTGTGAGGTTTTACAGACTGAACTGGATCGAAGACCGAAAATAGTTAAAAGGGTGGACCGAGGACCGGACTGAAATACCCGTTTGGTCCGGTCAGTCGTGTTCGGGCCGGTCCACGGTCTTTAATGCTCGGCCCTATCACGGTTATCATTTATCAATAACAAGTAGTTGAGCCTTGAGGGAACTCTGAATATGGGCTCCCCAAGAATTGACAAAACAAAAATTAAAAGGCCCAATCACTAAACATGCATATGATACAATCATACAACAGATAAAAAGTTAAATAATAGCTATACTCTTTCATATTGGCATGTTCACATGTATTTTATCCGATCATCCATCTATATTCAGACTGTGCCTACTCCACAAATTGTTGGTTTCACCTATGATGTAAATAGATCAGATGAAATTGTATCTATATCGATAACCATCTAATTTTTCATCATTCACTATTCCATCTATATTCATATCTATTAGATAAAACGGCTAAGTTGAGTGGTTAAGTGGACTTCCATTGGATATAAAATCATCATTACTTGTTAGCTGGGCGTAATGATAACCACACATGACCGCGTTTAACACTGTCAATGGCGGAACTAGAACATCTTTTTGGAGGGCCGAATTTATTTTGAGGGGGCCGAATCGGAGATTTGTTTGTAAGCTCAACTAAATTACCCCTAAAACTTATAATCTTTATAGTAGGTGCCGCAAATTTTGGGGGGCCGGGACCTTCACTGCCCCTACATAGGTCCGCCAATGAACACTACCTTCTTCATAACCAATTCAATGTAATAAGACGACTGCGGTCACCACAAAAATCAATTAATAAAAACACCCACAAACACAATACTCACACGACTCGGTTGAATATACGGCCGAGTCCTTTGGAAAACCAAATGTGGACGCGTCTTAAATGTGAGGTGTAATGGGAACGCGTCTTAAATGTGGGGTGACGTTCTTCAACGACTATCCATTATAGATGGTCTTAAACATAATGTGATTTCTATGACAATGCAACACTAAGATATAATAAATGATACTTAGGTATTGTAACTTGATATTATTGGTGTATAACTTTTGATCAACTATCCTATAGAAAAGTGTATGAGCATTGACTAAGTTTGATTAAACCGATGATATCGTTATGTTAAACCCATGCACACTCGTATTGAACATCACAGGGATATGGCGACGATGACGATTTGTACACTCGTAGCACCAACATTTTAACATAACGATATCAATATATTTTCATATCACACAAAAGAAAAATGACGATTTGTATATATACCAAATTTAACCATAAATCAAAGACGTGTACCCAAAGGGCTATTTAAGGTGAACAAGATGGGGGTTCTAGTGGGGTTAAGTACAACCCTGTTCCCTGGAATCTGAATAGTGAATTTAACGTGGCATTGTGTAGACCATAACCACAAATTGGTTCGGTGACTTGATGGACTTTAGGTGCACACAATGTAATCCATGGCTAATATTTTACCAATAAACATGGTACATATTGATGGCCCATGTTCTTCTATCTAGCTAGCCCACATGTTTAACAATCTCATGTCCTTTCATTTTACACCAAGTCAATATATAACTAGTAATCATCATCAATTCATCATAGGTCCAAATCAAAATAATGTCATAGTTAAGTATTCAATTATTTGTTAGGAAAAAAGGCTTTCAAATATGTGTTTAGTCAAAAGAATATATATGTTTGGTTTACTTCTTACTACTAGATGATAGATACGGTCAAGCTTGATGTTAGGTTAAAGATCTATTAAGGTTAGGTTATCACATATAATATGTATTATAAATGGTCGATTAATAACATAACATCTGACAGGGTTTCATTGTCTAAAATGATATAACGAGCGGGTATGATCTTGGGACCTACAGTAAAACATCTATAAATTAATAGTGTTGGGACCAGGATATTTTATTAATTTAGCGAGATATTATTATATCGATAAATTAATAATTTATTAATTTAAAAAGGTTTTATATATGGGAGATGATTTGTGCACCATTTTTTGGCTATACACCACTAAATCACACCAGTAATGCACACAGTACAACACCGCTATACATAATTTAGTCGTGGATGACAAATAAAAATGGTGTACAAATCACCTCCCTTTATATATGGCTTTAAATTTTCAAGTGTAATATACTAGTTACAATGTATACTCTTTAGAGATAAAAAATAAATTTGGAAAACAAGTTTCAATTAAAATTTTTTCTTACTACTAGATGATAGATATGGTCAAGCTTGATGTTAGGTTAAAGATCTATTAAGGTTAGGTTATCACATATAATATGCATTATAAATGGTCGATTAATAACATAACATCTGACAGGGTTTCATTGTCTAAAATGATATCACGAGCGGGTATGATCTTGGGACCTACAGTAAAACCTCTATAAATTAATAGTGTTGGGACCAGGATATTTTATTAATTTAGCGAGATATTATTATATCGATAAATTAATAATTTATTAATTTAAAGAGGTTTTATATATGGGAGATGATTTGTGCACCATTTTTTGGCTATACACCACTAAATCACACCAGTAATGCACACAGTACAACACCGCTATACATAATTTAGTCGTGGATGACAAATAAAAATGGTGTACAAATCACTTCCCTTTATATATGGCTTTAAATTTTCAAGTGTAATATACTAGTTACAATTTAGAGATGAAAAATAAATTTGAAAACAAGTTTCAATTAAAATTTTATGAATTCATATTCACACTTTATGAAAATAAAATTAACAATTTTTGTTGCAATACGAGAAGACAACACCAACACTTTACAGCAATAAGAAGATTTTGAGATAAACTCAATATAGATTTGAAGTTCAACAAAAAATAACAAGTGACAATGAATTTCATTTTTTGCTAAACAATCTTAGGATTTTGAAGTGTATATCTCTCTCACACATATATACATATATATGGAATTTTTAGTAATTATTAATTTATAGTTTCGTTGGTACTAATATATATACACTGGGGTTTCAAAAAATTATTATCTTATTATTTTATCGATTGAAGTCCAAATTTGTACTGGTCCCAAGTTGGGACTGGACAAATTATTAATTTTATCGAAGTTATTAATTTATCGAGTATTAATTAATAAAGGTTTTACTGTTGTTAGTTAGACAATGAACTCCCGTCAGGTGTTATGCTTATTAATCAACAATTTATAATCCATACTACATGTGATAACCTAACCTCATGGACCCTAACCCCCTATAGAGTTTGAGTTATATCTATCATTTAATTTTCAATTGTAAAACGGATTTTTATTTATTTATTTATTGTTGTTGTTCTACAAAATTTTGTTTCAAACTCCATTCTCTTTTATTAAATAACAACTTTCCATCCCATCACTAACTTGACTCGTCATAGTAGGCTGAACTAACATCCAACTGAGAAAGGCGGTCTTTAAAAGCAACGGGAAACCAATCTTACACTTGGCCTTTTCTTTTTCCCGCTTTAGGTGTAGGAGTAGCACAAAAAGAGGGATTAGCATTTTGGACCATAAACAACTAACGCCTTCCTCGTTAGGGCTCCGTGCACTGGGAAAAGGCTCTAGCGATAGGAGGCCACTATCATAGTCAGGTGCGAAGTAACTAGCCATATTTTTTTTGGTAAAAGGTTTTCCCGATAAATTAGCCATATTTAAAGTAGCTCTATTCCTATTTATGGAGTGAAGGCTAAAATGACTTTATGAACTGTTCCGTTCACCTATGCACCAACCCCATTCACTTGCTTATCGTAGAGGCTGTAAGTACACAGTGCCTCACAACACGGTTTTTAAAGCAGAGAAGGAACGGTGGGCACCAGATACTACAAGCCCTCTATTCCACACATCTATCCAGAAGTGTAGTTCACCGGTTCCACCGAATGGGAACCGAATGCTCCTATCCGTCGGCAAAGATCAATATTTTAGTAAGGTCAAACTGTCATAATATATATTAACTAAAAAGATATTCGTCTTAACATCATGGTTCGAATCCAATAATATATTTTGGATAACGACATAACACCAAAAATAATACGTAAAAGATACTGTCATTACAATAAATAGCTTAATATAATACTAGTAGTAACAATTATTGGGCTCGTGTCATATTATATTCCAAAATAACCCAATTATTTGGTTGTTGTCTTAAGGTGTTTACCAAAGACAAAATAAATGAGACAAGTTAATTGTCCATAAATAAATATGGCAGCTAGTAACTTACCTTGTGTCCACGTTTCATATGGTTTTATTTGGGTTGGACCCTCAAATCAAATCCAATTATTATCAAAATATCTGTGCTCATTAACCAGGATGTTTGAAGATTATATTCTTAACTCAGTTACTAGTAGTTACTTCGCAATAATTTTAGAATCTTCAGATTTTACGATACTACAAAGCAAACATGAAAAACAAGTCCTTTTGAACCCAAAATAAATAAATAAATAACAACATACCGCATGCTAATATCATAGTTGTTAAGATCCAGATCATAATCTTAGGAACTTAAGATTTTACGATACTACAAAGCAAAAATGATTTGCATCATACGTAGGATCTTAGCAAGCTTGAGATCTTATTAGATCCCGATCTTGACCATAAAATCTTAAGATCTAATCCGATCCGATCTTAGTTTTCTTGAACCGCAAACAAAAAAACTACAAAGTTATGAATTACTCCATGAAGCATTCATATAATATTGTGTTTATGATATATAATAATTTGTAAGTTTGAATAATATTACAAAGACTTATAACAAAATGACATTATAGTTGAATTTTAGGATTCTGATCCGATCTTACGATTTCGATTTTGCTAAAACTAAAAGGATCCTGAGTATGATACTAATCTTGAAAACCTTGCTAATATCAACTTTATGTTTCTAGTTTATATAGCCAAATTAGGTGATTAAGTTTTATAGTTCATTTGGTATAACATCGCATTTTTAATCGGGTGAAATAGTTTGATCGATTTGCTCATATTTTCCTCGGTGATGTTGATTTCTCGGTCTTAGTTAAAAAAAATTAAAAAAAAAAACAAAAAACAAAAGCTTTTTGAAATTTATATATTTTATTTCATCAAAATAGAATTTACATAGTGATTGAAGTCAAACGAGCAACAAGCTGTGCTGCTAGCCCTTTTTGTATTGCAAAGCTAACTCTTTTGAAAACTATATTCGTGGATCTATGTGTCATAACATTACTGTTTATAACTCGTTGGACTCTAATAAATTGTTAACATCATCACATATATAATCACATATATAATGGAATCTTTAAGGAAGTTAAAAATATATATATATAGTTAAGTATGTCGACTGATGTGTCGCTTATTGAAAGTTAGATTCTTTAATAGATTATGAGAAACTATTAATGGGTTAATCGGAAGAATTGAAAAGAAAACATCATGTGATGCTAAAACAACTCAAGCTCTAGTGTTGAAGTAACATCTAACGTGGAGATGCGCTAAGTCAACTTATGTACTCTAAATAATGAGCTTACTCATGTTATTTTTCCAAAAAAATGGGTTACAGGTTTTGCTCAAGGAATGAGATTAATCGGTATCATTGAAACTTGAAAGGCCTAAAAAATAAAAAATAAAAAGAAATAAAAAATGAGCCCCTGATGGTTCCGCAAACAAACACGTACACTTACAAACACATATACATAAAATTTGGGGGCTTAAAATTTTGAGGGCCTAAAGCCCTAGCTTTTGTTATCTTACCCTTAAGCCACCCCTGATTAAAAGGTAAAAATGTTTTAATAACTATTTAAAAACACAGTAAAGATTGGTTGAATATTGCTTAAATACATTTAAGTGTTTACAACACCAAGAAAAAAATATATGATATTTTTCATGTTTAGGTTATTTCGGTAAAGCAAGTCTTAAACCATTTTTGGCCACCCTGAGATATTTAAGAAAAAAAAAAAAAAAAAAAAAAAAAAATCCAACCCGATCTAGCTAGTATTAAGAACTATCTTAATTTATTGATTATACTTCTTGACTTGTTTCTAACAACTAAGTTTGAATAGCTGATCCTAATTCCTAACTAGTTTTTTCCTACCAATAAACAAAGTATCGAATCAATAGGACTACCCTTGAATGGTCCTAGACCCATCTTTATTTGAATCTTTATCTCTTTGCTTCTTTTCATGAAAAATGTTACAAAAAGCAAATTTAGTAAAAGGTGTAATGTATCTTTTAATATAGTTATCCAAAAGTTTAGACTTTGAGTACCTTACAATTAGCATCAAAGATATATTAATAGTACGCATTAAACAGATCATAAAACTAAGCACAAAGAATCAGTATTAATAAATCTTTCAAAGATATAACTACTTGCAAGGAGCCATTTGTTTGATGGGTACAGGAATCAAGTAATGACAATGAAATCAATTTCAAGTGTTTAGTTGACTAATTGGAAATCAAAATAATGAAATCTAAAACCATAAAAACAATCCATGATAAGTTGGTGACTTTTTGTCATTCCTGTAAACCTATTGTAGTTTATCTAATTTTCCTTTTTTTCTCTTTTGTGTTGTTCAAAAAAAAAAAAAAAAAAATGAAAGTGATACCAACATCTATATAACAAACCAAACAACAATATTTAAGTAGTGAAACCGATCCCTATTCTACCCTATTATTAAATCCATACCTATAGTGATTCTCGTATCCAAACCAAACGCACCCTTGGTTGTAAGACTAGTAGTAATGGCCACCCAACACTTCACTAGATCATTTTGTCACCTTATCGCACCTCAGCTTATCTCTCTAAAACCAAACATATGACCTTAAGCCAGTAGTAAAGTGACCACAGTTACAACAAAAAAACATACCACATAAACATCAATTAAAAAAAAATCCACACCTGAAACTTTCTAAATGGTTGGATCTATTGCTTTGGTGATCGAATAAAGCAAAATTGAAAAGAGGTTGGGGGGATGCATACGCGTTCTCTAAGGTTGTCGAATGGGATGGTGCGGGGGGGGGGGGGGGGGGGGGGGGTTCCATTTTGATTAGACCGGCCCTTAGAGTCGGCATTATGAGGAGTCTAAGAGCATTGAATGTGGTAATGAGCAAGCTCGTCAAATCCGAGCTGGCAACTCGTCGTTGCTTGCCACCACACCAAGACCTCTCGCCAAAGATGCCTTCGTCGGGGAAGTGACGAAGATAACAGAGGAAAAAAAAAGAAATAAAAAATCTATCCCTATTTTTTTTTTTTTTTTTTGACTTTTCAATTGCGTTGTGTGTATGTACGCAACTAGTGAATGAAGAAGATTGTTATTTATTTATTTTTTTAACAAAAAATGTTATTTGTGTTATTTGAAAGAATAGAATTTGTTTACAAAATAGAAAAATAAAATAAAATTGAGGGCGTGTGGGTGTTGAAATGGCTTAGTTGTTTTGTGTTATGATTGGGAGGGTATTTTAAAGTGTAAGTGTTGAAATGATGTGACACACGATGGGGCCCAAATGAAGAGCGAAAGCTCTCCATGATACTCAATGCTCTCAGAGCATTGAGTGTGGTGAAGAGCTTTTACTCTTAATTTTGTCACATCATTTCAAAACTCACACTTCAAAATACCCCCTTACTCATAACAAGTTGCTGCGGCCGCGTGGGGGGGGGGGGGGGGGGGGGCGTCCATTTTGGTTAGACCGACCTTTGCAAGAGTCGGCATTATGAGGGGTCTAAGAGCATTGAGTGTGGTGACGAGCAAGCTTGCCAAATCCGTATTGGCAGCTCGCCGTTGCTTGCCATCACCTCGCCACTACACCAAGACCACTTGCCAAAGATGCCTTCGTCGGGAAGTGACGAAGTTAATGAAAAAATAAATAAATAAAATAAAATAAAAAAACCTTTTTTATTTTTATTTATTTATTTTTTGATTTTTCAATTGTGTTGTGTGTATATATACGTAGCTAGTGAAAGAAGAAGATTGATTTTTTATTTTTTACAAAAATAAAACAATGTTATTTATAATATTTGAATGAATTGAATTGAATTTGTTTGAAAAATAGAAAAATAAAATAAAATTGAGGGTGCGTGGGTGTTGAAATGGCTTAGTTGTTTAGTGTTATGAGTGAAGGTGTTGAAATGATATGGCACCCGATCTAGCTCAAATGAATAGCAAAAGCTCTTCGTAATACTCAATACTCTAAGAGTATTGAGTGTGGTGAAGAGCTTTGACTTCAAATACCCCTTACTCATAACAAGTTTCAACAAGCTTTTTGGGCCCCACCCACCTCAAGAAACAAATGTTGGCAGCAGATACCTACAAATCTCCTTTGTCGTTTACTTCGTTGGAAAATCAGTAAGCAAGCATACGGCGAAGAGTCTTGGTGTGATAGCGAGTGAGTGGCGAAGTCCGGCGAGCCTCCTTGCCACGACACTCAACTCTCTAAGAGACTAAAATCTCGTCATTTATTCTAACAGATGTCACAAGTTGTTTTAGTCATGACCAAAGGAAAGTGTCGTTGGTTCACGTGTATACTGAATAGAAGTACTCTTATAGTTAAATTCTTTATAGTTTATACAACTTTATCATGCATGCATCAAGCGTACATATCTCTAAAGTCATCATAAATGCATGCACATAAAGCAGATAGACTATCATTATATGATTAGTTACATAATTTATCACTCCCAATTTATTTGTTAATCCTTTCTATGAATTTGTGAGTGTGACAAAAGGGTCAATAAGCTACCCTGCAGTATTTATAATGAGATAGGTTAATGGTACTCTTAAAAATAATTGCAATACTTTGCTAAAAGTTTTTAGATTTTTTTTTTTCTTTTTATTCCATTGTGAAACAAGCAAACGTACTAAACAAAACATATAAAATTTGAAAAGAAATATAAAACATAAATTGATAAAAAAACAAAAAGTATAAAATATAATCTGATAAAAAAACTCTTATACTGTTAATACAGATATTAAAAAATGAGTTAGAAAAGATTAAAAAAAATGGCTGCTCCCAAGTGGAGCTTCATGACCATCCGTGAGAACCCAACCTCACGCACCACCCTATTGGGTGTGACATTTCTCAAACGTGACATACAACAAAAACAAAAACGAACGGTGACCTCCTCACCGAATAGTGTTGGGTGCAAATGTGGGTTCCCCTAATTTATATGACGGATAGTTATTTAAAAAAAAAAAATAATAAAAAAAATAACATTTACCGTCTTTTACGTATAAATACCCTCCTAACTCATCATTCACTACACAACTTTAAACTTAATCTCACACAACTTAAACAAAAGTTATTATAGATATAAATTCCGAAACAATAAAGTTCACAAACTCATCATTTATTACAAGCTTATTTTAGTGCGAATCTGATGTTTCCGGAAGAAATTTTCGAGGAGAGGTTCCGAATGAGTCAAAGGCTATTCACATGGATGGTTGAAGAAATAAGTCATCATTATGCATTCTTTCGTAATAATATTGACTGTACCGGAAGACAAAGCATTTTCCTGTTGATGAAGTGCACATTCGCAATTTGTTAGACGCCCTTGATGAATATTTGCAAATGGGCCAAGAAACTTCTCGTCTATCTCTTGAAAATTTTTGTATATCTGTTATGGAAATTTTTGGAGCATAGTATTTGCGAAACCTACTATCACCGATGTTAAAAAGCTATACGCGTTTCACGAACAAAAGCACAGGTTCCCGAAAATGTTAGGAAGCCTTGATTGTATAGATTGATCCTGGTTTAGTTGTCCGAACGCATATAAAGATTGTAGACGTGATCATGGCTTGACTCCATTCATTTCATTGGAAGTTGTTGCTATTAGCTGTATATTAGCTAGTTAATGTGATTGGCTAATAATAAGATACATATATAGGATAATACATTGGCTATTTAGGGTAAATTGGTAATCACCCATAAATGTCATCTTATCACTGTATATTTGGTAGTTAAAGTGATTATCACTTTAACTACCAAATATACAGTGATAAGATGACATTTATGGGTGATTACCAATTTACCCTAAATAGCTAATGTATTATCCTTATCACTAGCCAATCACATTAACTAGCTAACAGTTGCGTCACAAAACTTATGAATATGGCATGCTTTATTTGGTGTTTTTGGGGCGAACGACGACATCAATGTTATACATTAATCCTCTTTATTCAACGATCTGAAAGATGGAAAAGCACTAGAGATTTCGTTTGTAGCTAACGACGTCACTTGCCCATGGGGATACTATCTTGTTGATGTGATATATCCGGAATGGTCAGCTTTGGATAAGAAGATAGGAGAACAAGGCGTCGATGCGCGGTGTAAGCGAATGCAAGAAGTCGCAAGGCAAGATGTGGAACGGGCATTTGGTGTTCTAAAGAAGAATGGGTTGTATTAGCGAATCCCGCTCGACCATATCGTGAAGAAAAAATAAGGAATATGATGTATACATATATGATTATAAAAGGCAAAGGGGAGGCGATATCTTCCTATTGGCATCCGGAGGAAACACATCAACCAGATGACCTTATACGAGCTCAAGAACAAAGGCAGAGAGTTATCAGAAAAATCAAATTGGCATAAGTGCATCAAAACCTTCGTATCGATTTGGTCGAACGTTTTTCTCGTAATGTTTCATTTTTGCTTTAAATAATTAAGATGTATTTATTTTTAATGTAATGTTTTTAATTTAATGAATAAATTTTTTAGTTTTAAATAAGAAAAATAAGTTAAAAAGTGAGATGTTGTAATCATTGGTGTAAAAATGAGAAGAAGTGTGAAAAAATAAATGAAACAAGAAAGTTGATGTGGCATTTTGATGAAAGGTAAAATGAGAGAAGGTTATTATATGTAGCCTCAAAATACAAGTGACACCTTTTATCATTTTTAGTTTTTTTATTATTTATTTATTTTATTTTGTTTGTATTAAAAAATTATAAAACTAAAAATAGGAAACATAAGATCTAAAGTTTAATAAGTCAAAATCTTAAAATTAACAAAAAATTTAAACTGATAAAAAACTGTATTGTAAAGAATGAACCGAAGGGTACCGGTTGTTAGGAATGGGCCAGGCATGACCGTTGGCAGCGGCCTAACATGCTACTACTAGTTTATAGTCGACTCCAATATCTACAAGAACATAATAAGATAAAATAAGTTAGTACTTACCTAGGGGATTGTGTAGATTGACTCATGTGCACTCTCTGGATCCTTTGTAACCGGAAGCACATGGCAATGCTACGCAAACAAACAAAAATTATTTGCATATATCTACCACACAATACACATGCATCACTTCAAACTTTCCATATATGTTCATTACTTGTTTACCTTTACTTTTATCCTTACTTTTCATGTGACATCTTGGAAGACTTCGATCACATGTTAATCTTCTGTTGTTCAAGCAACTGAATTTGGTATACAAAGTTATTTGGTATCGTGGTATGAGAGTTACCGGCTAACTTAGTGGTTGTGGGTTTAAGGCTCGTTAGAGGAATTTGTGAGATGAGAGGCATAGAGCGTGAAAAAAATTGTTGTTTCAAACCGAAACAAAAAATAGAAAGAAAAAAAAGTTGGTCTGGCGGTATCTATAAAAATGTGTGTACGTATAACAGTCGAATGATTGTAGGTTTTAGTTTCAAATGAAACAAAATGTCTATAAGAGGGGAGGGAGTGATAACATCTAATAACACCAACACCACTGCCACGTCAGCGTCACATCACTTTAACACCAAATAACATAACACCAAAAACAACATGAAATCATAACACCCAATAACACCACTTTTTACAATTTTACAAATTCTACCCTCAACAATTTCATTCATTAAATTTTCAAACAATATATTATTAAATATATTCCGCTCGTATTTGAATTTGAATTTTAAATATATATCCCGCTCATTTTTTATTTTGCATTTCAATTGTATCCCGCTCATTTTTAAAATTGAATTTAAAATGTATCCCGCTCCTAGTGTTTCAGACGTCTATAAATAGCATACCAAATTACAATTTTTTTTTCAAACTTCAAGCATTTAAAATGTATCCCACTCCTATCTGTTATTTTTGTTGTATGTCTTGTTTTCGTAATGTATTGTAATGTTTTTTTAACGAAATAAATTTATTTAAAATAAACATACTAAACAGAAATACTTAAACGTTACATAAACATAAATTAAAATCGATACTGAATTAAAACATCACCTAAAGATAAACCTAACTTCAGTTGTAGTCCGGGTGATCCCAAGTTTGAGAGTTGTTGAAGTCATACCCGTCGACATACGCATAGTACCTCGCAAACTTCTCTTGCTCTAACTGAGCTTCCAACCTACTCAGCTCTCGCTCATCCTCAGAGTTCCATCCACCATCATTAGCCGGCACATTTTCCTCAAAGTTTAGCTGGAAGTGATCTAGATGAGGCAACTGTTGTTGTTGCACAACAAATCCTGATGCAGATGAACTAGATGCACCTTGTTGTTGTTGTTGATGTTGTTGTTGTTGTTCTTGCTGATATCGTTGTTGTTCAACCTTACCAGATTCAACATTTTCTTCCAAACTCCAACGGATTTTGTTGGAGATTTCGGCCTGAATCTGGTTGACACAAACCCATAGTGATTCAATAACAGCAGCTTCCTTACGATATTCATCGTATAAGAACGTGTCGATCACATATTTCCTATCTTCTGAGATGTCTGTGCACTCTCCGTAGCGTTCTCTAAGTCGTTTTTTTTTGTTGTTTCGCCGCCTCCAACTTCTTGATGACTTCAACAATAACATTTTGGCGATCCACATCGCGATTCTCGGTTTCATTTTTGATAAATCGTTGCAGTTCCTCGACGGTATGTGGTAGTTTACAAGCCATAATTGTGTGTAAATATGTTAACTGTGAGAATGCTAAGTGTGTATATATTTGTAAATAATGTGTTGTATTTATAAGGTTTAATTTTTTTTTTTTGAATTCTAGCCGTTTGGCTTCAAACGGTTGTGTTGTAGTACATAATAACGTTAGGGGGTGTTGTAATTTTTTTTTATTCATTCCAGTAGTAACGCATGTTACTACTCCAACGTACGTTACAATTCTTCTCCAACGCAACCTAGAGGGAAATGGTGAAACGCAAGAAAACGGCGTTGAGGCAGTGACACATAAGAATAACCAATGGCGCAGCTACATAGGGGCGGGGAGGGGCGCCCGGCCCCCCGAAATTTTTTTGCGATGTAGGGGGTATATAGTTTTCGTGTAGAAAAATTTCGGTATATTCGGTTTCGACCCCATTTTAATTGCGAATTTTTTTTATACATTAAGCAATAAAAAATTTTAGATCCCGACCCCCCACTGAAAATTTTCTAGCTTCGCCACTGAGAATAGCGCAAGTTTTGCGTTATCACTCCCTCCCCTCTAAGTGATTAAGTTTACAATTTTGTTTTACGATAGCAGAATAATCTGACTAAACAAAACATGTAATACAAAATTTTGTTTTACAAGATCCTTCAGGAAAATATGAAGTTGACAAAAAGTTACACTATTGGTAAAAAATACATGAGGTTTCTATGAATTCTCGAGATCCTCCTTAGGTCCGCTATTGTTTATACATAAATAGTTAATTTATAGTTTGTTTTCTAAACGAATTGTTGTCTCATTCATGCCCTTTAATTCGATGTTGGTCGAATAACATTCTTGCATTTGCCAAAAAAAATTGAGAACTTGTCGACGTCCAAAATTCAGTGTTTTATGGTGTAAAAATTGAAAAGGTTTCGAGAGAGTTATATACGTATAAATATATAACTCTGATTGGTGAACATAATATATCATATTTGACTCACCTTAAAAGGTTCTAATGCGTATAATTTTAAACGATGAATGGTTTCAAGCTACACGTCTTTATTTACAAATATTTAACAAATATTACGTTTCCGCATCTTCTAATGATTGTTTTAAATAATCATGTAATTTTGCCCATACCTCTTCTATGTAACTTATGATTTGATATCTTCATAGTTCTCACATCTTGATACTAACTACATTAAAAAGGCCTATCAAAAGTCTTGATCACTTGGTACAATATTTGACAGTCACACGATGCATAAGTCGTGTCTCACTTGTACGATCGCTAGGTCATCGGTCTATTCCATATGAACATCTTTTAGCACGTAACCTAGCGCGATTTTCCTCCTTGTCTTTTCGTTTTTACACAAATATAGGTTACCGATCGATTCACGCTTTACCCGAACAAACTCTTTACTAACAATATGCAAACTCTAATATAGCATATATGTTCCATTAAAGGAACTAGAAAGTGGGCATCTTTAAGATGTCCTGTATTATTGTCTTTCTACCACTTTATAATAACTAGCTTGCGGCTAGAAAGACCATATGCGGAATCTCTTATAGAAGCAAAATATATGTATGCTCAAAAAAAGCCAAAAAGATTATTCTCATTTGAAAACACCTAAACAATGCATCCATCATTTAAGTTCCATCTACTTGTTGGAACTACTTATGATTCGTTATTCTTTGTCAAATTGACAAACAAATTAAAGAAATACTTTTCACAGTGTAAACACTAACAAGTAATAACAACATATTTTAAAAAGTTACCGAAAATTAACAAACATATAGCAATATTTTTTTACCGATCATAACATGATCCTTGTTTTCACCGATGATAGAAACATACGGTGAACCATATAAGGATCTTTACGCTACTTGCAACTACCTTCACGTTGCAACGTATATGTGGAAACACGATGCAACGACCAAATTTTAACAACTTGTTCGGCATTCTTCAATGGCAACATGTGTTCTTCTACAACCAAAACTATTAACAACCTCGAAATAACCCAATAACTACGATATTTAGTACCAAAACAATAAGAAGAAAGTAACTATCCAAAACTAAAAAAAACCAAATCAAGTAAAAGTAAGTGATTAGTTCATAAGTCATAACAAGACCAAAACATTTTTTTTTTTTTTCGTTTCAGAGTTCAATATACTGCGACATCAGCTCTAACTTAACCATCTAATTCCCAAAATCCGTAACTTTTTCTTCTTTTTCTTCGTTTTCTTCGATTTTTCCAACTTCATCACACGAATCCAACTCGACTGCAAGGCTTATAGTAGGCATACAGCTCTCGGACCGCGCTAATCCAACGCTCTCACTACTCTTAACCGTAGGACTACTCGGCATAGACCTCAACGACCTCGGCGAGTCCAAACTCCTCTTCAATATTTGCCTCATAGCCGCGATTAAATGAACCGCGGGATTAGGAGGAGGACCAGCTGATAATGACCCTCTACAAAACGTCATGTGGCGTGTCATAGCTTCTTCGGTACTAATCAACCGTTTACTTCGAATCATTTCATCTTTGACCGCTTCACCACATAAGCCGCATATCCAGTTGCCTTGATAACGTTCGCGTATAGCTGTTATGTAGGCTGGCGTGCACTCTTCTTTTAGTCCACAACATTCGCACACCGCAAACTCGAATTCGGTCACTGGAGACGTCAAACTTGGGGTCCCGGGACCGGTTTCGGTCGTCGAAATCATCATCGCGTCGCTCATCACTGTAGTAGACATCTCTACAAAAGTTTCACAAGGTAACAAAATTATATATTTGTATTGTATATAATATATAATGAGACTGTGTTAAGAAAAACAACTACTCAAATTATATAGCCGGTTTACGACTTATTTGGTTTTTGGTTTATGTTTCATAAGCTCACTTTTTCTGGCTTATTTTGAAACTTTTCGACTTCTGTAAGCTTATCATGACATGATAAGCTTATATAAGCCGAAAACCAAAAGTGAGCTTATGAAACATAAATCGAAAACCACATAAGCCATAAGCCCGCTATATAAGCGGGAACAAACAACCCCTTATACTACGTAAACTATAGAGAGATAGACTGCTTTAAAAAAAACACAGTATATTTGTATTGAATATAGTAAGACCAATACTAAAATTTAAGCAGTAACATAAAACTATGATATCATAGGTATGATGTAAACAGTAACACCGCGATAAAAAGACTGCTTTCAGAAAGACATCCGACAGAAGTAATAATAAAAAATGTAAAAACAAATACAAAAGAAATAATAAGTTTGTAAATTACCAGCAAAAGTAGCAGAAGAATGGTGGAGAAATTTTACACAAAAAATAAAATTATAGTTATCGCTCTTTTTCCCACTCAGCTTTGAATTGAATAGGAAGAAAATGAAATAAAAATCTGAAATACATTTCAATTTAACCTCTTGTGTTTTGCTTTTAATTTTAGTATCTGAATCAAAATAAAATCAAAACCGAGCTTAAAACCAGGAGAATGTATTTAATGTTGTGTGTGTGTGTGTTTTTAAGGTGTTTTTGTATGTGTGTGTGTAAATATAGAGAGAGAAATATATATATCATATGTCAAAATATATATATAAATCAAATAAAATATATGAGGGGGTAAAATGAAAATATGATCAATGATTAGGGGGTATATTCCACTTGGAAAATGGGAATAGAATAAATTCCACGTCATCAATTGGCTGCTGCCAGCAGGATATTATCAACTAAAAGGGCATTTTTGTAATTTTACAGAAATTTATAGAAATTTTCTTGTGATTTCCATATATTGGTTAAGGTTTATCCAATAATGTGGTGACACGTGGAAGCAGCCAACGTGTACATTCAGTTATCCAGCTCAGCATGATAAGTTGACAACCATTTTTTATAATATTTTAGTGAGATTTATAATGATTTATTTTGGAAATTATTTTATTGTTTTGTGGTAATGAACTAATGATACGCGGGTATTAATTTGATTATTATTTAAGTCATGGTTTAATTTGGTTTAAATAATATTCGATTTGCTTTAGTACGTTTCTATTTTTTATTGCAATTTGAATTTATTTCCGTTTTTTGCTTGTGAGTAATTAATAATCAAATCTTGGCTTTTTTAAAATTGTTTGTAGAGCTTGTAGAGCACGTTTTATCAATTCGTTGAAATATTTATGATATTGGTGTGATTGGGGGAAGCATTCAGGAGCGGTGAATGATAAGCAAGAGCGGATCTTTTAAGGGGCATGAGAGGGTCTTACTCTTTTCAAAAATTGCGACGACTAGTGTAAATTTTATAGGTTTTAAGGGTAATTAAGATAATACAACCAAATCTACGATTTGGCCTCCCAAAATTATATTCGGCCCTCAAAAAATAAATGTTCAAGTACCGCCACTCATGGTGTCCGTTGAGCGTTGTAATCTTTAATGCGAAGCATCAACTAGTTTTATTATATTTTCGGAATGCTTATTTTTCAACGCACCATGAAGTAGTAATTAGGAGCGTTGAACATTTAAGAGTTGTTTTACACATTATGATTACACATACAATCATATTACCAAACATTTTTATAGAAAATAATTTATTTATTGCTATTTTTGTCAAACATACCAATTGTTAATTTTTTTATGTTTTGCTAATTAACAAATTTTATTTCTTAATTTGACCAATAAATAACGTGTTTCCAAAGTGTCTGCGTGTCATGACACCTCCACTTACCTTGTAAGAATATTGTTTATTTTAGTAATGATTTGGTTGGGCATTTAATTATCATAACATATGTTCCAAATTTGTTATATTAAATATTTTTAATTTAATGTAGGTCAGTGTGATCGACGTGTATTTTAGAGTCAATGTGCCATATTTAGTTTAACTTCATTACAATTTGCTATGAATATATATAACCTATGTATTTGGCGTGTATAAAGTATAAACCTCGCCATTTACATATTTTGGGTTGTAAGGAACGCTCAAAAACAGTCACGGAATAAATCAATTAGTCCTTGTACATTTAAATAAAAAACACTAGCTATCTCCCTGGCTAAGTTGAACAGAAAAAATTTTACTGATATAAGTATTTCGCGTGTACAAAAAATACATAATTTATTTATTGCAGTAACGAATACTCTGTAATAGTTCATTGACACAAAATCATTTTATTTGATTTTTGAAAGGGACTTACACCTCAAAGATTTTTTTTCTTCTTATTTTCCACATTTTATTGGTCCATTGAAATTAATTAATTGTAAACATCACTATAGCCTTCATGTCATTTAATTATGAAATACATACAAGAAATTAAACCACTAATTAAATATTGAAAGACATCATTTGATGATGACAATTGTGGGAACCCCAAAAATAATGGTATCAATAATTTTAGTCGTAAGCAATAATTAAACGGTAATTTACATATCATTTACCGATGAACTCACAATCTTTAGATTGGTGGGTAACTCACATATTATTAGACGAAAAACAAACATTTATAGCAACTTTTATTAGAGGATTATATTATGGTTTAGGATAGTCGGCCCAAGCCCGGTCTGTGGGCTTAGGGTCCATTAGGGTTTACTCATATAATTTATATATAAGGCTGCATGCAATAATGACTAATAATAAGTGTCAATCCCTCTTATTTTCTCTGCCACGTCAGCTTTCTCTCTCCAGCGACCTGCAGGCGATTGGGTGCCCCAGTAAGGACGACCTACACTATAAAAAACATACCACAGAAAAATACATTTTATATTTAATTAAACACTCACACAAAGAGAAAAAAAAGGGACGATTGTCGGTCGAGGTTGAGACCGATTCACTCTTTTTTCGTCTTTCATTTCGGTCGCGACCTGCAGCCCACAAAAGGGACAACCGAGTCGACCGAGTCGGTCTCGGTCGTTATTGCATGCAGCCTAATGTGCATTAATAATAATATAACCTACGGGGTTTAAAATATTCTAACAACTTTAATTTCATAACATGTCGAAGCTAACAGAGGTAAAGCTAGTAGGGTGACTAGTGGGTACTGAGCCACCCTCAATCAACTCACTTCATTCATTAGTTATTTAGACTATAAACCGCTATTTTACTAGTTTTTTACATTCCGCCCATCTTATTCTATAGACATATCTACAAAATTTATAAATAAATAACTTAAAAAAATAAAAGACAACAGTACAGATTAATTTTTGACATGATATCCATCACTATGTCTTACGTAAAAAATGATCGGCCCCCTTAACTAAAAATCCTGGTTCCGCCCCTGAAAGCTAACATTTGACTTTGTCTCTAACATTAGTTAAAATTATCTAGGAATACCATGTTAAATTGCGTATATAATAATAAGAGTTAATTGCAATTTTGGTCCTTGTGGTTAGGCCAAATTGCAGGTTTGGTGTTCAAAACTTTGAAAGTGCAGCGATAGTCCTTATTTTAAAGTTTGGGTTGCACTTTTGGTCCTTATCGGTGTGAAATGATCAAATCACCATTATCTTTTTTTAAAGAATACAAAGGGTATTTTAGTCATTTAACTTCATTTAAAGATCAAAAATGCAATCTAAACTTTAAAATGAAAATTATCGCTGCACTTTAAAAGTTTTGGTGACCAAATATGCAATTTGGTCAAACCACATAGACCAAAAATGCAATTAACTCTAATAATAAAAAGTAAATGTGCATACACTACACGTTTCACTAAAATAAAAAAATAAGTGTTACGTACTATTATAATTATACAAATGAATTATGGAAGTGTTTGTGTGGAAGCATTAGTCACCTTCACATGACAATTTGCGACTTTTTGATTGATATTGGCTTTTGATATCCACATATATTTTATTCATTGATGATGTTGTCCATTAATGCATGTTTCACACACTCCTAATTTCTCATTTCGCTTTCTAGCATATATACCCGCATTACCTTTAGTGATGTTTTTCATCACATTGTTAAAATTTATAAATGAAAACACGGAGTTTTATACCAGTATGTTTGACGAAGATAGCGGTAGCAAGACGAAGTATCAAAGGAAGCAGTAACTGTTTGTTTTGATAAATTATTTGGTAATATAGCTGTATAGCCATAATTAGTAGGTGAAAACATTAGTCGCTCGTAAATGCTACTAGAAGTAGCATTTTGATTTGAAGCGTTCAAAAAAAAATGTTAGTTGCTTATTTCCAAACAAATATTTTGTGTAAAACGTTAATCACTAGTTGCTAGTTGCTTTAAAACGCTTCTAAACACTTGCTATCAAACATACCTTAAGTCTAAAAAGAGTTTGAAAGTATTTAGATCGGTTATCGTTTAAGGCTTTCGACGTCTACTCGACCCTATTTGACATTGTGTTTATTTTTTCCGTGAGTTAATTGTTTACGAAGAGTAACACAACCATTTGCGAGTTAGTTTTTCTTGAAGAGTAACAAGTTACTGCAATCTTTTATATAATAAAAGAATTACATCATTTCAGAGTGTTTTTGCAAATCCCTTCTCATTGGAAAAAAATTAGACCAATAGCAAAGCTCGATTTTGCCACGTAGGCGAAATCGAGCAACGTGATTGATCAATAAAAAATCAAAATTAAGTTGATTTTGGTCAAACTTAATAAATTTGGTGGAGAAATTTGGTTAAGATAAAAATGCATAAAAATATAGGTGTCAAATTTATGAAAACAAAAACTTAAAAAAAGAGGAAGTAATTAGTAAAACTTTAGTGATTGAATTTTAAATAATTTATATAAAGTAAAGTGTAAAATTACAAGTTTTCATGTTTTTTTAATAACTTTATAAAAAACACAAATAACCCCTTACACTTTATACCCCCTATACTTTATAATATTAACTTTGTTAAAATTACATGAGTATTAGTATTAAATTTTAGACTTTCATCAATTAAAATATTTTTTTAAATAATGACTCATGTTACTATTTAAAAGTTTAATTTATGTGTACACGTCTTTGAAATACAGCTAAATTATTAGTAACGGGAATATAAATATCAAATAGTAAGCACGATACTGTGATATGAAAATAAATATACGCAATTCTACTTATGTCAACGACTCATTAAATTGTTATTTAAAATTTGTATATGAATATCCATAAAAACATTTTAAAAACGGAGCATATTTTAACTTCATCGACGCTCATTATGTGCTACTAAATTCACACATTTTATACAACATGATATCAATAGTTAAAGTTAAACAACAAAATCAACATCAACCTCAACATGTCTGTCAATTAAAAACGTTATACAAAACTAATTAATAATAATAATAATAATAATAATAATAATAATAATAATAATAATAATAATAATAATAATAATAATAATAATAATAAAACATGGGTTAGATAATCATTGTTTAATATAGAAGGTGTTTTCCTTATTATAAAAAAATGCACGCATCACAATCCTTAATTGATAACAATCACCTCTATTAAAAGAAAAAAAAAAAGACGTTTGTGATAACCTAACTTTATTCGTTGATGTGATGTTTTATAAAAAAATAAGAAAAAAAACGTAATAGTTAGCCGTTGTAAACGAATTAAAAGTATATACATGAGACTTATTCAGCAAGAATCTATAGTTTTAATCAGGTTATTACGTTACTATACTGCGATAATGTTATTGAGTTGGTAATCACGGATGTGAGATACAACCATTATTCTATACTTATGATTTATGTGTAAACCTTTTTTTGCTTCTTAATAGAATCAGAAAAAGACCTCAACAAAACTTTGGCTTATGCCTTATCTAGCTGATAGTATTTAGTAACCTTTTTTATGGTTTAACCTTTTTGTTATATACACCAACTTTTAGTAACTATTTTTTATGTTTTATTGTAAACTTCTACACTTAATATTTGTGTTTTTACTATAAACACACTAAGCTATAATAGAATTAGTTGTGAGTTCAGGGGTTTTTCACTAAGGTTGTAAAAAAAATTATAGCTTTACCATACTCCTATTGTGTTATGGTAATTGAATAAGCCAATAATCACATTTAATAAGCATAACCAAACACCCCTTTAGTTCTAATTGTATAATTTAGTTGAGTTGCAGATTTAGATAATACATGAATGTATTTTAATGTACCAAAGATGTATTTTAGTGCCTATATGGGAAATTTTATGGTAGGAATTTTTTTCGGAGGGTAATTTGTCTTTAAATGAGTTAATGAAGCTTAGCAGGTATTTGTTGTCATTGATAAAACTATGGGTGTCAACCAACGGTGTAAAATATGGGTGTCTTTTATCTTGATGATTTAGGCCAATTGTAAAGAAAGTTGCATTAAAGTGAAAGGTCGGTAAAGATTCAAACAATTCTAAAAGACTTGCAAATATACTCTTTGTTATTTTTTTCATACATTTATAATTTACTTATACAAGTAATAATAATTTTCTTATATAGTTCAGGCTTAGAGAAAAATTATTCTTATACATTATACATAAACGTAAGATTAAATTTGAGTTATACCCGTTAAATCTTTTTATGTTTCTCTTTATGTGATACAGAAGCTATAGTGGAAGCATTTATGTTAATTTGGTAATTTTATGATCAAACATGAGAAGGAAATAACACAAACGTATGAAAATACAACTTTCCAAACAAGAAGGTACATTAGTAAAAATGATGTGATAGTTATTCATAATTAAAGAAATGAATCAATTATAAAACACATCGTAAATTGATAGCACGAGTTTGCAAAACTAAAAGCATATATAACATCTCATGCAAATCAAGTATCATTATGTGATTTTGCTTGAATAATAAAATATAATTTTTAATCTAAAAACATTCTCTTAAAATAATAGGTATGTTATAACATTTACATATGGTTTTTTTTATTTTTAATCCACCAAGTAAAACCATTTGAAACATGTTAAGTGGTCCATTTTTTAATTCATAATAATATATAATCAAAACAAAATTTTAAAAACCCTGTGCGTGCACAGGTATTATAACTATTTAGAAGAAAATGAAAGAAACATCCATTAATGTAAGTTATTAGTTGTTTCTTTTAGATAAAAAATGTTGCATAACAAAAAAAATTGTGCCATATGTTTATGATTTCCAAAAAAATAGGTGTATATTGACTAGGGGTGGCAATTCTCGACACGACACGATAAACGACACGAAGTTAAACAGGTTTGAGTTGAGGATAAACAGGTTTGGGTCAAAAACAGGTCAACCCGTCTAACCCATTTAATAAACGGGTCGTGTTTGGGTTGAGCAAGTGTTAAACAGGTCAACACGTGAACCCGTTTAAGTATATAAGTCTCTAAAAATAAAATATATAACTTGGTTTTAATGTTGGATATGGATTAAATGTATTTTGGTATGTTCTTATGATTATAACTCAGATTTTATTGAAATTGACGCTTATAACTTATAACTCAAATATCATTGAAATTGTCGTGTAGTTATTTGTATGTTATTTTTATCATATTTTAGATCCTTATATCATTTTTGCATTTAAGCTAGTTAAATAAACAAACCACACATCTTATTCACTACTTGACCTATTTACTTAAACGGGTTAAACGGGTCACAAACGGGTTACACGTGTTATGCAGGTCTGGGTTAGGGTTGAGCTTCTTGACACGATTAATAAATGGGTTGTGTTTTGGTTGAGGTTATTTCAACCCGCCAACCCGCGAACCCGAATATGTCAACACGAACACGACTCGATTACCACCCCTAATATTGACGAGGACATCCTGACCTTGAGTGCCTTTTGTTTGGTGAGTTTCCTTTGTTAGAGAATAATTTACAATAGCATCAAAGAATACAACAACGTAACTAAGACATGCGAATGCAGTGTCATTAAACATAATTTCGTCCTAACTAATATGACTGTTTAGATGATAAAACAACTAATTCAAGTATAAATACTTGAATCTAGTAAATCTGATATGGCTTTATGATGGAAATTGATTGGCTTTCTTCGTGTTTCTTATGTCTTCCTCCATAGATCAAGACTGCAAGGTTATAAATAGCGTAAGGCGTGGCGTGGCGTGGCGGCGAAGCCAAGCCTCAAGCCTTACGAGCCATAGCGAGGCTATGGCGTTTTATAAGGCGTGACTCAAGGCGGCATAATTTTTTTTATAAATTTATATAGTAATTAGAAAATTCATGATTTTAGTAATTAGAAAATTCAGCCCAAAGAGTTAAATACTACTAAATCCTTTAAAAAAAAAAAGTCCAAATTCTAGCCCAAATACTACTAAATTCTTTAAAAGCTTCTAAATAAGGCGTCACGTCTCGCGCTAAGGCGTGCCTTACCACGCCTTTTCGCGCCTCATCAGGTGTCACGCCTCACGACGGCGCCTTAGTCTATTTCGTAACGCCGAAGTCACGCCTCGCGCCTTAGCGACGCCTTAACGGCGCTAAGACGCCTTTTAGAACCCGTGCCATTTATATACTTATAGAAAAGTCACCAACAAACCATTGCAACTCTTAAATTATCATTATCTTGTATACATATGGTCAAGAAGTCATGAGATAAAACATTAAAGAATGAAACATGTAGTGGATTAATCGGCTACTTTTATTAACGAAAAGGTTAATGGCTCGATGGCCATCAATTTTGTCTTGTCCTAGTCCTACTACTAGTCACTTTTTTACTTCTCCCTCTAGACTTCATTTCGTTCATTCGTCCATTTAGCAAAACTGAAAAGTAATCAAATTTGTGTAAACTTGAAATAACCCATTACTCAAGAGAAATATAGACTAAGTTGTTTGACTTTACCCATTTGACCCACTAGATATAATATCCCAAATCGACCCGTTTATAAGTAGAGTGGTTGAGATTAGCAACCAATACACTAATGTAGACTGCCCTTACTCGGACCAGATAAAATAAGTCCTCTTCTTGACCATCTCAGTTACACAATTTTGACATTACGCAGCCCAGCTTGCAGCTAACAACATATTACATTTGTATATTCGTATTGAGATTAACTAAAAGTTGAGAAAGACATGCAATTGTAATCGAAAACAAGGTTATTCACCATATCAATAATTTTGCCTCAATCGTTTAAAGAAACTCGGAACCTAAAATTTCAATCATCATGAATATGCCATCAAAACAATCAAACTATTAAGCAAGTGTCCAAGTTATTATAACCATCAAAACGAAGATCAAACTAGACGTAGCAATTGAAACTAATCAGAACGAACGTATCAATATGTCCTTCAAATACTAAACCATAGAGCTTAAATTCACTTACACATCATTACTATAAGAAAAAAAGGTAAACGCAACCCTTGTGCACCTTACTAACAGGTCCCACGATTAACATTGGAGAAGTTTATCGCAATGCCCCCCAAGCAAAGAATGTGGTGCACAGGCTTGAGCCGACATCACTTGTGGATTCTCTCCTAATCGCTAAGCACACATGGACTAGTTACAACCTTGATACCATCCACAACCTCTGGTAACTCAGAACCTATCAGCTACATAATCCATCCTAAAAACTTTAGACAAACCAACGACACAAAACCAGTACCACGACACTAATGATCAGGCTACAACAGCTAGATACTAACACATAACACATATCAACGATGTACTTATATTCAGTCTCTGCAAACAAAGTTATCTATAGGCAACAACAATCCTATGTTACACCGAAAACAAACCGAGAGTACACCAACAGATAATCCAAAACATCACAACTGAAACATAACAGTAACAAGTTAGGGCTTAAAACCGAAAACATATAAATCAATATATCACAATTCAAATACAACAGCAACAATTTAGGGCTTAGAACTGAAATTTGGTTACAAAAAAGAACGAGCTTAACACAACAAGTGCATAACCAGAACCTGTAAGATTCAAGCTTAACTTATGTGGCTCAGACCAAACCCTTCCACCAAAGTAGCTCGTTTTGCAGAGCTGCAGCTCAAACTAGCGTAAAGTTGATCACAAATCCACTCAAGCCGTCAAATGTAGTTTTCCAGAAATGTCGCAGGCTGACCATCCCTCAGGTCCAATCCGGCCATTCATCGTAAGACTAGTCAACTAAACATAAAATGTTCATTCTTGTCACAAACTATGGCGTGTTCTATCTTAGCTGTCAGATCAAACCACCTGTCTTACTGACACAAACTAACTCACAGAAACTATGAAACATGTGAAGATTTAACCATCAATAATGAGTTGACATGGAACAATGTTGTAGGATAAATAGACTAATTAATCATAAAATTGACAGCTAAAGAAAATAAAGACATATATTATTATCCGTAAAGTGATTTCGGCAAAAACATTACAGATAAAAAAACATTACATGTCAAACCCAATGCAACTCCATAGGATTTGAGCTCAGGTCGAAGATTTTATGGTTAGCTTGAAGGCTTATTTCATCATGATACGATTTGGAGTTTGGCTCCGTAGAATATAAGAAAAATACATACATGTTTTAATTTAACGGATTTTATTTGTTGTATGGTTGCATGCTAAAAGAGTAAAAGGTCATGCCACACGAGTTTTATTGTATCCAAACTGCAGCATCCGTGTAGACTTCTAGTTGTGAGTTCAATTGGATACACCATTATTTAGAGACGTACTCAAGAATCTTGTTTTGTATACTTCAAGTTGATAACAATTGCTCGATCCACTGCGAGAAAGCTAGTTGCTAGTCATGAAGCCAAGAAGGCAGACTTTACTAGTTTGTATAACAAGTGTTTAGCTATGGAATTAAAGTGTAGCTAATCTTATTAACAAGCGATACATGTAAACATCTTTAAACGTGTTGGTAATAAGGTATTCTGGGTACTCGTCCCTTTGTTCCTCGAGTATCTCACGTGGTCAATCCAAACGGTACATTACATAATGTTGAATGGCCTATGATATTACTGTTTGAACAACTCAATGAGACTAAAGGTCTCTATTTGATTTTGCAGAAAATTTGTAAAATATAAATGATTAGAATTTTAGCCCGGTTAAAGTTACACGTGTACGGTGTATGTAACCATGCAGATACAAAAGAGTAATTAAACGTTAGAATTATTTTGGCAAAACAGACAATTTATCAATAGGTGTTAATTGTAATCGAAACTTATAACTACAGTCACCGTCCTTAAATCCTTTTGTGACCTTGTGTCCTGAATCATGCTGCTGAAATCTAGGCGCACCATTGGCTTCCTTACAATATAATCTTTACCCTTAAAACGGAAAATAGATTTGATGTCCTCGACAGATGTACCTTCAGGGACAATAATTTCGTTTACAAATATTTTCTCCTTCGCTGTTAGCAATTGATCTTGAACCATTCTAGTGAAAGCAAGTACGCATGATGTGTGTGGTTTGAGGATAAATGTATTTGGTGTTATGTAGAGGTCAGGATGTGTTGTTTTGATAATATATGCCATAGGGAAATCAGTGTTGTTCTTGAACGTGTCGATCCATGTGTCTACTTTCTTGGGATTGAACTTGAGTTTGGATCGAGTCAAACCATAAGCTTTAGCCTGATCTGTTGATGCCTTGAAGCAAAATCCATTCTTGACAATTGCTGCATGTACGTATTCCACAAGATTTAATAAGTTAAGGCTTTATCAACAAGTCCCAATGATGAATAATAGATGTACCACTAGACCTTACTAGACCATACTCTAACTAATCATGCGCGTTTTATTACTAGTACCAAATCCTTCGAATTATGCACTAATATCCTTATATCTCCGTTTGATCGTATGTATTAAGTTAATTATGAACTACGGTCTACGAAGTACGAACAAGCATAGCAAAACTCCCCAATTCTCAGAAATCATGATATGCTCTTTAACTTCTCAAACCATTAACGAAAAGTACTGCATATAAGACCTTGATCCATATTACGTACAAAACATTAATGTGTATATAGATCGATGCTAACCATGATTTACATTATATGTGCTAGTGCTATATGAATGATCAAGTGTACGTACCTGATATGCGAGCTCCGATTGAACTTTTCATCATCGAAACGCAGAAGAATTTGTTGTTAACGAAGAACAAGAAAAAGTTATATGATCGATAACTAGGAAGATCGACAATATATTTATCGTTGTTTTGAAGCGTGTGGCGCATGTCTAATTCACCGCCAATCATATGTCACATGCTGGGCTCTAAAGCCCACTAGTCCTTTAATAGAGTCCACTTAAATTTTAATTACATTTATTACGATATTTTTGGGCATAGATAGCTTGCTCGCTTTCCAACTTTATTCGCCTAAGTTTTTTTTTTTTTTTTTTTTTTTTTTTTTTTTTTTTTTTTTTTAATTTAATTTAATTTTAATTTTTATTATTTTTTTGGTGCAAACGGGGTATTGAACTACACAAAGTTGACATTCAAGTTACTGAACTTCAAAAGTCTGTTCAATCAGATTACCGAATGTTATTAAATGAAAACTGGACTGAATTCGTAACATCGGGCAGGCCACAGGGACCATTTAGGTAGTTAACCAAAAATGAAAATGAGAGTATTTTCGTCAGTTTAGTCATTCAGTAACCTGATTGAACAAACTTTTGAAGTTCAGTAACCTGAATGTCAACCCCGTGTAGTCTAATACACTGTTTGCAAAAATAAAAATAAAATAACAAATAAATAAATAAATAAAATAAAATAAAAATAAATAAATAAATAAATAAATTAATTAATTAGTAACTTAAGCGAATAAAGTGGAAAAGTTGGGTAACCTATCTGTTTATAAACCTTATTTTTGGCAACGTAGAACTAATTTCTAAATATCTCTTAATATCAATTTACATTCAAATTAATATTCATTAACTTTCTATTCCTAATGTTTCCTTATTTTCCTTTCGGGATAATTTCAAATTTATGCCTAAAATCGAATTTTGAACCACGATTGAGTCAAGAATTATACAACTTCCAATTTTGGTCACTAGTTATAATACCCGTGCACGCACGGGGTTTTTCTAGAAAAATTTAATCATGTAGTATTATCGTTTAAAAACAGAAAATCTTATGTATATTTAAAAAGTTAGAGCATCAACATATGTAAAAGTAAGAAAAATAGTTAGCAGAAATAACCGTGGCATCGACCATTTATTGGATTCTTGAGCGTGTCTCCTTATAATATTATTGGGTCAAAGATTCTTTGATCACATGGGTTTACACATAAATCAAATTTATTTTAATTTTTTTGCTTACTATATGGACATATAAGAATTTAACCATGAAAATTGTGATATAAGTACAACTAATAAGTATGCATGAGTTTTTCAATATGTATTAATATCAATTAATATTTTGTAAAAATTTTATTTGATGAAAGATTTAACTTTGTTTAGCTGACATAGATGTTAATATTGAGGTTGATGTTGTTGTTTAACTTTAACTATTGATATCATGTTGTACAAAATGTGCGAGTTTAGTAGCACATAATGAGCGCTGATAAAGTTAAAATATACTCCGTAAAGTTTTTTAAAAATGTTTCCAGATATCTGTATATAAACTTTAAATAATAATTACATGAGTTGTTATAAGTACAATCGTGTATATTTATTTTCATATCACAGTAACTCGTATTTACCATTTGATATTTTATTACCGTTAATAATGATATAACCGTATTTAATATTTAAACCCGTGTACGTATAGATTAAACTTTTAAATATGGTAACATGAGCTCTTATTTATATTTAACGTACATAGTAAAAATATATTTTAATAGATGAATGTTTAAAACTAACATTTATTTTAAAAGTATATAATGTATATTAAAACTAATTCGTACATTAATAAATTTTGTAAGTTTAATATATGGAAGTCTCAAACCAATACTAATACTCTTGTAATTGTAAACAAAGTTCATATTATAAAGTGTAGGGGGTATAAAGTGTAAGTGATTATTTGTTTATTATCTAAAGTTATCAAAAAACATGAAGATTTATAAATTTACACTTAACCCATATAATATATTTAAAATTCAACTATCAATGTTTTATTAATTACCTTATCTTTTTTTAAGTTTTTGTTTTCATAAATTTGACACATATATTTTTATGTGTTTTTTTTCTCAATCAAATTATCCACAAAATTTATTAAAGTTTGACCAAAATTTTGACTTTTTATTGGCCAATTATATTACTCGATTTCGCTTATGTGTCAAAATCGAGTTTTCCTATTGACCCAATTTTTTTTCCACTAAGATTGTTTTGTCAAAAAAACTCCGAAATGATGTAATTCCTTTATTATATAAAAGATGTGCGACCTGTGCTACTGTGCGACCCACTTAAAATTGTGACACGTGTCCAGTTTGATTTGATATTTTGTCTTTTATTAAGAGTATTAAAAGACCATATTACCCTATTTTAAATGTGTGACACGTGTTTATTAAATGTGCGACTGAGCTACCACATTGCTCGACCCATTGAATGTGCGACATAATTTTCCACCTGTCATTTCCGGCTAACTTTTTATTTCCAAATTCCGGCGACACTCAATATTTTATTTTCAGATTCCGGGGAGACTTAATATTTTCCGGCTAACTTTTAAAAAAAGTAATTGGTTACTATATTTTTTTAATAACATGACCCATTAATATATTCCCACTTCCTAAATTAAAAAAATCTATGGAGGAAGCTACTGAGTATTACGTAACAAATAAAGATCATAGAAAAAACAACAACAAAATTTTTAACCTAGAATTTCTATTACAAGTAGAAAGAAATCCAACATGCCATCAAAAATACCAAGCCATCAAAGTTATATAAAGTGATCAAAAATACCAAGCCAAAACTACAAAACCGTTTACATGATCATCAGAAAACACATCAAAACAAAATAAAACTACGTTATAACACCATCACCATCATAACCGGATCTGTGCTTATACCATCATCACCATCATAACTGCCGCCGGATCTGTGTTTATAATGAAAGATACAACCGGATCTGTGTTTATAATGAAAGATCCATCTGGATCTGTGGTGTGGAAAACTAGAAGGGGGGTTGAATAGTTTTACGTCTTTTTAATTTTATTTTGAAAACATAGTTTAGATTTAAAACCTTGTTTGCTTTTAAAACTTTGATTCAATCTTATGTGAACTCAAATCTTGAACAATATGAACAAGTATATCTAAGTATAAACAATAATAATAATGTATGCTAAGTATGTGAAATCAACACATGCATAATATAAACAATTGTAGCTATATACGAGAGATAAGTACGTAGTTGTTTATTTTATAATCCTTAGTTATATTTTGTATGAAAACTATACTTGATCGAAATGATCAATTATATGTATGTAACCTTTTTAGTTTGATTGTAAAAACTTTGTTTTGTAAATAAAACTTTCGTTTGATCTTTAAGTAAAATCAATACTAGCACTATATGAGCAACTATATATATACGTCTACGTCTACAAAAGTAATAACGATATAAGCAAGATAATAAGTAAGATATGGAAAGATCTAACCGCGAGACAAAGGATTTATAGTGGTTCGGCTACAAGGACACCTTCCTTGCCCTACTCCACTCCTCGAGTCACCTACTCGAGAGTTTTCTTCACTATATCAACAAGCTCCCTTATGGCGGAGAAAACCTTACACACCAATTACACACCAATTACACACCAAAGCTTCGTCACAACGAAATCACACCTTCTTCACAACTACTTCACACCAATCTACTACACACCAATCTACTACACACCTATCTTCACAACTACTTCACACCAATCTACTACAATCTAGTTCACACCTATCTTCTACACACCAATTATCTTCACTACAATCTACTAGCCAATCACACTATCTATATTCCTAACACAACTATCTACAATCAAATATTCACAACACACTACACAAAGATATATGTAAATATTCTTGATGATGCACCAACAACTTGGATGTGGAGGTCACAACAAGTTGTAATACTTCTTGTCTTGGAGGATAGAAGTATTCTTCTCTTGCACTTGAGAGGATGATGTAAGAATCACTTTGAAACAAAGGATTATTTATTTATGATCAAAGGATTTTAGAAGGATGTTTAGAGAGAATTGGATATGAAAATATTTGTGCAAAGAGGTGAGAAAAATTTCAGGTTTGAGGTGGTATTTATAGGGAAAAATTTCTGACAAAATCTGATAGGGAGCGTGGCCGGTCCCCTTAATTGTGTGCCGGTCCCCTTAATTATTAAGCGGACCGCCTAGTATAATTAAGGGGGCCGCCTAAGAAAAAAAATTTTTCTTCAGATTTTTTGTCTTTTTGTGGGGGAGGTTTTTCCTGAAGAATGTGGCCGTTTTTTTTGGTTGAAATTTGAATTCAAAATGTTTATTTTGAATAAAATATTTCTTATAAATACAAAAATGTTTTGTATAAGTTTAGAAATGTTTGTCCCATTTTAATAAAATGTAAGGTTTGTAAAAATAAAAATTCCTTTGATCATAAAATGCATTAGACACTTTGTTTATTCATACCTTAAGTGATATGGATGCTAAAGCAAATATTTACCACTAAATACTTGTTTACGTCATAATTTGTAGTTCAATGAGTTTACGTTTTGTGTTTATCAAAACATAGAGATATCGATATATGTTAATAATGTTTTTAGACATTATTTATATCAACAATCTCCCCCTTTTTGATGATTACAAAACATAAACTCATTAAGTCTAAAAATTAATTTTTAGACAAGTACTTAGTGAGTTTATATTCACTTCTCCCCCTTTTTGTAGAATCAAAAAGGTTATGTCGTCTAGCTTCATAAATGAAGTTAGACGGGGATGAAAGCTCCCCCTTGATGTGTGCTCCCCCTCGTTCGATGGCACCAAGGGATCGAGAAATGGAATGCTCGGAAGGAAAATATTAGAAGCACAAGCATATATAGAAGAATAACAAGCATAGCAAACAAATATTAAGGATACATAACAAGCATAGCAAACAAATATTAAGGATACATAACAATTAATTCAAAGTGATTATGTTAAAAGATCCTAATTTGCCAAAGAGAGCCATTGGACTTGCTTGTAACAAAAGGTTGGTTGATTCGTATTTGAAAGTGAAAATCATAAGCATGTAGTATGCCTAGATGGTTGATGATTGAGTGTTTGGAATGAAGATGGTTGAGTTAGGATAAGGTTGTTGGATTAATGGAGGTTGTTGGATTAACGGAGGTATATGTTCGGGTCATGAATGTTGGATAGTTTGGTGGTGGAGAGTTTGTAGCGGAAGAGGTTGATTGAGGTTTTGGATGTTGTTCAAGTGAGGGTATTGGATGTGATCTAGTAAGAAGATATTCAATCCAAGTGTTCATTGAATGCAATGGTTTTTAGGAGAAAGATGCAACAAGGTCAATTGTTGACATGCTTCTCAAGTTGATTTATGTTGTGTGGTGATGAGGGTGATCTAGATAAAGGTGGATCCAAATTGCGTTGAGCAAGATGTAAGGCTAAAAGAGCACTAAGCTCATGGGCTTCTTTTAGCGCCTCAACGAACTTCAAGTGTTCGGAGGAAGGTGATGGTGGTGGAGCATGATAGTTGTCTTGGGTGATGGTTTGAACATGTAACATAGGAATGTCATGTGAAGTTGTAGGATGTGGTGGTGATACTCTTGGTGGTGGAGACATGTTTGAGCTTGGGTAATCATGAAAACATGATATGGGTGGAAGAGATCCTTCATGAGTGGATGGTGTTTTTGTTGAATGAGCAACATGTAAAGTGTTGGTAATGAGGTTGGGATTATTGTTTTGGGATTGTGCATGCTCATCATAAGAAGGAGCATTAGTCGAAGTACGAATGGATGATTTGTTGTTAAATGGATCATTTGTGTGAGAGTGAGGTTTAGGTGTTGGTTGATTATGAACAACATCGCTTGAGTTGTGAAAAGATTATGAGGTTTGAGTGTAATGTAGAAGGATATGGGTGAGTAAAGGTTTTTGATATGTAATGTTGGTGAGAAGGAAAGTGAGGTGTTAGGTAAGTAATGTTTGAAAACATAGGAGGAATTTGGTGTTGGATGTTTGACAACGTCATTTGATTTGACGGAATTTTAAAGGAAGTTAGGCTTTCTTCTCCAAACAAGTTTCTTGGTGGTTTTGGTTTAATGGGAGAGGAAATGATGAGATGAGTGGAGATTGAGAGGAATGAGAGTGTTTATAATGTAGGATTGGTGGGATCAAGGATGGATAAACATTGATGGAAGGTTTAGGATAAAATAGGTTTGTGAATTTTGGGAAGTGTAGGATGAAATGGGCTAAAAAATAGAAAAGGGAAACAACACCTTCGACCATCAGATGGCCGGTCCCCTTAATTGGAGGCCGGTCCCCTTAATAATTAAGGGGGCCGCCTTATGATTTAAGGGGGCCGCCCATCTGGTGATTCCCAGATTGCCAGAAAAGGGTTTTTGGTAGTGAATTGCAGAAAGATTGTGTTTTGGATTTCAAACAAGTCCAACTCTTTGAGGCAATTAAGCATATACTAATTATGTAGGCAATTATGTAGCCAAAGCATGTTAACCAAAGAGATTAAGTAAACAAGCAATTTCATCTAGCATGCAAACATACTCATCAAGCAAGTAAAATATAAGTGCTAGGAAACAATAAGCAACATCAAGTATTTCATAACTACATAACAATGAGGATTAATCCTAATGTGTATCAATGTGCAATAAGTGGGTAGTTATGATAGCATGTATTTCTAGACTTGTTACAAACAAAGTCTTAATGAACAAACCATGGTCCTCTTGATTTGATTTAATTCACTTATAAGTGTCATTTATATAGATATAGATGACAAATATGAGATCACCATGCATGATTTTAAAAGAGACGTTTTTAGCATTATTCAACAATGTTTGAAAGTAAGTTTTCACTTGGATGTGAGAGTTATTTGAATAAAATAGATTGGGTTTTTACTTCAAAATGTGTGAATGAACGGTAAAGAATATTTTCCCAATCTTTAGTTTTGATCAAAACAAAATTGTGGATATTGATAGTGAAAACATGTTATTTAAAAGTGGGATAGTTATTTGAAAGACTATTTTCCAAAATGTGAGGTTTTTGCATATTTTTAGAGATATTATATTTTTGACAACAAATATCATAAATCAAATATTTTAAAAAATGTTTATTAAAGATCTCATGCTCAAGAGGATTGGTTAAGCCTATTATTATCTCATGCTATCGTTTCTACATATCCTATGATCCTAAAGGAAATGAAGACGATAATTTATATGTTAGATGTGAGAGTGTTGAATGGGGTATAACCTAACATCTATAGTTCCTTTGTTTTCGCACGCTTATCTGACTTAATGCCATAGTCTACGAGAGCTTGTTTCATCCATAGTTTTCTTACGCGAGGGATCTAATCCTACTTCTATATTAACGATTGATCCACTTAACTCATTTCACTTCATCACCATGAGTTTCCTAATAGTGGATATAGAAGATTTCCATTTTCTATTTTGTTCGGCAATGAACAATTTTATCTTATTCCTAGGAAAGTCAACCAATGATGTTTCTAGGTTATAAGAATATAAGCAATTATGTACTAAGCATTAATCTAACTAATCATTTATCTAAGCATGCAAATTATAGTGATGAACTTAAAAGAAACGCGTACCTTTTAGTCTTCAATGGAATATCTTCAAGCACTTCAAGTGACCATGTTGACTTATAGAAGTAATTTGTATATGATATTCCAACTTCTTCCAAGATTGACAATTTAGCCACTTGGTCCCCATTGTCTCATTGGTCCAAAGTTGTTTGGTCCAAACATATTTAACATTTGGCAAGGATGCATGTATGGTGGTAATATTTCCCAAGGATTGTAACTTGGTTGATAATTCCACATTTGATTTCTAGTGTTATTGTAATATTGTCTATTTAAATTTCTTCTAGGTTGAGATGTTTTAGATCTTGGATGATGATTTTTAGGTTTTCTTGGTGGTGGAGTTTTAGATCTAAATTTAGGTTTAGAGGATCCTACTTCGGTCTTTAAGGATGGTTTATAAAAAGTTTTTACTTTTTCATCATTCGCAATGGGTATTTTTCTATCTTTTGTAAGTATATACTTAGGATTTGATTCTAATAATTTTTGTTTACTAGATTCACATTCAAACTTTATACTTTTATTTTCACTAGTTGAAACATTAGTTGAAGTTAATCCTAGACCGGTTTTATCTCCCGAAGTTTCTTGAGCACTTAGTATTTTCTTAAGTGGGTTATTACTATTTTTAAACCTGTCAAGTTTGAAAATTTCATCTTTAAGTTTTTCGTTTTCATTTTTAACCTCTAAGCAAGTTTTACATTTTACAAAAACTTCTTTTCCTTTTTCCAAATGTTGTAGTTTAATTTTTAATTCGAGTACTTCATTTTCTAATTGATTATTAATATGTTTTAGTGACTTATTTTTAGCTATAACCTTTTAACCTAATTTGCATAACCTATTATATTCACTATCTAGGTCTTTTTCATCTAATGATAAATTTTCGTCACTAAAGTATTCGGTTTCGGAACGTACCTCGCTTGATGTCTTAGCCATAAGACACTTTTCTTCATTTGTGGTTTCTTTCTTGTCCTCATCGCTATCACTCCAAGCACCTCAAATAAACGCCTTTTGATTTTGATCTCTTGACATCATTGGACACTTTCCGATGAGATGATTTGGATTGCCACATTTAAAACACTTCCTTTCATTATATGGTTGCCTAATGTATCTTCCTCGTCTTTTGAAGAATTTCTTGAAGTCTCGTACTGCCATAGCATACTCTTCATCGTCACTTTTGGAGGTTGAGCATTCTTCGTCACTAGAGTCCTTTTTAGCTTTCAACGCAATTGATTTGCTTTGCTCCCTTTTTCCTTTGACCATCTCGGAGTCCTTCTTTATTATTTCTTCGTAGACCTTTAAGTTACCGATCAATTCATCAAGTTGTAGAGTTGACAAATTCTTTGATTCTTCAATAGCCGTGACTTTAGCTCGCCATTTTGGATGAAGAGCCCTAAGAAATTTCCTGACAAAATTCTTACTAGAAAAATTCTCATCAAGTGCTTTTAGACTTGTGATAATAGTGTTAAACCTAGCAAAAGCATTATCAATTGATTCCTCTTCCGGAATCATAAATTGCTCATATTGTTGCATAAGTAGATCTATTTTGTTATCCTTGACTTGACTATTACCTTGGTGAGTTATTAGTAAAGAATTCCAAATTTCTTTTGCGGTTTCACACATAAAGATCCTTTCGTATTCTTTACGTGGTAACGCATTGTAAATAACCATTTTTGCTTCATTGTTTTTAGAAAGTCTTCTTTTTAAATCATCATTTTGTTTTTCAAAAGGTACTATTTCATCTTTATTTGTTTCGGGATTATTTTGAGTAGGTAAAAAATCACCATTAGTAATAACATGCCAAAGATCTAGATCCTTTGATTTCACATAAGTTTCGAATCGATTTTTCCAATATAAAAATCCATCACTTTCAAATAGTGGTGGTCTTTGCATAGATTGCCCTTCTAAATATTTTTCAGATTCCATAGATCGTTACAAGTTTTAAAATACAATATATTTTAAAAATCTTGCTAGACGTGGCTCTGATACCAATTGTGGAAAACTAGAAGGGGGGGGGGGTTGAATAGTTTTACGTCTTTTTAATTTTATTTTGAAAACTTAGTTTAGATTTAAAACCTTGTTTGCTTTTAAAACTTTGATTCAATCTTATGTGAACTCAAATCTTGAACAATATGAACAAGTATATCTAAGTATAAACAATAATAATAATGTATGCTAAGTATGTGAAATCAACACATGCATAATATAAACAATTGTAGCTATATACGAGAGATAAGTACGTAGTTGTTTATTTTATAATCCTTAGTTATATTTTGTATGAAAACTATACTTGATCGAAATGATCAATTATATGTATGTAACCTTTTTAGTTTGATTGTAAAAACTTTGTTTTGTGAATAAAACTTTCGTTTGATCTTTAAGTAAAATCAATATTAGCACTATATGAGCAACTATATATATACGTCTACGTCTACAAAAGTAATAACGATATAAGCAAGATAATAAGTAAGATATGGAAAGATCTAACCGCGAGACAAAGGATTTATAGTGGTTCGGCTACAAGTACACCTTCCTTGCCCTACTCCACTCCTCGAGTCACCTACTCGAGAGTTTTCTTCACTATATCAACAAGCTCCCTTATGGCGGAGAAAACCTTACACACCAATTACACACCAATTACACACCAAAGCTTCGTCACAACGAAATCACACCTTCTTCACAACTACTTCACACCAATCTACTACACACCAATCTACTACACACATATCTTCACAACTACTTCACACCAATCTACTACAATCTAGTTCACACCTATCTTCTACACACCAATTATCTTCACTACAATCTACTAGCCAATCACACTATCTATATTCCTAACACAACTATCTATAATCAAATATTCACAACACACTACACAAAGATATATGTAAATATTCTTGATGATGCACCAACAACTTAGATGTGGAGGTCACAACAAGTTGTAATACTTCTTGTCTTGGAGGATTGAAGTATTCTTCTCTTGCACTTGAGAGGATGATGTAAGAATCACTTTGAAACAAAAGATTATGTATTTATGATCAAAGGATTTTAGAAGGATGTTTAGAGAGAATTGGATCTGAAAATATTTGTGCAAAGAGGTGAGAAAAATTTCAGGTTTGAGGTGGTATTTATAGGGAAAAATTTCTGACAAAATCTGACAGGGAGCGTGGCCGGTCCCCTTAATTGTGTGCCGGTCCCCTTAATTATTAAGGGGACCGCCTAGTATAATTAAGGGGGCCGCCTAAGAAAAAAAATTTTTCTTCAGATTTTTTGTCTTTTTGTGGGGGAGGTTTTTCCTGAAGAATGTGGCCGTTTTTTTTAGTTGAAATTTGAATTCAAAATGTTTATTTTGAATAAAACATTTCTTATAAATACAAAAATGTTTTGTATAAGTTTAGAAATGTTTGTCCCATTTTAATAAAATGTAAGGTTTGTAAAAATAAAAATTCCTTTGATCATAAAATGCATTAGACACTTTGTTTATTCATACCTTAAGTGATATGGATGCTAAAGCAAATATTTACGACTAAATACTTGTTTACGTCATAATTTGTAGTTCAATGAGTTTACGTTTTGTGATTATCAAAACATAGAGATATCGATATATGTTAATAATGTTTTTAGACATTATTTATATCAACATGTGGGATCCTATCGGATCTCTTTTTATTTTTTATTTATCTTGGTGGTGGTTGAAGTTGGTGGTCGATCAACGGATTTAATAGCGGTGGCCAGAATTTTGAGAGAGAGAGAGTAATGAAAGTTTGAGAGAGTTATGTGAAAGGAGGTGGAAGGAGATGTTTTATATGATGAGGGTATTTTAGTCTTTTAATACTCTTAATAAAAGACAAAATATCAAATCAAACTGGACATGTGTCACAATTTTAAGTGGGTCGCATAGTAGCACAAGTCGCACATGACCAAAATTGAAAGTTGTATAATTTTTGACTCAATCGTGGTGCAAAATTCGATTTTAAGCATAAATTTGGAATTATCCCTTTACTTTCACCCCTTAACTTTTTTATTATTTATTTATTTATTTATTTATTTATTTTTAGCTAAAGTTTGGAGTACACTTTTGAAATCAATAGTATTTTGAGAATTTAATGACTTAACCCTTTTGACCGACTCCAAGTAAAACATATACCAAATTGACCCATTCATAGAATCATAGGTATAATAAGAGTTGAGATTAGTAACAAAGGCCGAATGACCATCTCAGTTACACAATTTTGGCATGATGCATCCCTGCTTGCAGCTGACACTATATTAGATTTGTATATTCATGTAATCGTGTTGAAGGTAACTAAAACTTGAAAAAACGTAAGACGAGACAATTGAAAAAAAAATATGGTAGATACATAACTTCATATATTTTAACATAACTTTGCTTAAAACATTGGGTTATAGTGTTTGATCTGGAAATTTTAATAATCAAAACTTTAATGTTTTCAAGTCCAGACGTAGGGGTTTCTCAAACACTTATGAACAACAGAATATCAAGATCATAGAAATACTAGAATTATAATCAGATCAATATCATCCTCGCATGAGCCACATCAATATTCTCTGTTCTCCATTGCTTTATCAAGCACAAAACGGCATCCCGCACAGTACGAGGTACATTCATAAATTCTTTGCTGAATGTAATTAAAGAAGCGATATCTTTTCGGCTTTTATTTTGTTCATTTGACCTTGTAAAGGATGCCTCACGATTAAACAACCCAACACAAATGGTGAAAATATAAATCTGTTTAAACTAAATGAAAAACAAAATTACAAGTTTATTCACAGATTAAAACCATATCCACTTTAGTGAATCATACAAGAAAACTATGATGTAAATCAATAAGAATACTTGACCAAAGCATAGCTCAGCTCCATCACTAACACAGCAACAAAATTGAGCGCAAACCCGGACCATAGCAGCCTACCCAGGTAACCCCGTCGCATGTTCCAAAACAAAAAGGCCCCGAGGCCAATCCCAAAACAAGCACCAAATGTGCCGAGCAAATGGGCAACCGAAACCATTATGGGCACGGCCGTTTGAAATCTTGCGTGGGGGTTCCTCCCCCGCACATCATTGGTAAGAACTCTGATTTTGTTTATTTGTGTGGCCAGGCGGCGCAACACAACAGCGACCGTTATAATCACAAACAAAAGCTTAGCCTTTGGAATGGATCTGTAAATATATAAAAACACAAGATTAGAAGGAAACTTTATCTAGATTTATGTTCATTCACTCTTAACACTATTTTGATTACATTGTAGTACATGTATTCAAATTTACTAAACTAAAAAGACATGCATGATAATCAAACACATTCAAATACAGTATCTAGTTTGTGTTTTAAGGGATTTCCATTAATTACCTTAAAAAAGACATTGTAACTAGAAAGAAATGCTTATCAAACAAACACAAACATTTGAGCTTATTTTTCTTCAAAACCTCCACTAAAACACAAACTCAATCTTTGTTTTCTACCTATTAACATCTTATTATATCCTAGCTAGGAATTATCCAATATGAAAGAAGCAAAGCATAAAAACTACTACAAAAAAAGGATTACCTCCTCCTATGACCAATATTGGACAATGGAATACGACTAGTGGGTAAGTAGCTGTTTCGCCTTGCCATTTTTTGGTTTAGTGTGTGCTGTGTTCTAGCTAGCTTGGTGAGTGTGTGGCTTGTTAAGTTGTTTGACGCTAATTATATAGAGAAAAGTGTTTCAAATAATTTGTCCACACATGAAACTGTCGTATACACTAGTATAAAGTCTGATCAGTGTACACCATTTATAGGGGTAGTGAGATACTATTTCCTATCAAGTATCAATGCATGCAAGTATAAGCAACAATAATCCAAACATAACTTTCAGAAAGATGGTACCCATTTTGGTGACTCACGAAGCTGTCTCGGGTAACTTATTTACAACATTAACACACTGGCTTGGAGCTATTTTTATAGACCTTTTTGCAATTCCTTGGACAATAGTATCACCTTTCATGACTTAGACTTGCAGCTATTTGCATACCTAAGAGAGAAAGCATCTTTTATTCGGGAAATAGTTTTGAAATACTTTTGCTTTTTGATCTTATAAACTTACTAATTTCATATTCAACGTGAATTTTGATTCCCCAATAGGGTATGCACGACTTTTAGGAGCGTTATTAAAAATTTTGGCTTTTCGGCCCGATGTTATTAATGTTGATTTGGCTTGTAAAGTTTGGTCTATGAAAGATAGAATTGGCTTGTAAAGTTTCGTTATTTTTAAGTTCTAATCACTTTAATCAATTCAAAGACAAATAGGAGTAATCATCAACAACTATGAATATGAAAAAACTAAAGTGAGGCTTTATGTGTAGGTGGTAAACTTGTACTAATTCATGTATCTAATATGTACTCACATTAATCTGTAGTGTACTTTAGTTCGATTTCAGAAATTACCTAGTATCAAGTAGTAGTAACTTTCTTTATTTTGAAATGAAAAATTTTCTTTATTTTGAAATGAAAAATATGTAAGTACCATTAGCTTTCATTGAATATGGTGGTTAGGAGTTAAAAATAAATGTCACCCTCAAATTCTTCTACACAAATGTATCTTTCAAAACTTTAAATTTTATCATACCTCTATACATGACATACCAATATTAGACATTAGTTTCAACTACCTAGTAAACAATAACTTTATTTGTATTTAATGAAGAACTTATATTTAGACTCAACATCCATAATTATTTTCATCCATCAAAATCATTTCTCATACTCACACTAATTAGTTATGAGTAAATAATGTTGCCTACAAATACAGATCTTATTAATCTCCTTCGTATATTTACACTCGAAATTAGTTACAAATTTCGTTTTTGCGTTCTGCGTCGAATTATATATCTCAACCTGCATAATTTATGTTTACATAATACTTGAAATACGTTTTGTGTCTTACATTTTTTTGTTAAAAATTAGGTGCTAAAAGAAAGAGTAAATATTGATTTTAATGGAAGAAACATCAATTTATATTATTTCATGGATTTAAAGATGTGTATTAGGAGAGAAAAGAAGAATATATAGATTGAAATGATAAGGAAGATAGGTGTGAAGGTTATAAGAAATTTTTACTTTTTCTTGTCTTTTAGTGGAAAATCGCATTTTAGTAATATATATATATATATATATATATATATATATATATATATATATATATATATTAAAGATTATATTAAATCCAGATACATACGGTGCCGTTTTGGCAACCGTTTTCCCGCCAAAAGAATTGGACCACCTTTTAGCCCGTTTACCACCTTGCCCAATCCAGCCCGCTATACCCCGTTTTCTTTCTACGAATACTCACACACACGCATTAAAGATTATATTAAATCCAAAGACGTACGACGCCGTTTTGGCATCCCGTTTTCCCGCCAAAAAATGGCCCGTTTTCGCAGCCTGTTTTCCTGGCCCAGCCCAGCCCTGCTCCAACCCACACACACCTCCTTATCTTAATCTGCAGCCACACACACACCTATACTCACACATCCAAAACCTGTGGCTACTATTGTTTTGAAGGAGGTGGGGAAGGATGATGAGGTGATGGGGAAGGATGATGAGGTTCAATCAAGTGTGGTGGTGCGATGGCTGAGGATGATAAGGTATGCTTTTCTAATTTTTTGGTTAGAGTATTGCTTTCTATTGTAAATCAAGTTTACGATTCCTTTATTTATGAATTGGGTGGATGCAGCCAACCACCACACCGGAACCAACACCACAGATATCCATAGCAACTCGCCAGAAGTGAATCATCAGAGATAGTATGTGCTGCAAGGAAGTGAGCCGAGGTATTTTTTATACTTTTTTTTAGATATGGCTGAAACCATGTGTTAATTGATAGGTTTTGTGGGTTTCTGTTTGGCATTGCGGGTTCTTTTTGTACGATTCTTGGATTAAGGGTATTCAAAAGTTTAAAGGTTTATTCTAATTTGGTGTTCTATTGGTTGCACTCCAAATGTTTGATGAAATGTTTGGGTCAAAATTGTAGTGATAGTTTTGGTTGTCAAAATTGCACTCCAAATGTTTGGGTCAAAATTGTAGGAAAAAAATCATGAAAACTGCTGGTCAAAATTGCACTCCAAATGTTTGATGAAATGTTTGGGTCAAATATAGACAGGAACAACACTCATAAGGTCACTATTTAGTTATAGAAAAATATAGGCTTGAACTAGATAGTCCTTTTTTCCTACAGTTTTCATGATTTTTTTCCCTTTGGAATGGTAAGAGCTAAGAAGATCCTTTTGTTCCAAACTCTTTATACTTCTTGCTTACATGTATGATATATTCAATAATACTTAGTGGCGTATTTTTTCTATCACACGCAAATGTAATGAAAATATTACGCGCATGTAGATTACTAAAACTAAATTCGGCCATATTGCAGTTAGTTACACCTTTCTTTACTATTCAAAAATCTATGAGAATATAACCACGCTTAAGGGGTGTTTTGGACTGTATTTTAAACATATTTAACCGTCTTGCAATAACTAGAATCACATTATTAACTTTAATGAAATGCAATGTAGGAGATAGTGAGTGGATTGACGTATGTTGTTCAATATCACAATGAAACAGTTGTATGCAGAGGATGAATTCGATGAGGGATAGGGGGAAGAGGAGTTTGAAAGGTGGTGATGAAGATGAGCAGGAACTACCTGAGCCAAAATGGCCCGCTTTAGCCAGGTAACGAGTAATCAATGATTGATATATGGTTGCAGAAAATGTTGTTGTTTGTGTATGTACTACATCTTTAATTGTTCAGTTCGACGCCGTCTTTTGCAGTATCTAAGGTATTAGTAATATTCAGAATCATGCCTATTGTGAAAGTTCCTTGAATGGCTTAAAAATAGTGAATTAATGGTTTGTTTGTAACTTTTATCGATGCAGGTTTTAATCCTTTGGTATAGGGCTTCTGCGGTTCTTTTCGGTGCTGAATTACTCAAATGCTGTTGATATATGGTGAGCAAATTGCTGTCAGTTTTATATATTGCTTTACTATCACGGGCTATGATGAGTGTGTAAATACTCATCATTTCTGTTACATATAAGCTGCAAAAACATATGAAAACACACAGGAATGCCTTGAAATACATAAAATTATCCCTGGATTGTGTTTTTATGCATAAGGATTGAAAACTGATGAAAAACAAAACATTTTACATAATTTACAGTTTCAGTCCCTGAACTTTGGAAAATTGGCAAAACTAGTCCCTGGTAAATCAAAACTTGTACAAATGTCATAAAAGGTCCTTGGAAATCATAAGTTGTCAAGAAAAGTCCTTTAAAGTTTAAAAATGGCAAAATGACAACTTTGGTCCCTCAACTTTTAAAAAGTGTCAAATTTAGTCCCTGGGTGTTTAAAAATGGAAAATTATCAAACTACACCCTTGTACTATTCTAAAAAGACATAATTGGTCCTTATGATAACTTTTGAGAAATTACAAATTCAACCCTTCAAAAATCAGAAAATTACAGTTTTGGTCCCTGGAGTTTGTGGAATTGGCAGAATTGGTCCCTGAGGTTTAAAATGATAAAATTTATACTTGTGGTCCTTATACTAATGGTTTATTGCAGGTTTAGTCCTTAATTGAAGTTTGGAAAAATCACAAACAAACCCCTCAACTTTGGCCGAATTACACATTTAGTCCTTGTGATTTTTCCTAAGCTAAAACCAAACCGGACCCTTTGTTTTATTTTACCCCAATCCAAACACCAACCCAAATCCAGCCCAGTACCAATACCCGGCCCAAACAGAAAATTATAAACTCCCTCCCCAGTTTGACTTTAGTCAAACAAACACACAAACTCACCCACTGTTACCCCTTCTTCCACCTCAACCCCCCCACGTTCCTCTGCAATCTTTAAAACCAATCCACCAACTCTGCCATCCCATCACACCTTCTCCCCTCCACCTCTACAAACTTCCAAGAATCCTTAATTGGATTTAAATCAAGCCAAGCAACCCTAAGCTGTCAAACCCACGTTTCCCGCCAAAATATCTAGGAGGCCAAAAAGTCTTGGAAAATATCTGAATCCAAGTGGGATTTGCTCAGAATGCTAGTGGAAGTCCAAAAGTCTATAAAGAGACAGAGGAAGCAGAAGAAAAGAGCTATCTAGAGTAACATAGTATAACTTTATGTCATTTTTAATGTCTTTTTAATTACCAGTGTTCATTTAAGCTTTCCAGTTGTAATTCCTAGCTTTTGAGTGCTTTTGAAACTTATCTCAACTCTTAATTTCAGTGTATCAATATAAACTCAGTTTATGCAAAATTCGTATCAATTTCTCATGCTTATTTAAATATTGTTAGTAGTTATTGTTATGAACTGATAGGCTCATTTAAGCTCCTTATATAGCTTATCAAAGCTATTAGAGACTTTAAATCCAGTTATATTAGTCAAATTCTAAAAAACAAGAAAAATACAAAAAAAAAAAATATATATAGAGTAAAAATAATGATCAGTGCAATGGTGAAGACAAGCTGGAGCAAGGGAGGTAATGGATTGCCCTTGGGTTAGTGAGTCTGTGGAGACTCTATAGAGTGGTCCTAAGGTCTTGGTTCACTGATTTCAACTTTGAAGCCTTGTGTAAGCCCATTTCTTGTTTTTCTTATTTCAATACTCAAGCTCTTGTTGCTGCCTTTGTTTGTGATGCTCATATCTGTCAAGTAGAATTCAGTAGTATTGTAGTTAATAGGTCTTGGGTGTTCATTAGCTCACATAGTTATTCAGTTTAAGTTTTTTTTAGTCCTCATACCTTAATGATGATTAACATGCTTCATGATGATGTGGTTGATACTTTGTGCTGAAATGGTCTCATGAAATCATATTAGAACTTTGTATATCAGTTTCATGATCTCCATCACCTTTTCCCTTTGATATCTAAAAATCTGTCAACTAAGAGGGTGTTTGTTTAGACTGCTTGTGTTGATTTCTAGTCCTTTTTTGTTAATGTTGTTTGTTTATCTGACTAACTTAGGTCTAAATATAACCAGTTAGGTCAGAAAATCAAGATTTCTAACATGAAAAAATCAAAAAGCCTAGTTACTTAAGCCTCACAGTCCACTGTTGGGACTGTGAGCTTCTAAGCTCACCATTTTGGATTTTAATTGGTCCCTCTAGCTTACAATTGTGTTCTTATATCATAACTTACATAAATCAAGCAAGAAATTGGCCTCTAGTTTCATAAAAGTCAAATCTTCAAGTTATGAGAAAAAAGTCAAATTGCATCTCTTGAAATTTTGCCAGATTTGTTGAATCTTTAGTTTACTTGTTACTTGGAACTAGCTTGAGCCCTTTGGCACTCTCACAGTATGCCAGCTTGTCTTTACAAGCTTATTTTTACTTTATTTTTATAATTTTTATTGTGGGCCCCTTTGTCTCTCAAACAGACTTGCAGGGCAAGTCTGTGCCCTGTGCACCTCAGCATCACCACCACAGTTCCACACCATCAACTTTGGTGGTGGTTTGTGACACCCTCAGTGGGACCCACACCTAAAAACTTGGCACCTGAGTTCTCTCCTAGTTCTTATTTTCATTTTTATTTTTATTTTATTTTTGTGATTTTTTGTAATTTCTGTGCAAGCCCATAAAAAGCTCAGCTGAGCTTGCCTGTCTGATCTGCATCAGCAGACCTCAGTCAACACCACCACTTTGGTGGTGTGTTCTGAGCACCTCAGTGGGCCCCACTAGATAAATCTTGGTTCCCTAGATCCACAACCTAGCAGTCTATCTAGTTTACAACTTTGTTTGGCCTAAAGCTCTCTTGAGCTAGCTTGTACTCAAGCTGAAACAAGAGGCAGTCACAGCTAGTAGTTGGGTCACTTGTTATATGGTTTTGACCCATTTTGCTTCCTGAGTGGTTTTGACTAAATTGTTTTGCTTCAACTCTGTCCAATTCACTAGTTGTGCTAGATTCCACTTAACCTTGTAGCTTGTGGCTTGTTTTAAAGCTCATAAGCCTAGACAGTTGACCAAAGTCAACTGTCTTAGCTTAAGCTTCTCAAAAGCTTGCATTTGAGCTTCTAGCTGATTTCATTCCAAAGAGTTGTTCATTTTTCAGTTCTAAATAGATTTCAATCAAGAAAAACCAGAAAATCCAACTTTAATTTCAAGTGATAGCTTCTATTTAATAGAAGCTATTTAGTTTATTTTTCTTTTATTCTTTTTATAAAGTACTTGTAAGTTTTCTTATTTTTCCTTTGTTCTCTGTAATATAAAGTATTTTTAATAATTTTTTTAGATTTTTCCTTCTTTGTTTGCTATTTTTTATAATTAATATTAGGTTAATTAATATTTAAATAATATTAACATTTAAAATAGAGATAATAGTTCTTAATTAATAACACCTCAATTTTATATTTTTCCTAGGCTCTAGGTAACTTAAAACTTATCTAGGAATTTTTCTAGATTTTTGTTTTGTCATTTAGTAATTTTTAGAATTAATATTAGTTTAATTAATAATTAATAAATATTAAGTAATTAAATAGTATAACTAGACTTTACTAAGCAATACCTAGTTTTTATAATTTTCCTATCTTTTATATAAGTTAAAACATTTTTAGGAATTTTTCTAGAATTTTTACTATTTATCTAGTATTTTTCTTATTTTAATTAAGTTAATAAGTTATTAATTAATAATTAAATTAGTAATTATTAAAATAGTATAGAAATACATAAAATAGACTTTTTATATTTTTCTAGGATTCCTGTAATGGTTAATTAGATATATAAAATTTTTCATAATTATCTAAGTCTTTTTAGTAATTATAAATAAGTTAATCAATATAATTAGTTAAATAATAATTAAATAATAATTAATTAATAATAGATAGATAAATAGTGTGAAAAATACAATTTTAATTTTAAAATAAGTTTTTATAATATTTTAGATTTTTAGAAATTTTAATTTTAATTTTCTAGACTAATTTTACATTTCCATAATTAATAGTTAATTATTAAATAATTAATAATAGTTATTAAATAAAAATAATTAATTAAATAGTTTTTAATTATAAAATAAATATTTTAAATTTATTTAATTTGCATTTAAGCCCCTAAGGCTTATAAAATCCTACTATAAGTAAATTTGTTTTTGTTTACGTTTAATTAATAAACGTTTACGTTTTTTTTAGTCCCTTTTTCACGTGTACTTATCTGATTTCACGTATTAGTTAATATAGCTTATTAAAGCTATTCACTCTTATATTTCAGAAGTACAAATCACTTAAACCCTTTTTCCTGTTCAATTCACCTGATCTCAAAGTCGTTTTATTTCAGATTTCACATCTCGTTGGGATCTAACGATCCGGGGAAACACTAAACTCACCGGAGTATTGGTTTAGGCTGTCTGACTTGTTGACCATAACTTGGTTAATATTATCTGACTGTTTCGGACCAATCAAAATTTGGCGCCGCTGCCGGGGAGGTGTGCTGCGTATTACGACTTTTTGAAATATCTGTGAGTTTGAATTTTTCACACTTTGTTATATATCATCTTTTTGTTCATATTTTATTTTCAATTTGTAATTTCCCGTCACTCTAAGTAATCTTAGAGTCGTCTCTAGTGCATGCGCACTCGTTCTTCTAGGTCAACAAGCCCTTTACGTGAGCTTGTTAGAATTCCTCGAAGACGTCGTAGACGTTCTGCCCCAACAGTCGTATCTGAGGAACGTACTGTTTCACCTAAGAAAGTTATCATGGCGGAAGACCGTCCGATGAATGAGCTTCTCCAAGCACCCATTGAGGGTTACGGAGATGCTATTGTTGTCCCAGCCATCGTGGCTGAATACTTTGAGCTCAAAACCGGGTTACTAAATCTAGTAACTTCAAGCCAATTTTATGGTTTTGAGAGGGATGATCCCCATGCTCACATTCGATGGTTTAATAAAATTACTTCAACCATCAAATACAAGAACGTCCCTTCCGAAGCAGTTAAACTTCTTCTTTTCCCATTTTCTCTTGAGGGAGCAGCCCGAATTTGGCTGGAAAAACAACCTCCTCGTTCAATACACTCATGGGAAGATCTAGTTACCAAATTTGTAAACGAATTTTTTCCCCCGTCCAGAACGACAAGTCTTAAAAATGAAATCATCAAATTTACTCAAAGGTTTGATGAATCATTTGGTGACGCATGGGATCGTTTCAAAGAATTGCTTCGTCGATGTCCTCATCATGGTTTCACTGAATTAATGCAAATTGACACGTTTTATAATGGTGTGAGTCAATCTGACCAAGATTCTCTCAATGCCTCCGCGGGAGGTAATTTTTTGAGCAAAACCACAAAAGAAGCTTTAGAAATCATTGAAAATAAGTCCAAGGTCCGCACTACACGAACAAAACCATATCACTCCCAAGTGAGTGCTGGTCCTTCCTCTTCATCACCCGTGAGTACTTCTAGCACCGATGCTAAGATAGATAAACTCACGGACGCAATTCAAGCTTTGGTTCTCTCAAGCCAGAAAAAAGTCACTTTCACACAAAACCCTTCACATTCTGAAGTTAAAAAAGTGGAAGTTTGTGTCACTTGTGGTGGCCCACATGCTTATTACAATTGTACTGCCACCGATGGTAGTCCTTTTGAAGCCAATGCCTTAGCCGGAACTACAAATCAGGGAGGTAATCAATACCGTCCTCAAATGGAACCAAGTTACCGTGCTAACACTCATATGGGACCACCCGGGTTTAATCAAAACCCAAATTTGCAAAACAGAAACCAGAACCAACCCAGAATGAACCAAGGTTATCAAAACCAAGGGAATTTCAATCCTGGACAGAATCAAGGTTTCCACAATCAAGGAAACTTTAACAGAAACAATTTCAACCCCGGAAATCATTTTCAGGGAAATGGTAATCCAAATCAAGGGAATTTTCAGCCACACCAAGGTTATAATCACAATAACCGTGTCCAAAATTTCCCTAACCAAACACAAGCCATTCTCCCAGCTCCACAACCATCATCCGATGAGTTGTTAAAGCAGTTCATGAAAACTCAAGAAGAGACAAACAGGTTGTTGGTCAGCCAGATTTCTGAAATTAAGAAATCTTTAAATGAACAACCCTCGGGCTCTGGAAAACTTCCGAGCAACACGATCGCAAACCCGAGGGGCGATGCAAAGGCGATCACGACCAGGAGCGGAGTTTCATATGATGGACCTACTGTTCCCACTACCCCTTCTACTTCTTCTCCCAAGGTAGTGGAAAATAACGTCGAGGTAAATACGGACGAAGTACTTCCTACTCATAAGGGAGGTACCCAAGACGTCCCACCTCATGTTGTCCCGAAACCCAAACCAAAACCTAGAGTTGTTTTTGAACCAAATGATATTCCAGTTGAAACACCTCAGTCCAGACCTTCTACCTCCTCTATTCCTTACCCCTCACGCTTGAGTGAACAAAAGCTCCGTGAAAAAGCTAGTCACCAGATGGATAAATTCTTTCAAATCTTCCAAGATTTGCATTTTGACATTAGCTTTGCGGATGCTATTATTCTGATGCCCAAATTTGCATCGACAATCAAACACTTGTTAAGCAACAAGGAGAAACTGTTTGAAATGGCAAAGACTCCCTTGAATGAGAACTGCTCAGCAGTTCTTTTAAAGAAGCTTCCCGAGAAGCTGGGAGATCCTGGAAAATTTCTAATACCATGTGTATTTCCGGGAATGGTTGATTGCTATGCCTTGGCCGATCTTGGTGCAAGTATCAACCTAATGCCGTACTCAGTTTGGAAGAAACTTTCTCTTCCTGATCTTACTCCTACCTGCATGACTTTAGAGCTTGCAGACCGATCGATATCTCGTCCTCTCGGCATTGCCGAGGACGTGTTTGTAAAGGTAGGAGAATTTCATCTCCCCGCTGACTTTGTAGTGGTTGATTTCGATGCCGATCAAAGGGTCCCTCTCATTGTTGGGAGAGGTTTCCTTAGAACGGGCCGTGCTCTTATCGATGTATTTGAGCAAGAAATCACTCTTCGTGTGGGTAATGAAGCTGTTACATTTAACCTCGATCAAACCTCGAGGTACTCCTCCAATTATGATTCTGAAGCAGTTAATCAAATAGATATCATAGACATTGCTTCGGAGGAGTATTCTCAAGAGTTTCTTGGTTATTCTCATAATTCTGTGAGTGGGGATGCCACTCCATCATCTGAACCTATCATTTCCGACTCTTCCCCTTCTCTCACTCCGTTTGAGGGAAGTGATTTCCTTTTGGAAGAGGTCGAGGCTTTTCTCAAAAGTGATTCAGTTCCATCGGGAATTGATAACAATGAGATTGATCTGGAGGGAGATATTCTTCTCCTTGAGAGATTGCTAAACCAAGACAATTCTCCTCCACTCCCTCCCGTACAACTTCATAATCAGGAAATCAAATATGTTGAGGAAACTGATGATTTTCCTGAGGTCGAACTCAAGGACTTACCTCCTCATCTTGAATACGCATTCTTGGAGGGTGATGATAAATTACCCGTCATTATTGCTAAAGGTTTGAGTGTTGAGGAGAAGAGTGCTCTCATAAAGGTCTTGAAGTCAAACAAGCAAGCAATTGCTTGGAAACTCTCCGATATTAAGGGTATTAACCCAGATTTTTGTACACACAAAATCTTGATGGAGGATGACTTCAAGCCTGCAGTGCAACATCAAAGAAGGGTGAATCCAAAAATCCATGATGTGATTAAACAAGAGGTCCTTAAACTTCTTGATGCAGGATTGATTTACCCTATCTCTGACAGTCCATGGGTTAGTCCCATTCATTGCGTCCCAAAAAAGGGTGGAATTACTGTTGTCACTAATGAGGAAAATGAGTTGATTCCAACTCGGCTGGTTACCGGATGGCGTGTTTGCATTGACTATCGTAAGTTAAATGACGCCACCCGCAAAGACCACTTTCCGCTGCCCTTTATGGACCAGATGCTTGAGAGATTAGCAGGGAACGAGTATTATTGTTTCCTTGATGGTTTCTCAGGATACTTTCAAATCCCCATTGATCCATCGGATCAGGAAAAGACTACCTTTACATGCCCTTATGGAACCTTTGCTTATAAACGTATGCCTTTTGGCTTATGTAATGCTCCAGGTACGTTCCAGAGGTGTATGATGGCCATATTTACCGACATGATTGGTAAAACGATGGAGGTCTTTATGGATGACTTCTCGGTCATTGGGGATTCATTCCAAACATGTCTCACCAATTTAGAAACAATGTTGAAAAGGTGTAAAGACACCAATCTATGTCTAAATTGGGAAAAGAGTCATTTTATGGTCAAAGAGGGCATTGACCTCGGCCATAAGATTTCCAAGAATGGGATTGAGGTTGACAGAGCTAAGGTTGATGTCATTGCAAAACTGCCTCACCCTACTACCGTCAAAGGTATTAGGAGTTTCTTGGGTCATGCCGGTTTCTATCGTCGATTTATACAAGATTTTTCTAAAATTTCACGGCCTATGACTCATCTCCTTGAAAAGGATACTCCTTTTATCTTCTCACCAGAGTGCATCGAAGCTTTTGAAACATTAAAGAAAAAGCTTACTGAGGCACCCATTCTTATTGCCCCCGACTGGGATTTACCCTTCGAGCTTATGTGCGATGCAAGTGATTTTGCTATCGGTGCAGTCTTGGGGCAACGCAAAACGAAACACTTTCAGCCTATCCACTACGCAAGCAAAACTATGAACGAAGCTCAAACACATTACACCACTACAGAAAAAGAATTATTAGCTGTGGTGTATGCTTTTGAGAAATTTCGGACATACTTAATCTTGACTAAAAGCGTAGTGTATACGGATCATTCGGCTCTTAAATATCTATTTGCAAAACAAGATGCAAAGCCGAGATTGCTCCGTTGGGTTCTCCTCCTCCAAGAATTTGATATCATTATTCGTGATAAAAAAGGAGCTGAGAACCTGGCTGCTGATCATTTATCCCGATTAGAAAACCCTCATCAAAATGTGTATGAGAAAAAGGAAATAAATGAAACATTTCCTCTCGAAACACTCAATGCGGTTGCTTTTCGTGGAGATTCTACTACCCCATGGTTTGCCGATTTCGCAAACTACCATGCAGGTAACTTTGTTGTGAAAGGGATGTCTACCCAACAGAAGAATAAATTCTTTAAGGATGTTAAACATTACTTCTGGGATGACCCCTACTTATTCAAAATCTGTGCGGATCAAGTCATCCGACGGTGTGTATATGGACAGGAAGCCACTGAAATTCTTAAGGCTTGCCATGCTGGTCCCACTGGGGGACATCATAGTCCTAATTACACCGCCAAAAAGGTGTTTGATTCCGGATTCTTCTGGCCCACAATTTATAAAGATGCCCAGGATCTCATTAAAACCTGTGACGCTTGTCAGCGTCATGGAAACATTTCACAAAGAAATGAGATGCCACAAAATGCTATTCAAGTATGTGAAATATTTGATATCTGGGGCATTGACTTTATGGGGCCATTTCCATCATCCCGAGGAAACAAGTACATACTTGTGGCAGTTGATTATTTATCAAAGTGGGTTGAAGCAAAAGCTTTACACACAAATGATGCCCGAGTTGTAGTGAAATTCCTGAAATCTCTTTTTGCCCGTTTTGGAACCCCACGTGCTATCATAAGTGATCGCGGTACGCATTTCTGCAATGACAAATTTGATAAAGTCATGCAAAAATATGGTGTAACCCACCGTCTTTCTACCGCGTATCACCCACAAACAAGTGGGCAAGTTGAGGTTTCAAACGTGGTATCAAAAGGATACTTGAGAGGACTGTTGGTGAAAACCGTGCTGCCTGGTCGGATAAATTAGATGACGCACTATGGGCTTTTCGTACAGCTTATAAAACACCCATTGGGTGTACACCTTACAAGCTTGTGTACGGAAAGACATGTCATTTACCAATGGAACTTGAGCACAAAGCCTACTGGGCTTTGAAACATGCCAACTTTGACCTCAAAACTGCGGGTGATCACAGAAAAGTTCAAATGAATGAATTAAATGAACTACGTGATCAGGCTTACGAGAACTCTTTAATCTATAAAGAAAAAACAAAGAGAATTCATGACTCAAAAATAAAGAACCGTGTTTTTAACGTCGGTGATCGAGTACTTCTCTTTAACTCTAGATTAAAGATCTTCTCGGGTAAATTAAAAACCCGTTGGACTGGTCCATTTACTATCACAAAGGTTTATCCATATGGTACCGTTGAGTTATCTCAAAATGACGGTCCATGTTTTAAAGTAAATGGCCATCGCGTTAAACACTACTTTGGAGAGGACATCCCAAACATGGTTGTCCCGGATCTCCAAACTTTCCCCAAGGACAATTAAATTCGGGGTCGAGTCAAGCTAGTGACTCGGGAATCAAAAACAAGCTACCTCATGGACAAATCAATTCGAGGTCGAGTCAAGCTAGTGACTCGGTAATCAAAAGCATAGCAATATGGGTTTTCACTCATATTTCTGATTTCTTTCTCTTTTCTACCACCTAGTGTGGGGGAGATGCCCCCACATGTTGTATATATGTATATATATGCACAAAAAAAAAAAAAAAAAAAAAAAAAAAAAAAAAAAAAAAAAGTTTAAAACAAAAGAAAAAAGTGAGTTTGTATGTAAATAGCCTAAAATAAAGGTTATTAATATTTCCTTCTTACGTTCTAAGTATCGGTTTAACACCCGGTGTTTTGAATATTGAGGGCAATATTCATTTCTAAGTGTGGGGGGGGGGATTCTCACGAATTCAAACACATGTTCCATCAAGCACCCTCATTTGATCAAAATTTAAAGTTTTTTCACACTTAGAAATGCAATAAATGGTATCAATCCTCCATGTCTAACCCACAACAGGATTGGCTAGTCCAGGAGCAAACGGCTCTTGGTAAATACATCTCAAAACCGTTGATGGCTTGCAATTTGCCAAAAATTGTATGGTTCCTCAACTCCCCATTATCCTAAAAAGCCAATGAGTTGGCTAGCCCGCAAGATTATGGCTTGTGGTAAAGGCCGTAGAAAATCCATAATTGGTAATCAGCTCACCAAGATGTTGACTATTCCATCAAGAGTTGGCTAGTCCAGAAGCAAACGGCTTCCGGTAAAGACAAATCAAATCCGTTGACAGCTGGTGGTTTGCTAAAAATCACAAGGTTATCAGGTGTGCCACAGTTCTTACACCTGGCTACTCCAGAAGTGATGGCTTTTGGTAAAGAGTAAAAATCCATTAATTTTTTCTCAAATAGATTGCTAGGGACTAGCAATAGTTTAGTGTGGGGGATTGATGAGTGTGTAAATACTCATCATTTCTGTTACATATAAGCTGCAAAAACATATGAAAACACACAGGAATGCCTTGAAATACATAAAATTATCCCTGGATTGTGTTTTTATGCATAAGGATTGAAAACTGATGAAAAACAAAACATTTCACATAATTTACAGTTTCAGTCCCTGAACTTTGGAAAATTGGCAAAACTAGTCCCTGGTAAATCAAAACTTGTACAAATGTCATAAAAGGTCCTTGGAAATCATAAGTTGTCAAGAAAAGTCCTTTAAAGTTTAAAAATGGCAAAATGACAACTTTGGTCCCTCAACTTTTGAAAAGTGTCAAATTTAGTCCCTGGGTGTTTAAAAATGGAAAATTATCAAACTACACCCTTGTACTATTCTAAAAAGACATAATTGGTCCTTATGATAACTTTTGAGAAATTACAAATTCAACCCTTCAAAAATCAGAAAATTACAGTTTTGGTCCCTGGAGTTTGTGGAATTGGCAGAATTGGTCCCTGAGGTTTAAAATGATAAAATTTATACTTGTGGTCCTTATACTAATGGTTTATTGCAGGTTTAGTCCTTAATTGAAGTTTGGAAAAATCACAAACAAACCCCTCAACTTTGGCCGAATTACACATTTAGTCCTTGTGATTTTTCCTAAGCTAAAACCAAACCGGACCCTTTGTTTTATTTTACCCCAATCCAAACACCAACCCAAATCCAGCCCAGTACCAATACCCGGCCCAAACAGAAAATTATAAACTCCCTCCCCAGTTTGACTTTAGTCAAACAAACACACAAACTCACCCACTGTTACCCCTTCTTCCACCTCAACCCCCCCACGTTCCTCTGCAATCTTTAAAACCAATCCACCAACTCTGCCATCCCATCACACCTTCTCCCCTCCACCTCTACAAACTTCCAAGAATCCTTAATTGGATTTAAATCAAGCCAAGCAACCCTAAGCTGTCAAACCCACGTTTCCCGCCAAAATATCTAGGAGGCCAAAAAGTCTTGGAAAATATCTGAATCCAAGTGGGATTTGCTCAGAATGCTAGTGGAAGTCCAAAAGTCTATAAAGAGACAGAGGAAGCAGAAGAAAAGAGCTATCTAGAGTAACATAGTATAACTTTATGTCATTTTTAATGTCTTTTTAATTACCAGTGTTCATTTAAGCTTTCCAGTTGTAATTCCTAGCTTTTGAGTGCTTTTGAAACTTATCTCAACTCTTAATTTCAGTGTATCAATATAAACTCAGTTTATGCAAAATTCGTATCAATTTCTCATGCTTATTTAAATATTGTTAGTAGTTATTGTTATGAACTGATAGGCTCATTTAAGCTCCTTATATAGCTTATCAAAGCTATTAGAGACTTTAAATCCAGTTATATTAGTCAAATTCTAAAAAACAAGAAAAATACAAAAAAAAAATATATATATAGAGTAAAAATAATGATCAGTGCAATGGTGAAGACAAGCTGGAGCAAGGGAGGTAATGGATTGCCCTTGGGTTAGTGAGTCTGTGGAGACTCTATAGAGTGGTCCTAAGGTCTTGGTTCACTGATTTCAACTTTGAAGCCTTGTGTAAGCCCATTTCTTGTTTTTCTTATTTCAATACTCAAGCTCTTGTTGCTGCCTTTGTTTGTGATGCTCATATCTGTCAAGTAGAATTCAGTAGTATTGTAGTTAATAGGTCTTGGGTGTTCATTAGCTCACATAGTTATTCAGTTTAAGTTTTTTTTAGTCCTCATACCTTAATGATGATTAACATGCTTCATGATGATGTGGTTGATACTTTGTGCTGAAATGGTCTCATGAAATCATATTAGAACTTTGTATATCAGTTTCATGATCTCCATCACCTTTTCCCTTTGATATCTAAAAATCTGTCAACTAAGAGGGTGTTTGTTTAGACTGCTTGTGTTGATTTCTAGTCCTTCTTTGTTAATGTTGTTTGTTTATCTGACTAACTTAGGTCTAAATATAACCAGTTAGGTCAGAAAATCAAGATTTCTAACATGAAAAAATCAAAAAGCCTAGTTACTTAAGCCTCACAGTCCACTGTTGGGACTGTGAGCTTCTAAGCTCACCATTTTGGATTTTAATTGGTCCCTCTAGCTTACAAGTGTGTTCTTATATCATAACTTACATAAATCAAGCAAGAAATTGGCCTCTAGTTTCATAAAAGTCAAATCTTCAAGTTATGAGAAAAAAGTCAAATTGCATCTCTTGAAATTTTGCCAGATTTGTTGAATCTTTAGTTTACTTGTTACTTGGAACTAGCTTGAGCCCTTTGGCACTCTCACAGTATGCCAGCTTGTCTTTACAAGCTTATTTTTACTTTATTTTTATAATTTTTATTGTGGGCCCCTTTGTCTCTCAAACAGACTTGCAGGGCAAGTCTGTGCCCTGTGCACCTCAGCATCACCACCACAGTTCCACACCATCAACTTTGGTGGTGGTTTGTGACACCCTCAGTGGGACCCACACCTAAAAACTTGGCACCTGAGTTCTCTCCTAGTTCTTATTTTCATTTTTATTTTTATTTTATTTTTGTGATTTTTTGTAATTTCTGTGCAAGCCCATAAAAAGCTCAGCTGAGCTTGCCTGTCTGATCTGCATCAGCAGACCTCAGTCAACACCACCACTTTGGTGGTGTGTTCTGAGCACCTCAGTGGGCCCCACTAGATAAATCTTGGTTCCCTAGATCCACAACCTAGCAGTCTATCTAGTTTACAACTTTGTTTGGCCTAAAGCTCTCTTGAGCTAGCTTGTACTCAAGCTGAAACAAGAGGCAGTCACAGCTAGTAGTTGGGTCACTTGTTATATGGTTTTGACCCATTTTGCTTCCTGAGTGGTTTTGACTAAATTGTTTTGCTTCAACTCTGTCCAATTCACTAGTTGTGCTAGATTCCACTTAACCTTGTAGCTTGTGGCTTGTTTTAAAGCTCATAAGCCTAGACAGTTGACCAAAGTCAACTGTCTTAGCTTAAGCTTCTCAAAAGCTTGCATTTGAGCTTCTAGCTGATTTCATTCCAAAGAGTTGTTCATTTTTCAGTTCTAAATAGATTTCAATCAAGAAAAACCAGAAAATCCAACTTTAATTTCAAGTGATAGCTTCTATTTAATAGAAGCTATTTAGTTTATTTTTCTTTTATTCTTTTTATAAAGTACTTGTAAGTTTTCTTATTTTTCCTTTGTTCTCTGTAATATAAAGTATTTTTAATAATTTTTTTAGATTTTTCCTTCTTTGTTTGCTATTTTTTATAATTAATATTAGGTTAATTAATATTTAAATAATATTAACATTTAAAATAGAGATAATAGTTCTTAATTAATAACACCTCAATTTTATATTTTTCCTAGGCTCTAGGTAACTTAAAACTTATCTAGGAATTTTTCTAGATTTTTGTTTTGTCATTTAGTAATTTTTAGAATTAATATTAGTTTAATTAATAATTAATAAATATTAAGTAATTAAATAGTATAACTAGACTTTACTAAGCAATACCTAGTTTTTATAATTTTCCTATCTTTTATATAAGTTAAAACATTTTTAGGAATTTTTCTAGAATTTTTACTATTTATCTAGTATTTTTCTTATTTTAATTAAGTTAATAAGTTATTAATTAATAATTAAATTAGTAATTATTAAAATAGTATAGAAATACATAAAATAGACTTTTTATATTTTTCTAGGATTCCTGTAATGGTTAATTAGATATATAAAATTTTTCATAATTATCTAAGTCTTTTTAGTAATTATAAATAAGTTAATCAATATAATTAGTTAAATAATAATTAAATAATAATTAATTAATAATAGATAGATAAATAGTGTGAAAAATATAATTTTAATTTTAAAATAAGTTTTTATAATATTTTAGATTTTTAGAAATTTTAATTTTAATTTTCTAGACTTATTTTACATTTCCATAATTAATAGTTAATTATTAAATAATTAATAATAGTTATTAAATAAAAATAATTAATTAAATAGTTTTTAATTATAAAATAAATATTTTAAATTTATTTAATTTGCATTTAAGCCCCTAAGGCTTATAAAATCCTACTATAAGTAAATTTGTTTTTGTTTACGTTTAATTAATAAACGTTTACGTTTTTTTTAGTCCCTTTTTCACGTGTACTTATCTGATTTCACGTATTAGTTAATATAGCTTATTAAAGCTATTCACTCTTATATTTCAGAAGTACAAATCACTTAAACCCTTTTTCCTGTTCAATTCACCTGATCTCAAAGTCGTTTTATTTCAGATTTCACATCTCGTTGGGATCTAACGATCCGGGGAAACACTAAACTCACCGGAGTATTGGTTTAGGCTGTCTGACTTGTTGACCATAACTTGGTTAATATTATCTGACTGTTTCGGACCAATCAGGCTACTTGAGAATCTTTTCGAAAAAAACCGTCCTTGATTTATTTGATTCAATTTTTTTTAAGCAATTGTTAATAAACTAAGCTGAGATTACTACTTTTTACTTTTCTATCTTATTAATTATAAGTATTTTTTGCAGGAACCAGGAGGTTTTGGGTTTTCTCAGTTTCTAGACCCTGCTGATCCCGTAGGATCAAAATATCACATGGATAGTCAGGTTCTTCAGGCCCGATAACTGAACAAGGGAATTTAGGTAAAGCTACTCACTTTTTGAATTAGTCTATTGAAATTTAAAGTGCGAACTAGGCTGTGTGAGTGTTTTAAAATAGAAGGTTATTGGAATATCATATGTAGAGCTATAAAAAATAAAGAAATAAAAAAAAGAGAGAAAGAGACGAGGATTTATTAAAGTTTACACATTCCATTTCTTATCAAAACTTTTTAAATATTGTTGTCTTTCATCGACGCTTCTTGCACCAGTAAATGCTTGATCCCTTCCAAGGTCGTGGACCATTCAGATTACTTGCTCATTTAACCAGGTGAAAATATGGTATACACAGATATGCATTACCTTCCAGACTATGTGGATATGCCCTTAATTTGAATGTGATTAGCGATTTCAATTTTTTATTGGACATGTTAGGTACCATGAGCTGCCTAGCCAAGTTGGCGAGACACCAGGTTTCTTAGGTGCCGATGGTCTTACAAACGACCATGTGCAGAGCTACAGGGACTGAATGTGTAAAAATCCAACACTGATGAACCTCAAATGAACAAGATTTTTATTTTTTTTGCACCACGTTGTATTTTTCAAGGAGAGCTTGCTCGCAAGGTAATTTTGATTATTCGACGCTTACATGTTTACTTAAAAGTTGCATTTTCTGTTCCATGGAGTATCTGTAGTTGGAATGTGTAAAATCCAACAGCGATGAACCTCAAATGATATTGGCTATATTATTTGTTAACAGTTTGTTACTGCTACAGGCGTTCTTAATGATACACAAAACAGACGCACACGGTTGGACAAGGATGCTCAACGGCGTGGTTCTCAGGTAGCCTAAAGTTGTAGCTTCCACAGTTCCACTAGCTTGGTTTGCAGTTGGCGACTGTGTGAGAATTCAGTTTGTTTGCTTCTGGATGTGGTTCGAAGGTATAGGTCTCTGTTGCTTGCATTTAAAAAACTGACTATATCGGTTACTAATTCTTATGCTCTTGGTTGTTTTGCAGCAGGTAGTCATACGATGCCAGAAACATCAACAATAGGTGCGATCCTTTTATGCAGCAAGTTTAGAGCACTAAAACAAAATGGCACATGGTAACGTGTCGTTCATGCGAATAACCGACCAGATGAGTATATCAATCAAGGTTTGTCGCTTTATTTATATATATCTTTAGTAATATAGATAAATGCTTTGGTTTTATTTGTGTTTAGGATATGCGTTCTCTTTTAAAACTACCGCCAAGCATACATAGTATAAAAAAATGAAAAAAAAAAAGAAAAAGAAAAGACACAAAACAAAAAGCAGTTTCAAACCATTTAAAAGGAAATTTTGTTCTTCAGTTATCAAAGCGATACCGTTTTGATGAGGCGAAAAATGATCCGTTTTTAGGGGTTCATTTAAGCCCGAATCCAAATTTATTTGATCAAATATTGCCCTAAATCGTTCCTTTTGTGATTTTAGGTGTTTGGAGAGTGAATTCTGGAAAAGAAGCCATTTTGGACGTTTTTGGAGCATAAAAGTGAAGGAAACGGCAAAGTACCAAATTTCCATGCTAAAGATACAAGGTGACGGCGTCAAGAGTAATACCTTGACGGCGTCAGACATGAAGATTAAAAGACCGTAGGTGGTGACGGCGTCAAACGCCTTCTTGACGGCGTCAAAGTGGCAAGAATAAAATACCGTGGTCAGTGACGGCGTCACATAGGCCGTCATAAGTAGATCAAGGCCGTCCGAGGAAGTATATGGCGGCGAGGTGACGGCGTCACAAGTAACTCTTGACGCCGTCAGCTTACTTTTCCTATATATAGTTTTCTAGTTTTTTCATTAAAGGGAGAGAAGTTTTGGTGAAACCCTAAAGACGAATTTGGTGTATCTTTTACAGGTTTTTCAAGGGTTCCAAACCCTTGAGACCTTGCATTGTAATTGAGATAAGTGTTCTTCCAATTCAATCAATATGTCTATGTGTTGGTTGTTTATATCTTGTTCTTGTCTCAATTCTACTATGCTAGGCTAGATCTCTTTTGTGTTTGCTTAGATCTAATGAAACCTAGATGTTGATTATGTGTTGATTACTTGTCTATTCTTGTTTTGGATGAATGATATTATATGTTAGGCTTAAGAAAACTGGCAGATCTCCAAATGGTAACATGCTTGAACGTCTTAAGAAACATGAACCGAGGCATACTAGGTCTTTATTGGTTGTATTTAATGCATGAGCCACTGTTTACAATCCCTATAGTTGTGCTGGGTCATGGTGTAGGAGGAGATAAGAGCTCATAGAGTTGGGGAGTTATGTATGCCACCCCACGAATGGTATTAAGGAATACAATCCGTCATCTATACAAGTGTAACAAGTAATTAACGTGTAAAAGATATCTAGGGAGTAGTGAAGTCTAAGTAAACACAATTTCTCCAATTACTGCTCACAACCTTAGTATAATTAGTTTATTTTCATTTTTATTATTTTATTTTGATTGCATCTTAGCTTTGGGTTAGTTGAATAGCAACTAATTCCGCCCACTCTTCCAAAACCCGAGATTTTACTTGCTTTTATAAAAATATAAAAAATACAAAAATAATCATCTCTCACCTTTAGAACTATTAATTAGGTTTTCTAATCCTAGCGACACTATTCCTAAGCTGAACGATCAATCCCCCGGTACTTGTCACTATACTATACTACAACGATCAGGTACACTGCCTGGTGGGGGTTGTAAGCTTCTCGAGATCCCTCGAGAGGTAAAGCAAGGTGCGATTCCCACGCATCAAGTTTTTGGCGCCGCAGCCCGGGGAATAGTTATTGTCTAGGTTAGAATCTCTTTTTATTAGGTCTACTTGCTAGATTCCTTTCTAGTAAGATTTTTATTTTGTAGCTTTCTCGTAGTCTATCTTTTCTTTGTGATTTTGTTTGTAATTTGCTTCAAATGGACTTTACACTTAGACTTCTAAGATTGCTAGAAAAGGTTGAGCCGCCAACACACCAAAGAGTTCAAAATACCTCATTTAGAGACACCTATGCACCATATGAGCCTTCACCTAGGATAGTTTCGTATGAGCCACCTAGCTGCATGTCATGGTTAGGCCCTACCATAATACAGGATGAACACATAGGTGACCTTGATGTGATGGAGGATTTAGCCGAACATGATCACATTGATCAAAAAGACCTAGGTTTTATGATCGATGATGATGAACCTCAAGAAACAGATGATGAATCTCTTGGGCAATTTATATATAGCAGTCAGAATATTGAGGATGACCCTTATGATTCGGACATAGAAGTTGAGATGCCTAGAGAAGCACGTGAGATACTTGGGAGAATGTTAGGGCTAGATCCTGACTCATGGAATGATGAGGTGCACAACATAAGCCCACAAAATACTCAACCATCACTTGAGGAATACACACCACCCGTGACTTACCCGGAAGAAGTAGAAGAGACTATAGGAGCCCCAATAGAGGTAGAACCCTTGTACCAAACACAACTAGAGGATATAGGTTTGAATACTTGTAATGATAACCTTACTCTTAGTTCTAGGGAAGTTCCTAGTTTTGATGAACCAGAGCCTCAACCAAAACCGTTACCTAATCTTCCATCCTTGGATGAAAATTTAGGAATTAAAGTAGGTTCCGATCCACCCATCAAACCATACAGTCTGGGCAGTCTTAGGATAAAGGTAGTGGACTCTAAGCCTTGTAGAGAGGAAACCAATATAGGAGTGGAAAATGACCTTACATGCTTACATCACCCATTTATGATTGATCATAAGAAACATTATGGGTTTAAACCGGGTTTATTAGGTCAAGATGGATCCCCAACTAGTAATCTCTCGAAGTTGATTGAAAATGATCCCTTTCTAGGAGAAAATCTTAATCCACCCATTAACCCGATTGAATTAGGTAAGGTTATGATGATAGGAGCACAACCCTTTGAGCATATAATTCATCCATCACTCTTTCCTCACGTGGCATACTCATACCGAGATGGTGTGTATCGCTACTATCACCCGCACTTAATCCTAAGTGTAGGGAAAACCTCACCTTTATCCGTGAAATAAGGATAGAGTCAGGCTCGTGACTCGAACAAAAACAAGCGCTTCTTGGGAGGCAACCCATGTTTTGTGTGATTTTATTTGTTTGATTGTTATTTGCTTCCGTATGCATGTTTTATTTTTATTGTTAGTTGATCATGTTTCTCAATTAAAATGTGGAAATACTTTACTATGTTGTTTGGCCTAGTCTTAACTTCAACCTAAAGGTATTTTTGCAAAAGATAAGTGTAAGGGGAAACCCCAAATATGTTTTTAAGAAACAAACCGATCATGATTCTCCACAATTTTAAATGAACATGTATTTTCGTATTTGTTAGAGTCAAATGCTTGTATTGAGTCATAATGAAGTTTTGCAAGATTTTCCAGGAAGTAGGACAAAGTTTTTCCAGAAATTTTCCGGAAACTTAACATAAGAATTTCTGCAGGTCCATTATGACGGCGTCAGGGTATTGCTCTTGACGGCGTCAGGAGTTAAAATCTGGAAATTTTACCGGTTTTGTTTTTCTAACGGAGTCTTATGGTTTTTGTGAATTATTAAGTTTTATAATCTCCAGGAAATCTGCAAACTTCATTCCACAAGCATTATATCTTACTTTGTTTTCTAGGAGTAACTTATATAGGATGCCGCCGATTTTACGCGAGGTTGCCTTGTCTATTGTTGTCAAGATTTACAGGTTATTTATGACAAGAAGATGATTTATATTCTGGAAGGGAAGCTTTGATGGTTCGTTTTCTTGGAGGAAGATTTAACCTGGCCAACCTATAATCCATACCGAGCGAATCAGGGGAGTATTTAATTTCATTCTCTTTACCTCTTAACTTTTACATTCTTTACTTGAACATTGGGGACAATGTTCATCCTAAGTGTAAGGGGAGGGTAAAAAGATGATACCTTACATATGCACTTTCGCTTGAGTTTGTTTTGTTTGATAGTAGATGTGTAATAAAACAATGAGAAATACTTGTTAGTGTAATTTTAGCGCCAAATTTAAAATTTTTTACAACATTTAGGAGTGAAACTTTAGCCATAGCAAGCGTCTCATGGATAGGAGATTGTATGACTAGCACATAACCGTATATTCAGAAAAATTTTCCACCCAAAAATGTGAGGTTCGCCTTTAGATTTGATAGGAAAAGCATTTATTATTAGTGCTTATGAGTGTACCGGTAGCATTTAGATTCTAGAACTTGCGTTAGTGATGCACCCCGAGACCGCGAGTGAGACTACATTCGTGTGGTAGGATTTACTACATGATAAGAGGCATTAGGATCACCCTTGTGTTAAACCCGTATTACAATTACTTGACCATTTAAGTCATATTACTTGGCTAGTTAAGTCAACTAATTTTTCCCACACCCTTAGCGTTGTACTCATTTTTAGTACACGAAACCCCTAGTACACCCCTCCGAGCCTATCTTTTCGTTTCTAACTTTAAGCATCTTACTTAAAGGAAGAATTTGTTACACCCCACTTAAATGTACACCCAAATCGCCTTAGCCTTCCGTGTATGCGCTCATTTTTAGTGCATTATTGTTATTTGTTAAACCCTAAGTTAACTTTCTAATTGATTACATGGTTGCTAAGTCGAGTCATATCCTTGTACATATTATTTTGGGACGATTGGGACTCATGGGTAAGTACTTATTTTATGGAGTAATGGGGAAGAACATCACTTATTACCCCCATATGTGCGTTAATCTTAAAAGTACTCCAAGTGTTTTGATTTTCTTAATTCGAGTCATTAGATTAGTTAATTGTAAAGTATGTAAAGATTCAAGTGTAAGGGGAACGTTTATACCCCTATGATGTATTATTTTGGATGGTAGGGTAAGCGTGTATGCAAAAAAAAAAAAAAAAAAAAAAAAAAAAAAAAAAAAAAAAATCGAAAAAATTAAGAAAAAGAAAAAAAAAATAGAAAAAGAAAAAAAAATAAAGAAAAAAACATACAGACTACCATCCTGTTTTTATTCTATGTTTATTTTATGTTTTTGTTATCTTTCATTTATTAGCTTAAGTCGAGTCTAGTCTTGGCTTAGCAACGCCATCTTGTACATGTAATTAACCAAGTTTGTTAACTCGCCACCAGTAAAATTTCCTTTATCCAACAAAACCGTGTAATTCATATCCCTATACCTAACGTTACAACCCTTTTAAAAGACCTCTTTGATAGTTTATCATAGGTGCTTACGCCATGTGGTGGAGGTTTGATCCTTTCCCAAGCCTATGGTAATCCATTTTGCTATGACAGGTAGTGAGAGATATCTTCCATTTCCATAATGTTATATTATTTTATTACACCCGAGAGATGTGAGTATCTAAACACTATTTGTGAGGTGCTAGTGTATGACCTCCGTGCTTGTCTATTGGTCTTTAGTGGAACGATTATTTGTTGTAATTACTTTTATATTAGTGTTAAATGACCCCTAACTTGTCTTTCGAGTAGAATAAAAGCGCATTTGCTTGAGGACAAACAAATCTCAAGTGTAAGGGTATATGATGAGGCGAAAAATGATCCGTTTTTAGGGGGTCATTTAAGCCCGAATCCGAATTTATTTGATCAAATATTGCCCTAAATCGTTCCTTTTGTGATTTTAGGTGTTTGGAGAGTGAATTCTGGAAAAGAAGCCATTTTGGACGTTTTTGGAGCATAAAAGTGAAGAAAACGGCAAAGTACCAAATTTTCATGCTAAAGATACAAGGTGACGGCGTCAAGAGTAATACCTTGACGGCGTCAGACATGAAGATTAAAAGACCGTAGGTGGTGACGACGTCAAACGCCTTCTTGACGGCGTCAAAGTGGCAAGAATAAAATACCGTGGTCAGTGACGGCGTCACATAGGCCGTCATAAGTAGATCAAGGCCGTCCGAGGAAGTATATGGCGGCGAGGTGACGGCGTCACAAGTAACTCTTGACGCCGTCAGCTTACTTTTCCTATATATAGTTTTCTAGTTTTTTCATTAAAGGGAGAGAAGTTTTGGTGAAACCCTAAAGACGAATTTGGTGTATCTTTTACAGGTTTTTCAAGGGTTCCAAACCCTTGAGACCTTGCATTGTAATTGAGATAAGTGTTCTTCCAATTCAATCAATATGTCTATGTGTTGGTTGTTTATATCTTGTTCTTGTCTCAATTCTACTATTGTAACACCTAAAATCTAAGAACATGTGAAAAGACCAAATTGCCCTTACAAATTTGAAATTTAATTAAAAGCTTATTAAAGTCTCCAAATAAGTTCCAAACTTCTAACAATGAACAAGTTATGATCCAAAATATTTTTAACAACTTCATTTAACATTTATACAAGATACAAAATTACCAAATTACCCTCATAGGGCCGATTGACATAAAATGCATTTGTTTTATGATTTAATTAATTTAAAATGATAGATATCTTTGTAATTTAGGAAGATAATCACAAATATATCTCATCCCAAATATCATGGCCGAAATTCTGGTCTTTCCCCCCCTCATCACACGGTTTTCCCTTTTAAAAAGTCAATCCATATCTTTTCTCCACAAAACCCTAATTTGCCGATTTCAATAAACACACAAACAATTCTCATAGCCTCCATTCGACAACCTCATAATTCCTCAGCATTTTTCTGTGATCAAACAACATCCAAGAAGTCCTAGAAAAATACCCTTTTGAATTGTTGAAGCTTGGATCGATCGTGGTTTTGATTTTCTTTTGTCAAGCCCTAATAACAAGGTAAATTCGTTTTGATTCATTCGACCTCCACAAAAATTATTTCTTATTTTTCTGGTGATTCTTACATCATATACAACCCACGAAAATTGGTTTCAAGGTTTGAAGATCATTGGTGAAGTCGTGGTGATTTTTGGATCATTTGGTCTATACGCGTAGACAACAATTCGTACAGCCCTCTCCACACGTTCAAGCCTTGGTTTGGTATTTTTCTCAGGTCCCTTACATCCTATAAACGTCAAATAAAATGGTTGAATCGATCCATGCATGCTCTATATCATATTCGTAAATAAAACCCTAAAAACATGTGTAAATCGTAAAATACACCATGCGATCCATAAGAATTCCAAATACAATTTATTTACACTTTTTATAATGTAATATGATCTGTAAAAATGTTGGAAGAATTATCATGGCCTAAAACATTGTGTTTCATAATTATTTTGTTTTGATTAAATCGTATAAAGAGAAAAAGAAATAAAAGTCGTGTGCCCTAGGGTTTTGGTTTAGGGCTGGAAATGGTGTTAATTAATGATATTAATGATGAGATGATGATTGAGAATTGATTAGAAGGATTAGGGTTTCTAAAATCTATGTTTTTGGTTTATACGATTTGGCTAAAAAGGTTTTGGGTGAGTTTTGTGAACTTTAAAACTAAAGGGTTATTTTTGAAACTTATTCTGGGCTGTATACTGTTCGAATAAAATAAATAATGAGGGTGCTAAGTGTAAGTTTTGCATTTAAATGGATTAAAATGTATTTTAACCTAATTAGGGTTTGTTTTGAAAATAATTAAAAGAGAGGGACTAAACATGTAATTTTCAGAAACTTGGAGCTGTTTTGAGTAAATTAATATATTCAGGAGGTTATGTGTCATTTTGATAATTTAATGGCATAATATGTAATTAGTAATAATTAAAAGTTGAAATTGTAAATTAAAAGGTTAAATATGTAACTTTGATAACTTGAGGGACTTAATGTGTAAATTATGAAAGTTTGAGTATCCATTCGTATAACATCTTAAAATAAGTGCTCATTATGTAAAATGGATAAGTTAAGGGTTTAATGTGTAACTTTGAATACTAAAAGGTTTAAAGTGTAATTTTGGAAAGTAAAGGATATAAAATGCAAAGTTATGAAACCCCAAGGACCAAAGGTGTAATTATGTTAAAAGATATCTTGTTACCATTAATAATGATTCAACTTTCTAAAAATGGAAACTTTCTAAAAGTGGAAACTTACTATTTATGGAAACCTGCTAAAAATGGGAAGTTACTTAAAATGGAAAGACATGAATTTAAGAATGAATTATGATTCCCCCTTTCTCCTCTAGGTGTGAAGAAGGAGAGATCTTGAGCTATTCCTTATTCTGTGCTTGTTTCTATTTGTGCTTTCGTATTAAGGTACGGATACTCTGCCTTTTCAGTAAAGGCTCCTATATTCTTCTTATGACTTTGAGCTATGATTCAGTTAAGATTCCCAAAGCCATGGCTATGTTTCCTTCTGTTGTGAACTTCCTCTGATTTCTGTTAAACTTTGCTTTGTTAGCTTCTGATCTGATTTCGTTGCTATGATTTCTGACCCGTGAATATCCGATATCTCTGGTTCATCTTTTATGATGATTTGATATGAAAACTTTTTGAAAATATAACTTGATGTTATGGAAGGAAACTGTTTTGAAATGACACTCTATGATTTTGAAACGAAACCATTTTAAAGGAAGGATTAATTGGCTTTTATGAAGAATGTTTAAAGAAGGAGATCTTTGAGATGAAATGGGTAAATAACTATTAAAGTTTTAAATCTATTTTCTCTTAACTCTTTCACATTTTATTTTGAACTTACGAAACTTAATAACGAATCTTTTGAAATGAACCTTTGGGTATGAACCTTGGATATTCTGAACCATTGATATGACTTCTGATATTATGATTTTGAGATGACCTTGAGACATGACCTTGAGATAAACCTTTGCTATATGACCTTTTGTATGATATGAGACCTGACTCTTAGTTTGATACCCGAGCCATTTCTGTTTCCCTACCTATGGAGGTACCATAGGCATGTCTGTGATGCACCGCTGGCATGACTCATGTGTGGGTGAGTGATTTCTCACGCCGTCCCTTTTTATGATTACTATTATGGCCATTATGACTTTGAGTATATGACTTTGAGATTGACTTTGAGTAAGGGGCGTATGGATTGCAATCCTAGATCTGTTCTGTTTAGTGGATTTAACTATGATTATGATTATGATATATGTCTGGTGACTGGTACTGTGTGCTATACATGCCTTTCACAATTTCTGGGAGTTCGCTACTCCACCCATTTGAAGAATGAGGACACCCCTCATATTATCTGATTATCTGAGAGGACTCCCCTCTATATGATTATGAAGAATTATGGTATTGACGGCTTATATGATATGATATGTTTCTGGGCTCGTGGTAGATGACTATCCTTTCTTTTTTCTATTCTATTACTCTTTTATCTATTCCTTATTCTATTTCCCCAATGCACTATATTTCAGTTCTGTTTCATTATCATTGCTTTGTATATGTATCTGTTCACTGGGCTTTTTAAGCTCAGCCGCATTTCCTTTTCCTGCGGCAGGTTTTAGTAGGAAGCTGGGTTATGGGAAGAGAGTGTGACTGGACTTAGAAGACTATGCTTTGGACTAGAGACGATTAGATGAAGTTTCACTTTATTAGACATAGTATTTATTTTTTTTGTAACCTTGTAGTTTCAGATTTTCATTTGTAACCCTGAATTTCGTTGTATGTATAAATCATATGCTTGTGTTTGTTCTGATATGTCACTGTAATGTAATACTTCTACCCTTATCGGGTTGGGGTGTTACAATTATGGTATCAGAGCCCAGGCTGCGATTCGTAATACATTTACCCTTGACCTGTGAAGTTTGGACCCCTAAGTTTCCCTGTAGGCGCTCATAAGACAACCTTTGGAACTTTACCTTAGGATTCCCCATAGGAACCCAAGTTATGACCGGCGAGGAATGGGTAGACTAAGACATTCATGTAAGTATCATTTGCTTCCGCATCAATCTGATCATGCCTTTGTTCTTAGATATAAGCCTTATAAGGACCCTTGCTTCAGAATTTAGAAGTTTTGCAACTTAAGCTTAGTAACCAAGTAAGTTGGGAATACCTCGGAAAGCTACCTGGATACCTTACACATTTAAGTTTCACTTTCAGATTTTGATCTCCGCCTCCGATTTGTTTAATAAGTTGTTTGACACCTTTTCGACCACATCGTAGGTCATTCAACCACAATGTGTTCGACACATTCTGTAAATTCATTACTTATGCTGGGTATGAATGTATCATCCGATACTACTTAACTCTATATGATCCATTATTACTCCTATGAGAATTTTGGTAATTATGAACCACGAATATGAGAAGGTTTGTTTCCTCTCTTTGAATGATGAACCTTGTTCTGCCAACCGTTTCCTTTGGAAGAGTATGATGTAAATACTATCTCTATATGGATTTGTTAACTAAGCATGATGATGCTGATAACTGAGATTCTGTACCTCTCACAATTGACGATTATACGATATTCGTATTACCAATGATACACATCCTACCTGCTACTTATGCTAAGAAGCTAAACGAAATTCCCACACATTGAACTGTTCGTTTATCCATCCCAACATTTTTGTTGAACCATGTACTTGACTCTGATATATGAACTATCTGTATGATTTGACGACTGTATTCACTCTATGAATCCTTTGACTTTGAGATGTGTGATTGTACGGTCTTTTGGACTGAATGGCTATTCGTGAAGATACCATAGACTACCATATCTGAAATGTGACCTTAAAAATCTGCTTCACCCTATTCCATTATGATGACTCTCTACATCTGCTAAAATTTCTGTCACTATGGAAACACCTACCCCAAACACATGTGATTACCAAGTTGTCCTGAAAACCATTATTATCAACCCTTGGAAAGTTCTACTATTGGGAAATATTTTGTCATACGAAGATTTTCCGGTATTCTCTGATGAACCTTTTGGTACTCCTTCCTGCTTAAGAAGTAGAGTGGACATTGAACTGATCTCAGTTGAAGAAACCATGGTGCCATAGAAGTTGAGAGATTGAAGGAGCTGATGGAATATGATTTTTAACCTTGGTGATTCTCTTTAGATGCTCTTGTTTGTTTATGAAGAAGAACGAGAGAAGTATGCGATGACGTATCGACTATCGTGAACTTAAATGTACCACTATCACTAATCATTATCTGTTTCCGCGTATCAATAATTAATTTGGTCTTCCTTTGAAACTCCGCGTCTGATTGCATCATTTTAGATTTGAAGGACTGAAGAAGCAACCACAAAAACTTCTAAGAAGGGGGTTAACTGACCGAGAGTAACCTTTGGGAAGTATTTCAGTTCCTGAAGAAGAAAGAAGGTGATGTGAAAATTCCCTGAGATGATTTCTGAAGTTGCCTTTGCACTCGTTATAACATTTATGAACTTGAATGATGCCAGTGGTGTTGGCTAGAATAATCATGTTTTTCGCGTGTTTTGGACAAATTGTCATAGTACGACATTGTGTTGTGTTCTAAAACGAAAGAAGAACATAGAGATTATTGGTGAGATTGAAGAACGTTATCGGAGTTAGAAACCTGGTGGAAGAGTAGTAGAAGATGGTTGCGACAAGCATTATCATGGAAGAAGCATACAAGAAGAAGAGAGGAACTGGGATAGTGCTCAATCATACAACACGTGAAGATTTCAGTTTGGGCATCAAGACAACCAGACCAAAGAAGACGAACCATTCAACACACAACCTGGAGTCGACAACAACAGCATGTACCTTAAGACCTGGAGCTATGTTAGAAGACCGGTCGAAGACACGCAGTCTTGTTCTCTATTCATTTTAGTTGTACGAAGATGAATTGAGAGCAGAAGCAGACTTGCGGATGGGGAGATGCACAGTGATCGTGTCAGAGGCGGCCGTTACGATGCCACACTACCAAGATGAGCTGCTGAAGACCGGAGGAACCAGACTCGAGTTTTAAATTCTTTTAATCATGAGGTAAGATGGACAAGAGTAAACAGACTACCCCAACTTGGAAGAAATTTTGAAATTTGTATTTGAGTGGACGGATTTTGAAGCGGACATTGTGTTTAGACGAGATGATTCTGTAAAGGATTGACGCTATTGATGACGTACCTTAATTTTGAATGACATTCTCGGATTTCCGTTACTCTTCGAGTAATTTCGTTCTCTTAGTTATGTTGTTTGTTTCTGATGATCTTTGAGACTGTAGAAGTACTAGGTGGATTAAGATAGGTGGTTTTGACTCACGACTTGAGATAAGGTATGACCAGCATGAGGGCATATGTATATGATGCCAGTATTATGGCGTCTGGCCAGCGTGATAATACTTACATCATATAACGTGCACTTATGATGGGCATATGATATTTTAAGAAGTGCCTTAGAAGCTTTAGAATTCTGGCATCTGATCAAGATCATCTGAGTTTAGTGAGACTTTAGGTTCATTCTACCTATACGTTTGATATGCTGTCCTTGTTATACGATTCGATACGTTTGGACTCTCGACACGTGTTTTGCTGATCTTTGCAACTTCTGATAAGAATCTTAGGTTCCATTATGAAATTTCTGCCGTTGACGATATCTAACGATACGCTTTCTGTCCGTATACGATTCGCATTCGTGAAGTTGTTCATTATGATCTGCTATGAGTAAAATATGTGATTGTGGACTTTGAGGAAATGAGACCTGTTTGTTTATGAGAATACCTTTGGAAAGTTATCTAAAAGCCGAGACTATCTGTGAAGCTGAAAAGTTAAACCTTATATCACCCCATGTTTGCTACGATTCAATGTACTCTCATCTGATTCGCCTAATCAATTTGATGTAAATCCTATGAATTTTTATACCTCTTCCTGGAGAATTCGTTATCATCCGTTATGTTTGGTACATTATCCTTTTGATTCAAATTCAATATGATATGCCCTTCTGAGAAATCTGAAACTGTTTTGACAATAATTACGAGTCATGAGAAACCATTTGGGTCCAAAGATCTTTTGGAAGAACCTCCCCGAGCGTGAGAATGGTTGTGACGACCTGTTACGGTTTACTACGACTTCGTCTAACTTTGCGATTTCAAATTTCGAGGACGAAATTTTTCTTTTAGAGGGGAAGAAGTTGTAACACCTAAAATCTAAGAACATGTGAAAAGACCAAATTGCCCTTACAAATTTGAAATTTAATTAAAAGCTTATTAAAGTCTCCAAATAAGTTCCAAACTTCTAACAATGAACAAGTTATGATCCAAAATATTTTTAACAACTTCATTTAACATTTATACAAGATACAAAATTACCAAATTACCCTCATAGGGCCGATTGACATAAAATGCATTTGTTTTATGATTTAATTAATTTAAAATGATAGATATCTTTGTAATTTAGGAAGATAATCACAAATATATCTCATCCCAAATATCATGGCCGAAATTCTGGTCTTTCCCCCCCTCATCACACGGTTTTCCCTTTTAAAAAGTCAATCCATATCTTTTCTCCACAAAACCCTAATTTGCCGATTTCAATAAACACACAAACAATTCTCATAGCCTCCATTCGACAACCTCATAATTCCTCAGCATTTTTCTGTGATCAAACAACATCCAAGAAGTCCTAGAAAAATACCCTTTTGAATTGTTGAAGCTTGGATCGATCGTGGTTTTGATTTTCTTTTGTCAAGCCCTAATAACAAGGTAAATTCGTTTTGATTCATTCGACCTCCACAAAAATTATTTCTTATTTTTCTGGTGATTCTTACATCATATACAACCCACGAAAATTGGTTTCAAGGTTTGAAGATCATTGGTGAAGTCGTGGTGATTTTTGGATCATTTGGTCTATACGCGTAGACAACAATTCGTACAGCCCTCTCCACACGTTCAAGCCTTGGTTTGGTATTTTTCTCAGGTCCCTTACATCCTATAAACGTCAAATAAAATGGTTGAATCGATCCATGCATGCTCTATATCATATTCGTAAATAAAACCCTAAAAACATGTGTAAATCGTAAAATACACCATGCGATCCATAAGAATTCCAAATACAATTTATTTACACTTGTTATAATGTAATATGATCTGTAAAAATGTTGGAAGAATTATCATGGCCTAAAACATTGTGTTTCATAATTATTTTGTTTTGATTAAATCGTATAAAGAGAAAAAGAAATAAAAGTCGTGTGCCCTAGGGTTTTGGTTTAGGGCTGGAAATGGTGTTAATTAATGATATTAATGATGAGATGATGATTGAGAATTGATTAGAAGGATTAGGGTTTCTAAAATCTATGTTTTTGGTTTATACGATTTGGCTAAAAAGGTTTTGGGTGAGTTTTGTGAACTTTAAAACTAAAGGGTTATTTTTGAAACTTATTCTGGGCTGTATACTGTTCGAATAAAATAAATAATGAGGGTGCTAAGTGTAAGTTTTGCATTTAAATGGATTAAAATGTATTTTAAACCTAATTAGGGTTTGTTTTGAAAATAATTAAAAGAGAGGGACTAAACATGTAATTTTCAGAAACTTGGAGCTGTTTTGAGTAAATTAATATATTCAGGAGGTTATGTGTCATTTTGATAATTTAATGGCATAATATGTAATTAGTAATAATTAAAAGTTGAAATTGTAAATTAAAAGGTTAAATATGTAACTTTGATAACTTGAGGGACTTAATGTGTAAATTATGAAAGTTTGAGTATCCATTCGTATAACATCTTAAAATAAGTGCTCATTATGTAAAATGGATAAGTTAAGGGTTTAATGTGTAACTTTGAATACTAAAAGGTTTAAAGTGTAATTTTGGAAAGTAAAGGATATAAAATGCAAAGTTATGAAACCCCAAGGACCAAAGGTGTAATTATGTTAAAAGATATCTTGTTACCATTAATAATGATTCAACTTTCTAAAAATGGAAACTTTCTAAAAGTGGAAACTTACTATTTATGGAAACCTGCTAAAAATGGGAAGTTACTTAAAATGGAAAGACATGAATTTAAGAATGAATTATGATTCCCCCTTTCTCCTCTAGGTGTGAAGAAGGAGAGATCTTGAGCTATTCCTTATTCTGTGCTTGTTTCTATTTGTGCTTTCGTATTAAGGTACGGATACTCTGCCTTTTCAGTAAAGGCTCCTATATTCTTCTTATGACTTTGAGCTATGATTCAGTTAAGATTCCCAAAGCCATGGCTATGTTTCCTTCTGTTGTGAACTTCCTCTGATTTCTGTTAAACTTTGCTTTGTTAGCTTCTGATCTGATTTCGTTGCTATGATTTCTGACCCGTGAATATCCGATATCTCTGGTTCATCTTTTATGATGATTTGATATGAAAACTTTTTGAAAATATAACTTGATGTTATGGAAGGAAACTGTTTTGAAATGACACTCTATGATTTTGAAACGAAACCATTTTAAAGGAAGGATTAATTGGCTTTTATGAAGAATGTTTAAAGAAGGAGATCTTTGAGATGAAATGGGTAAATAACTATTAAAGTTTTAAATCTATTTTCTCTTAACTCTTTCACATTTTATTTTGAACTTACGAAACTTAATAACGAATCTTTTGAAATGAACCTTTGGGTATGAACCTTGGATATTCTGAACCATTGATATGACTTCTGATATTATGATTTTGAGATGACCTTGAGACATGACCTTGAGATAAACCTTTGCTATATGACCTTTTGTATGATATGAGACCTGACTCTTAGTTTGATACCCGAGCCATTTCTGTTTCCCTACCTATGGAGGTACCATAGGCATGTCTGTGATGCACCGCTGGCATGACTCATGTGTGGGTGAGTGATTTCTCACGCCGTCCCTTTTTATGATTACTATTATGGCCATTATGACTTTGAGTATATGACTTTGAGATTGACTTTGAGTAAGGGGCGTATGGATTGCAATCCTAGATCTGTTCTGTTTAGTGGATTTAACTATGATTATGATTATGATATATGTCTGGTGACTGGTACTGTGTGCTATACATGCCTTTCACAATTTCTGGGAGTTCGCTACTCCACCCATTTGAAGAATGAGGACACCCCTCATATTATCTGATTATCTGAGAGGACTCCCCTCTATATGATTATGAAGAATTATGGTATTGACGGCTTATATGATATGATATGTTTCTGGGCTCGTGGTAGATGACTATCCTTTCTTTTTTCTATTCTATTACTCTTTTATCTATTCCTTATTCTATTTCCCCAATGCACTATATTTCAGTTCTGTTTCATTATCATTGCTTTGTATATGTATCTGTTCACTGGGCTTTTTAAGCTCAGCCGCATTTCCTTTTCCTGCGGCAGGTTTTAGTAGGAAGCTGGGTTATGGGAAGAGAGTGTGACTGGACTTAGAAGACTATGCTTTGGACTAGAGACGATTAGATGAAGTTTCACTTTATTAGACATAGTATTTATTTTTTTTGTAACCTTGTAGTTTCAGATTTTCATTTGTAACCCTGAATTTCGTTGTATGTATAAATCATATGCTTGTGTTTGTTCTGATATGTCACTGTAATGTAATACTTCTACCCTTATCGGGTTGGGGTGTTACAACTATGCTAGGCTAGATCTCTTTTGTGTTTGCTTAGATCTAATGAAACCTAGATGTTGATTATGTGTTGATTACTTGTCTATTCTTGTTTTGGATGAATGATATTATATGTTAGGCTTAAGAAAACTGGCAGATCTCCAAATGGTAACATGCTTGAACGTCTTAAGAAACATGAACCGAGGCGTACTAGGTCTTTATTGGTTGTATTTAATGCATGAGCCACTGTTTACAATCCCTATAGTTGTGCTGGGTCATGGTGTAGGAGGAGATAAGAGCTCATAGAGTTGGGGAGTTATGTATGCCACTCCACGAATGGTATTAAGGAATACAATCCGTCATCCATACACGTGTAACAAGTAATTAACGTGTAAAAGATATCTAGGGAGTAGTGAAGTCTAAGTAAACACAATTTCTCCAATTACTGCTCACAACCTTAGTATAATTAGTTTATTTTCATTTTTATTATTTTATTTTGATTGCATCTTAGCTTTGGGTTAGTTGAATAGCAACTAATTCCGCCCACTCTTCCAAAACCCGAGATTTTACTTGCTTTTATAAAAATATAAAAAATACAAAAATAATCATCTCTCACCTTTAGAACTATTAATTATGTTTTCTAATCCTAGCGACACTATTCCTAAGCTGAACGATCAATCCCCCGGTACTTGTCACTATACTATACTACAACGATCAGGTACACTGCCTGGTGGGGGTTGTAAGCTTCTCGAGATCCCTCGAGAGGTAAAGCAAGGTGCGATTCCCACGCATCACGTTTAATGTTGATTCTTGGGTGGAAATTTGGTTTTGTACTCGCTTAGCTGTATGCATGTAAAGGTGTGTTTGGGATTGCTAATTTAAAAGCCTGCTTACTACGTTCACTTCATGATCTTCGTAGCAAGATTTCGTGTTAGTGGTTGAGTAACTATGGACAATTACTTGCATCGATACTACCTATTAGTCACCATATGTTCATTAAATAGAATTCTGAACATCCATTGTGGGTTGTGCGGTTACAAACAACCATCTTCCTTTTTTAAGCATCTTTGCTAATTGATTGTATGTTTCGCGTTTTTACATATATCTCATTTGCAGTCATATATTGCTCGATTTTTTCAGGGCTGCAATAGAACATGAGAAGAAAAGGCACGCAGAGAAGTATGTACATGATCAGCTGATGGAAAAGAGTTAACTTCCTATGGCTTAGCAACTAGAAAAGTTGCGTGTTGAGATGACTATTGCTGAATCCATATGCAGGTATGCAATTAGATTCCTTTAGGATCTTATATCCAATCGCTTTTGCTCTCCAGATACCTTATAAATGAATCATGCATATATTGCCTGCATATTTAATGCCCTGTGAAAGAATACAGTAACAATTCTGGTCCGCTCAACCACGAAAATAAGTAGATTCGGTTGTTGTATCTAAAACGGGTAAACACAAACATATCTTGAATGGCCAAATACTGTGTATGATACTCTGCAAGTACTACCCATATGCGAAAGTTTAAAAGGTATGTCTGTAGTTAAAATAGCTCAGCATATTCAAGTGGACTCATGTTATATTACTACATACATTTGCTTCTAACATTAGTTATGATGGATGATTATTGACAAAATATAAGTTATGTTATATTAGGTGTACGAATTAGCTATAGAAAACTAAAAACATTTGGACCAAAGGTTTATGTTTGGCCCGTACCTGCAGCAGTCATCTGATAGGTTTTGGTATTTGAAATGAAAATTTAAGAAAATCTTATCTCAAGTGTTTGGATTTAGCTTGCTTATACAGAAGATCAAGGAGAAAGATGGAGAGTTTAATAAACACATATATGCAATTATTTAAACTGTTTTGAAAAGTTATGTTTGTGGTGTTATACTATGGCGGGTTGTACTAATTGGTTATGTGTGGGCTGATGCAGGTAAGCAGGCAGGACTTGAGAAGCATGTTAGAGTTGTTGATTACAGCTATCAAACATTAATACCATTGGACTTCTAAACAAGACCAAATCATGTAAGTATTTACTGTTTTTCCAGTATTTACTGTTCTTAATGACACGTGCATTGCCGCGACACCAAAGTCAGTGCCATACATCTCTTTTTGTAGCACTCAAGTGAGTATCAAACAGCCCTTGGCACTACAGTAAGTGAGCACTAAACTTAGGAATAAGAGATCAGAATTTGCTTGGGCCTTTTCCCGACAAAATTCTTGGCTATTTTGATTCGCCTCAAATGATCTCAGGTTGAAGCTGCTGTTAAGATTCAGCAGAGACTATGTCACGGCTTCGAACAACTTAAGAGAGGCGTATAAGAAGAAAAAAAAAACATAAATATGATGTTAGAGCATTTGAGGAAGCCTTGCTATTTAATCCCAACAACAAATTTAAATTACAAAGGGATTCCTGAAGGGTGCTTTTTTCCAGGCCTTTCACTGCAAGCGTTGGAAAGCTTACCTGATGAGCGTGTGAAGCGCGTGTGGGTTTACAGTTTGTGCCTGTTTGGATTTTGTTGTTTTGTAACGGATGAAAGTGGCCTAGACAGTTTGTGCGTCTAAGCACTGTTATTATCAATGGTTATTTAATTGAAACTTTGAATGACTATAAGTATCAGATAAGAGTTGTATATTACCTGAGTGTTAGTGTTTTGCTTTCGTTTTGCTTTTGTATTTGAATCAGTTTAATATCTACATTTTCATGTGTTATAAGAGGCTTTAGTCGGTCAGTTAATGGCCTTGAAATGTATGCTTTCAGAAACAACCTGTAACATCTATTCCTTGAAATCGATTTCCAAAAAACTATGGAGAAAATAAACAGCCACGCCGGCAACGCGGCGATCGTCGCCAATCTTGTACACACATAAACCTAATTCATTCACAAGCATGCTCAGATTCGGTTACAGTTTTGCGGGTATTTGGCACCCGCGTTTATACTTCATCCGAACCTTAATTATGATCATATAAAGGTATGTTTATGTTCAGATTGGGGTTTTTGTTTATGTTCAGATTAGGGTTTTCTTAAAATTTAGGGGTTTTGCTAATTTCGGGTTTATGATTAGGGTTTTCTTAAAATTTGGGGGTTTTGCTAATTTCGGGTTTATTGATAAATTTTAGGTGCTTTGTAGATTCTTGGTTTGCTGCCTTGCATTTATCGATGTTTGATTGGCTTAGGGTTCGCTTGCGTTATGCAGTGGTGTTGGAAGGTTACAGGTCTATGTGGCTTTGTATTTTGCTGTGTATAATTTACTGGTAGAAATAAGAGAGGCCATGATGATGTAATATAGATGTCTCTAAAAAGATGTTTAGAGGCTGATATGTATCTTGGCCAACTTCACGCGTGTACCAGGCGACGAATAAATCTGAGCCCTTGCGTTTATGCATTTAGCCGAGTCTTATTTGTTACCATCACGCGTATGTACTCATACCATTGTTGTGGTTATCTTTGTTGCTCCTTCTTGCCCAACCCATAACCGCGTATGTACTCATGTTCAGCCTTCTGAGCTGAACAATATTGGATTACGCAGGCTATATTTGTATCATTGGCAATGATGAAAGCGTACCTTATCGGCTTAAAGATACACGTATCTGCTCCTGTTGATGATTATCGAATGATGTGGCAGGTTGATTAGCTTAAAACGAGCCTACTGTTTCATTATTTGGCATTTGTATTCAACCTCAAATTGGGAAAGTTATTTGGATTGATTTCCTTTTGTTTATGTCTGTAGGAAATTGGATTATGGGTTACTGTGATTAGGACTCACGTGGAAGCTGCGATTGGTATGTTTAATGTAAATTCTATCTTTGTTATGAATATAGTATATAAGAATTATGTTCGTATATGATTATGATATCAAATAGATTTGTTTTTCAAAAATTGATTATTTACTTGATATCCACGTTTATACTTGCCAGCCTGAGCGTCATATATAAGGATGAAATAATGCTAATGGATAATGTGTGTGCATCCATGCTTTCAGAAATACTCGACTGTTGGTATGTATGTATGAATTAGGTTCTGAAAGCATGGATGCAAGTACCTATAGCCTGCTTTCAAGTACCTATAGCCTGCTTATTTTTATTAAAAAAAAAAAAACAAAACGGTGAAAAAAATACTACCCCGCTGCTTATTTTGCCAACGCCAGCGAAAAACTTCTGAACCAAATATGAATTGCAGCGCACTTGCAGTCTGAAACGAAATGAGAAGGGAAGATTGAACCGAATGCGTCCACATAACTGGAACATGTCATCGTTGCTCAGCACACGCTAGACCAAACAGTTGCCGTTAAATTGATGCAATAACAGTGAAGAAAACAAATTATGGTACATACTCTCAGTGATTGATTATAGCTTTCTAATGATGAGGTACCCTTTTTTTTTTTACGTTTATGGTGTAATTTTCTTCTTTATTTTTTGTAATGTATTGATATTGTTGTTCATATACAGCAGTTAATCCTATCAGTGAGCTATGGTGTCGCCTTTTGGTAATTCCTTATGTTTATTACTTTTATTGTTTATAGGGATCATAGTTTTAAGGGCGTCTTTGTTAAGGCTTACGCAGTCAGCTTATGGCTTATTTGGTCTTGGGCTTATGTTTCATAAGCTCACTTTTTTGTGGGTTATTTTGAAACTTTACGCCTTATATAAGCTTATTAGGACATATTAAACTTATATAAGGCGAAAAGTTTTTAATAAGCCACAAATTGTGACCTTATTAAAACATAGCCTAAAACGAAATAAGCCATAAGCCGACAATAGAAGTTGAAACAAAGACCCTCTAACTAGAATATATATGATTGTGAAGAGTGTGCCAAATAAGGTTGGGGATATTGTTTTGCAGCTAATATGTAACAGTTATCACACACAGATCGCTGCAGTTAGGCCACATCGCCATAGTTAAGGTTTAGATGAAAAAGACGATTGTGTAAAAAAGAAAATCATAAATTGCAGGTTTGAAGCGTTTCCCTAATTTTCTCTTTGATTTGTTCATATTCAGTTATTCATAAATAGTTATATTAGGTGGAACTAATTATTCATAAAAACAGGCATACGAGGTGTCTACAGCTTTAAGTGCAGACGGTGTTGTACCAGGTATACTTCATAAGCTTGATCTATAGCCGGCATGCCAGTTACCATATTTTAATGGCTTATATGTATCGTTCAAATTTATTCTAACAGTGGAAGTCCTTATTTAAGATTTTTGCGGGTAAAAGTTATGCGTCTCAATAGATGTTTTGCTTCATATACTTATACCTAGCATTATATTGAATATGAGTACTGAGTTGTTTGAGTTGTTTTTTTTTTACAGCCGGCATTGCCATCTGTTACAGGGCCTTTATTAGGCAGAGTGAGCCATTTTGGCATCCCGTTTTCCCGCCAAATTCTTAGCCCACCGCTTGGCCCACTTAGCCTGCCTTGGTAGCCTTTTTCCCCTGCCCCGTCCTGGCCCATCCAGATATATACACACTCCAGATATATCATCACACTTCACACACCTAGGTCCAGATGAATCGTACCTTGAAGATGGAGATGAAGCGGATGAATATTGCAAAGAAGAGTGTTATAAATCGCGTGTTTCAGGTTAGTTATCAATTTTAGATTTTTGATTTTGATATACACTTTACTTTTAATTTAGGGTTTTGTTATAATTAGGGTTTTCTTATAATTTGGGGGTTTTTGCTAATTTAGGGTTTATTTATAAATTTTAGGTCTTTTGTAGATTCTTTGTTTGCTTACATGCTCCACTTGATAAGCTCATAAGCCACAAAAGTAAATCAGATGTTTTTGCTGATTTAGGGTCACCATTGGTTTAAGCTTATTTGGCTGGTAAAGTGCTTGGGTCTCTTTGAGCCTAATCACTTCTTTTGCTCATTTTTTTCTTAGTCACTTAGTTCGTAATATGCAATAACAAAAACGTCATTTACTAACATCTAAAAATGTCTCAAATGGCGGTTGCCTCATGCTAACATAATGACAGTTGTTACTGTTGTAGGCATGAATGCGGGACAAAGGGCAGGTTGTTGCAGTTGGATAGGAAAGGTTTGGCCGGGTCTACTGCAGTGAGGTTGGTGTTTGGAGGTGAATTTGGTATGCGTTTTAAACTCAACTAGTTGTTTTCTTACTTTTACATACTTACTAAAGTTGCAGCCATGGGGTGGGGAGGACTGAAGATGAGGTCGTTTGAACTTTCAGACTGCATATTCCACATATCTCATCCGTTTTTTTTACTTCATGGCAGGTACAAATAGGAATCACAAAACGTAATAAATGCCGGTGAGGATGTTGCTGACGGTGAAGTGGAATGTCACAGTTCCGACGGAAGCTACGAGAAGAATGGTGGTGGGTCGAGTACAACAGAAATCAACCATTTTTTTATTCATAATAATGAAAGGTACGTATATTTTACTCCATTTTTTTATTTTACTCTTTTGATTTTTGGCTTGAAATATTGGTTTTAGTGTTTAGATTTTGGTCTACACTATATATGCAGGTACCGATAAGTGGAGTGTTAGTTAATGGGTAAAACTGGCTTTGGTTCAGTCTGGCTTTGATTCAGCGTCTTTGGTTCAGCGTGCCTTTTTTTCGGCGGGCCTTGGTTGAGTGTCACTTTGATTGAGCAGCTTTGGTTCAGTCTGGCTTTGATTCAGCGTCTTTGGTTCAACATGGCTTTCATTGAAAAGTTAACAATTTTTAATCGTGTTGCACACTACAAGTAAATACATATCTCCTTTGGTGATGTTGTTGACGGTGTGGCATGGTGAAGGAAATGGAAGCTGAGGTAATGAGTCCAAACTGTTAAAATATCACAAATAAAGAAATTTATGCCATAATGTTGAGCACTGATTAAACTTTTTGTAATACTAATTTGAGATTTATCCTCTAATTTCACCGGTGAATAATTAGAACTTCCTATATACTCAAAGATTGATCTTCGACCATTGCTGGTCTTACCTTTTTGTAATACTAATTTGTCAGGTGTGAAGAATTGCGTCAACAAACCATTGCTGGTCTTAACCTTTTCAGAATTTTGTTGCCCAAGGTATGCATTTTTTAAATTGACATGTTTACAACTACAATATGTAGTCTTGAGCAATAGTTGTTTGAGATTGTTTAAAAAAGACGTTTGGTTCTTTTTTGACACTAAATATAAATAGTTATTTTTGTTTTCTGTTCGGCGAAATCAAGTAGAGATGATAAAATTGGTAGGCTAGGTTATGGGTCAAAATGGGCACACTAGCACCTACAATTAAAAATATTCTTTTGCCTCCCTACATTTTTTTGTGCTATCTAACTGATTTTGATTCAGCAGGAACTTTAAACGTGATTCAGCAGTACCTTTAAACGTGAGCTTACTAGGAATAGCTGATTCAGGTACTGCTGAAGAAAAGTGCACAGTGAACAAAGAGTGGGAATGCAGTTATTAAGTGTGCTAGCAGTGGAAACAAATTAGGTAGCAGTGGTAACAAGTATCTCAGCAGTGGAAACTATTTAACATTGCAGTGGAAACGAATAAACGTGCAGTGGAAACCATGAAGGTAGCAGTGGTAACATGAAACGGAGCAGTGGTAACCTTCTGAGCAGTTGAGTCATGCTAATGAGGCGGTTAAGATGTTGAGCGGGTTTGGAGCTATGTTGAAAAGTGAACAGAGAGTGGGAATGCAGTTATTAAGTGTGCCGGAAAAAGTGAGCTCAAGGGCCAGTCTTATCTATTTAAGCTTTTAGGCTATTGTTTAGGTTATCCAGTAAACTTAGCATTTTTAGTCTTCGGAATTGGATAAACTTATAAGTTTGAGATTATGGGCTTATTTAAGTTTGCGTTGGGACATTGCAAAGATCTTAACGATTAGCACTGGGATTCCATCAATATGTAGCGTTTGATTTATATAAAAAAAAAATTATATCTTTGCATTTAGATAGAACTTCCAGAATCGGCCCGCCCAAAGAAAGAAAAACAAGAAAAAAATGGTCTGAATCACTACTTTGGAAAAGTTAATTTGCAAAATTTCTATAGTTTTAACAATTACTACGTATGAATTAGGTTCGGCGACAAGGTATGTGTACGCAGACCCGCCCGTGTTTGTAGGTTTTAATATTTCTTTTTGGGTTAAGATTTTTGTATGCGGTCGCAATTTTTTTGTTCATTACCCTGGCTGCTTAGCGTGTGTTATCGGTCCTGTTGGGTCTTCAAACTAGACTCATGTCAGCATCGCGGGTTACTTCAGGTTTTTTTTACACATTTGTTAAAAGAACGAGATTCTCCTGTTGCTACCTAATATTTTATGTATATACACTCTGTGTAGGTGCGATTAAGGCTGCTCTGGATTTTGAGCCCCGTGCAGGCGCGAGTGAGTCTATTAATGTATGTTGCGTTACAGATTCACAAGTTCTCCTAGAAAGGTAATTTCTATTCTCAAGTTTTTTGCTTTGGTCTGGCAAATAGGTTCTTTGAACAGGCTCTTTGTTGTAAAAAAAAAAAAAAAAAAGGAATCCCAGTGCCTAATTTTGTTGTTGAACAGGCTCTTTGTTGAACAGGCTCTTTGAACAGGCTGTTGTCTTTGGTCATTTCTATTATTGAAATACCAGCCCTTATTTAAAGTACTACTCTACATCTATTTTTAAGCTTTTATGTTTTAATTGTTTGGTTCCTTAAAATTAAATATATACTATATGTTTGACCTCTTTTTTAATGTATGTAAGTTTAATATAACAGGTAATAATTAGGAAAGTTGGTTTGTGTTTTTCGTATGTTTTGATCATTAATTGCAGAAATTTATGTTAATGTTTGATGCATTGTTGTGTTGTGGTCAGGTCTTGGACAATGGATACATGCGTTGGCTATGCATATGCAGCTGGCTATACATGTGCAGCTCAAATCTTTAACAGGTGTTGGAGGCAAATAAATGCGCAGCTCACAACGGGTCAAATACATATGCATTGGCTATACTTCTAACTGCTGCCTTTGATGTCGTAGTTTGCTCCTGGCTTAAATTGCTTTTGCTGCTACTGCTGTTGCTGATGCGGCTTGCTGCCATATCAGGTACGCCTACCTTTGTCGTCAAATGTTGTTACGATTTCTCATCTACTTGCCACAACTTTATAAAAGCAAACTTAAATGTGGCTTTCAAAACAGAATCCACTATCAGCAGAAACGTATGTACAGATGCACCTTCAGCAGAATCCTACTAGCAGCGGAATCCTACTAGCAGCAGAATCCTACTAGCAGCAGAATCCACTATCAGCAGAAACAGATTCATGCACCTTCAGTTTTAATAAGGTATTTCAAACATCGATTTGCATATAACTTAAGTACGCGACTGTACCAAACAGATAGAACATAGGAAATTATTGGTTCATTGTTAGTCAAATTTTGTGGGTTATTTTGAAACTTTACGGCTTATATAAGCTTATTAGGACATAGTAAACTTATATAAGGTGAAAGGTTTTAAAATAAGCCACAAAATATGACCTTATTAAAACATAAGCCCAAAACGAAATAAGCCATACACTAGTCACGTTGACTTAGTGATTCGCTTTTTAAAATAAATGTCTTTAGTAGATTTATTCAACTTGAAAAAGCACCTGTGGCCTAATGGATAAGGCATCTGACTTCTAATCAGGCGATTGTGGGTTCGAGTCCCACCGGGTGTGCTGATGTATTTCGCATCGTTATTTGTTTTGCCAAAACTTTTAGATTTACTCATTTTTTGCAGGTCCAGTAGACCCATTGCAAAATGTATGTGCTGCTTCGCGTCGGAATGCGAAAGCTACAAAGTATGATACCAGGTAAGCCATGTTGCAAATGAATGCCTCTTGAATTCAATAAACCATTGAGAAAATAAACAGCCACGCCGGCAACGCGGCGTCCGCTGCCAACCTTGTATATATAAAAGAGCATCAAATCGTTGCCTTCTAATTGGTTGCCCCAGCCAGTTGATGACGTCAAATTCACGTCATATCAGCCCATTCAATTACATTAGTCCAGCCCAATATCTGAGCCCGTCTCTTCATTTTCTTTCTTTCTTCATGTCCAAGAACACCACACCACCACCAAGACACCAACCAAAACCTCCACTGATTCCACCGTCAACTACCACCATCACCAATTATCATCAATCGCTGCCTACACCACCGTCCACAATCCACTAACACCATAAAAACCCATACAAGAGAAGTCACAGCAGACGCAGAAACCGACCGAAACTAAAGAACATACAAGATCTAAAACACAAACAGATCTAAATACCAAAACAAACAAGTTGCAAAACACTTATAACACATCTGATATGAACATATACACCAAAATAAGAAAATGCAAGAGAAAATTAATTTAAAGAATAAAAAGACAAACCAGGTAAATGGATCAGAGAAAAAGAAAAGTGGTTCATTTTACGTTATTTTAATTTATTTTTCTTTTGTGAGACAAGTAATGGACGGGTCAACTTATTTTACAAAGGAAAAGATGCCACTTGGTGACTTGATGACCCTTTTTGTTCAATAACCCTTGCTAGGAAGATTGCAAGTAATATCTCTGATCTCTATAATGGGTTGTTAAGAGACAATACTTAGTTGTTTCTTTTTTTTCCTGTTTGGGTCTAGTGGTTGTTTAGAGAAATGTGGGTTGCTTGTAACAAGAACCATTTGGGAAAATGGTGTTTTTTTTTTCTTAATAAATCTTTTTAATAGTAGCAAATGACCTTTTTACCCTCTTCCTCTATATCTATGATTTACAAGCTTTGTCAAAACCATTATTTTATGTGTTAATTACGAAATGAGGACTTTTTGTGGTTGCATATTTCCACCAATGACAAAAGTAGCTAGTCTTCCCAATTTAGTCAAGTGCTAATGTGCGATCGTGCGATCCCATTAGTTTCTTGCCACGTGTCCCAGACAAATAGGACTTGTCCCCCACTATCACTTGTCCTTTGTCCCACCCACTAAATGTGTCCAGACAAAAATTACTTATTTACCCTTAGTTCTATAAGTCAAATAAATGTGCGATTTTGTACCTATTAAATGTGCTAATGTGCGAATTCGTTTTATTTCCAGATTCAAATAATTTTTACTCTTATTCAGTTATTTGTTAAATCTGTAGATCTACAGATCTGGTACTGATGTGGTCGACGAATCTGGAAGTGGTGGTGGTCTACGGATCTGGTAGTGGTGTTGGTCGACATATCTTGTAGTGGTGGTGGTTGACGGATCCGTTGGTGGTGGTGGAACGTGGTCGCTGGCGAGTTGGATCTGGTGCTTGTGTTGGTAGACGCAGGTGGTTTAGTGGTGGTGGTGAAAGTATCAGGTGGTGGTGATGATGAATTTGGAGGCGGTGGTGAGTGGTGGTAAATGAGAGAGAAGGAGATTAAGAAAAATGAAAGAGACAAAGAGGGTATTTATTTGTATTTATTAGGGGTATTTTTGTCATTTAAACAAAAATTCAAAGTCAAAATTCAGACAAAGTATCAAATCAATTGTACTTTTATTAATAAAAAAGTGGACACGTGGCAAGAAACTGGTGGGATTGCACGATCGCACATTAGCACTTGACTAAATTAGGAACACTAGCTACTTTTGTCATTGGTGGGAATATGCAACCACAAAAAGTCCTCATTTCGTAATTAAAGCTTATTTTATTATCAGAAACCATTCTTATATATCCCAATGTTCACATTCGTAAAAGTAAATTTCAAACAAAAAAAAGGCATTTAAAAAATTAAGAAACTAGAATATAGAAAACCCAAATCAATCTTCCTCAACATAAAAGTCACAAAACCCAAATCTATCTTCCTCAACACAAAAGTCACAGCGGGGAGGATGTGATGGAGCAGGGACGTCACCACTCACCTGTGGTATGAAGGCTGATTTCGGACAAGATATTATAAATGTTAAAATTTGATTGTTATGGTCCTCAGATCTGTAACAGTGTGCGGTGGTGGCGGACTGTAGAGGGCTAAGAGAGCAGCGGTGGTTGAAGGCGACAACAGTGGAGATTTTGGGGGTGGTATGGTGGTTATGGTTTGTCTGGTACGATGGTGCAGACCAGCGGTGGTAATGGTTTGTGTGGTGTGGTGGTGCAGTGATGAGAGGGTTTGTTTGGACTAAAGGAAGAAGAAGAACTAGAAAAATGTGGAGATAAGAAAAAAGTAGGTAAATTATAAAGAGGGTATGATGGTCATGTGAGTGGTTGGTGTCCAGGATGGAAATGGGTGATGTATTTGTGCCCTTCTACATCAAGGAAAGGTGTTTATAATAAGCTAAAAAGAAACATACAAGTTTCCTGTGTCTAAAGGCATTTTGTTAGCAAATAGGTCATTAAGCAAAAAAGAAACGGGATCCCGTTTCTTCCAACAACATACAGAAAAAGACGAACAATTTTGTCACTTACGTAACGCTACATTTATCAGGCAACCAGACGCGAAACTTTGGTGCAAGATCACCGCCCCGCCGCAGCGCGGTGGCTCGCACCCGTCCTCTTGGCCCGTTTTTTGTGACGTCAAATTTACGTCATCTTGGCCTGTCACATTGCCTTAGTCCAGCCCAAATTCCCTTAGCTTTTTTTTTTTTTTTTTTTTTTTTTTTTTTTTTTTTTTTTTTTTTTCGTTCGTTTTCGTTTTTCTTTTTTTCCCCTTGATATTAACGATGCCAAAAAATATTTGACTTAGTAGAATTGTAACACCTAAAATCTGAAAGCAAGTGAAATGACCAAATTGCCCTTACTTAATTAAAATTTAATTAAAAGCTTATTAAGGTACCAAATAAATCCCAAACTTCAAACAATGAACAAGTTATGTATCCAAATAATTTTAACAACTTCATGTAACATTTATGCAAGTGGTAAAATTACCAAAATACCCCTCTATGGGCCGAATTAGATAAAATGGGATTTTAAGAGTTTTAATTTGATTTAAATTATGTAAATATGGAAGGTAATCACCACAAATTAATTACCAACTTATAAATCAGAAATTTTGGGTCTATCCTTTCCCCCCATACACGGAATTCCTCTTTTAAAAACAAATCATATCTTTTTTTTTATTTAAAACCTAAAACCGATCCACAAAATATACACACACAAAATTCTTTGGCCTCCATTCGACAACCCCATATCTCTCAAGCATTTTTCTGTGATCAAAAATTATTCAAAGAGCCCTAGAAAAATACCCATTCGAATTTTTGAAGCTTGGTACGATCGTGGTCTTGATTTCTTTTGTCGAGCCCTAAAAACAAGGTAATTCGCTTGTGCTTCATTCGACCTCTAAAAAAATTTGTTTCTTATTTTTCTGATGTTCCTTACACTTATTAAGACCCACGAAAATTGGTTTCAAGGTTAGAAGATCGTTTTTGAAGTCGTGGTGATTTTTGGATCGTTTTGGCTCTACGCGTGTGCTATAATTCGTCCAGCCTATTCTATTTGTTCCAGACCTGGTCTGGTATTTTTCTCACGTCTCTTACATCATATAAGTCTCAAATAAAATGCTAAAGTCGAACCATGCATGCTCTATGAATTATTTGTGAATTAAACCCTAAAAACGTGCATAAAACCTAAATAATTGAATCCGAATTTTTAAGGCTTGAAATATATTTTATTTAGACTCTACATGATCATGTTAACCTGGGAAAAATGTTATTTCGAATTGTTAAGGCTTGGAACAATTACTTTGGATCATATGTTAAATCGGCAAAATGAAATAAAAGGAAAAGAGTAAAATCGTGTGAGCTAGGGTTTATGGCTAGGGCTTGTAATTGTGATTATAAATGATGTTTAATGATCACTTAATGATTGGAAATGGATTTGTTATGATTAGGGTTTTTAATCTTATGATTTTATCTTATACGATTTGGGTAAAAAGTTTTGGGTGAGTTTTGTAACTTTTAAAACTTAAAGGTTATTTTTGAAACTTAATTTGGATCAGGTACTATTCGAATAAAATAATAGGTGAGGGTGCTAAGTGTAATTTTTGTAATTTAATGGATTAAAATGTATTTTTAACCTAATTAGGGTTTGTTTTGAAAATAATTAAAAGAGAAGGACTAAATATGTAAATTCTGGAAACTTAAGGTTGTTTTGAGTAATTTAAGATATTCAGGGGGTTTTGTGCTATTTTGATAGTTTAAGGGCATGATATGTAATTATAGATAATTAAAAGTTGAAATTGTAAATTAAAGGGTTAAATATGTAACTTTTATAACTTGAGGGACTTAAAGTGTAAATTATGAAAAATTGAAGATTCATTCGAATGACTTGATAAAATAAGTACTCATTATGTAAAATGGATAAGTTAAGGGTTTAAAGTGTAACTTTGAATATTAAAAGGTTTAAAGTGTAATTTTGGAAATATAAGGGTGTAAAAGGTAAAGTCATGAAACCCTAAGGACCAAATGTATAAATATGTTAAAGGATACTTATTTCCATTAATAATGATTCAACTTACTAAACATGGAAACTTTCTAAAAGTGGAAACTTACTATTTATGGAAACCTGCTAAAAATGGAAAGTTACTTAAAATGGAGAGTTACTTAAAATGGAAAGATATGCATTTAAAGAATGAATTATGATTCCCCCTCTTCTCCTCTAGGTGTGAAGAAGGAGAGTCCTTGAGCTTTTCCATTCCTGTGTTTGTTTCATTTGTGCTTTGCAATAAGGTACGGATACTCTGCCTTTTCAGTAAAGGCTCCTATATTCTTCTTATGACTTTGAGCTACGATTCAGTTAAGATTCCCCAAGCCATTGCTATGTTCCCTTCTATTGTGAATTTCCTCTGATTCCTGTTAAGCTTTGATATGTTAGCTTCTGACTTGATTTCGTTGCTATGACTTCTGACCTTTGTATACCCGATATCTCTGGTTCATCTTTTATGATAATCTGATATGAAAACCTTTTTTAAATATAACTTGATGTTATGGAAGGAAACTGTTTTGAAATGACACTCTATGATTTTGATACGAAACCATTTTTAAATGAAGGATTAATTGGCTTTTATGAAGAATGTTTTAAAAAGGGAACCCTTTGTGATGAAATGGGTAAATGACTATTAAAGTTTTTAAATCTGTTTTATCTTAACCCTTTTCACATTTTATGAACTTATGAAACTTAATAATGAACCTTTTGTAATGAACCTTGGATATTCTGAACCATTGATATGACTTCTGATATTATGACTTTGAGATGACCTTGAGACATGACTTTGAGATGCACCTTTGCTATATGACCTTTTGTATGACTTTGAGACCTGACTCTTAGTTTGATACCCGAGCCATTTATGTTTCTTCTACCTATGGAGGTACCATAGGCATGTCTGTGATGCACCACTGGCATGACTCATGCGTGGGTGAGTGATTTCTCACGTCGTCCCTTTTTATGATTATCTGCCGGCTATGACTTTGAGTATATGACTTTGAGATTGACTTTGAGTAAGGGGCGTATGGATTGCAATCCTAGACATGTATGCTTAGTGGATTTAACTATGACTTTGAGTTGACTTTGAGGTGACTGGTGCTGTGTGCAATACACGCCTTTCACAACCCCTGGGAGCTGATCACTCCACCCTTATGATACATGAGGACACCCCTCATATTATCTGGTTGCCTGAGAGGTATCCCCTCTGATTGTGAGATTTTGAATTGACGGCTTATGACTTTGAGATTATGATGTTGAGTTATGACTTTGAGTATGGGCTCGTGGTGGATGACTATCCTTTCTTTCCTTTCTATTATTCATTTGTTCATTCTTTATGATATTCCCCAATGCACTATACTTCTGTCTGTTTCATTATCATTGCTTTGTATATGTATCTGTTCACTGGGCTTTTTAAGCTCAGCCGCATTTCCTTTTCCTGCGGCAGGTTGTAGTAGGAAGCTGGGTTATGGGAAGAGAGTGTGACTGGACTTAGAAGACTATGCTTTGGACTAGTGACGATTAGATGAAGTTTCATTTTATTAGACATAGTATTTATTTCTTTTGTAACCTTGTAGTATCAGATTTTCCTTTTGTAAACCCTGAATTTCTTTTGTATTTATAAATCATATGCTTGTGTTTGTTCTGATATGTCACTGTAATGTAATACTTCTACCCTTATCGGGTTGGGGTGTTACAATTATGGTATCAGAGCCCAGGCTGCGATTCGTAATACATTTACCCTTGACCTGTGAAGTTTGGACCCCTAAGTTTCCACTGTAGGCGCTCATAAGACAACCTTTGAAACTTTACATTAGGATTCCCCATAGGAACCCAAGTTATTACCAGTGAGGAATGGGTAGACTAAGACATTTATGTAAGTATCATTTGCTTCCGCATCACTCTGATCGTGCCTTTGCTCTTAGATAAGCTTTATAAGGACCTTTGTTTCAGAAGTTAGAAGTTTTGCAACTTAAGCTTAGTAACCGAGTAAGTTTGGAATACCTCGGAAAGCTACCTGGATACCTTACACATTTAAGTTTCATCTTCAGATTTTGATCTCCGCCTCCGATTTGTTTGATAAGCTGTTTGACACCTTTTCGACCATATCGTAGGTCATTCAACCATAATGTGTTCGACACATTCTGTGAATTCATTACTTATGTTAGGTATGAATGTATCATCCGATACTACTTAACTCTGTATGATCCATTGCTACTCCTATGAGAATTTTGGTAATTATGAACCACGAATATAAGAAGTTTTGTTTCCTCTCTTTGAATGATGAACCTTGTTCTGCCAACCGTTTCCTTTGGAAGGGTATGATGTAAATACTATCTCTATATGGATTTGTTAACTAAGCATGATGATGCTGATAACTGAGATTCTGTACCTCTCACATTTGACGATTATACGATATTCGTATTACCAATGATACACATCCTACCTGCTACTTATGCTAAGAAGCTAAACGAAATTCCCACACATTGAACTGTTCGTTTATCCATCCCAACATTTTTGTTGAACCATGTACTTGACTCTGATATATGAACTATCTGTATGATTTGACGACTGTATTCACTCTATGAATCCTTTGACTTTGAGATGTCTGATTGTACGGTCTTTTGGACTGAATGGCTATTCGTGAAGATACCATAGACTACCATATCTGAAATGTGACCTTAAAAATCTGCTTCACCCTATTCCATTATGATGACTCTCTATCATCTGCTAAAATTTCTGTCACTATGGAAACACCTACCCCAAACTCATGTGATTACCAAGTTGTCCTGAAAACCATTATTATCAACCCTTGGAAAGTTCTACTATTGGGAAAAATTTTGTCATACGAAGATTTTCCGGTATTCTCTGATGAACCTTTTGGTACTCCTTCCTGCTTAAGAAGTAGAGTGGACATTGAACTGATATCAGTGAAGAAACCATGGTGCCATAGAAGTTGAGAGATTGAAGGAGCTGATGGAATATGATTTTTAAACCTTGTGATCCTCTTTGGATGCTCTCGTTTGTTTATGAAGAAGAACAAGAGAAGTATGCGATGACGTATCGACTATCGTGAACTTAAACGTACCACTATCAGCAATCATTATCTGTTTCCGTGTATCAATGATTAATTTGTTTTTCCTTTGAACCCCGCATCTGATTGCATCACTTTAGATTTGAAGGACTGAAGAAGCAACCACAAGAACTTCTAAGAAGGAGGTTAAATAACCAAGGGTAACCTTTGTGAAGTATTTCAGTTTTTGAAGAAGAAAGAAGGCGATGTGAAAATTTCCTGAGATGATTTCTGAAGCTGCCTTTGCACTCGTTATAACATTTATGAGCTTGAATGATGCCAATGGTGTTGGCTAGAATAATCATGTTTTTCGCATGTTTTGGACAAATTGTCATAGTATGACATTGTGTTGTGTTCTAAAACGAAAGAAGAACATAGAGATTATTGGTGAGATGACCCTTTGTTCTGGAAGAGAAATTTGATTGACGCTCAGAAAGCATAGTAGACACACTACCCCGTATAATGTGAAGACAGAGCTTTCACAAGAGGGACCAAGATCGAAGACCGTTATCGGAGTTTGAAACCTGGTGGAAGAGTAGTAGAAGATGGTTGCGACAAGCATTACCATGGAAGAAGCATACAAGAAGAAGTGAGGAACTAGGATAGTGCTCAATCATGCATCATGCAACACGTGAAGATTGCAGTTTAGGCATCAAGACAACCAGACCAAAGAAGACGAACCATTCGACACACAACCTAGAGTCAACAACAACATCATGTACCCTAAAACCTGGAGCCATGACAGAAGACCTGTCGAAGACACGCAGTCTTGTTTCTCTATTCATTTTAGTTGTACTAAGATGAATTGAGAGCAGAAGCAGACCTACAGATGGAGGGATGCACAGTAATCGCGTCAGAGACTGCCGTTACGATACCACACTACCAAGAGGAGCTGCTGAAGACCGGAGGAACCAGACTCGAGTTTAAATTCTTTTAATCATGAGGTAAGATGGACGAGAGTAAACAGACTACCCCAACTTGGAAGAAATTTTGAAATCTGTATTTAAGTGGACGGATTCTGAAGTGGACATTGTGTTTAAACGAGATGATGCTGTAAAGGATTGACGCTATTGATGACGTACCTTAATTTTGAATGACATTCTAGGATCTCCGTTACTCTTCGAGTAATTTCGTTCTCTTAGTTATGTTGTTTGATTTTGGTGACCTCTGAGACTGTAGGTGGACTAGGTGGATTTAGATAAGTTTGTGTTGTTCACGACTTGAGATAAAGTATGACCAGCATGAGGGCATATGTATATGATGCCAGTATTATGACGCCTGGCCAACGTGATAATACTTACATCATATAACGTGCACTTATGGTGGGCATGTGATATCTCGAGGAGTGCCTTAGAAGCTTTAGAATTTCTGGTATCTGATCAAGATCATCTGAGTTTAGTGAGACTTTAGGTTCATTCTACCTATACGTTTGATATGCTGTCCTTGTTATACGATTCGATACGTTTGGACTCTCGACACGTGTGTTGCTGATCTTTGCAACTTCTGATAAGAATCTTAGGTTCCATTACGAAATTTCTGCCGTTGACGATATCTAACGATATGCTTTCTGTCCGTATACGATTCGCATTCGTGAAGCTGTTCATTACGATCTACTATGAGTAAAATATGTGATTTTGGACTTCGAGGAAACGAGATCTGTTTGTTTATGAGAATACCTTTGGAAGGTTATCTGAAAGCCGAGACTATCTGAGAAGCTGAAGAGTTAAACCTTAAATCACCCCATGTTTGCTAAAATTCAATGTATTCTCATCTGATTCGCCTAATCAATTCGATGAAAATCCTATGTATTTTTTTTCACCTCTTCCTGGAGAATTCGATTATCATCCGTTATATTCGGTACATTATCTTTTCGATTCAAATTCAGTATAATATGTCTTTCTGAGAAATCTGAAACTGTTTTGACAATAGTTACGAGTCATGAGAAACTATTTGTCTGAAGATCTTTTTGGAAGAACCTCCCCGAGCGTGAGAATGTCGTAATGACTTTTTGCGGTTGCTACGACTTCGTCTAACTTTGCGACTTCAAATTTCGAGGACGAAATTTTTATTTTTAGAGGGGAAGAAGTTGTAACACCTAAAATCTGAAAGCAAGTGAAATGACCAAATTGCCCTTACTTAATTAAAATTTAATTAAAAGCTTATTAAGGTACCAAATAAATCCCAAACTTCAAACAATGAACAAGTTATGTATCCAAATAATTTTAACAACTTCATGTAACATTTATGCAAGTGGTAAAATTACCAAAATACCCCTCTATGGGCCGAATTAGATAAAATGGGATTTTAAGAGTTTTAATTTGATTTAAATTATGTAAATATGGAAGGTAATCACCACAAATTAATTACCAACTTATAAATCAGAAATTTTGGGTCTATCCTTTCCCCCCATACACGGAATTCCTCTTTTAAAAACAAATCATATCTTTTTTTTTATTTAAAACCTAAAACCGATCCACAAAATATACACACACAAAATTCTTTGGCCTCCATTCGACAACCCCATATCTCTCAAGCATTTTTCTGTGATCAAAAATTATTCAAAGAGCCCTAGAAAAATACCCATTCGAATTTTTGAAGCTTGGTACGATCGTGGTCTTGATTTCTTTTGTCGAGCCCTAAAAACAAGGTAATTCGCTTGTGCTTCATTCGACCTCTAAAAAAATTTGTTTCTTATTTTTCTGATGTTCCTTACACTTATTAAGACCCACGAAAATTGGTTTCAAGGTTAGAAGATCGTTTTTGAAGTCGTGGTGATTTTTGGATCGTTTTGGCTCTACGCGTGTGCTATAATTCGTCCAGCCTATTCTATTTGTTCCAGACCTGGTCTGGTATTTTTCTCACGTCTCTTACATCATATAAGTCTCAAATAAAATGCTAAAGTCGAACCATGCATGCTCTATGAATTATTTGTGAATTAAACCCTAAAAACGTGCATAAAACCTAAATAATTGAATCCGAATTTTTAAGGCTTGAAATATATTTTATTTAGACTCTACATGATCATGTTAACCTGGGAAAAATGTTATTTCGAATTGTTAAGGCTTGGAACAATTACTTTGGATCATATGTTAAATCGGCAAAATGAAATAAAAGGAAAAGAGTAAAATCGTGTGAGCTAGGGTTTATGGCTAGGGCTTGTAATTGTGATTATAAATGATGTTTAATGATCACTTAATGATTGGAAATGGATTTGTTATGATTAGGGTTTTTAATCTTATGATTTTATCTTATACGATTTGGGTAAAAAGTTTTGGGTGAGTTTTGTAACTTTTAAAACTTAAAGGTTATTTTTGAAACTTAATTTGGATCAGGTACTATTCGAATAAAATAATAGGTGAGGGTGCTAAGTGTAATTTTTGTAATTTAATGGATTAAAATGTATTTTTAACCTAATTAGGGTTTGTTTTGAAAATAATTAAAAGAGAAGGACTAAATATGTAAATTCTGGAAACTTAAGGTTGTTTTGAGTAATTTAAGATATTCAGGGGGTTTTGTGCTATTTTGATAGTTTAAGGGCATGATATGTAATTATAGATAATTAAAAGTTGAAATTGTAAATTAAAGGGTTAAATATGTAACTTTTATAACTTGAGGGACTTAAAGTGTAAATTATGAAAAATTGAAGATTCATTCGAATGACTTGATAAAATAAGTACTCATTATGTAAAATGGATAAGTTAAGGGTTTAAAGTGTAACTTTGAATATTAAAAGGTTTAAAGTGTAATTTTGGAAATATAAGGGTGTAAAAGGTAAAGTCATGAAACCCTAAGGACCAAATGTATAAATATGTTAAAGGATACTTATTTCCATTAATAATGATTCAACTTACTAAACATGGAAACTTTCTAAAAGTGGAAACTTACTATTTATGGAAACCTGCTAAAAATGGAAAGTTACTTAAAATGGAGAGTTACTTAAAATGGAAAGATATGCATTTAAAGAATGAATTATGATTCCCCCTCTTCTCCTCTAGGTGTGAAGAAGGAGAGTCCTTGAGCTTTTCCATTCCTGTGTTTGTTTCATTTGTGCTTTGCAATAAGGTACGGATACTCTGCCTTTTCAGTAAAGGCTCCTATATTCTTCTTATGACTTTGAGCTACGATTCAGTTAAGATTCCCCAAGCCATTGCTATGTTCCCTTCTATTGTGAATTTCCTCTGATTCCTGTTAAGCTTTGATATGTTAGCTTCTGACTTGATTTCGTTGCTATGACTTCTGACCTTTGTATACCCGATATCTCTGGTTCATCTTTTATGATAATCTGATATGAAAACCTTTTTTAAATATAACTTGATGTTATGGAAGGAAACTGTTTTGAAATGACACTCTATGATTTTGATACGAAACCATTTTTAAATGAAGGATTAATTGGCTTTTATGAAGAATGTTTTAAAAAGGGAACCCTTTGTGATGAAATGGGTAAATGACTATTAAAGTTTTTAAATCTGTTTTATCTTAACCCTTTTCACATTTTATGAACTTATGAAACTTAATAATGAACCTTTTGTAATGAACCTTGGATATTCTGAACCATTGATATGACTTCTGATATTATGACTTTGAGATGACCTTGAGACATGACTTTGAGATGCACCTTTGCTATATGACCTTTTGTATGACTTTGAGACCTGACTCTTAGTTTGATACCCGAGCCATTTATGTTTCTTCTACCTATGGAGGTACCATAGGCATGTCTGTGATGCACCACTGGCATGACTCATGCGTGGGTGAGTGATTTCTCACGTCGTCCCTTTTTATGATTATCTGCCGGCTATGACTTTGAGTATATGACTTTGAGATTGACTTTGAGTAAGGGGCGTATGGATTGCAATCCTAGACATGTATGCTTAGTGGATTTAACTATGACTTTGAGTTGACTTTGAGGTGACTGGTGCTGTGTGCAATACACGCCTTTCACAACCCCTGGGAGCTGATCACTCCACCCTTATGATACATGAGGACACCCCTCATATTATCTGGTTGCCTGAGAGGTATCCCCTCTGATTGTGAGATTTTGAATTGACGGCTTATGACTTTGAGATTATGATGTTGAGTTATGACTTTGAGTATGGGCTCGTGGTGGATGACTATCCTTTCTTTCCTTTCTATTATTCATTTGTTCATTCTTTATGATATTCCCCAATGCACTATACTTCTGTCTGTTTCATTATCATTGCTTTGTATATGTATCTGTTCACTGGGCTTTTTAAGCTCAGCCGCATTTCCTTTTCCTGCGGCAGGTTGTAGTAGGAAGCTGGGTTATGGGAAGAGAGTGTGACTGGACTTAGAAGACTATGCTTTGGACTAGTGACGATTAGATGAAGTTTCATTTTATTAGACATAGTATTTATTTCTTTTGTAACCTTGTAGTATCAGATTTTCCTTTTGTAAACCCTGAATTTCTTTTGTATTTATAAATCATATGCTTGTGTTTGTTCTGATATGTCACTGTAATGTAATACTTCTACCCTTATCGGGTTGGGGTGTTACAAGAATATATTTGAACATGTCACTAGCCATTGCAATTCCCATTACCAAATGATAACAAAACAAGAATTAGGTTGTCACACCGTACGTTTGGTGGCTCGCAGCCATCCTTGTTACGTTAAAAAAGACATTGTAACAGGAAAGAAATGCTTATCAAACAAACACTATGTACAGGGCTAGTGAGATACGAAGTACTATTCGTATAAAGTATTAACATCCAACTATAAGCAGCAATACTCCAAACATAACTTTCATAAAGATGGTACCCATTTTGGTGACTCACGAAGCTGTCCCTGGTAACTTATTTACAACATTCACAAGCTGACTTGGAGCTATTTTCATAGACCTGTTTGCAATTCCTTGGACATTAGACTTGGAGCTATTTGCATACCTAAGGGAGAAAGCATCTTTTATTTTTGGGAAATAGTTTTGAAATACTTTTGCTTTTTGATCTTATAAACATACTAATTTCATATTCAAAGTGAATTTTGATTCCCTAATAGGGGATACACGACTTTTAAGAGCGTTATTAAAAAAAAAAAAAAAAAAAAAAAAAGATTTTCGGGTCGATTTTGATATTTCGTGATTACGTATAACCATTATTTTTAAGTTCTAATCACTTTAATCAATTCAAAGACAAATAATCATCAAAAGTTATAAATATGAAAAAAATAAAGTGAGGCCTTTAGGTGTAGGTGGTAAACTTGTACTAATTCATGCATCTAAGAGCTTTAGGTGTTACAACAAGCAAATGCTCTTGATTTGGGCCTTACCGGATGTCACATCACCATAACTTGTCGCCCACACGTATAGCGACAATCCAGAAACAAATCGCCGTGTCTGTAGTGACCATGGCAAAAGCAAACAATACATTGAACAGCAGACGAGTTGTATGTATCATATATATATATATATATATATATATATATATATATATATATATATATATATATATATATATATTTTTATAATTTTTTTTTGAGAAGTGAGTTAGGAAACAAATCAAGATCGTAAGATACTACTATCTAAATTATGGCTTGTACATTATCGAATTTAAGTAAATCATAGCTCGTCTATTTTTTATTTATTTATTTTTTATTTTTTTTGCTTTACCTTGATGAATGTTGGAGGTGCATTTTAAGTTTAATCTCGTAAGGTTTATAGGGTGTGGGGTATGATTTAGGTGGGTGATTATTGAATTGCATAAGTTTGTTTAAATGTTTATTAATTATGAGAAGGAATTATCATGGATGAAATTACTTGGGAAGGTCTCATTTCATTTTAAATTCAACATGCTGTTATGAGTTTTTAGAGTCTGAAAACTCTCTTTCAAATATTGTATTAATGAAATAAAAATGAAGGAAAATGTTTATGAGTAGTTAATATGATATGAAGAGACAAATTCTAGCTAAAAGTTATGGTTAGGGTATGACTTGGTTAGATTTTTTTGAAGATAAGGATCTTTGCCGTGATATCATGTGGAATGAATAACTGCCGTTATTAGACTAAACATAAACCCACTAACATTTTTATTACTTAAGTTGGGGGAATGTTTTAATGTTTTCTTGCCATCCACGTATACCTTAAGGTGACAGAAATACATTTCATATAATTGGTATTAACAATTTAATGTTACAAATATACAAATAAAAAATATGGAAAACAGTGGTGTGAAGTGTGCAGGCAAAAAGAGTTTCGATGTGGGGAAGGGTGGTGACTGATGACTAGGAGTTGATACAACAATTGGACATGTTAGACAAGTTGAATTAAGTTACAATTTATTTAGTTTAAAAAATACTATTGAAATAGGATCATTCACAAAAAAATGTGTGAATTGGCAGAAACACCTTGACCTCGAGTGCCTTTTGGCATCAACAATTGTCCACCCCGCAAGAAATAGCTCGGCAACTCTTCTGGTTTAGTGGGATACCAACTGGAGTAGGCTGGAGCCGAGACTCGAATCTTGACCTTTTATCCACAAAATCTACCCAGTGAGCCCATGGGTTTTTCGGAGGTGGGTACCAACTGAGCCAAAGCCTTTTTGCATAGTTAAAATTGAGACTTGTATTGCATGGTTCAATCCTAACTCTAGCCGAAAAGCTATTATTACAGCTGAACATTGCATGAGGTTGGAAATTTGGAATGGGTTGGTTGGCATAGAGTATTAAACATTTTCTGAGACTGTAACTTGCATGCACTGATAACATCAAATAGTTCCATGATTTTATTGTTAATTTCTCTCTAGATTACTCATCTTTTGTGTTAATATGTCAGGATATATACTCTTATTTGTTTATATTATGTTTTCAGGGCCAATATGAGCAAAGGAACGAAGAAACGCGGAAATGAAAAGTTTAATGTGAAAATAATTGAAGTATGCGGATTCTGCACTAACTACGACGTAGAAGCACCATCTACCTACGCCGTAGCACTCAACTACGAAGACTACGGCGTAGCCCAACACACAACCACGGCGTAGTAACATATCAAAGGGTTCTACGGAGTAGTCTCTCTCCACCTACGACGTAGACCTCTAAATCAAGCAGTAGAGAACTAACGTGGCCAAAGAAGAAGTTACGGTGTAGTTTCCTAGACAACTACGCTGTAGAAGGAACAACTAATGAAACTACGGCTGTAGCACTTGATCAAGCTACGGCGTAAAGAATATTAACAAAGGCTACGGTATAGCTAATCATAGAGCTATGTCGTAGCAAAGTCGGGCCTACAAAATACCAACCATAATTTCGAGTTTATTCATTCACTTTTCACCACACAGAAGTTAGGAGGAATTTAGGGAGCAAGAAGAACGAAGTTCTATCAGCATACAAGTCATTTCCAAGGAAGAATTCACACTATAATCATAAGTTTATTCTTTCATTCGAATATAACCCCCAGACGAAACGATAGAATGCATTAATTAGAAAACTTGTCATGATAATAACAAGAGTAGTAATTAGGTTAACACTGCTCCTCCCTGCTGATTTCCTTTCTTTTATTTACTTGCTTTTCGTTATTTACTTTTATTAGTTTAATTAATCATTTTAATCATAAACCCCCTTTTAAACGTGACACTAAGCTTAGATAATTTTCACATGCATAGCTCTTAGGAAGACCTCGGCTTTACCAACTAGCTATACCTCACACGACCGGGTACACTTCCCGATAATGCATTAGGTAGACCTTAGGTAAACAAGCAACTTATAAATTATAAAACCTGATCGGTAAAACCTGCATCATGCACATTCACACTCACATTTAGGGGTGAGCAAACGCACCGGATGGACCACACCGACCGACAAAACCGGCCGGACCGAGACCGGACTGACCACATTCGGTTCGGTCTCGGTCTAGGGTTTTTCATAATTTAAATCTCGGTCCGGCTTAAAAACCGGACATTTAGCCTATTTGGACCGAGACCGGACCGAGACCAGACCAAGACCGGACCTACCACATTCGGTCCGGTCTCGGTCTAGAATTTTTGCAGGATTCGGTCTCGGTCCGGTCCGGTTTTCGCCCGATGAGCACCCCACTCACATTAGATAATAATGCTATTCATGATCGCATAAAAAGTGTCAAATGTACAAAAAAAACTTTGTAGAATCGTCACAATCTCAATCATAGTAAACTACTCCCTCCGTCCTAAAATTATTTTTCACATTTGACTTTTTCGATCTATCTTTTTCAACTTTGACTTTAATTATTTTTGTATGTGTTAGGTAATATTTGATGCAAAATATATGAATGGATTGCGTTTTAAATGTATTTTCATTGATATAAATTTCTATCAAGTATTATATAACACAAACACAAATATTTTTTGTCAAAGTTTTAAAAGAAACACTTTAAAAGTCAAACATGGACAATAATTTTGAGACCAAGGTCAGTAAAAAATTTAGCCTAAGAACAAAATTAAAAGCTCATAAAAAGATGACACAAAAATCCTCTTTAAACTGTACACAGTTTTTTGTTTCGTTTTATTATTATTATTATTATTTTTTCCCGAAAACATTCTTCTGGTTAGCCGCCAAAGTGGTGTGATTTGTTTTCAGTTAGAAAATTCATATATACATGGAATAATCTCTTAAAAAAAAAAAAAAAAAAAAAAAAAAAAAAAAAAAAAAAAAAAAAAAAAAAACTGTAGCCAAGAAGAAACAAACATAACAAAAAGTTGACTTTAAAGGTCAAACATAGCTACTACAGTCTTCCAGTTTAACATTAGAGTTAACTACATTTTTTATCCTTGTGGTTTAACGGGTGTAATGATTTTGGTCCAATAGTTTGAAAAGTAACGAATCCAGTCTAGAATCCGACGACCCATAACACTTTTGGTCCAATTTTTTGTTGACTGTTAGTTTGACCAGTTAGAATGAGTGAAGTTACTAAAATACCCACGTCTTGTAATGACTAAAATAACCTCCCATTCATTCTTCCTTTTTCTAATATTATTATTATTATTATTATTATTATTATTATTAAATCACTTTCACTAACACTAACACATATCATTCACCTCACATGTACTTCCAGATCTAGCATCACAATACCATTCATTATTATTTATCATTTTTTTTTCCTCAAATTCATTTTATACAACAACAAATCCAATTCATTTTCTACAAACAAAAACCAAAATTCAAACAAATCTACCATCTTCATCTTTTTCTTCAAACTCATCAAATCAATAAAAAAAAACCCAATTCAAACAAAACTACCAGAAGTTGATAAGCAAATCAAAGCCTTTCATTTAAAACACATCCTTCAATCTTCTTAACCCAACTAATAGGTGATACCAAACACAAGACTATCATGGTTGTGATGGGTCGCCGACGGCACACTTATCAACAAACCAATATCATCACAATTGATGCGTATTGCACCAGGCTTTACCTCTCGAGGGATCTCGAGAAGCTTACAACCCCACCAGGAAGTGTACCTGATCGATGTAGTATAGTATAATGACAAGTACCGGGGGATTGATCGTTCAGCTAGGAATAGTGTCGCTAGGATTAGAAAACTTAAAGACTAGGTCTAGAGATGAGGGATGATTCTTTTTGTATTTTTTTATTTTATAAAAACAAATAAAAATCTCGGGTTTGAAGGAGTTGGGCGGAATTAGTTGCTAGTCAACTAACCCAATAACTAAAATGCAATCAAAATAAAATACTAGAAATAAAAATAAACTAAATTATACTAGAGGTGTGAGCAATATATGGGAGAATTGTGTTTACTTAGTTTTCACTACTCCCTAGATATCTTTTACAAGTTAATTACTTGTTACAGTTGCGTGGATGACGGGTTGTATTCCTTAATACCATTCATGGGGTGGCGTACTTACTTCCCCAATCCTATAAGCGCCTACTTCACTCCTATGTCGAGCCGGCTAAGAAGCTCCTAACATGGGATCACTAGAATTTGCTCATGCATTAAATACAACCAATAAAATCTAGTACACATCGGTTCATGTTTCTTAAGACGTTCAAGCATGTTACACAATAGAGATCTGCCAGTTTTCTTAAGCCTAACATTGAAATCATTCATCCATTACAACTATAAACAAGCAATCAACCTATAATTAACATCTAGGTTTCATTACATCTAAGCAAACACATGATAGATCTAGCCTAGCATGGTGAAATCAAGACAAGCATAAGATATATTCAAACAACACATAGACATATTGAATGAATTGAAAGAAGACTTATCTCAATTGAACATGAAAGGATTCAAGGGGTGAAAACGCTTGAAAATACTGTAAAATACGACCTAGGGTTTACAAAGTTCGGCCCTAGTATTCTCCACACAAGTTCCTCCTTAACGAATGAAAAATAGAAAACTATATATAGATTCTGATAGGTGACGGCGTCATGAACAAACTTCTGACGTCGTCATCTCGCCGCCAAATAATTTCTCGGACTGCCTAGATCAGGGTTTGACGCCGTCATGTGTATTCCTTGTGCAGGCCGTCACCAAAAATACTCTTGACGCCCTTGTTGTGACGCCTTCAGGTTTTCACTGGGTCGTCACGGATTTTACTCTTGACGCCATCATGATTCTCCTCTTGACGCCGTCAGGTACTGCTCTCAGCATGGAAAATAAAGTCTTTGCCGTTTTCTTCACTTTTATGCTCCAAAAACTTCCGAATTGCTTCCTTTTCCAGAATTCACTCCCAAAGTACCTAAAATCACAAAAGGAATGATTTAGGGCAATATTTGATCAAATAAATTCAATTCCGGGCTTAAATGACCCCCTAAAAGTGGTTCATTTTTCGCCTAATCATATACCCTTACACTTGAGATTTACTTGTCCTCAAGCAAATGCGCTTTTATTCTAATCAAAATACAAGTTAGGGGTCATTTAACACTAATATAAAAGTAATTACAACAAATAATCATTCCACTAAAGACAAAAGACAAGCACGGAGGTCATATACTAGCACCTCACAAATAGTATTTAGATACTCACATCTCTCGGGTGTAATAAAGTATATATCACAATATGGAAATGGAAAACATCTCTCACTACCTGTCATAGCAAAATAGATTACCATAGGCTTGGGAAAGGATCAAACCTCCACCACATGGCGTAAGCACCTAGGATAAACTATTAAATAGGTCTTTTAAAGGGTTGTAACGTAGGTGTAGGGATATGGAATATACGGTTTTGTTGGATATAGGCAGTCTTTACTGGTGGCGAGTTAACAATCTTGGTTAATTACATGTACAATATGGCGTTGCTAAGTCAAGACTAGACTCGACTTAAGCTAATAAATGAAAAATAACAAAAACATAAAACAAACCTGGAATGAAAAGGGATGGTAGTCCGTTTTTTTTTTTTTTTTTTTTTTTTTTTTTTTTTTTTTAACATACACTCTTACCCTACCATCCAAAATAATACATCATAGGGAATGAACATTCCCCTTACACTTGAATTTTTACATACTTTACAATAAACTAATCTAATGACTCGAATTAAGAAAATCAAAACACTTGGAGTACTTTTAAGATTAACGCACATATGGGGGTAATATATGATGTTCTTCCCCGTTACTCCATAAAAGAAGTACTTTACCCATGAGTCCCAATCGTCCCAAAATAATATGTACAAGGATATGACTCGACTTAGCAACCATGTAATCAATTAGATAGTTAACTTAGGGTTTAAACAAATAACAATAATGCACTAAAGATGAGTGCATACACGGAAGGCTAAGGCGATTTAGGTGTACATTTAAGTGGGGTGTAACAAATTCTTCTTTTAAGTAAGATGCTTAAAGTTAGAAACGAAAAGATAGGCTCGGAGGGGTGTACTAGGGGTTTCGTGTACTAAAAATAAGTACAACGCTAAGGGTGTGGGAAAAATTAGTTGACTTAACTAGCCAAGTAATATGACTTAAATGGTCAAGTAATTATGATACGGGTTTAACACAAGGGTGATCCTAATGCCTCTTATCATGTAGTAAATCCTACTACACGAATGTAGTCTCACTAGCGGTCTCGGGATGCATCACTAACGCAAGTTCTAGAATCTAAATGCTACCGGTATACTCATAAGCACTAATAGTGAATGCTTTTCCTATTAAATCTAAAGGCGAACCTCACATATTTGGGTGGAAAATTTTTCTGAATGGTACGGTTTTGTGCTAGTCATACAATCTCCTATCCATGAGACGCTTGCTATGGCTAAAGTTTCACTCCTAAATGTTGTAAAAAAATTTAAATTTGGCGCTAAAATTTCACTAACAAGTATTTCTCATAGTTTTATTACACATCTACCGTCAAACAAACAAACTCAAGCGAAAGTGTATTTGTAAGGTATCATCATTTTACCCTCCCCTTACACTTAGGATGAACGTTGTCCCCAATGTTCAAGTAAAGAATGTAAAAGTGAAATAAGTAAAACGAATGAAATCAAATACTCCCCTGATTCGCTCGGTATGGATAATAAGGTGGCCAGGTTAGATCTTCCTCCAAGAAAATGAACAATCAAAGCTTCCCTTCCAGAATATAAATCATCTTCTTGTCATACATAACCTGTAAAACCTGAGAAAACAGACAAGGCAACCTCGCATAAAATCGGCGGCAATCTACCTATGCTAAAAAAACCTAGAAAACAAAATAAAATATAATGCTTGTGGAATGATGTTTGCAGATTTCCTGGAGATTATAAAACTAAAGATTTAACAAAAACTTTAAGACTCCGTTAAAAAACAAAACTGGTAAAATTTTCAGAATTTTACACATGACGCCGTCAAGAGTAAACTCGTGACGCCGTCAGAAGTGACCTGCAGAAATTCTTATGTTAAGTTTCCGGAAAATTTCTGGAAAAACTTTGTCCTACTTCCTGGAAAATCATGCAAAACATCATTATGACTCGATACAAGCATTTGGCTCTAACAAGTACGAATATACATGTTCACTTAATATTGTGGAGAATCATGATTTGTTTTTGTTTCTTAAAAATATATTTGGGGTTTCCCTTTACACTTATCTTTTGCAAAAATACCTTTGGATGAAGTTAAGACTAAGCCAAACAACAAAGTAAAGTATCTTCACCATTTTAGTTTTGAAACATGATCTACCAACAATAAAAATAAAGCATGCATACGGAAGCAAATAACAAACAAACAAAAATAAAAATCGTACAAAACATGGGTTGCCTCCCAAGAAGCGCTTGTTTTTGTTCGAGTCACGAGCCTGACTCTACCCTTATTTAACGAAAATAGGGGAGGTTTTCCCTACACTTAGGATTAAGTGTGGGTGGAAGTAGCGATACACACCCTTAGGGTGAAAATATGCCATGTGAGGTAAGAGTGGTGGATGAATTATATGCTCAAAGGGGTGTGCTCCTATCATCATAACCTTACCTAATTCAATTGGGTTAATGGGTGGATTAATATTTTCTCCAAGAAAAGGATCATTTTCAATCAACTTCAAGAGATTACAAGTTGGGGATCCATCTTGACCTAATAAACCCGGTTTAAACCCATAATGTTTCTTGTGATCAATCACAAATGGGTGATGTAAGCATGTAAGGTCATTTTCCGCTCCTGTGTGAGCTTCCTCTCTACAAGGCTTAGAGTCTACTACCTTTATCCCAAGACTACCCGAACTATATGGTTTTATGGGTGGATCGGGACCTTTTTCAATTCCTAAATTCACATCTAAAGATGGAAGATTAGGTAACAGCTTTGGTTGAGGCTCCGGTTCATCAAAACTAGGAACTTCCTTAGAACTAAAAGAAAGGTCATCACTACAAGTGTTAAAACCTATATTCTCTAGTTGTGCTTGATCCAAGGGTTCTACCTCTATTTGGGTTCCTATAGTTTCTTCTACTTCTTCCGGGTAAGTCACGGGTGGTATGTGTGGCTCATGTTATTTACTTCATCATTCCTTGTGTCAAAATCACCTATATCCTCAACATGTGCTTTATTATAATCTAACCCTAACATTTTCCAAAGTATCTCACGTGCTTCCCTAGGCATATCAACTTCTATGTCCGAATCATAAGGATCATCCTCAATATTCTGACTGCTATATACAAATTGCCCAAAAGATTCATCATCTGTTTCTTGAGATTCATCATCATTGATCATAAAACCTAGGTCTTTTTTATCAATGTGATCATGTTCGGCTACATTCTCCATCACATCAAGGTCACCTATGTGCTCAGCTTGTATTGCGTTGAAATCAAACCACTTCGTGCACCCAGTTATCTCATCTATATGCTTATCCCCAAACAATCTTCTTGCTTGTTCCCTTAAACTTGCTATCAATTGATTCGTAACAACGTTTGTTGGGTTGTCCATTTTTTGGCAAGTATGGCACAATTCTCTATGGTTTCCCATGCTTCATTAACACTTAATCCCCAAAGGTCCCCATCTGCGGCATGGTCAATGTCCATTTTGGTATAGTGGTCGACACGATAGTAAAATATTTCAATTTGGGACCACATATCGAAATTATGATGAGGGACTTTTCGGAGTAAATATTTAAAACGAGCCCATGCATCATAGATAGGTTTATCCTCATGTTGTTTAAACATCAAGATGTCATTTGGAGTGGGTGAATTTCGTGGTTGGTAGTATGGTGGATTCACGTTCTCCATAATGGCTAACGGAATAGTCAATGGAAAGGTTTTTACAAACAAAGACACAAAGAAAAGATAGACTAAAGAAAACCTAAAAATAAAAATAAAATCTTGCTAGAAAGGAATCTAGCAAGTAGACCTAATAAAAAGAAATTCTAACCTAGACAATAACTATTCCCCGGGCTGCGGTGCCAAAAACTTGATGCGTAGGGATTGCACCAGGCTTTACCTCTCGAGGGATCTCGAGAAGCTTACAACCCCCACCAGGCAGTGTACCTGATCGATGTAGTATATTATAATGACAAGTACCGGAGGATTGATCATTCAACTAGGAATAGTGTCGTTAGGATTAGAAAACTTAAAGATTAGGTCTAGAGATGAGGGATGATTCTTTTTGTATTTTTATATTTTATAAAAACAAATAAAAATCTCGGGTTTGAAGGAGTTGGGCGGAATTAGTTGCTAGTCAACTAACCCAATAACTAAAATGCAATCAAAATAAAATACTAGAAATGAAAATAAACTAAATTATACTAGAGGTGTGAGCAATATATGGGAGAATTGTGTTTACTTAGATTTCACTACTCCCTAGATATCTTTTACAAGTTAATTACTTGTTACAGTTACGTGAATGACGGGTTGTATTCCTTAATACCATTCATGGGGTGGCGTACTTACTTCCCCAATACTATAAGCGCCTACTTCACTCCTATGTCGAGCCGGCTAAGAAGCTCCTAACACTAGAAATGAAAATAAACTAAATTATACTAGAGGTGTGAGCAATATATGGGAGAATTGTGTTTACTTAGATTTCACTACTCCCCAGATATCTTTTACAAGTTAATTACTTGTTACAGTTGCGTGAATGACGGGTTGTATTCCTTAATACCATTCATGGGGTGGCGTACTTACTTCCCCAATACTATAAGCGCCTACTTCACTCCTATGTCGAGCCGGCTAAGAAGCTCCTAACATGGGATCACTAGAATTTGCTCATGCATTAAATACAACCAATAAAACCTAGTACACATCGGTTCATGTTTCTTAAGACGTTCAAGCATGTTACACAATAGAGATCTGCCAGTTTTCTTAAGCCTAACATTGAAATCATTCATCCATTACAACTATAAACAAGCAATCAACCTATAATTAACATCTAGGTTTCATTACATCTAAGCAAACGCATGATAGATCTAGCCTGGCATGTTGAAATCAAGACAAGCATAAGATATATTCAAACAACACATAGACATATTGAATGAATTGAAAGAAGACTTATCTCAATTGAACATGAAAGGATTCAAGGGGTGAAAACGCTTGAAAATACTGTAAAATACGACCTAGGGTTTACAAAGTTCGGCCCTAATATTCTCCACACAAGTTCCTCCTTAATGAATGAAAAATAGAAAACTATATATAGATTCTGATAGGTGACGGCGTCAAGAACAAACTTCTGTCGCCGTCATCTCGCCGTCAAATAATTTCTCGGACTGCCTAGATTTGGGTTTGACGCCGTCATGTGTATTCCTTGTGCAGGCCGTCACCAAAAATACTCTTGACGCCCTTGTTGTGACGCCTTCAGGTTTTCACTGGGTCATCACGGATTTTACTCTTGACGCCATCATGATTCTCCTCTTGACGCCGTCAGGTACTGTTCTCAGCATGGAAAATTTAGTCTTTGCCGTTTTCTTCACTTTTATGCTCCAAAAATGTCCGAATTGCTTCCTTTTCCAGAATTCACTCCCAAAGTACCTAAAATCACAAAAGGAACGATTTGGGGCAATATTTGATCAAATAAATTCAATTCCAGGGCTTAAATGACCCCCTAAAAGTGGTTCATTTTTCGCTTCATCAACAATCAACAAAATCCCATCCCGTTCAACAAAAAAAAAAAAAAAAAAAAAAAAAAAAAACCCTGCTCATTTTTCTGTAAACAAAAAAACCCATCTCGTTCAACCAACAAAAACTTTACTGATTTTTCTTCGACTTATTAACATATACAAAAAAATATAATCAAAAAAAATATAAAAATAAAAATAAAATAATCAAAAATCAAAAATTAAAACCCAAACATACACTCGAAGCTACCACTAAATCTGGTGGTGGCGGTGCCCGAGGTGGTGGGCGTCGGGCGGATGGTGTTTGCTAGTGGGTTGGTGGTGAGGATGGAGGGTTGATGGTGAGGATGGTGTTTGGTAGTGGGTTGGTGGTGAGGATGGTGTGTGGTGGTGAGTAAGGTGGTTGAAGGCAAGAATCCGGTAATGGTGGTCGGAGGTCGTAGTGGTCGGCTGGTTGGTGAAGAGGGTGTGTTTTAGTTTTGTTTGTGTATGAAGAAAATAGATAAGGTGTGTGGGGTATGGAATAACCTTTAAATATATATCACAAAGTTTATAAAAAAAAAGACAAAAATACACCGTTGGTCCCTAAACTTTCCACAAACCGTCGCCATGGCCCTTAACTTTTCAAAATAGTCTCCTGGTATCCAAAACATGGGAATTAGAGGCCGAATGCGTCCCTTGACCACTTTTGTCTTGGTCAACGCTTAAGTTTTGGTATATTCGCAAGGGCATAATAGGCAAACTACATTTTCAACAAACTATGGTTAAATCAACCAAGAGTGATAGTTTAGGGAGCAACTAAGAACTATGGTTTGTGGAACTTGAGCCTATCTTTTCTAATACGCTAGGTATAACTCGCGCGAAACCAATTAACCCACAAACCAAACATATTTACACACCATAATAACACACACCCTTATCCAGACACCCATTTCGAGAAGTCAAAGACCCAACTAAAATTCCAACATTACAATGTCTTTTGGAAACAATGTGATCACTGATATGGCAGATTATATTAGCAACATGCCATATAATGTGACCACTAATATTATGAACCGATTGCCACTAAAAGATGCGGTAAGGACCGGTAGTTTAGCCAGAAGCTAGAGGTTTAAGTGGACTTTGCTGACCGATGTCATAGTTGATGAGGATTTGTTTTACTATTTAACAAATACCTGTGATGGGAGGCATATTACTAGGCTTTTACTTCAGCTTATTGGGCCAGTAAGAAGGTTTGTGTTTTCCATAGAGGCCAAAACGCTATTTGGGCACGACGACTTGCATTATGAAGACACTCATGACTGGCTTTTATTTATGGGTCGGGTTGGAGTTGAGGAGGTCACAATTCAAAACTTGTATGCTGATCCAGTTACTTTGCCAACCCAACTTTACAATCGTCAAGAGTTGACATTTCTAAAACTTCATTGTTGCACTTTTCCCACTATGATAAGTTTTAGGGGTTTTTCAAAGCTACTCAACTTAGAATTATGTAATGTCAATTTTCATAGTGGTACAGTTTGGGACTTAGTTGCTGGTTGTCCCTTGCTTGAGTCTCTAAAATTGGATCGTTGTAGTACAAACGAAATGAGACTATGGGATATTGCAATTCTGAGGAATTTGAAGACATTAAATTTGTCATTTGGTATTTGGAACCATCCTATCACAATAACAACTTCCAATATCTTTCAGTTGTCAAATGTTCCTAAACTTGAGACCCTTACCATGGATTTTGAATACTGCAATGTAAGACCTATTCTTCGCGTTTTCTACTTCAACTTATATAATGTTAAAGTAATTTCTAACATTGATGCAATGTTATCATTGAAACTAAAGAAAATTCGTCCTTTTATAGTTGTTGGAAGAAGGTACATCCTGGATGAGTGATCGTGTGGCCTTTCTATCCCTCAAGACTATTGAGATATACGGGGTTGATTTTGGTAATAAGGCAATGGTTTCATTGATCGTTAAAATGATTCGTGGGTCTCCAAATATGTAAAGGCTAGTAACCAAGGTAAGTGGAATGCATATGTGATAAGGCGAAAAATGATCCGTTTTTAGGGGGTCATTTAAGCCCGAATTCGTATTTATTTGATCAAATATTGCCCTAAATCGTTCCTTTTGTGATTTTAGGTACATTTGGAGTGAATTCTAGAAAAGGAATCATTTTGGACGTTTTTGAAGCATAAAAGTGAAGAAAACGGCAAAGTCTTAATTTTCCTTGCTGGGAACAGTACCTGACGACGTCAAGAGCATTCAGATGACGGTGTCAAGAGCAAAAGTGGTGACGGTCCAGTAGATATATGACGGCGTCAAAGCATGGCCGTCAAGAGTAAAAGTGGTGATGGCCCAGAGCAACATTACACATGACGGCGTCAGACTTGGATCTAGGTAATCCGATTTCACTATGGGCAGCGAGTTGACGGCGTCAGACATTTCTTCTTGACGCCGTCACTTTGTATAATCTATATATTTTTTTCAATTTTCATTCATAAGTGTGTTGGAATTTTAGGGGAAACCCTAGCATGACTTTTACTGCTTTTTCAAGGGTTTTTACCATTTGAAACCTTTCATGCTTAATTGAGATAAGTATCCTTTCAGTTCATTCAATATGTCTATGTGTTGTTTGAATATATCTTACGCTTGTCTTGATTTTAACATGCTAGGCTAGATTTCTTGTGTGTTTGCTTAGATGTAGCCAAACCTAGATGTTGATTATGGGTTGATTGTTTGTTTATAGTTGTTACGGATGAATGATTTCGATGTTAGGCTTAAGAAAACTGGCAGACTTCCATAGGTAACATGCTTGAACGTCTTAAGAAACATGAACCAATGCGTACTAGGTTATTATGGTTGTATTTAATGCATTAGCGAATTCTAATGATCCCATGTTAGGAGCTTCTTGCAGGCTCGACATAGGAGTGAAGTAGGAGCTTATAGAGTTAGGGAAGTACGTGCGCCACCCCATGAATGGTATTAAGGAATATAACCCGTCATCCACGCAACTGTAACAAACTATCAACCTGTAAAAGATATCTAGGGAGTAACGAAACCTAAGTAAACACAACTTTACCCATTATTGTTCACACCACATTAGTAATTAGCTTTATTTTCATTTTTGTTATTTTATTTTGATTGCATCTTAGTTATTGGGTTAGTTGATTAGCAACTAATTCCGCCCACTCTTCTAAAAAAAACCGAGATTTTATTTGCTTTTATAAAAATATAAAAATACAAAAAGAATCATCCCTCACCTCTAGACCTAGTTTTTAGGCTTTCTAATCCTAGTGACACTATTCCTGAGTTGAACAATCAATCCCCCGGTACTTGTCACTATACTATACTACATTGATCAGGTACATTGCCTGGTGGGGGTTGTAAGCTTCTCGAGATCCCTCGAGAGGTAAAACCTGGTGCAATTCCCACGCATCAAGTTTTTGGCGCCGCAGCCCGGGGAATAGTTATTGTCTAGGTTAGGATTTCTTTTTATTAGGTCTACTTGCTAGATTCCTTTCTAGTAAGATTTTATTTTTATTTTTAGGTTTTCTTTAGTCTATCTTATTTCTTCATGTCTTTGTTCGTAATCTTTACCATCCGACATCATGGAAGGTGGTAACATCTTTGAACCCATCAACCCACGAATTCAAAACCATCCATAAAACCCACCACTAGCAAACCAACCTCCTAGGCCCCGAACCTTAGGAGAGTATTCCCGTCCTAGCCACCAAGGCTATCGAAACACCATTGAGCTCACCCAAGGAGCCAATCTGTCCCCCTTGCGATCCGACACCATCCGGTTGGTGCAAAGTGGATGTGCATTTCATGGACTTCGTTCCGAAGATCCTAATCAACATCTCAAGGATTTCCTTAAAATCATAGATTCTATAGACCTTGATGTTACAACTAGAGAGTCAACCCGATTACGCCTATTCCAATTCTCTCTATGTGATCAAGCTAGTTAATGGCTTGAATGTTTACCCGCGGGATCCATCACCTCATGGGATGATCTCACCACTCGTTTCCTTGCTCAATTTTTCCTACCGGGGAGAACTACCAAGCTTAGAAATGATATCTTGATGTTCCAACAACGTCAAGGTGAAACTCTATATGAAGCATGGACTCGTTTCAAGGACTTACTCCAAAAAGTCTCTCATCATGACATAGATCTTTGGCTCCAAGTCCAAATCTTCTATGACCATATCGATCTCTCCACAAGGCGAACCATTGACCAATCGGCCGGTGGCAAGCTACGTGATCTAAGTGCGGAAGAATCATGGGAACTCATAGAAGATCTTGCTCTCTATGACAACGAAAGTTGGAATGATCCCCGTGATTTAAACAAAACGGTCAAGGCAATATCTTTGCCTTCGAACAATTCTAGCACTCCCGACCGTAGGATCATGGAACTTGAGGACCAAGTCAAGTTTCTTATGAAATCTTACGAAGCTCCTAAGCCTTCAAACCAAGTGAACAAAATCAATTCTTCATGCAAATTATGTAGTGGTCCCCATGACACTCGTGATTGCGTGGAACTCCCCAGAACAGCTTTTGCGGACTACGCATCTTTGCGTACCGACGAAGAGGGAGGAAAGTGGTACACTTTCAAACCCGAGCCAAACCCTTACGGTGATTCCTACAACTCTTCTTGGAAAAATCACCCGAACCTTAGGTGGAAGCAAAACTAAAACATGCCCCAAAATAATTCGTCCAACCCACCTAATCGTTACCAACCCAACGGTCCACCATCCAACCGTACTTTCAACAATAATCCTTCCAACAACTATGGTAGTACCAACAATCTTGAAGGATTGATGTCCAAGTTTATGGCATCTCAAGAAGCTTGCATAGCTAGGTTTGAAACTGAATTCAACCAACAACAAACGGAGATGACCAATAAGATTGACAACTTGTTAAAAGCCCTCAACAACCAAGTGTTAACTACACCTAGAATGAACACTAGGGACACCAATAGCGGAATCCAAACTAAGGACCCCTCGTCATCCAAACACGTCCACTTTGTCAATGTTGTCACCATTAAGCCAAAAGATGAAGATATAGAAGAAAGTGACAAGGATGAAGTTGGAAGAGAAACCGAGACTAGGGAGGAAATTAAGGAAGTTGAGGTTAATAAGGGAGAAAAGTTAGAGGAAGTAGAGAACGTAGAAGAGTACTTTGATAAGTTGCCCACCAAGGAAGAACGGGAATATCACAAGGATTTATTCGATGATCCCGAGACACCATATAACCTTGGTTCACCCCTTATTAAAGTAGGTGATCCCTCTAACATCAACATACCATGCAACATTGGGCATTTACATGTGTGGAAAGCTTACATCGATCTTAGGTCTCCCATAAACATCATGACTAGGACTTATTATAATTGGTAATGAAGAAGAAACTTGATTATAGGATGATGCCCCGTAAGAATTTGATTAGTAATTTTGTTGGAAGAGTGAAGGGATTGAATGTAATTGTTGGAAACTTCACTTATGTGACCGACTTTGTGATAGTGGAGGATACTCGACCGGTAATAGATGATTGCCTAAGTCAAGTAGTATTCGGAAAACCGTTTGTTGAGGCATCTAAGATGAGTATGATCCGACCTTAGGGATAGTTAGATTCAAGGAAGAGAATGATGAGATTGCTTACCAAATGCCCTATAAGATTGAACAATACCGCCTCCTATCAAACATAGAAAAGGAGCACAAGCAAGCGGTTTACTATAGGAATGATGAGGATAGACGTAGAGGAGTAGAATATGTTATGAATAGAATACTTGGTTTCTACAAAGAATGCTTGCAACTAGGTCCGGAATACAAAACAAATAGTAGAGATGACCTAGAAAATGAGACCAACAACGAGGTCACGTAATTGCCCATGACCTTGAGTCTAGCTACAAGACTCGTAAATAAAGAAAAGCGCTTCTTGGGAGGCAACCAATGTTTTGTGTGATTTTTATTTGTTTGATTGTTATTTGTTTCCGTATGCATGCTTTATTTGTATTGTTGGTAGATCATGTTTCAAATAAACTTGTGAAAATGCTTTATTTTGTTTTTAACTTCGTCTTAATTACATATAAAGGTATTTCGCAAATGATAAGTGTAAGGGGAAACCCCAAATGTGTTTTTAAGAAACAAAATTGATCATGATTCTCCACAATATTAAATGAACATGTGTATTCGTATTTGTTAGAGTCAAATGCTTGTATCGAGTCATAATGATGTTTTGCAGGATTTTCTAGGAAGTAGGACATAAGTTTTTTCAGAAATTTTCCGGAAACTTAACGTAAAGATTTCTGCAGATCACTTCTGACGGCGTCATGAGTTTACTCTTGACGGCGTCATGTGTAAAATTCTGGAGATTTTGCTAGTTTTGTTTTTCTAACGGAGTCTTAAAGTTTTTGTTAATTCTTTGTTTGTTTTCTCAGGTTTAACAGGTTACATATGACAAGAAGATGAGTTATTTTTCTGGAAGGGAAGCTTTGATTGTTCATTTTCTTGGAGGAAGATATAACCGTGTTAACACTATATCCACAACTGAACGAATCAGGGGAGTTTTTGATTTCATTCTTTTACCTATTTCACTTTTACATTCTTTAATTGAATATTGGGGACAATGTTCATCCTAAGTGTAAGGGGAGGGTAAATGATGATAGCTTATAGTATACACTTGCACTAGAGTTTGTTTGATGGTAGGTGTGTAATAAAACTAAGAGAAATACTTGTTAGTGTAATTTTAGCGCCAAATTTAAAATTTTTTACAACATTTAGGAGTGAAACTTTAGCCTTAGCAAGCGTCTCATGGATAGGAGGTTGTATGACTAGCACAAAACCGTACCACTTAAAAAAAAATTTCCACCCAAATATGTGAGGTTCGCCTTTAGATTTGATAGGAAAAGCATTTATTATTAGTGCTTATGTGTGTACCGGTAGCATTTAGATTCTAGAACTTGCGTTAGTGATGCATCCCGAGACTGCTAGTGAGACTACATTCGTGTAGTAGGATTTACTACATGATAAGAGGCATTAGGATCACCCTTGTGTTAAACCCGTATCATAATTACTTGACCATTTAAGTCATATTACTTGGCTAGTAAAGTCAATTAATTTTTCCCACACCTTAGCGTTGTACTCATTTTTAGTACACGAAACCCCTAGTACACCCTTCCGAGCCTATATTTTCGTTTCTAACTTTAAGCATCTTACTTAAAGGAAGAATTTGTTACAACCCACTTAAATGTACACCCAAATTGCCTTAGCGTTCCGTGTATGCACTCATCTTTAGTGCATTATTGTTTCATGTTTAAATCCTTAAGTTAATTATCTAATTGATTACATGGTTGCTAAGTCGAGTCATATCCTTGTACATATTGTTTTGGGACGATTGGGACTCATGGGTAAAGTACTAATGTTATGGAGTAATGGGTAAGAACATCATAGTATTACCCCCCATATGTACGTTAATCTTAAAAGTACTCCAAGTGTTTTGATTATCCTAATTCGAGTCATTAGATTAGTTTATTGTAAAGTATGTAAAGATTCAAGTGTAAGAGAAATGTACATTCCCTATGATGTATTATTTTGGGTGGTAGGTGATTCGTGTGAAAACCAATTATATAATATATAGTATAGTATCGAAGTGATCCGCGAAAAATACGGATCACCTGAGTCGTTTCCCAACGAAGGCGAATGGAATCGAGAATATCGATTCGTGAAATCATGAATTGAAAAGTGAGAAAATGAAAATAGCAATCAATATATTCAAGTAATCACAAACACTATGAATCATGCAAAGAGTACAAGCTAATTATGCACCAAAGTGAAAAACGTAAAAACGGAAATGCAACCGCAAATTTAAAACGTAACGTTTATTAAAAATTGATCCTACAAACTTGAAAATATTTTCTAAAAATCTTAAACTAATAAAAAGAATTTTAAGAAAAAGAAAAATATTTTTTTGATTTTTTATTTATTTTCTAGAATTTCTTTTCTATTTTTGGAATTTAAAATGAATTAAAAATAAAGAAAAATAGAAAATTAAAGTGGAAAAATGAAAATTTACTTCTAAAAATTCTAAAATAATATAAAATAATTTATAAAAATATTTTTGTATTTTTCAAAGCTTTTTCTGATTTTTATAGATTTTTGGTAATTAAAAATGATTTAAAAATGATTTATATTGAAGAAATATTAAGAAAAATAGTAAAATAACTTGGAAAAATATGAAACAATTCCAGAAAATCAAAAATAATATGGAAATGTTGCAAAAAATTTTTGGATTAAAAATAATAAGCAGAAGAGCTTATTCAGGCTTAAACAGCTTATGGCAAGTGCTTATATATAAGCATTTGCCACAAAACTGAACCAAACTTTTCACACAAATGTAAAATGCCACAAATGACTCAGAAATGCTCAGATATAATGAAATCAAACTCATAAACAGTAAATGCAAGCAATTAAGCAGTTTGAGATAAGCTACAATAATAAGCAGAATGCAACAAGGATAAGTCAGGAGCTCAAAAAACAATTTAATCTACTGAAACTCAACCAATGTAACACAAAAATGACTAATAAGCACAAGTTCAAGCACAATAGAGCACTAGCAGCCCTAAGCTCCAATACAGAAATAGGCAATAAACTCCTATCTAGCAGGGCCAAAAAGCAGTATCTAATAAGCTGAAAACTATAAGCAATTGGGGGCAAGTGATTTACTACACTACTGAGAGTCTAAACTAGCAATTACTTTAATATAAACTAACAAAAGCTACTCTAAACTAATCCTAATTCAGCAGCAGTTAACAACAAAGTTAATGCACAGTTGACTTTTTAAGCTCTTATTACCTTGACCAAACCCAATTTCAACTGCTCAATTCTTCTCCTAGATGTGTTATTAAGCTACTAAATCCCTTGATTACCCTACATGAACTCTAAATCTACAATAATAAAGGAATCAAATATGCTCAGAACATACTATAGAACACAGACTTGGATTATCACTTCCTTTTGACTTTTGATGTTTAAATGACTAAAATTATGACTAAGTTAACCAATATGGAACTATTGCAGTCTAGCAAGACAGAAATCACAACAAGATAATAACAAGAATATAGCAAAACTAAGTTAACCCAAACACTCCTGTAACTATTATTTAAACTACATCTAACTGAGATAGACAACTAATCTTGATTACAATGATTAACAGTTATCAAAATGCTATTATAAAGTTCATTTGCACAATTATAATCAACTAATACCAGCTGAAACTACGTTACACAGATCCTTCATTAACCAAATAGTTCAATGCTAAAAATAACAAAAGCAGCTACAAATATTCAAACTAAATCATACACTAAGCTAAATGAACACTGAAAGAAGCTGAAATTCCAGTTAAAACTACTAATGACAATCAAACTACAGAATCAATCAGATACTAAGTTGCACTCAAATACTCAAAATGACAGATAATCAAGTATAGCTACACTACACAGATGCTAACTAAGACAGATAGAACAAAGATCAAATAAGCACAAACTATATCAATCACTTAAACTAATTACTAACTGATGTAATGAAACAATAACAACAACTACAGTAACAAGATTAACTAATGATGCAAAGAATTAGAATGATAATCATAAATCAAAACAAACTTACAAAGTTCTACCCCCTCAGCTAGAACAGAGGGGGATCACTACGCTTGCCTGTCTTTTGACAGGCTGAGTGCTTCCATATCCCACTCAAACTTGTCCAATTCACCACTAATCACCACAAATCTCAATAATTGACCAAAGTTTGACCAAATGAAATTTAACCAAAGATTATGATGGACTAAATCAACCAACTCTCCAAAGATTAGAAAAACTACTGATAAGCTGTATATAAGCTTCTGAAAAACTTTAATGAAAGGTGAATGAAATCAAATCTATTTTTATATTTTTCTAATTTCTATCTTAAATGAAAACTTTGAACAATATAAAAGAAACTGAATTCAAATGTAAAGTAAAATGAACTGAGATTGAATGAAAAGATAGAGATAAGATCTAAACAATAAATTTCAAACAACAATTAACTAAATTGAATTAAAAAGGAAATGCATTCATTGAAAATAGAAGTATTACAATTTGAAAGTAAACTACAAGCTGAGTTTAAAAAATGGCAGAGCTTCGCTATTCGAAACTCCACACTAAAACTAGCTATCTAACCCTCTATTTATAGTGGAAGTGAGGAGAGGAGCTCACGGATTGCCATGTTGGCAATCCGTGTGAGGTTGTGTTTGTTGATAGCCTCTGAGAACCCTTGATCTTCGTCTAATCATTTCCCACTTCATGAGAGCCCTTGGATCATGAATTATGACGCGTCTCTACCTATAGTAGCTTGCCACGTACACCATTCGTGTGCTTGTTTGAGTTTCTGACATTCTGACACATCTGACAGCCTTCTAGATGTATTTAATTTGACCAATCTACCCTTAATGATGGTTAATTTTGGAGCGGGGTAATTAGGGTTCTTCAATGAATAGTGTTTTTCTGGGTATGGGGTAAAAAGGGGTGGAGGGAAAATGGTACGGGTAAATGAGTTTTATTTGTTTTGACTATGGGGTTGACTGTAAATATGGAGTGGTGTTTGACCGAGAGGTGTATGGGCCGGGTCAAGGGTTTGGTTTTGGTATTTTGGGCTTGTACAACTCATGGACTTGGATAAGGCTTTTGAAATTATATACATTGGACCAGGTTTGTGATTGGATTTCAGATTTTTGGTAATAAAATTACAAGGACCAATTTTGTATTTAACTAAAATCCAAGGGCTGATCATGTAATAATTCCATAGTAAGATCCAAGGGCTTAACTTGACAAAGTATGATTCTTCAAGGATTATTTTTGACAATTCAAGCTCAAATATGAAAAATGCTTTCCCGGCTCCGGCTTTTTACGCTCTTTCCATTCCCGTGCTCGTGTTTGCTGTTTTTGTCCACTTTTGTCCATATTCACAATATCTGTACCTACATTCACATAAACACAAAGTATTTGGCATTTTAAGGTTGGCTTTTGGTCGTTTTGGTTCGTTATTTAGTAAAGAAAATGTGTGTAAATTAATACACACCAGTAGGGTAAGAGTGTATGCACAAAAAAAAAAAAAAAAAAAAAAAAAAAAGTCGAAAAAAATTGAAAAAAGAAAAAAAAAATTAGGAAAAGAAAAGAGAAAAACATACGGACTACCATCCCATTTCATTCTATGTTTCTTTTATGTTTTCGTTATTTTTCATTTATTAGCTTAAGTCGAGTCTAGTCTTGGCTTAGCAACGCCATATTGTACATGTAATTAACCAAGATGATTAACTCGTCACCAGTAAAGATTGCCTTTATCCAACACAACCGTGTATTTCATATCCCTACAATTAATGTTATAACCTTTTAAAAGACCTCTTTGATAGTTTATCCTAGGTGCTTACGCCATGTGGTAGAGGTTTGATCCTTTCCCAAGCCTATGGTAATCTATTTTGCTATGACAGGTAGCGAGAGATGTTTTCCATTTCCATATTGTGATATATATTTTATTATACCTGAAAGATGTGAGTATCTAAACACTATCTGTGAGGTGCTAGTGTATGACCTCCGTGCTTGTCTTTGGTCTTTAGTGGAACGATTATTTATTGTAATTACTTTTATATTAGTGTTAAATGACCCCTAACTTGTATTTTTATTAGAATAAAAGCACATTTGCTTGAGGACAAGCAAATCTCAAGTGTAAGGGTATATGATAAGGTGAAAAATGATCCGTTTTTAGGGGGTCATTTAAGCCCGAATTCGCATTTATTTGATCAAATATTTCCCTAAATCGTTCCTTTTGTGATTTTAGGTACTTTTGGAGTGAATTCTGAAAAAGGAAGCATTTTGGATGTTTTCGGAGCATAAAAGTGAAGAAAACGACAAAGTCTTAATTTTCTTTGCTGGGAACAGTACCTGACGGCGTCAAGAGCATTCAGATGACAACGTCAAGAGCAAAAGTGGTGACGGTCCAGTAGATATATGACGGCGTCAAAGCATGGCCGTCAAGAGTAAAAGTGGTGACGGCCTAGAGCAACATTACACATGACAGCGTCAGACTTCGATCTAGACAATCCGATTTCACTATGGGCGGCGAGTTGATGGCGTCAGACATTTATTCTTGACGCCGTCACCTTGTATAATCTATATATAGTTTTGAAATTTTCATTCATAAGTGTGTTGGAATTTAATTGGAACCCTAGCACGACTTTTACTGCTTTTTCAAAGGTTTTTACCCTTTGAAACCTTTCATGCTTAATTGAGATAAGTATCCTTTCAATTCATTCAATATGTCTATGTGTTGTTTGAATATATCTTACGCTTGTCTTGATTTTAACATGCTAGGCTAGATTTCTTGTGTGTTTGCTTAGATGTAGCCAAACCTAGATGTTGATTATGGGTTGATTGTTTGTTTATAGTTGTTACGGATGAATGATTTCGATGTTAGGCTTAAGAAAACTGGCAGACTTCCATAGGTAACATGCTTGAACGTCTTAAGAAACATGAACCAATGCGTACTAGGTTATTATGGTTGTATTTAATGCATGAGCGAATTCTAATGATCCCATGTTAGGAGCTTATTGCAGGCTCGACATATGAGTGAAGTAGGAGCTTATAGAGTTGGGGAAGTACGTGCGCCACCCCACGAATGGTATTAAGGAATATAACCTGTCATCCACGCAACTGTATCAAACTATCAACCTTTAAAAGATATCTAGGGAGTAATGAAACATAAGTAAACACAACTTTACCCATTATTGTTCACACCACATTAGTAATTAGCTTTATTTTCATTTTTGTTATTTTATTTTGATTGCATCTTAGTTATTGGGTTAGTTGATTAGCAACTAATTCCGCCCACTCTTCTAAAAAAAACCGAGATTTTATTTGCTATTATAAAAATATAAAAATACAAAAATAATCATCCCTCACATCTAGACCTAGTTTTTAGGCTTTCTAATCCTAGCGACACTATTCCTGAGTTGAACGATCAATCCCCCGGTACTTGTCACTATACTATACTACATCGATCAGGTACACTGCCTGGTGGGGGTTGTAAGCTTCTTGAGATCCCTCGAGAGGTAAAACCTGGTGCAATTCTCACGCATCAATATGTATGAAAGACATCCTATTAAATTCCAATGGTTGTGCATATGAATATTTCTCTCATTTTGCAGGCCTTATACACGTTTACTTATGTACCTTTGGAGATTGATTCATTTGATGTGACCATGGGGCAGCTTCAAACTGTGGTGTTTCATTCTTTCCCTATAACAAAGAATGAAATAGCCATAATACGGTTGATACTTGCATGTTCCCCTTACTGAAGAAAATTTATATCGTTGACTGCAATTTGACTACTGATGAGAATGAAAACATCAGGTTGAACTGGGATTTGACAAGGAGGCTGTTGGAACTCCCTCGAGCTTCCCCCACAGCCGGGGTAGATTTCTTTTACTGATTCTAGTTTATGTATGGGTTGAATACCCTAAGACAACTATTTTTGTTTAAGTATGTTGCTACTTACTTGCCCACCAAATGTAATGGCAAGTTTGACTTTAGGAAGTCAAACGTGCAAATGGTAAAGGTTATTTGGCATTTGCAATTTTCACAATGCCTATGTTGGTCACCAAATGTAATGGCAAGTTTGACTTTAGGAAGTCAAACGTGCAAATGGTAAAGGTTATTTGGCATTTTCAATTTTCACAATGCCTATGTTGGTCACCAAATGTAATGGCAACTTCGAATGTTTATATTTGTGTCTTTATGTTTAGTGATTTTAGTGATGAATATATTGTTTTAGAGTTTCATATGGGATTGGTAAGGATTTAATGGGGTGCAATTAATTAATTTCACAAATTACACCATAGGTCCCTACGCTTGTAAACTCAATGTAGCATGTTGTGAACACGTCACTACATTTTGGTCGGGAATTGTAACTACGTTGACGAAAATGTAGACAACCTTAGGGACCAAGTATGAAATAAAATTTGTAATTAAACCCCTTCACCGTCTCTTCACTGCGAAGGTATTAACTTTAGCGCGTAACCCAATAAACCCATCAACAAGCTTTTCCTCATATTTCCCCATGGAAGAAGATTTCCCAATGTTGAATGAACTCATGCAAGTGGCCGATTCACCACGATTACATGATCGTATGAGCCTCTGGTTTGGTCAAGAGGCTGTTGAAACAGAGTTTTTTAAAAACCTTATCCGTGCTGCTATTGATCATCTCAAGAGGATGATACCAAAGCGTAGGGAGCTGATTCAGGAGAATGAAGTTTTGGGACCTCGTGGTGTGGCGCTTAACTGTTTGGAGGCTTTGAAAAAAACCCAGGCCATTGAAATCGACCTACTTGCACGTTTGATCAAGATGTATGGTGAAGCTGATGCTAATATTCGTATGCAGGAAGGTTTTGTGCAGAAAATGGCTGAAAATAATTAGTGTAATGGGGTCTTAATTTAGGGTATTTCCAGGGGTAGTTTAATTAGGTCTTTTGGATTCTTGTTTTAGGCTTTTAATGTTCTTGTAGTCTAATTGCCATTTGCAACTATTATGCATATATAATTCTATGGTTTCTCGGTTAATCTTGTTTGCTGTATCTTATTGTGTTTACTGTTGTTATGACCAAAACCAAACACCCTTTTATGTCAGCAAATACAAACACAGTGGGAGGGAAGCAAAACCCAAACACCCCATAAGTCATATAACCAAAGCATTTAGACACAAAAGGGAAACGGTTTGCCATAGTCGCCAAAACGATTTGCAAACTACATCTTGGTTGATTAACTAGAGTGTAGTACATAGTTGGTACCTAAAGTCGTATGTCATGGTTGATTTAACCATAGTGTGGTGAAAAAATGTAGTTTGTCTATTATGCCCTTGCGAATATACCAAAACATAAGCGTTGACCAAGACAAAAGTGGTCAAGGGACGCATTCGGCCTCTAATTCCCATGTTTTGGACGTCAGGCGACGATTTTGAAAAGTTAAGGGCCATGGCGACGGTTTGTGGAAAGTTTAGGGACCAACGGTGTATTTTTGTCTAAAAAAAATAAAAATACAGTATATACAGTCGTATATCACAAAGGTGAGTGAGTGGTAGAGTCGAATGACCGAAATACCCTTCCTTTTATCTGTCAAACTAAGTCTGACTAATGGTGTTAGTAAAAATGGACCAAAAGTGTTACAGGTCATCGGATTCTGGACTAGATCCGTTATTTTTCAAACTATTAGACCAAAATCGTTACACCCGGTAAACCACAAGGACCAAAAATGTAGTTAACTTTTAATATTAAAGGCCTGTTTGGTTTGTAGACGGGTTTAGGATTAAGATTAAGACTTGAATTTGGATTTAGTTTTGGATTTAGATTTATTGAACGAGGAGAGAGAAAAATATAATAAAAGTTTGACCCACTTAAATTGAATGCTAATATAAAAGTTGGCATGCTACATGGGATTAGCACAAAGAAAAAAATTGAGGCTCATCCCCATTTGTGGACCTACAAAAACAAACCAAACAATAACTATTTTCCATCAACCCCAAATCCTACCCCTATCCCCCAAACCAAACGGGCCCTAAGTTTTATGGTTGTTAATCTAACTAGACTGCAATGCCGAACTCTATAATACATAGTACTTATATGAAAGTTGGTATATGTTTGTAACGCTGCCGTTATAATTATAGTTACTAAAATTGTTCCACTTGTCCACAAAAGTCAATGCTTATGGCGTGCCTCGTCTCTTATCATGCTGACCTCAAACATACAAGTTATACAACTTATTAATGATGTGCTAATCGGACACAATTCTGAAATTAAGGGTGGTTTTAGGGTGTTATATGAAATTATTCCAAGATTTTATATATTAGCATTAAAATTGGACTTTTTAGTAAAAGGTAAGCAAGCGATGTTCTTGATAGATCATGACTGCAACTTTGTGAACCTGTTCAACGTTTTGATGGATCCATCGTGTTGTTAATTAAGAACATAACAGCTAAAGAATTCAAATGAAATGATCCTATTACCTCATAGAATGACTAGGAAACACGAACAATATAAGAATTTCATGAATCTTGGGCAAATAAAAAGTATCAGAAACAGTTAAGGGATTTTAACAAACATGTATACTTCGTCAGTGTTTGTATTTATGGTCTCTTCTCCCTCTTCAATGTTAACTCGAGTATATTTTGAGCGCTACAAATATCAAAGGGGAAACAAGATGATATGAACAGAGAATACACCAATGATAGCAAATACATCAAAAACATTTCTCAGATCACACCAATAAACAAATATCATAAATCATTCAACCAAATGATGACCAATATCTTACAAGTTTACCAGAAAAGAGTACAAACGACAAGAATAAATATTTTTGAAGTTTAAGATAAAAGCTAGAAACATTTAAGCATAAATGACATGTGAATGCACGAACACACTGATGAAGACTTCTTGAAGGAGCATAACCACGCATTATGTATTACTGAGATGGTGTTGCTCAAGAAAACTTGGACAGCTTGTTTCTGCAGTTCATGTTGAAGTGTTAAAAAAGTTCGGAAATTTGTAAAGTAATTATGAGTAAATTCCATAAATGTGCTAATGTGGTTTGCCAAAATTACTTAGGTCCCTCGCCAATACTAGTCACGGATATGGTCCCGGTTTCCCGGATACAATGTGCTTTCATATCTGGTTAACCGCCCTTTATTATTTAGGGACCCAAATTGAAATCAGTTACATATTTGAGAAACCATATTTACAATTATATAACGAGGTACTGAGTGCGTAACTTTGTGCAAATCACAGGAACCTATCTATAATGTAATTTAATCACAAATCAATAAACTTACCTTGGTAATTGAAGTCACTTGAAGAGCGTGATCGGTTTAAGGAGCTGGGGCCATTATATGGTCACGCCACTTGTCAATAAACGGCAACTCACCTGGATTATTGATCAAGCTTGCAGGTACACGATCTGTAAGGGTGTTTATGATCTCCGAAGTCTTGCCAAGAAGTGTGGCTGCAGCATGGACACTCTCCTCCCTTTTCTTTATCTCACTAGAGTGGCATTTCAATGTTATGACTTCGGGTAAGTTGGTGAGACAAGCAGCCACTATGCCAGATATCATTGATGATAATTGAGCAAACAGAACCTCTTGGCTAACCTGGTCATTGTTGGCTTGGTAGGAAAGCATGATTGTTTTGGTTATCCGATACATTGAGTTGGCACATATACCCATACTTTCCGCCACAGGTACCATGTTTGTAGCTTTCTCGTTGAACCACTCAACAATTTGTTTTGCTGTTTTCACTCGAAAATCAGGGTCTTGCAGGTTGTTTCCTAACCATTTTTGGTAGACTTCAACTTCTGGCCACAATCTTTCAGCCGCTTTTTGAACGCTTACAAGCTCATCGTTATTGTTGAGGCTCTTTTCCACAAGTTTGACATAAACAAGTCCTTCAGTCACCCCGTTTAGAAAGTTCTTCAAAGTACTGGGTTGGATATTACGAAGAGAGAGTGCGATGGTTGCCAACGTTACAACCGGTAAGCTCCAGCAATCGGGATAATCTAATCCAGGCAATGATTGAACAAGTAGGCTATCGAACTCTTTAACTCCTTCAAAGTCTCTAAAATTCTCTAGAAGTTTCATAAGTTTGGAGGGTGGTTGTTTTTCAGCATTCTGAATCGAGTGTTCTACAGATTCCATAATGTAACTGAGTGTTACATCATCAAACTCCATATGATCTTGAGGTTGCAAAACATACTGGCGAACATCTCTGTTTGGTTTTGGTAGCCTAGGCAATTGAATACCAAAAACTGATACTAAGCGGAATACAAATTCACGGCAGAACCAAAAAATAGGATAAATGCATATGTCTATCAACAACCAGATGATCCTTATTGCCTTGCACGTTATGACGATTGCCTTCTGAGAGAGTGTTAAAAGTGTAAGACCTAGGATTTGTAGATTATAAAATACAAACTTAAAGTTGGGGCTACTGGATGAATATAGTCTATTCTGTTTCCAATCGGATAATGTGTGTGTCCAGCAGCTCTCTACTTCATAAAACTTCATAAGATTCCAAATTTCTTCTCTGGAAGGCATAAAGTTAATGGGTACACCGGATCTATATGGCATGATAAAAGATCCCAGTAGAATTCCTAATTTTTGTATAACACCAATCACTAAGGTTGACCTCTTATAATCTGAATCATAGTCTATATGCCTTTCCGGATAAAATGTATTTAAAAGAGAGAGTGAAGCAACTATTACCACACAAGCAGAGGATGTAGCAGTGCAAACAACCATCAACTGTGGGCTGCCTGTTACTACCATGATTCCGTAGTTGATCACACGCTGCTTTAAAGTCTCAACAGTTAATTGTCCATCTTGTTGTTGGACTATCAAATATCTTTTGTGCATTGCTTGGTATTTAGATTCTAAATCCTGTTTTGATTTTAAAATCATTAGAGCTGAAGATATGTATATCATCAGTAACATGAGTAACATAGCTACATTAATGATTGCTAATGTTCTAGCGTCAACTATAAGCATGTCAAACCAATGTTTTCTATGACCACCCATGTCGTCCTCAGGAATGTGCTTATCTTGAGAATAGGAAACTAAACCCGTATTTATTTGGATGCAAACATTCACAGCCAAGGTGATGGCCAGAAGACCCAAAGCTATGATGTTTGTGAAAAGTTCCTTTCCATTCATGGTTGCTATAGAAGGCAAGAGATAAGCCATCATGGTGCCCATAAACGCCACACCTCCTAACTTTAAGTGCTGGTCGATATCACTTAGCATTGGATTAGTCATATCCATGGGTAGCTTCACCGCAACAGCTATCACAGTGAGAGAAACAGCATTCAGACTAAAATACTTGCATGGACACCAATATCTTTTAGTTCGAACATTATGGAATATATCAGCCACCATCGCGAGGATGCAAAACAGAGATGCTACCGCAATATACATCCCAATTGTCGGCATAGGTTCGCTAAACCTCTGTTGTTGATGTAACTTGTATAAGACCAACCGCAAGTCACTTATCAAATCGCTTGAGATATTCTTGCATTGATAGAGTGGATTCAAAGCTCGGTCATAGTTGTCTATTACATTGGAACCCATGAATATGTTTACTTTAAGCAAAAAAGAAATGGAGAAGAAGATAAATTTGATGGTATTTTTCTAAACAAGTTTTGTTTCTAAACATCCTGCTTTTTAAGTTATACAAGGGGCCAGACGAAACTTCCAAAAACTTTCGAGTAATTTGCATAGACACTCTCTGTGTGAACAAAGATCGAACTATACATTTGTGGATAAATGGACATTCTTTGTGTGGAGTAAATACTGCCATGCAGTCACTGTTGTGACCACAATTTTGACTATACGTGTACTCTCTCATTAGACATTCTCTACGGTGAGCCTCCACTTTTACTTTTGTTATTGATCTAAAAATATGGAGAAAACTTAAGCTACCCACCAGATATAAAAACGCAGTTAAAACACAATTAATGTTGTGTTAGAGGAAAGAGGAGAATATTATTCTTTCTCTTCCAATGACTTAATGACACATCATCCGGGTAAATTACCCAGTGATTCAAAATGAACATTCTTTGTGTGGAGTAAATACTACCATGACTTCATTTACTGATTCGTCCTTGATAATGTCATCAACAGATTTTGAATTTTAGTTTTGAATTTTAATAATTTAACAAGGAATAGGCTCATTTCCAAGAAAGCACAATGTGTGGATGCACGCAATCAAATGAAAGGGGTATGTTTGTTCTCAATTCAAATAATAATACAGCCACACAAGTCACCTCACTTTAAGGTTGGATGTAATATAATAGTGACCGCAAGAGATCGTACTCACTACTGGCATCTCAACAGTGGCGGATACAGAATTTTGGGTCGTGTGTGGCACGCTTTTTGGCTTGCTTTGCTTCGCGAATAATTTATTATTTTAGTAGTTTATTGATTATGGTAAAATTAGTTGTTTTTTGATGTTTTAGGTCTTGATCCAGGTAATTGAAACATAATAAATATTGAAATTAAAAAAAAAAAAAAAAAAAAAAAAAAAAAAAAAAAAAAACATTTAAATCATAGACAAAATTAGATACTCGCTACATATTTGAAACTATAACATTCTAGCAAATAAAAGTTAAAACAATGAGAAACTGCTAAAATGCATCTAAATAATTTAATACAAATTAGTGCTATCTAGTTGATATGATTTGTTGAACTTTCATGACATTCATTTTGAATTTAATATTAGTAAAACTAAAAGTATCATAGATCAGTTCCCCATGCAAAAAGTAAATTAACTATTACTCCCTCCGTCCCATTTAAAGTGTCCACAATGGAATCTTTGGATGTCCCAAATTAAGTGTCCACTAGTACCTTTTAACCAATAAGATGAGAGTTTAGTGGGTAAAAGTAATATTTGATTGGTGGAGAGTTTAGTTAGTGGAATCTCCTAAAACTTTATGCATTATGAAAGTGGACATTTTAAATGGGACGGAGGTAGTACAATAATAAAGCAAACAAGTACAGCATTGTTCATCTTCATCAACCTTCGTATCTTTTACTCCATTTTTTTTCTTAGAACATGAAACTCAGAAGCATTTTTCTCTCTTTTTTTGTTTACTTATGTGCATTTGGTCCAAACTAGGTGTAGCACTTTTAAAAAATTCAAAAAATTTCAATGAAAATTACACTTCGTCGGATTCAATCGTGTGTGGCACGTGCCACGTGTGGCTCACACATAGCTCCGCCCCTACATCAACCCAACTTTCTCTCTATAAAGACATTTGACATGACCAGAGACCCATAAATGGTGACCGCGATCATCATTTTTTTTTTTTAATTATTTTTTTCATTTTTTTTCAACTCTAAAACTAAAATTTCATTCATAATTAAAAAACATTACATTTATATATATATATATATATATATATATATATATATATATATATATATATATATATATATATATATATATATATATATATATATATATATATATACACTATTTTATAAAACATTTGGGACATGCTATAAATAGAAGGCTTAAAAATTCAGATTCAACATCTTACTTATATTAGAAAGACGTGTTTTACAAATGCTAATAAATCAATACTACACATAAGGCTTATAAATTCAGCTATTACATCCAAGCAGACGTTTTGGTTCTGAAAATTAAATCCAAATCAATTGACTTGTAACAGCCCAATTACTCTTACTCTTGTAACAGCCCATTTACTCCCTCCACCCATCAATATATATATACTCCCACAGTCCCACGTACAAGCCTTCTTACATATTCACACATTCCAAGCAGGTTGCCTACTACCACACTTCCATCAGCCATAAAATATCACACCTCAAATATACTTTTCCACTAATTACAAAAACACGTTGTTTCACCTACTTCATTCTTTTTTCTAATTACAAAAACACGTTGTTTCACCTACTTCATTCTTTTTGCCTCGCACTTCCTGAATCAAGTACCTCAAACATCATAGTTGACCAAACAAAGATGACAAAAAAGGCAGCGGTCGTTTGACCTGCAACGGTGGCGCCACCCGGTGGGTGTCATGGTGAGAATAGACGGTGATGGCACAATGGGAAATAGACGTTGTGGTGACCAATCGGTCGGCCGGCTCCATTTGAAGACCCTTGAAGACTATCAAGTAGCAAAGGAAAGAATAAGAGTATATGTTTGTTTGGTTCGTGTGATTAAACGAGAGTGAGTTTAGGTGTAGAGATAATGAATAGTTAGTGTAGAGTTACATTTAGAAAGTGAAATCATACCAGGAACATTGATTTTAATGAAGTTGAGATTGTGGTGCTTACAATTTTGTATTTGGTGTCAAAATAGAGATATAAGAAAGTAAAAGAAGTCTTCGAATATCTTGAAGCTTCTCCATCCCTTATTATCCATTTTTTGAAGTTTGTAACCAAATGCAACATAGCATAACGTTATCATTTTTATTTAAGTAGTTGGGCTCCACTTTTATATATGTAATATGTGGGTTGTTGTACTTCTTCTCATGCATGTGAGTTAGCCCGCAATCAGTTTTAAACCCATAATGGCCTGATACATTTTTTTCTTTTATAAATATTATCAAAAAAAAAATTTATTTGTAATGTTTTCACCCAACACACTTGGCCTAAATAGAAAGATTTAAAAATGCAGCCAACACAATTTTTCTAAATAGAAAGACTTAAAGATTCAGAAAACAACTTACCTATAATAGAAAGATTTGGTCAAATGCTAAAATTAGTAACTGACATGTTCTTTAAAATGAAATTAAATTATGTGTTCAATAATATAAGTGATTGTAACCAAAAACATTTAAACTACAATTAAATAAAGAGTTAATTACATAAATAGTCATTGTGGTTTGTCCATTTTTTCACATTTAGTCACTGAATTTTTTTTTTGACATAAATGGTCACTGAAGTTTCAAACCACAGTGACCATTTATGTAACGAAATTGAAATCTTAATGACTGAATTTGTAACGATTTGAAACTTCAGTGATCATTTATGTCAAAAAAAAATTCAGTGACTAAATGTGAAAAAATGGACAAACCATAGTGACCATTTATGTAATTAACTCTTAAATAAATGTACATTATAAACTTTCGGTTACACAATTTTAAATTCACAATAAATTATAGGTCATTTGTTTTAGTATAAAAAAGACCATGAACAGATGATAGGGTCATTTTAAAATGTGAATGTGTATAATTTGTTTTAGTTTAAAAAAGACTAAAGAGATGATAGAGTTATTTTAGAAAGTGAGTGTTTAATTTGTTTTTGTTTAAAAAAACCATAAAAAGATGATAGAGTCATTTTAGAAAGTGAATGTGTACAATTTATTAATGTGGTGAAATAAAATATGTTGGCTTGAGATAATGAAGTCAACCACGAAGTTTTTGCAATACTAAGAATTGACATTGTTTTTCTCTTCACATTTTCGCCAACTACGACGTGTCTTCACTATTACTATGTACCAAAACAACACCATTGTTGCTTTCTCCCTTTTTGGTTTCGAATGCATTGCGCATGTACTACTATAGTGTTTAAAGATGATTGTGATGATTCAATTGTATGCTATTGTGGGTTATTTGGTTACACGGGTACCCGTCGCCGCAACGCGCGGGTACCCGGCTAGTACTACTTTATAAACCATTTGGGACATGCTATTAATAGAAGGCTTAAAAATTCAGATTCAACAAATTACTTATAATGGAAATACTTATTAATTTTACTATTAAATCAATACATACACATATATTTAAAATTACAAAACTGAAAATTAAGTGTCTTTCTTTGTAACAGCCTATTTCATAAATCTGTTGTAACAATCCATTTCAACCGGCCCATTCCGTAACAACCTATTTCATTAAATTGGTTGTAACTGTCCAATTTAACTGGCCCATTTTGTAACAACCCTCAAAAAACTAAAAATATATATAAACCACACACCACACCAAATACTCATACAAAGCCCTCTCACTCTCTCTAAACCACCACACACTCACAACAACCACCACAGCCGCCGTCTACCATATAGCCACCATTGCTCAATGGTTCAGGTTGTTTCGGTAGGCTAGGTGGCTTCGGTTGGTATTTTTTTTTGTTGGCTTATGTGGTTTTGAGAAAGCGGTTTCGATTGGTGATTCTGGCTTCATCGCCCCACCTGTTGCCGACATGCCACCATCTCTCGGTGGTCTGTTTGTTTCAGGTGGTTTTGATTGACGACTATTTTTTTTGTTGTTTTTTAAACACAACAATAACAAGGTTTGTGAGTTTTTGGTCTTTTATTTTTGGATCTTAAATATTTCGGAAAAAATGATCTTGTGATTATTTTAGGTCTTAGATCTGTTGGTTATGATGTGGTGAGGTTTGCGATCTGCTATTATTATGTTAACTTCTTGTTTTGGCTGCTGGTGTTTCAGTAACTAGGTTTTGTTACTGTATTTGAGAAACAAAATGTTTTATGATGGTTTCAAGTATGCTTGGATCTCTTGGTTTATGGTGGTTTCCGTTATGTTTGTGATATTTGTCGAAGCCGCCGCTTGAAACATGAGAAACCCACATAAACCATAAATCTAAAGATTTCAAGTTTTTATTGTTTTGGAGCTCCTGATTTTCAGGTTGTTTGTAAGGTTTTTGTTTTTGCCAATGGTGCTCTTTAAGGCTAATGAACTGTCCTTGGTGGTAGTGATGATACTTACCATTTGAAAAAAAAAAATTTGTGGCAGAACAAAAACTCAAGGAGAGTATATATGCTTTGTGGCTATGATAACTTGGCCAAAAGATTATTTGTCCTCACCGTGTGCATACTGCGTACATAATATTCACAAAGTGGGGGTTAAGTAGACCACGGTGTGTTCAGTGGTACCGGTGGATGATATGGGTTGAAATGATCATAAAAACTTATGAGTGTTGTGACTTGTGTTATTTGTGTGTAATGTGTATGAGAAATGGGAATACAAGGTATTTACGTTTATGTGTCTGTGGTGTAAAAAGGAAATGCCATTTTTTTAGTAACCATCAATTTTGGTTTTTATTTTATTTAGTGATTATATTAACTGAGTATTAAATTACTCCGTAGATAGAGGAACTTCCTTTTTTTTTTCTTTTTTTTTATGTGAAATTGAGAAATTGAATAGGTGATCTTCTTTAATAATTACCTAAGATAACTTATTTTTAAGTCAAATGATACATTCGTAGGGAGTATATGTACATTAATTTTCTAAAACATTCACTTAAAATTCATTTTGTATACATATACATGTTCATAAATTTAGTGTGTTTTAAGATGTGACTTACATGTTTTTAAAAAGTTAAAAGAATACACGGGGATAACAACGACAGTGTATAATTTTTGACAAATCTTACGTCAACTTGTGTGTGCTAATTTGAGTTTATTGCAATTATAACGAGTTTTAACTGAAATATACACAAAACTTGCAACATGCATACTAAATATAAAACTCGAAATAAATAATACTTCATATTAGTAAATTGTATCAGTTGCTTTTTATATTTTAAATAAAATTTATATTTATTGATTAAAAGGTGTGGATGTATATTTTCATAATGTATAAATTGTAATAAAAACTTCACACCGTCTCCTACCTACGTTCGCCTACAAGCCACTATCACTTTAACTTTCTACCACCCTAATATTACCAAGTACTGAGTCTATATTTTTGCAACATCACGCATACACCTTGCTATTTTATATTAAATAGCCTGATATTTCATAAAGTTATTTAAATCTAAAATTCTCATCATCCGTAAGTTATAGTCACTGAAAACGTATAAACCAAAAAATCGCTCGCCGAAAATTTTAGTTACAGGGTACCCGCCGCTGCAACGCGCGGGTACCCTGCTATATATATATATATATATATATATATATATATATATATATATATATATATATATATATATATATATATATATATATATATATATATATATATATACTAATAAACCAGAATAGTTTACAAGTCCTATAAAGCACACCATGCATTTAATTTGCTGATGTGTCTCTTCTATGATTGGTCGAGTGTTTAATGCGTACAACTTGGTGATGCAATACTTCCTCACACCTTTACAATAGAAAACGTCTCCTTCAATTCCTCAATCTTAAAACACTTTCCTTCTTCAACACTATTCTTCCTCTACATGATTTGAATAGGTCAGTTATATTCCTGTGCATCAATTTCCGGATTGTATTTTTGTTAAGCATTAAATGGATTGTAACAGTTTCCTTAAATCTCTTATACGCTTCCATTCTATTGCAATACGCTTTCAAAAGCATCCACTTTTTCAAAACCACTTCTTCTTCTTCAACCACAACATCTTTTATACGATTCCTCATTTGAATCAAATCATGAGCATCTTTTATACGATTTGAATAGGTCAGTGATATTTTTTGAATAACCCTAAAATAGGGGATCTTATAATATTCAAGTGAAAACCAATCTTTGGTTTTGATTGCAAGTTTGTTTTTAAGATATCTTTTTTTATAATTTTTTCTTATATGTTATGTTTACATGTTTATGCTATTGTTGCCTATAGTTTAGAATTAGGGATAATTATTTTTATGTATAGATTAGTGTTCAATGTGGTGTATCTGTTGCATAAAGTTAATTATTTCAATTTTTTTTCCTGATTTTGGTGGAAAGTTATAATAGAAAAAGAGTGATTTTGATTAATTCGATTAGCATGTTTTGTTCCCAAATTTTTAGAGATTTGGCTAAGAAATTCTGATTTAAGAAGGTTTCATAAGTTACAAATGTGTGAAACTAAGAAAGTTTGCTAACCATTTAATTGTAATGCGTTTATGTTTGATTCACGAAGAAATTATGAGTTGCATTTGTAATCATTCGATGATGGAATTTTATGCTCACCACGTGTTTGATACATTTGTGAATAGCTAATTTATTCATTGCATTCTTTTATTGTTTTAGGTTATTGATTTCACTTATTTTATGATATGAAGCAAAACACAACATCATTGGCAGGTACTTTTATGATACTTGTGTGTTTGCGTAGTTAATATACAATCAATATTAGCTTTATACTAAGCTCCATTTGTGAAACATTTCTATATTCCTGTTGCAGGTTGGTACTATTTTCCACATTCTTTGAAGATGTCTATAATCAAGAACATTATCCATTCTCTATAGATGCAGTAAAAACATTTATATCTCAAAGTAAGCTTTGTTGCTCTCCAATTATATTTCATATTTTTTTTTCTTTTTTACCCAATGCATTTTTCCATAAACTATTTCCCAAATATTTCCATGTGCCGAGGACAACCAAAATCTGTGTTCAGAATTCGCTAAGCACATACTAGATTCGACGAATTTACTTACAAATGGTCTGATGCTGTTATGTTTTAACATGAACAGCACAAGAAAGGTAAGATACCTGAAAAAAGGGACCATTAAGGGAAAGGTTAGAAAGCTATCCAAAATATATTCTTTTTCTAATGTGTACAATTCTCAAGAGTGTTTCATATTTTGAAAAAAAAAAGATATCTATTATTTTTGTAACAAGGGTTTTTATTAAATAATTAGACAATGCTATGGGTCAAACCAACCCGAAGCCGTTATGATTCATGTGAGATGATGTGTTGGCAAATATTCTCATATAAAGTTATGTCTGACTATCCTTGGTGATTGCTTTCATGCATGTAGGATGGAAAGAAGCAATATCAGGGGAGCATGTGGAGTTAGTTCTAACTTCAGAACCTGAGTTACCAGGCTAACTTGACTGCAAAGAAGCTTAGGGAGGGACAAAGCGAGGTATAGTCAAGTGAAGTCAGTTAACACTAATGAGAGTTTATTTGTTTGATTGTTATACTCACTTTAGATTCATGTTAAGTGTTACTTTGCTTAATTACTCCATCACTTGGCATTTTTCTTTCTTCTGATGCTGGCATATTTAACAAACACAACTACGTGTTCCAGGTTGGTCAGACAAAACTGTAAAATTTTAGGATTTGGAAACCTTTGAATTGATTGGATCAACTCTACTAGAGGTACCAGTTGTTGCATGATCCCCTCCCTTATATGCATTCATCGGACACATTGATTTCCCCGTGAAATTCACGGGATTTTAGAGGGGTTTATGTTGTGGCACCAGATGAGAGTTGAGGTAGAGATTGATTGAAGCTCTGAATAAATCATGAGAAGGTATTACAATCTAATGTTATCAAGTAGAAAATAACATGAATCCTAAATATGTGCATACCTCATATGTTGAAGTAGATGGAACACCAGGCCCAGGATAGACCTCGGAGGGGGCACATTGGCCAACATGTGAACTGTGGAAAACTAAAAGGGGGGTTGAATAGTTTTACGTCTTTTTAATTAGTTGTAAAAAGAGTTTTAGTGTTTACTTAGTTTTTCAAACTTAGATTCGATAATATGTGATCTCAAGTATTGCACAATACAAACAAATATCAATACGAAATATATAACAATGATAAGTAATGAAATAAGTAATAGATGGAAAGATCGAACCGCGAGACAAGAGATTTATAGTGGTTCGGCTACAAGGACACCTTCCTTGCCCTACTCCACTCCCCGAGCACCTAACTCGAGAGTTTTCTTCACTATATCAACAAGCTCCCTTATGGCGGAGAAAACCTTACACACCAATTTACACACCAATATACACACCAATTTACACACCAATAATCACACCACAACACCTTCACGCCTAAGTCACAACTTCTACACACCTTCTTCAAATCAATCTCCTTCACAACTAACTACTTCAACTCTATCTTCTTCACACCAATAGATTTCCTAGCTTTTCTTCTTCACACCAAGCTATCAACTAATCACACAATCTATATCTAACACAACTATCTACAAGCAAATATTCACAACAATCTTCACAAAGAATATGTAAATAATCTTGATGATACACCAACAACTTGGATGTGGAGATCACAACAAGTTGTAATACTTCTTGTCTAAGAAGATAGAAGTATTCTTTTCTTGCACTTGAGAGGATGGAAATTGGATCACTTTGAAACAAAGAATATATACACTTATGATCAAAGGATGAGAGAATAGAGAAATAGATCTAGATCAGAAAGTTTAGAAGTGCAAAAGGTGAGGAAAAAGTGTGAACTGATCCAGTATTTATAGGGGAGAAAAACACTGTTCTGGAGCGTGGCCGGTCCCCTTAATTAGTGGCCGGTCCCCTTAATGATTAAGGGGGCCGCCTAAGGAATTAAGGGGGCCGCCCATATCAGAACGTTGGTTTTTCTTGTCTTTTAGTGGGGAATATTTTTCTGGATAGAATTTGCCATTTTTGGTTGAAAATTTGAAATCATATATTTATTATGAATTAAACATATTCTTTTAATTCCAAAAGTAATTTTGTAAAAGATATAAGATGTTTAATACATTTTATAAAAATTCTAGTGATTAGAAAAATTTCCTTTGATCATGAAATGTAATAAACCCTTTGTTTATTCATACCTTAAGTGATATGGAAGCAAAGACAAATATTAAACACTAAAAACTTGTTTACGTCATAAGTTTTAGATTAATGAGTTTATGCTTTGTAATTATCAAAACATAGAGACATTGTTAATATGCTAACAATATTTTAAGACATTATTTATGTCAACAATCTCCCCCTTTTTGATGATTACAAAACCTTAAACTCATTAGGTCTAAAAAATAATTTTTAGACAAGAATTTAGAGTTTAACATTCTCTTCTCCCCCTTTTTGTGAAATCAAAAAGGTTAAAGCTCCCTCTTGATGTATACTCCCCCTCATTTGAGAGCACCAAGGAGATGAGCTATGGAAATCTTGGCTACACAAAATATTAGAAGAGAGCAAGGCAAATATACATGCAAAGCAATAGTTATAAAAATAGATTCATTCAAGCATCATAGAAAGCATTACAACATTTAATATGCTTAAGGCATATTAATCATAATAAAACAAATGAAAAGACATAGTCCTATATTGCCTAGAAAGAGCACTTGGACTTGCTTGCAACTCATGGTTGATTGTTTTATTTGCTTGAAGGATAACATAAGCATGAAGCTTAGTTGTTAGATGGAGAGGGATATGGAGTGAGGTATGGAGCGGAATAGGTGGCCCTTACGATATTGTATCGTGTTAGGGGTGGAATGGGATGAGGTCGAGTGAGAAGATATTCAATCCAAGAAATATCTTCACTCAAGTAAAGGATTTGTTTTTGGAGAAAGATGCAACAAGGGCAATAGTGAGTGTGGTTTGTAACTTGATCCAAGTTGAGAGAGTGAGGAAGGCAATTGTTATAGGGTGATGATGGAGGTTGCCCTTTGTTGCGTTGTGCAAGATGCATGGCATTGAGATCACTAAGATCATGGATTTTTGATATTTCATCACGGAACTTTTGCTTTTCCGTGGGAATGTGGAGAAATTCATTGTGTTGATATGGATGAATTGGGTTTGTGTTGTTGGAGTTGTAGTGGGATGGTTGATCAACCTTGTATGGATCATTACAAGGGATTTGAGGATGAGGAGAGTGATTTGGCATGAAGGAAGATGTTTGGCCAATGTTGTATGGTTTGTAAGTAGGATCAAATGAATGTCCTTGTGAATGTGGTGGAAAGTTTGGGAAGTAAGTGGTTGGTGGTGTTGAATGACTTCCAACTTCATTTGTTATGATGGATTTGTTTCGAGGGCTTTTTCTTCGCCAAACGGGTTTTTCCGTCATTCTTGCAAGCCTTGAGGCTTTTGATTTGGGTTTGTTTGGAGAAGCCATGAAGGGATGAGTAAAGAGTTTTGAGGATTGTGGTTATTTATAGTGTAAGATTTGTGTGTTTATGGATGGATAAAGTTTGTTTGGGAGATTAGGACAAATTGTGTTGGTGAAGATTGGGAAATGTAGGTTGAAATGGGTTAAAAAGCAGAAAAGATTCTGTAAACCCGACCATCAGATGGCCGGTCCCCTTAATTAGGGGGTGGTCCCCTTAATGATTAAGGGGGCCGCCTTACAAAATTAAGGGGGCCGCCCATCTGGTGATTTTCAGGTTGCCAGAATTGGGTTTTTGGCAGAAAATTTGCAGAAAGGTTATGTGTTTGGATTAGAATTCAAGCAAGTTCAATTCTCTTAGGCAATATAGAGTCTAATCTAATCAAGATATAGCATGCATGCCAAAACATATAGGCAAAAGAGCAAATAATCAACACATAATAAGCAATAGGAGGTAAACAAAGGCAAGCACACTTAAGCTTCCTAAGGCACCTATCTTAGATTGAAGGCAAGGATAATTAGTGAGTGAAAAACTAGTGATGGATCAAGATGACACCATTATTAGTGAATTTGTCCTAGTGAGTGTCTATATGCAACAAATGTGGAGTTGTGATTGTTTCGACTCCTAGAAGCAAAAAGAAATAACGATCCTAAGAAACAATCCAAATAATCTCCTTGATTCAATTTTTGCTCGATCATGAATGTCAAAGCAATATATTAGATTATATACCTTGACAATTTATGTGAGAGTTTATGCATGATTTTGAAATACAATGTTTTTAGAATTAGTCAACAATGCAAGGAAAATGATCTTCATAGGGTTCCTAGATTGTGAGAATAATTTTTAGAGAAAATTGATTGAGTTTTACAAAAAAGTTTATGCAAAGAAAATAAATTTTCCCAATCTTTAGTTTTGTGCGAAATAGATTCCTAGACTCAGAAAAGGTGAAATGGAAGAAAAATAAATTTCATGCAAATATAAATTTGAAATAATTCAATATAATTTAGTCAACTTGTTCCATCATTCCTAATCCTAAACGCAAGTGGTTGAATAATTCACGCTTAAGGGGTTTTGTGAATATATCCGCAATATTGTCTTCCGATGCAACCTTTTCTATAGATATATTTCCTTTTTGTACATTATCCCTAAGAAAATGGTGACGTATTTCTATGTGTTTAGTCCTAGAGTGTTGCACCGGATTTTTACTTAAATCTATCGCACCTTTGTTATCGCACATAATGGGGACATTTTCTAACCTAATGCCATAGTCTACGAGAGCTTGTTTCAACCATAGTGCTTGTTGACATGCCTTTCCGGCGCTTACATATTCGGCTTCGGTGGTAGAAATAGCAAGAGCGGTTTGCTTCTTCGAAAACCAAGATGTTAGACAACATCCCATAAACGTGCAAATGCCGCTAGTGCTCTTTCTATCTACGTAGTCTCCCGCATGATCCGAATCCGCATAGACAATGGTTTCTATGCCGGATTCCTTAGGATACCATAGTCCTAAGTGTATAGTGCCTTTAACGTACCGGAAGATACGCTTAACCGCTTCTAGGTGAGAGGTTTTGGGATCCTCTTGAAAACGGGCACAAAGGCAGACACTAAACATGATATCGGGTCTACTTGCCGTCAAGTATAGTAAACTACCTATCATTCCTCTATACTTGGTGTTATCTACGGACTCACCTTCATCGTCCTTTGTGAGCTTTACCTCCGTAGACATGGGTGTTTTCATGGGTTTTGAGTCTTCTAGGCCAAATTTCTTAAGCATTTCCTTAATGTACTTAGATTGGTTAAAGAATATTCCATCTTCTAATTGTTTTATTTGTAATCTTAGGAAGAAGTTAAGTTCACCCATCATACTCATCTCAAACTCATCATGCATGATTTTGGCAAATTCATCACACATGTCTTGACAAGTCGATCCAAATATAATGTCATCAACATATATTTGAACAATGATGAGATTAGGGTCTTTCCTTTTAGTGAAAAGAGTGTTATCTACCATTCCCATGGAATAATCATGTTTAATAAGAAAAGCTTTTAATCGATCATACCAAGCTTTGGGAGCTTGTTTGAGTCCATACAAAGCTTTCTTTAACTTATAAACATAATCAGGTTTCGCGAAGTCAATGAATCCTGGAGGTTGTGCCACATATACCTCCTCATTGATAAAACCGTTAAGGAATGCACTTTTCACATCCATTTGGAATAACTTAAAATCTAGGGCGCAAGCATAGGCACGTAATATCCTAATTGATTCTAGTCTAGCTACGGGGGCATAAGTTTCATCATAATCAATTCCTTCTTGTTGATTATAACCTTGGGCAACTAACCTAGCTTTATTCCTAGTAACTATTCCATTCTCGTCTAACTTGTTCCTATATACCCATTTGGTTCCTATGATAGTCATATCCTTTGGATTTGGGACTAGTTTCCAAACATCATTTGCCTTAAATTGATTTAATTCTTCTTGCATAGCTATAATCCAACTTTCATCCTTTAAAGCCTCGCTAATATTCTTAGGTTCTATTGTTGAGAGGAAACAAAAGAAGTTGTTTTTATCTTGGGCTTGTGACCTAAGGGTTCTTTGGTTAAGATGTCCTATTATATTATCTAATGGATGTGATCTAGATTCTTTAATATTAACGGTTTCGTTATTTTCTAAGTGAATGTGTTCATTATCATTTCCTATGGTTTTTGTTTTACTAACCTCAATGGCTTCATCTTCGACTAAATCATCATCTTCTAAAGATAACGTTTTAGGAGGTGGTGGTGTTTCATCAAATGTTACATTTAGTGATTCCTCTACTTTCATGGAGTGTTTGTTAAGTATTATATATGCTTTACTATTTTGTGAGTATCCTAAAAATATTCCTTCATATGATTTTGGATCAAACTTAGTGAGGTAGTCCTTAGTGTTTAAGATATAGCATTTACTTCCAAATACCCTAAAGTAGCTTAAGTTTGGTTTTCTATTTCTTAATAACTCATAAGGAGTTTTTCCTAGAATTCTTCTAATTGATACCCTATTTAAAATATAAGTCGATGTATCTACGGCGTGACACCAAAATTTTTGTGGAATGGATTGTTCATTTAACATAGTTCTACTCATTTCTTGTAGTGACCTATTTTTTCTTTCTACTACCCCATTTGATTGAGGAGTACGAGGAGCGGAGAAATTGTGAGATATTCCATTTAACTCACAATATTTTCCGAATTGTACTTCGTTATCAAATTCCCTACCATGGTCCGTCCTAATGGCAACTATTGAGCATCCTAATTTATTTTGAATCATTTTACTAAATATTTCGAATTTTTCAAAGGCTTGGGTTTTGTGACTTAAAAACTTAGTCCACGTGTATCGTGAGTAGTCATCTACTATTACTAAGGTATATTTGTTTCCTCCATAGCTCCGCACAGCGGATGGACCAAAAAGATCCATATGTAATAATTCTAGGCACCTAGTAGTGGATACTATATTCTTAGCTTTGTGACTAGCATGAGCTTGTTTTCCAATTTTACATGCATCACAAAAATGTTTGTCATATTTTAGATTAGGCAAGTTTCTAACTAATTCCTTAGAGGCCAAAGATTGTATTTGTTGCATGTTAGCATGTCCTAATCTCCTATGCCACAATGTGGAGTTTTCGTCTAGGGTCGTTAGGCATATCCTATCTTCAGGTTTGTTTCCTAGTTTCATAACATGTACACCTCCTTTCCTAATACCTCTACCTATAATTTTTCCATTCTTAACTATTTCGCTATCTTCTTCGGAAAAGATAACTCTACATTTATTATCGCATATTTGGCCTACACTAAGTAAGTTATATGTTAAATTATTTACATGTTCAACATTTTCAATAGTAAGTGAGTCTTGAGAAATCGTACCTTTGCCAATAATTTTTCCACGCAAGTTACTACCAAAAATAACGTTACCTCCGTTGTATGCCTTATATGTAGAGAATAGCTTTCGGTTCCCTGTCATGTGCCTCGAGCATCCACTATCCTTGATCCATTCTTCAGGCTCCAAGTCAATTCCAAGGCATATTTCGTCGGTTGCTTTTGCCATGAAACACTTTTCTTCTCTTGGTTTTTCCACTTCTTCTTTGTCACTATCACTCCATGTTCTACTAACAAATGCACCTTGATTATCGTAACTCGGCGGCTTTAGACATTCACCAACGAGATGATTTGGACTTCCACATCTAAAGCATTTTCTTTTCATGTAATTGTCACTTCTATTTCTTTGGAACGATTTTCTATCGTCATGTGATGATCTAGTGAATCTTCCTCGTCTCTTGAAGAATTTCTTGAATTCTCTTACGGCCATTGCATATTCTTCATCTTCACTCTCGTCACTTGAGTCACTATCATCACAAAGTTCCTTTTTGGCTTTTAGAGCAACGGATTTGACTTGTTCTTTCTTGACTTTAACCGTTTCCAAATCTTTTCTTATAATTTCTTCATGGACCTTCAAGTTGCCAATAAGCTCATCTAGTGACAATGTCATCAAATTCTTTGATTCTTCAATAGCCGTGACTTTAGCTCGCCATTTCGGATGCAATGCCCTAAGAAATTTCCTAACACAATTTTTACTAGAAAATGTCTCATCAAGTGCTTTTAAACTTGTGATAATGGTGTTAAATTTAGCAAAAGCATTATCAATTGATTCCTCTTCTGGAATCGTAAATTGTTCATATTGTTGTACAAGAAGATCTATTTTGTTATCTTTAACTTGACTATTACCTTGGTGAGTGATTAGTAAAGAATCCCAAATTTCTTTTGCGGTTTTACACATAAAAATTCTTTCATATTCTTTGCGTGGTAACGCATTATAAATAACCATTTTAGCCTCATTATTTTTTGCTAGTTTCTTTTTCAAATCATCATTTTGTTTTTGAAAAGCTACAATTTCAACCATTTTAGTTTCAACATTATATTGAATAGGGGGAAAATCACCAAAGGTAATAATATGCCAAAGATCAAGATCTTTTGATTTCACATAGGTTTCGAATCTATTTTTCCAATATAAAAATTCATCACTTTCAAATAGTGGTGGTATTTACATAGATTGCCCTTCTAAATATTTTTCAGATTCCATAGATCGTTACAAGTTTTAAAATACAATATATTTTAAAATTCTTGCTAGACGTGGCTCCTGATACCAATTGTGGAAAACTAGAAGGGGGGTTGAATAGTTTTACGTCTTTTTAATTAGTTGTAAAAAGAGTTTTAGTGTTTACTTAGTTTTTCAAACTTAGATTCGATAATATGTGATCTCAAGTATTGCACAATACAAACAAATATCAATACGAAATATATAACAATGATAAGTAATGAAATAAGTAAGAGATGGAAAGATCGAACCGCGAGACAAGAGATTTATAGTGGTTCGGCTACAAGGACACCTTCCTTGCCCTACTCCACTCCCCGAGCACCTAACTCGAGAGTTTTCTTCACTATATCAACAAGCTCCATTATGGCGGAGAAAACCTTACACACCAATATACACACCAATTTACACACCAATAATCACACCACAACACCTTCACGCCTAAGTCACAACTTCTACACACCTTCTTCAAATCAATCTCCTTCACAACTAACTACTTCAACTCTATCTTCTTCAAACCAATAGATTTCCTAGCTTTTCTTCTTCACACCAAGCTATCAACTAATCACACAATCTATATCTAACACAACTATCTACAAGCAAATATTCACAACAATCTTCACAAAGAATATGTAAATAATCTTGATGATACACCAACAACTTGGATGTGGAGATCACAACAAGTTGTAATACTTCTTGTCTAGGAAGATAGAAGTATTCTTCTCTTGCACTTGAGAGGATGGAAATTGGATCACTTTGAAACAAAGAATATATACACTTATGATCAAAGGATGAGAGAATAGAGAAATAGATCTAGATCAGAAAGTTTAGAAGTGCAAAAGGTGAGGAAAAAGTGTGAACTGATCCAGTATTTATAGGGGAGAAAAACACTGTTCTGGAGCGTGGCCGGTCCCCTTAATTAGTGGCCGGTCCCCTTAATGATTAAGGGGGCCGCCTAAGGAATTAAGGGGGCCGCCCATATCAGAACGTTGGTTTTTCTTGTCTTTTAGTGGAGAATATTTTTCTGGATAGAATTTGCCATTTTTGGTTGGAAATTTGAAATCATATATTTATTATGAATTAAACATATTCTTTTAATTCCAAAAGTAATTTTATAAAAGATATAAGATGTTTAATACATTTTATAAAAATTCTAGTGATTAGAAAAATTTCCTTTGATCATGAAATGTAATAAACCCTTTGTTTATTCATACCTTAAGTGATATGGAAGCAAAGACAAATATTAAGCACTAAAAACTTGTTTACGTCATAAGTTTTAGATTAATGAGTTTATGCTTTGTAATTATCAAAACATAGAGACATTGTTAATATGCTAACAATGTTTTAAAACATTATTTATGTCAACATGAACCACCCTTAATTATTATCAAGGATAAGCAAATTAGTTCATCCTTCAAGGTACAGTGATTGTAAAACTATTTTAATAACATCAAAGGATGACTAATATATCTAAGTTTGTTATAGTATCCTATATGAATATCATGTCGTATTACCAGAGCTAAAGAAAATTCCACATCACTAGGTCTATTACAGCGTATTAAAGGATGACAAATAGCATGTTTCTAAGTTTATTACCATAGCTGAATCGCATATCCTATAGTATCAAAGGATGACTTAATAAGAAACTAAATAAGATTTGAATCAACAACATTGAATTAAGGCATCATTTTTCCAAGTTAAGCCCATAGCTATGTTTCTTAGTAAAACTGAAGAAACTAAATAAGATTTGTATCGACAATATTGAATTGTTCATTAGGGACTGTTTCTAATATTTATCGTTATATTCATTTCAGTTGGTTGCAGTTGAGTTTTGAAACAAATGCCGGAGAGCTTGCTGAAAATGTAGTCGTTTAAGAACCTGCAAGTTTCAAAATCCTTTATTTCTTCAATTGATCAGAATTTTTAGTTTCCCCCAACACGTTTTTTTGTTTGTTTCAACTAAAGATGAAGAACCTGATGTGAGGAATTATGTAAATATGCAGACAACAATGTCGGTGAGATAGATAAAGAGCTTGGAAATTGTGGCTTATGCGAGCCTGGTGATGCACATCATATTTATACACATATCATGGTTTCAGTGATGGGTAAGTCTCAATTTCATATCATTACACATCGCTTAAATCCTAAGTCTGGAGTTGCTTAATTCATGGGTGTTTGGGTCTGTTCTAAGACTTATTAAGTTTAAAAGGGTGTTTGGGACTCTTCTAAGACTTATTAAGTTTAAAAGGTTGTTTGGGACTGCCTTAATAATTAGATTCAGGGGTGCTTATGACCATTTTTTATAGCTGAATTCAGTGGTGACTGGAACTGTTTAGTAGCTGAATTCAGGGGTGTTTGGAACTGTCTTAGTTGCCGAATACAAGGGTGTTTGGGACTTTTTAATAGCTTTTTTAATTGCAAAATAAGTTAAGTTATAGTAGTATGGTTGTATGATGTGTTAAAGAATACATTATTAGAACCGGCCCATTTTAGTGATTGTTTTCTAAACGGGTACTATATAGTGCATCTAACTATTATTGTTTTTATGTAGTGCATCTTACCATTGCTAGGATGAAGATAAACACGAAGTACCCATATAGGCAGAACAACTGAACCAGGGTTGAAGGTGCAGAGAAGTACTTGAGAATTATGTATATGTATAGAGGGAAAATAAGAACGTAGCTGTAGAACACACCAGTAGACCAGGTTACCAGATTAATATCATAATTCCACATTTTTTGCTGTAGCTTGTGAGCCAAATAAGTCGTAAATGTACCAATTGAAGCTGCCATGAAAATTAGGGTAGTGAAAATCCAGAAAGGCCCATACCTGATCATGGAAGTAATTTAGAGTGGTAAATTAATTGTTTGGGTAATACAGCGGTAAACTAACTGTATGGGTGATAGAGAGAAATATTTAGAAAGTCATTGTATATAAACAAATCTAAAAAGATGGCATTTTTTACAAATTTTATATATTAGTTATTTAGGCATTTCCTTCTTTCTCTTCATGGTCTTGATAAAAGTTATGATGCATATAGCGAATTTCAGTGGCGAAAACATTCGCTGTTTAAACAGCATACTCAAAAGTGCATGTTCGAAGATATTAAAATAGGTATGCAAAACACCAGAGAAAACTAATAGTTTTCTATGTATCTAATACATAATCATTTACAGCTTTTTACATTTAAGTACAATATAAACTTGGTACGTTAAACTCAAATTGAGTCGAGAAGCACCTGCACGGGTCAAAGGGTAAAATGTCTTTTTGGACCGCAATGGCAGAATCGTTTTTTAAAGGTTACCTGAATCTCTCATATTACCACAATTGGCCACCTAACATAACTAAACCAGCACCGAAGCACTGGATGCTGAACAAAACGACGCACAAAAATGTTGGAATTAATTGGTCTTCCTTTTGATGTGGTTAACGGGTTTGATGGACAAACATGAATAAAGGTATGTTTCTATTTGGCGCAATCCCACCTCACATGGGTAACCATTCTTTTTCCCATTTTGGTCTAAATTTTATGCAGCATGGGGCGAATCCTGTAGGTTGTGATGATGGATTAAATTCACTGCTAAAATATGCATCTGACAGGTTATGAGATAATAATGAGTAGTTTTGGTGAACATTGCTCTCTTTATGACTTCTCTGCAGCAACAATTGTATTGTCAAATTTATTTTTATATTGGAACATCTTTTAAGTATTGCACATGTTCATGGATAACTCTTTTAGCATAATTTATTTTTATAATCATATTCAACTCGTATTTGGATAGCTAATATTGTAAACTCTTTTTTCGACTATTATATACATTTTGATTCTTATGAATGCAACAAATGGAACTAGCGCAACCCATCGAACACGGCAACAATATTCAAGTTTTAATTTTATGAAAAGTTTATATAAAACTTTTATAGATTTAGATTGAGAAGTAATCTTGACCATACAACTTTTAGAATTTTTATGAATTATGAAAGCTATTTATTTAAGTGAAAAGGGTAAAACTTAATTGAATCAATCAATATTCAATTGAAATTAAAGAATCTACATTAATGGTTCATAATTTTGTATTTAAACACTAACAAGAAGTTACGTGTTGTATTTTATTTCTTCTAAATTTCATGTACCCATATTTCTTCTAATTTTGTATTTAAACACTAATTGTTATGTTTTTGGAGATTAATTTGGTACAATTATCTACGTTTTAATTTTGTTAATACCGCTTCATTCCATATGGTTAAAGGTGATAGCGAAGAGTTTTGAAATAATCCATCGTAGTAACCTGATTGCGATGGAAATCACTCTGTTTCAGTTCGGGTCTAGATGTGGATACATTAGGTTTGACTGACCATGAACGTTACACCATTTAATTACCATGTGGGAGATGTGTAAGCCAGTAAGGTGGTGGTCACAATCGAAAGTGAAGATGGTAAGCTTGAATTACATGTATACTTTTATTTCAGCCATCTGTAATGAATAAAAGCGTTTTATTCACATCACGTTTTTAGAGACAAACAAAATCACTGCATATACTGCTGGGAGAAAAAAAAATTGCACCAAGTGAGCTTTCCTATTATCCTCTTTTCATATAGGCATGTTTTGTTTCAACCCCCTCTTAGTACAATAAACGGTATTGGCAATTGGCAAGTATATAATTTTTAAATTTCTCGGATTTAAGGATTGATGGTGGTTCTTGGTAAGTTTGTATTTTTATGCAGGCATGTCGGGTGGGTTGGGTAACAGTTTTAAATGGGTCAATTTGAGTACAAGTCAAAATCGATCCCTTTCAATAGTGACAAAGCATGATAATAATGTGCATTCAAATGAGTATCATCAATACTTGCTAATGGTCAAGTAATTAATTAGAGCTCAAATTAAAAAAAAATACAGTAAGGGATATAACTATTGCCCCCACCTCAAATTGTTCTTTTAACTTATGTTTCTATATTTTGTGCCCCCTTTATCACACAGCTTCATTACACATCGGGTTTACATATCAACAAATTTGGAACAAATTGCTTTTATAGTTTTCGGCTATTTAATATTCATCGTTTTTCACTGAAGAATTCTGTATGCACCCCTTGCTACTGACTACCCAACTAGACCAGTTCATTAAGAACGGGTCATATCTACCGTATGTGTCGTTTTCAAACCTTTTATAAGAGGATTATGAAGTATTGGTTAGTTTATTTTTATGACCATGTTTGACGTACAAATATACGATATCTTTTGTGACATTTTTTATATTTACATGTACTATCAATCATAAACATCTTTGTACTTACACTTTTTTTTTTTTTTTTTTTACTCTTATTAGGTGCTTAAGAAATGTTCATTGGCTTATCACTTAATTATCATTCACTACATACATTTGCTTTTCAAGACCATGAAGATTGTAACCCACGTGTATAGACGTTTATTAGATTAATAGTTACATCCATGTTTCTTTATTGTATAATTCACTTATTACATATTATTCCATTAAAAAACAATACAAAATCTTTACTTTCGTTGTTTTTTTTTTTAACTTTACTCACACGCTTAATTTCTTGATGCATTCATTCTTCTAAAAACCCGTGGATTCCACGAGTCTATAAGCTAGTATATATATATATATATATATAGATTTATGTTCATGTGGCGTAAATTTTTAAATAGGCTATAATAGGCATCAATAGAATTATGACAAGTGGCATTCTCAATTAAAAGAAATCAAAAATTAATTTGCACCCAGAAACAAAAAAACTAAGATCTGGGTTTCTCCTCCTCCCAAAAACCTAAACATAAACAGCCGTTTTTTCTTGTCCCTACTCCATTTTTTCTTTTATATTATTGTTTCATACTCCGGTAATTTTATAATAGCTTTAGATTATGTGTGGTTTTGCTTCAGGTAGTGGTGGTTGTTTTATAATTAATTCGTGGAGGTTGTGATTTGTGGTCAGGTGACGTGCTCCGTCAAGTGGTCGTGGTGGTTGTGTTTTCGGCAGCCTTATGCCAACATGTGTTTCAAGATGGCGAGGATGTATTTCATGGTCCGCGGGGCTGTGTGATTCAGGGCTAGAGTTGGTCCAAAGAGTGGTTCAGGTCGCGAGATGGGGGTTTCATCTTGAGGCTAGGTTGTTTTTTTCTTTTTTTTTTTTTTTTTTTTTTCCTTTTTTTGTCAATAAGTAGGTGGTAGTTCTTTTTGGTTCAGTTGTCGGCTGTTGGTGGTTCGGATGGTTTCGCTCGTTGGTTCAAATGGTGGTTTTAGGTGGTCAATTGGTAATTTTCGGTTATTCGTACGGTGTTAGATTGGTGGTTCACAAATGGTGGTTTCTGGTTCATACCTTGGTGGTTCTATGGATATATATTTTCAAATTGGTAAGGGTCGTGGACCTCGTGGTCACACTTGGTTGAAATATTGACGTATCATTATGCACCAGTTGGTTGAAATGTTGGCACACTTGGTTGAACTATTTTTTTTTTTTTTTTCCAGTATTTATTGCATGCATCAGTGTGTTTTGTACCTAATTGCTTTTGAACTGTTATCTAATTCGAAAGTAATAAGTATGGCTCATGGTTTTTGTCGCATGAACTATAAAGAGACAATTTGTTAAGGAGATGATGAAAAAGAACCAAGTGTTTACTTTTAAATGTGGTAAAAAAATGTTATTGATGCAAGTAAGTGTTTCACAAATTTAGTTTGTCAATACAATGTGTTAAGAAATTAGCGTGTCATTATAAATATATCAAAAGATTAAGTGTGTTACATAAAATGTGTCAAAAACTTTTATGTGTCACTAGAAATGTGTTATAAAACTAAGTGTGTTACATAAAATGTGTCAAAAACTTTTATGTGTCACTAGAAATGTATTATAAAACTAAGTGTGTTTATAAAAAATGTGTCATAAAAGTTAGTAGGTCACTACAAATGCATTAAAAAAATTAATGTGTCACTACATATATATTAAGAAAAATAGTGTGATAAACATAATGTGTCACTATAAATATACTAAAATTTTGCTATGTATCACTACAAATGTATTAAAATTTAGCGTGTCACTATATATAAGTAAGAAATTAGTGTGACCATGGTCATTACAAATGTGTCAAAAAATTTGGTGTGTCACTATATATGTATCAAGAAATTTAGTGTGACATTATAAGTGTGTAAAAAAATTGGTGTGCCACTAAATAAGTATCAAGAAATTTTCGTAAACGATTATAAATAAGTGGTCTCAAGATATAAAAAGTAATAAAAAAAATTGCAGTCCGTGGATTTGATGAAACGCATGACTTATTTGATATTTACTATTTAATAATAATCATAATCCAATTATTTATAATTTAAAAATTCAAAAGATATTGAATTCATAATTTTTGGTGTGTTTGTAACCGAAAATCAAAACACTTTTAAATCAGTTTTTTTATTTGGTACACAATGCCATTGGTTTTCTATTTTATTACAAAAATGCCACCCATTTAATTAAATTTAGATCTCTTCTAAAATCATTGATCCAATGGTTCAAAACTGTGCTTATTGTATCCTACTTTAAGTGTGTATACCACAATAACGCCCCCTATATATATATATATATATATATATATATATATATATATATTAGTGTTCATTTGTTCGATGGCAAATGTGTTCCACTAAATCGTTCCTTTTGTGATTTTAAGTACTTTTGGAGTGAATTCTGGAAAAGGAAGCATTTTGGACGTTTTTGGAGCATAAAAGTGAAGAAAACGGCAAAGTCTTAATTTTCCTTGCTGGGAACAGTACCTGATGGCGTCCAGAGCATTCAGATGACGGCGTCAAGAGCAAAAGTGGTGACGGTCCAGTAGATATATGAAGGCGTCAAAGCATGGCCGTCAAGAGTAAAAGTGGTGACGGCCCATAGCAACATTACACATGACGGCGTCAGACTTGGATCTAGGCAATCCGATTTCACTATGGGCGGCGAGTTGACGGCATCAGACATTTCTTCTTGACGCCGTCACCTTGTATAATCTATATATAGTTTTGCAATTTTCATTCATAAGTGTGTTGGAATTTTAGTGGAACCTAGCACGACTTTTACTGCTTTTTCAAGGGTTTTTACCCTTTGAAACCTTTCATGCTTAATTGAGATAAGTATCCTTTCAATTCATTCAATATATCTATGTGTTGTTTGAATATATCTTACGCTTGTATTGATTTTAACATGCTAGGCTTGATTTCTTGTATGTTTGCTTAGATGTAGTGAAACCTAGATGTTGATTATGGGTTGATTGTTTGTTTATAGTTGTTACGGATGAATGATTTCGATGTTAGGCTTAAGAAAACTGGCAGACTTCCATAGGTAACATGCTTGAACGTCTTAAGAAACATGAACCAATGCGTACTAGGTTATTATGGTTGTATTTAATGCATGAGCGAATTCTAATAATCCCATGTTAGGAGCTTCTTGCAGGCTCGACATAGGAGTAAAGTAGGAGCTTATAGAGTTGGGAAAGTACGTGCGCCACCCCACGGATGGTATTAAGGAATATAACCCGTTATCCACGCAACTGTAACAAACTATCAACCTGTAAAAGATATCTAGGGAGTAATGAAACCTAAGTAAACACAACTTTACCATTATTGTTCACACCACATTGGTAATTAGCTTTATTTTCATTTTTGTTATTTTATTTTGATTGTATCTTAGTTATTGGGTTAGTTGATTAGCAACTAATTCCGCCCACTCTTCTAAAAAAAACCGAGATTTTATTTGCTTTTATAAAAATATAAAAATACAAAAAGAATCATCCCTCACCTCTAGACCTAGTTTTTAGGCTTTCTAATCCTAGCGACACTATTCCTGAGTTGAACGATCAATTCCCCAGTACTTGTCACTATACTATACTACATCGATCAGGTACACTGCCTGGTGGGGGTTGTAAGCTTCTCGAGATCCCTCGAGAGGTAAAACCTGGTGCAATTCCAACGCATCAATATGTATGAAAGACATCCTATTAAATTCCAATGGTTGTGCATATGAATATTTCTCTCATTTTGCAGGCCTTATACACATTTACTTATGTACCTTTGGAGATTGATTTATTTGATGTACCCATCAACAGAATGACCATGGGGCAGCTTCAAACTGTGGTGTTTCATTCTTTCCCTATGAATTAGGATCAAATGAGAAGAACTCTTAAAATAAGAAGGATAAGAAATAACTATAACCACATATTAGAGATGCATCGACTTAAATTAGATGTATCCCTAATCTTTTAGATGCACCCTTATATATTTTCTAGCTAAAAATTAGATGCATATACATATATTAGATGCATTTTAGCAAGTTAGAAAAATCCTATATATTTTTCGTCCTCTGCAGGTCAAATTTTTTGCAAGTACCACTTTGCATCATTTTCACTTTAAAATTACTTTTGAAACTAATTGGGATGCATCTAAATGAATAGAGATGCATCTAATTCAAGTCGACGCATCTCAAATATGTAGTTATAGTTATTTCTCATCCTTCTCATTATAAGTTTTATTCTCACTGGATCTTTACCCCTTTCCCTATAACAAAGAATGAATTAGCCATAATACGGTTGATACTTGCATGTTACCTCTTACTGAAGAAAATTTATATCATTGACAGCAATTTGACTACTGATGAGAATGAAAACATCAGGTTGAACTGGGATTTTACAAGGAGGCTGTTGGAACTCCCTCGAGCTTCCCCCACAGCCGGGGTAGATTTCTTTTACTGATTCTAGTTTATGTATGGGTTGAATACCCTAAGACAACTATTTTCATTTAAGTATGTTGCTACTTACTTGCCCACCAAATGTAATGGCAAGTTTGACTTTAGGAAGTCAAACGTGCAAATGGTAAAGGTTATTTGGCATTTGCAATTTTCACAATGCCTATGTTGGTCACCAAATGTAATGGCAAGTTTGACTTTAGGAAGTCAAACGTGCAAATGGTAAAGGTTATTTGGCATTTGCAATTTTCACAATGCCTATGTTGGTCACCAAATGTAATGGCAACTTCGAATGTTTATATTTGTGTCTTTATGTTTAGTGATTTTTGTGATGAATATATTGTTTTAGAGTTTCATATGGGATCGGTAAGGATTTAATGGGGGTGCAATTAATTAATTTCACAAATTACACCGTAGGTCCCTACGCTTGTAAACTCAATGTAGCATGTTGTGAACACGTTACTACATTTTGGTCGGGAATTGTAACTACGTTGACGAAAATGTAGACAACCTTAGGGACCAAGTATGAAATAAAATTTGTTATTAAACCCCTTCACCGTCTCTTCACTGCGAAGGTATTAACTTTAGCGCGTAACCCAATAAACCCATCAACAAGCTTTTCCTCACATTTCGCTATGGAAGAAGATTTCCCAATGTTGAATGAACTCATGCAAGTGGCCGATTCACCACGATTACATGATCGTATGAGCCTCTGGTTTGGTCAAGAGGCTGTTGAAACAGAGTTTTTTAAAAACCTTATTCGTGCTGCTATTGATCATCTCAAGAGGATGATACCAAAGCGTAGGGAGCTGATTCAGGAGAATGAAGTTTTGGGACCTCGTGGTGTAGCGCTTAACTGTTTGGAGGCTTTGAAAAAAACCCAGGCCATTGAAATCGACCTACTTGCACGTTTGATCAAGATGTATGGTGAAGCTGATGCTAATATTCGTATGCAGGAAGGTTTTGTGCAGAAAATGGCTGAAAATAATTAGTGTAATGGGGTCTTAATTTAGGGTATTTCCAGGGGTAGGTTAATTAGGTCTTTTGGGTTCTTGTTTTAGGCTTTTAATGTTCTTGTAGTCTAATTGCCATTTGCCACTATTATGCATATATAATTCTATGGTTTCTCGGTTAATCTTGTTTGCTGTATCTTATTGTGTTTACTGTTGTTATGACCAAAACCAAACACCCTTTTATGTCAGCAAATACAAACACAGTGGGAGGGAAGCAAAACCCAAACACCCCATAAGTCATATAACCAAAGCATTTAGACACAAAAGGGAAACGGTTTGCCATCGTCGCCAAAACGATTTACAAACTACATCTTGGTTGACTAACTAGAGTGTAGTACATAGTTGGTACCTAAAGTCTTATGTCATGGTTGATTTAACCATAATGTGGTGAAAAAATGTAGTTTGCCTATTATGCCCTTGCGAATATACCAAAACATAAGCGTTGACCAAGACAAAAGTGGTCAAGGGACGCATTCGGCCTCTAATTCCCATGTTTTGGACGCCAGGCGACGATTTTGAAAAGTTAAGGGCCATGGCGACGGTTTGTGGAAAGTTTAGGGACCAACGGTGTATTTTTGTCTAAAAAAAATAAAAATACAGTATATACAGTCGTATATCACAAAGGTGAGTGAGTGGTTGAGTCAAATGACCGAAATACCCTTCCTTTTATCTGTTAAACTAAGTCTGACTAATGGTGTTAGTAAAAATGGACAAAAAGTGTTACGGGTCGTCGGATTCTGGACTAGATCCGTTATTTTTCAAACTATTAGACCAAAATCGTTACACCCGGTAAACCACAAGGACCAAAAATGTAGTTAACTTTTAATATTAAAGGCCTGTTTGGTTTGTAGACGGATTTAGGATTAAGATTAAGGCTGTGTTTGTTTTTTTTGAAAAACATCTTAACAGCCTCTTAATAGGCTAAATGTCTGAATCGGTCAGACATTTGGTCGTTCAGACCGTTTTTTTTTTTTTTTTTTTTTTTTTTTTTTTTTTTTTTTCCAGACGCGTTAAGATGCAGTAAGATCTTAATGGTTTAGACTTGAGAGGAGTGTCTAAATGCGTCTTGTTGCCTCTTGCTGAAACAAATAAAAACCAAAAAAAAAAAAAAAATAGTACGAGCAAGCAAATGTGCGGTTCAAACATGAGTTTTTTTCCCGTTCAGATGCGGTCAGATTCAGACATTTACGCATCAGATTTAAATTCAGATTCAGATTCAGATTCAGACCCTCTTAACAAACAAACACCACCTAAGACTTGAATTTGGATTTATATTTGGATTTGGATTTATTGAATGAGAAGAGAGAAAAATATAATAAAAGTTGGACCCACTTAAATTGAATGCTAATATAAAAGTTGGCATGCTACATGGGATTAGCACAAAGAAAAAAATCGGGGCTCATCCCCATTTGTGGACCTTAAAAAACAAACCACTAATATGTCTTAGGAATTCACATTGTTTGGACCATCTTGTTAACTTCTCAGGCCGCAGAGGAACGATACAAAAATAAAGGAGCATACATTGTCCTGAAAGCCCCTAATTTTGATACTCCCATCTTTCATAGTTTCGAAGCCGTTACTCCAAGACCCAAGGTATGAGCTTTATTTTCCATTTCTTGTTATTAACTACTTCCGCTGAATTATGAAAACTGCAACACTTTTCCTTCCCGTTATGTCTAATAAAAGTTGTATCTCTGTATACTTTTTGAGTACAAACCTTGATAATAAGTTATGGTTTCACAGGTGAACCCATACTATGATTTTGAGGATGTGATTGATTCGGACGAAGAATTAGATATGTCGTTGATGGTGGAGTCTTCTAGTTGAATGAGTCCGTCACCTGTTGTAATATCATCATTAATTATCTTCTGATCTTGAACTTGTTTTTGGTGTTTGTTTTTCATTGCACAGTGCTTGGTATAGGAGATAACTTGCTCATGAACTGCCCCTGCAAAATTGCAATTGTAGATTTTGGTATATTAATTTAATATGGGCAGTTGTAAATTATTTTCCCAGAACAATGATGGTATAGAGGATTTTTACTTCATGCCCCAAAGGTTGGATGTTGCGTTAGTCTCAATTTCATCCTTCATGTGATCGTTTCCATTATGTATAACAATCTGGTTTTGTTGAAAGTATTAGAAAGCAGTGTTGCAAAAAAAGCCCTACAAGGTTGATTAATCGCCGCCTATGCGCTACTGGGCACCAACCTTTCTGATTTGTGTAAATCTGTCAACTGTGATCTAGGGATGTCCATGGTACTGGAACTGTCCCGAACCGGAACCGTCTTGAAAGAACCGAGAACCGAAAATATGGAAAAAGTGGAACCAAGAACCGTCCCAAGTTCTTCGGTACGGTTTCGGTACGGGAATTCCGGGTAATTCCCGCAAGAACCTAAGTGTTTAAATAATTTATTTATTTTCATCGTCGATCATTCATAAATACATGTTAATAATGCTATAACAATATAAATACGTACGGTATTTAACTAATGTACATGATTAAATATTGAATACTTAAACAACAACATATATACTTGATTTAGTTATTTAGTATACTTGATTAAATATTGCGCATCATATTGAATCGAAAAGCATGAAGTACACCAACACCAACTGACCACATTTTTATATAATATAACATGCATTCATACTTCTAACCCATTATACTCGTTAACTACAGATTCGTCATTCGTCACATATTGCATTATATAATTCACTTGATTTTTCTATTACTATAGGTAAGTATCAAATTTACAATAATAATCTCAAGATAAACATACTTTCATGTTGATAAATGATAATGATGATGATCTTTGAATAGATTAAAAGTTTGGGTGTTAATTTTATTATGTGTTTTTAAGTTTTAGATTTTTTATGTTACAGTTTAATAATGAGTAGGTTTTTTTTTTCATTATTTATTTATTTATTTATTTATTTTTTCTCCTTAAATTGCTATACACATTACACAATGTCCCACATAAACCTATAAAATTTCATATTTTTAAAGTAGTCGGTTCTTTCGGGAAAGAACCGGAACCGGACGGTTCCGACTCAAACCGTCCCGAGAACCTAAAATTTGGAATTTTAGAAACCAAGAACCGTACCATGGTTCTAATATACGGTTCGGTTCCGGTATTGTACCAATACAGTTCCTCGGTTCTTTTGGACACCCCTACTGTGATCACCGGCAGCCAACGACTATCAACGATGGTCAAACTTGCTGGAAACTTGTAATTCTTGCTGGAAATACCAAAAACTCATCATAAACTGGTTTTGATCACTTATTGTCGTTTATATCTACATTACAAGATTTTTATTTATTTATTTATTTTATAGGAAAATCATACTGGGAATATCTAAAACACGTTAGAAATACCAAAAACTTGCCAAATATGGCAATTTGTTTAATCTTGCCTTAGACCGATTACACGCTACAAAATGGTTGACTGCCTGACTACTAATTCGTGATTTTTGCAACCTTGTCCGAAAGTAAGTTTGCAACTGGATTTGACCAAATATTCTGTTTGATGCACTTAACTAGCGTTAGTACTACCTTAGGATGGGCTGTCAAACTCATCTTGGTGATGTATCTCCATGTTAGGCATCATCAAAGGTTTGGACTGCTGTATATTTTGGTAGTACAATAATGTTTATGCAATGGTGATAAAATAGACCCATCAACAGATGAAAATGGTTCATTTTTATTCTCTTTGGACCACCTCACCAGATCTTGATGTTTTAAGCAAGTACGTTTGGACCAGTTTTGCATGCCTGGCCTTTTTTTTATTTTTATTTTTTTATTTTTTATTTTTTATTTTTTTGTAATTTTTCTACATTCTGTCCTTGAAACATTTTTTGATTCTTGTTGAAAACAGCTATCCTTTATTAACCTCTTTACCCATAGATTGGTGAAAAGTTTTCGCATACTCTTCACTGATAAACGACACAATCATGGTTCACTAGGAATAATTGCTTATCACTTCAAAACCAACAATCATGCTTTACAAACCTGTCATCATCATTTGCACACTAGTCCCTCTATGTTCGCCTCGCGTATTAGATCCTCAACTATTCTATGCTCTTTACAAATCTCTGTATAAAGTCGTTCCATTATTCATCATTTGACACTGTGTTCTGGTAACATGGTCCTCGAGCCCACGTACAGTGTAAGTTTTGTGTGCATGAAATTAGCATGTTGACATGATCCTGTCAGTCGTATATTGACACGTAGATGACACGTTAGACATTATTGTGTGTGTGTATAGTCTCAATTATTATTATCAAATTACTAGTTATAATGCCCGCGCACGCGCGGATTTTTTTTAAAAATTTTGGATCATATATTTTTATTTGTTAAAAAACAAATAATTTAATCTTTGTTTTGTTTGATTTATGATGTTTAATTATAGTTTTTTTTTTATTATTAAAGATAATTAATAAAAAAATTTTAATCTTATTATTAATTGAATCTTATCTATATTTTTTATATTTATCTTCTACTTGTGTTATGGATAAATATAAAATATTACATAATAAGAAAATAACATTTTTTTTAAATAAAATTATTACTAAATAAGGTATGAATGCATTTTTTTGAAATGAAAAATTTCCAAAAGGGTTTTGTTGTATTATATAAAAGATTGGTTTCATATGCCAGCAAAACATATATAATAACTATCAAACTTTGGTCCAAGCCTTTTGGAGCGTTTGGAGACTTAGATGTGTCAGCAATATCTATGTGATCCTGCTACTTATTTTGTGGCAGTAATACTATGCACTAATTCCCTAGGAATAAATAATGTGAATATGTAGGGCACTACGGGAACCACGTATAATGTGATATTGTGACTTGACTTCTTTGACCTTTAGCACCCAAGTTGCATTTTCCCACATGTTGATTAAGGAAGGTACCAAATTGAGTGATTGAAGAAAATAACAATATGATATTTTTTGCTGACTTTGGGGTTGTCTTCATACACATAGCTTTGGTTAATTTTGGAGGAAAAAACCTTGCAAGTAAATAGTCTCGTTCTTCAAAGTAGGCGGATACTCTCTAGACCGGGGCATTTGGGCCTGTTAGTTTGCTGGTAATCAACATTCTGCAAAAATACGTATACATATATTGTTTTGTGCATGTGCATCTCTTTCTTTCAATTATTTGTAGAAACTACAAAACAACAAATCGTATACCAGGATGATTAATTATCACGATTGATATAAATTGCAAGGTTTTGAAACCCGGGTCGACCCGGCCGGGTTAACCGGTTCCGGCCGAAAAAACGGGTCAAAATAACCCGGGTTTCTAAAACCGGGTTTACCGGTTTGACCCGCCGTATTTTGAGTGACCCGGGTCAACCCGGTTCTCGAAACCCGGCCGGGTTTCATTTTTTCAAAAATTTTTAATAAAAACCCGGGTTGACCCGGTGGTCGAACCGGTTGACCCGGCGGTCAAACAGGTTGACCCGGTCAAAAAAATAAAAAATTAATAAATTGAAAACCGGGTTGACCCGGCGGTCCAACCGGTCGAACCGGTTGACCCGATGCCCGGTGGCTCGACCGGGTCGATTTCAAACCCGGTTTTCAAAACATTGATAAATTGTGACAAAAACTGTCATGTGTGTGGGGAAAATGATAAAAGGACTCGACAGTAGTGCCCGACTACCCGTGGGGACAACTAGAAGAAGATTAGTTAGAGCACATGCCAATAATCAATATATTTCATCATTTTGTTAGCTACTTTTTGACTTGTTTGCCACAACATTTTCTACCAATAACTTTATTTGTTCATTGCCAATCTTACGGTTAATAATGTGATGACTCCTAGATCCATGAACGTAGTTTTTCAGCGGATTAGCTTTGCAATTCAAAAAGGGCTGGCGGCGCAGCTTGTTGCCCGTTTGCCTTCAATTGCTTTATGTTAAACTAATAAATAAATATTGCTTTATCTAAAAAAAAAAAAAAAAAAAAAAAAAAAAAATGCTAGTTATATCCTTCACAATGTTTCGTAAGATAGTTCCAAAACGCGTGGTCAACTCAGAATTAATGAATATCGTAAAAACATAAGTAGTAATCCTTGTTCCAAGGCTTGACTTACACATCTTTTAATGTCAAATAAGTTAGTATCAAAAGTTTTCACTTGTCAACAAAAGTCAATGCTTATGGCGTGCCTCGTCTCTTATCATGCTGACCTCAAACATACAAGTTATACAACTTATTAATGATGTGCTAATCGGACACAATTCTGAAATTAAGGGTGGTTTTAGGGTGTTATATGAAATTATTCCAAGATTTTATATTAGCATTAAAATTGGACTTTTTAGTAAAAGGTAAGCAAGCGATGTTCTTGATAGATCAAGACTGCAACTTTGTGCACCTGTTCAACGTTTTGATGGATCCATCGTGTTGTTAATTAAGAACATAACAGCTAAAGAATTCAAATGAAATGATCCTATTACCTCATAGAATGACTAGGAAACACGAACAATATAAGAATTTCATGAATCTTGCGCAAATAAAAAGTATCAGAAACAGTTAAGGGATTTTAACAAACATGTATACTTCGTCAGTGTTTGTATTTATGGTCTCTTCTCCCTCTTCAATGTTAACTCGAGTATATTTTGAGCGCTACAAATATCAAAGGGGAAACAAGATGATATGAACAGAGAATACATCAAAAACATTTCTCAGATCACACCAATAAACAAATATCATAAATCATTCAACCAAATGATGACCAATATCTTACAAGTTTACCAGAAAAGAGTACAAACGACAAGAATAAATATTTTTGAAGTTTAAGATAAAAGCTAGAAACATTTAAGCATAAATGACATGTGAATGCACGAACACACTGATGAAGACTTCTTGAAGGAGCATAACCACGCATTATGTATTACTGAGATGGTGTTGCTCAAGAAAACTTGGACAGCTTGTTTCTGCAGTTCATGTTGAAATGTTAAAAAAGTTCGGAAATTTGTAAAGTAATTATGAGTAAATTCCATAAATGTGCTAATGTGGTTTGCCAAAATTACTTAGGTCCCTCGCCAATACTAGTCACGGATATGGTCCCGGTTTCCCGGATACAATGTGCTTTCATATCTGGTTAACCGCCCTTTATTATTTAGGGACCCAAATTGAAATCAGTTACATATTTGAGAAACCATATTTACAATTATATAATGAGGTACTGAGTGCGTAACTTTGTGCAAATCACAGGAACCTATCTATAATGTAATTTAATCACAAATCAATAAACTTACCTTGGTAATTGAAGTCACTTGAAGAGCGTGATCGGTTTAAGGAGCTGGGGCCATTATATGGTCACGCCACTTGTCAATAAACGGCAACTCACCTGGATTATTGATCAAGCTTGCAGGTACACGATCTTTAAGGGTGTTTATGATCTCCGAAGTCTTGCCAAGAAGTGTGGCTGCAGCATGGACACTCTCCTCCCTTTTCTTTATCTCACTAGAGTGGCATTTCAATGTTATGACTTCGGGTAAGTTGGTGAGACAAGCAGCCACTATGCCAGATATCATTGATGATAATTGAGCAAACAGAACCTCTTGGCTAACCTGGTCATTGTTGGCTTGGTAGGAAAGCATGATTGTTTTGGTTATCCGATACATTGAGTTGGCACATATACCCATACTTTCCACCACAGGTACCATGTTTGTAGCTTTCTCGTTGAACCACTCAACAATCTGTTTTGCTGTTTTCACTCGAAAATCAGGGTCTTGCAGGTTGTTTCCTAACCATTTTTGGTAGACTTCAACTTCTGGCCACAATCTTTCAGCCGCTTTTTGAACCCTTACAAGCTCATCGTTATTGTTGAGGCTCTTTTCCACAAGTTTGACATAAACAAGACCTTCAGTCACCCCGTTCAGAAAGTTCTTCAAAGTACTGGGTTGGATATTACGAAGAGAGAGTGCGATGGTTGCCAACGTTACAACCGGTAAGCTCCAGCAATCGGGATAATCTAATCCAGGCAATGATTGAACAAGTAGGCTATCGAACTCTTTAACTCCTTCAAAGTCTCTAAAATTCTCTAGAAGTTTCATAAGTTTGGAGGGTTGTTGTTTTTCAGCATTCTGAATCAAGTGTTCTACAGATTCCATAATGTAATAGAGTGATGCATCACCAAACTCTATATGATCTTGAGGTTGCAAAACATACTGGCGAATATCTCTGTTTGGTTTTGGTTGCCTAGGCAATTGAATACCAAAAACTGATACTAATAAGCAGACTACAAACCCATTACATATCACTATCAACAACCAGATGATCCTTATTGCCTTGCACGTTATGACGATTGCCTTCTGAGAGAGTGTTAAAAGTGTAAGACCTAGGATTTGTAGATTATAAAATACAAACTTAAAGTTGGGGCTACTGGATGAATATAGTCTATTCTGTTTCCAATCAGATAATGTGTGTGTCCAGCAGCTCTCTACTTCATAAAACTTCATAAGATTCCAAATCTCTTCTCTGGAAGGCCTAAAGGTAAAGGATACAGAGAATCTAAATGACGTGATAAAATTTCCCAGTATAATTCCATATCCTTGTATAGCACGAATCACTAAGGTTGACCTCTTATAATCTGAATCATAGTCTACATGCCTTCTCGGACAAAGTGTATTTAAAACCAAGAGTGAAGCAACTATTGCCGCACAAGCAGAGGATGTAGCAGTGCAAACAACCATCAACTGTGGGCTGCCTGTTGCTGCCATGATTCCGTAGTTGATCACACGCTGCTTTAAAGTCTCAACAGTTAATTGTCCATCTAGTTGTTGGACTATCAAATCTCTTTTGTGCGCTGCTTGGTATTTAGATTCTAAATCCTGTTTTGATTTTAAAATCATTAGAGCTGAAGATATGTATATCATCAGTAACATGAGTAACATAGCTACATTAGTGATTGCTAATGTTCTAGGGTCAACTTCAAACGAATGTTTTCTATGACCACCCATGTCGTGCTCAGTAATGTGCTTATCTTGAGAATAGGAAACTAAACCCGTATTTATTTGGATGCAAACATTCACAGCCAAGGTGATGGCCAGAAGACCCAAAGCTATGATGTTTGTGAGAAGTTCCTTTCCATTCATGGCTGCTATAGAAGGCAATAGATAAGCCATCATGGTGCACATAAACGCCACACCTTCTAACTTTGAGTACTGGTCGACATCACCTAGCATTGGATTAGTCATATCCATGGGTAGCTTCACTGCAACAGCTATCACAGTGAGAGAAACAGCATTCAGACTAAAATACTTGCATGGACACCAATATCTTTTAGTTCGAACACCATGGAATATATCAGCCACCATCGCGAGGATGCAAAACAGAGATGCTACCGCAATATACATCCCAATTGTCGGCATAGGTTCGCTAAACCTCTGTTGTTGATGTAACTTGTATAAGACCAACCGCAAGTCACTTATCAAATCGCTTGAGATATTCTTGCATTGATAGAGTGGATTCAAAGCTCGGTCATAGTTGTCTATTACATTGGAACCCATGAATATGTTTACTTTAAGCAAAAAAGAAATGGAGAAGAAGATAAATTTGATGGTATTTTTCTAAACAAGTTTTGTTTCTAAACATCCTGCTTTTTAAGTTATACAAGGGGACAGATGAAACTTCCAAACACTTTCAAGTAATTTGCATAGACACTCTCTGTGTGTACAAAGATCGAACTATACATTTGTCAACCTAAGGTGAGCCTCCACTTTTATTTTTGTTTTTGATCTAAAAATTAATTTTATCTTTAATTACCATGACTTCATTTACTGATTCATCCTTGATAATGTCATCAACAGATTTTGAATTTTAGTTTTGAATTTTAATAATTTAACAAGGAATAGGCTCATTTCCAAGAAAGCACAATGTGGATGCACGCAATCAAATGAAAGGGGTATGTTTGTTCTCAATTCAAATAATAATAATAAAACCACACAAGTCACATAACTTTAAGGTTGGATGTAATATAATAGTGACCGCAACTCCGCAAGTGATCGTAGTCACTACTGTCATCTCAACATCAACCCAACTTTCTCTCTCTAAAGACATTTGACATGACCAGACCCGTAATGATGACTGCGATCATCATTTTTTATTATTATTATTTTTTTTCATTTTCTTAAAACTTTAAAACTAAAATTTCATTCATAATTAAAAAAACATTACATTAATAAAAAAAATATAAATTAGTGTTTATTTGTTTGATGTCAAATGTGTTCCACTAAATCAACTTTAAGGTTTAGATGAGTTTCCTCATTGTGTATATCTCTAATAACTTGCAACGTTTCTTCATTCGTTCGTACAACATCATCATGATGTTGCTCATCTAGATAAAAGTAGAAAGAGATTGCCATTCCTTTGTCTTCTATAATCATATTATGTAATATGATGCATGTGTACATCATATCCCTTATCCTCTTATAGACATCGGCCATGCACGACTTTTTATTATAGTCCACTTTTTCTTTATGATGTCAAACGCTCGTTCCACATCTTTCCTTATTGCTTCGTGTGCGTTCTTATTCCTTATTCGCTTTGTATCAATCGAGTCCAACTGTGAAGGACTTAACAAGAACAGACCATTCTGGATATATCCCGTCAATATTATCCCCATTTATAAGTCACATCGTTAGCCATAAATGGAACTCTGGTGCTATCCCGTCTTTGAGATAGCTGAAAATAGGCGATTGACATATAACGTTCAAGTCGTTGCTCACCCCGAAAACACCAAAGAAGACATGTCAAATCCATAAGTCTTGGGAGGCAACCGCTTCCAATAAAATGAATAGATGTGGCCTGTAATCACCCCAACAATATTGAGCAAGCAATGTATTTAGGCAATTAGCCCACGACCAACCATTACAATTAATGCTTCCTAACATTCCTAGGAAACCCATGTTTCTTGTGAAAAACATAGAGTTTTTCAACAACAGTATAAGTAGGTTTTTGCATAAACTCCTCTACATATAAGTCCATAACACCCTTACAGAAAGCTTGAGAGAATCACACGAAGTTTTCTCACCCATTTGCAGATATTCGTCTAGAGCATCAGGAATGATGTCATATGCTAATTGACGAATTACGGAGGTACACTTCAACAATGGGAAAATACCAACTTTTCATGTACGACCAATACCTTGTTGAAAATATACAGTTAATTCCCGAACAGTGCATGTGAATAGTGTTTGGCTCATTCGAATCCGCTTACGGAATGTATATTCGTCATACATTGGGGTTTTTTTTAGAAGTAAATCAAACTTAGCCCATGCATTGCGAACATAATAATCAACAACAGGAAAAGCAAGGCGTTGGCCAAGGAAATAACCGTAGAGAGTATTCTCAAACCTCGTATTCACCTCTTCCACTACTTTCATTGGAACTGAAAGGTCAACATCCTCCTTCTTTTTGCTACATTCCAACCTCCGAAAATTAGACACATGTTTCTGAGGTTCATTAGAAGTAGCACCCGCGTAAGAAACCGACTTCACTCTATTACCATTAGTAGTACCAACCTTATTAGCCTTGGGACCAGAAGTAGCACTCATATTCATATTCACCTTAGGACCAGAAGTTGCATTCGAAGGAGGAGAACTTGTTAAATTAACTTCATTCGCAACAATCTCACTGTGAATTTTAATCATATCATCATCAAAATTCATATGCGCATTAGTTATCAATTGTTCCACTTGAGGTTCATTCACCGTATCTTGAACATTAGCATCAACATTAGCAGAAGTACTAGTGACATGAATCCCATCATTCAGAGGTATAGGAACCCCATCATCATCCACGAACACAAGCTTACCTTCAACAATTCTCCGTTCCATGTCGCGGATCTTATCATCAAACGAACTCGCCACAGCATCATCTTCGGGAGCAGCCAAACCCTCAACATCAACACTATCAGAAGCACTCTTACTAGTAAGAAAACCCTTATTTAACATCTCTCTTACCCACGTACAATCAATCAAAAAGAAGATTACCAGCAAGTAGCAAAACACCAATCGAACAAGTAAAACCCTAACTGAACGTTAGGGTTTCAAACGTATAAGCACAAAGGATCAACCAGGTCCCATAGTTATAATCGACACAAATATATTAGAAGTGATTCCAGGAAGATTATAAAGGGGATAAACCGACTAAGGATCAAGGAAAATAAGAATTCGATTCAAGAAACCTTATAGTCGGATTAAAGCAAAAAGCGATTTATACAAACCCTAACAAATCGATTCTTGAAAATCCATTAAATCTTATGAAATAAAGCTCACATCCAATCAGGGAAAAAATAACAAAGGATGTTAATTCATAACCAAAGCAGATCGAAGCAGAGAATCAATGGATTAGGCAGATTGAGAAAAAACGATTTGATGTTAGGGAGGGGAAAAAAATAATAAAAAAATTAAAAAAAATGGGTAACTTTGAACTTCCAGTACTAATAAGCCGGATTTTCTTTAAATTTGAAAACAAAGAAAATGATAATGCATTGCATATATATTGCAACACAAAAAGTTTAACTGCTTTACATGTTCGAAACATATGACCCATGCCAATATACTTTGATGGAATATGTAGGAACCCAGCACTCCTTGATCGTTACGGGCTCTAGACTCTATACGTCTAATATTATCTATATCTAGGAACACATAATAACGAAAGCGGAATATTCAAACAATGAATTAACGTTATCATGAACAAGGTTTTTCATTATCATTAACTTTAACAACTACTAACTAACAAACCCTAGACGTTTATAACTTACGTCTAGGTTACACACACACACCTTTAGTCGACTACATTATGGAAGACCTAAATAAATTTAATGACCCATGTCCTCTTTATATACTAGAGGATTAGGGTTTACAAGATACTACGAAGGACTAATAAATAAAACTTCTTTTGCAAGCAAGTCCTTCCCCATCTTTTGTAGAATTCCTTCTTGTCACTTCAAGCCCTTCAAGTTTCATTCTTCTTGTTTTGTATCATCAAATCAATAAATATAATTCCCAACAATCTTCCCCTATTTGATGATGACAAAACAAACACCTTCTTGTACGAACTTCCCTAGACGAAGTAGAAAAGTTGAGATAATTCAATCTCGCCATGAATGAAACAATCTTGTCTTCCCTTTAAACGATAATTCAATCTCGCCATGAATGAAACAATCTTGTCTTCCCCTTAAACCATGCCATGTCACTCCAACATCTCTTCTAACATCTCTTCCCCTTTTTGTTATCAACAAATAGGGAACATATATGCAATAGAAACTTCCCCTTGAGTGATACATGTACATCATATGATTAAAACACATGATAAAATACTTCCCCTGAAACCAATGTGCTAACCATCTTCATGATTCTTCAAATCTGTAAGCTCCTTGTAATGATTACTGATGAAGAAAATCAAGTATAACGAATTTGATGAAGAAGTAGAATAACCCAAACTTGTGCCTTATATCTTGTACTAACCATGTGACTCCAAACTCATACCAAGGACAAAAAATATGAGTAGATCGCAACCTCTTGACAAAATCCTCAACTAATATGAGACACTGAGCACTACAATGTAACTCCTTTAAGTGATAGCAAACGTGACTTTAAACATATTCAGTTTATAGATAATACACCAATTTGCTAGATTCATCAAGTCTTTGTCACAACAATAAAGTACGAACAAGTTACCTCTTGCTATAAGGTATGATAAGAACACGTATCCAAGAAACTCCACTTCACCTTCAAAAAAGTGATAAACAATCTTCTTCATAATCAATTCTTCCAATATGAACAAATACGAACCTGTTAAAATCCTTTAAGAACATAAACTTCTTCCTGTGTGTGTGAATCAAATAACCATTCTGTGTGTGTAATCCAAAATCAATCAAACTCATCGCGAATCAATCGTATATACTTCCCCTCACTGCTCGTAAATCATGCATATATATTAAACCATAAATCATCTTGGAGCAGCAGTACGTTGCATGAACAGTACCTTGAAGCATAGCAGTACTTTACTATATCGAGCAATACTTTCAAAAAATGAGCGAGCAGTACTTTCAATCATAGACGAACAGCAGCAGTACTTTAATTAGGGAACAGTACTTTAAATCAACGAACAGTACTTTGGAAACAATGTTACCTTTTTGTCGCCACACTGATTATAAAACTTTTGCAAATCTGCTTTCTCCAATGATTTTAACACCTTGCGAATCCTTTAATTTTGTTGCACCGCCAAACCAGATAAATATTAAATTAAGTATCATGCGACAAACAAATTGAATATGTTTTACCATGTACTTCGATGCTGCTTCTGTCGAACCTTTTCCTTCATAAACACGACATCAAAAATACCTTGTAATCCCAGATATCACGAGCCCCAGGCTCTGATACCACATGTAGGAACCCAGCACTCCTTGATCGTTACGGGCTCTAGACTCTATACGTCTAATATTATCTATATCTAGGAACACATAATAACGAAAGCGGAATATTCAAACAATGAATTAACGTTATCATGAACAAGGTTTTTCATTATCATTAACTTTAACAACTACTAACTAACAAACCCTAGACGTTTATAACTTACGTCTAGGTTACACACACACACCTTTAGTCGACTACATTATGGAAGACCTAAATAAATTTAATGACCCATGTCCTCTTTATATACTAGAGGATTAGGGTTTACAAGATACTACGAAGGACTAATAAATAAAACTTCTTTTGCAAGCAAGTCCTTCCCCATCTTTTGTAGAATTCCTTCTTGTCACTTCAAGCCCTTCAAGTTTCATTCTTCTTGTTTTGTATCATCAAATCAATAAATATAATTCCCAACAATCTTCCCCTATTTGATGATGACAAAACAAACACCTTCTTGTACGAACTTCCCTAGACGAAGTAGAAAAGTTGAGATAATTCAATCTCGCCATGAATGAAACAATCTTGTCTTCCCTTTAAACGATAATTCAATCTCGCCATGAATGAAACAATCTTGTCTTCCCCTTAAACCATGCCATGTCACTCCAACATCTCTTCTAACATCTCTTCCCCTTTTTGTTATCAACAAATAGGGAACATATATGCAATAGAAACTTCCCCTTGAGTGATACATGTACATCATATGATTAAAACACATGATAAAATACTTCCCCTGAAACCAATGTGCTAACCATCTTCATGATTCTTCAAATCTGTAAGCTCCTTGTAATGATTACTGATGAAGAAAATCAAGTATAACGAATTTGATGAAGAAGTAGAATAACCCAAACTTGTGCCTTATATCTTGTACTAACCATGTGACTCCAAACTCATACCAAGGACAAAAAATATGAGTAGATCGCAACCTCTTGACAAAATCCTCAACTAATATGAGACACTGAGCACTACAATGTAACTCCTTTAAGTGATAGCAAACGTGACTTTAAACATATTCAGTTTATAGATAATACACCAATTTGCTAGATTCATCAAGTCTTTGTCACAACAATAAAGTACGAACAAGTTACCTCTTGCTATAAGGTATGATAAGAACACGTATCCAAGAAACTCCACTTCACCTTCAAAAAAGTGATAAACAATCTTCTTCATAATCAATTCTTCCAATATGAACAAATACGAACCTGTTAAAATCCTTTAAGAACATAAACTTCTTCCTGTGTGTGTGAATCAAATAACCATTCTGTGTGTGTAATCCAAAATCAATCAAACTCATCGCGAATCAATCGTATATACTTCCCCTCACTGCTCGTAAATCATGCATATATATTAAACCATAAATCATCTTGGAGCAGCAGTACGTTGCATGAACAGTACCTTGAAGCATAGCAGTACTTTACTATATCGAGCAATACTTTCAAAAAATGAGCGAGCAGTACTTTCAATCATAGACGAACAGCAGCAGTACTTTAATTAGGGAACAGTACTTTAAATCAACGAACAGTACTTTGGAAACAATGTTACCTTTTTGTCGCCACACTGATTATAAAACTTTTGCAAATCTGCTTTCTCCAATGATTTTAACACCTTGCGAATCCTTTAATTTTGTTGCACCGCCAAACCAGATAAATATTAAATTAAGTATCATGCGACAAACAAATTGAATATGTTTTACCATGTACTTCGATGCTGCTTCTGTCGAACCTTTTCCTTCATAAACACGACATCAAAAATACCTTGTAATCCCAGATATCACGAGCCCCAGGCTCTGATACCACATGTAGGAACCCAGCACTCCTTGATCGTTACGGGCTCTAGACTCTATACGTCTAATATTATCTATATCTAGGAACACATAATAACGAAAGCGGAATATTCAAACAATGAATTAACGTTATCATGAACAAGGTTTTTCATTATCATTAACTTTAACAACTACTAACTAACAAACCCTAGACGTTTATAACTTACGTCTAGGTTACACACACACACCTTTAGTCGACTACATTATGGAAGACCTAAATAAATTTAATGACCCATGTCCTCTTTATATACTAGAGGATTAGGGTTTACAAGATACTACGAAGGACTAATAAATAAAACTTCTTTTGCAAGCAAGTCCTTCCCCATCTTTTGTAGAATTCCTTCTTGTCACTTCTAGCCCTTCAAGTTTCATTCTTCTTGTTTTGTATCATCAAATCAATAAATATAATTCCCAACAGAATATCTGAAGCTTACCCACTTATTGCGCGCATTAAAGATAGTTAACATGAATCAAGCCAACCTTAACTCTAGCATATCCTAACTATAGCTTTACTTTTAGAAGGAAATTAACAAACCATTGGCTGATATGATTTGCACAAAAATTATGTTTTTCTTTATCTCCCTCACTTCGGCTTCTTAATTGTCAACTAAGAGGGTATTTAGGACTTCTTACTTAAGATTTTATGTGCTTATTGTGCCCTTTTAAAACACATAAGTAGTTTTGAATGTTTGTATATTATGAGTTTATGCTTCTTTTAGATTATACAAGTTAATAAAACGACTAGACACCCATCACTTAATATGTATAAACATGAGATCAAACACACATTGTAGTCTCAATGGATGGATTCTTTTGCAAAGAACCGAGTAAATTTCATCGTCTTTGTGCTTCGTTTTAATTTTGTAAACAACAGTGTGTTTGTTTTACTTTGATGTTTTCATAGTCTTGCTTTTCCACTAAAAAAAAACAAAAAGAAAAAGTAAAAATTTCTTATCGCTTCCCTCCTATCATCAGTTCTTCCTTATCATTCCACTGTGCATATTCTTCTTTTCTCTCCTAATAAACAACATCTCTAAATCTATGAAATAATATAATCTGATGTTTCTTCCATTAAAAGCAATATCTTATTCTTTCTTTAATGCTTAATTTATAACAAAAAAAAGGAGACAAAAACATATTTTTAAGTAGTATTTAGACATAAATTATGCATGTTGAGATATATAATTCGACGCATAACGCGAAAGCGAATTTGTACATTTGACTTAAAAATCTAATGGTTACAAAGATTAACCGTGTAAAAACCATTCCTTTAATGTAGGCACGCTAGTCACATTTTTATCATTTACGTCATTTCCATTTTATGATATTGTATATATCCTAGTGCTAGTAACTAGTAGATGGTATAGTAGTACAAAGAGTGTACACAAGAACAAAGGCAAATGAGTCTTTTAGTATATCCCATTAATTAAAGGACTTACTCTTTATATATGAGGTAGTAGTTGGCTTTCAAGTGAGACTTAAATTTTGAATTTGAAGACAAATTTAGAGAATTTCACAATGCTAAGTTAACCCATATATCACCATAAGTTAAATTAAACTTGTTTTCTAAACCTCCGAAAAAATCGAAACCATAGTTTGCACCACCCATCAAATAATTGCTAATGTTTATAGCATGTATATATAACTAATACGGTGGCATTATGCCTTCCATATTATAAAACAACTTAGATTTAAGCAATTGAATCAAAATTATCGATCTATCTCCTATATCTAAATATATAGTAATCATTCAATGGTGTGGAAAACTAGAAGGGTGGGTTGAATAGTTTTATGTCTTTCTTGTTTTGTTTGTTTTGTAAAATGTAGCTTCTGAAGATTAGACTAAAACTTCAAAATTCTTTAATGCAAAAATATAGATACAAGTTTATTTACGATTTAGTATAAACTCTACTTATGTATAATGTACAATTTCAAAACTCTTTAATGTAAAAGTGTCGATACTAGTGTATTTACAATTTTGTATAAACACTACTTATGTTAAATGTTGGGAAAGAATTTATAATTTCATATATCATATATATAAGCATATATATATATATATATATATATATATATATATATATATATATATATATATATATATATATATATATATATATATATATATATATATATATATATATATATATATATATATATATATATATATATATATATATATACACATACTAGGCGATTACCCGTGCATAGCAACGGAAATTTCTAGCGGCATCAATTAACGATATGTAATATTGTGGTAAGTGTTTCATGTAACACTCAAAATAGAACGTGAAAATATCAAAATATATTTGTAAACGGTTGTAACATGCGATAATTCAACTGACAAAAAAAAATTCTGAACATGTAACAAATAATATATAAAAATATTTAGTAAAATTGCAAATAAAACATTACATCAATTATAAGATAACTAACAATGCACGTTACTCGTCGAATAAAACTTCTTGGTACATGATATTTGAGGTGTAGAATCTTTCTTGACCGAACTCTTTGACTAACTTCACTAATACATTTGTAGTTATTATCTATTAAAGGCATGGGATTTGACCCAATTAAAAAATAAATAAATAAATAATAAAAAAAATAAAATAAAAAGAGTAAATCAAACGTAAGAAACTTAACAAAAATATATACACAATAATGACTTTTGACCAAATTATTTCAGGAAACTTTGTATAATATCTTTGAATTTAATGCGTCGGAACAATCAATGATTAAAGCACCAATCAATCAACCATATTATAGCAATAATCGGAAACAGATTTGTATTTAATGTACAGGAACAAGAACAAAAAAAAATGAAACATTGACTAAATAATAAATCGATACAATGTTTTGTGATCGTAAACCTTCAATTTATTCACAACACTATCCTGCAATTTCAATTATAAATGTCAAAACAAATAAACAATATTTTTAAAAACCATATGATCATTGCACACATTCCAATATTTAATAAGTGGATCGCAAATATAATACACACTAACTTTGATAAATTAGGTGGTTAGAATTAGTTTAGCATTTCATTTATCACTTAACATATAGTATTAGAAAAATACACGCACCATACAAAACCAATTTATAAAGAGAGAGAGTTTTAAAGCATAAGTCATTGTTCAAAACAAATACCAAATTCTAAACAACCACAATAGAGTAACCATAAAACTAACATTTACAACACCTCTAAATAGACAATTTGCACCATAGGTACAACATGAAATTGAGTACTTTTATAAAGAGTGAATTTATAAAGCACCACAAATTAAAATATTCAAAAGGACCATTTAGAAGGTGTTAATTTTTTACCTCACATGTTAATATCATATCACCTTTGTTCATAGGGTGTTTTGACATATACACAAACAACATTAGTACAAGAAGTAAAAGCAATAAAGGATCAATTACAGAAACCAGTAATACTTACCCAAAAGTTCCCATTACACGAGTTGTCACATAACTTGTATCTGAACCCAAAAGCTTAGCATGACCAAAGTAAGAAAATTTAGCATTCCATTGACGATCAAGTAATATATTGCTAGATTTGATATACGATGGACAACTTTTGGTTCAAGCCCCTCGTGAAGATATGCCAAACTTTAACAACAAGAATACACAATATAAAGAGTAAATTATGTAAATGAACTCTTTTTATACCATTTTACGAAAATGGTCGGCGCATATGATATTTACAAAAATGGTCTATGAAATTGTGCCACCATGCAATGAAAGACATGTGTTCATCGATGAATATGATTTTGACATGTGTTACAACGGCGCACAAAAAACAACACAAAAATACAAATATCAAACGCACAAAAACACAGCGCACAACCGCAAGATCCAATTCGCAATCGCACAAGCGCACCAATTGATTTTTTTTTGTGTGCGCATGATTTAGTAAAAAGACAAATAAATTACAAAAAATACCAAAGACACAAAATCCAAATGCCAAGCGCACATCGCACAACTCAAAATTTATTTTTTTGTGCGCATGATTTTATAAAAAGAAAAATAAATTACAAGAAAATATCAAAACCACAATATCCAAATTCCAAGGGCACACAAATAAATTACAAAAAAAATATCAAAGCCACAAAATCCAAATGCCAAACGCACAACGCACAACTCAAAATTTATTTTTTTGTGCGCCAAAATATTGAGTTACATTTTGTCGAAAAGGTTGGCAAAGATTGTCAAAGAGATTGGCAGTGAGAAGATAAAGGTGTTTGTTAGGTGAAGATGGGTGAATGAAAAAAGATAAAATAGAGATATGGTAAAGGTGTTTGTATCTCTCTCTCTTTAATATGAAAGCTACATGAGTGTTTTTAATGCAAAAGTAGTAAAAGTACAGCGCACATGCGCGTTTTGGTTTATAATTTGCGACGTGGTCCGTTTTCGTAAAGTGATAGAAATTAGTTCATTCTTGTAAATCGGGTTAGGATATAGTCCACTTTGGTAATTTGTTTCAATATAAACAATAAAGATGGATATGCAAGGATCTTTTTGCCAATAAATGTGGACAAGTGATTTCTAGAGACAAGTTTGTACAAACATACCTCTTAGCAGCTGCCTGAATGATATTCATACGAGTACTCCATGTTAAAGGGCTGACATCCCCATGAAGCCACTGGTCCAGATTCCCATTGTCCACATACTCACAGACAAGCATCCTGGCAAAGAACATTTAATGAGAATAACAAAAATGAGTTTAGTGGTGGTCATCCTTCTATAAATGCATTTTATGGTAGACATTTAAACACGTTATTAACACTTGTAGATGTCGAGAAATTGCTAACCGCAACTATACACTTCTTTAACTTGACATTTCTTATTACTACTAATTTTATCATTGTGTGTACATATCCATCTTAATTCCTAACATGATTATGACACACCAAAGTTCCTTGGCTATGCTAGGGTAATAGTCCAACTTTTCTCTTTGCTTGGCTATGCTAAATTTTGTGGTTTAAAAAATTGCCGATGAAATAACATTCTCAGCAAACATAATTTACGTCAAGAAGATAGTCACTTTATACTAATCGAAACACCCCATTTATACTAATAAGGTTTTATTAATGCAAAATGGCTCTAAAACAATGCAATAAGCAGAAAAACATACTCAAATAAGGAACGATAATCGATATACAATCCCATACATCCCCTAATTCAGTATCAAATATATCTATTAAACCAGGTACTGTTAGAAAGAAAATTAACACAAACTTACAGTAGTTGGAAGACCCAATCAACATCGAACCCACAACAATAAACCCCTTATCACTCCATCCTCTCGTTCTTAACTTCGTTCCCAAGAGGTCTCAAGCTGCATAACATGCAAAGATTATAACAACGAAAATGATAGGCTTATCATCATCTAGTCAGTTTCTACAACCAAAGGTAACACCCCCTTGTTTCATAGATTTGTCAAGTAAACTGTTGAAATAAAAAAAAGAAAAAAAAAAAAAAAAAAAAAAAAAAAAAAAAAAAAAACTGCAATCATCATGATTTTCTGCCGATTCATTTAAAGATTAATTACAAAATCAACAAGTGAGAAACTGAAAGTACCTAATTACCGCTGCAATGGTGAGATCTGTGTGTTTTGAAAGAGAGAGCGAGAGAAAAAGGTGGGAGAGAAAGAGGTAAGGACCGGGATAGAATGTACAGCTCTTCAGTATTTGTTTAGAATAATTTCCATTCGTACACCATCAATACTTTCCATTCATTGAGAAAGAGAATTCGATTTAATTGATAAGAGCAAAATAGGGATTGACCAAAAGTTCAGTTTTTTCACTTTCCACTTGGACCATTTTTGCTTTATAAGTAGTAATATATATATATATATATATATATATATATATATATATATATATATATATATATATATATATATATATATATATATATATATATATATATATATATATAAGTGTTTTAATATAAATTTGTGTACTTGGTTTGTTTTTGAAAGATTGATGTTATGAATGAATTTTAGTTTGACCTTTATGCGAAATCAATATATGCACAACACACAATTATAACTATATACGAAAGGCTAATAATTAAGCGAGCAAAGAGTGAGAGATGGAAAGATCAAACCGAGAGACAAAGGATTTATAGTGGTTCGGCTACAAGGACACCTTCCTTGCCCTACTCCACTCCCCGAGCACCGAACTCGAGAGTTTTCTTCACTAAGTCAATAACCTCCCTTATGGCGGAGAAAACCGTACACACCAAAGCTTACGCCGATTTACGACACTAAGCAAAATGTCGAGTTCTAATCATAGCTAGAACCAATCTCACAACTATTTTCACACCACACCTTCTTCATACCTTTTCACTTCTTCAATACTTCTTCACACCACAAGTATCTTCACGCATTCACAAATTCTTCACAACTTCAAGGACTAACACCTTCACAACTTCAAGGCTCTAACTTCTTCACAACTTCAAGGCTCTAGCGTCTTCACACCTTCTAGTCTCTAACGTCTTCACAACTTCTAGTCTTCAATGTCTTCTTAACTTGGAAGTTCGTATTTCTTCACTACTAATTACTATTGCTAATATTTCCTATCACCACTACTATGAAACACTACTTCTTCACTTCAAGTTCCACTTCACACTTACAATAATTCTAGATTTTATAACACAATCTAGCTAACTAATACATACACCTTATTCACCAAAATATGAAGGATCAACAAGATGAAATAAACAAACAACTTAGATAGCAAGATGATACTAAGTTGTAATACTTCTAATAGAAGTATTCTTCTCTTTGCACTTGAGTGTTGAGGCTTGAATCACTTTGAAACAAAGATCCATGTATATAAGATCAAAGGATTTTTAGAGGAAGGAAATGGATGTTTAGATCAGAAAGTTTTTAGTGCAAAAAGGTGAGAAAAATATGTGAAATGATCTAGTATTTAAAGGGCCAGAAAATACTGTTCTGGAGCGTGCCGGTCCCCTTAATTAGGGGGCGGTCCCCTTAATGATTAAGGGGGCCGCCTAGTATAATTAAGGGGGCCGGCCGCCCTCCTGAACGTTGGATTTTCTTGTCCTTTTGTGAGGGAAATTTTTCTAGATTAGATTTGCCATTTTGGTTGAAAATTTGAATTCATAAATTTTTAATGAATTAAACATATTCTTTTAATGCCAAAAATGTTTTATAAAAGATATAAAATGTTTTGTGACATTTTATAAATATCTAGTGATTAACAAAAGTGTTCCTTTGTTCTTATAATGCATTTAGACACTTTGTTTATTCGTACCTTAAGTGATTAGATGGTAAAGATGAGTATTTACTACTAAATACTTGTTTATGTCATGATCTTTGGTTTGATGAGTTTTCGTTTTGTGATTATCAAAACATAGAGATATCGAAAGATATGAATAACGTTTTTAGTCATTTATTTATATCAACAATCTCCCCCTTTTTGATGATTACAAAACCTAAACTCATTAAATCCAAAAATTAATTTTTAGACAAGTATTTAGTGAGTTTATATTCACTTCTCCCCCTTTTTGTAAAATCAAAAAGGTTTAAGCCAATAAGAAAGAAGCCCCCTTGATGTATGCTCCCCCTCGTTTGAGGGCACCAAGGGTTCGAGTATTGGAATTCTTGCAAGAAAAATATTAGAAGCACAAGCATGACACAAGCAAACACATATATCATAATACCAAGAAATAATAAGCATGGCAAAAGAGAATTAGAAACACATATTAAGTCATTCATTAATAGAAAATGATTTTGTCAACCCATAATCATTGTTACAGAAGCCATAAATATAGAATACTAAACTAAGTAGAGCATCCTAATATGCCAACAAGGAGTGTCACCAGACTTTCTTGAATCCCAAAATGGTTGAGGAGTTTTATTTGAAAATGAGAAACATAAGCATATAAAATGCTTGGTGGTTTAGTGGAGATAAACTTTTGGTTGCATGGTTATTGGTGAGTTTGGAGATGTAGAGCTTGTAGGTGGTGGGTTTGAAGTTGGGTTTGTTGTTTGAGGGTTTTGATGTTGTTCAAGTGATGATGTTTGTTGAGATCTAGTAAGAAGATACTCAATCCAAGTGAAGTGCTCATTCAATGCAATGGTTTGTTGTTGAAGAAAGATGCAACAAGGGCAATTGTTAACATGCTTCTCAATTTGGTTGATGTTGTGTGGTGATGATGGTGAGCTTGATTGGGGTGGATCCAAATTGCGTTGAGCAAGATGTAATGCTAAAAGAGCACTAAGCTCATGAGCCTCTTTTAGCTCCTCAACGAACTTCAAGTGTTGGAAGGAAGATGATGGTGGTGGAACTTGATAGTTGTCTTGGGTGAAGGTTTGAACATGCAACATAGGAATGACATGTGAAGTTTTAGGATGTGGTGGTGGTACTCTTGGTGGTGGAGACATGGTTGGGCTTGGGTGGTTATGAAAACATGAAGTGGGTGGAAGAGGTTCTTCATGAGTGGGTGGTGTTTTTGTTGAATGAGCAATATGTGGAGTATTGATTGAGAGATTGGGATTGTTGTTTTGGGATTGAGCATGCTCATCATAAGAAGAAGCATTAATGAAGGCATGAGTGGATGATAGGTTGTGTGATGAGTCATTTTGAGGTTTAGTTGTTGGTTGACTTGGAACAACATCACTTGAGTTATGACAAGAATCAAGTTTCCTCCTCCAAACGGGTTTGACGGAGATCCTTGCGGTTCTTGAAATCTTTGGTTTTTGGTTGTTGGGAGATGACATGTTTGGGTGTAATGGCATTAATGATGGGAAGAGGGTATTTATAGTGTATGAGAAATGTGGTTTAGGAAGGTAAATTTTGAGGGATAGTATGGGACAAAATATGTTTGTGAATTTTGGGAAGTATAGGCTGAAATGGGTCAAAAAGTGATAAAGAAAACAGTATCCCCGACCATCAGATGGCCGGTCCCCTTAAAATTAAGGGGGCCGCCCATCTAGTGATTCCCAAAATGCCAGAAATGGGTTTTTGGCAGAAAATTTTCAAAAAGGTTGTGTTTTTGGATTTGGATTCAAGTAAGTTCAACTCTTTGAGGCAATATAGGGCATACTATTCATGAATGTAGAGAGTGATATAGAAATAATTAAATTAGACAATTAATTTCTAATAACCATGCTATCTACTAATTTATCAATTAAGATATGCAATAAAGGAAGCAATAAAGCAAATTAGTTAAATATTCAACTATATGAAGATGATAACATATAGGCTAGTGTAAACATATTGAGAGTTGCTTACAAGTAACAAGTAGGAAGATATGATTATATGGACATCAAGACTTGTTACAAACAAGGTCCATATGGGCAAATCATGATTCTCATGAAACGATTTGATTGAATTGTGAATGTCATTTCCACAGAAGTGTATGACACATGTGAGATAATCAAGTATGTTTTAAACAAAACGTTTTTAGTTTTATTCAACAATGTTTTGAAATAAATTCAAGTATGTACTACAATAAAATAAATTGAGTTTTGTTTCATAACATGAGAAAAGAAAAAATTTTCAATCTTGATTTTGATTAAAATAAAGTTATGGTAGCTTATAGTTAAACATGTTGTTTGAAGAAAAATAATATAGATATTTGAGAGATTTTTATTCAAAGATAGAGGTTTTAAACATGATGTTTTGATTTTGATAATCAGGAAATTTCAAGTGAAAGATTTGAAATGGAAACATATCATACTCAAGAGAATCAATTAAGCTCATTGTTACATATAATCATCTCTAATGGCAATTAAAGATATGGAAGAGAGATGGTAGATATTTATGATCTAAATGCAATGAGATAGAGATGGACAAAGTAAATCATTTATGGATACAAGATAGACATGTATATATATATATATATATATATATATATATATATATATATATATGTATATATATATATGTATATATATGTATATATATATATATATATATATATATATATATATATATATATATATATATATATATATATATATATATATATATATATATATATATATATATATATATATATATATATATATATATATAGATGGACAAAGTAAATCATTTATGGATACAAGATAGACATGTATATATATATATATGTATATATATGTATATATATATATATATATATATATATATATATATATATATATAGATGGACAAAGTAAATCATTTATGGATACAAGATAGACATGTATATATATATATATATATATATATATATATATATATATATATACATATATATATATATATATATATATATATATATATATATATATATATATGTATATATATATATATATATATATATATATATATATATATATATATATATATATATATATATATATATATATGTGTGTGTGTGTGTGTGTGTGTGTGTGTATATACAAAGGACATCATAATATTAAGTTACTAACAAGTCTTAATTATAATACATCTATTAATGCAACTAGTAAGATCATATAGCTTAAATGGTAAGTATTCTACTATAGATCATAGAAGATCTTCAATATAAACGAAGACTAAGGAAAATGATAATAGACTAAACAACAAGAGGGTTAATTATCCTAATATCATATATGCATATATTAGTATTAATGATCTAAAAGCATGACAACTTATAAATTAAATCATATTCATATACTAATTAAAGCATACTTTAATATAATGTAATATTGGCAAGTTTTTGAAAAGAAAACTTACCTCAGGTCCAGCTTTTCTTTAAGAGTGGGCATAAGAGTAATGAAAGACATCTTAAAAGTTTGCCCAAAACATGTCGAAGTAGCAAAGAAAAATTCCAACGCAATAGAAGTCAAGGGAGCTTGATCCGAAATGCTTAATCGATCACACCAATCATCACAAGTCGTGAAAACTAAGAATAGTAGTGCTTTGAAGCCTTCGTCTTGAAATAGCAACGGACACACCATAAAACCAATACACCAAAAGTGAAGAACAAAATGCCGAGACAATAAATGACCGCAACAACGCCATAGGCAAAACATGTGCAGAATGTGAACCATAGTGATATGAACCAATAGTCGTCAAAAGTAAGTGAGCAAGGTGAGCAATCCACAAATTAAAAGTCTCTTCGTTCGTTAATTACCTAAACATGATAAAGATCTTGGTACCCAGATTCTCATGGGTCCGAATTGGTTAGTTGAGAACATCCATTGCATTTAAATGCACATGATGAGGATGTCGTCGAGAAGTACAAGAATTCATCAATAGTTTATTTTAATCAACAAACAATGACTTTCTTGACTAGAGAGATAAATAGTGAGCGTAAGTAATATTAGTTCTAAATTTCTCCACTAGGTTTAACAAATTTTATTTGTTTTGATGCATTTGTTGAAGGATCATTTACGGTAAATCCTAAGCCGGTTTTATCATAGAATGATTTTTGAATGTTAAGTAAATATTTTAAAGATTTAGAGCTATTTTCAAATTTTGCTAATATTTTTGCTTTTTCATTTTCTATTTTAATTTCATGTTTATACTCTTGACAATATTTACATTTAAGATCAATTTCAATATTGCTTTCAAGTCTAGACATTTTATCTTCTAAAATTATTTCCTTTTCAAAATTGTTTTCAATGAATATTGAAGATTTATTTTTAGGAATCATTTTTGAGTCAATGTTGCAAAAATGTTTGAAGTTGTTTTCCAATTTTGAAAATTCTAATATAAATTGATCATAGCAAAAATGTTCGGTTTCGGATTGTACCTTATTAGTAGTTGTGTAATCTTCACATGCTATATGTTGATCAATTCCATCATTCATGTCGCTCCATGTTTTACTTGTAGTTTCGCTTAGATCGAGAGGCATGTAGTCCTTGCCATCAATACTTGTATTCCCATTTGTTTGAATATTCTCACAAGCCGTATTATCATTGTCTTCTTCGTACTTGTTGCACCATGATTTATTAACACTCTTTCTTCGGATTTGGCTCATGTATTCTTCGTTATTGATACCTTCAATGATCACATTTGAACTAGTAGTACATGTATTTATTTCAACTAAATATTTATCTATTAAATTTTCTAGAATAACTATTTCTTGTGCAATATTAAGTTTATCATCTTTGGTTTTACATTTCTCTTGGTGAAACTTTAAAAAACATTTTCAAATATCATTTGCCGTTTTACAAAGAAATAATCTTTCATATTCAACTCTTCGTAGAGTTTTGAAGATAAGTAATTTGGCTTTAGTATTTTTATCAATTTTGGTTTGAAGATTATTATATTAATTTTCAAAATCCATTTTGGTTGGTTTAAGATCACCAATTGAAATGATATGCCAAAGATCAAGATCTATTGATTTCACATAACTTTCAAATTTATTTTTCCATTTGATGAGGCGAAAAATGAACCACTTTTAGGGGGTCATTTAAGCCCGGAATTGAATTTATTTGATCAAATATTGCCCTAAATCGTTCCTTTTGTGATTTTAGGTACTTTGGGAGTAAAATCTGGAAAAGGAAGCAATTCGGACGTTTTTGGAGCATAAAAGTGAAGAAAACGCCAAAGACTTAATTTTCTATGCTTGTAACAGTGTGTGACGGCGTCAAGAGGAAGAAGTTGACGGCGTCAAGAGTAAAGATCATGACGACCCAGTACAGAAATGAAGGCGTCACAAAGAAAAGCGTCAAGAGTTAAATGTGTGACGGCCTGGGAAAATGGAATACATGACGGCGTCAGATGTAGATCAAGGCAGTCCGAGGATTATTTTGGCGGCGAGATGACGGCGTCACAAGGTTGTTCTTGATGCCGTCAGCCTCTATTATCTATATATAGTTTTCTAATTTTCATTCATTAGGAGGAACAAGTTTGGAGAAACCCTAAGGCCGAACCATATACGTATTTTACAGCTTTTTCAAGGGTTTTCAGCCCTTGAACCCTTACATGTGTTATTGAGATAAGTATTCTTTTAATTCAATCAATATGTCTATGTGTTGGTTGTCTATATCTTGTGCTTGTCTTGATTCCACCATGCTAGGCTAGATTTATCTTGTGTTTGCTTAGATCTAATGAAACCTAGATGTTGATTATGTGTTGATTACTTGTTTATGGTTGTATTGGATGAATGATTTCAATGTTAGGCTTAAGAAAACTGGCAGATCTCCAATTGGTAACATGCTTGAACGTCTTAGGAAACATGAACCGATGTGTACTAGGTTTTATTGGTTGTATTTAATGCATGAGTAAATTCTAATGATCCCATGTTAGGAGCTTCTTAGCCGGCTCGACATAGGAGTGAAGTAGGCACTCATAGGATTGGGGAGTTAAGTACGCCACCCCATGAATGGTATTAAGGAATACAATCCGTCATCCACGCAACTATAACAAGTAATTAACGTGTAAAAGATATCTAGGGAGTAGTGAAATCTAAGTAAACACATTTCTCCACTTATTGCTCACAACCTTAGTTTAATTTAGTTTAATTTTCATTTTTAGTATTTTATTTTGATTACATCTTAGTATTGGGTTAGTTGACTAGCAACTAATTCCGCCCAAATCCTTCAAACCCGAGATATTTACTTGCTTTCATAAAAATATAAAAATACAAAAAGAATCATCCCTCATCTCTAGAACTAGTATTTAGGTTTTCTAATCCTAGCGACACTATTCCTAGCTGAACGATCAATCCCCCGGTACTTGTCACTATACTATACTACAACGATCAGGTACACTGCCTGGTGGGGGTTTTAAGCTTCTCGAGATCCCTCGAGAGGTAAAGCCTGGTGCAATCCCTACGCATCAAGTTTTTGGCGCTGCAGCCCGGGGAATAGTTATTGTCTAGGTTAGAATCTCTTTTTATTAGGTCTACTTGCTAGATTCCTTTCTAGCAAGATTTTATTTTTATTTTTAGGTTTTCTTTAGTCTATCTTATTTCTTTGTGTTTTTGTTCGTAACTTTTCACCACCCGACATCATGGACGATGGGAACATCTTTGAACCCGTCATCCCACCACAACAAAACCCACCACTAGAACCTCTTAGGCCCCGAACCTTAGGAGAGTATTCCCGACCTAGCCACCAAGGCTACCGAAACACCATTGAGCTCACCGGAGCCAATGTGACCCCCTTGCGATCCGACACCATCCGGTTGGTGCAAAGCGGATGTGCATTCCATGGACTTCGTTCCGAAGATCCAAATCAACATTTTAAGGACTTCCTAAAAATCGTAGACTCCATAGACCTAGATGTTGCAACTAGAGAGACAACCCGATTACGCCTATTCCAATTTTCTCTACGGGATCAAGCTAGTCAATGGCTTGAGCGTTTACCCGCGGGATCCATCACCACATGGGATGATCTCACCACTCGTTTCCTTGCTCAATTTTTCCCACCGGGGAGAACTACTAAGCTTAGAAATGACATCTTGATGTTCCAACAACATCAAAATGAATCTCTCTATGAAGCATGAACTCGTTTCAAGGCCTTACTCCAAAAAGTCCCTCATCATGGCATAGATCTTTGGCTCCAAGTCCAAATCTTTTATGACCATATCGATCTCTCCACGAGGTGAGCCATTGACCAATCGGCCGGTGGTAAGCTACGTGATCTAAGTGCGGAACAATCATGGGAACTTATAGAAGATCTTGCTCTCTATGACAACGAAAGTTGGAATGATCCCCGTGATTTGAACAAAACGGTCAAGGCAATATCCTTGCCTTCGAACAACTCTAGCACTCCCGACCGTAGGATCATGGAACTTGAGGACCAAGTCAAGATTCTCATGAAATCTTGCGAAGCTCCTAAGCCTTCAAGCCAAGTGAACAAAATCACTTCTTCATGCGAATTATGTAGTGGTCCCCATGACACTCGTGATTGTGTGGAACTCCCCGGAACAGCTTTTGCAGACTACGCATCCTCGCGTACCGACGAAGCGGGAGATAAGTGGTACACTTTCAAACCCGAGCCAAACCCTTACGGTGATTCCTATAACCCCTCTTGGAAAAATCACCCAAACCTTAGGTGGAAACAAAATCAAACCAATTCTTCCAATCCGCCTAATCGTTACCAACCAAATGGTCCACCCTCCAACCGTACTTTCAACATCAATCCTTCTAACAACTATGGTAGTACCAACAATCTTGAAGGATTGATGTCTAAGTTCATGGCATCTCAAGAAGCTCGCATAGCTAGGTTCGAAACCGAACTCAACCAACAGCAAACGGAGATGACCAACAAGATAGACAACTTGTTGAAAGCCCTCAACAACCAAGCGTTAACTACACCTAGGAAGGACACTAGGGACACCAATAACGGAATCCAAATTAAGGATCCCTCATCATCCAAACATGTCCACTTTGTCAATGTTGTCACCATTAAGTCAACAGATAAGGAGATAGAAGAAAGTGACAAGGATGAAGTTGGAGTAGAAACCGAGACTAGGGATGAAAGTAGGGAAGTTGAGGTTAATAAGGGAGAGGAGTTAGAGGAAGTAGAAACTATAGAAAAGCACTTTGATAAGTGGCCCACCAAGGAAGAACGGGAATACCATAAGGATTTATTTGATAGTCCCGAGAGACCATATATCCTTGGCACACCCTTATCAAAATGGGAGACCCCTCTAACATTAACATACCAGGAAATATCGGGCATATGCATATATGGAAAGCTTACATCGATCCTAGATCTCCTATAAACATCATGACTAGGACTTATTACAATTGGGTGATGAAGAAACAACTTAATTTTAGGATGATGCCCAATAGGAATTTGATAAGTAATTTTGTAGGAAGAGTGAAGGGATTGCATGTGATTATAGGTAATTTCACCTATGAGATCGATTTTATGATAGTGGAAGACACTCGTCCGGTGATAGATGATTGTCTAAGCCAAATAATATTCGGAAAACCATTTGTTGAGGCCACTAGGATGAGTTATGATCCGACTTTAGGGATAGTTAGATTCAAGGAAGAGAATGATGAGATTGCCTACCAAATGCCCTACAAAATTGAGCAATACCGCCTTCTCTCTAATATAGAAAAGGAACACAAGCAAGCGGCTTATTATAGGAATGATGAGGATAGACGTAGAGGAGTAGAGTATGTGAAAAATAGGATGCTTGGTTTCTACAAAGAATGCTTGCAACTAGGTCCAGAATACAAAACTGGTTTAGAAGATGACCTAGAGAGTGAAACCAACGATGAGGTCACGTAGTAACCCATGACCTTGAGTCTAGCTACAAGGCTCGTAAATAAAGAAAAACGCTTCTTGGGAGGCAACCCATGTTTTGTGTGATTTTTATTTTGTTTGTTTGTTATTTGCTTACGTATGCATGCTTTATTTTTATTGTTGGTAGATCATGTTTCTAAACTAAAAAGTGGAAATACTTTACTTTGTTGTTTTGGCCTAGTCTTAACTTCACCTAAAGGTATTTTTGCAAAAGATAAGTGTAAGGGGAAACCCCAAATATGTTTTTAAGAAACAAACCGATCATGATTCTCCACAATATTAAGTGAACATGTATATTCGTATTTGTTAGAGTCAAATGTTTGTATCGACTCATAATGAAGTTTTGCAGGATTTTCCAGGAAGTAGGACCAAGTTTTTCCAGAAATTTTACGGAAACTTAACACAAGAATTTCTGCAGGTCACTTCTGACGGTGTCATGAGCTTGCTCTTGACGGCGTCACGTGTAAAATCTGGAAATTTTACCAGTTTTGTTTTTCTAATGGAGTCTTAAAGTTTTTGTTGAATTATTAAGTTTTATAATCTCCAGGAAATCTGCAAACTTCATTCCACAAGCATTATATCTTACATTGTTTTCTAGGATTTATTAACTTATGTAGATTGCCGCCGATTTTATGCGAGGTTGTCTTGTCTGTTTTCTCAGGATTTACAGGTTATGTATGACAAGAAGATGATTATTATTCTGGAAGGGAAGCTTTGATTGTTCATTTTATTGGAGGAAGATTTAACCTGGCCACCTTATTATCCATACCGAGCGAATCAGGGGATTATTTGATTTCATTCTTTTTACTTTTTAACTTTTACATTCTTTACTTGAACATTGGGGACAATGTTCATCTTAAGTGTAAGGGGAGGGTAAAATGATGATACCTTACATATGCACTTTCGCTTGAGTTTGTTTTGTTTGATAGTAGATGTGTAATAAAACTATGAGAAATACTTGTTAGTGTAATTTTAGCGCCAAATTTAAATTTTTTTACAACATTTAGGAGTGAAACTTTAGCCATAGCAAGCGTCTCATGGATAGGAGATTGTATGACTAGCACATAACCGTATATTCAGAAAAATTTTCCACCCAAAAATGTGAGGTTCGCCTTTAGATTTGATAGGAAAAGCATTTACTATTAGTGCTTATGAGTGTACCGGTAGTATTTAGATTCTAGAACTTGCGTTAGTGATGCATCCCGAGACCGCTAGTGAGACTACATTTGTGTAGTAGGATTTACTACATGATAAGAGGCATTAGGATCACCCTTGTGTTAAACCCGTATCATAATTACTTGACCATTTAAGTCATATTACTTGGCTAGTTAAGTCAACTAATTTTTCCCACACCTTAGCGTTGTACTCATTTTTAGTACACGAAACCCCTAGTACACCCCTCCGAGCCTATCTTTTCGTTTCTAACTTTAAGCATCTTACTTAAAGGAAGAATTTGTTACACCCCACTTAAATGTACAACCAAATCCCCTTAGCCTTCCGTGTATGCGCTCATATTTAGTGCATTATTGTTATTTGTTAAACCCTAAGTTAACTATCTAATTGATTACATGGTTGCTAAGTCGAGTCATATCCTTGTACATATTGTTTTGGGACGATTGGGACTCATGGGTAAAGTACTTATTTTATGGAATAATGGGGAAGAACATCATTTATTACCCCCATATGTGCGTTAATCTTAAAAGTGCTCCAAGTGTTTTGATTTTTTTAATCCGAGTCATTAGATTAGTTTATTGTAAAGTATATAAAAATTCAAGTGTAAGGGGAATGTACATTCCCTATGATGTATTATTTTGGATGGTAGGGTAAGAATGTATGCAAAAAAAAAAAAAAAAAAAAAAAAAAAAAAAAAAAATCGAAAAAAAAGAAAAAGAAAAAAAAAATAGAAAAAAAAAGAGAAAAAACATACGGACTACCATCCTTTTTTTATTCTATGTTTGTTTTATGTTTTGGTTATTTTTCATTTATTAGCTTAAGTCGAGTCTAGTCTTGGCTTAGCAACGCCATATTGTACATGTAATTAACCAAGATTGTTAACTCGCCACCAGTAAAGACTGCCTATATCCAACAAAACCGTGTATTTCATATCCCTACACCTAACGTTACAACCCTTTAAAAGACCTCTTTGATAGTTTATCCTAGGTGCTTACGCCATGTGGTGGAGGTTTGATCATTTCCCAAGCCTATGGTAATCTATTTTGCTATGACAGGTAGTGAGAGATATCTTCCGTTTCCATATTGTAATTTATACTTTATTACACCTGAGAGATGTGAGTATCTAAGCACTATTTGTGAGGTGCTTGTATATGACCTCCGTTCTTGTCTTTGGTCTTTAGTGGAACGATTATTTGTTGTAATTACTTTTATATTAGTGTTAAATGAACCCTAACTTGTATTTTGACTAGAATAAAAGCGCATTTGCTTGAGGACAAACAAATCTCAAGTGTAAGGGTATATGATGAGGCGAAAAATGAACCACTTTTAGGGGGTCATTTAAGCCCGGAATTGAATTTATTTGATCAAATATTGCCCTAAATCATTCCTTTTGTGATTTTTGGTACTTTGGGAGTGAAATCTGGAAAAGGAAGCAATTCGGACGTTTTTGGAGCATAAAAGTGAAGAAAACGCTAAAGACTTAATTTTCCATGCTTGTAACAGTGTGTGACGGCGTCAAGAGGAAGAAGTTGACGGCGTCAAGAGTAAAGATCATGGCGACCCAGTACAGAACTGAAGGCGTCACAAAGAAGAGCGTCAAGAGTTAAATGTGTGACGGCCTGGAAAAATGGAATACATGACGGCGTCAGATGTAGATCAAGGCAGTCCGAGGATTATTTTGGCGGCGAGATGACGGCGTCACAAGGTTGTTCTTGACTCTGTCAGCCTCTATTATCTATATATAGTTTTCTAAGTTTCATTCATTAGGAGGAACAAGTTTGGAGAAACCCTAAGGCCGAACCATATACGTATTTTACAGCTTTTTCAAGGGTTTTCAGCCCTTGAACCCTTACATGTGTTATTGAGATAAGAATTCTTTTAATTCAATCAATATGTCTATGTGTTGGTGGTCTATATCTTGTGCTTGTCTTGATTCCACCATGCTAGGCTAGATTTATCTTGTGTTTGCTTAGATCTAATGAAACCTAGATGTTGATTATCCGTTGATTACTTGTTTATGGTTGTATTGGATGAATGATTTCAATGTTAGGCTTAAGAAAACTGGCAGATCTCCAATTGGTAACATGCTTGAACGTCTTAGGAAACATGAACCGATGTGTACTAGGTTTTATTGGTTGTATTTAATGCATGAGTAAATTCTAATGATCCCATGTTAGGAGCTTCTTAGCAGGCTCGACATAGGAGTGAAGTAGGCACTCATAGGATTGGGGAGTTAAGTACGCCACCCCATGAATGGTATTAAGGAATACAATCTGTTATCCACGCAACTATAACAAGTAATTAACGTGTAAAAGATATCTAGGGAGTAGTGAAATCTAAGTAAACACATTTCTCCACTTATTGCTCACAACCTTAGTTTAATTTAGTTTTATTTTCATTTTTAGTATTTTATTTTGATTGCATCTTAGTATTGGGTTAGTTGACTAGCAACTAATTCCGCCCAAATCCTTCAAACCCGAGATATTTACTTGCTTTCATAAAAATATAAAAATACAAAAAGAATCATCCCTCATCTCTAGAACTAGTATTTAGGTTTTCTAATCCTAGCGACACTATTCCTAGCTGAACGATCAATCCCCCGGTACTTGTCACTATACTATACTACAACGATCAGGTACACTGCCTGGTGGGGGTTGTAAGTTTCTCGAGATCCCTCAAGAGGTAAAGCCTGTTGCAATCCCTACGCATCACCATTCTAGAAAATGATCATTTACAAGTAATGGTGGTTGTTGTGTAAATTCCCCTTCTAAATATTTTTCAAATTCTATAGATCGTTACAAGTTTTAAAATACAATCTATTTTAAAAATCTTGCTAGACATGGCTCCTGATATCAATTGTGGAAAACTAGAAGGGGGGGGGGGGGGTTGAATAGTTTTACGTCTTTTTCGTTTTGTTTGTTTTGTAAAATGTAGCTTCTGAAGATTAGACTAAAACTTCAAAATTCTTTAATGCAAAAATATAGATACAAGTTTATTTACGATTTAGTATAAACTCTACTTATGTATAATGTACAATTTCAAAACTCTTTAACGTGAAAGTGTCGATACTAGTGTATTTACAATTTTGTATAAATACTGTTCTGGAGCGTGCCGGTCCCCTTAATTAGGGGGCGGTCCCCTTAATGATTAAGGGGGCCGCCTAGTATAATTAAATGGGCCGCCCTCCTGAACGTTGGATTTTCTTGTCCTTTTGTGAGGGAAATTTTTCTGGATTAGATTTGCCATTTTTGGTTGAAAATTTGAATTCATAAATTTGTAATGAATTAAACATATTCTTTTAATGCCAAAAATGTTTTATAAAAGATATAAAATGTTTTGTGGCATTTTATAAATATCTAGTGATTAACAAAAGTGTTCCTTTGATCTTATAATGCATTTAGACACTTTGTTTATTTATACCTTAAGTGATTAGATGGTAAAGATGAGTATTTACTACTAAATACTTGTTTATGTCATGATCTTTGGTTTGATGAGTTTTCGTTTTGTGATTATCAAAACATAGAGATATCGAAAGATATGAATAACGTTTTTAGTCATTTATTTATATCAATAAATGGGTTATGTAACGCTAGTTTTATATATCGTACCGTAACATCTAGCTAGTTTGCGGTGATTTAATTAATATTTTGTTGTTAAAAAATGTTAGAGGTTGTTGTGCTTTTGGTCTTAATGGTTAATTGATCCACACTAATGCTTATGTTGTAACGCAAGTGGTGTAGCCGGTTAGGTCCATGTCCATTTGGTTTCTTTTGTTAATCGTGTAAAACAATCAAATAAAGCAAATGAAATGAGTTTTATATAAAAAAATAATAATAATAAACAAAAATTGAGTAACCATCTCTTCAAGTTGATATAGCATTAAAGTGTCGATAGAGTTTAATAAGATATTATAGTTCAACCACGTTATCAACATTTTTGGCTGATTGTGAAAAGTCGGAAAACAGCATGAATAACACTTTATCCGCGTATATCAAGGGAAAAAAAGGCTCGACTTTCATCAGCCTAATTTCCTACTTGTTTATGTTACTCCATAAAACTTAACTCTCGAAAAACTTGTTTTCTATGATTAAAAATCATGTTTATTAATAAATATTGGTTTTTCATGAACAAAATATTTTCTTCAAAAGTAAACGATTAAGTATCAATTATCATACATAATAACATAAAACAAGTCCAGCACCAGCAACACCTATTATTAACAAACATAGGCTAACTCTTTTTTAAAAATGAAAAAGTGGAACATAATTGGGTGCCCCGATTTATTTATATAAGCTTGTGTACCTTTTTTGCTTTAGTTAGTGTTGGACAACCTAATAAGTGATTATATTTTCCATGTTACCTTAGGGCGGCAGGCTAGATGAGTGGTTTCTCTTTATAAATATTTTTAAAAATTGACCGCACAGTCATCATTATATTCTAAAAAAATGAAAAAGTAAACACAAGTGGATTAAGTAGGTTTCTCTTCATAGACCAAGGCCCTGAATAAATAGAACTATAGAAGAGGGATTCTGAGATAACAAAAAATGGTTCACGAGATGAAAAAGGACTATTTTTTGCTGCTCCTGGCACCAGGTTGCTAAATTCAGTAAATTTGGTTCGTCCAAAATAGCTAACTTTCACCAAACACTGTTTTATAACTGAGAATTACAAAAGTAAACGATTAAGTATCAATTATAATACATAATAACATAAAACAAGTCCAGCACCAGCAACACCTATTATTGCCAAACATAGCCTAAATCTTTTTTAAAAATGAAAAAGTGGAACATAATTGGTTGCCCCGATTTATTTATATAAGCTTGTGTACCTTTTTTGCTTTAGTTAGTGTTAGACAACCTAATAAGTGATTATATTTTCCATTGTACCTTGGGGCGGCCGGCTAGATGAGTGGTTTCTCTTTAGCGAAAATTCCTGCAGAGGCTACTGTTGAAACAGGTTGCCTCTGCGAGGGGTGGTTTTTTTTTTTTTTTTTTTTTTTTTTTTTTATTCCCTATAAGACCACATAATTCGCTTCAATTTTGCAGCGAACAACAATATGTACACGTGTCACACTCTCCTTAATTCCTAAAAAAATAAAAAAAATAATAAATAAAACCTTGTACCTCAAGTTTAGTTTGCAGCGAGATACACATTAATAAATAAAAAAAAAAGAAAAAAAAACATGTAATTCACATACATGTTGCAACGAACAACAATAATTGCACACGTCGCTTTCAACAAGTCCAAGTTACCTTTTCAACCCTAAACTTTTTAATATTTACAGGTTTTTTATATAACAAACTTTATTTGTCAAATATTTAGCAAATGAGTAGAAAATTCGTTAATAAAAAAATACCGTTGCGAAGAGCTCTAAATTACGAACAAAATGAGCTCAATATTGATATATTTTTGAAGTACGTACGATTTTATATAAAATATTGAAACAAGAAGGTTCATTAGAACAAAAAAAAGTACAATTATACTAAAAAAAGTAAAGGTTCATTGGAAAAAAAAACGGTATTCATCTTTTATAGAATTGTACAGTTTACCATTTTTTTGTTTATGAATGTTTATGTTTTTATTTTAAAACGATACTCCTCTTTCATAAAATTGTACGTCTTTGACTCAAAGCGTGTGTTATGTAAGTTTTTTCTTTAAGAAAATATTATACATACATACTATCTAAACTCTTTAATCTTTATAATTTTTTATATAACAAACTTTATTCGTTAAATATTTAGCAAATATATAGCGAATTCTTTAATAAAATCGTACGTACGTCTAGATTATATATATATATATATATATATATATATATATATATATATATATATATATATATATATATATATATATATATATATATATATATATATATGGGGATATGTTAGCTACACCTTGATTTTACAAAAGGATGTGCAGCTAATTGCCTACACTTTGATGTATGTAAGATTTCATATATATATATATATATATATATATATATATATATATATATATATATATATATATATATATATATATATATATATAGTGAGGATCATGTGCGGATTTTTTTAATTAGTGCGGATGTGCGGACAGATCTGGATAATCCATTTTTGATCTTGACTTTTTTGTAAAAAAGTCAAAATACAACGCAACTTTCAATCAATCAATTGACCATGCAAATGATTTTTTTTAATTTTTTTTCCTTTTGAGCGCTCCTTAATATTGTTGTCTTCTTTCATTTTTTTATTTTTTCAGATTTTTCTGAGCACTTTTTTGTTTTGTGATTATGAGTGGTACCATGATATTAACAATTGAAGCGAATTAAGGAGAGTGTGACACGTGTACATATTGTTGTTTGCTGCAAAGTTAATGCGAATTATGTGGCCTTATAGGGAATAAAAAAAAAACCACCCCTCGCAGAGGCAACCTGTTTCAACAGTAGCCTCTGCAGGAATTTTCGCTTCTCTTTATAAATATTTTTAAAAATTGACCGTAGTCATCATTATATTCTAAAAAAATGAAAAAGTAAACACAAGTGGATTAAGTAGGTTTCTCTTCATAGACCAAAGCCATGAATAAATAGAACTATAGTAGAGGGATTCTGATATAACAAAAAACGGTTCACGTGAAGAAAAAGGACTATTTTTTGCTGCTTCTGGCGCCAGGATGCTAAATTCAGTAAATTTGGATCGTCGTCCCGTTGTAACGCTCCCGGAATTTCTTCGAACCTTTCCAAATTATAGTGCTCACTTCGAACCTCAACCTGTTACTGATGCTAACTATGGAGTATGGGTTTTTTGTACAGATAAAGCATACCCAGGTGATCACCGCTCACCTCTTTTTTTTTATTCCTTTCAAAAAAAAAAAAACTCTTTTTTTATTCATATGTTATTGGATCAACTTTTAAATAACCATTGTATGTAATTACACAGCTGAAACGGCTGAAACTTATGCCAAGATTAAATCAGCTTTTTCAGAGGTAAAAAGCATGGCGAGGTTGATAATTCAGTTTTGGGTACCTGTAACAAACGACAACAACGAAGTACAACTTTCAAATGCCGGCCAACCCTTTACCGTCAGCAAACTTCACCAAGGCTTCGAAGGATATCGCAATCGGGATGTGCCACCCACCTATGCATACCGTACTGGCATGTCAGAGCTACTTCTGGGTGCGACGGTTGAGCCGTTTGGAATAGAGGCTTCTTATATGGTGCCAATTTGGCGTCCTTCTCAAAACTCTTCTTCTTGTTGTGTGGGTGTTATCGAGTGTTCTGCAGTATCGTGTGTGGGTCTTGAATTTGTCAATACGATGAACAGGGCACTAGAGGTATATATGTATGTCCTTTGAGTGTCACTACAATATAAATGTGATATAATCAACCACGTTTAATCTTTCGATGCAGGCAGCGAATCTGAATTTTTTTACAGGACATGAACGTATACCTGATACGGTAATGCTTCCCATAAAGTATATATCCTTTTTAAGTTTTGTTGTCCTAATGTGAAAAATAGACGTGTCTAAACTTCAATTACACTTGTGAAACAGGTTAAAAATGGCATCGGGAATCAAATTAAAATGGCATTAAGGAATGTATGTGAATCTCATAAGTTAAGTCTTGCTCAAGTTTGGGTCCCTTACGATAATAAAAAGTGGGCTCTCAAATTGAGTGTTCATTTTGGTGACTCTGTTGAGGATTGTATGATTTTCAAGGAGTATTTAGATGCTTGTGATACGGTTCCTCTAAAATTTGGGGAGGAACTTGATATCAATGGGTATATAAATACCATTACAAAGAAGATAGACAAGGACTCTAATGAATATATATCACAAATATAAGATAGACAAGGACTCAAATGGATATATATCGACTAACACTTGTTGGAAAGACACTTCAAGATTATAAATCACGCTTGTGTGATACTTTTTTTAAGTTAGGCCGCAGTAATGAGCGTATGGTATGGTCAGGGCGGAGTTTGGTTCAGAGAACTAAATGGAGAAGTTTTACAATATGCTTGATAAGAGAACCAGATGAAGAATATGCATTTGAATTTATATGGCGCAATCAATCAGATTCTGCTAATAAGGTGGTGCGGGAACTACTGATCATAACACTAAAAGATAATTTGCCAGATTCCAACTTCAAGTATCCATCTGGTTATGAACTTGGTGACGAATTAGAAATTGAAGAAACTAAGTATTTCAAGATATTCAAAGGAATTAGATCATCACTTCGACAAGTCAACGGTAATGGCAATCTTCTAACGCCCTGTGCGGTAATCTGAGCCCACATCCTACGAGTCTCACCCAACTCTGCCTGCTCAGCAGATACCTCAGATGGCGCATCCGACTCAACGGGACTACCAGGTGGCAAATCAAATAAGAATGGGTAATCAGGTGAAACAGGCTTTAACGGATGTATCGGAGAATCAGGCTCCTCAGCCTCAACTGGTTGTGCTAGCAAACCATCATCATCAAGCATCTCCTCCTCCTAAGAGTCATCCTCCTCCTCAGGGTCATCATCTCCCTGCTCAGCCTCCTGAGGGTCATCAACCTCATCTTCACCCTCGTACTCCTCCTCCTCCCCATCGGAAGAGTACTCCATCAATCGTCGTCTCCTAACAGGTGAACCATGTGGTGATGGGGTAAGTAATCTAGGAAGACGATGAAATGATGTAGGTGGTGCATCTGACAGAAGAGTGTGAGCATCAAAGTGCAAAGGTGGTGAAGCAGGGCATACCGACATACGTGCCGTAGCTCGGTGGGCAAAACGTGGAGCCACACGAGCCAAAGCCTGATGAAGAGTAAGCTGTCTCGAAGTACCAGGGAGCCCTAAAGAAGATGAGGGTCCCTGCGTAGTAGGTCCAGTAGGCGGTGCAGAAGTAGAAGCTGTCGGTGACGCAGTAGCTGAATGCATGGCAATCCTGTAAGGATCATCAGGAGCCATGGTGATCTGTGCTGGGCGTACAGGTGCAGTAAGAATATCCTCAACAACGTCAAATGTACGGGAGGCCATAGTCTGTGACAACGGCGTAGGGTAGGTGTAAGTGTTTCAAAACAACTAAACTATCAAACCATCATAAAATGCCAATCATATAGTTCAAAAAAGATTTAAAAAAAATACTGCATTACTAAAACATTTATAAAAACAATTAAGCCATATAATTCCTCAAAATGCCATCATATAACTTAATCAATAAATCCCAAATCCTCAAATCGTCTCAAAAATCTCATATGTACTAATCATCTCAATATACCTTAATATAAACAATGACGCTTCGGCTTGGCGGGCTGGCGGGCATTGGTCGAGGATCGTTTTCTATAAAAATCAGTTATAGTTTAGGTGTCCATTTACCTAGTTCTCTATAACCTTGGCTCTTATACCAATCTGTAACACCCACAAAATTTGGTACAGCGGAAGACTCAACAAGCTTTCGGGGTGCTACAAGGATTGGTATAACGTTTCCTTACCTTTTCACGCAAAGGTAAGGAAACGTTATAGAAAGAATGGTTTTAGGGATCTTATGGTGGATGGCATGTGGTGCGAAGATCCTGCAACAATCAAACAAACCGTGTATGAATACTTCAAGGGAGTGTATTCGGAATCCAATACGAGTCGTTCGAAGTTTATTAGCAATAGATTCAAGCGCTTGTCTGAAATTGAAGCTAATCTTCTAGAGGCAGAATTTGAGGAAAAGGAGATATGGGAGGCAGTGAAGTCGTGCGGAAGCTCAAAGGCACCGGGGCCTGACGGGTTTAACTTTAAGTTTTTGAAGAAGTGTTGGGAAATCATAAAGTCTGATATTTTGAAGGCGGTGAGGTGGTTTTGGGAGAATGAAAGGATTAGCAAAGGATGTAACTCATCCTTTGTAGCTCTTATTCCGAAAATTGTAGATCCAATTAGTCTTGGTGATTTTCGGCCGATAAGTCTTATTGGGTGCTATTATAAAATTATAGCTAAGATTTTGGCAGAAAGACTAAAGAGAGTGATAGACAAATTAATTGGGGAAGTTCAAAGTGCTTTTATTAGAGATAGGTTCATCCTTGATGGAGTCCTGTTAGTTAACAAGGCGGTAGATTTTATAAAAAAATCGAAGAATAGCTGTCTTATTTTCAAGGTAGATTTTGAAAAGGCTTATGATTGCGTCAACCGAAAATTCTTATACGAAGTGATGTATCAAATGGGTTTCGGAAGAAAGTTGTGCAGTTGGATTCGTGCCTGTCTTGAGACGGCTACTTCTTCTATCCTTGTTAACGGGGCTCCTACTAAGGAGTTTCTGTTACAACGAGGAATCAGACAAGGGGATCCCTTGTCTCCATTTTTATTTTTGTTAGTAGCCGAAGGTTTGAATATCATGATGCAAGAAGTATTGAATAATGATCTGTTTGAAGGTATTAAAGTAGGAAGTGATGAGGTATGTTTAACACATCTTCAATACGCGGACGACACAATATTTATAGGAAAATGGAATAGAAGGAACATTGTCAATTTGATGAAACTTCTCAAATGTTTCCAACTAGTCTCGGGACTAAAAGTTAATCTGAACAAAAGTAAATTGTACGGTATTGGCATTGAGATGGAGGAAATAGAAGATTATGCAAGGAGTTTGGAATGTGGTGTTGGGAAGCTTCCTTTCTTTTATCTAGGGCTTCCGGTTGGTAACAATATGGGAAGAATTGAAAATTGGAACATAATGGTAGATAAACTCAAAAGTAAGTTGGCAGATTGGAAAGCAAAAATGATTTCTTTTGGTGGGAGATTGACTCTTGTTAAATCGGTTCTCAGTAGCTTACCGTTGTACTTTTTCTCTTTGTTTCGAGCCCCGATGAGTGTTCTTCATTCTCTTGAGAGCGTTAGAAGAGATTCTTATTGGGGAGGGGGGGTTGGGGACTCAAAACATATGGTATGGGTTAAATGGGAAAAGGCGTTGTCTAGTTATGGGGTGGGGGGTCTAAATATCGGTAGTCTTAAAGCCATGAATTGGGCGCTTCTTAGCAAGTGGTGGTGGAGATTTCGGGTTGAGAAAGAGGCGTTGTGGGTCAAGGTGATTAAGAGTATATACGGGGCGGGGGGAGGGTTGCTGGAAGAAAGTATAAGTTTTGCCGGGAATAGTGTGTGGGGAAATATAGTGAAAGTAGGTAAGGATTTGGGACAGATCGGGATTAATCTAGCATCTACAATCAAATGGGAGGTGGGGGATGGAAATGCGATTCTGTTTTGGGACGACGTGTGGGTGGCGGTGGAGGTGTGCAAAGAGGTTGAGGGAGCAGTTTCCGAGGTTATATCATTTGGAGGTGTGCAAAGAGGTTAGTGTAGGCAACAAAGGGGATTGGAGGGGGGACGATTGGATGTGGGAGTGGCGGTGGAGATATACTCCAAGAGGAAGAGTTATGGGAGAAATTCCAGAGCTAAGCAACTTGGTACTATCAGTTCAACTAAAAAAACATGTGATGGACAAATGCAGGTGGGAACTAAGTGAAGATGGTAAATTCTCAGTCAAAGATCTTAGGGACCTGATAGATGAAAAGACTATTGGGTTGACTGGGAGACAATTCGTTACTCAATGGTGCAAGAGCATTCCTAAAAAGTTCTGTGTTTTTATATGGCGGTTGTATCATGGGAGGTTTCCAGTCCGCACTATTCTTGATGACATTGGTCCAGTTAGATTGGAAGCGGGTATTTGAATGGTGGGGCTTAGAAAATATTGATGTGTTCTCGGTCCAGGATATTCTTAATTTACCTGGTATTAATTCTTTAAGCGGTATTAATAGAGAGAGATGGAAAGCTGTGATTTGGTCCACGCTATACATTATATGGAGCAATAGGAACCAAATCATATTTAGAAGGAATGGTTCCATGATTCCGGATGTGTTTAAAGAAGTTCAGTTGCGATCTTTCGAATGGATTTCAGCTCGGTCGACGAAGGATGAGGTGAAGCAGGAAGAGTGGTTCGGTGGTCCGATCGAACGTGTTTAATTGGCTGCTGAAGCTGCTATGTTCTATGTAATTCTGGTTGTTTCTTTCATCGGGTTCGCTCATATTTGAGTTAGCCTTGTCGGTCCTCTTATGGTTGTGTTTGCATGTTCATGAAATTGCCCACCGTTTGTGGTGGATGTCTCCGGCCCTTGTATCTATATCTTGTAGAATGGGGCATGCGTTTTCTAATTAACAGATTGTATTTGTAATTTGAGTTTTAATATATATTTTTGCCATTAAAAAAAAAAGACATAAAAGAATGAGATAAAGTAAACATAAGAAAAACACAACCAAACAGGGTTTTAAAGTTTACATTTATCCCAAATTCATCCAAAGTAAGGCCCAAAAGAAATAAACGTAGGTCCACAATTATTTATCAGAGTTTTATAAAATAGATCCATAAACCAGGTGCCAAAGCCAAGCCTCCAATCCAAGCATCCAAGGTCATCACTTAATTACCTGAGAAAACGCGCTAAAAGTCAGCTTTCGCTGGTGAGATCATAGGTTTAATTTCATAACTAAAACAAGTGGACAAATACGCAAAACGCTTGCTAGCTAGACTAGGCCTCAATCATCCAACCAAAACGAACCAACCAAATCTAACCAACCCTATAGGTGCACGCTATAGCCCAAATCAATCAAATCGATAGCTTACCTAGTTCTTGACTAGGCCTCGCTCCATAATCAATTCAATAGCTTACCTAGTTCGGGACTAGGCCTCGCTCTATAACCAAATCAATAGCTCACCTAGTTCAGGACTAGGCCTCGCTCTATAACCTACCTAGTTCTATAAGCATAGCAAGTTTTAAATAAACAAAGCAATAATAGTCCACATAAAACAATTTGCACGTTTCTCACCCCAAGTATTGAAAACAAAGTTCAAGAGTAAAAGTGGGGCTATGACTCACCTCAAGTCCAGTAATCAGCAAAAGAAATCGATAGATGTAAAGCAACTCAAATAACGGTAACTACTCGGCACTTCCTAACAATATAAACGCGTTCAAAATCATTTCCTCAAAATCAAATATTCCCAATCCCGAACGTATTCCATTTTACTTTCCAAAAATCCATTTCTCGTATTATTCTCGTATTAGTAGTTTCGAGTTTGACGTTTGGTATCCATGCGGGTGGAGGGTCGACACAACTCAAACCAAGAAGTCATAACAAAAGAATAATAAAACAATCTATAGGTCTAATATTAGCCTAATATATTAATTAAATAAATCATCGAAGTTTATCAAATCCGTCGATTTGGTAATCCCCCATATTCATTTACGTAATATATCACTCTAAGATTATACCCAAAACCTAAGTCACATAGCATGTCGAGTGCTATATGGTAAGTATCGAGGTTTAATGAATTCCCTATATATATCGTCAAGCTTACCAAATTCGTCAATTTAGCCAACTCCACGAGATATTTAGTAATTCATTATTCCTGTACACGTACCACAACCTATGGGCGTCGTAGGATACAATTCCCATTAATATATTCATTTTATATAGCTAAATAGTCCCTATTTAACCCGTCGATTAAATAAGTTACGTAGTTATAGAAAATGGATGTATTAATCGTCACATATCCGTGACAAACACAAAAGTCACAAAATAATAATATAGTCCTCTTGGACTCAAGTGACCACAACCCCATATAACTCGATAGTTTTCCTCGTTTATTAAAAGATATATTTTATTTAATAATTACCCAACGTAAAAGATTTCGTCATTATTTATAGTTATTTATTTATAGTAACACTCCTGACATTTATTACACTGTTCTCATAGTATATTAATTATCGTCACGTTATTATATTATATTACTCGTGATCGTTTTATTTTTAATATACGCATTTATAGATTTATATACGTTTTTCACGTCTATATACTTATATAAACGGTTATATTACCAATAATATTATTACGAGTTTTATTATTAGCGTTTAATTATAAATATTTATCGAGTTATATGAGATGGTCACATGTCCGAGTCATCACTCTCGGCTCATTGTCCAAGTCCAAAATAATATAACCAAGTCACAATCAATTAATCCAACTCCGTCCAACAATTCCCAAATCACGTGCTACAACAATAGGGTCCGACTACGGCACCCGACTAACCTATCTCCGTCATCTAATTTGACCGTCTCACAATCGGTCCCCAATACTCTTTTCGCCAACACATCTCCAAAATACCAAAATTTATATAGTTGCCGAGACCATGAGGTTTTGACCTCAACATTACCTTCGGTCCACAACGCAAGGACAACATAAATAATAATAGTAACAATTTAATAACAACAAGGATAGCAACAAGAATAACAAGCATCCATGATGAGGAAATGACCAAACCACTTGGTCTCGGGTCACCCCTAGTCGGCTACAACAAGCCAAAAAACAACTCCAAGACCCGGATGGTCTTGGCTTGGCTCTAATGAGCTACAACCAAATGGACCCCTTGGGTCTTTGGTGTCACGACAACAACAACAACATAAAACGAGAGACCCCTTTAGGTCTCGGCATGATTAAATGAGCCTCAAAACGCGACCCCGAGACCTCAAGGGTCTCGGTTATGCTCAATCCGAGCATCAAACCTACCAAGAATCATCAAACAATCAAATCCTTCCACAAATTCGAACCCAAATCGACCCAACCCGGATACCAAACAAGTTTTTATCATCAAAATTCTTTTTCCCACTTTAATCTTATAAAACCCATTCAAGAAAAACCATATACCCACGGCTTGGGTATCAAATCGAGACACACGAGTTGAAACTCGTGGTCACTCACCTTCAAATCGGCTTCAAAACGAGTTTCTCCAAAAACCCAACTAGATCTAATAAAAATGGTGGTGTTTAGGTGGTGGTGATGATGCGTACGTGGTGTTAAAGTGAGTTTTAGGGCGCGTGCTTTATGTCAAAAGATAGATCGGAACGGGGTGGTTCTGATGGTGGTGTTATCTTGAACGTGAGAGTGGCGGTGGTGGCTGTGGTGATGATTTAGGGTGGCGGTGGTTGTGTAGTTTCAAGAGAGAGAGAGATAGATGAATATTATTTGGTGAGGGTGAGTTGTGTTGTGTTCCAGGTTTTATCACAAGGACGATTTTGTATATTACTCTTAAAAAAATGAGGATAGTAATAATAATAAGAATAATATTAATAGTATGGGGTAAAGTGGCTAGGTGTAAGTTACACGGACCAAAACCCGAAACTTGTTTAAAATAAATCGACTCTCTCGAACCGAGCTCGTTCCAAATTATTCAAAATCACACGATACGTTCCAGAAATATATAATAACCTACCCAAACATTTAAAATATATAAAAATTTGTTAGGTTATCCTAGTGCCGGAATCAATGTAGTGCCAAATAAATATCTCAAAAATAATCACCACGAATATATCAAACCAAACCAATAATTAAAACTCAACTTCCATAATTATCACAAAATTTAAAACCACGGTTCAACGTTTACAATTCTCATCACGAATAAGTTTTTTTCAAATATTCCAAAAATCATTAAATTTAAAGTAATGCGGGTTTATAAATTGTTTCCCTAAATTGCGAGTTGTCACATCCTCCCAGCCTCAGAAGAAACCCGTCCCGGGTTTCACTCAGAACAAACCATCTACGAAGTAAAAAGCTTCGGATATCTCTTGCGAAACTCATCCTCGCATTCCCACGTGAATTCCGGTCCATGCCGCGAATTCCAACGAACTTTGATGAGTGGAATACGACTTCGCTTGAGTCGTTTAATCTCTCGATCCAAAATCTCGATCGGTTCTTCCACAAAGTTCAAACTCTCATCCATACGAATATCCTTTATCGGTATAACCGGCGTTTCATCCGAAAGACACTTTTTCAAATTACTCACATGAAACACATCGTGAACTTTACTCAATTCCTGTGGTAGTTTCAACCTGTAAGCCACGGGCCCAATTCTTTCCAAAATGAGAAATGGTCCAATGTAGCAGGGGTTGAGTTTCCCACGTTTCCTGAAACGTATCACTCCTTTCCAAGGTGAGACTTTCAGCATCCCTTTGTCTCCAACCTGGAACTCTAAGGGTTTACGTCTCTGATCAGCGTAACTTTTCTATCTATCTCTAGCTGCTTGTAATCGATCACGAATTTGAGTCACTTTCTCAGCAGTCTCCAATATAAGCTTGGGGCCTGTGAGTTGGCTATCTCCAACTTCAGCCCAACCAATAGGCGAACGACATTTTCGACCATATAAAGCTTCGAATGGTGCAGCTTTAAGACTTGTGTGGTAGCTATTGTTATAGGAGAATTCCGCAAGGGGTAGATACTTCTCCCAGCCTTTACCAAAGTCTATTATGTATGCACGAAGCATATCCTCCAAAGTCTGAATGGTCCTCTCACTTTGACCATCGGTTTGGGGATGATATGCAGTACTCATATCAAATCTCGTCCCCAAAGCGGTTTGAAGTGATTGCCACAAAGCTGACGTGAAACGACTGTCGCGATCAGAAATAATCGATATCGGAACTCCATGACGAGAAAAAATTTCCTTTACATACAACTTCGCAAGTTTGTCAACACTATCATCTTTACTAATCGCCTGGAAATGAGCAGACTTAGTCAATCGATCCACAATTACCCAGATAGCGTCACAACCGCTAGCTGTCTTCGGTAATTTGATAATGAAGTCAATCGTAATCCGCTCCCATTTCCAAACCGGGAGTTCTGGCTGCGTCAATAATCCTGACGGTCTTTGATGTTCGGCCTTAACCTTAGAGCATGTCAAGCACTTACTAACGTACAATGCTATATCTGCCTTCATATTTGGCCACCAATATAACTTCTTCAGATCCTGGTACATCTTGTCAGACCCAGGATGAATAGGGTACCTTGACTTATGCGACTCATGCATAATCAACTCTCGAATTCCTCCATACAATGGTACCCAACTTCGGTCTCTAAAACACAATACTCCATCAGAACGCTTAACAAATCCTTTCTCATTTTCAGCCATCCCAAATATGTTCTCAGCAGGTCGGTTTTCTGCTTTTAACGCTTTCGTTTGAGCTTCTAATATTTGAGACGGTAACGGCGATACGATAGTCATTCCCAATGACCTAACTCGTAACGGTGGTATTCTCTCCTTTCGACTAAGAGCATCAGCAACGACATTTGCTTTACCAGGATGATAGCAGATTTCGCAATCATAATCGCTTAGCAGCTCAATCCAGCGTCGCTGTCTCATGTTGAGCTCTTTTTGATTCAAGATATGTTGTAGACTTTTGTGGTCAGTAAACACAACACATTTGGTTCCATACAAGTAATGTCTCCATATCCTTAAGGCAAAAACCACAGCACCTAACTCCAAATCATGGGTGGTGTAATTCTTCTCATGCTTCTTGAGCTTTCGGGAAGCACAAGCTATTACTTTCTCCCGTTGCATTAACACATCTCCCAAACCTTTATGAGAAGCGTCACAATAGACGACAAAGTCCTCATTACCTTCAGGTAACGCTAAGATAGGAGCACTACACAACATCTCCTTAAGTAATTGAAATGCTTCCTCTTCCTTATCTCCCCATTCGTATTTAACACTCTTTTGAGTCAATTTGATCAACTGTTTTGCTATCTTCGAAAATCCCTCAATAAATCTTCGGTAATAACCGGCTAAACCCAAAAATTGACGAACTTCTGTTGGGGTCGTAGGTGCAGCCCAATCTTTAATCGCTTCAATCTTAGCGGGATCTACATGAACTCCTTGTCTATCAATCACATGACCCAAAAATTGTACAGTCAGAATCCAAAATTCACATTTGGAGAACTTGGCATACAGTTTCTCCTTCCTGAGCAATTCTAAGATAAGCCTTAGATGCTCCTCTTGCTCCTTTTCACCCTTTGAATAAATTAGAATATCATCAATGAATACAATCACAAACTTGTCTAAGTAAGGCTTACACACCCGATTCATGAGATCCATGAATACGCCGGTGCGTTAGTCAACCCAAATGGCATCACTTGGAATTCGTAATGCCCGTAACGGGTCCTGAAAGCCGTTTTTGGAATATCTTCCTCGCGAACTCTAAGCTGATGATATCCCGTTCTCAGATCGATCTTTGAATACACGCTCGATCCTTGAAGCTGATCGAACAAGTCGTCGGTCCTCGGTAACGGGTATCTATTCTTCACCGTTAACTTGTTCAGCTCTCGATAATAAATACACATACGAAACGATCCATCCTTCTTCTTTACAAATAAAACTGGGGCTCCCCAAGGCGAAGAACTTGGTCTTATAAATCCTTTTTCGGCTAACTTCGCTAATTGTTTCGATAACTCTTCCAGTTCAGTGGGTGCAAGTCGATAAGGCGCTCGTGCCACGGGTGCAGCACCAGGTATCAACTCAATCTGAAACTCCACCAGGTATCAACTCAATCTGAAACTCCACTTGTCTAGTAGGCGGGATTCCCGACAAATCATCGGGAAATACATCGGGAAAATCACGAACTATAGACACATCTCCAATGCATCTTTCCTTCTTCTCCTTCCCTCCTTTCTCAGAGATTTGAGCTAAGAAAAGGCAACATCCTTTTTCCATTAGCTTCGGTAACTTAGTGCAAGATATGACCGCTAGTCTAGATGGGCCCCTCAAATCTTTTCGATCTCCTGGTATATTTTGAATCTCCCTGCCGTAAGGCACACGCACGATCTTCTCATCGCAAAGTATATGAGCACGGTACTTTGACAACCAATCCACACCAATAATGACATCGAAACTTCCTAACGTGACGGGTAGAAGATCTATGTTGAAAGGACGATTCATGAAATTTAACGTGCAACCGCGAATGATAGTCCTAATCCTTTCTATGTTCCCATTAGCTAACTCTACATCATAACCAATTCCTAAGGCTATCGGGGGTTTCTCTAGTAAGGGTGCAAAAGTAGTGGACACAAAACTCCTATCGGCACCAGTATCAAATAGTATGGAAGCATAACGATTATTGAGAAGGAACGTACCAGTAACGACGTTCGGATCTTCTCCTCTCTCGTTCCCAAGTGCATACACTCTCCCATGAGCAGCTCCTGCTTCCACACGTTGGTCCTCATTGCCTTGACGTCCACGGTTTCCTCCAGCTCCCCGGTTTTCATGATTGTACCCATTACCACCCGATCCTTGATTTCTTCGGTTCCACGATTCCCTACACTCATTCCTATAGTGTCCCTTCTTTCCACGTCCATAACAAGTAACATTTTCCTTACTCATAGCTTCAGGAGTAGCTTGAACCATAGCAAGTGGTCGAGCTCTACAGTCCTTAGCTATATGTCCCACCTTTGAGCAATTCTTGCACACCACATTACATCGTCCAGAATGATTCTTGTAACATTGGCCACACTTGGGCGTATCTCCATTGTAGCTCTTCTTATCTCCATCTCCCATAGCATAAGCTCTAGTAGTTGCCTGTCATTTGCTTCGGTGATCATTACCCTTAGAGTGATTATCCCTCTTCCTCTTTCCATTCGTATCTTTCTCAGATCCTTCAAACACCAATGAGTCCATCAATTGTTGAGCGATCGTGATAGCCTCATGAATATTTGCAGGCCTAGCAGAAATCACATCGTTCCTTGTAGCTACCGGCAACCCATCGGTATACCGCTCAATCCTTTGAGTCTCAGTCCTAACCATATCTGGGCAAAGCAAGGCTAACTCTCGGTAGCGGCGATTGTAAGTCGCCATATCAGTACCCTTCACTTTGTGATTCCAGAACTCAATCTCCAGCTTCTTAACCTCATTCCTTGGGCAGTAAGTCTGAATGAGCAAAGACTTAAATTGCTCCCAAGTCATAGCATAAGCCACATCACTCCCAACCGAATTTCGGTAATTGTTCCACCAAGTTAAAGCTTCATCCTTGAAAGTAAAAGAAGCAAACTTTACCTTCGCATTCTCCGCACAGTTGCTGACATTGAACACTAACTCAGTCTTCTCTATCCACCTGACCAAGTAGACCACTCCTTTAGTCCCACCAAACTCAATGGGTCCACAAATTCGAAACTCCTTGTAGTTACATCCATTAGCACGAACAGTAGCAGAATTGTTGGAATGATTTGACTCAGCTAGTAGCTCAGCAACTCGTTGCTCCACAAGTTGATTGATCATTGCTTGATCCACAATAGGTGCATTAGGTGGAACATGATCATTGTCTCCCTGAACATCAACATTTTGATTCCTGTTGTTGCGATTAGTAGTGTCCAAGTTATCAGGAGTAGGGGTTTCAACATTTCGAGTAGGACGGCGTCCTCGGCGACCAGGGGTAGTGGCGGCAGTTCCAGTTTGGGTAGCTCTGACAGGGTTTTGTCGTGGGGCCATTGATCTGAAACATCATACAAGGTTCATAAGTCTCCGATAAAACTTATCATACGCTCAACAAGATTTAAATTAATGAAGCCAAGACATGGAAAGAATATCAGCAACACACCACAGGACAACAATAAGGCGAATAGGAACTCAATTTCCATAATGTCCAAAAGTCACATAACATCACATAATAATAACCATCAACCATACAATAGTGATCCAACATCGTTCCAACTACAGAAAACACAAAATATATAAATCGTTCCAAACGAGACAAATAACCAACGGAAAATACATCAAAATACGATAACTAGCTTTTCTAACCGAACACTCCTCGGTGTAGAAAGCAACATAACCACATAATCCATCTATCTAGCCACGATGCTGGCGTAGGCTCCTCAACTCCTGACTCAGACTATCAAGCTCTCTCCACAATGATCCCAACTCCACACTATGGGTGTCGCTATACCTCTTGAGGTCTGCTACCTCCTTCTCTAGCTCAGTGTTTCTCTGCCACAACTTACGATCGGCCTCGCGAGCTGTGATGAAACCTCACTGCAAGCTCTCAATATGCTCATGAATCTCCATCATGCCTCTCCTCATCTCTGTCATCCTGCCCATGACAGTAGTCAAATCAACTCTCAGCTCAGCGATAAACTCTCCAATAACCATCTCAAGTCGGTCAGACAACCGCGAGATCCTCTCGCCCTATGCGGTAATCTGAGCCCACATCCTACCAGTCTCACCCAACTCTGCCTGCTCAGCAGAAACCTCAGATGGCGCATCCGACTCAACGAGACTACCAGGTGGCAAATCAAACAAGAATGGGTGATCAGGTGAAACAGGCTCTAACGGATGTATCGGAGAATCAAGCTCCTCAGCCTCAACTGGCTGTGCTAGCAAACCATCATCATCAGGCATCTCCTCCTCCTAAGGGTCATCCTCCTCCTCAGGGTCATCATCTCCCTGCTCAGCCTCCGGAGGGTCATCAGCCTCATCCTCACCCTCATACTCCTCCTCCTCCTCATCGGAAGAGTACTCCATCAATCGTCGTCTCCTAACAGGTGAACCATGTGGTGATGGGGTAAGTGATCTAGGACGACGACGCAATGATGTAGGTGGTGCATTTGACAGAAGAGTGTGAGCATCAAAGTACAAAGGTGGTGAAGCAGGGCGTACCGACATACGTGCCGTAGCTCGGTGGGCAAAACGTGGAGCCACACGAGGCAAAGCCTGATGAAGAGTAAGCTGTCTCGAAGTACCAGGGAGCCCTAAAGAAGATGAGGGTCCCTACGTAGTAGGTGCAGTAGGCGGTGCAGAAGTAGAAGCTGTCGGTGACGCAGTAGCTGAATGCATGGCAATCCTGTAAGGATCATCAGGAGCCATGGTGATCTATGTTGGGCGTACAGGTGCAGTAGGAATATCCTCAACAACGTCAAACGTACGGGTGGCCATAGTTTGTAACAACGGCGTAGGGTAGGTGTAAGTGTTTCAAAACAACTAAACCGCGAACTCAAAATACCGTATCAAACCATCATAAAATCCCAATCATATAGTTCAAGAAAGATTTTAAAAAAATACCGCATTACTAAAACATTTATAAAAACAATTAAGCCATATAATTCCTCAAAATGCCATCATATAACTTAATCAATAAATCCCAAATCCTCAAATCGTCTCAGAAATCTCATATCTACTAATCATCTCAATATACCTTAATATAAACAATGACGCTTCGGCTTGGCGGGCTGGCGGGCATTGGTCAAGGATCGTTTTCTATAAAAATCAGTTATAGTTTAGGTGTCCATTTACCTAGTTCTCTATAACCTTGGCTCTGATACCAATCTGTAACACCCCCAAAATTTGGTACAGCGGAAGACTCAACAAGCTTTCGGGGTGCTACGGGGATTGGTATCCAACACAAGACATAAAAGAACGAGATAAAGTAAACATAAGAAAAACACAACCAAACGGGGTTTTAAAGTTTACATTTATCCCAAATTCATCCAAAGTAAGGCCCAAAAGAAATAAACGTAAGTCTACAATTATTTATCAGAGTTTTAGAAAAATAGATCCATAAACCAGGTGGCAAAGCCAAGCCTCCAATCCAAGCATCCAAGGTCATCACTTAATTACCTGAGAAAACGCTCTAAAAGTCAGCTTTCGCTGGTGAGATCATAGGTTTAATTTCATAACTAAAACAAGTGGACAAATACGCAAAACGCTTGCTAGCTAGACTAGGCCTCAATCAGCCAACCAAAATGAACCAACCAAATCTGACCAACCCTATAGGTGCACGCTATAGCCCAAATCAATCAAATCGATAGCTTACCTAGTTCTTGACTAGGCCTCGCTCCATAATCAATTCAATAGCTTACCTAGTTCGGGACTAGGCCTCGCTCTATAACCAAATCAATAGCTCACCTAGTTCAGGACTAGGCCTCGCTCTATAACCTACCTAGTTCTATAAGCATAGCAAGTTTTAAATAAATAAAGCGATAATAGTCCACATAAAACAATTTGCACGTTTCTCACCCCAAGTATTGAAAACAAAGTTCAAGAGTAAAAGTGGGGCTATGACTCACCACAAGTCCAGTAATCAGCAAAAGAAATCGATAGATGTAAAGCAACTCAAATAACGGTAACTACTCGGCACTTCCTAACAATATAAACGCGTTCAGAATCATTTCCTCAAAAGCAAATATTCCCAATCCCGAACGTATTCCATTTTACTTTCCAAAAATCCATTTCTCATATTATTCTTGTATTAGTAGTTTGGAGTTTGACGTTTGGTATCCATGCGGGTGGAGGGTCGACACAACTCAAACCAAGAAGTCATAACAAAAGAATAATAAAACAATCTATAGGTCTAATATTAGCCTAATATATTAATTAAATAAATCATCGAAGTTTATCAAATTCGTCGATTTGGTAATCCCCCATATTCATTTACGTAATATATCACTCTAAGATTATACCCAAAACCTAAGTCACATAGCATGTCGAGTGCTATATGGTAAGTATCGAGGTTTAATGAATTCCCTATATATATCGTCAAGCTTACCAAATTCGTCAATTTAGCCAACTCCACGAGATATTTAGTAATTCATTATTCCTGTACACGTACCACAACCTATGGGCGTCGTAGGATACAATTCTCATTAATATATTCATTTTATATAGCTAAATAGTCCCTATTTAACCCGTCGATTAAATAAGTTACGTAGTTATAGAAAATGGATGTATTAATCGTCACATATCCGTGACAAACACAAAAGTCACAAAATAATAATATAGTCCTCTTGGACTCAAGTGACCACAACCTCATATAACTCGATAGTTTTCCTTGTTTATTAAAAGATATATTCTATTTAATAATTACCCAACGTAAAAGATTTCGTCGTTATTTATAGTTATTTATTTATAGTAACGCTCCCGACATTTATTACACTATTCTCATAGTATATTAATTATCGTCACGTTATTATAGTATATTACTCGTGATCGTTTTATTTTTAATATACGCATTTATAGATTTATTTATACGTTTTTCACGTCTATATACTTATATAAACGGTTATATTACCAATAATATTATTACGAGTTTTATTATTAGCGTTTAATTATAAATATTTATCGAGTTATATGAGATGGTCACATGCCTGAGTCATCACTCTCGGCTCATTGTCCAAGTCCAAAATAATATAACCAAGTCACAATCAATTAATCCAACTCCGTCCAACAATTCCCAAATCACGTGCTACAATAATAGGGTCCGACTACGGCACCCGAGTAACCTATCTCCGTCATCTAATTTGACCGTCTCACAATCGGTCCCCAATACTCTTTTCGCCAACACATCTCCAAAATACCAAAATTTATATAGTTGCCGAGACCATGAGGTTTCGACCTCAACATTACCTTCGGTCCACAACGCAAGGACAACACAAATAATAATAGTAACAATTTAATAACTACAAGGATAGCAACACTAATAACCAGCATCCATGATGAGGAAATGACCAAACCACTTGGTCTCGGGTCACCCCTAGTTGGCTACAACAAGCCGAAAAACAACTCCAAGACCCGGATGGTCTTGGCTTGGCTCTAACGAGCTACAACCAAACGGACCCCTTGGGTCTTTGGTGTCACGACAACAACAACATGAAACGAGGGACCCCTTTCGGTCTCGGCGTGATTAAACGAGCCACAAAACGCGACCCCGAGACCTCAAGGGTCTTGGTTATGCTTAATCCGAGCATCAAACCCACCAAGAATCATCAAACAATCAAATCCTTCCACAAATTCGAACCCAAATCGACCCAACCCGGATACCAAACAAGTTTTTATCATCAAAATTCTTTTTCCCACTTTAATCTTACAAAACCCATTCAAGAAAAACCATATACCCACGGCTTGGGTATCAAATCGAGACACACGAGTTGAAACTCGTGGTCACTCACCTTCAAATCGGCTTCAAAACGAGTTTCTCCAAAAACCCAACAAGATCTAATAAAAATGGTAGTGTTTAGGTGGTGGTGATGATGCGTACGTGGTGTTAAAGTGAGTTTTAGGGCGCGTGCTTTATGTCAAAAGATAGATCGAAAAGAGGTGGTTATGATTGTGGTGTTATCTTGAACGTGAGAGTGGCGGTGGTGGCTGTGATGATGATTTAGGGTGGCGGTGGTTGTGTAGTTTCAAGAGAGAGAGAGAGATGAATATTATTTGGTGAGGGTGAGTTGTGTTGTGTTCCAGGTTTTATCAAAAGGACGATTTTGTATATTACTTTTAAAAAAAATGAGGATAGTAATAACAATAATAATAATAATAATAATAATAATAATAATAATAATAATAATAATAATAATAATAATAATATTAGTATGGGGTAAAGTGGCTAGGTGTAAATTACACGGACCAAAACCCGAAACTTGTTTAAAATAAACCGACTCTCTCGAACCGAGCTCGTTCCAAATTATTCAAAATCACACGATACATTCCAGAAATATATAATAACCGAACCAAACATTTAAAATATATAAAATTTTGTTAGGTTATCCTAGTGCCGGAGTCAATGTACTGCCAAATAAATATCTCAAAAATAATCACCACGAATATATCAAACCAAACCAATAATTAAAACTCAACTTCCATAATTATCACAAAGTTTAAAACCACGGTTCAACGTTTACAATTCTCATCACGAATAAGTTTTTTTCAAATATTCCAAAAATCATTAAATTTAAAGTAATGCGGGTTTATAAATTGTTTCCCTAAATTGCCAGTTGTCACATCAACCATCTTGGAGCTTGAACCCTTTTTTTGTCGATACATTTGTAGCCCATCATATCCTGTATCACTGCTTGAATCTTCATATTGCTTTGGAAAATATTTAGACCACGGCATTGGGTAGGATGCTTCAGAAGAATCAAACCATGTCATTAGGTAGGATGCTTCAGAAGACTCACTACCTATGGTTATGATTTCTGCCAAAAAAAATGTAACTTAAAGTGATGGGATGTGAGGCTATGCAGTTGAATACGTACTTGGCTTCTTGCTTTTACTCATTTTGAGTAGTGGCAAGTTTTGTTAGAAATGTGACATGAAAATAAGGTTTTGCTCATGCCTTTATATAAAAAATATCTGAAGGGTTGGCTGGTGCAGGAGTCAAAAGGCAGTCAATGCGCAGTGCTATAGTTGAAAAAATAGTGTAATGAATTAGACTAACAAGGCAGTCATAAGGCAGTGATACAGTGTTGATCCCAGTTAAGCACTTGATCGAATTCTTTAGCTTGTAAAGAGTTAGTTGTTTTAGATGAATCTAAAGCAACTAGGTATAGAAACTGACTTGAAACACTTATTAATCACAACTCGGAATATTATATTTAACCTTACGAAGAGCAATGAATAAAACAGTTGATTCTCACAAAACACTTCAATATATTAATATACGAATACTCTTAAGTATTAAGGTTTACAACCTTGAAGTGATAGACTCTATAATGATACGTACTCTATCTCTAACCAGTGTCGGACCTAGCACAAAACTTAAGGTGGTTCCTTTACTTAGTCCGGATGTCAAACTAAACGGGTCAAAACTCAAATGGTCAACGGGTCGGGTTGTACTATGTCTTGTCAGGGAAAACAACATACGTACACTTTTTTTAAGAACGACACTACACTTGAAATCCGATCCCTGAGTTAAACCATCCAAACGGGCAGGCCCCAGGACTCGAATCACTAAGAGAGGCCCGCGAAAGGAAACCCATAAAACTCACGGCTTCGCACTAAAAGAAAATTTCGAATTTTTCTTTATTACTTGCGAGACTCAAACCCGGTTATATCTATATACATAAAGACACTTCAATATCTTTTAAATATTCATATACAACTTTTTACTAAACTACAATATACCAAAAAAATAAAATAAAAAATAAAACAAGTTAAAAAAAAACTCGAAGTGTGAAATAAAAGCTTAATTGCAACAGAAAAAATTAACCAATAAAATGAAACAACAACACATATATATCTGTATATAGGCACATGTCCTCTACAAAATAGAAAAAGACTATATCCCAACCTAAAATTTCTATTCCAAAACAAAAGCAAGCTTAAAATTTAAATTGCTATTTCCAGACTAAGGTTAATTGCTATATGCAGAAACAACTTTAAACCTACCCTGTTTGTTCATCTTCCTCATTAAATCCGACGGACATGTCCGATCCCTGGCCGAACTTTTTTCTTCTTTTTTTTTTCTTTGGAATTTTCAATCCAATGTGGTTCCCAAGTAATTTCTAAGGTAGGTCCTAAAAAAATCTTATATGCTTCTAAAAAAATCTTATATGTCTCTAACCTTAGAACCTCCTTTTATAGTCTAAGGAGTCCTAGTCAGTTTACAATAACATTCTATACAAGATAAATGATGCGATGATTGCGGCTACGCAAAAGGTTTTACTTCTCAAGGGATCTTGAGAAGCTTACAATCCTGCAGGCAGTGTGCCTGGTCGTTCACTTCTACACAAAAGGCTATAAACACCCCCAAATAGAGACCGGTTATATAAAACCATGTTCCTGTGATAAAATTAGCGGGAATGGAAGGAACTGAGATAGGTTTTCTTGAAAAAACCAGTTTTCATAATATATAAACCATAAAAACTGGGTTTGCGGGAAAAAACTAGTCTTTTTACACAATCAAAGAAACTGGTGTGTAGGTAACAACATGTCTCTATGTATTTTATGTTATAGACACCGTTTTTGAAGAAAAAACTAGTGTGATTATTCTTTATTTTGAACTTCTATCCCTCAACTACTCTTCACCCTCTTGTACACTGCACCTTAATTCCGAAAATAATGTGCAAATAATTGTTTCAGAAAAATAGTCATTTACATGAATAAAAGCTAAAACGCACCATAAATGCTTATAAAAGAATGTATTAAAACCACCGTAATTGCTCAAGAAAACCAAAAGATAGCATCTTTTGTATAAGTCCCGTTGTTTTGATGTTTCTTATCTTTTTACTTTTTTCTATAACCTGTTTAGTTGTTAGACTTTAGATAAAAATTATAAGAACTATAACCATATAATTAAGAATTGGTAAAGGTATTGGTTTGTTATATATATCTAAATGTTGGCTAATATATCTGCCAGACTTGGTTATATACTTATATATGTGTCTCATTAATAAGCAAATAGTTGAACCAGAGAATGGCTTAAAGACAGGGAGGCTATCAGCAAGGTGAAATACGTTGATCATTGTTTACTATAAGCTTTTCCTTAGTTCTACACTTATATTCGTTTAGCTGTGGAGGTGTTAAACTCAGCAGTGGTATTAACCGTGTTCCAAACATGTTTTTCTTGTTGTTGTTATGGTTGTCATGTTTTTTCCAGTTGTCGATATATATGTCATAAACTGCTCTCGGTAAGGGGTCACATTGGGAAATTGTTAGTTGGAATAGTATAAAAAAGAGATGCTTGCACACAGGTTAAAGGTCATATTCAAGGAGTCCTTTACTTAAAATATCTAAAAAGAAACCAATAAATAAAATGGATAATTTAGTATCGAACATATAAATTATTACATGTCATTATACACATCAGAAAAGTACCATTCAATTTACAATCCAAATGGAACCATTTAAATCATTCAAGATGAAACTGGAGTATTTAATCTAAATATTCAAATAATGAAAAAATCCGGTTACCGAAGGGGACGTGGATTATTAAACTTCTTATAATCAAGTTAACGTTGTTCATCTTTCGTTGCCACACCCTCTTTTGAGCTTCTTCACGAGCACTTGCCTCCAATTCCGGTCGTACAAGTGTTCTTTATTTAAAACATAACTTTATTTAAAATATTAAAACATAACTTTATCTATACTACTTTATAAAGCATTTGGGACATGATATAAATAGAAGGCTTAAAAATTCAGATTCAACATCTTACTTATATTAGAAAGAAGTGTTTTACAAATGCTAATAAATCAATACTACACATAAGGCTTATAAATTCAGCTATTACATCCGAAGCAGACGTTTTGGTTCTGAAAATTAAATCCAAATCAATTGAAAATCAAATCCAAATCAATTGACTTGTAACAACCCAATTACTCTTACTCTTGTAACAGCCCATTTACTCCATCCAGCCATCAGTATATATACTCCCACGTACAAGCCTTCTTACCTATTCACACATTCCATGCAGGTTGCCTGCTACCACACTTCCATCAGCCATAAAACCTTAGTCGGTGTCTCCACACCCCCTACAAACCGATTGATTTTCTTGAGTTTGTGCCTAGCACAGCCTGTTGTCCTTGATGGTCTTTAAACAAGATCATGGACAGTGTTCCAGATATCTTATTCCGTTGGATGAAACGTGATTTCGACCCATGCACTGGCTACGAGCTATACTTACTTCGTCTCATAGATCTATAGGGGACAACAGATTAGTTATTGTTACTTGTTAGTGAACGAATAATGTATCAAGTTGTAAGCCGTTTGCAATGCTTGTAATAATTTCTGTACTATAGCCAGATGGAGTTCTTTGTGGATCCATTGTTGGTGGACCTTGCGGAACTTCCTATGCTTGTTAAGTTACATTTTCCAAAGTAGCAAAAGTGATTTAAAAATTTGAGATTCATACATGTTAAGAGAATATTATGTGAATAATACTCATCTGGTAGTGGCTTCTCTTGATAATACTCATTTCAACACTAAGTTTACTCATCACAATGCAAATCCTTTGAAATAATATACTATTTCAAACATGTTGTTTCACCTACTTCATTCTTTTTTCCTTGCACTTCCTGAATTAAGTACCTCAAACATCATAGTTGACCAAACAAAGATGACAAAAAAAGGCAGCGGTTGTTTGACCTGCAACGGTGGCGCCACCCGGTGGGTGTCATGGTGGGAATAGACGTTGTGGTGATGGCACAATGGGAAATAGACGTTGTGGTGACCAATCGTTCGGTCGGCTCCATTTGAAGACCTTTGAAGACTATCAAAATCTTTGCCGTACTCTTTTTTGGTGATTCGAGATTAAAGGATACCGCAAAGGAAAGAAGATGAGTATATGTTGTGTTTGGTTCGTGTGATTAAACGAGAGTGAGTTTAGGTGTAGAGATAGAGTTATATTTAGAAAGAGAAATCATACCATGAACATTGATTTTAATGAAAGTGAGATTGTGGTGCTTACAATTTTGTATTTGGTGTCAAAGTAGAGATATAAGAAAGTGAAAGAAGTCTTCGAATATCTTGAAGCTTCTCCATCCTTATTATCCATTTTTTGAAGTGTGTAACGAAATGCAACATAGCATAACGTTATCATTTTTATTTAAGTAGTTGGGCTCGACTTTTATATATGTAATATGTGGGTTGTTACTGTACTTCTTCTCATGCATGTGAGTTAGCCCGAATCAGTTTTAAACCCATAATGGCCTGATACATTATTTTTCTTTTTATAAATATTATCAAAAATAGAAAATCTTATTTGTAATGTTTTCACCCAACACACTTGGCCTAAATACAAAGATTTAAAAATGCAGCCAACACACTTTTTCTAAATAGAAAGGCTTCAAAATTCAGAAAACAACTTACCTATAATAGAAAGATTTGGTCAAATGCTAAAATTAGTAACTGACATGTTCTTTAAAATGAAATTAAATTATGTGTTTAATAATGTAAGTGATTGTAACCGAAAAGATTTAAATTACAATTAAATAAATATACATTATTAACTTTTGGTTACACAATTTTAAATTCACAATAAATTATATAGGTTATTTGTTTTAGTATAAAAAGACCATGAATAGATGATAGGGTCATTTTAAAAAGTGAATGTGTATAATTTATTTTAGTTTAAAAAAGACCATAAAGAGATGATATAGTCATTTTAGAAAGTGAATGTGTATAATTTGCTTTAGTTTAAAAAAGACCATAAAAAAATGATGGAGTCATTTTAGAAAGTGAATGTTTACAATTTATTAATGAGGTAAATAAAATTTGTTGGCTTGAGATGATGAAGTCAACCACGAAGTTTTTGCAATACTAAGAATTTACATTGTTTTTCTCTTCACATTATCTCCAACTACGACGTGTCATCACTATTACTATGTACCAAAACAACACCATTGTTGCTTTCTCCCTTTTTGGTTTCGAATGCATTGTGCATGTACTATTATAGTGTATAAAGATGATTGTGATGATTCAATTGTATGCTATTGTGGGTTATTTGGTTACACGGGTACCCGCCGCCGCAACGCGCGGGTACCCGGCTAGTTTAAAATATATGGTTATAGTGTTTGATCTGGAAATTTTGAAGGTCTGGACGTAGGGGTTTCGCGCAAACACTAATTAACAAGACAATATCAAGATCATGGAAATACAAGAATTATAATCAGAATCAAATATCATCCTCGCACGAGCCACACCAATATTCTCTGCTCTCCATTGCTTTATCAAGCACAAAAACGATTTCCCACACAGCACTGAGGTACATTCATAAATTCTTTGTTGATTGTAATTAAAGAAGCAATATCTTTTCGGCTTTTATTTTGTTCATTTGATCTTGTAAAGGATGCCTCACGATTAAACAAAACAACACAACACAACACAAATGGTGAACATACAAACCTGTTTAAACTAAATGAAAAACAAAATTACAAGTTTATATATCCACTTTATTAGTGAATCATAAAACAAAACTATGATGTAAACCAATAAGAATAGTAGACCAACGCATAGCTCAGGTACGTCAATGAGATAGCAAAAAAATTGAGGGCAAACCCGTACCATAGCAGCCTACCAGGTAACCCCGCCGCATGTTCCAAAACAAAAAGGCCCCGAGGCCAATCCCAAAACAAGCACCAAATGTGCCGAGCAAATGGGCAACCGAAACCATTACACGCACGGCTGTTAAAAATCTTGCATGGGGGTTCCTCCCCCGCACATCGTTGGTAACGCCTCTGATTTCCTTTATTAGTGTGGGCAGGAAGCGCAACACAACAAAGACTGTTACGATAAAAAACAAAAGCTCCCGCTTGCGAATGGACCTGTAAATATATATATATATATATATATATATATATATATATATATATATATATATATATATATATATATATATATATATATATATATATATATATATATTTAAAAAAAAGAAAGATTAGAAGGAAACTTAATCTAGATTTATGTTCATTCACTCTTTAACACTATTTTGATTATATTGTAGTACATGCATGTATTCATAATATATCTCTAACAAATGAATTGACGGACTTATTCTCAAATTTACCAAACTAAAAGGACATGATAAGCAAACACACTCAAATACAGTATCTGGTTTGTGTTTTAAGGGATTTCCATTCATTACCCCAAGAAGACATTTTGTAACTAGAAAGAAAAAATCAATTACGAGAATGAACCTTACGGGAATGAACTTTTTTTACATGCTTTACCAAAGTGACCAATATATGTCACAATCAACTTTTTCACTTTCCCAAATCAATAAGATTCGCCCACGATTGTTTATGAACACCTCACCTACTACTACGTAATTCTAAATATTGCATATATATTAAACAACTAAATTAAGTGAACAGTGTATATATACAGGATAAGATGACACAAAAACAGGTTCCTAAGAAATGAAATAGATGCCAAACTGAAAACACGTAGTACAATGTACTATAATTATTTTAGTTAATATTATACATTATCCTTCATCTCCTCAAGAAGTTTCTACCTCGCGTAAGCAAATTTTTACTACCTCGCCTAAGCAAAGTAATACCTCGCCTAAGCAAATTTCCAGCCCAAAAGAACTAGACATTAAGAACCATCATCAATTTTTTTTACTCGCCTAGACCTCGCATACAAATTTTTACTCGCCCTCACCTTGAGTTTATAACTCGCCCAAACCTCTTAGACCTCGCCCAGGTTTACTTTTAATTCGCGTGTTACAAAGAATTGTTTTAATTCGCGTGTATAACTCGCCCACACCTCTGAGTTCCTCGCCCAAGACAATTTTGAATCACCCTCACCTCGCACACCACTCGCCTAGGCCTCGCCAATCTTTCCCCCGTAATTCTGAATTTAATTCGCGTATCACTACTTTTATACACGTATAACGTTAGAAACTAATCGATCTAACGGTTAATATTGAAAAGTTCATTTTGGATAATTTTGTGTGCGAGGTTTATATCCATAAACTAGTTGTATAAACGGTTCATTTAAGTAATTTGCTCAGAAAGAAATACTTATCAAACAAACACAAGCATTTGACTTTCTTATTTTTCTTCAAAATCTCTACTAAAACACAAACTCAAACTTCGTTTTCTACCTAGTAACATCTTATATCCTAGCTAGGAATTATTCAATATGAAAAGAAGCAAAGCATAAAAACTACAAAAAAAAAGGATCGATTTTGCGTACCTCTTCCTGTCATCACCACCATTGTTAGTGTTTGGTCTGGCCATTTTTTTTTTGTTTAGTGTGTGTTGTGCTTTCGCTAGGTGAGTATGTGGCTTGTTAAGTTGTTTGGCGCTAATTATATAGACAAAAGTGTTTTCAATTCATTTGTCCACACATGAAACTGTCGTATTCTAATTACTTGCACACTACTATGATAAGTAAGTCTGATCGATCAATGCACACCATGTAGAGGGGTAGTGAGATACTATTTCCTATCAAGTATCAAAGCATGGCTGCATGCAACTATAAGCAACAATAATCCAAACATAACTTTCAGAAAGATGGTGCCCATTTTGGTGACTCACGAAGTTGTCTCGATCTGGTAACTTATTTACAACACTGGCTTGGAGCTATTTTCATAGACCTGTTTGCAATTCCTTGGACAGTAGTATCACCTTTCACGGCTTAGACTTGGAGCTATTTGCATACCTAAGAGAGAAAGCATATTTTATTTGGGAAATAGTAATTTTGAAATACTTTTGCTTTTTGATCTTATAAACTTACTAATTTCATATTCAACGTGAATTTTGATTCCCAATAGGGTATGCATGACTTTTAGGAGCGTTATTAAAAAATTTGGCTTTTCGGTCCGATGTTATTAATGTTGATTTGGCTTGTGAAGTTTGGTCTATGAAAGATAGAATTGGCAGTAGGATTCCAGTAACTAATTAAAATGGATTTGGTTTAGTTGTTGATTAAATAGCTTACGTATAACCATTATTTTTAAGTTCTAATCACTTTAATCAATTCAAAGACAAATAATCATAAACAACTATAAATATGAAAAAACCAAAGTGAGGTATTTATGTGTAGTTGTTAAACTTGTACTGATTCTTGTATCTAATGTACTCACATTAATCTATAGTGCACTTTTAGTTTGATTTGAGAAATTACCTAGAGTGTCTTTGGTAAAAGTATCACTGAGCAGTAGCAATGAATATCATGGTTACGAGTTAAAAGTAAATATTGCACTCGATAGGTTTCAGACAATTAATTTATGTAGTACGATATAATTGTCACCCACAAATTCTTTTACACAAATGTATCTTCCAAAACTTCAAATTTTAGCATACCTTTATACATGACATACCAATCTTAGGAGTTGCGATCCCCAAAATTAAAAAGTCTAAAAATGTTTCTAGTCACAAAGCTAGTGACATGTGTCCCCACCTACTCCCTCCCTTTCTTCTTTAATATTTTCGGTTAGAGGGCATTTTGGTCATTTGACCCATTTTTTTAATTCCACATTAAATTTCAAATGCAAATAACTTTCAAACGACAAACTTTTAGAAAAAACCGATTTTACCATAATTTTTAAAATTTAATCCTCTTTAATTTGGTATATATTTTTTTTTTTCGAAACTTTTTTTTTAACATATTAATTGGGTCATGATTTTTCTTGAAAATTTTAGCATTTTCGGCTCTAATTTTGTCTAGTTTAAAGGCCGAATTTTGCAAAACTTAAAACACGAAAGTTGTAGCTTCTTGGCCATTCTTTACCCAAAAATTTGAATCACTCAAATCCAATATGATATGAGTGAGATATCGTATGTTAAAGATGACGTTTTACTCATATTTGTTGCACACAACGTGTTTGCTGAAATGTTTAGCTTAGATTTTTAGTCTTAAAATCGAGTTAAATGCACTAATTTTTGTACAACAATGCACCTTTAGTTATTTTATTAATGTAAGATTCAAAAAGTTTTGTTTTTTGTTGTTTTTTTTAACTGATGAACCATATTAACTGATGAACCTTATTAACTGATTTTTAAAAAAGACATTTTGTTCATCAGTTATTTTGGTTGAACTATATTAACTGATAAACTTATTAACTGATGAACCTTATTAACTGATGAACCTTGTTAACTGATTTTTAAAAAAGACATATCGCGCGTTAAAGAGCCTTATTAACTGATGAACTTATTAAATCAGTTAATAAGGTTCATCAGTTAATAAGGTTCATCAGCCTTATTAACTGGTTGAACTATATTAACTGATGAACCTTATTAATTGATGAACTTATTAAATCAGTTAATAAAGTTCATCAGTTAAAAAAAACAAAAAACAAAAAAAACAAAACTTTTTGAATCTTATATTAATAAAATGATTAAAGGTGCATTGTTGTACAAAAATTAGTGAATTTAACTCGATTTTAAGACTAAAAATATAAGTTAAACATTTCATCAAACATGTTGTGTGCAACAAATATGAGTAAAACGTCATCTTTAACATACGATATCCCACTCATATCATATTGAATTTGAGTGATTCAAATTTCTGGGTAAAGAATGGCCAAGAAGCTACGACTTTCATGTTTTAAATTTTTCACGATTCGGCATTTATGATGGTACAAAATAAGGTCGAAAATGCCCAAAAAATAAAGAAAATTAACACCCATTTCGTATGTAAAAAAAAAAAGTTTCGAAATTTTTAACAAAATTTATACCAAATTAAAGAGGATTAAATTTTAAAAATTATGGTGAAATCGATTTTTTCTAAAAGTTTGTTGTTTAAGAGATATGTGCGTTTGAAATTTGAGGTGGAAAAAGAAAAAATTAGTAATTTTACTATTTTGCCCATATCCAGATTTTTTAAATAAAATAAAGAGGGGACACGTGCCATCACCAAATTTATTTTTAAGCTTTGCAATATTTGGGTACTTTGCAAGGGATCCAGCATCCCAATCTTAGACATTAGTTTCAAAGACTTTCAACTACCGAGTAAACAATAACTTTATTTGTATTTAACGAAGAACTTATATTCAGACTCAAATTCCACAATTTTTTTCATCCATCAAAATCATTTCTCATACTCACACTAATTAGTTATGAGTAAATAATGTTGCTTACAAATACAGATTTTGTTAATCTCCTTCAGGTATTTGCACTCGAAATTAGTTACAAATTTTGTTTTTGCGTTCTGCGTCGGATTATATATCTCAACCTGCATAATTTATGTTTACATACTACTTGAAAGACGTTTTGGGTCTTATATTTTTTTGTTAAAAATTAGGTGCTAAAAGAAAGAGTAAATATTGCTTTACTTTAATATTAGACAACAATTATTTCATGGATTTTAGTGGAAAATCGCATTTTAGTACTAATACTAAAGTAAAGCAAGCACATTGTTGTCTACAAAATTAAAAAAAAAAAGCACAAAGATGGAATTTACTCCACTGGTTTTTTGCAAAAAGGTCCATCCGTTGAGATTACAATGGTGTTTGATCTCACGATTATACATATGATATACGTATGAAGTGAGGGGTGTCTAGTTGTTTCATTAACTTGAATAATCTAAAATAAACATAAACTCAAACACTCAAAGCTGCTTATGTGCTTTAAAAGGGCACAATAATCACATAAGATATTAAGTGAGAAGTCCTAAACACCCTCTTAGTTGACAAATCAAGCGGCCTGTTAGAATATTAGTGTGGAATAGTTAGGATATAAGGTTAGGGGCTAGTTGTAGTTTAGCTCAAACTTAAGGAGGTTAGTCATGTATTAGCAAAGTTCCTAACCTCCTCAATTGTAGAATCATTGTTCACCAAGGATAAGGTTTCTCCCCCTTCATTCTCTATAAATGGGGATGAGGGGGTGATGTTTATTTGTACCTTCTTTTCTTGCTCACGTTTAATAAACGTTTGAGTATAAAATATCTCGTGTGTGTTGGTGCAACTCGACATTAAGGGATCATAACCCTTTATCGAGGTCTTGTTGGAGTAGTTCTTGATTCGTGGTTCAGCTCTAGAAACCGGTTTGTTGGATTTCTCCCAACAATTGGTATCGGAGCCTTGTTCGAGAAGAACGAATCACACAACGTGGATAGAGCCAAAACAAGAAAAACGAGTGATCCAGGTTTGGTTCGTCGGTTACTGCGTAGTCGTCGGAGAATTGACGTTGCGGGTTCGTTAACCGTTGGATTTCTACGAAATTCGAACCGTAGGTTGAAGACACATAGATCTAGGATATCACCGGAGGGATCTTGCATCGGAGCTTACTGGATAAAGACATAGGTTGTCGAAGTTTCTGGTGTGGTTGTGTTCTTTATCGTTTTTCGGTTATTATTTGGCTATCGTTGTGTAGATTACAAGGTTCAAGGTTTCTAGGTTTGCGAGTCAAGATTACTTGGGAAACAAGGTTCTTGAAGTTGTCTTGCAAATAGGTGGATCGATTATTCTAAGGTTATAGGAAATCGTTTTCTTTTGTCACAAGGTTCTTGGAGTTTCGGTTTTGAGCTTCAAATGTGACAAGGTTTTGCAAGAAGTTTCAACTTCAAGTTTTCGGTTTCTTGGAATTCAAGTCTTGGTGGTTCTTGGAAGACAAGTAAGGTTTAGCTTTGTCTTGGGATTCAAGAAAAGTGATTACTTGGAGTACAAGGTATATCAAGGTTGTAGACTTGAGTTGGAAAGATCAAAGCTTTAGGGTTTCTCTAAAGGTTAGTAGATCGATAATTACAAGAAAGCGGTTTAACACACGGCTTGTGAGACTTGTTGGTAAAGTTGGTTAAAAAGCAACTTGACAAGGTTTGTAGCAAGGTTAAAGAAGACTGGCTAGTATGAATACTAGGTTAAACATTGAAAAGCTCGATGGGAATATTGTACAAAAACATGGAGGTTCAAAACAAGTTGGGTTCAAGCAACTTGGTCTTGGTGTTAAAACAAGGGTCCATGGAGTACATGTTCAAAATCATGTTTGGTTTGAGGTGGAATTGCAGGGAGCTCAGGAAAATCGTGAAGCTGACGTAATTCAGGAGAGTAACGATCATGCTGTAGTGGCTCAAAGAAAGTTAGAGGTTAAACAACTTGAAGGGAAGACAAACACGAACTACTTGGTAAATAAGCAGGTACAACTTGCTGCAAAGGTAGGAGCAACCATTTTGAAAACTGGAGCACCTAGTGAAGAGGGTGCAAAGGGTAATGCTGCTGGAAGGTATAGAGGTGACAGTAATATGACTGCTTTAGGAGTTGTTGTAGTGATAGAAGAATATGCACATGAGACATTGACTTTCATGGATAAAGTTGCTTGTGAGGTAATTTCCAAGTGGATGGCTTTAGTGAAAGAAGATATGGATACTCGGTCTAGTATGTGTATGCTCAGCAATGGTTTCAGGCGAAGCATTGACGACAGTAAAATATATTACTGGAAGTATGCACCTGGTATGTTCATATATTTATTCCTTTATATAGATTATATGGGGTTTACTTGCGAAAGCAAGGCTGAGATCTGGGTTACCAAGGGTTTACTGGATGAAGAAAAGGAAAATATACTTGGTATGAAGATCTTTAGGACTGAGAGTGGTAATACTCTGAGGGTGTTACGATTCAGGTTTCCAACGGGATGTCGGTTCAGATACATTGTTGGGGGGACACTCTACGCTGTCGTTAGAGGGTAATCTGTCAGGGAATTGTGATGAAGAAAAAAAGAGTAAGGGGTCATGTATATATGCAGTTGGAAGTCATAAGTATCAAGTTGTCTGCACGAGACCTGACATAGCATCTACGGATGTGGGAATGTTGGATAGGTTCGATCATGGATTACAGACGGATGTACATAGTTTTGTGGATTTTGACTGCGTCGTGAGTAGATCGACCACTGTCATGGGTGGATCAATCGTAATGTACGGTTTATGATACAGGAATGTGCGGTGAGCTGGGAAGCTATGTTTCGGCACATGATGGCTTTGTTAACAACTGAAACGGAGTATGTGACACTTGCTGGAGAATTGAAGGAGAATACATGGCTAAAGGGACTCTCTACAGAGTTAGGATTTGAGCTAAGGTTAGTAGCGGGTATTGCTACTGTTGCCTTGTTGAAGGCGGTCCCCGGTTCGAGGTTCCAACACTGGTTGAAGTTGATGCATATCGGAGAAGGCTAACTATTACCACTAGGTGGAAATTGTTAGAATATTAGTGTATAATAGTTAGGATATAAGTTTAGGGGGCTAGTTGTAGTTTAGCTCAAACTTAAGAAGGTTAGTCATGTATTAGGAAAGTTCCTAACCTCCTCAATTGTAGAATCCTTGTTCACCAAGGATTAGGTTTCTCCCCCTTAATTCTCTATAAATAGGGATGAGGGGGTGATGTTATATTTGTACATTCTTTTCTTGCTCACGTTTAATAAATATTTGAGTGTAAAATATCTCGTGTGTGTTTGTGCCACTCGGCATTAAGGGACCATAAACCTTTGTCGAGGTCTTGTTGGAGTAGTTCTTGATTCATGGTTCCGCTCTAAAAACCGGTTTGTTGGATTTCCCCCAATACTGCTGAAGTGAGGGAGATAAAGAAAAACATAATTTGTGCCAATCATATCGATGCTTGGTTTGTTAATTTCCTTCTAAAAGTAAAGCTAAAGTTGTTGGATATTTCATAAAAATATATTGGCACGAGTTATGTGGTTCGAACATGTAAATCAGTTAAACTTTTTGTGTCACAATGTATATGCAATGTATTATCATTTTCTATGTTTTTTTAATTTAAAAAAAAAAAAAAAAAAAAAAAAAAAAAAAAGACCTATTTCGTCAAATGTTTCTACAAATGTTGAGAAGTAATTAACGGAAACCTATTTTCACCCGTACCCAGAAGCAAGCATATCCAATTGCCACATTAAATAACAATGTATCAACAGATGCTAGATCCATAAGTACTACTCCCTCCGTCCCAATTTTATTGTCCACGTTTCCTTTTTGGGATGTCCCAATTTAATTGTCCATTACTAAAAATAGATAGGGAAGTTTAACGAAGTTTACTATATTACCCTTGTTTAAAATTATTATTACATACCTTAAAGAAGACTTTAATTAATTACTTAAGGGCAAAATTGTCATTTTGTCAAAAAGTAAGAAAGAGAAAGCTGTAATAAATGTACTTTTCTTAAACTGTGTGTTTTTTGTCGGGGGACAATAATTTTGGGACGGAGGGAGTAGTAGTTATAACAATCTGAAAGGAAATGATAAAACCAAAAGAAAAAGAAAAAAGAACAAGTTGGGGGGAAAAGAATTACAAGTTGGGGGAGATTCGTGTTCCACTTTATTACAATAATTTAAAACCTTGATGCTAAATAAAAGAGAAATTTGATTTGAACCAAGAATACTTTGATCAAAATATAACAAAAGAGGATCACTACTTGAGCAAGAAAGTCGTGGCTAAACCAAGACAATAGGATCTTGCACAGGAGACCGACTTTCTGTGACCGTTTGTTCCAAACCAGAAAGGACCCGAGCCCAATCCCAAGAGCAACGCCAAGTGCAGTGAACTCATGACAAACTGAAACAATCCTTGGCAGAGCTGTGATAAATAAGGGTACCTTTGCGGGTCATCGCCATGGTCGGTATTATCATTATCGGACAACAGAATTTCCGATATAACATTAACAACATCACAAGTAGCATCATTTCCGATGGGTGAAGAATTGTTTGAAGATGCCATTTTCGAGTGTTAGTGTGTGTGTGAGTGTTGTGCTTTTGTGTGTGTTGGGTTACAGAGTGTGTTGTGTTTTAGACTTAATGAACATTCAAATACTACAACCAACAAAATGAGTAAGTTTCATCAAGTGCACACCATGTATAGAGAATACTGAGATACCTATTATCATCAAAAGTTGATCTCCTCAACATTTTAAGAATTTAGAGCAAGTGATTTCTCCTAGTTTTGCCCTTAATTGACACTCTAAGTAAAGGAAAATAAAACATAGCAAATGAAGATCGCTAATTGAGTAATTAAGCCGAAGCTAAACCCAAAATCTAGGATCTTGCACAGGTGATCGACTTTACACGGCTGCTTGCTCCAAACCAAAAAGGCCCCGAGGCTAATCCCTAAAGCAACTTTAAGTGCCGTGAACACATGGCAAATCAAAACGGTACACTTGTCACAAATAAGGCGTCGGGATTCTTTTCCCGAATATCATTGGCGATTGCTGTGATGTCGCCCGCAATCGAGTCTCTGACGAGAGTCAAACCAACTATAGCGCCCGTGATCCATGCCACACGTCAAGTGTCATGTGAAATATAAAGAGAGAAGCACACGATTAGAAGGAAACATTACAAAATATAGTAACATTTTAGAAGAAATTGTTGTGAGTCACCTTTGTCTCATTAAACACCAAATTATTAAAGTTAATATAATCCTTAATATATACTCGGTATTGTATACATATAACTCCCTTTAAACACATTTGGCTTCGAAACGTTACACTTATATCACTTAACTTATCTTCATTTATGTTTATTCACTCTTGAACACTGATTATCGTGACTAATAATATACAAATTTGACTTTGTACTCTAACAAACAAACTGATGAGCTTCGATCTTCTCAAATTAACCAAACTAAAAAGACATACTAATTAATGAAACATTTTATATATATATATATATATATATATATATATATATATATATATATATATATATATATATATATATATATATATATATATATATATATTTTATTTACAATACAAGAAGACACGCTAAGCATACAACAAACACAAAATTCAAGTATGTGTTTTTAGTGATTTTCATTACCCAAAAACAAATGTTAAGAAGTAATTAAGGGAAATCCATTTTCACTTATACCCAAAAACAAGCATTTCCAATTTGCCACATAAAATAACATATGCTAGAAACAAGGCGTCGCGATTCTTGTCCCGAAGATCATTCATGATTGCGGTGATCTCAGCCGCAACTGGATCTCTCACAAGAGTGAGAGCAACAATAACACCCATGACCCATGCCAAAGCGCGGTCAAATGTCCTGTAAAATACAAAAGAGAGAAGCACACCATTAGAAGGAAACAATAACATTTTACTCGTAGAAGAAACTTTTATATATGTAAATCTTAAGATAAAAAGGATGGATTAAAGAAACAAATTAATACCACTATTCTTGTTCACTACGAAGAGTGTCATTGTTAAGTTTAAGGTCCTTGTTGGAGACCTTTGTCTTCTAAACCTCCTCCTACTGAGCAGCCCTCTCCTCCTTTGTGGCTGTTGTGATGAAAAGCTGCAAAAAAATTTAAACACAAAAAATTATTAATGTTTTCTTTTTCTCGATTCATGTATGGACATATTATACATAGATCGATAAAAGAGTACCTCTCCTCGTCACCACCTTGATGCGGAATTTCCGTTATTATGGTCAAAACATCACCAGTAGCTGCATCATTTGGGATGGGTGATGAGTGGTTTGAAGATGCCATTGAGCTAGTGTTAGTGTGTGTGTGTGAGTGATTGTGTTTTGCTTTGTGTAAGTTGAGTTACAAGTATTGTGTCATCTTCTAGTGTCTATAAATATAGGTGGTGAGCATGCTTAATTAGTTCATGTGATGTATGGTCAATCCCGGAAGCAACGCTGAGTGCGGTGACCACATGGCAAACCGAGACAATCCTCGGCACCGCGGTGAGAAACAAAGCGTCAGGATTCTTGTCCTCGAAGATCATTCATGATTGCGGTGATCTCGGCCGCAACCGAATCTCTCACAAGAGTGAGAGCAACAATAACACCCATGACCCACGCCAAAGCGCAGTCAAGTGCCTGTAAAATACAAAAGAGAGAAGCACACCATTAGAAGGAAACAGTAACATTTTACTCGTAGAATAAACTTTTATATATGTAAATCTTAAGCTAAAAAGGAGGGATTAAAGAAACAAATTAATACGACTCTTCTCTAACGTAGTGCTATTTAAGGCAATTGTTGTGGACTTTTGTCTCCTTAAAGATCAAGTTTTTAAAGTTAATGTAATCCTTAATATATACTCCCTATAAACACATTTGCTTCGATACATTACACATATAGCGCTTAACTTATCTATATTTATGTTTATTCACTCTTGAACACTTTTTATAGTGACTAACAATATACAATTTTGACTTTGTACTCTAACAAACAAACTGACGAGCTTCGATCTTCTCAAATTAACCAAACTAAAAAGACATGCTAATTAATGAAACATTTTACTAACATACAACAAACACAAAATTCAAGTATGTGTTTTAAGTGATTTTCAATAAAAAAAAAAAAAAAAAAAAAAAAAACAAATCATACTAAGCAAACAAACTACAAAGACATTGCTAAGCATACTGTTAGACGTATTTTCTATGGGTTAAACCCATTTATTGTCATGTATATTAGGCCCATCTATTCTAGGTCATTACGTGTATATATACTCAATTATTATTCATTAATAAGATACGACACTTTTACTATTCTACATGGTATCGAGCCTAAACCTAAATCGATCCATAAACCCTATTTTCTTTTACGTTTTCCTTTTCTGTTTTTTTACTGTCGATTGTTGGTTGTTGATAACCAGTCGACACGCTTCAAGTTAGGACGATCGTTGGTTTTTGTTTGATAACCAGTCGTCGTGTTTTCAAGTTTGGTTGTTGGTGTTTTCCAGTTAGGACGATTGTTGGTGTTTTGTACACACCAGTTGACTATTGTTCAGCTTGCTTTCTGCTACTTTCCTGTTGCATTAAATACTTACTACAAATCCTAAATCCCATTCACCATCTGCTTCCATCATGACTAATGATTCACCGCCACCTCCCCCTCCTACTATCCTACTGTCGGACAAGCTAATGACCATCAACAATCTCACCACTCGTGTCCCGGTTTTGTTGGATGTGGATGAGATGAATTACTCATCGTGGACATACTTTTTCCAAAATTTATGTCGTGGGTATAACTTGTTAGATCATATCCTACCTGCTCCGTCGGACGAGGCTACTTCTTCCACCAAGCCGCCGCCCACTGCCGAGTGGCTCTCCATTGACACTATCATACTTTCTTGGATTTTTACCACCTTGTCTAAACCCCTAAAACAAAGACTTGTGGTTGAAAACCCTAAAACTGCCATGGAGGCTTGGGATCTTCTTTCATTCATATTTAATGACAACAAAAGGTCTCGTTCCATAGCTTTGAAGGCGGAGTTGCGATCCATGAAACTTGGTGAGTTGTCTATTGATGCCTACTTTCGGAAAATCGAATCTATTGCCACTGTTTTGCATAGCCTTGGCTCTCCTATTAGCAATGATGATGTGGTAAACATTGCTCTTGATGGTTTATCGGACAAGTATCAACATGTCTCGGATATCATCATTCATCGTGATCCCTTTCCGGATCTCAAGACAGTTCGGTCCATGCTTACTACGGTGGAGATGCGATTGAAATCTCGTGCTAATGCTACATATGTTGATGCTTCTACGTCCTCTCCAATGGTTTTGTTGGCAAGTAATGGTAACAACTCTCGCCAGTCTTCTTCGTTTGACAAGGTACACAAACCATGTTTTCTTTTTAATAAGGGCTTATGTCGCTTTGGTGTGAGTTGCAAATTTTTGCATAATGGTGTTCATGGTCTTTCTACGGGCTCTTCTAGTTCCACTGTTTCACCTTCTAATGCATGCTTGAGTCCAACAGATATGACAACTTTACAAAATATTATGGCTAAGTTAGGTTTGCATGGTGTGACAAATAACGTGACTAATAATACTCCAAACTCACAAGTTCCACCTTCCCCTTATATGTTTTACGCTAGCCATCAGGTATCTCCCCCTGGATTTAACCCACACCCACAAGCCCATGCTTATGTACCTCCACAGGCCCAACAGACCCTTGCTCCAACAGTTAACTACGGGGGTGCTTTTGTTCAGCCGGTTCACAACAATTGCTATGGGGGGTCTTTTGTTCAAGGGGGTCAGATGGGGAGTTCAACAGGGGGTCAGTTTTTGCCTAGTTCACAACAGTTGGGGGGGGGGGGGGGGTTCGTTTGTACCTGGTTCACAACAGTTGGGGGGTTCGTTTGTACCGGGTTCACAACAGTTGGGGGGTCCGTTTGGACCTGGTCATCAACAGCTAGGGGGACATGCTATTACTCCTTTGGGGACTGGTCCACATGTGGCTGGTCCACATGATTATTTGGCAGCTGGTTCACAACATGTTCTTGGTCAACAACAAGTTTCTCAGTTAGGTGCAACGGGTCAACATCTTCCGGGTCAAGAGACGCTTTTACCAAGTGCTTTCACTACTGCCACACTTCAAGATCTGGCTCTAGGTAACTGGAACATGGACACAGGTGCGTCATCTCATATCAATGATTCTATCAATTGTCTTAGTGATGTTTTTAATTCGTGCATTTACCCATCTGTTGCAGTTGGTGATGGGCATTCCATTCCCGTTATCAACTCTGGCCATAGCATTTTACCTACTCCCTATCGACCTCTTCATCTCAATAATGTCCTCATTACTCCTAACATTGTAAAAAATTTAATTTCTGTACGTCAGTTTGTCCGAGATAATTATTGTACTGTCGAGTTTGACCCTTTTGGTTTTTCTGTTAAGGAGTTTCAAACGCGTCGGGTGCTGCTCCGCTGTGATAGCAATGGAGATCTCTACCCAGTCACTCAGCCTTCCACCATTCCCCATGCTTTTCTCGCAAGTCAGTATACGTGGCATCAACGACTTGGACATCCAGGAAGTGAAGTGTTACGTCGTGTCCTTTCTAGTAATTCTATTTCATGTAATAAAGAGAAGTCTCCCATGCTTTGTCATGCTTGTCAGCTTGGCAAACATGTGAAACTTCCATTTGTTAGTTCTACTAGTTTGGTTCAGTCTTCGTTTGATATTGTACACTCGGACTTGTGGACTTCCCCAATTCCGAGTCTTTCTGGTTTCAAGTACTATGTTTTATTTTTGGATCATTATTCACAATATGTTTGGGTTTATCCTTTAGTTAATAAATCTGAGGTTTTGTCTAAATTTTTGTTGTTTCGTACCTTTGTTCGTACTCAATTTGATCGTGAAATCAAGTCTTTTCAGTGTGATCATGGTGGTGAATTTGATAATCATACTTTTCATCAACTTTTTGCTGATAAAGGAATCCAATTTCGCTTTTCTTGTCCTCATACATCTCAACAAAATGGGAAATCTGAACGGATGATACGCACTATCAATAACCTTATCCGCACCTTATTATTTCAGGCTCATTTACCACCTAATTATTGGACTGAAGCTCTTAATATGGCCATTTATCTCTTAAATATTTTACCCTCCCGTGCCATTGATAATGAAATCCCATTTACTCGCCTTTTTGGTTCCACACCTGACTACAGCCTTTTACGCACTTTTGGGTGTCTTTGTTATCCACACATTGATACGGATCATAAACTTGGCGCTCGGGCTACACCTTGCATCCTCTAGATCTAAACACCAACAAGATTATCATCTCACGTCATGTTACGTTTGATGAGACTTTTTTCCCGTTTGGCTCCATTAAACCCACTGTCAGCCCCTCTTATGATTTTTTGGATGACTCCTCTAATGTCATTTCAAATATCATTCGATTATCACCTACAACACAAACCCCTCATCCTCCATAACCAGATTCCCCAGTTACACCGATTCCATCCTCTGTTGAGTCTATTAGTCCAACATCCCCAACAACACCTACCTCACCACAACAACCTTCTATCACTCCTATACCATTTCTCATTCCTAACTCACCACCGTCTGCGCCTGATTCTTCTGAACCACCCATCCCACCTGTTAACCCGAATCCGGTTTCGATTCATCCCATGGTCACACGTTCTCGTGTCGGGACTACTCGTCCTAATCCTCGTTATGCTGGTCATGTGTCTACTATTTCTCCTATACCTAGGTCATATCTTGATGCTTTTAAGAATCCCAATTGGAAAAATGCTATGTGTGATGAGCATGATGCACTTATTAAAAATAAAACTTGGATTCTTGTACCTAGACCCGTGGATGCCAATATTGTTCAGAGTATGTGGTTGTTCCGTCACAAGTTTTTAGCAGATGGTACTCTTAGTCGCTACAAGGCACGCCTTGTTGCGAACGGCAGCACTCAGGTGGAGGGTGTCGATGTTGATGAAACCTTTAGTCCGGTTGTTAAACCTGGCACTATTGGACAGTCCTTAGTTTGGCTATTTCTAGACATTGGCCGGTTCATCAGCTAGATGTCAGAAATGCCTTTCTACATGGTGATTTGGCTGAGACAGTTTACATGCATCAGCCGCCTGGGTTTCGTGATCCTGTTCATCCTGATTATGTCTGTTTATTACAGCGGTCTCTTTATGGTCTTAAGCAGGCACCTCGAGCATGGTTTCAGCGGTTTGCTGCGTATATTACTACTGTTGGGTTTACTCCTAGTCGTTGTGACTCATCTTTATTCATTTACAAACAGGGTGATGATACTGCATTTTTGTTACTTTACGTGGATGATATTATTCTCACTGCTTCATCTAATAGTTTGTTACAGCGGATTATTGCTTCTTTACATACGGAATTCTCTATGACCGATTTGGGTGCTCTGAATTATTTTTTGGGTATTTCAGTTACGCGTGACTCATCCGGGATGTTTTTGTCACAGCGTAAGTATGCTATGGAGATTCTAGAGCGTGCACATATGGTTGGTTGTAATCCTTCTCGGACTCCTGTTGATACTGAGTCCAAGTTAGGTGATGGTGGTACTCCAGTTGCTGATCCTACATTATACAGGAGTCTTGCTGGTTCTCTTCAGTATCTTACATTCACTAGACCTGATCTTACTTATGTTGTGCAACAGGTTTGTATATATATGCATGATCCGCGCGAGCCTCATTTCTCTGCTCTTAAGCGGATTTTACGCTATGTTCAGGGGACATTGGACTACGGGTTACAGTTGTTTTCCTCTTCTACTGTATCATTGGTTGCTTATTCAGACGCTGATTGGGCTGGTTGCCCTACTACTCGACGATCAACTTCTGGCTACTGTGTTTTTCTTGGCAACAACCTTCTCTCATGGTCCTCTAAGCGTCAACCAACGCTTTCTCGTTCTAGTGCAGAAGCTGAGTATCGTGGTGTTGCCAATGCTGTTGTTGAGACCTGTTGGTTGCGCAATCTGTTACGTGAGTTGCATACGCTTTTGTCTTCCGCTACGTTTGTCTACTGTGATAATGTGAGTGCTGTATACTTGTCTGCTAATCCGGTTCAGCATCAACGTACCAAGCATATTGAAATTGATATTCATTTTGTACGTGATTTGGTTGCTGCTGGTCAAGTTAAAGTTCTTCATGTACCCTCAAGATATCAGTATGCAGATATTTATACCAAAGGACTACCTACTGCTTTGTTTCAGGAGTTTCGTGCCAGTTTGAGTGTCCGGTGTCCTTCCGCTCCAACTGCGGGGGAGTGTTAGACGTATTTTCTATGGGTTAAACCCATTTATTGTCATGTATATTAGGCCCATCTATTCTAGGTCATTACGTGTATATATACTCAATTATTATTCATTAATAAGATACGACACTTTTACTATTCTACACATACAAACTCAAAATTATTAGTAATAAAAATTCTAGTTTGTGTTTGAAATGATTTTCATTAGCCAAACAAAAAAAATTTCTAAGCAAGCAAACTACAAAGGCATGCTAAGCAAACAAACACAAACATTTGACTTTTTGTTTCTTCAAACCTCCATTAAACCACAAACTCAAGCTCCATTTCTTATTGTGGCTTAAAAATTTAGACTCTAAAAATAAATTTTATCGTATGAATTATATCCACTATTGGAAACAAAACTTCATAGCTTGTAAACCTCTCAAATTACTTTTTTATATTAGTGATGATCAGCTAACAAAATTTAAAGATTAATAATAAGTTATAAATGTTAACAAGAAATGATAATAAGATTATACCCTTAGTATTTCCGAGAACATCTATTTCAACAAGAAATTGGTCGTTTTGCTCTTGTATCGTAAAACAAAAGCCGAAATAATGTAGGGTTTTGATCATCACTTCGAGCAAACATATTATCTAGTGGTGATTTTGCAGCAGTAACACGGTTGTTGTTGGTAAGAAAGGAGTGTTCGCTGCTGCGAAAAAACATCAGAGTATACTGGATTCGTGAATCCTAGTATAGTGTTTGTGTGTGTTTAACAAGTAGTCAAGAGTATGAATAAAATTTATGCAAGTGCATGGTTTTAAATGATGATAAGTTGGATGAGTAGTTGAAAGGCTTTAAAGTTGGTACAGTATTGATTTACTTGTGATTGTGATTGATCATCTTTTAAGCTTCTGTAGCGTGGATGAGAAATGTTTAGTTGGTGGGATTTGAAGTATTGCATTTATAAGTGACGATGCAATGCAACTTTCAGAGACGTATAATTATATGTGACATTGATATCATTTTACTTTTCACATATTTAATAGTTTAAGTTAAAATGCTTAACACGCATAGTATAGATATATAAGAAAGCTGTAAAAAGCTAAACAACAATTAAACACTTAACCATTAAAAATGTTTGTTTAGTAAGAATGCTTTACGCAAAGAATTATTATGTTTAATACCCTAGATTAGCTAAATTTATTGTTTCAGTAGGCTTTTAATGAGTTTTTCTTTTGATAAATTTTTTGTCCGAAACACATTTGGGAAGTGCTTATCAAACTACTTGCTATATGCATCCCAAAATATGAAAGGCGTTGTGCTAGTTGTGATTGAGTTCAAGTGGGTACATCATAATTAGGACCAAAGAATCTAGTGCAAATGTGTAACCTCTATCCCTTCTGAAGTTTTGGTATGCATAAAGATGGTAACAATCACTTGATCGACTATGGAAAGCTAGTTGCTAGTCATAAATTCGACATAGAAGACTTTAAGAGTTTGCATATTAGAGTTGAGATCCATGAAGAACCCATACATGTCATAGAACCTATCAACCAATCATAGCCACACCCATTTATATTTTCCATATTTTTTTCAAAACAACATATCTTGTAAACGGTAAATCTTAAAGCTACAAAAAAATACTATTGCGATAAGAATTAAATTATCTTTCTATATATATGCATTGTTATATACTTTCGATAAACTTTTTTTTTAATGTCCGCCCAGAAAGAATCATATATGATTCGTAAAAATCATATATGATTCGATTCTTACGAATCATATATGATTCGTAAGAATCATATATGATTTGTTAAAATCGAATCATATATGATTCTTACGAATCATATATGATTTTTCTGGGCGAAAAAAAAATTCATCGAAAAAAAATTCGTCAAAAGTATATAACAATGCATGTCTATAGAAAGATAATTTAATTCTCGTCGCGATGGTATTTTTTTTTTTTTTTTTTGTAGTTTTAAAATAAGGGTGGAAGTTTATTTTTTTATTTTGATAAAAAAAATGAGTGGATAAAATTGCTTAATAGGTTCTATTATAAAAGTTGGATCTATAAATAACTTTTGGCTTGCAAATTATTGGATCCTCCATTGGTCCTAGAAATTTTTAATAAAGTTTCTTAAATACCCACCCCATTTCTACTCGATGACTAATAATGTTGAATAGCCTATAATGGTTTCATGTAATTCCTTGATGTACGATCTGAAGACCGGTGTTGGCCCAACTGTTACTGTTTCAACGAAATTACGGGACTCGAACAAACTTGCAAAAGACGATATAAGTTAAAGGAATATGAAGATTGACGATAAAACCTTGAAAATTTATGGCCCAACATAAACAACTTATCCATAGGTATTAATTGTACTCAAAGAGACTCAAAACTATAACGTCCTCAAACCACCATCTTCAAATTCCGACCGTGTCTATCGACTTAAGTAGATGCAACTTAAGTGTTGTTGCGCAATTATCCAAGTTCTCAATGCTCGTACATGACTTGAATAAGAAGTGTTTATGTTGTCATACAAGTACTTGAATGAATATGTTTCTCGCAGTTAAGTACGTAGTAGAATATATATTCACGTACGTAACTGATGATGAATTGGTTCAGGTCACTAACTCAATGGAGGTAGCTTTGGTGAAGGTAAAAGATGTTGAAACAATGAGTAGTATTTACCGTATTTTAAGTGAAGAAGGATTCGATAGGGTTAAGATTCATCATATTGGTGGATTGTGGCTATGGCTACACTTCCCGTCTATTAAGTCTTGCAATGCTTTTAAAAGTAACATTAACTTGAAGTCGTTCTTCACAACTATCAAACCGGTTTCTAAGAATTTTTATGTCGATGAGAGAATGGTGTGGGTAGAAATATCGGGATTACCATTATGTGCATGGGGGTCAAATGCATTCAAAAAAATAGCTTCGTCGGTGGGAAAGTTTATGTTTTTCGAAAACGATAATACCGCATCAATGAGTATAGGAAGAGTATGTGTTGCTACCAAACATAAGAAGTTTATTTCTGAGGTAGTGAAGGTGATTATTCATGGAGAGGAATATGATGTGCACATACATGAACTGGGCACCTGGAGTATAGATATAGACGATCAAAATACATACAGTTCTGAAACAGACTCTAAAGTGGATGATGATATTGACAATGATATGGAGTCCGAAAGTGAAGATGATATAGGCGAGGCCAAACAAGATGAAAAAAGGGAGGAAGTAGTAGAAGATACGAATGAGATCGAACACAAGGAAGAGAGTTTTTATAGTAACACAGGAAATGAGAATAAGGAAGAAAAGGAAACAATTATTGAAAAGGATGACAAGGAGGAAGCAGGATCAGATTTGAGCCGTCCCCCAGGATTCGAACATTTCAATAAAGCTCGGCATTGTCCATCAGAAAACTCTCTTCAATCCAAGTCAAGTAAGTGCTCAACCTCTTTTGGTAAATTCAGAAAGAAAGATATTAGGGGTATCTCGGTTATTCATGAAATGTCTAGGCTCATTGAGGTCGGAGAAAAATTGGGATATGATGTAAAAGGGTGCCATAAGTCATTGCATAGATTGATAGACAGAATTGGAGTATCGATTGTGGATAGATGAAGGTGCTTTCCATTAATATTCAGGGTTCTAAGAAAAGGAGAAAACAAGTGTGGATCAAGGAAATGTGTTACAAGAACAATGTTCAATTTTTAGCTGTTCAAGAATCAAAAATGACTCGTCTAGAATTGTTCCGTATAAAGACCATGTGGGGTAACTATGTTTTTGATTATGCATGTAGTATGTCTCGAGGTAGATCAGGGGGGTTAATTTCTGTTTGGGACCCAAATGCTTTTGTTAAAGATCAAATCTGGTGTGATGATTGTTTCATTATTGTTCAAGGTAAATGGGTAAATTCCAACGAGGTGTTTTTCATGATAAACACATATGGTCCTCAAGATCCGACTGAGAAAACATCTTTATGGAATCGATTGCTAGATTTTATCACAAATCATGAAGGTAACTTCATTATTTTTGGTGACTTAAACGAAGTTCGGGACGAAGGTGAAAGATATGGTACAGAATTCTCTCATTCTCAAGCTCACATTTTTAACTCGTTTATAGATGATGCAGGTTTAGTTGATATCCCTTTGGGAGGTCGCACGTTCACTTGGATGAATAAGGCGGGTACGAAGATGAGTAAACTAGATAGCTTTCTAGTGTCTCATTCTATTATGGATGCAATCCCTGATCTTAAAGTGACCGCCCTTCCTCGTGGGTGGTCGGACCATACTCCGTTACTACTTCATTATGAAAAGGCTGATTATGGTCCAATCCCTTTTAAATTTTTTCACTCGTGGTTACAACGTGAAGGGTTTAGGGAGTGTATTGAGAATGCATACGCTGAATGCTCACAAAGTAATACTCGTATGACCTTTTATGACAAGCTAAAAGTCATTAAACAAAAAATTAAGGCTTGGAATCTTCTTGTCAAAAATAGAGAGGCTACTCGTTTACAGGAGGTTCAGTTGAAATTAAATGATATAGACGGAAAGTTAGACAACAGTACAGCCTCGGAGGAAGAAAAACGGGATCGGTTGAATTTGATAAAAGAATGGGTCGACATTAAAAAACTGGAGGAAATGGATACAGTTCAAAAATCCAGAATCAAATGGGACGTTGAAGGGGATGAAAACTCGAAATTCTTTCATGGAATTTTGAAACAAAAACGACACCGACAGATGGTTAAAGGAATTATGCAAGATGGAGTTTGGGTCACCAATCCACAACAAGTGAAAACAACCTTCTATTCCTTTTATAAAGAAAAATTTGAATCATCAGACTCTTTGATGGACCTTTCTCCTGTTAATTCACAAGTTTCATTAACCTCGGACGACAACAACGAGTTGGAAAAAGATGTGAATGCGGAAGAAATTCGATCGGCTGTTTGGGATTGTGGTAGCCAAAAAGCCCCGGGCCCGGATGGTTTTTCGTTTCTTTTTCTAAAGACATACTGGGATCTCTTCAAAGATGATGTAGAAGAAGCAGTGAGAAATGCTTTCGATTCGTATAAGATTCCTAAAGGAGCTAACTCATCCTTCATCACTCTTATCCCGAAGGTAGCTAATCCGATACATATTAAAGATTTTCGGCCTATTTCTCTAATAGGCATGCAATACAAAATTATTTCGAAAATTCTTGCTAACAGATTAGCTAAAGTTGTTCATAAAGTGATTGGTCATGAGCAGTCGGCTTTCATATCGGGTAGACAAATACTTGACGGTCCTATGATGCTTAGTGAAGTAATGTCGTGGTATAAAAAGAAGAAGCAAAAACTTATGATGTTTAAAGTCGACTTTGAGAAAGCTTTTGACACCGTTAGTTGGAAATACCTAGACCACATGCTTTTGAGTCTTGGGTTTGGTGATAAATGGAGGCGTTGGATTCAAATGTGCCTTCATTCGGCTCGAGCGTCGGTATTGGTAAACGGATCCCCTCAAGTGAATTCTCGATCAAACGTGGTTTACGTCAAGGTGATCCTCTTAGTCCATTCTTGTTCATTGTTGTTATGGAAGGGTTACATTTGGCTTTAAAAGATGCTGTTGATAATGGTCTTCTTCGTGGAACAAAGATAGGGAATACAAGCTTCAATATATCACATCTTTTTTACGCGGATGATGTTGTGATTATATCTGATCGGAATAGGCATGATATGGACAACATTATTAGAATCTTGCATGTCTTTTATCTCGCTTCAGGTCTCAAAATCAATATATCTAAGTCGCATGTTTATGGTCTTGGTGTGAGCTCGAATGACATTGAAGTCATGGCTTCTAACACGGGATGCACTTCTGGTAATATTCCTTTTACTTACCTTGGATTACCGATTGGTTCTAACATGAATTTGCTTGGTAATTGGCATCCTTTGATAGACCGGTTTCGTGCTAAACTTTCTTCATGGAAAGCAAACTTGCTCTCTATTGGTGGCCGTTTAACTCTTATCAAAGTTGTGCTAGGAAGTATTGGCATATATTATATGTCGATCTTTAAATGTCCAGAATCTGTTCTTAAAACGTTAGAATCCATTCGGGCTTCGTTCTTTTGGGGAGGTAGCGGGGATAAACGAAAAATGATGTGGATTAAATGGGAGAATGTTTTGGCGTCGTTTGATAAGGGTGGTTTAGAGATCGGCAGTCTGAAAGCTTTTAATCTAGCTCTTCTTCAAAAATGGCGATGGCGTTTCGTTCATAACCCGAATTCTCTTTGGGTTCAAGTGATAAAAGCTATACATGGGGATGATGTTGGGTTGGAATTGAGAGGTTGCAACTGTAGTGGTATTTGGTCTTCTATTATTTCTTCCTATTCTAATTTACATGCTCGCGATATCATTCCTTCCTACACTTTATGCCGTAAGGTGGGTGATGGTATGTCCATTCATTTTTGGAAAGATAATTGGGTTGGAGACGGACCTTTGTGTTCTAGATATAACAGATTATATCACTTAGATTCTAATGCTAATTGTGTGCTTGCGGATCGTATATCCAATGATGAGTGGGTTTGGAATTGGAATAGACAAAGTATAGGTAGTCGAAATGAATCTGCTCTTGAAGTTTTGGTTTCGGAGTTAGGGTATGTCTCTTTGAGCAATCGTCCCGATGCTTGGTCTTGGAGGATTTCGGATGATGATAGTTTCTCTGTCCAATCCACAAGATCTCATATTGACAACAGTTTGCTGCCTTCGTTAAGTCCAAGTACTAGATGGTCTAAGCTTTTGCCTCGTAAGGTAAATGTTTTCATCTGGCGTCTCATTCTGGATAGACTACCTAATCGTTTAAATCTTTCTTTGCGGGGGCTAGACATTTCTTCTATTGCATGCCCGTTGTGCAACATGGGTATGGAATCTAACGATCATGTTTTTTTTTTGGTTGCGATACGGCTAGTAGCATGTGGCGCCTTATTCGAGTGTGGACTGATATTAATATGCCTATTTTTTCCTCATGGTTCGATTGGTTACATTGGCTAGATAATTGGAGAGCTTCAAAGGACTCTAAAGACCGTGTGTATGTTATTTCTGCTGCTTCTTTGTGGGTTTTATGGCGATATCGAAATAGCATTACTTTTAATTCTCATCCTACGAGGAAAAGTGATATTTTCGATTCTATTCGTTTATTTTCTTTCTCTTGGCTTAAGTTTAGAGGCCATAAGGTAAATTGTTGGAACTCTTGGCTTAATAAGCCATTGTAATATCTCTTCTAGCTCCTTGCTAGAGAGCTTTTGTTTTTATTGAAATCATTGTTCAAAAAAAAATTCACGTACGTAACTTTTAAAAGTGTTCCTCAAAATTAACCTTGGAATGAATAAACTTCTTTCATGAGTCATTGAAGAATTATTGATCAAGTAGACGAATAACCACACAAAGCGACGGTGTATAGCGGCAAATAATTATACTTGCGAAATCGTGATTCTGGTTCGACCCTTGATGCCAAAGCGTGTGTTTTATTAAATACAAAGCGTGATTTTTTAAAATTATTATATTGTGTGTTTTAGAAAATTTGCTAAGTTTAAAATTGATCAATAAAAAACATAATTTAAGTTGTCAAGTTTAAGGGGAACTTAAGCGTAATTTAGACAAACTACATGATGGTTCTGCTAAATGCAGAGACAAATATCTATATTGTTTCATTCATTTGGGCTTGGATGATAAAACATTGACAAGCTATACACTGTTTCAATAATTTTCCATTCATTACGGCCCTGTCAACAATATATGCATCCCAATATATGAAAGGCGTAGGTAGTAGTTATGATCGAGTTCAAATGGGTACACTACCATAATTAGGACTATACAATATATTGCAAATGTGTAACCTCTATCCCTCTATAGTTTTGTATGCTTCAAGTTGATGACAATCACTTGCTCGATCAGGGAAAGTTAGTTCATAAATCCGGTATGGATGACTTTACGAGTTTGTATATTAAAGGTTTAGCAAGGGACTTACAAGTGTAACTAGTTTAATTTACTTTACTGTTGGATCCTCGATTTGTCCCGGTAATACATGTAAGTGACTTGATGTACCAGATGAAGACTAGTGTTGGTCCAACTGTTATTTTCTGATCATTGTTTCAACGAAATAATGGGACTCGAACAAACGTGTATTTAGCCACAAAATACTAAAAACGATAAGCTACATGAAACTAAAACGGATGAAACCGTGAAAATTTATGGCAAAACATAAACAATCTATCAATAGGTATTAATTGTAACCAAAGAGACTCCAAACTATAGCCAACGTCCTTAAATCACTATCTTAAACTTCCGACCTTGTCGCTTGAATCATGGGCGCAATCGACATAACTAGATGCAACCTGAGCGTTGTTACGCAGTTGTTCAAGTCCTTAACTCTCATACAAGTATAGAATAAGACGAGTGGTTATTGTTGTCATACAAGTACGTGAATGCTTACATTTCTCGCGATCAAGTAGAACATTAATACATTAGAGTAACTTTTAAGAGTGTTTTTAAAATTGACCTTGGCATGAAAAGAATTTTATCATGAGTAACTGAAGAATTATTGACAATGAAAATCCTAAGATAAAAACTGGCATTCATTCCATCAGTGATGATGAATATTTCCATTGGTTCACATTTTAAAATGATTGTAATCAGAAATTTGTATTGAACAAAACAAGTCTAAAGTAAATATATCCACTTTAGTGAATCTTAAAAGAAAACTAAGATGTAAACGAAGAATAAAGGATCAAAACATAGCTAAGGATGGTCATTGCCATAGCAACAAAGTTGAGGGCAAACCCATACCATAACAGCCTACCCGGGTAACCGGCTTCATGACGCCGCATGTTCGAAGCCAAATAGGCCCCGAGGACAATCCCAAAAAGGAAACCAAATGTGCCGAGCGAAAGGGCAACCGAAACCATTATGGGCACGGTTGTCAAAAATCTTGCTTGGGGATTCCTCCGCTGAACATCATCAGTGACAGCTCTGATTTCAGGTGCGAACGAGCGTATTAAGAAAGCCACAACAATTACTGTTCCCATCACAAACCGAAGCTTCCTGTAAAAAAAATAAAAATAAAAAATAAAAAAAGATTAGAAGGAAACTTTATCTAGATTTATGTTCATTCACTCTTGATTTTGCATATATGTTTTATTGTTGTTGAGTGACTAATTATAACATGCCTATGAGATAAAATTCAACTGTCATAGATCATAAGTTTAAAAGAAATAGACAATATTAACAATTAATCTACAAATTTAAAAAGCTCTTAACACTATCTTGATTATATTGTAGTATCCCGTACGTATTCTTAAATTTACCAAACTAAAAAGACATGCTAAATGAAACATTTGACTCTTTTTTCTACAAGAAATACATGCTAAGCAAACAAACCCAAATATCTAGTTTGTGTTTTAAGCCTAAAAAAGACATACTTATCAAACAAACACAAACATTTGACTTTTTTTTTTTCTTCAAACCTCCATTAAAACACAATCTCAAGCTTCGTTTTCTCTATTGTGCATGGCTTAAAACTTGTACTCTATAATTGTCAAATAGAGTTACATCTTATATCCTAGAAATTATTCAATATGAAAAGAAGCAAAGCATAAAAACTACCAAAAAATAAAAGATAAAATATCGATTTAGCGTACCTCTTCCTATCATCATCAACAACATTGTTAGTGTTTTGTCTTGCCATTTTTTGGTTTAGTATCTTTTGTGTTGTAGCTAGCAAGGTGAGTTTGTGGCTTGTCAAGTTGTTTGGCGCTGAATATATAGACAAAAGTGTTTTCAAATAATTTGTCCACACATGAAACTGTCGTATTCTAATTACTTGCACACTGCTATAAAAAGTAAGTCTGATCGATCAGTGCACACCATGTACAGGGCTTGTGAGATACTATTCGTATAAAGCATTAACATCCTACTATAAGCAACAATACTCCAAACATAACTTTTATAAAGTTGGTGCCCATTTTGGTGCCTCATACGTTGTGTTTAAAACAGGCCATTGACCGTTGTAAGAGATGTAAATGTTGTCTACACCAAAAAAAAAAAAAAAAAAAAAAAAAAAAAAAAAAAAAAAAAAATTGGGATGTTAATGTTATTCATACTTTGGGAATGTGTTGAAATTGTTATGCTTGTCATCAAACATCATATTATCCATCCTTATTATTAGATGTAGATGGCCATCTACATCTACAGGGTTTGAACTCATCGCTACGCAGACTCAATCTAGGTAAAGCTCTCATTTTTTAGGAGGAGCCACATCAGAGTTGGTTTTGCGCCTACTAGGAATTCCATTGAAATGATTAGCTGCGCTGCTGCGGTAACTCTAGTGTTACTATGTTGATCAAGCATTTTGTGGCTAAGATTTATACAAACGAAAACGGATGATATTTTGGACTGTACTTCAAGTTTATGAAATTATTGTTTCATCAAGATATTAACTAGAAAGAAAGAATTTTCTACTTGAAGTAAATATTAAAAACAAGAGTTTGAGTAAAATATGATAAAACCAATTAAGAGAAAACATCTTTTATTTGGGAAATAGTTTTGAAATACTTTTGATTTTTGATCTTATAAACATACTAATTTCATATTCAAAGTGAATTTTGATTGGGTGTGGTACGGTTCTTGTCTCGATGGCAGCCAAGCAAATGAAAAACATTACAACTTCATTTCTTTAACATGAATTGATTAGAATTTATTGGAAAATCAAATATAGAAGACTTGAATTTTCATTACTATTAAAATAAAACAAGCCAAGTCTAGCATAGGAAAATCAAATGTAGAAGTTTTTTTTTTTTTTTTTTTATTATTATTATTATTATTATTTATTTATTTATTTATTTATTTTTTGAAAAAGCAATGAATTTCAATAAAAACACCAAAAGCCAAAGGCTTACAAAACAAACGGGCTCCAAGATGGAGAACCACAACAACCAAAAGACGTGATCAACCTATAAAGAAAAAACAAAGGCTAATCTACAATCTCACATGGGTTTAATATCCAATCTCTCCAACTTATATTATCCCAACGACTCCTATTTGCCAACCATAACAGTGACAATCTTTGAATTGAGGGAAAAATATCTTCATGCTTTATGCTATTCACTTCTTCCGTGCTTGCATGAAGGAGTTTGTTGCGCCACTTCCAAATCGACCAAAGAAGTACATAGCAAGCCCCATACAGAGCTCTAACAAAACCTTGACTTCGACCCGAGAGAGCTATCCGGTTTAGCGTAATATCAGCTAAAGAGATGGAACCCGGAGAACCACATTTCCACCAATTCCATAACTTAAGATGGAACCCGGAGAACCACATTTCCACCAATTCCATAACTTAAGCCATAGAGATCTGATTATGGGACAAAGCATAAGACAATGCTCCAGGTCTTCATCCTCATTTTCATAAACTAAGCAACGGGATGAGCTAACGGTTATGCCTTTATTAATGAGGTTCACCCGAGTGGGGAGACGATTAAGAGAGGCTCGCCATAGGCAAATGTTAACTTTTCTAGGCACCCATGAGTTCCAAACGAAACAATTATCGCCGATTGATCCTCCAAGCAACTTACGTTGAATTAGAATGGACAAGGATTTGACACAAAAAGTACCTGACGCGTTAGGCACCCAATGCCATGAGTCGGGGCTATCTGGGTATAAAATCAAGTTACCCATATGACTTGTCAATGATGCAAGATCAGACTCAGCACGACAACGAGGAGGAATCCTCCAATCCCAATTACCGTTCCAAACTCCATTATTTAAACACCATCGATCACAAACCCGACTATGCTTATTATTTTCTAGCGCAAAAAGTCTTGGATAAAGGTCCATTAGATGGCGGCCTGAGCTACACCATTTGTCTTTCCAAAAAAGAGTTTGCTCACCACTTGCAATTTTCCCCACAATTAGGTTGTCCAATGGAATATCTAGTCTCTTAATGTACTCACTGCTCTTAATGATCTCATTCCACATCCCACTACGAGGGCCTCGATGAGCCATATGACCGAAGCCGCTGTCTGGCCCATATATCTCTTTTATAACCTTGCGCCATAAAGCCGTGTCTTTGGTACGAAATCTCCACATCCATTTTCCTAAAAGACTCAAATTCTGGGCTCTAATACTTCCAACACCCAATCCTCCCATGCCTTTCTCCATAATAACTTTATTCCAGTAAATCCAAACAATCTTTCTATTCACATCATTAAAACCCCAAAAAAAGCGACATCGAGTAGCTTCAAGGCGCTTAATAATTTTAATAAGCGCCCTAAAGAGAGAAAGATGATACAATGGCATACTACCAAAAACTGCTTTTACCAAGGTCAAACGACCTCCAATCGACATCAATTTTGATTTCCACGAAGAGAGTCTATTAAGAAACCTGTCAACTACCATGTTCCAACTTTCACCAATTCTCATGATCCTTCCAACCGGGAGACCTAAATATATAAAAGGAACCTTATCATGGGTGCAATTGATTGCCTCCGCCACAATAGAAACTTCATTAAGGGGAACACCTACTCCGAACAAACGGCTTTTTGAAAGACTGACCTTCAGACCTGAGACATCTAGAAAGCATTTAAGAATTCTGACTAAGGTAGTGGCGTTTGAATAAGACCATTCGCCAAAGAATAAGGCATCATCTGCATATTAAAGAAGAGAGACATTTTCTCCATCCTCGGCCAATGAAACACCTTTGAAAACACCTTTGATACATGCCACAAGTGTTAAGACTTGGAGAGCTTCTGCGGCCATTAAGAAAAGGAAAGGTGAGAGGGGATCACCTTGCCTGAGACCACGTTCCATCTTAAATTCTATCGATGGGGAGCCATTCACAAGGACCGAAATAGAAGCCGAGTTCATACACAAGCCAATTCTAGAACAGGAAAATCAAAATATCTTTGTAAATATACCAAGAATAGAAGTGATTGTTGAGCAACGGTTCTTTGCATAAAAATCCATTCATTGAGATTACAATGTGTGTTATCTGGTTTATACATATTAAGTGAGGGTGTCTAGTCATTTTATTAACTTGTATAATCTAAAGAAGCATAAACTCATACGATACAAACACTCAAAACTACTTATGTGCTTTAAAAGGGCACAGTAAGCGCATAAGATCTTAAGTGAGAAATCCTAAATACCTTCTTAGTTGACAATTAAGCAGCCGAAGTGAAGGAGATAAAGAAAAACATAATTTGTGCCAATCATATCGATGCATGGTTTGTTAATTTCCTTCTAAATGTAAAGCTAAAGTTAGAATATGCTAAAGTTGTTGGCTTGATTCATGTTAACTACCTTTAGTGCGTGCGTTAAATGGGTAGCTTTGGATATTTCATCAAAATATATTGGCACGGGTCATATGGTTCAAACATGTAAATCAGTTAAACTTTTTGTGTCCAATGTATATGCAATGCATTATCATTTTCTATGTTTCCAAATTAAAAAAAAAAAAAAAAAAAAGAAAAAAAAGAAAAAAAAAAGGCCAATTTCATCAAATAAATTAGTTTCGTATATAAACGTTTCTACAAATGTTGAGAAGTAATTAACGGAAACGTATTTTCACCCATACCCAGAAACAAGCATATCCAATTGCCACATTAAATAACAATGTATCAACAGATGCTAGATCTACAAGAGCATGAGTAGTGATAACGTGGAAATGGCGTTAAGGGCACTTTAACGCACGTTAAGGGTCGAGTTATTGTTGCATGATCTCACGTTAAGGAGGCGTTAATGCTCTGCGTCAAGCCCCTAACGCAGAGTTAAGCTTGTTACGTTAAAAAAAAAAAAAAAAAAAAAAAAAAAAAAAAAAAAAAAAAAAAAAAAAAACTCTCCAACGGTACAAAGTGTAGCCGTTATTTAAAAAAAAAAAATCATTTTCAACCCCTAGATTTGTGGAACGAATACTTTGCATATTTTCAAAAAAAAAAGGTCAAACTCATTTAACACCACTATAAATACCAACTAAACACATATATATTTTTCACACATCCACTAATAATTCAGAACTCTTTATACTTCCTCTATAAGAAAAAAAAAAAAAAAAAAAAAAAAAAAAAAAAAAAAAAAAACATCTTCAGTCATAATGGATCCAAATAAAAATAACGAATTAGCTCCAAGTTAGTCAGACATTGATGACGAAGAAGACATACAATTTATGGTTGAAGCGTATGAGTTACAGCAACGCTTAGAACAAGAAGTAGCTCATCCTTACGTGCCCCGTACCCACGTATATCGTGAACGTGTGCTTGTTGAACAACGTTTGCAAAACGACTATTTCGTTCAAGGTTGCAAGTATACGCGCGGTAAATTCCGTAGAATGTTTCGTATGAGCCGAAAACTATTTCTACAAATAGTAAAAGGTATTAAATCTTATGAATCTGATCCTCCTCCTGATCATTTTAAATACTTTAATGTAGGCCCCGATTGTACGGGTCGATCGAGTATTAGTGCTCTTATGAAGTGTACATCTGCAATACGCCAATTGGCGTACGACATCGCACCCGATACGTTCGATGAGTATTTGCAAACGGGTGAGTGTACTTCACATATTTGTCTTGATAATTTTAACATGTATGTTATGGATTTATTTATGTCTAAGTTTTTAAGAAAACCAACATGGTCCGACATTCAGAGTATTTACGAAAAGCATGAGCGTGAACATGGTTTTCCGGGTATGCTTGGTAGCATTGATTGCATGCATTCGTCGTGGAAAAATTGTCCAGTGGCTTGGCAGGGGCAATTTGGTAGGGGTGATAAGAGATATCCAACAATTATGCTTGAAGCTGTTGCTTCACAAGATTTGTTAATTTGGCATGCATTTTTTGGTATGGCAGGGGCAAACAATGATATTAATGTTTTAGATAACTCTAACTTGTTCGACGACATGCTTGCTAACGAATCCCCAAGGGCACCCTATATGGTAAATGGAAGAAGGTATGAACAGGGGTATTAGCTGACGGAATTTACCCATAGTGGTCAACGTTCGTCAAATCCTTCTCGGCAACGACTGATGATAAACATAGTTATTTTAAAAAGAAGCAAGAAAGTGCACAAAAGGATATCGAACGTGCTTTTGGTGTGCTTCAAGGGCGTTCGAGTATACTACAACAACCGGCACGTGCATGGAAAATTGTCAAGATACAACGAATCATGTATACCTGCATTATTTTGCATAACATGATTCTAAAAGATCAAAAGTTTAAACTCCGTGTGTATGGCAGAATGCGGGTGGATCCGTCACCACTTTTGAGGTAAGAAAGGTGGATCGACAGATGTGATACGCAGAGTCGCAAGACAAGGGAACTGCGCGACGCATGAATGCATACTCAACTCCAACGAGACCTTATGGAGCATGTTTGACAGAGACGTCTTCAACGACAACAACAAGAGGAAGAAGAATATTCCGAAGACAATGAATGAGTAGTTGTAATTCGTATGGTTCAAATTTCCTATGAATTATTAGTTTTAGTTTAGGGATTGAATATGAAAATAGTTGAGTTAAAGCTGAGTTATTGTTGTGGATGTTTTTTTGTGAGTTAAGGTTAAAGTGTTAAAGCTGATGTGGCACTGAGTTAAGTTATAACTTGTGTTACCACTACTCATGCTCTAAGTACTAGTAGTTATAACAATGTGAAAAGAAATGATAAAACCAAAAGAAAAAGAAAAAAGAACAAGAAATAATATATGACATATGATAACAAAAACAACACAATACAACTAAAGGGGAAAAATAATAATAAAAAAAATAAAAAAATAGAAGTCGGGGGAGATTCATGTTCCACTTTGTTACAATAATTTAAAACCTTGATACTAAATAAAAGAGAACTTTGATTTGAACCAATAATACTTTGATCAAAATATAACAAAAGAGGATCACTACTTGAGCAAGAAAGTCGAGGCTAAACCAAGACGATAGGATCTTGCACAGGAGACCGACTTTCTGTGACCGCTTGTTCCAAACTAGAAGGGCCTCGAGGCCAATCCCAAAAGCAACGCCGAGTGCGATGAACTCATGACAAGCTGCGACAATCCTTGGCACAGCTGTGACAAGTAAGGGTACCTTTGCGGGTCATCGCCATGGTCGGTATTATCATTATCGGACAACGGAATTTCCGATATAACAATAACAACATCACAATAGCATCATTTCCGATGGGTGAAGAATTGTTTGAAGATGCCATTTTCGAGTGTTAGTGTGTGTGTGAGTGTTTGTGCTTTTGTGTATGTTGGGTTATAGTGTGAGTTTCGGTGTGTGTTGTGTTTTAGACTTTATGAACATTCAAATACTACAACCAACAAAATGAGTAAGTTTCATCAAGTACACACCATGTATAGAGAACACTGAGATACCTATTATCATCAAAAGTTGATCTCCTCAACATTTTATGAATTTAGAGCAAGTGATTTCTTCTAGTTTTGTCCTTAATTGACACTCTAAGTAAAGGAAAATAAAACATAGCAAATGAAGTTCGCTAATTGAGCAATTAAGCCGAATCTAAACCCGAACTATAGGATCTTGCACAGGTGATCGACTTTACATGGCTCTTTGCTCCAAACCAGAAAGGCCCCAAGGCTAATCCCTAAAGCAACGCTAAGTGCGGTGAACACATGGCAAACCAAAGTTGTACGTTGGTCACAAATAAGGTGTCGGGATTCTTGTCCCGAATATAATTGGCGATTGCGGCGGTGATCTTGCCCGCAATTGAGTCTCTGACGAGAGTCAAACCAACTACAGCGCCCATGATCCATGCCACACGTCAAGTGTCATGTGAAATATAAAGAGAGAAGCACACGAGTAGAAGGAAACATTACAAAATACAGTAACATTTTAGAAGAAACTTTTATATATAAATCTTAAGCTAAAAAGGAGGGATTAAAGAAACAAATTATATACCACTCTTCTCTAACAGTAGTACTGCCATTTAAGGCAATTGTTGTGGACTACCTTTGTCTCGTTTAACACAAAATTATTAAAGTTAATGTAACCCTTAATAGATACTCCGTATTGTATACATATAACTCCCTATAAACACATTTCGCTTAAAAAAGTTACACTTATAGCACTTAACTTATCTTCATTTATGTTTATTCACTCTTGAACACTGTTTATTGTGACTAATAATATACAAATTTGACTTTGTACTCTAACAAACAAACTGATGAGCTTCGATCTTCTCAAATTAACCAAACTAAAAAGACATACTAATTAACGAAACATTTACATATATTTTTTTAATTACAATACAAGAAGACACGCTAAGCATACAACAAACACAAAATTCAAGTATGTGTTTTTAGTGATTTTCATTACCCAAAAACAAATGTTAAGAAGTAATTAAGGGAAATCCATATTCACTTATACCCAAAAACAAGCATTTCCAATTTGCCACATAAAATAACATATGCTAGAAACAAGGCATCGGGATTCTTGTCCCGAAGATCATTCACGATTGCTGTGAACTCGGCCGCAACCGAATCTCTCAGAAGAGTGAGAGCAACAATAACACCCATGACCCACGCCAAAGCGCGGTCAAGTGTCATGTAAAATACAAAAGAGAGAAGCACACCATTAGAAGGAAACAATAACATTTTACTCGTAGAAGAAACTTTTATATATGTAAATCTTAAGCAAAAAAGGAGGGATTAAAGCAACAAATTAATACCACTTTTCTTGTTCACTACGAGGAATGTCATTGTTAAGTTTAAGGTCCTTGTTGGAGACCTTTGTCTTCTAAACCTCCTCCTACTGAGGAGCCCTCTCCTTCTGTGGCTGCTGTGATGAAAAGCTGCAAAAAGATTTAAACACCAAAAATTATTAAAGTTTTCTTTCTTCTCGATTCATGTATGGACATAATATACAAAGATCGATAAAGGGTACCTCTCCTCGTCACCACCTTGGTGTGGAATTTCCATTATTATGGTCAAAACATCACCGGTAGCAGCATCATTTGGGATGGGTGATGAGTGGTTTGAAGATGCCATTGAGCTAGTGTTAGTGTACGTGTGTGTGTGAGTGAGCGAGTGAGTTTTGCTTTGTGTGTGTTTGAGTGAGTGTGTTTTGCTTTGTGTATGTTGAGTTACAAGTATTGTGTCATCTTCTAGTGTCTATAAATATAGATGGTGAGCATGCTTAATTAGTTCACGTGATGTATGGTCAATCCCGAAAGCAACGCTGAGTGAGGTAACCACATGGCAAACCGAGACAATCCTCGGCACCGTGGTGAGAAACGAGGTGTCGGGATTCTTGTCCCGAAGATCATTCACGCTTGCGGTGATCTCGGCTGCAACCGAATCTCTCACTAGAGTGAGAGCAACAATAACACCCATGACCCACGCCAAAGCGCGGTCAAGTGCCTGTAAAATAAAAAAAGAGAGAAGCACACCATTAGAAGGAAACAGTAACATTTTACTCGTAGAAGAAACTTTTATATATGTAAATCTTAAGCTAAAAAGGAGGAATTAAAGAAACAAATTAATACGACTCTTCTCTAATAGTAGTGCTATTTAGGGTGGGGGGAGTGCATCACTCACTCCTCTCCCCTTCACTAACTCACAACCAATTCCCTTGCGCCACATCATCTTCCACTTTTTCCTTCACTCACCCTTCACTCACTTCATTTTTTGAGGCGGCACCTTCACTCACTTTTCCTTCACTCACCCTTCACTTTTTCCACTCCAACGTCTCTTTTCCTCCACCCCGCATGCGTGAAATTTTCCCGAAATTTGCCTCCCCGTGCGGGGTTCCCCGCGAGGCGGCGGTTTTCCCGTGCGGGGTTCCACCCTCCCCGCAGGCTTCACTCACCTACTCCCTCTCCTCTTAAGGCAATTGTTGTGGACCTTTGTCTCCTTAAAGACCAAGTTTTTAAAGTTACTGTAAGGGAGGTGATTTGTACACCATTTTTATTTGCCATCCACCACTAAATTATGCATAGCAGTGTTGTACTGTATGCATTACTGGTGTGATTTAGTGGTGTATAGCCAAAAAAAAATGGTGTACAAATCATCTCCCTTAATGTAATCCTTAATATATACTCCGTATTGTATACATATAACTATAAACACATTTGCTTCGATACATTACACTTGTAGCACTTAACTTATCTATATTTATGTTTATTCACTCTTGAACACTGTTTATAGTAACTAAGTAACTAACAATATACAATTTTGACTTTGTACTCTAACAAACAAACTGACGAGCTTCGATCTTCTCAAATTAACCAAACTAAAAGGACGTGCTAATTAATGAAACATTTTACTAAGCATACAACAAACACAAAATTCAAGTATGTGTTTTAAGTGATTTTCATTACCAAAAAAAAACATGCTAAGCAAACAAACTACAAAGACATTGCTAAGCATGCAAACTCAAAATTAATTTTTATTAATAAAAATTCTAATTTGTGCTTTAAATGATTTTCATTGGCCAAGCAAAAAAAAATAAATAAATAAAAATAAAAATAAAATAAAAATCTAAGCAAACAAACACAAACATTTGAGTTTTTGTTTCTTCAAACCTCCATTAAAACACAAACTCAAGCTCCATTCCTTATTGTGGCTTAAAAATTTAGACTCTAAAAATAAATCTTATCCTATGAATTATATACATTATTGGAAACAAAACTTCATAGCTTGTAAACCTCTCAAATTACTTTTTTATATTAGTGATGATCCGCTAACAAAATTTAAAGATTAATAATAAGATATAAATGTTAAAAGAAATGATAATGAGATTATACCCTTAGTTTCCGAGAACATCTATTCCAACAAGAAATTGGTCGTTTTGCTCTTGTATCGTAAAATAAAAGCCGAAATAATGTAGGGTTTTGATCATCACGTCGAGCAAACATATTAACCAGTGGTGATTTTGCAGCAGTAACACGGTTGCTGTAGGTAAGAAAGGAGTGTTCGCTGCTGCGAAAAAACATCGTAGAGTATACCAGATTCGTGAATCCTGTAGTGTTTGTGTGTGTTTAACAAGTAGTCAAGAGTATGAATAAACTTTCATGCACTTGCATGCATAGTCTTAAATAATGATAAGTTAGATGAGTAGCTTAGTTGTTGAAAGGCTTTAAAGTTGGTATTAATTTACTTGTGATTGTGATTGATCATCTTTTAAGCTTCTGTAGCGTTGATGAGAAATATTTGGTTGGTGGGATCTGAAGTATGGCATTTATAAGTGACGATAATTAATAGTTTTAAGTTAAAATACTTAACATAGTACCGATATATAAGAAAGCTGTAAAAGGTTAAACAACAATTAAACACTTAACCCTCCATGACAAAAATGTTTGAAATGCTTGTTTACTAAGGGGGTGGCAACGTTTTCGGCAAAGCATCGGTTTGCCTCGGAATGGATCGGCAAAATGTTGCCAATGGATCGTGTTGATATAAATAATGTTTGTGAATGTTATTAATATTTCTCAATAAACCTATGTTTTGATAATCACAAAACTTAAATCAAATTAAGTCAAGAATAAGACATAAACAAGTATTTGGTGACAAATATTTACCTCTACATCTTATATCACTTAAGGTATGCATAAACTTAGTAACTTATGCATTACATGATCAAAGGAAATTTTATATCAATACATAACATTATATAAAATGATTTTAACATTTTATATATATTTGTAAATCATTTTTGGTAAAGCTTTATTAAACCACAAAAATATGATTTCAAATTTCCAACCAAAAAGGACAAATTTTATACAGAGAATCTTTTCCAACGTTCAGGAGGGCGGCCCTCTTAATTTTACTAGGCGGCCCCCTTAATCATTAAGGGGACCGGCCTACAATTAAGGGGACCGGCACGCTCCCGAACAGTATTTTCTGGCCCTATAAATATTGGATCATTCCACACATTTTTCTCACCTTTTTGCACTATAAACTTTCTGATCCAATCCTCTTCTCTAGATCTAAAATCCTTTGATCATATATTTCATAAGTCTTTGTTTCCAAGTGATCCAAAGCTTCATCCATTCAAGTGCAAGAAGAAGAACATTTCTCTACATCCATCTTATTGTAGTGGTGTTGTGTATTGCTAGTTTCATATAGTACTAGTGATAGCTAATTGTTAAGGTGTTGTGAATATTTGTTGATTGTAGAATCTTGGTGTGTTGTAAACTAGTTTAGTAGTAGTGACTTAGTTGTGCATAGAAGAAGGTGTGAAGATTGATAAGGTGTGAAGACGGTGTGAAGTCTTGAAGAAGGTGTGAAGGTGTGATTAAGGTGTGAAGATCACGTGGTGTGATATTTGGTGTGAGATTGGTTCTAGCTACGATTAGAACTCGACATTTTGCTTAGTGTCGTTAACTTGTGTAAGCCAAGGTGTGTAAGGTTTCTCCACCATAAGGAGTTTGTTGACATAGTGAAGAAAACTCTCGAGTGTGGTACTCGGGGAGTGGAGTAGGGCAAGGAAGGTGTCCTTGTAGCCGAACCACTATAAATTCGCGTGTTGTGGTTTGATCTTTCTAACTCTATCTTTTCTTCATTATATTTCAATACTTTCAATATTAGTTTAGACTTGCTTATATTGGTTGTTACTTGAATTCACTTAAGATCGAATCGAAAGTTTTTATAACCAACAAAATATTTTGGAAATAAATTTAAAAGGACATAAAACTATTCAACCCCCCCCCCTTCTAGTTTTCCACAATTGGTATCAGGAGCCACGTCTAGCAAGATCTTTAAAATATATTGTATTTTAAAACTTGTAACGATCTATGGAATCTGAAAAATATTTAGAAGGGCAATCTATGCAAAGACCACCACTATTTGAAAGTGATGGATTTTTATATTGGAAAAATCGATTCGAAACTTATGTGAAGTCAAAAGATCTAGATCTTTGGCATGTTATTACCAATGGTGATTTTTTACCTATTCAAAATAACCCGGAAACTAAGAAAGATGAAATCGTACCTTTTGAAAAACAAAATGATGATTTAAAAAGAAAACTTGCTAAAAATAATGAGGCAAAAATGGTTATTTATAATGCGCTACCACGTAAAGAGTACGAAAGGATCTTTATGTGTGAAACCGCAAAAGAAATTTGGAACTCTTTACTAATAACTCACCAAGGTAATAGTCAAGTCAAAGATAATAAGATAGATCTACTTGTTCAACAATACGAGCAATTCACGATTCCGGAAGAGGAATCAATTGACAATGCTTTTGCTAGATTTAACACTATCATCACAAGTTTAAAAGCACTTGATGAGAATTTTTCTAGTAAGAATTTTGTTAGGAAGTTTCTTAGGGCTCTTCATCCAAAATGGCGAGCTAAAGTGACGGCTATTGAAGAATCGAAGAATTTGTCAACTTTGCAACTTGACGAATTAATTGGAAATCTAAAAGTCTACGAAGTCATCATTAAAAAGGACTCCGAAATGGTCAAGGAAAAACGAGAGCAAAGCAAGTCAATCGCCTTGAAAGCTAGAAAGGAATCTAGTATCGAAGATAGCTCATCTTCCGAAAGTGATGACGAAGAATACGCCATGGCCGTAAGAGATTTCAAGAAATTCTTCAAAAGGCGAGGAAGATTCGTAAGACAACCGTACGACGAAAAGAAAACATTTCAAAAGAGTAAAGATGACAAGAACAACAAGATTGAAAGAAAGTGTTTCAAGTGTGGAGATCCAAATCACCTTATTGGAAAATGTCCAATGATGACAAGAGATCAAAATCAAAGAGCATTTGTTGGAGGTGCTTGGAGTGATAGTGATGATGATGAGAATGAAACGACAAAGGAAGAAAAATGTCTCATGGCGAATACACCAAATGAGGTACGTTCCGAAACCGAATATTTTAGTGAAGAAAGTATATCATTAGATGAAAAAGATCTAGATAATGAATATACTAAACTATGCAAACTAGGACAACTAGTAATGACCAAAAACAAATCACTAAAATACATTAACAATCAATTAGAAAATGAAGTACTTGAATTAAAAATTAAAATACATCAACTAGAAAAAGGTAAAGAAATTTTTGAAGAATGTAAATCATGTCAAGAGCTTAAAGGTGAAAACGAAATGCTTAGGGAAGAAATTCGCAAACTTGACAAATTTGAAAATAGTAGTCAATCACTTAGTAAAATAATAAGTATTCAAAGAACGTCCGGAGACAAAACCGGCTTAGGATTTAATTCAAATGAGGCTTCAACAAGCGAGATTAAAAATGTAAAATTTGAAAGTGAACTCAACAAACAAAAACCTTTAGAATCTAATCCTAAGTATATACTTATTAATGATAAGAAAATACCTCTTGCCAATGATGAAGAAGTTAAAGATTTTTATAAACCGTCTTTAAAGACCGAAGTAGGATCGTCTAAACCCAAAATAAGATCTAAAACTCCACCACCTAGAAAACCAAATAATTCTCATCCTAGGTCTAAAACACCTCAACCAAGAAGAAATCAAAATAGACAAAACTATAATAACAATAGTAATCAAATGTGGAACTACCAACAAAGCTACAATCCTTGGGGCATTCTACCACCTTTCATGCACCCGAGTCAAATGTTAAACATGTTTGGACCAAATAACTTTGGACCAAAAGGACAATGGAGATCAAATGGCTAGACAAACATTCCTTGAGGCAATCTTGGTTTTTCTCTCAACATAGACTTTTTCAAAGTCTATATTTCATCTTGATGATGTTGAAGATTTCTTTTGAAGACCACCGGGTACGCCATTCTTTCACAACTCATTGCCATGCTTAGATAAATATGTATTGTTTGATTTCGTCAATTATTTAGATATAATTTGTCATTGTCTTTTATGTGTTAGAATCACATATATACTTATATATACATATATATACTATTATACGTAATGTATTTTATATATATATATATATATATATATATATATATATATATATATATATATATATATATATATATATATATATATATATATATATATATTCACTTGCACATAACCTAGATACGTCATTTGTTGACTTTCTAGAACGCCAAGAAATCGTTCTTTATCGAACCCTTTCTTTCCCCCTCTCACGTTATTCTAGTAAGTCCTCTTTTAGGAGACTCATGATGATGAAGGGATATGAGTCAAGTGGACTTTTATAATGCAAGAACGCCTTCGCACGTGAACACTATGGATGAAACAAACTCCTCTCGCCAAATATATCCTATCTCCGCTACTATCCTTCAAATCTCACTCATCAACCCATCTTTCAAACACATTTATACTTATATATATAAACAATATATTTATACACTTATTCACATATTCCCGAACACACCTCAAACCCTTCATCAACTTAACACTTTGATCATTTTGTCCAAAAATTGTCAAAGGTATATTTTAATTATCGAAACGGTAATTAAAAGTTGTTAAGTATTTTATCATCGTGCCAATAGACGTTTACGTATTTTTGATATATTATAAATCTAAGTATATACGTATAAATATTTTTGTTCCAGAAACGAATTCCGCGAAATTTGGAAAATTTCAAAGGCGGCCCCCTTAATGATTAAGGGGACCGGCTTGTTATCGAGGGCGGTCCCCTTAATGTTTAAGGGGGCCGGCCATCTGACAGTTCCAAATTTGTTTTTCCTTCTTATTTCCATTCCCAAACACTCCATTCACTCATTTGTTCCTCCCCACTGCTACTGAGTATGAACCAAAACACCCAAAAACTTCAAAATCCTCCATCATATCACCAATTCGAGGTTGTTTCGCAAGGGGCAAACATCAACCAAACATATAACAACATATTTTGTAAGTTTTCCAACATGCATTTCATCACATTTCATTCGATTTAGTGTCTAATCAATAATTATGCATTTTATTAAAATTCATTTTAATTCGATTTTAAGTGTAATTGAAGCTAGAAATTGAACTACCAAATGCTCCCCATAGGATTAGGATGATGTTTTGCAACTCAAAATTAGTATAACATATCATCTTGTCAAAATCATTAATCGCCCATAAACCCTAGTCGAATTTTATTTTTCAAAAGGCACATTGTTGATATAACTCTTAAAAACCATTTAAAACTTACTACATTACATTGTTTTAACGTTCTAAACAATCAAAGCATACTTTTCAAATTGTTGATTAAATGGTTCGTGAAGACAACATGGGCGTTTGGTTCATGAACAAACCATAACTATATGAAGTTATTTGAAACCTATAACTAGCTTATGAGTTTTGTTAATAATACTAGAATCAATAGAGGTCATCAAGATATATAATCAATATATATATATTGATATTTTTAGGATATTGTTGTCTAGTTAAGGGAGCGTTTGGTTTATTTTTAAAATGATAATTTTGAAAATTAAAATTCGCATTTCAATCACAAGCTTATGTTGCGTCAAACTTTTACGAAATGGAAGATATGTAATCTAATATATATCTAGCCTTATTTCGAAATGAATTATGATATCATACCCTTTTGATATTGTACATTCTAAACAAGTTTAAAACGTTCAGGAGGGCGGCCCCCTTAATTTTACTAGGCGGCCCCCTTAATCATTAAGGGGACCGGCCTACAATTAAGGGGACCGGCACGCTCCCGAACAGTATTTTCTGGCCCTATAAATATTGGATCATTCCACACATTTTTCTCACCTTTTTGCACTATAAACTTTCTGATCCAATCCTCTTCTCTAGATCTAAAATCCTTTGATCATATATTTCATAAGTCTTTGTTTCCAAGTGATCCAAAGCTTCATCCATTCAAGTGCAAGAAGAAGAACATTTCTCTACATCCATCTTATTGTAGTGGTGTTGTGTATTGCTAGTTTCATATAGTACTAGTGATAGCTAATTGTTAAGGTGTTGTGAATATTTGTTGATTGTAGAATCTTGGTGTGTTGTAAACTAGTTTAGTAGTAGTGACTTAGTTGTGCATAGAAGAAGGTGTGAAGATTGATAAGGTGTGAAGACGGTGTGAAGTCTTGAAGAAGGTGTGAAGGTGTGATTAAGGTGTGAAGATCACGTGGTGTGATATTTGGTGTGAGATTGGTTCTAGCTACGATTAGAACTCGACATTTTGCTTAGTGTCGTTAACTTGTGTAAGCCAAGGTGTGTAAGGTTTCTCCACCATAAGGAGTTTGTTGACATAGTGAAGAAAACTCTCGAGTGTGGTACTCGGGGAGTGGAGTAGGGCAAGGAAGGTGTCCTTGTAGCCGAACCACTATAAATTCGCGTGTTGTGGTTTGATCTTTCTAACTCTATCTTTTCTTCATTATATTTCAATACTTTCAATATTAGTTTAGACTTGCTTATATTGGTTGTTACTTGAATTCACTTAAGATCGAATCGAAAGTTTTTATAACCAACAAAATATTTTGGAAATAAATTTAAAAGGACATAAAACTATTCAACCCCCCCTTCTAGTTTTCCACAGATCGGCATGACCAAATCGGCATCACATACGGGATGTTTTACCAATTCGGTAAAAGGAAAACCATTTAATGTTTCGACCGTTGCACACTTAATTTGTTACCGTTTGATGCATCTTCAAAAAAATAAAAAATTAAAAATTAAAAAAAATTAAAAAAAAATTACTCCCTTTAAATCAACAATTCACTTTAGGCATGCTTAGGCATGACATTGCCACTAAAAAACCAACTTTAGGCATGTTTAGGCAAAAAATGTATTGCATGCTTCGTATTGGTCAATTAAATCCATAAACCTTTAGGCAACAATGCCACCCCCTAAGGGGGTGACAACCTTACCTAACCATGTCTCAAGTTTTTGTACCAACAACCAATCAAAATGTTCCAACACATTTTTTACCTAACCATGTCTCAACATGGATTTTAAGTGGCAATCTTGGTCCTCTCAAGCATTAAGTGGAAAACATCACAAACGAGCCGTTGTATTAAATTTCAAACGGTTCCTTTTTTCTTGGAACAATGTACACCGATTCGGGGAGATCTCCCGATTAAAGCACCGGTATGGTCTTGCCGAAGGAGAGGCAGTGGAGGTTGCCGATCGACAAGCCTTGCCGAGACCATTTTACCGCAAGATAGCCACCCCTAAGGATCTCTACAAGCCAATAAGGAATTAGAATGTCTAATAGTAGATTAGCTAAATTTATTGTTCCAGTGGGCTTTTAACGAGTTTTTCTTTTGATAAGTTTTGGGTCCGAAATACATTCGAATAAGTGCTTATCGAATCGAACTACTACTTGCTAAATGCATCCCAAAATATGAAAGGTGTTGTGCTAGTTGTGATCGAGTTCAACTGGTACATCATAATTAGGACCAAAGAATATAGTGCAAATGTGTAACCTCTATCCCTTTGGCATGCTTCAAGTTGGTAACAATCACTAGATCGACTATGGAAAGCTAGTTGCTAGTCATAAATTATGGCACAACGAAAACAATCTATCAATAGGTATTAACTGTAATAAAAGAGACTCAAAACTATAGCCAACGTCCTTTCGTAACTATCTTCAATTTTCGACCTAGTTTCTGGAATCATGGGAGCGGTCGACTTAAGTAGATGCAACTTCATATGGATGACACTGATGACTTTGGTATTCCTACCAATGAAGTGACTAAGGATGTGAATTCTGGTATTCCAAAGGAAGCTAAGGAGGACGGGTCTTTAGAGACTGGTAATACATCACAAGAACCGCTTGTGAGTGATTTTATGAGAACAAGGGAAGTTAATTCTACTCCTTTAGTTGAGAAAATTGGAAAGATTGAAAAGCTACTTATTGAAGGGAAAGCTACTCTTGTGGATGATGATGGTCATCCTATTCTAAAGGTTGATTATCCGGGGTCTTCTTCTACTAAGACGGTTAACCCATTGTCTAAGGTGGGAGAGATTGTTGTTTCAGATAGTGATGAAGACGAGGTTGTGAATACTTTTGATGAGTCCATGAACCTATTTGGCGGTGGTCATGATCGTGAAGATGATTATGATGACTATGCGGATCAGGTCTACGATCTTCAAGGGAATTTGGATGCTTTATATGACACGTATGGTATCAAACTCCAAGTTCTGGGTAGAAAGTAATTTTGTTTTCATAGGAGTCTAATAGTATCTTTTGAGTAGTGTATCTTGTTATGTAAGCTTTTCTGGCTATGTAACGGGCTGAGATATGGGATTCACCCATATCCTTTGTACTTAAATATTTTTTTGGAGTAATATATTTACCGGGTCTTTTGACCTTTTACCCAAAAAAATTTTAGTAGAATATATATTCACGTAACTTTCAAAAGTGTTCTCAAATTTACCCTTGGAATGAATAAACTTTTTTCAAGAGTCATTGAAGAATTATTGATAATAAAGATCTTACGATAAAAACTAGTATCCCATTGGTGATGATGAATATTTCCGTTGATGCACATTTTAAATGAGAGAATTATCGATATAAACACTTTAAGATCGTAAATCGTATATTTCGAAAACGGAATTTCAGCACATGGACCGAACGCGTTTCCATTGACGACACGTGCATTCCCTTTTAAATATAATAAATAAGAAGACCTCACGTGTCCACGGCGCATGTATGTTTATATGCGCGCAAAGCCTCGCGCGCTTCTTGTATTTGTATGGTGTTTAGAGGCACGTTTCATGTCAACCACACGCTTCATAAATAATCTGCACGCTACACTAAAAGACAAATAAGATAATGCCACGTAACCACAATGCGCGCATCCTATCTTAGCACACACCTTAGCTCGCGCGCATCTATCTTTATATGTCAAGGCACCCATGCCCCGCGCGCGGCCCTACATGTGCATGCTTCGTTTAAAGACAAACATTATAAAAAGGCCAATAATGCCACATCACCATGAGCGCACACAGTCACGAGTCACGGACACCCTACTCAAACGCGCTTCGTTTAATATTTGCTGACCCAGTTGTTCATAAAGTTAAGACATGTTTATTTTACTCTTCTTTTAATATACACGTGACCGATAGTTGACAAAGTTAAGACATCATGTTTGTCTATATATATCCTCGTTTCCAGGTTTACTCGTTTTTCAGGTTACTCACATATCATCAGTTTTCACGTTTTTCATACATCCCACTTACCATGTTTTTCACCATATCTCATTTTCTACGTTTTACATAGATCTCACTTTCCGCATTTTTTTTTGCCAAATCTCATTTTTCTATATGATATTGGTATAGTTTGATAATTTATTTTATTTTAAAAGCTGGAAACTATAATCACAATCACCCTACACGACACTATACAATATCATTTGGCTGTTAATTTAAACTTGATACTTACTTAAACGCCAATGCTTCATTGATGTAAAAAAATAAATAATAGAAAAGATTCAATTTAGTCTTGATGTTTTTGAATGACTTACAGATTTCATAATTCAACTGAACTAGATTGATTCAATCCAAACCAAACCAAACTAACATTAAATATCAAAATTCTTAATGAATATTTAGGTAGATAGGCTAGAGGCTTTTACCTATGTCTATTAACTTGCGAGTATTTATTTGAATTGTAAGGTCCCTTTCACCTCAAGATCCGCAAGAGTACATTTGTCTTAAAAATCTAACGGTTACAAAGATTAACTGTGTAAAAACCTGTATCTCAATGTAAAATCATATTTTATGAATGTTTATCTATCCTAGTGCTAGCAGTTGGTTAGTAGTACAAAGAGTGTACATAATACTGGCAAAGGAGTTTTTAATTTAGTTTACTAGCACGGTACCCGCCCAATGGGGTGGCGAGTACCCTGTGACAATAATTTGTGGCGAGCAAATGTTATTCGGTTACCACAAAAGTTCGATTTCTTTGATGCAGCACAGGAAGAGGGGCTGGGTGAGGTTCAAGGGCCAGAAGAGCCTCGAATGGCTCAATCTATTAAGTATGAAGTTTTTTTATTTTATTTTATTTTATTTTATTTATTTATTTATTTATTTATTTTTGCAAAAACCATTAGTTATTTTTAGAGTAAATTACATGGTTCGTCCATGTGGTTTGGCCAAAATCCCTAATTGAGTCCTTATCTTTTCAATTGCGCCAATTGAGTCCTTATTCTGAAACTATGTAACACTGTTAGTCCTTATCGCTAAATGTCGTTATCTCAATTGGCAAAGTTAGTCCATTAACCAAACGATCATTTGCAACGTTAGTCCTTTTACTAACGATCGTTAGCCCAAAAATAATAATTTGAAAAATTCGAAAAAAATTCTTTTTTTTTTTCAAAAAAAATAATTTGAAAAAAAATTTCTAATAAAATTATTTATTAAAAATTTCGAAAAAATTTCTAAAAACAAATTTGACGAATTTTTTTTTTTTCCAAAAAAACTAATTTGAAAAAAAAAAATTCTGGTAAAGATATTTCTTAAAAAATTCGAAATAATTTCTAAAAAAAAAATTTTGACGAGATTTCTTTTTCCAAAAAAAAATAATTTGAAAAAAAAAATTCTAATAAAATTTTTTCTTGAAAAATTCGAAAAAATTATATAACTTACTAAGATAACTTAAAAAATTTGAAAAAAAAATCATGTAAGACTTGTTTATAACCCGACAATGTTTCACTTCACTCATATACACACCTAACATTATACCCATGTTTGTGTCGAGTATCGAATGATTAAAAAGATAAGGACTCAATTAGGGATTTTGGCCAAAACACAGGGACAAACCATGTAATTTACTCTTATTTTTATATTAACCTTTCATAATTGACATTTTAATATATATCAATAACTCTTTTTTCAGTTTTATATGTTACAAGTATTGATATGGTGCTTACATTTTTTTTTCTCGTTAAATGACCTATTTGATCATTAATATGACATTTACAAATTTTGATGTTACAAGTAATGATCAAGTTTTGAATTCCTTGCATAACAAGCAAGTTTAAGAGTGATATTTTTAGCGTTGCTAATTATGGAATAGTCGAAAATGCTTTATATATATACTTTTTTTGGTAAAAGGTCAATGACCCGGTAAATATATTACTCCAAAAAGCATTTAAGTACAACGGATATGGGTGAATCCCATATCTCTGCCCATTACATAGGTGAAAAGCTTACATAACAAGATACTTCCTATTTTCTAAACAAGAAAATAAACCACTAACTACATGATAATAAAAGACTCTGACAAAAATATAAACTACTTCCTACGACCTTGGAGATTAAAGCCATACATGGCATTAAAAGCATCCAAATTCCCTAGAAGATCATAAATTTGCTTCGAATAATCATCATAGTCGTCAAACTCATCTTCACGCTCATGACCACCACCAAAAAGATTAGCTGATTCGTCGAACGTATTAAGAACCTCATCATCATCACTATCAGAAACCACAACCTCACCCACCTTTGAAAATGGGTTAGCCCTCTTAGTGGAAGAGGTAGACGGAATAGGATGGCCATCATCATCCACAAACATAGCTTTCCCATCAATAAGTAGTTTTTCAAGCTTCCCAATTTTCTCAACTATAGGAGTAGAACCTGTTGAATATATTATCTAAATTAACATTTAGATTGTATATTATTTTTGAATTAATGGCTGCTACATGTTTATTTGTTTAAATAATACATTGAATGTGATTGGTCTTTATCAACTTTACATCTGATGTTGTCAACATTTGACTAAACATCTCTTTATAACCGGTCAAAATTAGATGACTACAAAACCCATGATCTCACATTATCTCCCAACTTTATTCTCACTAAGATATTGATCCGTTACTGATTCTCTTTTAAAACATTTTCTGATCCGTTATACCATATCATTATACTGATCCGTTATACAATTCATGATCTTTGCTGATCCGTTACAAAGTGAGAGTTGTGATTTCATCTATAAAAGGGTGATCTTCAATCACTTGAAATAGATAACAAAATTGATGATACATGATTAATCTTAAAGCCCCCTTTTAATCTTTGTTCTTCACACTCTGTTCTCTTCTTTTCTAATCTATAAGTAGAGTGTTTTGTGAGTTTGGGCATTGGGTTTTGCAAGTTCCAAGTCGGCTACTACGAGTGCACGTTTTAGTCGATTAGTTGTGTTAACCTTGGAGAGCTATCGGTATTTTGGTTTGCACCTCGGTAGTGCCGAAATTCGCTTTCAAGGCAGTGATTTCTTCACGGCACAACTTCGGTTTCGATTAGTATTTTTTCTTTTACCTTGCTCCTTTTTCATTTGTTCTGTTCTTATAACAGTTAGATACAGGTATTAACCAACAATTTGAAAGCGAATCTTTATCATCATCTAAAATGGCTGTATCTTTGAACAAAGTCTTTTGTGATTTATCAAAATTGGAACCACTTGATGGTACTAATTATAAGCGATGGTCTCAGAAACTATTGATTTTCTTTGAGCAACTTGAAATTGATTATGTTTTATCCCAAGATGCTCCTCAAAACGAGACCACGGCTGACATCTCAATTATTACTCTTGTTGGAAGTTCTCGAAATGAAATTGATGAAGCAAATCGTAAATTTGAAAAGGATAACAGGACTGCTAGGGGTCATCTTTTAAACCACATGTCAAATTCTCTTTTTGATCTTTTTATTAATCAAAAATCTGCAAAGATCATTTGGGAAACCCTCGAGAAAAAGTATGGTGCAGATGATGCAGGTAAAAAGAAATATGTTGTTGGAAACTGGTTACGGTTTCAGATGGTGGATGACAAGCCTATCATGGAACAAGTTCATGTGTACGAAAACTTGGTAACTGAAGTGCTAAATGAAGGGATGAAGATGTGTGAAATATTGCAAGCAAATGTGCTATTGGAGATATTTCCCGCCACTGTGGAATGACTATCGAAATCAGCTCAGACACAAGAAACGCGATCTTTCATTTCAGGAGCTCATTAGCCACATGAGAACCGAAGAAGCGAACCGCCTAAAAGATAAGCAAATTTCTAATTCTACTTCTGTTAAAGCTAATTTGGTGGAATCTGCTGGTACCTCTATAAACAGGAACAAGGGGAAAGAAAAGAATGTCAAAGATCATCAAAGAAAGAATTTTACTCCAAGACAAAACGATCACAAAATTCAGAAACCGAAAGGATCTTGCTATGTGTGTGGAAAAGGGGGTCATAAAGCTTATCAGTGTAAAGATCGCAAGGATCAACAGAACCAAAATCAAAGGTTTGTTAAACCACAAGCTAATCTGGTTGAAGATGAAATTATAGCTTGCAGTGGTTGTGGAAACGAATCTGGTGGAGGATAAATCTGCTTGGATTATGGACAGTGGCGCCTCAAGACATCTTTGCAACAATAAGAGACTTTTCCATCAGTTTGAAGAAGTTACGGATGGAGGGCAGGTTTACATGGGAAACGATGGCACTGCTCGAGTAATCGGTAAAGGGAAAGTATTTCTTAAATTCACTTCTGGTAAAACCTTGGCTTTAAACAATGTCTTGTATGTTCCCTCTCTGCGTAGAAACATGGTTTCTGGCAGTTTACTTGTTAGGGCAGGTTTGAAAGTCACTTTAGAAGGCGATAAGGTAATAATTACCCGAAATAATGATTTTGTAGGGAAAGGTTATGTCACTGATGGTTTATTTGTACTAAACACCGATTCCTCTACTAATGAAAGTTCTGCTTGTGCTTACATTGTTAAGTCTGCTAATATGTGGCATAGTAGACTAGGGCATTTAAATATTGCATCTATCAAAAAACTTAAATCCATGAACCTGATTAATGTTGTGGATGCAAAAGAATTTTCAAAATGTCCGATATGTGTTGAAGCGAAACACGCTAAAAAATCTTTTAAAAATGTCGCATACAAAAGTAATCAACTTCTTGAATTAATACACTCGGATTTAGCTGATTTCAAAAACACAATGAGTAAAGGAGGTAAAAAATATTATATTACATTTGTGGATGATTATTCTAGGTACACGAAAGTTTACCTCCTTAGGTCTAAAGATGAGGCCGAAGAAATGTTTTTAAAATTCAAAGCAGAAGCAGAAAACCAGTTAGACAGGAAAATTAAAAGACTTAGGTCTGATAGAGGCGGGGAATATAGCACCAATTCTCTTAAGGACTTTTGTGAGAAAAATGGTATTATACATGAATTTAGTGCACCTTATACTCCCCAACAAAACGGTATAGCCGAAAGAAAAAATAGAACACTAAAAGAAATGATGAATGCGATGTTAATAAGTTCGGGTATGTCTAATGATATGTGGGGTGAAGCTGTTCTTTCTGCTTGTTATATTTTAAATAAAGTGCCACATAAGAAACTAGATAAAACCCCTTATGAACTATGGAAAGGATTTCCCCCTAACCTGAAATACTTACGAGTGTGGGGGTGTTTGGCTAAGGTTGCTTTACCAGATTTTAGAAAACCTAACATTGGGCCTAAAACCTTTGATTTTGTGTTTATCGGTTATGCTATTGATAGTGCTGCATATAGATTTATGTGCTTAGATGATAATTCTATTTGTGAATCTAGAGATGCTGAATTTTTTGAAACTAATTTTCCTTTGAAGAAAAATGATATTTCTGATATTGGTAGTCTTTCCAATTCTACTGCTAGTACCCCTTCTTCCTGTGTGCATGCATGCTCTTCTAATTTAAATAATCAAGAAAATGAACCTAGAAGAAGTAAGAGGAAAAGAGTTGAAAGTAGCTTTGGACCAGACTTTATCACTGCGTTTCTAGTTGAGAATGATAACTTGGATAAAGTTAACGATAATATTGTTTCGGTCTTTTTGTTAGAAGAAGATCCAAAAACGTATAAAGAAGCACTAACATCTATAGATGCTAGCTTCTGGAAAGAGGCGATTAAGAGTGAACTTGATTCCATAATGGTAAATGACACTTGGGATGTAGTAGATTTACCCAAGGGATGCAAACTGATTAAGTGTAAATGGATATTTAAGAGAAAAATGAGACCCGATAATACTATTGAGAAGTTTAAGGCTAGGTTGGTAGTCGTAGGCTACTCCCAAAAGAAAGGCATTGACTTTTTTGACACTTATTCTCCGGTTACCAAAGTTGCTACAATTAGATCACTAATTGCCCTTGCCTCCATTTATGAACTCGTCATACACCAAATGGATGTAAAAACGGCTTTCTTAAATGGTGATTTGGAAGAAGAAATATACATGGAACAACCTGAAGGTTTAGCGGAACCTAATAAGAATAAAGTATGCAAGCTTAAAAAATCACTCTATGGCCTTAAATAAGCACCTAAACAATGGTATATGAAATTTGATCATTCTTTAATTAGCAATGGTTTTGTAGTAAATGCATCAGATACTTGTGTGTACTCAAAAGTAATTGGTTCTGATTGTGTGATTATATGCTTGTATGTGGATGATATGCTTATCATTGGCACTAATATTACTGTTGTCAATGAAACAAAATCTTTTTTATCTTCTCAATTTGATATGAAAGATTTAGGAGAAGTTGATGTGATACTTGGAATTAAAGTGAGAAAAACTGAAAATGGATACTCTTTGTGTCAATCCCATTACATCGAAAAAGTATTAAAAAGATTTAACTACTTTGATGTTGATCCTGTGAAAACTCCATATGATTCCAGCAAATGTCTTAAGAAGAATAAAGGAACAGGGGTTTCTCAACCTGAATATGCTAAAATCATAGGTAGTGTTATGTTCCTTATGAATTACACTAGACCCGACATAGCCTATGCTGTTAGTAGATTGAGCAGATATACACATAACCCTAATAATGAACATTGGGATGCTCTTTATCGTTTACTTCAATATCTTAAAGGTACTTTAAATTGGTGTTTGCACTTTAATAAATTCCCTGGTGTTTTAGAGGGATATTGTGATGCAAACTCGGTTTCTGATAATGATGAAGTAAGCTCTACAAGTGGTTATGTTTTTACTTTGGGGGGATGTGCTATATCATGGAAGTCTTCTAAACAGACATGTATAGCACGTTCCACCATGGAAGCTGAATTTATTGCTCTTGAGTTGGCAGGTCAAGAAGCTGAATGGCTGAAGAATCTCTTAGAAGATATACCTCTGTGGAAGAAGCAGCTTGTGCCGGTTTCTATACATTGTGATTCACAGGCGGCTATTGGGATTGCTAAAAATAGTGTATACAATGGGAAAAAGAGACACATTCGGATCAGGCATGGCATTGTCAAGCAACTATTGAAAAATGGAGTGATCAGTTTGGATTATGTAAGGTCCGAAAATAACTTGGCTGATCCGTTTACTAAAGGATTGCCAAGGAAAGTGGTTCTTGAATCGTCGAGGGGGATGGGGCTTAAGCCCATGGATTGAGATAGTATGGTGGATACCTGTACAAGGTCAAACGAAGCTATACGATTCTCCTTGTGCGCTACAACCCTTCCCTATGGCGCGCAGGTTAGTGCATTTTATTTTGAGGTTGAGTTTTAATAACTCTTAATGGTTTAAGAGCTCTTTTATGAGACGAGCTTGATTAAAACCACCTTAGTGAATGTGAAGGTGGGCCGCCTTCTATGAAAGACTTGGGCTATCTTTCTAGAGCATTCATGAGTACCCAAGGTTTGCGCATGGCCATTAATAGCGCTTGTTGTGTTTATTGCGGAACTTGCTGAATTTTAAGAGTTTGTACATGTTGTGGGAGTCTCGACACTAGCCTATTTGGTTCAAGAGTAATTCACCTTATAGTCTACGCTGTTGTCTCATTTCACTACGTACCAATTCAAATCGAAAGATATTGGTACTTAGGTACACGACTCTTCTTTGCCCTTACTATCCTGTTTTGATTTTGATTTTCCTGTAGCACGCCATTAGTGGGGGATTGTTGAATATATTATCTAAATTAACATTTAGATTGTATATTATTTTTGAATTAATGGCTGCTACATGTTTATTTGTTTAAATAATACATTGAATGTGATTGGTCTTTATCAACTTTACATCTGATGTTGTCAACATTTGACTAAACATCTCTTTATAACCGGTCAAAATTAGATGACTACAAAACCCATGATCTCACATTATCTCCCAACTTTATTCTCACTAAGATATTGATCCGTTACTGATTCTCTTTTAAAACATTTTCTGATCCGTTATACCATATCATTATACTGATCCGTTATACAATTCATGATCTTTGCTGATCCGTTACAAAGTGAGAGTTGTGATTTCATCTATAAAAGGGTGATCTTCAATCACTTGAAATAGATAACAAAATTGATGATACATGATTAATCTTAAAGCCCCCTTTTAATCTTTGTTCTTCACACTCTGTTCTCTTCTTTATTAATCTATAAGTAGAGTGTTTTGTGAGTTTGGGCATTGGGTTTTGCAAGTTCCAAGTCGGCTACTACGAGTGCACGTTTTAGTCGATTAGTTGTGTTAACCTTGGAGAGCTATCGGTATTTTGGTTTGCACCTCGGTAGTGCCGAAATTCGCTTTCAAGGCAGTGATTTCTTCACGGCACAACTTCGGTTTCGATTCGTATTTTTTCTTTTACCTTGCTCCTTTTTCATTTGTTCTGTTCTTATAACAGTTAGATACAGGTATTAACCAACAGAACCAACTTCCATTGTTCCCATTGAATCACTCACAAGCGGTTCTTGTGATCCATTACCATTTAACAACTCATCCTTATTAACTTTTCCATCTACTATTTTCTCAACTATAGTAGTAGAAAATGCTTTATATATTAGTAGAGACAGAGATAGAGATATCCCATTAATTAACGTAGGTGCTCTTTATAAGGTAGTAGTTGGCTTTTAAGTGACTTACATTTTGAATTTGAAGACAAATTTGGAGAAGCACACAATGCTAAATTAACGGATGTATCACTATACGAGTGAGTAAAGAACGAGATCACTTAACTACATTTATACACATGCATTATGGAGATTTTCACGGATGCTTTAAAAATAAAATATAAACAGTACAAAACATAAAAAGATTATCAAAAATACATGATTGATGATATACTATAATAACACCGTACATAGATTTTACAAAAATTTGGTTCACTAGGCAACCCTAACTTGGGTTATATTTTAAATTTGACGCAAACTTCCCCCGAAGAATGCACCTCAGGTAATATTCACACGTTCCTTGGTTGCGATAAACAACTTATGCCATTGCCCAAAGCTAAAGACTTGTAGTAAATTAAAACAAAAGAGAAATATATGGTAAATAAGAAGAGATCAAAGACAATGATTCACTAACATCCAATGTGATTGCTTAACAAGTCATCAGTGTTTGCAGTCTCGTACACTGTTCCTCCTATAATGTGTGAATCTCGCTTTGTTTTTTGGTAAAAGGGTTACCCCGGTTTTATAGTGTGAATCTCGAATTTTCATATCATGTATGGGAAAATTGTTTACAAGTAATAAAATAAAAGGTTTTATAGTTCTTTCCTACCAACAATAATAGAGCCATACCTACAACTATAATTCTTTTCCCCAAACCCTGTCCTCGGCGAGATTGGGTATGTTGTTATATGACATCAAAAACTTGTTGTCATTCACTCCAAGTCAAAATGACACTCAAAATAACATTCGACTACATTTTACCTGCACAAATAACAATGAAAACTTGCGCACTAAAACACACACACATATACACCCAAACATACACTAAAAAGAAGCATCTAAATGATGATACCTATAACGTAAACATGACACTAAAGGGAGGTGTGAATCTAGTGTCACATAAAGTTCATCTTAATTAAGATGATACATTATAATATGTGTTAAACATGAATATCATATATGTTTAAAAAAAAATAAAAAATAAATAAAAAAAAATAAATAAAAAATCTTTAGTTATGTCATGGAGGAGTTATAGGACGCATGCATATATATTACTTTGTACAAAATTGTACTAAGTCAATAACATATAGTAAACAATACACGACAACTACATATATACATCTACGCTGTAAGAAAGTAATTAAGTAAGGATGATGTGATCTAGAGGTTCTTTGAATTGCCGTGTTTAATTTGTTTTATAGAACCTTGGCACGTCGTTTGGTTTATATTTACATTGTTTTTGTGAGGTCCTGATCATATATATATATATATATATATATATATATATATATATATATATATATATATATATATATATATATATATATATATATTTGGTTCTGAAAAGAACCTCACCCCATATATATATATATATATATATATATATATATATATATATATATATATATATATATATAGGATCCGGTTCCATTGAGAAGGTTTTTATTTTGAGAAGATTGAGAAATCTTCGTTTGAACAAATTGATTCATGTTTTTTATTTGATTCATAAGCAAACATCATTTTATGGTGAATCGAATCTATAAATCACAAATTTGATTCACAAATCGTTGTTAAAATCGAGTTATGATGATGATTCATTAAATTTGTACAGATGATTCAGTATTCTACATATATCGCAAAATCAAGAGATTTTTAACATTGATTCAAAATTTTTTTACACATTTTGAATTTTAATCACATTAAAATGAGTTTCATGCTTGAAAAACATGAATCAAAGTTAAAAATCTATTGTTTTTGAAAACCTTCTCAATCTTCTCAAAATAAAAACCTTCTCAATCGATCCAGATTCTGTGTATATATATATATATATATATATATATATACACGAGCGGGGTAGCCCGTGCGTTGCTACGGGAGTGTTGTGCAGAAATATATATGGCCAGTTCAATCCTTTGCCTGAATATCATGGAATTTACATGAATGTCTACAGGCTTTGCAAAGTAAACTAAAGTAAAGTAGCACTTTTTTGCAAAGTTGTATTTGCACTTTTAGATGCATAATTGTGGTATGCTCTTTCTGCTAATACATGGCATTCATACTTTAAGCTTAGAACAACACAGCAGTTTTTGATTTCAAGCTCATTTGGTTGAAGCATGCACCATTAGTGTTCACCACTTGATGACTTTGTGACATCGACACATTATCTGTAAGCACGACTTGTATGCCTGGGCCTAGATGCTCATATTGTAATAGCGTTCCTGTACAAACGCAAAAAGTGTAGAAATAAATCAGTACTAAACCGTGAAATGGCATACACCATGGCTCCTCATTTAACTTACTTTGGGTAGTTTGATTTGTTAGGCGGCCGCCACCCAACAAAGTTGTACTTTTATCTATTTCTTCATCAATACCTATAGCAAGTGTAATTAGGAAATGTTAGATATAATCTCAACTCGGAGTGCCCACATCAAATAGCCAATGTAAAAAATGATTCATATACTTACATTGTGGAGTTTGATGCCTGCGGCGGGACACATTTATATAATAGAATCCATTATGTATATAAGCATGTGAGGCCCTTTCATAAGCCTGTAATCTGTTTCGAACCCATATTTTTTTTTTCTTATACAAAAGAGTCTTGATGTATATATTATTGTAAGCACTTAGATTTTACCTACTTGGAAAGGTAACAACGCTATTAAGCAACTTCATTCACAATCGCTACTTTTTAGAGCTTGTTTTTCGTACAGATTTTGATAACTAAGCATTTACTTAAAAAAACATTTTCTTCAAGAGAAAGCATATACATGAACAATAGAAAAAACATTATTAATGGTTAACGGGTCAAAATGGGTAGCTTTAGGAACGGGGCAGTTGAACTTAAACCTTTGGTCCAGACATAATTAGTTCTCTATAGACAATTAGTATGTCTAATATAATAAAACAAACATCATGTGGGCATGCTCAAATGTAAAGGTGGCAGTTTTGACCCATTTACCTATAAATGGGTCGATTCGGTTATTATTACTTATAATGGGTCTAGCAAAGAATAGTATATCTCTATTTTCTAGTCCTTCAATATGCCCAAGACTCTATGGCTGAAACTTACGATAGGTTTTTAGGTTATTGTAGTTAAATTCGCTGGAATCTTTGGCCAAGAAATCTGCTACAATACCAAACTCAGTATACTTTTCCCAGTTACTCATTCCAGTAATTAGAGCAGAATTGGCTCTTCCACCACCTTCCGTACATAGGTGCCAAGACAGGCGTTCGAACGTGTAACAACACAACATGGACCACTTTCACCTGCAAACATTTTTTTTGGTCAATTTATTAAATCAGAATTAATAAACGATCGAACATAAATGCTCGAGCATAAACGAACGCATGTGTTCATATTTTGTTGGTAACACATGCTGGTAGGTGAATTAGAGCTAAATGCTCACAACAATGATGTGTTCATTATGAAACTGAAGGGTGAAATGCGTTTCTAAAATGTTGGTATTCGTATTTCTAATTTTGTGTTTGTTCCTATTGTCATGATGCTCGTTATTCTAATGTTTGCATTTAGTGTATGCTAGGTGATTGTAAGATATTTAATTGAATAAAGCCTATGGTTTATGTTAAGTAAGTTTACGTTGATTGTAAAATATGGTAGTGAATAAAAGTAAGAATTTCTGTTTTGTAAAGTTGTAGTAATTACCTTTCTGCTTTTTTTAAGTTTCTGTTTCTGTTTGAAAATGTGATCTCTTGACTGCTTTGCCCATGCGTTCTTCACCTTCAATTTCTTTAGGATCTTGTTGTCTTGTTGTTCCAAGAATTTTTGGTGGCGTCGCTAGTGTTTTAAAACAAATAATTAGAAATCGCCTATATGCATATGTTATTTTTTTTAAAATAGTAGATATTCACTTGGTTTTTTAACCAACTAAACTTTACCTTTTTGGTTAATTGACTCTGATGGCTCATCTTCAAAGAACCCTTTCTTGACTGATTCACTGGTATCTTGCTTATTGTGTTTTTCTTCCACATATTTAATGAAGGAAAAACTACGACGTGTATGCGTTTGTTTAGCAGATCCAACATACTTGCACTAAACAAACCTGCATCAATGTGATAAAATCTTTTATAAACAAATTGATAATAAAGCTGTTGGTGTAAGTTTCACGTAATTATGACTATAGGAAACATTTTATCACAATAGTATGTCAAGTTTAAATATATAACAAATTGATAATAAAGCTGTTGGTGATGATGAATATACCTTGTATTCTTTCCAATATGCGAAATCCAATTATAGCAAGAAAGTGACTAATTCATGTTTGTGTGAATAGTATGTCAGAAACTCTAAGGAATGAAAGCAAATATGCGAAATCCAATTATAGCAAGAAAGTGACTAATCCATCACCTCAAAAAATTTGAACTGGAAGATGATGATGAATATACCTGGTATTCTTTCCAATGCGTTTGTGCTGCAATCACAATTCCAGTTGCCTTGCCAAGGAATGTGTGTCAACAAATGTTACTGTGCAAACGTATCATCATTGCCTTAATAACTTACTTGTGCTACTAACACTTTAGTTGTTAATACTTATTAACTTATTTGCCCATTTGGCGTAATGAACAACTGTGAAAAGAGTCAAATATTTTGACCTGTTTAGAGTTAACAAAACGAATGGTGTTCACGTTTTTTTTTAAACAGCAGGTAGAAACATGTGAAAAAAAAGTTACCATCACACACAGGGAGTATCAAGCAATTGTAATCGCAGAAAAGTCGCTGATCAGCAATGCGGTTCAATTGTTGAAAAAAGATGGGAAACGGAAGAGGATGCTGTGAAGAAGTAATTTGCACCAACCCACCTGTCACAACATCCTCTTCGGTTCCCCATCTTTCTTCAAGAACTGTATCTTAGTGGTGATCAGGTCATTTTCTAGATCTGCAGTTATGAATATGCGAGTAAAAGATAAGTATTACATATACATGATGTGAATTGTTAGTATCGGCAGTCAAAGAAAAGTACCAGATAACAAAAGGCGGCATTACTTTGCAACAAAAAAGTTTATTTATCCTTCGTTTGACAAACTGGTGACAATGTAAGTTGCAGCGGATTTCTTTATATTTAGATATCTAAAAAGAGAGAAATCTGATGCGACTTACATTCTCATCAGTTTGACAAATGAAAAGTAAGCAACTTGGATTTGAGTCTCAACTTGGATTCTTATATAAAGTATGTATAAACACTAAAATATAACCAATACCAAGACTTTGTATATATGGCATTCTTATATATTGTTGGCTTTACTCTCAACTTGGATTTGAGTCCAAATGAGACAGGGGCTGATGTTGTTGGTTCTGGCTAAGGCTTTGTTGTTCACATCCTAATGTATACGACTGAGTATGTTTATAAAATCCACTCATCTTTAGGTCTTCGATAGATAAAGCGCGAGCCACTTTATCCTAATGGTGTAACCATTTGTAAACCTATAACAAATAAAAAATGAGTGGATGTTTTTTATTTTGATTTGTTATCGGTTAACAAATGGTGTAACCATTTGTACTTATGACATTGTAAACTATATAATCTGTATAACTGATCTTAAAAGGTATACTTAATGAGGAAAAGGTACCTGGGTTCGCACTTGGGTAGTGTCATGGCCAATGTTTCGAGGTGATGAATTAGTCACTTTCTTGCAGCCTACAACCTGTCACCTGTGACAACCTATAGTTTCCATACCATCAATCAGAACCCCAGTTGCTTATTTTTTTCTCAGCTCTGAAGAAAGCCACTTTTCCAAATTGGTTCTCCATTATCCTCCAATAATTCGAGCGGCACAAAATCGTGTTAAATCTGGTAAACACTGTCACAAATGAAATAAATCATAATCTAAAATTTAAACATTTTAAAGAAATTTGGTTCAATATCTTTATTAATGTATACATTATCTTCATTAACCTAAACACATAAAAGAATCCATCATAACTAAAAATTTGACAACATTTAAAAAGGAACTTACACAAAGTTAGATGCGATGGCGTAATCCTACATCCGACACCGGCGACGCTTTCTTCTCAAACTCCATTTTTACTTAATTGGAGCTTCTAAATTTACTCGATTGAACCCAAGAGCCTTAACAAAAAATTAATTCAGTAAATCCAGTTTGAACCCAAGAGCCTTAACAAAAAATTAATTCTGAAAATCCAGTTAGAGCTTAAATGCCTTATCAAAACATTAATTCTGAAAATCCAGTTTGGGCCCAAAAGCCTTAACGAAGCATTAATTCTAGAAATCTTGTTAGAGCTCAAGAGCTTTAACAAAAAATTAATTGTGAAAATCCAGTTATAGCTTAAGAGCCTTAACAAAAAGTAAATTCTGGAAATCCAGTTTTAACCTAAGAGCCTTAACAAAAGATTAATTCTGGAAATCTAGTGAGAGCCCAAGAGCCTTAAAAAAATTAATTCTGAAAATCCAGTTTGGGTCCAAAAGCCTTAACGAAGCATTAATTCTAAAAATCCTATTAGAGCTCAAAAGCCTTAAAAAAAATTATTATAAAAATCCAGTTAGAGCCTAAGAGCCTTAACAAAAAATTAATTCTGGAAATCCAGTTTGAACCCAAGAGCCTTAACAAAACATTAATTCTGGAAATCTAGATAGAGCACAAGAGCCTTAACAAAATATTAATTCTGAAAATCCAGTTAGAGCTTAAGAGCATTAACAAAAAATTAATTTTGGTAATCCAGTTTTAACCCAAGAGCCTTAACAAAACATTAATTCTGGAAATCTAGTTAGAGCCCAAGAGCCTTTCTGAAAATCCAGTTATAGCTTAAGAGAATTAACAAAAAATTAATTCTGAAAATCTAGTTTGAAAGCAAGAGCCTTAACAAAACATTAATTCAGGAAATCCAGTTAGAGCCCCAAGAGCCTTAACAGAAAATTAATTCTGGAAATCCAGTTAGAGCCTAAGTGCGTTATCAAAAATTAATTCTGAAAATCCAGTTAGGGCTCAAGAGCCTTAACGAAGCATTAATTCGGGAAATCGAGTTAGAGCCCAAGAGCCTTAACAAAAAATTAATACTGAAAATCCATTTTGAGCTTAAGAGCCTTAACAAAAAATTAATTCTGGCAATCTAGTTTTAACCCACGATCCTTAACAAAACATTAATTCTGGATATCTAGTTAGAGCCCAAAGACTTAGCAAAACATTAATTCTGGAAATCCAGTTAGAGCCCCAGAGAATTAACAAAAGATTATTTCCAGAAATCGAGTTAGAGCTCAAAATTCTTAAGAAGAAAAAAAGAAATTCTGGAAATCTAGTTAGAGCCCCAAGAGCCTTAGAAAAAGAATTCTTGAAATTCAATTAGAGCCTATTAGCCTTAACAAAAAATAAATTATAGAAATCGAGTTAGAGCAAAAATCCTTAAGAAAAAAAATAGTTTTGGAAATCTAGTTAGAGCTAAGAGCCTTAACAAAAAATTAATTCTGGAAATCCACTTTGGGCTCAAGAGCCTTAACGAAGCATTAATTCTGGAAATCCAGTTAGAGCCCAAGAGCCTTAACAAAAAATTAATTCTGATAATCCAGTTAGTGCCTAAGAGCCGTAACATAAAATTAATTCTCGAAATTCAGTTTGAACCTAAGAGCCTTAGCAAAACATTAATTATGGAAATCCAGTTAGAGCCCAAGAGCCTTAACAAAAAATTAATTCTGAAAATCCAGTTAGAGCCTTAGAGCCTTAAAAAATTAATTCTGGAAATCCAGTTTGGGCCCAAAAGCCTTAACGAAGCATTAATTCTAGAAATCTTGTTAGAGCCCAAGAGCTTTAACAAAAAATTAATTGTGAAAATCCAGTTATAGCTTAAGAGCCTTAACAAAAAGTAAATTCTGGAAATCCAGTTTTAACCTAAGAGCCTTAACAAAAGATTAATTATGGAAATCTAGTGAGAGCCCAAGAGCCTTAAAAAAATTAATTCTGAAAATCCAGTTTGGGTCCAAAAGCCTTAACGAAGCATTAATTCTAAAAATCCTATTAGAGCTCAAGAGCCTTAAAAAAAATTATTATAAAAATCCAGTTAGAGCCTAAGAGCCTTAACAAAAAATTAATTCTGGAAATCCAGTTTGAACCCAAGAGCCTTAACAAAACATTAATTCTGGAAATCTAGATAGAGCACAAGAGCCTTAACAAAATATTAATTCTGAAAATCCAGTTAGAGCTTAAGAGCATTAACAAAAAATTAATTTTGGTAATCCAGTTTTAACCCAAGAGCCTTAACAAAACATTAATTCTGGAAATCTAGTTAGAGCTCAAGAGCCTTTCTGAAAATCTAGTTATAGCGTAAGAGAATTAACAAAAAATTAATTCTGAAAATCCAGTTTGAAAGCAAGAGCCTTAACAAAACATTAATTCAGGAAATCCAGTTAGAGCCCCAAGAGCCTTAACAGAAAATTAATTCTGGAAATCCAGTTAGAGCCTAAGTGCGTTATCAAAAATTAATTCTGAAAATCCAGTTAGGGCCCAAGAGCCTTAACGAAGCATTAATTCGGGAAATCGAGTTAGAGCCCAAGAGCCTTAACAAAAAATTAATACTGAAAATCCATTTTGAGCTTAAGAGCCTTAACAAAAAAATTAATTCTGGCAATCTAGTTTTAACCCACGATCCTTAACAAAACATTAATTCTGGATATCTAGTTAGAGCCCAAAGACTTAGCAAAAAATTAATTCTGGAAATCCAGTTAGAGCCCCAGAGAATTAACAAAAGATTATTTCCAGAAATCGAGTTAGAGCTCAAAATTCTTAAGAAAAAAAAAAGAAATTCTGGAAATCTAGTTAGAGCCCCAAGAGCCTTAGAAAAAGAATTCTTGAAATTCAGTTAGAGCCTATTAGCCTTAACAAAAAATAAATTATAGAAATCGAGTTAGAGCACAAAATCCTTAAGAAAAAAAATAGTTTTGGAAATCTAGTTAGAGCTAAGAACCTTAACAAAAAATTAAGTCTGGAAATCCACATTGGGCTCAAGAGCCTTAACGAAGCACTAATTCTGGAAATCCAGTTAGAGCCCAAGAGCCTTAACAAAAAATTAATTCTGAAAATCCAGTTAGTGCCTAAGAGCCGTAACATAAAATTAATTCTCGAAATTCAGTTTGAACCTAAGAGCCTTAGCAAAACATTAATTATGGAAATCCAGTTAGAGCCCAATAGCCTTAACAAAAAAATTAATGCTGAAAATCCAGTTAGAGCCTTAGAGCCTTAAAAAATTAATTCTGGAAATCCAGTTTGGGCACAAGAGCCTCAACGAAGCATTAATTCTGGAAATCTAGTTAGAGCCCAAGAGCCATAACAAAAAATTAATTCTGAAAATCCAGTTAGAGCTTAAGAGCCTTATCCAAAAATTAATTCTGGAAATCCAGTTTTAATCAAAGAGCCTTAACAAAACATTAATTCTGGAAATCTTGTTAGAGCCCAAGAGCCTTAGCAAAATATTAATTCTGGAAATCCAGTTAGAGCCTTAGAGCCTTAAAAATAAATTCTGGAATTCCAGTTTGGGCCAAGAGCCTTAACGAAGCATTAATTCTAGAAATCTAGTTAAAGCCCCAAGAGCCTTAACAAAAAATTAATTTTGAAAATCTAGTTATAGCTTAAGAGCCTTAACAAAAAGTTAATTCTGAAAGTACAGTTTTAACCCAAGAGCCTTAACGAAACATTAATTCTGGAAATTCAGTTAGAGCGCAAAAGTCTTAAATAAAATTAATTCTGAAAATCCAGTTTAGGCCCAAAAACATTAACGAAGCATTAATTCTAAAAATCCAATTAGAGCCCAAGAGCTTTACCAAAAAATTAATTTATGAAAATCTAGTTAGAGCCTAAGAGCCTTAACAAAAAATGAATTCTGTAAATCCAGTTTGAACCCAAGAGCCTTAACAAAAAATTAATTCTGGAAATCCGTTTAGAGCTTAAAAGCCTTATTAAAAAAATCAATTCTGGAAATCTAGTTAGGGCCCAAAAGCCTTAACGAAGCATTAATTCTATAAATATAGTTAGAGCCCAAGAGCTTTAACAAAAAATTAATTTTGAAAATCTAGTTATAGCTTAAGAGCCTTAACAAAAATTTAATTCTGGAAATCCAGTTTTAACCTAAGAACCTTAACAAAATATTAATTCTGGAAATCTAGTGAGAGCCCAAGAGCGTTAAAAAATTAATTCTGGAAATCCAGTTTAGGCCCAAAAGCCTTAAGGAGCATTAATTCTAAAAATCCTATTAGAGCCCAAAGAGCCTTAACAAAAAATTAATTATAAAAATCCAGTTAGAGCCTAAGAGCCTTAACAAAAAATTGATTCTGGAAATCCAGTTATAGCCTAAGAGCATTAATAAAAAATTAATTCTGTAAATCCAGTTTGAAACAAAGAGCCTAAACAAAACATTAATTCTGGAAATCCAGTAAGAGCCCCAAGAGCCTTAACAGAAAATTAATTCTGGAAATCCAGTTAGAGCATAAGAGCCTTATCAAGAAATTAATTCTGGAAATCCTGTTAGGGCCCAAGAGCCTTAACGAAGCATCAATTTTGGAAATCCAGTTAGAGCCCAAGAGCCTTAACAAAAAATTAATTTTGAAAATCCAGTTAGAGCTTAAGAGCCTTAACAAAAAATAAATTCTGGCAATCCAGTTTTAACCTAAGAGCCTTAACAAAATATTAATTCTGGATATCTAGTTAGAGACCAAGAGACTTACCAAAAAATTAATTCTGGAAATCCAGTTAGAGCCCCAGAGAATTAACAAAAGATTAATTCCAGAAATTGAGTTAGAGCCCAAAATTCTTAAGAAAAAAAAAGAAAGAAATTCTGGAAATCCAGTTAGAGCCCAAAAGCCTTAAAAAAAGAATTCTTGAAATCGAGTTAGAGTCTATGAGCCTTAACAAAAAATAAATTCTAGAAATCGAGTTAGAGCGCAAAATCCTTAAGAAAAAAAGTAGTTTTGGAAATCTAGTTAGAGCCCAAGAGCCTTAACAAAAAATTAATTCTGAAAATCCAGTTACAGCCCCAAAGCCTAAACAAAAAATTAATTCCAGAATTCGAGTTAGAGCCCAAAATCCTTAAGAAAAAAAACTTAATTATGGAAATCCAGTTAGATCCCAAGAGCCTTAAAAAAAGAATTATAGAGATCCAGTTAAAGCCTAAGAGAAATAACAAAAAATTAATTCTAGAAATCGAGTTAGAGCCCAAAATCCTTAAGAAAAAAAAAAAGTAATTTTGGAAATCCAGATAGAGCCAAGAGCCTTAACAAAAAATTAATTCTAGAAATCCAGTTTGGGCCAAAAAGCCTTAACGAAGCACAAATTCTCGAAATCCAGTTACAGCCCAAGAGCCTTAACAAAAAATTAATTCTGAAAATCGAGTTAGAGCCTAAGAGCCTTAAAAAAAATTAATTCTGTAAATCCAGTTTGGGCCCAAGAGCCTTAACGAAGCATTAATTCTAAAAATCCAGGCAGAGCCCAAGAGGCTTAACAAAAATTAATTCTGAAAATCCAGTTAGAGCTTATGAGCCTTAACCAAAAATTAATTCTGGAAATCCAGTTTTAATCCAAGAGCCTTAACAAAATATTAATTCTGGAAATCCAGTTAGTGCCCAACAGCCTTAGCAAAATATTAATTCTGGAAATCCAGTTAGAGCCTATGAGCCTTAAAAAATTAATTATGGAATTCCTGTTTGGGCCAAGAGCCTTAACGAAGCATTAATTCTAGAAATCTATTTAGAGCCCAAGAGCTTTAACAAAAAATTAATTTTGTAAATATAGTTATAGCTTAAGAGCCATAACAAAAAGTTAATTCTCGAAATCCAGTTTTAACCCAAGAGCCGTAACAAAACATTAATTCTGGAAATCCAGTAAGAGCGCAAAAGCCTTAAATAAAATTAATTCTGGAATTCCAGTTTGGGCCCAAAAGCATTAACGAAGCATAAATTCTAAAAATCCAATTAGAGCCCAAGCGCTTTAACAAAAAATTAATTCTGAAAATTCAGTTAGAGCCTAAGAGCCTTAACAAAAAATTAATTGAGTAAATCCAGTTTGAACCCAAGAGCCTTAACAAAAAATTAATTCTGGAAATCCAGTTAGAGCTTAAAAGCCTTATCAAAACATTAATTCTGAAAATCCAGTTTGGGCCCAAAAGCCTTAACGAAGCATAAATTCTAGAAATCTTGTTAGAGCCCAAGAGCTTTAACAAAAAATTAATTGTGAAAATCCAGTTATAGCTTAAGAGCCTTAACAAAAAGTTAATTCTGTAAATCCAGTTTTAACCTAAGAGCCTTAACAAAAGATTAATTCTGGAAATCTAGTGAGAGCCCAAGAGCCTTAAAAAAATTAATTCTGAAAATCCAGTTTGGGCCCAAAAGCCTTAACGAAGCATTAATTCTAAAAATCCTATTAGAGCTCAAGAGCCTTAAAAAAATTGTTATAAAAATCCAGTTAGAGCCTAAGAGCCTTAACAAAAAATTAATTCCGGAAATCTAGTTTGAACCCAAGAGCCTTAACAAAACATTAATTCTGGAAATCTAGATAGAGCACAAGAGCCTTAACAAAATATTAATTCTGAAAATCCAGTTAGAGCTTAAGAGCATTAACAAAAAATTAATTTTGGTAATCCAGTTTTAACCCAAGAGCCTTAACAAAATATTAATTCTGGAAATCTAGTTAGAGCCCAAGAGCCTTTCTGAAAATCCAGTTATAGCTTAAGAGAATTAACAAAAAATTAATTCTGAAAATCCAGTTTGAAAGCAAGAGCCTTAACAAAACATTAATTCAGGAAATCCAGTTAGAGCCCCAAGAGCCTTAACAGAAAATTAATTCTGGAAATCCAGTTAGAGCCTAAGTGCGTTATCAAAAATTAATTCTGAAAATCCAGTTAGGGCCCAAGAGCCTTAACGAAGCATTAATTCGGGAAATCGAGTTAGAGCCCAAGAGCCTTAACAAAAAATTAATACTGAAAATCCATTTTGAGCTTAAGAGCCTTAACAAAAAATTAATTCTGGCAATCTAGTTTTAACCCACGATCCTTAACAAAACATTAATTCTGGATATCTAGTTAGAGCCCAAAGACTTAGCAAAAAATTAATTCTGAAAATCCAGTTAGAGCCCCAGAGAATTAACAAAAGATTATTTCCAGAAATCGAGTTAGAGCTCAAAATTCTTAAGAAAAAAAAAAAGAAATTCTGGAAATCTAGTTAGAGCCCCAAGAGCCTTAGAAAAAGAATTCTTGAAATTCAGTTAGAGCCTATTAGCCTTAACAAAAAATAAATTATAGAAATCGAGTTAGAGCACAAAATCCTTAAGAAAAAAAATAGTTTTGGAAATCTAGTTAGAGCTAAGAACCTTAACAAAAAATTAATTCTGGAAATCCACTTTGGGCTCAAGAGCCTTAACGAAGCACTAATTCTTGAAATCCAGTTAGAGCCCAAGAGCCTTAACAAAAAATTAATTCTGAAAATCCAGTTAGTGCCTAAGAGCCGTAACATAAAATTAATTCTCGAAATTCAGTTTGAACCTAAGAGCCTTAGCAAAACATTAATTATGGAAATCCAGTTAGAGCCCAAGAGCCTTAACAAAAAATTAATTCTGAAAATCCAGTTAGAGCCTTAGAGCCTTAAAAAATTAATTCTGGAAATCCAGTTTGGGTACAAGAGCCTTAACGAAGCATTAATTCTGAAAATCTAGTTAGAGCCCAAGAGCCTTAACAAAAAATTAATTCTGAAAATCCAGTTAGAGCTTAAGAGCCTTATCCAAAAATTAATTCTGGAAATCCAGTTTTAATCCAAGGGCCTTAACAAAACATTAATTCTGGAAATCTTGTTAGAGCCCAAGAGCTTTAGCAAAATATTAATTCTGGAAATCCAGTTAGAGCCTTAGAGCCTTAAAAACAAATTCTGGAATTCCAGTTTGGGCCAAGAGCCTTAACGAAGCATTAATTCTAGAAATCTAGTTAAAGCCCCAAGAGCCTTAACAAAAAATTAATTTTGAAAATCTAGTTATAGCTTAAGAGCCTTAACAAAAAGTTAATTCTGAAAGTACAGTTTTAACCCAAGAGCCTTAACGAAACATTAATTCTGGAAATTCAGTTAGAGCGCAAAAGTCTTAAATAAAAATAATTCTGAAAATCCAGTTTAGGCCCAAAAACATTAACGAAGCATTAATTCAAAAAATCCAATTAGAGCCCAAGAGCTTTACCAAAAAATTAATTTCTGAAAATCTAGTTAGAGTCTAAGAGCCTTAACAAAAAATGAATTCTGTAAATCCAGTTTGAACCCAAGAGCCTTAACAAAAAATTAATTCTGGAAATCCGTTTAGAGCTTAAAAGCCTTATTAAAAAAATCAATTCTGGAAATCTAGTTAGGGCCCAAAAGCCTTAACGAAGCATTAATTCTATAAATATAGTTAGAGCCCAAGAGCTTTAAAAAAAAAATTAATTTTGAAAATCCAGTTATAGCTTAAGAGCCTTAACAAAAATTTAATTCTGGAAATCCAGTTTTAACCTAAGAACCTTTACAAAATATTAATTCTGGAAATCTAGTGAGAGCCCAAGAGCGTTAAAAAATTAATTCTGGAAATCCAGTTTAGGCCCAAAAGCCTTAAGGAGCATTAATTCTAAAAATCCTATTAGAGCCCAAAGAGCCTTAACAAAAAATTAATTATAAAAATCCAGTTAGAGCCTAAGAGCCTTAACAAAAAATTGATTCTGGAAATCCAGTTATAGCCTAAGAGCATTAATAAAAAATTAATTCTGTAAATCCAGTTTGAAATAAAGAGCCTAAACAAAACATTAATTCTGGAAATCCAGTAAGAGCCCCAAGAGCCTTAACAGAAAATTAATTCTGGAAATCCAGTTAGAGCATAAGAGCCTTATCAAAAAATTAATTCTGGAAATCCTGTTAGGGCCCAAGAGCCTTAACGAAGCATCAATTCTGGAAATCCAGTTAGAGCCCAAGAGCCTTAACAAAAAATTAATTTTGAAAATCCAGTTAGAGCTTAAGAGTTAGAGCCCAAAATTCTTAAGAAAAAAAAAGAAAGAAATTCTGGAAATCCAGTTAGAGCCCAAAAGCCTTAAAAAAAGAATTCTTGAAATCCAGTTAGAGTCTATGAGCCTTAACAAAAAATAAATTCTAGAAATCGAGTTAGAGCGCAAAATCCATAAGAAAAAAAAGTAGTTTTGGAAATCTAGTTAGAGCCCAAGAGCCTTAATAAAAAATTAATTCTGAAAATCCAGTTACAGCCCCAAAGCCTAAACAAAAAATTAATTCCAGAAATCGAGTTAGAGCCCAAAATCCTTAAGAAAAAAAACTTAATTATGGAAATCCAGTTAGATCCCAAGAGCCTTAAAAAAAGAATTCTAGAGATCCAGTTAAAGCCTAAAAGAAATAACAAAAAATTAATTCTAGAAATCGAGTTAGAGCCCAAAATCCTTAAGAAAAAAAAAGTAATTTTGGAAATCCAGATAGAGCCAAGAGCCTTAACAAAAAATTAATTCTAGAAATCCAGTTTGGGCCAAAAAACCTTAACGAAGCACAAATTCTCGAAATCCAGTTACAGCCCAAGAGCCTTAACAAAAAATTAATTCTGAAAATCCAGTTAGAGCCTAAGAGCCTTAAAAAAAATTAATTCTGTAAATCCAGTTTGGGCCCAAGAGCCTTAACGAAGCATTAATTCTAAAAATCCAGGCAGAGCCCAAGAGGCTTAACAAAAATTAATTCTGAAAATCCAGTTAGAGCTTATGAGCCTTAACCAAAAATTAATTATGGAAATCCAGTTTTAATCCAAGAGCCTTAACAAAATATTAATTCTGGAAATCCAGTTAGTGCCCAACAGCCTTAGCAAAATATTAATTCTGGAAATCCAGTTAGAGCCTATGAGCCTTAAAAAATTAATTATGGAATTCCTGTTTGGGCCAAGAGCCTTAACGAAGCATTAATTCTAGAAATCTAGTTAGAGCCCAAGAGCTTTAACAAAAAATTAATTTTGAAAATATAGTTATAGCTTAAGAGCCATAACAAAAAGTTAATTCTCGAAATCCAGTTTTAACCCAAGAGCCGTAACAAAACATTAATTCTGGAAATCCAGTTAGAGCGCAAAAGCCTTAAATAAAATTAATTCTGGAATTCCAGTTTGGGCCCAAAAGCATTAACGAAGCATAAATTCTAAAAATCCAATTAGAGCCCAAGCGCTTTAACAAAAAATTAATTCTGAAAATTCAGTTAGAGCCTAAGAGCCTTAACAAAAAATTAATTCAGTAAATCCAGTTTGAACCCAAGAGCCTTAACAAAAAATTAATTCTGGAAATCCAGTTAGAGCTTAAAAGCCTTATCAAAACATTAATTCTGAAAATCCAGTTTGGGCCCAAAAGCCTTAACGAAGCATTAATTCTAGAAATCTTGTTAGAGCCCAAGAGCTTTAACAAAAAATTATTTGTGAAAATCCAGTTATAGCTTAAGAGCCTTAACAAAAAGTTAATTATGGAAATCCAGTTTTAACCTAAGAGCCTTAACAAAAGATTAATTCTGGAAATCTAGTGAGAGCCCAAGAGCCTTAAAAAAATTAATTCTGAAAATCCAGTTTGGGCCCAAAAGCCTTAACGAAGCATTAATTCTAAAAATCCTATTAGAGCTCAAGAGCCTTAAAAAAATTGTTATAAAAATCCAGTTAGAGCCTAAGAGCCTTAACAAAAAATTAATTCTGGAAATCCAGTTTGAACCCAAGAGCCTTAACAAAACATTAATTCTGGAAATCTAGATAGAGCACAAGAGCCTTAACAAAATATTAATTCTGAAAATCCAGTTAGAGCTTAAGAGTATTAACAAACAAATAATTTTGGTTATCCAGTTTTAACCCAAGAGCCTTAACAAAACATTAATTCTGGAAATCTAGTTAGAGCCCAAGAGCCAAAAATTAATTCTGAAAATCCAGTTATAGCTTAAGAGAATTAACAAAAAATTAATTCTGAAAATCCAGTTTGAAAGCAAGAGCCTTAACAAAACATTAATTCAGGAAATCCAGTTAGAGCCCCAAGAGCCTTAACAGAAAATTAATTCTGGAAATCTAGTTAGAGCCTAAGTGCGTTATCAAAAATTATTTCTGAAAATCCAGTTGGGGCCCAAGAGCCTTAACGAAGCATTACTTCGGGAAATCGAGTTAGAGCCCAAGAGCCTTAACAAAAAATTAATACTGAAAATCCATTTTGAGCTTAAGAGCCTTAACAAAAAATTAATTCAGGCAATCTAGTTTTAACCCACGATCCTTAACAAAACATTAATTCTGGATATCTAGTTAGAGCCCAAAGACTAAGCAAAAAATTAATTCTGAAAATCCAGTTAGAGCCCCAGAGAATTAACAAAAGATTATTTCCAGAAATCGAGTTAGAGTTCAAAATTCTTAAGAAAAAAAAAAGAAATTCTGGAAATCTAGTTAGAGCCCCAAGAGCCTTAAAAAAGAATACTTGAAATTCAGTTAGAGCCTATTAGCCTTAACAAAAAATAAATTATAGAAATCGAGTTAGAGCACAAAATCCTTAAGAAAAAAAATAGTTTTGGAAATCTAGTTAGAGCTAAGAGCCTTAACAAACAATTAATTATGGAAATCCAGTTTGGGCTCAAGAGCCTTAACGAAGCACTAATTCTGGAAATCCAGTTAGAGCCCAAGAGCCTTAACAAAAAATTTATTCTGAAAATCCAGTTAGTGCCTAAGAGCCTTAACATAAAATTAATTCTGGAAATTCAGTTTGAACCTAAGAGCCTTAGCAAAACATTAATTATGGAAATCCAGTTAGAGCCCAAGAGCCTTAACAAAAAATTAATTCTGAAAATCCAGTTAGAGCCTTATAGCCTTAAAAAATTAATTCTGGAAATCCAGTTTCGGCACAAGAGCCTTAACGAAGCATTAATTCTGGAAATCTAGTTAGAGCCCAAGAGCCTTAACAAAAAATTAATTCTCAAAATCCAGTTAGAGCTTAAGAGCCTTATCCAAAAATAAATTCTGGAAATCCAGTTTTAATCCAAGAGCCTTAACAAAACATTAATTCTGGAAATCTTGTTAGAGCCCAAGAGCCTTAGCAAAATATTAATTCTGGAAATCCAGTTAGAGCCTTAGAGCCTTAAAAAATAAATTCTGGAATTCCTGTTTGGGCCAAGAGCCTTAACGAAGCATTAATTCTATAAATCTAGTTAAAGCCCAAGAGCCTTAACAAAAAATTAATTTTGAACATCTAGTTATAGCTTAAGAGCCTTAACAAAAAGTTAATTCTGAAAATACAGTTTTAACCCAAGAGCCTTAACGAAACATTAATTCTGGAAATTCAGTTAGAGCGCAAAAGTCTTAAATAAAATTAATTCTGAAAATCCAGTTTGGGCCCAAAAACATTAACGAAGCATTATTTCTAAAAATCCAATTAGAGCCCAAGATCTTTACCAAAAAACTAATTTATGAAAATCTAGTTAGAGCCTAAGAGCCTTAACAAAAAATGAATTCTGTAAATCCAGTTTGAACCCAAGAGCCTTAACAAAAAATTAATTCTGGAAATCCGTTTAGAGCTTAAAAGCCTTATTAAAAAAATCAATTCTGGAAATCCAGTTAGGGCCCAAAAGCCTTAACGAAGCATTAATTCTATAAATATAGTTAGAGCCCAAGAGCTTTAGCAAAAAATTAATTTTGAAAATCCAGTTAAAGCTTAAAAGCCTTAACAAAAATTTAATTATGGAAATCCAGTTTTAACCTAAGAACCTTAACAAAATATTAATTCTGGAAATCTAGTGAGAGCCCAAGAGCGTTAAAAAATTAATTCTGGAAATCCAGTTTAGGCCCAAAAGCCTTAAGGAGCATAAATTCTAAAAATCCTATTAGAGCCCAAAGAGCCTTAACAAAAAATTAATTATAAAAATCCAGTTAGAGCCTAAGAGCCTTAACAAAAAATTGATTCTGGAAATCCAGTTATAGCCTAAGAGCATTAATAAAAAATTAATTCTGTAAATCCAGTTTGAAACAAAGAGCCTAAACAAAACATTAATTCTGGAAATCCAGTAAGAGCCCCAAGAGCCTTAACAGAAAATTAATTCTGGAAATTCAGTTAGAGCATAAGAGACTTACCAAAAAATTAATTCTGGAAATCCAGTTAGAGCCCCAGAGAATTAACAAAAGATTAATTCCAGAAATCGAGTTAGAGCCCAAAATTCTTAAGAAAAAAAAAAGAAAGAAATTCTGGAAATCCAGTTAGAGCCCAAGAGCCTTAAAAAAAGAATTCTTGAAATCCAGTTAGAGTCTATGAGCCTTTACAAAAAATAAATTCTAGAAATCGAGTTAGAGCGCAAAATCCTTAAGAAAAAAAGTAGTTTTGGAAATCTAGTTAGAGCTTAGAGCCTTAACAAAAAATTAATTCTGGAAATCCATTTTGGGCTCAAGTTCCTTAACGAAGCACTAATTCTAGATATCCAGTTAGAGCCCATTAGCCTTAACAAAAAAAATAATTCTGAAAATCCAGTTAGTGCCTAGGAGCCTTAACATAAAATTAATTCTGGAAATTCAGTTTAAACCTAAGAGCCTTAACAAAACATTAATTATGGAAATCAAGTTAGAGCCCAAGAGCCTTAACAAAAAATTAATTCTGAAAATCCAGTTAGAGCCTTCGAGCCTTAAAAATATAATTCTGGAAATCCAGTTTGGGCACAAGAGTCTTAACGAAGCATTAATTCTGGAAATCTAATTAGAGCCCAAGAGCCTTAACAAAAAATTAATTCTGAAAATCCATTTAGAGCTTAAGAGCCTTAACCAAAAATTGATTATGGAAATCCAGTTTTAATCCAAGAGCCTTAACAAAACATTAATTCTAGAAATCCAGTTAGAGCCCAAGGGCATTAGCAAAATATTAATTCTGGAAATCCAGTTAGAGCCTAAGAGCCTTAAAAAATTAATTCTGGAATTCCTTTTTGGGCCAAGAGCCTTAACGAAGCATTAATTCTAGAAATCTAGTTAGAGCCCAAGAGCATTAACAAAAAATTAATTTTGAAAATCTAGTTACAGCTTAAGAGCCATAACAAAAAGTTAATTCTTGAAATCCAGTTTTAACCCGAGCCTTAACAAAACATTAATTCTGGAAATCCAGTTAGAGCGCAAAAGCCTTAAATAAAATTAATTCTGGAATTCAAGTTTCGGCCCAAAAGCATTAACGAAGCATAAATGCTAAAAATCCAATTAGAGCCCAAGCGCTTTAACAAAAAATTTATTCTGAAAATTCAGTTAGAGCCTAAGAGCCTTAACAAAAAATTAATTCAGTAAATCAAGTTTGAACCCGAGAGCCTTAACAAAAAATTTATTCTGGAAATCCAGTTAGAGCTTGAAAGCCTTATCAAAAAATTAATTCTGAAAATCTAGTTTGGGCCCAAAAGCCTTAACGAAGCATTAATTCTAGAAATCTTGTTAGAGCCCAAGAGCTTTAACAAAAAATTAATTGTGAAAATCCAGTTATAGCTTAAGATCCTTAACAAAAAGTTAATTATGGAAATCCAGTTTTAACCTAAGAGCCTTAACAAAAGATTAATTCTGGTAATCAAGTGAGAGCCCAAGAGCCTTAAAAAAAAGTAATTCTGAAAATCCAGTTAAGGCCCAAAAGCCTTAACGAAGCATTAATTCTAAAAATCCTATTAGAGCTCAAGAGCCTTAAAAAAATTATTATAAAAATCCAGTTAGAGCCTAAGAGCCTTAACAAAAAATTAATTCTGGAAATCCAGTTTGAACCCAAGAGCCTTAACAAAACATTAATTCTGGAAATCTAGATAGAGCACAAGAGCCTTAACAAAATATTATTTTTGAAAATCCATTTAGAGCTTAAGAGCATTAACAAAAAAAATTAATTTTGGTAATCCAGTTTTAACCCAAGAGCCTTAACAAAACATTAATTCTGGAAATCTGGTTAGAGCCCAAGAGCCTTAACAAAAAATTAATTCTGAAAATCCAGTTATAGCCTAAGAGAATTAACAAAAAATTAATTCTGAAAATCCAGTTTGAAAGCAAGAGCCTTAACAAAACATTAATTCAGGAAATCCAGTTAGAGCCCCAAGAGCCTTAACAGAAAATTAATTCTGGAAATCCAGTTAGAGCCTAAGTGCGTTATCAAAAAATTAATTCTTAAAATCCAGGTAGGGCCCAAGAGCCTTAATGAAGCATTAATTCGGGAAATCGAGTTAGAGCCCAAGAGCCTTAAAAGAAAATTAATACTGAAAATCCATTTAGAGCTTAAGAGCCTTAACAAAAGATTAATTCTGGCAATCCAGTTTTAACCCAAGAGCCTTAACAAAACATTAATTCTGGATATCTAGTTAGAGCCCAAGAGACTTACCAAAAAATTAATTCTGGAAATTCAGTTAGAGCCCCAGAGAATTAACAAAAGATTATTTCCAGAAATCGAGTTAGAGCCCAAAATTCTTAAGAAAAAAAAAAAGAAAGAAATTCTGGAAATCTAGTTAGAGCCCCAAGAGCCTTAAAAAAAGAATTCTTGAAATTTAGTTAGAGCCTATTAGCCTTAACAAAAAATAAATTATAGAAATCGAGTTAGAGCACAAAATCCTTAAGAAAAAAAGTAGTTTTGGAAATCTAGTTATAGTTAAGAGCATTAACAAAAAATTAATTCTGGAAATCCAGTTTGGGCTCAAGAGCCTTAACGAAGCACTAATTCTGGAAATCCAGTTAGAGCCCAAGAGCCTTAACAAAAAATTAATTCTGAAAATCCAGTTAGTGCCTAAGAGCCTTAACATAAAATTAATTCTGGAAATTCAGTTTGAACCTAAGAGCCTTAACAAAACATTAATTATGGAAATCCAGTTAGAGCCCAAGAGCCTTAACAAAAAATTAATTCTGAAAATCCAGTTAGAGCCTTAGAGCCTTAAAAAATTAATTTTGGAAATCCAGTTTGGGCACAAGAGCCTTCACGAAGCATTAATTCTGGAAATCAAGTTAGAGCCCAAGAGCCTTAACAAAAAATTAATTCTGAAAATCCAGTTAGAGCTTAAGAGCCTTAACCAAAAATTAATTCTAGAAATCCAGTTTTAATCCAAGAGCCTTAACAAAACATTAATTCTGGATATCTTGTTAGAGCCCAAGAGCCTTAGAAAAATATTAATTCTGGAAATCCAGTTAGAGCCTTAGAGCCTTAAAAACTAAATTTATGTTTTTATACTAACTTTATAAGACTTAACACTAAAACTAGTGTTTTGCTTATAAATAAAGTTTATGTTTTGTCATCAACAAGAAGGGGGAGATTGTTAATACAAATATCGCCTAAAAATGTTATTTATATTTTAACGATCTTTGCTAAGTTTTGTTAATGACAAAATACAAACTTTAGATTGTAGTAAAACATCATTTTAGTTTAAGTCTTGTATAACTAGTCTTTACATTTCTTTTTAAACTTAACATGGTTTTTATTTCCTTAATAAGAAAGTATTTCTTTAATAAGAAAGTGTCACATCTCATCAATGTGCATTTATGGTAAGTTTATGTGTTTGACTATCAATGAAGTTCTTACACACCTTGGAAGTATTCCATGTTTGATACAATGCATGTTGACTAGTATTTAGTAGATGTGACATTGCTTGTTTATGTGTTTGACTATCCATGAAGTTCTTACACACTTTGGAAGTATTCCATGTTTGGTACAATGCATGTTGACTAGTAATTAGTAGATGTGACATTGCTTGTTTATGTGTTTGACTATCCTTGAAGTTCTTACATACTTTGGAAGTATTCCATGTTTGGTGCAATGCATGTTGACTAATATTTAGTAGATGTGACATTGTTTGTTTTGGAGTGATTTATTGTAAGTTTGGTTGAACAGTTCTGGCGGACCCCTGGAGGAACACGGGCGGACCCGTTCTGAGGGTATCGTCGTTTCCGCCAGACTACTGACTTTCTTTGGTATACATACCAAAGGACTTTCAAGAAATCCCTCATCACTTAGAGTCATATTTTACACATATTCTCTCATTATACTCAGTAGCTACTAACTTGTGTGATTCTCTTATGTAGCAAAGGAGTTCACATGTTCATCTAAGAAGTTACAAGTTTCAACTCTAAATTGCAAGACTTGTTAGCTTTCTCATGTATAAGCTTTGGAAGTTTATACTTCATTTGTATCATGTATGTAGAAGTGATCGGTTAGTATTTTAGGCCTCAAAATACATAGTGTGTCGGGAGTTGTTGTACCCGTGTAAAAGAACTAACGGGAGTGGTTGTACCCTTGGAAAAGAACTCGACATCTAGCTATGTGTCGGTAAAAGTGTAAGCGACGAACGGGAGTGGTTGAACCCATGTAAAAGAACTCGACATCTAGCTTAGTGTCGGTAAAAGTGTAAGCGACGAATGGGAGTGGTTGTACCCTTGTAAAAGAACTCGACATCTAGCTTAGTGTCGGTAAAAGTGTAAGCGACGTTGTAAAGGTTTTTTCCACCGGTGAAAGGAGCTTGTTGATTAGTGCTTATAACTCTCGAGTTGGAAACTCGGGGCGTAGATGTAGGGCAAGGAAAAAGAGTCCTTGTAGCCGAACCACGATAAATAATCGTGTTGTGGTTTGATCGTTTCTTTCTTTATCTTTGCTTATTACATGTTGTCTTTTAGTTAGAATTGCTAATCACATATAAAAGCTTTCCAAAAGAATTAAAACAAGTAAAGTTGTGTTTATATCTTGAAACAAATGTAAAGCTTTTCAAAGAACTAAAACAAGCAAAGTTAGGATCATCACAAGTAAAGCTTTTCAATGTATGAAACAAGTAAAGTTAGAATTGTTATTCACATAAAAAGCTTTTCAAAGAATCAAACATATAATGTTGTGTTTATATCTTTAAGCAAACGTAAAGTTTTTTAAAAGGATATTTAAGCTAAATAAGAATCGAAAAAGCGGTAAACTATTCAACCCCCCTTCTAGTTTTCCACAATTGGCATCAGGAGCTACGTTACTCAAGATCTTTAAAATAGAATGTATTTTAAAACTTTGATCGATCCATGGATTTTGAAAATCTCAAATAAGGGTAACCTATTCAAAACCCACCTCTATTTGAAAAAGAAAACTTACTTGAATGGAAAAGTAATTTTGGAAACTATGTGAAATCAATTGATTAAGATCTTTGGCATATTAATTCTTTTGGTAATTTCAAATCAAAGAAAACAAGTTTTTGAAAACCAAGATAACTAACTTAAACTTGGTCAAAATACTAAAGCTAAAACAATGATTTATAAAGCTTTAGTACCAAATATGAAAGAATGATATTTGGAAAAATATGTTAAATTTTCATCAAGAAATATGTCAAGCCAAAGATGATCAAGTTGATCTCACAAATGTATTAGAAATCTTAGATATATTAATTGATTGATTTTTAGTTGAGATGAATACATTTACTACTAGTTTAAATGTTTTAAATGAAGGTGTAAGTGAAGATGATTACTCATGACGAGCTCTTAGTGGATTTGCTTACGATTCATGGAATAACACGGATGAAGATGAAGCCAACCATCCGGTTTGTGATTCTAAACTAGATAAAAGATCAAGTAAGGTACACTTTGAAACCAAACGCTTTTGCTTTGACAAATTTATCCTAGAGTTTTCTAAACTAGAAAATGAGTCTAAACGTTTATGCAACATGGACCTAAAAATTCTCTTCAAGAACGAGTCTTCAAAATCTTTTAAGAATATCTTTGAAAAGGAAATCTTGTTAGAAGATAAAATGTCTAGAATTGAGAGTAATGTTGAAATTGATCTAGAATGTAAATTGTGTCTAGATTACAAACATAAAATTAAAATGCAAAATGAGAAAGGAAAAATATTAGTTAAATTTGATGAAAGCTCAAAATCTATTGAAAGATTGTTGAGGAGTCAAAGGTTGTTTAAAGATAAAACCAATTTAGGATTTAACTCAAAAGCACCATCAACTAGTAAAGTAACACAAGTAAAATTTGTCAAACCTAGAAGAGAGATTTAGAGATAATTCAATCTCTAATGGAAACTCATGATAAAAGGATTAAGATTATTATGCTCTATGATTTTATATGATTATCTAACCTTCTTGGATACCTGAGTTATTGAGTTTCAAAGCGTGTCATCAAACCAAGATTTTACGCGTAATGTTTATCCTCTTGATAGCGTCTCTATGCAATTTAAAAGGTACGCATTACTTCAACTTGACTTTGATTGTATCTTGTTTCTAGCATTATGTGTTGGAATATGTGTTATTTGTAATACTCTAAAAGTGTTTACTTGCTATTAGTAGTAACTAAGATTAGATTCTATGCAACAAGGAATTTCGTCATTAGTACTAGTAGGAGATATAAGGTGCTTTGGTTCTTTAACCATCAAGAGATAAACACGAGAAACTCTTGAGTGAGTCTCACTCAACTCTTGCTTACAAGTAAGCTAACTAAGAATTTCCTTAGTGTTAAAATGTCTAACACTTTTGTGAAGCTTGCAAAACAAACCTTTGTTAAACAATTTTCTCAAACACCATACTTTGAGTCTTTAATTGTGTTTTTCTTCAATCACTCTTTTGTGATAATCACACATAAAACACACAAAGGGAAATAAATCACACATGCATACATTTGGATGTGTGAAATAAAATGAGTTTTCAACATCTAGGATTTACACATCAAATGTGACACATAGTCTCATGATGTTGTACCTCTTGGACTTTTTCAAAACAAATAGAGTTCATAGTTTCTTAAGTAAGAAAACCCAAAGAGTCGAGGAGTCGTTGAATATAACATTTAACGAGTAATCTCCTCCTTCTAAGATATCATCTTTGGTAGATGATGACTTAGTCGAAAGTCCAATGATGGCAAGACAAGCATAGAGTAAAAGTACAAAATAACATCTTCTCACCATGAGTCAAACATTGAATCAAGTAAAATTGACTTAAGTTATAAAACTTGATTTATAGGTCATAGTTGTGTCTAAACAAATTCAACAAAAACAATTTTTGGAATTTAGAATAAAACAACTAGTGAAACAAAATTGATATTTCAAAGTAATCAAGTGAGTATAGTGTCAATATTTGAAAGACTTTTTGACAATAAAAGCAAGCCACAAAAGCAAGGGATTTTAACTTAAATACATTCCTAGTTTCTCTCTTGTTCTCAATAGTTAAGTCATTGATGACTTATCAAGAATGAGATTAGAAAATCCGTAGGTAAAACTAAACGTAGAGAAATGTTTGGAAGACTACTTGTTCTCATAACATTTAGATTCAACATTATGTTTAGCTTTTGTCTATGTGCTCGTGTAAAAGAAGATCCTATAACAACTCTTTAGTTGAGCTTGCTTGAATACATCATAAGGTACTACACAACTAGGATTATGGTATCCCAAAAGAACGGGAATAGAAACCATAGTGTATGCAAAATGGAATTATGTCGGTAATAAGTTGATAAGAAAAGCACAAGTGGTACTTGCACTTTTATACTTACTTACCCAATGATTCTCCAAAACACGTAAGATTCTCAAATTAGTTTCAGAAGCACATCAACAAGCTCCACTTGAACAAGCTAACTCACGTCGACAACGGAATTCATCTCATCAACTTTGTTATCCCTTCAACAAAGGAAGCATAGACTCCAGCGACAATTCAATCCATTATGTTCTTAATTGACATATTGTGATCCATCATCATCGTCTTGGTAAAAATGTTCATTGAGGAACATCTTAACTAAGAAAGTCATATACGTTAACCATTCTATCAACGTTTTCACAAAACCTCTTGAATATGAAGCATTCATCATTCCTAGGCTTAGTCAAAGACTCATAAGACCTAAAACCTTAGTTTTGAACATTAGGATAAAACCACAAAAATCAAGACAATCCCTTTTGAATTTTTCCCTGCAGCTCCCACGGTACCCTCAGACCATACGGGCGGAACCCTCTTTTTGGTTCCGCCTGGTCCACCAAAGCCACAGAATGTTTTATTTTTAAGTTCAAAACCAAACACCTCTTCACTCACAACTCCAACTTACCATTAGCCCATAAGATTCACAAAATGAGCAAAACTTCAAGCATCTTCCTCATAACCTTTCATTACCCAAACCTCAAACAAGCAATGTGAAATGAGAAACCGAGTTATCCTTTGTCCTATCAATATCGAGTCATCCACTATTTCCATGCCCTCAAAGAAACCAAGAGTCAATATCATCATCACCAATAACTCCACCTAGTCATCTTCACAAGAAGATTCCACAATGTAACCAAACAAGTGTGTCATCCCCACTATAACCTAACCTATTAAGATTAAACCACCTTTCATGATACATAAACCTATGTTCACCTTTGTGTCGCTCTTTGAAACAAAGGGCAATTGTCATATCCATACTCTCATTAACATATTTGTCTATGTCGTCAAAAGTCAAGTGAATTTCATTATGAAATGCGTCTCTTCCACTTTCTAGCAAGTGAAGAACACAAAGAAGATATCCAAGCTTTAAGTGTTGTCAAACAATCACCACCTCATTTCACATATCCACTCTTAGTCGTCACCCATACTTTACCACCGTTCACCACATTGTTAAAACAAATGAAAAACGTCATTGAAACATCACTTGCATTATAAAACGTTTTTAAGCATCAAAACGAGTCAAGTTAACCGCACCTCCACATTGCTTTCATATAGGCACACACTAGAACATACACATTACAATAGTCGTTTACTTAGACTAAAATGTGAAATTTTGATTTTCTATGAATCATCATGCCTCCTCTAACTCACTACGACCACAAGGACACCATCAAGTACCTACCCAAACACCACAAAACCAAAGGTCTTACTCAAACTCAATTCGTTGTCTTCAAAGTCTTAGAAAAACGATATGTCCATAAGGGTAGAACCATTGATCCATCCTTCTTAGAAGGTACAAACCTCTACACGAAATTTGCCACAATCAACTTTGAGTGTCTCTTAGAAATCGACGAGTCTATTTGTCCTAGGTTTACTTTAGAATTCTATGAATCCATCACCCTCTCCAAGGATGATTATGGTCGCTTGACTTTAGGGCTAGTAGTCATTAATACTCCTTCACCCTCGAGGAGTTTGCTCAAATCCTAGGTGTCCCAAACCATGGTACGTGCATCTACTCCAACTAGCACTTCCTCTCAACTCTTGACACACTCTTTGACCGCATCTATCCCTATGATACCCCTCTTGTGTCCAAAGATGAACTTCGTGACCACCTCTTCATTAGGACCACCAACACTAGAAGAACTAGAACCGGAAATGAGGTCATCAAGGACCCATATGGAATGGAATTCAATGAACTCAAGCCCCAATTTAAGGAATGGGAAGAACTCCTTAGAGTCAATGTAATTAGCACCATAGGAAACCGGGATCACATCAATGTTTGCCTTCGCTACATGTTCTACTCCTTGTCCGTTAGACAACCCTTCAACCTTGCCTACTCATGATGAAGAAAATGACCAACATTCCCGTGCAAGGCACAACGTCTATGCCATATGGAATGCTCTTGACCTGTCTCTTTAGGTTCATCTCTCCCATTTCATCAACTCCTAGAAGTCTTCACCTAGACTGCTCTCTTATTCCACACGCTTTTGTCCCACTAAGTGATAGGAGAATCTACAAAGCCCAAGGTAAACATTTTCCAATTCTAGGCTTTGCCCAACTCTAGGCTCCCACATCTAGAATACATTTTCCAACTTTTGGATATTCCAAATGAGTCTGCGGAGTTCAAGCAAACAAAGGGGATGTTCAAAAACATCGAGAGATTTCTTGAAATGCTCAAGAAGAAGATTGACCGGCTATGAGAGCGGGTGTGTAGGAGTGTTTGGCACTAGGTGCTATTTGAACGATTTGGTCATTTAAACATTACGTGTTATGTATTTGTGTGTTGGTAAGTTATTTGGTACTATTTGGAACTTGTAGGAACTAACAATGTTGTAGGAAGACAACATTTGGCTAGTTGTCAAATTTTCATGTTTATGGCAATTCTTACTAAGTATAGTGAAATCCTCGACCTCAAGGTCAAAGTCCTATGATATGTATGTTTACGTGTCTAATTTCTGCATATCCTAACCAGAAATGCATTATCTTTTTGATTTTAGGAATTTTCGAAAATTTTGAAAATCGTCTCGCGGGTCAAAATCGCGGACTGCCTAATTTTTCAGGCCTGGCGGATCTGACGGTACCCAAAATTGGGTTCCGCCAGTGTATTTTCTGGGAAACCCAGAAATGGCCCAACGGACCAGACGGAACCCAAAACAGGGTTCCGCCTGTGTATTGTGAGGGTTCCGCCAGTCACCTGCAGAAAATTTTTGTCATTTTTCTTATGTCCAAAACTTGTAAAGTGTCAAACCATTATCCTAAGTGAGAAACATCTTCCATCGACTCCAATAACCATATTAGAACAACTCTCACTCACTAAAACAATTAGGAAGCCACTTCCCTCCAAAAATTCAAATTCAAACATAACTAACCCAAGGAACCCTTTTAAAGGATCCTTCAAACCATTGAAACATTTTCAACCAAATCACATCCCATGATCACAAAGCATTGAGTGCATATGTTGATCTTTCACTCCACCCTATTCCATTAAATTAACATCAAATGATGTGACATGGTCATGAAAATCATTTGAAACCTCATTCTTTGAATGGTAGAACATCAAATCCAAACACCCATTTCAAACACCTTTTCAACCTTATAAATTTGAAAGTTTTGCAACAATTCAAATCACACCATAACCATCAAAATCCTTCTCAAAAACCACTAGAATTAGTCTCAAACCTTATTGCTTCAACAAAACCGTCAAGTCAAGCTCATCATCTTCAAGTGATGCTTCGCTTAACATTTCTTCACCTATCCAAGATTTCCTTAACCTCACTACCTCAACACCATCCTTAACACATTTCAATACCAATGTGATCACTATTCAAGATTTGCTTAATCTTGCTGCTTCAACACTTACACCAATGGAACTTTTCCATACACCACCAACATCACCACATCCACTATTGGAAACTTTTGAAAACCTATCACCTAAACCATCAAGCCCTCCATCATTGTCACTCTTTGACACCTATGCCAAAACGGAAACCCAACAACAACCAATATTTCAACCAAATGAGTCATTGGATGATGCACCTCATCCACCGTCATTGCTTGAAAGTTTAGCTTACCGTTATGCTAGACCCTAAATTTTTCCAAATGATCAAGGTCATACACACCAACAATCATTTGTGTTTCACCCCATTTACAAAAACCTTCATGGTAATCCATCCGGAAAACCAAGCCTTTGTCACTTTGTTCAACTACCACCACCACATGAACCTTGCCAACATTTTGAATCTCTATTTTCTTCGTATAAGAAAATAGAAGCATCTCAACGATCTTCCATCAAGACCAACAAAATCACCAAATGAAAAACCAAGGTCATTGCTTGACCAAAATGAGTCTTTTAACCGCAACCAAACACCACAACAAGAATATCACCATCCAAAACCATTGTTGTCTCACTTTATCTACAAAGAGATCCATAATCCCCTAAACAATGCAATGAGGTTTATCCTAAACCACATTGTGGAACGTCTCAAGTTTAGAGTCTCCAAAATGAAACAAAACCGTTTCTTTTGGAAAATGTTTCCCATTTTGACCAACAAACCAAATCCCGTGTCACCCTCTCAACCTTCAAAATAAAGCCCGCTACAACCCTCAACACACATTTTCATCCTTAAACCTTAGCCTTGTTTTTGGAAAATGTTTCTCATTAAGGAAAATGATGATTTCCTTGTAGCTTTTTATGCTCTTAGTTTATTTTTAGTTTTTCTTTATTTTTAAAAGTAGGATGTTGTCATCCAAATCTATTGTCTTTGACTTTTTAAGAGTCAAACTTTTACATGAAATAAATTTCATTCTACTACAAGGTTTGCATTGTTTGTTGACCATTTAGGTATAATAAGTGAACTATACCTTGCTATGGTAGCATACATATATCTTGTGTTTTAGGAACTAACCTTTCTTTTTGTAGGATCATTATCCATGTTTTCCTTCCTTGATACTCCATTTAGGGGAGTAATATTCAAGAGGGAGCATGAGTGTTGCATTATTCCACTTCACAACTCTTAGTTGTGTTCTAGACATGAAATGCTTTCATGACTTGTCTTGTGCGACAATTAACTTTTTTCTTGTAGGTTCAAAATCCATGTCTCCTCTCTTGGCACTCCATTTAGGGGGAGTATCCTCCAAGGGGGAGCAAGTGCATACTTCCGCCTCGCTACTCTTCTTTTTGTTTGGACAAAAAGGGGAGAATTTATATATAAACTTGTTTCAAAGAAAAAAAAAAAAAAATTTGCATATCACATCTTTTTAGCAAAAACAAGTTTTTAAACTAACTTTATAAGACTTAACACTAAAACTAGTGTTTTGCTTATAAATAAAGTTTATGTTTTGTCATCAACAAAAAGGGGGAGATTGTTAATACAAATATCGCCTAAAAACGTTATTTATATTTTAACGATCTTTGCTAAGTTTTGTTAATGACAAAATACAAACTTTAGATTGTAGTAAAACATCATTTTAGTTTAAGTCTTGTATAACTAGTCTTTACATTTCTTTTTAAACTTAACATGGTTTTTATTTCCTTAATAAGAAAGTATTTCTTTAATAAGAAAGTGTCACATCTCATCAATGTGCATTTATAGTAAGTTTATGTGTTTGACTATCCATGAAGTTCTTACACACTTTGGAAGTATTCCATGTTTGATACAATGCATGTTGACTAGTATTTAGTAGATGTGACATTGCTTGTTTATGTGTTTGACTATCCATGAAGTTCTTACACACTTTGGAAGTATTCCATGTTCGGTACAATGCATGTTGACTAGTAATTAGTAGATGTGACATTGCTTGTTTATGTGTTTGACTATCCATGAAGTTGTTACACACTTTGGAATTATTCCATGTTTGGTGCAATGCATGTTGACTAATATTTAGTAGATGTGACATTGTTTGTTTTGGAGTGATTTATTGTACGTTTGGTTGAACAGTTCTGGCGGACCCCTGGAGGAACGCGGGCGGACCCCTTCTGAGGGTACTTCCGTGTCCACCAGACTACTGACTTTCTTTGGTATAAATACCAAAGGACTTGCAAGAAATCCCTCATTACTTAGAGTCATATTTTACACATATTCTCTCATTATACTCAGTAGCTACTAACTTGTGTGATTCTCTTATGTAGCAAAGGAGTTCACATATTCATCTAAGAAGTTACAAGTTTCAACTCTAAGTTGCAAGACTTTTTAGCTTTGTCATGTATAAGCTTTGGTAGTTTATACTTCATTTGTATCATGTATGTAGAAGTGATCGGTTAGTATTTTAGGCCTAAAAATACATAGTGTGTCGGGAGTTGTTGTACCCTTGTAAAAGAACTAACGGGAGTGGTTGTACCCTTGGAAAAGAACTCGACATCTAGCTTTGTGTCGGTAAATGTGTAAGCGACGAACGGGAGTGGTTGAACCCATGTAAAAGAACTCGACATCTAGCTTAGTGTCGGTAAAAGTGTAGCGACGAATGGGAGTGGTTGTACCCTTGTAAAAGAACTCGACATCTAGCTTAGTGTCGGTAAAAGTGTAAGCGACGTTGTAAAGGTTTTCTCCGCCGGTGAAAGGAGCTTGTTGATTAGTGCTTATAACTCTCGAGTTGGAAACTCGGGGCGTAGATGTAGGGCAAGGAAAAAGAGTCCTTTTAGCCAAACCACGATAAATAATCGTGTTGTGGTTTGATCGTTTCTTTCTTTATCTTTGCTTATTACATGGTGTCTTTTAGTTAGAATTGCTAATCACATATAAAAGCTTTCCAAAAGAATTAAAACAAGTAAAGTTGTGTTTATATCTTGAAACAAATGTAAAGCTTTTCAAAGAACTAAAACAAGCAAAGTTAGGATCATCACAAGTAAAGCTTTTCAATGTATGACACAAGTAAAGTTAGAATTGTTATTCACATAAAAAGCTTTTCAAAGAATCAAACATATAAAGTTGTGTTTATATCTTTAAGCAAACGTAAAGTTTTTTTAAAAGGATATTTAAGCTAAATAAGAATCGAAAAAGCGGTAAACTATTCAACCCCCCTTCTAGTTTTCCACAGAAGCATTAATTCTAGAAATCTAGTTAAAGCCCAAGAGCCTTAACAAAAAATTAATTTTGAAAATCCAGTTATAGCTTAAGAGCCTTAACAAAAAGTTAATTCTGAAAATAAAGTTTTAACCCAAGAGCCTTAACGAAACATTAATTCTGGAAATTCAGTTAGAGCGCAAAAGTCTTAAATAAAATTAATTCTGGAAATCCAGTTTGGGCCCAAAAACATTAACGAAGCATTAATTCTAAAAATCTAATTAGAGCCCAAGAGCTTTACCAAAAAATTAATTTATGAAAATCTAGTTAGAGCCAAAGAGCCTTAACAAAAAAATGAATTCTGTAAATCCAGTTTGAACCCAAGAGCTTTAACAAAAAATTAATTCTGGAAATCCGTTTAGAGCTTAAAAGCCTTGTCAAAAAAATCAATTCTGGAAATCCAGTTTGGGCGCAAAAGCCTTAACGACGCATTAATTCTAGAAATATAGTTAGAGCCCAAGAGCTTTAACAAAAAATTAATTTTGAAAATCCAGTTATAGCTTAAGAGCCTTAACAAAAATTTAATTCTGGAAATCCAGTTTTAACCTAAGAGCCTTAACAAAATATTAATTCTGGAAATCTAGTGAGAGACCAAGAGCGTTAAAAAAATTAATTCTGGAAATCCAGTTTAGGCCCAAAATCCTTAACGAAGCATTAATTCTAAATATCCTATTAGAGCCCAAAGAGCCTTAACAAAAAACTTAATTATGAAAATCCAGTTAGAGCCTAAGAGCCTTAACAAAAAATTAACTCTGGAAATCCAGTTATAGCCTAAGAGCATTAACAAAAAATTAATTCTGTAAATCCAGTTTGAAACAAAGAGCCTTAAGAAAACATTAATTCTGGAAATCCAGTAAGAGCCCCAAGAGCCTTAACAGAAAATTAATTCTGGAAATCCAGTTAGAGCATAAGAGCCTTATCAAAAAATTAATTCTGGAAATCCTGTTAGGGCCCAAGTGTCTTAACGAAGCATCAATTCTAGAAATCCAGTTAGAGCCCAAGAGCCTTAACAAAAAATTAATTTTGAAAATCCAGTTAGAGCTTAAGAGCCTTAACAAAAAATAAATTCTGGCAATCCAGTTTTAACCCAAGAGCCTTAACAAAATATTAATTCTGGATATCTAGTTAGAGCCCAAGAGACTTACCAAAAAATTAATTATGGGAATCCAGTTAGAGCCCCAGAGAATTAACACAAGATTAATTCCAGAAATCGAGTTAGAGCCCAAAATTCTTAAGAAAAAAAAAGAAAGATATTCTGGAAATCCAGTTAAAGCCTAAGAGCCTTAAAAAAGAATTTTTGAAATCCAGTTAGAGTCTATGAGCCTTAACAAAAAATTAATTCTAGAAATCGAGTTAGAGCTCAAAATCCTGAAGAAAAAAAGTAGTTTTGGAAATCTAGTTAGACGTAAGAGCCTTAACAAAAAAATAATTCTGGAAATCCAGTTTGGGCTGAAGTTCCTTAACGAAGCACTAATTCTGGAAATCCAGTTAGTGCCCAAGAGCCTTAACAAAAAATTAATTCTGAAAATCCAGTTAGTGCCTAAGAGCCTTAACATAAAATTAATTCTGGAAATTCAGTTTGAACCTAAGAGCCTTAACAAAACATTAATTATGGAAATCCAGTTAGAGCCCAAGAGCCTTAACAAAAAATTAATTCTGAAAATCCAGTTAGAGCCTTAGAGCCTTAAAAATTTAATTCTGGAAATACAGTTTGGGCACAAGAGCCTTAACGAAGCATTAATTCTGGAAATCTAATTAGAGCCCAAGAGCCTTAACAAAAAATTAATTCTGAAAATCCATTTAGAGCTTAAGAGCCTTAACCAAAAATTGATTATGGAAATCCAGTTTTAATCCAAGAGCCTTAACAAAACATTAATTCTCGAAATCCAGTTAGAGCCCAAGAGCCTTAGCAAAATATTAATTCTGGAAATCCAGTTAGAGCCTAAGAGCCTTAAAAAATTTATTCTGGAATTCCAGTTTGGGCCAAGAGCCTTAACGAAGCATTAATTCTAGAAATCTAGTTAGAGCCCAAGAGCTTTAACAAAACATTAATTCTGGAAATCCAGTTTGGGCCCAAAAGCATTAACGAAACATTAATTCTAAAAATCCAATTAGAGCCCAAGCGCTTTAGGAAAAAATTAATTCTGAAAATTCAGTTAGAGCCTAAGAGCCTTAACAAAAAAATTAATTCAGTAAATCTAGTTTGAACCTAAGAGCCGTAACAAAAAATTAATTCTGGAAATCCAGTTAGAGCTTAAAAGCCTTATCAAAACATTAATTCTGAAAATCTAGTTTGGGCCCAAAAGCCTTAACGAAACATTAATTCTAGAAATTTTATTAGAGCCCAAGAGCTTTACCAAAAAATTAATTTTGAAAATCCAGTTATAGCTTTAGAGCCTTAACAAAAAGTTAATTCTGGAAATCCAGTTTTAACCTAAGTACCTTAACAAAAGATTAATTCTGAAAATCTAGTGAGAGCCCAAGAGCCTTAAAAAAATTAATTCTGAAAATCCAGTTTGGGCCCAAAAGCCTTAACGAAGCATTAATTCTAAAAATCCTATTAGAGCTCAAGAGCCTTAAAAAAATTATTACAAAAATCCAGTTAGAGCCTAAGAACCTTAACAAAAAATTAATTCTGGAAATCCAGTTTGAACCCAAGAGCCTTAACAAAACGTTAATTCTGGAAATCTAGATAGAGCACAAGAGCCTTAACAAAATATTAATTCTGAAAATCTAGTGAGAGCTTAAGAGCATTAACAAAAAATAAATTTTGGTAATCCAATTTTAACCCAAGAGCCTTAACAAAACATTAATTCTGGAAATCTAGTTAGAGCCCAAGAGTCTTAACAAAAAATTAATTCTGAAAATCCAGTTATAGCCTAAGAGAATTAACAAAAAATTAATTCTGAAAATCCAGTTTGAAAGCAAGAGCCTTAACAAAACATTAATTCAGGAAATCCAGTTAGAGCCCCAAGAGCCTTAACAGAAAATTAATTCTGGAAATCCAGTTAGAGCCTAAGAGTGTTATCAAAAAATTAATTCTGAAAATCCAGTTAGGGCCCAAGAGCCTTAACGAAGCATTAATTCGGGAAATCGAGTTAGAGCCCAAGAGCCTTAACAAAAAATTAATACTGAAAATCCAGTTAGAGCTTAAGAGCCTTAACAAAAAATTAATTCTGGCAATCCAGTTTTAACCCAAGAGCCTTAACAAAACATTAATTCTGGATATCTAGTTAGAGCCCAAGAGACTTACCAAAAAATTAATTCTGGAAATCCAGTTAGAGCCCCGGAGAATTAACAAAAGATTATTTCCAGAAATCGAGTTAGAGCCCAAAATTCTTAAGAAAATAAAAGAAAGAAATTCTGAAAATCTAGTTAGAGCCCCAAGAGCCTTAAAAAAAGAATTCTTGAAATTCAGTTAGAGCCTATGAGCCTTAACAAAAAATAAATAATAGAAATCGAGTTAGAGCACAAAATCCTTAAGAAAAAAAAGTAGTTTTGGAAATCTAGTTAGAGCTAAGAGCCTTAACAAAAAATTAATTCTGGAAATCCAGTTTGGGCTCAAGAGCCTTAACGAAGCACTAATTCTGGAAATCCAGTTAGAGCCCAAGAGCCATAACAAAAAGTTAATTCTGAAAATCCAGTTAGTGCCTAAGAGCCTTAACATAAAATTAATTCTGGAAATTCAGTTTGAACCTAAGAGCCTTAAAAAAACATTAATTATGGAAATCCAGTTAGAGCCCAAGGGCCTTAACAAAAAATTAATTCTGAAAATCCAGTTAGAGCCTTACAGCCTTAAAAAATTAATTCTGGAAATCCAGTTTGGGCACAAGAGCCTTAACGAAGCATTAATTCTTGAAATCTAGTTAGAGCCCAAGAGCCTTAACAAAAAATTAATTCTGAAAATCCAGTTAGAGCTTGAGAGCCTTAACCAATAGTTCTGGATATCCAGTTTTAATCCAAGAGCCTTAACAAAACATTAATTCTGGAAATCTTGTTAGAGCCCAAGAGCCTTAGCAAAATATTAATTCTAGAAATCCTGTTAGAGCCTTAAAGCCTTAAAAAATAAATTCTGGAATTCCAGTTTGGGCCAAGAGCCTTAACGAAGCATTAATTCTAGAAATCTAGTTAAAGCCAAGAGCCTTAACAAAAAATTAACTTTGAAAATCCAGTTATAGCTTAAAAGCCTTAACAAAAAGTTAATTCTGAAAATACAGTTTTAACCCAAGAGCCTTAACAAAATATTAATTCTAGAAATTTAGTTAGAGCGCAAAAGTCTTAAATAAAATTTATTCTGGAAATCCAGTTTGGGCCCAAAAACATTAACGAAGCATTAATTCTAAAAATCTAATTAGAGCCCATGAGCTTTACCAAAAAATTAATTTCTGAAAATCAAGTTAGAGCCTAAGAGCCTTAACGAAAAATTAATTCCGTAAACCCAGTTTGAACCCAAGAGCCTAAACAAAAAATTAATTTTGGAAATCCGTTTAGAGCTTAAAAGCCTTATAAAAAAAATCAATTCTGGAAATCAAGTTTGGGCCCAAAAGCCTTAATAAAGCATTAACTATAGAAATATAGTTAGAGCGCAAGAGCTTTAACAAAAAATTAATTTTGAAAATCCAGTTATAGCTTAAGAGCCATAACAAAATTTTAATTCTGGAAATCCAACTTTAACCTAAGAGCCTTAACAAAATATTAATTCTGGAAATCTAATGAGTTCCCAAGAGCGTTAAAAAAATTAATTCTGGAAATCCAGTTTAGGCCCAAAAGCCTTAACGAAGCATTAATTCTAAAAATCCTATTAGAGCCCAAAGAGCCTTAACAAAAAATTAATTTTGAAAATCCAGTTAGAGCCTAAGAGCCTTAACAAAAAATTAATTCTGAAAATCCAGTTATAGCCTAAGAGCATTAACAAAAAATTAATTCTGTAAATCCAGTTTGAAACAAAGAGCCTTAACCAAACATTAATTCTGGAAATCCAATTAGAGCCCCAAGAGCCTTAACAGAAAATTAATTCTGGAAATCCAGTTAGAGCATAAGAGCCTTAACAAAAAATTAATTCTGGAAATCCTGTTCGGGCCCAAGAGCCTTAACGAAGCATCAATTCTGGAAATCCAGTTAGAGCCCAAGAGCCTTAACAAAAAATTCATTTTGAAAATCCAGTTAGAGCTTAAGAGCCTTAACAAAAAATAAATTCTGGCAATCCAGTTTTAACCTAAGAGCCTTAACAAAATATTAATTCTGGATATCTAGTTAGAGCCCAAGAGACTTACCAAAAAATTAATTCTGGAAATCCAGTTAGAGCCCTAGAGAATTAACAAAAGATTAATTCCAGAAATCGAGTTAGAGCCCAAAATTCTTAAGAAAAAAAAAAGAAAAAATTATGGAAATCCAGTTAGAGCCCAAGAGCCTTAAAAAAAGAATTCTTGAAATCCAGTTAGAGTCTATGAGCCTTAACAAAAAATATATTATAGAAATCGAGTTAGAGCACAAAATCCTTAAGAAAAAAAGTAGTTTTGGAAATCTAGTTAGAGCTAAGAGCCTTAACAAAAAATTAATTCTGGAAATCCAGTTTGGGCTCAAGTTCCTTAACGAAGCACTAATTTTGGAAATCCAGTTAGAGTCCAAGAGTCTTAACAAAAAATTAATTCTGAAAATCCAGTTAGTGCCTAAGACCCTTAACATAAAATTAATTCTGGAAATTCAGTTTGTACCTAAGAGCCTTAACAAAACATCAATTATGGAAATCCAGTTAGATCCCAAGAGCCTTAACAAAAAATTAATTCTGAAAATCCAGTTAGAGCCTTAGAGCCTTAAAAATTTAATTCTGGAATCCAGTTTGGGCACAAGAGCCTTAACGAAGCATTAATTCTGGAAATCTAATTAGAGCCCAAGAGCCTTAACAAAAAATTAATTCTGAAAATCCATCAAGAGCTTAAGAGCCTTAACCAAAAAAGATTATGGAAATCCAGTTTTAATCCAAGAAACTTAACAAAACATTAATTCTGGAAATCCAGTTAGAGCCCAAGAGCCTTAGTAAAATATTAATTCTGGAAATCTAGTTAGAGCCTAAGAGCCTTAAAAAATTAATTCTAGAATTCCAGTTTGGGCCAAGAGCCTTAACGAAGCATTAATTCTAGAAATCTAGTTAGAGCCTAAGAGCCTTAACAAAAAATTAATTTTGAAAATCCAGTTATAGCTTAAGAGCCTTAACAAAAAGTTAATTCTGGAAATACAGTTTTAACCCAAGAGTCTTAACAAAACATTAATTCTGGAAATTCAGTTAGAGCGCAAAAGCCTTAAATAATATTAATTCTGGAAATCCAGTTTGGGCCCAAAAGCATTAACGAAGCATTAATTCTAAAAATCCAATTAGAGCCCAAGAGCTTTACCCAAAAATTAATTTCTTAAAATCCAGTTAGAGCCTAAGAGCCTTAACAAAAAATTAATTCTGTAAATCCAGTTTGAACCCAAGAGCCTTAACAAAAAATTAATTCTAGAAATCCAGTTAGAGCTTAAGAGCCTTATTAAAAAATCAATTCTGTAAATCCAGTTTGGGCCCAAAAGCATTAACGAAGCATTAATTCTATAAATCTAGTTAGAGCCCAAGAGCTTTAACAAAAAATTAATTTTGAATATCCAGTTATAGCTTAAGAGCCTTAACAAAAAGTTAATTTTGGAAGTCCAGTATTAACCTAAGAGCCTTAACAAAACATTAATTCTGGAAATCTCGTGAGAGCCCAAGAGCCTTAAAAAAAATTAATTCTGGAAATCCAGTTTGGGCCCAAAAGCCTTAACGAAGCATTAATTCTAAAAATCCTATTAGAGCCCAAAGAGCCTTAACAAAAAATTAATTATGAAAATCCAGTTAGAGCCTAAGAGCCTTAACAAAAAATTAATTCTGGAAATCCAGTTTGAACCCAAGAGCCTTAACGAAACATTAATTCTGAAAATCCATTTAGAGCACAAGAGCCTTAACAAAAAAATTAATTCTGAAAATCCAGCTAGAGTTTAAGAGCATTAACAAAAAATTAATTTTGGTAATCCAGTTTTAACCCAAGAGCCTTAACAAAACATTTATTCTGGAAATCTAGTTAGTGCCTAAGTGCCTTAACAAAAAATTAATTCTGAAAATCCAGTTATAGCCTAAGAGCATTAACAAAAAATTAATTCTGAAAATCCAGTTTGAAACCAAGAGCCTTAACAAAACATTAATTCTGAAAATCCAGTTAGAGCCCAAGAGCCTTAACAGAAAATTAATTCTGGAAATCTAGTTAGAGCCTAAGAGCCTTATCAAAAAATTAATTCTGGAAATCCTGTTTAGGGCCCAAGAGCCTTAACGAAGCATTAATTCTAGAAATCCAGTTAGAGCCCAAGAGCCTTAACAAAAAATTAATTCTGAAAATCCAGTTAGAGCTTAAGATTCTTAACAAAAAAATAATTCTGGCCTTACAGTTTTAACCCAAGAGCCTTAACAAAACATTAATTCTGGAAATCTAGTTAGAGCCCAAGAGACTTACCAAAAAATTAATTCTGGAAATCCAGTTAGAGCCGCAGAGAATTAACAAAAGATTAATTCAATAAATCGAGTTAGAGCTCAAAATTCTTAAGAAAAAAAAGAAAGAAATTCTGGAAATCCAGTTAGAGCCCAAGAGCCTTAAAAAAAGAATTCTTGAAATCCTGTTAGAGCCTATGAGCCTTAACAAAAAATAAATCCTAGAAATCGAGTTGGAGCACAAAATCCTTAAGAAAAGAAGTAGTTTTGGAAATCCAGTTAGAGCTAAGAGCCTTAACAAAAAATTAATTCTGGAAATCTAGTTTGGGCTCAAGAGCCTTAACGAATCACTAATTCTGGAAATCCAGTTAGAGCCCAAGAGCCTTAACAAAAAAATTAATTCTGAAAACCCAGTTAGTGCCTAAGAGCCTTAACATAAAATTCATTCTGGAAATTCAGTTTGAACGTAAGAGCCTTAACAAAACATTAATTATGGAAATCCAATTAGAGCACAAGAACCTTAACAAAAAATTAATTCTTGAAATCGAGTTATAGCCTAAAATCCTTTAGAAAAAAAAGCAATTTTGGAAATCCAGTTAGAGCCTAAGAGCCTTAACAAAAAATTAATTCTGAAAATCCAGTTTGAGCTTTAGAGCCTTAACAAAAAATTAATTATAGAAATCCTTAAAGTAGTAAAAAAAAAGGTAGTCATCGTGGGATTAGTCAGCTCGCAACGTCGAGTCGGAAACCCATGTTAACAAAAAAAATAATTATAAAAATGGAGTTAGAGCCCAAAATCCTTAAGAAAAAAAAAAGTAATTCTGGAAATCAAGTTAGAGCCTAAGAGCCTTAACAAAAAATTAATTCTGGAAATTGAGTTTGGGCCTAAGAACCTTAATGAAGCAGTAATTTTGGAAATCCAGTTAGAGCCCAACTGCTTTAACTAAAAATTAATTCTGGATATCCAGTTAGAGCCTAAGAGCCTTAACAAAAAATTATTGGGGAGGGTTAATGTGAGATCATGCTTAAAATTGTAAAAGTAAGAACCAATTTAGACCATTGGATCTTTTTATTTGTATTAGATGAGATTTACATTAAATGGGTGATATTATTTTTATTAAATAGGGTTTCAAGGGTATTTTGGAGAATTCAAGTAACATTTTTTGAATAAATTTTTGGTGCATTTCATTTTTAACAGGCATTTTTATTTAGTTGATACATGTTTACTTGCAAAAAAAATTTACCAGCCATTTTTACTGTTGGATAGTCAACCTTCTTTTTCTAGTTTTTTTTATGCTGATTCACGAAACCTTTTTTTCCATCATTTTCCATTTTGACAGTCAACCAAAAAACTAATACAAGAATATAAATTTCATACACAACTGATACGATGATAAAACTGATACATTAATTGTTTCATTTACCGTGTACATTAATTGATATAACCGAACCTGTACACCACTGATACAACTGCTACAAAACTCAAAATCTACAACTTACAACCTATAGCCGAACCCATACACAACTGATATAACCAAACCCATACACAACTGATATAACCTATAACTGAACCCATACACAACTGATGTATATATTTGGTAGAATGTTTTCGTTTAGGAACATAGGACAAGAGGAGAGTTATTATTGTGCTAATTTCATATAATGGTTAGGGTTCATGGTTTTGGTTTGTGCATGGCTTCTCCATTTTCATGTGTGAGTTTTCTCTTAAGGTTTTAAGTATAAATTTGGTATATCTCGAAGGAAAAAAAATAAAAAATAAATAAATAAATAAACTAGCAAAGAGGTAGCTATATTGAGTGTTTATAACATAGATCATTATTTGTTTACTCGTTTACCGTATTATACGAGTAACAACTCTAAAAATGTTTATCTTTCGTAAGCCTAATTTCTTACTTGTTTATATTACTCCTTTCTGTGATTAAGTTATAGTCATATTTATTAATCAATATTGGTTTTTTGTGAACATTGGAAGTAAAAGGTGGCCTCGCTCATATAAATTGAAGAAAAAGATGGTATTTATGGGATTGCATGGACAAACGTGAAACAAAATACTACTAAATACACTAAAAAGTTCAACACAGTAATAATTGTGTTACTTTATTTGCACGGAATTTGTAACAAATGGAGTATTAAGTCATAGGTGGTAGCTTTGAAAGTAATGTTAGGGATTTTTTTTAATTATTATTTTTATATGTTAACTGTTTCCACATTTTTTTTTATATTTTACTTCTCTCAAACTAATTTCATAGCTTTCTAACTTTTAAAATTCTTGTTCCACTGCCTCCCGTTAATGGAGATGACATAATATTTATTTTGTCTTACTACTTATAATAAGATATGAACTTTCTTCTTATTGTTATCTTTTAATTAATACATTTGTTATCAACATCTTTACTACATCGATAGTTTATTTTTTTTCTTTTTTTTTTTTTTTTCTTTTTTTTTTTTTTTGAACTTGTCTTTGTTAGTTGTCATACTTTACGAAAATACGGGTTTGGTTATTGATTGTTGGTGTTGAGGCAACATTGACTAGGTCTCTCTTATGTGGTCGATACCAAGTGATGTCATAGGTTATGGAAATTCCGGAAAGATTTTTTAAACAACTTCCACAGATTTCCCATCCTTATGTTACAGATTTACAAAATGTTATAGGTGATGGAAATTGCGGATTTTGATATATCATTGTCGCTCTCGTTCTCCCTCAAGATCAATGGCCTCGTATTCGATCTGATTTGGTGCAGGAATTAGATTTTAACCAACAAAAATACAAGTATTTATTTGGAACGAGAGGTTATAAATTTTTTTATGAGACCGTAAAAAAAGCTGAAAAACAGATGAAATCCCAAACACGGTTTTGGTTGTTGCCTCAACATATAAAATAGTTGTTATAAGTCTAACTCATTGCGAATACTATTATTGTATTCCGGAAAATATTTACTTAACAATGTAATAATGTAACGTTCTTTATATTTTATTTCTAATTATTTATTTTCAATAAAAATTGTAGTATTTGTTCACTTACATATAAGTGTGTGTGTGTGTGTGTATATATATATATATATATATATATATATATATATATATATATATATATATATATATATATATATATATATATATAACTAATAATAACTAAAAGATAAAAGTAAAGAAAATTACAAAGATAAACAATGATTAGTATAATCATTTTGGTGTATTAAATATGTCAATGATTTTATTTAGTGTAACAAGTCAATGATTAATGAATTATTTTTGTGTATTTAGACTCACCCAAACAAAAAACTATTGATTGTTGATATGATTCATCACCCAACAAGTACAACTTACTTAACCCTTCATTTTTTATTTAATAATTTTTGGTGGTTCTAGCACTACAAAAAAAATAGTTGATTCTTCACACTTTATGTTCACACTTTTCAAAAGTGTGTAGAATTTAATTAGTCTATTAACACTTAATTGTGTGTAAAAATTGTTTACATTAGTAAGTGTGGGAAAAAAATGTAAGAAAATAGATTTTTCACACTTATATTTGTATCAAATAAAAGTTCACACTTTTAAGTGTGAAAAATTAGAAGATTTCTCAACACTTTCAAATATGGAGGTTATTTGTAACACCCAAATTTTACACACTTTGAGGAAGTGTGGAGAATGCTAGGGTCCCCACACTTTGAGTAAGTGTGGAGAATTTGGCTCCACACCTATAAGTGTGGATATTTCTTAGATTTTTTCACACTTAAAAGTGTGAACTTTTTTTGACACAACTATAAGTATGGAAAATTAAATGTTTTACAATTTTTTTCACACTTATCAATGTAACTAATTTTTACGCATTATTAAGTGTTAAGAAATTAATAAAATTTTACACACTTTTAGAAGTGTGAAGAAAAAAAGTGTGTAGATTAAACCAATTTTTTGTAGTGTAGGGTGGAAGATGGTAAATGATAAATGGTGTTAAATTAACAAAATTGTACATATGTCCATAGGAAAGAAGAAAGCTTTGTCTTTCCAAGCCATGTTTATTTGTTGATTTATCTAGCCAATTTTTTAGCCTTTTACAACTCATGCCTATTTGCTGTAAATTTGAACAACTAACTACAAATGGCTTAGGAGAGAGCATTTATTTTCACCTATCAATAGTCTGTGTAAAGTTACTTTGTCTAAAGGTAAATGTGAGATGTTTATTTATGTAACATAAAAAGTGCATGTGATCAGGATGGTTCATAATTTTGGTTTAGAATAAACACTACCAGCCTTTTAACAGGAAAAATAATGGTGTATTTTTGTGTGTAGTATGCTATCTCACCTAAAAGTGAAATGCATACATCAGTGCTCATTTATTTTTCATTTGACAAAATTAAATGCTAGTCACCTACACTTGCTTCTTATTTATACTTTCACCCTCGATACCTATTTTGAACACACATACAACCAACATCGTTTATCATTTACCATCTTCAGTTTACTCTTTGATGGTTTTCTGCAGCAACGAACACTGCTTTCTTACCAACGGCATCCATGTTACCGCTGCAAACCCACCACTCGTTAATATGTTCGTTCGAAGTGTTGATCAAAACCCTACATTATGTCGGCTTAATTTTATTTTACGATACAAGAGCAAAACGATCATTTTCTTGTTGAAATAGGTGTTCTTGGAAATGATAAAGGTATAATCTCACTATCATTGTTAACATTTATATCTTGTTATTAACGTTTAGAAATTTGAGTTTGTTTGCTTAGCATGTCTTTCTAGTTTGTTTGCTTAGAATGTTTTTTCTGAGATAATATAATGAAAATCACTCAAAACAATTTTGTACGTGTTTGTTGTATGCTACGCATGTCTTTCTTGTAAGTAAATAAATAAGTTAACTGTTTCATTAATTAGCATGTGGTAAATCTAAGAAGAAGCTCGTAAGTCTATTTGTTAGTGTATAAATTAAAGTCAAATTTATATACAATTAGTCACTATAAATTAATGTACAGTATGTTCAAGAGTGAATGAACATAATTAATTTAGATAAGTTAAGGGCCTAATATTTCTTGATTATAGGGAATATATCACCCATCCCAAATGATGCTACTGCTACTGATGATGTTTTGACCATAACAACGGAAATTCCGCACCAAGGTGGTGACGAGGAGAGGTACCCTTTATCGATCTTTGTATATTATGTCCATACATGAATCGAGAAAAAGAAAACTTTAATAATTTTTGGTGTTTTAATCTTTTTTGCAGCTTTTCATCACAGCCTCCACAAAGGAGGAGAGGGCTACTGATCAGCAGGAGGAGGTTTAGAAGACAAAGGTCTCCAAAAAGGACCTTAAACAATGACACTCCTCGTAGTGAACAAGAAAAGTGGTATTAATTTGTTTCTTTAATCCCTCCTTTTTATACATATATAAAAGTTTCTTCTAAAATGTTATATATATATTATATTTTATAAAGTTTCTAATCGTGTGCTTCTCTCTTTATATTTTACAGGACCCTTGGCATAGGTCATGGGTGTTGTTGTTGGTCTGACACTTGTGAGAGACTCGATTGCGGGCGAGATCACTGCAATCGTCAATGATCTTCAAAACAAGAACCCCGGCGTCTTATTTTTGACCATGGTGCCGAGGATTGTCTCGGTTTGCCATGTGGTCACTGGACTTAGCGTTGCTTTCGGGATTGGCCTCGGGGCCTTTATGGGTTGGAACAAGCGGCCCAGTAGAGTCGGTCACATGTCCAAGTTCCTATGGCTTGGGTTTAGCTTGGGCTTCATTGCTCAACTAGCGATCTTCGTTTGATATGTTTTTATCAAGTACTCTTGGTTCTAAAGAGAGTTATCTGAAGTTTAGTATCATGGTTTTGTATTGATTGTAATAAAGTGGAACATGAATCTCCCCATTCTAATTTCCTTTAGTTGTATTGTGTTGTTTTGTTATCATTTGAGTATAAATGGTAACTTTAAACTTCCGGTACTAATAAGCCGGATTTTCTTTAAATTTGAAAACAAAGAAAATGATAATGCATTGCATATATATTGCAACACAAAAAGTTTAACTGCTTTACATGTTCGAACCGTATGACCCATGCCTATATACTTTGATGGAATATCCGAAGCTTACCCATTTATTGCGCGCATTAAAGATAGTTAACATGAATCAAGCCAACCTTACTTTTAGAAGGAAATTAACAATGGGTAATTAACCGTAGGCTGATATGATTTGCACAAATTATGTTTTTCTTTATCTCCCTCACTTCGGCTGCTTAATTGTCAACTAAGAGGGTATTTAGGACTTCTCACTTAAGATCTTATGTGCTTATTGTGCCCTTTTAAAGCACATACGTAGTTTTGAGTGTTTGTATATTATGAGTTTATGCTTCTTTTAGATTATACAAGTTAATAAAATGACTAGACACCCATCAGCACTTAATATGTATAAACCTGAGATCAAACACACATTGTAGTCTCAATGGATGGATTCTTTTGCAAAGAACCGAGTAAATTTCATCGTCTTTGTGCTTCGTTTTAATTTTGTAAACAACAATGTGTTTGTTTTACTTTGATGTTTTCATAGTATGCTTTTCCACTAAAAGACAAGAAAAAGTAAAAATTTCTTATTGCTCACCTCCTATCATCGTTCTTCTCCCATAACATTCCATCCTGTATATTCTTCTTTTCTTTCCTAATACACAGCATCTCTAAATCTAAGAAATAATATAATCTTATGTTTCTTCCATTAAAATCAATATCTTATTCTTTCTTTAACGCTTAATTTATAACAAAAAAAAGAGACAAAAACATATTTTTAAGTAGTATTTAGACATAAATTATGCATGTTGAGATATATAATTCGACGCATAACGCGAAAGCGAATTTGTTCATTTGACTTAAAAATCTAATGGTTACAAAGATTAACCGTGTAAAAACCATTCCTTTAATGTAGGCACGCTAGTCACATTTTTATCATTTACGTCATTTCCATTTTATGATATTGTATATATCCTAGTGCTAGTAACTAGTAGATGGTATAGTAGTACAAAGAGTGTACACAAGAACTAAGGCAAAGGAGTCTTTTAGTATATCCCATTAATTAAAGTACTTACTCTTTATATATGAGGTGTAGTTGGCTTTCAAGTGAGACTTAAATTTTGAATTTGAAGACAAAAATTTAGATAATTTCACAATGCTAACTTAACCCATATATCACTATAAGTTAAATTAAACTTGTTTTCTAAACCTCCGAAAAAATCGAAACCATAGTTTGCACCACCCATCAAATAATTGCTAATGTTTATAGCATGTATATACAACTAATACGGTGGCATGATGCCTTCCATATTATAAAACAACTTAGGGCGTTTGGTTGGGGCAATTTCAAGAAAATTGGTAGGATTTATAATTGAAATTGCTTCAACTTTCTTGTTTGGTTCACAAGAAATATGTGGGCCCATGGAATTTTCATTTCCTTTTCTTGTATTGATTGAGGTAAAAGTGGGGCATTAATAATTTCTTCCACATTAGAGGTATTTTCATTTCTTTGAAATTTTAAATAGCACAATTTAAATACCTCGAACCAAACGCCCCCTTAGATTTAAGCAATTGAATCAAAATTATCGATCTATCTCCTATATCTAAATATATAGTAATCATTCAATGGGTTATGTAACACTAGTTCTACATATCGTACCCTAACATCTAGCTAGTTTGCGGTGGTTTAATTAATATTTTGTTGTTCAAAAATGTTAGAGGTTATTGTGCTTTTGGTCTTAATGGTTAATTGATCCACACCAATGCTTGTGTTGTAATGCAAGTGGTTTAGCCGGTTAGGTCCATGTCCATTTGGTTTATTTTATTAATCGTGTAAAATAATAAAATAAAGCAAATGAAGTGAGTTTTATCAACAAAACCAAATAATAATAATAATAATAATAATAATAATAATAATAATAAGTAACCATCTCTTCAAGTTGATCTACTAGTAAAGTGTTTAAAGAGTCTAATAAGATATTATAGTTCAACCACGTTATCAACATCTTCGGCTGACCGTGAAAAGTTGGAAAAAGTCGGAAAACAAAATGAATAATAGTTTTTCCGAGTATATCATAAAAAAAGCTCGACTTTCACCGATAATATTTGAACATAGATCATTCTTTGTTTACTCGTTTACTGTATTATACGAGTAAAAACTTCATAGATGTGTATCTTTCATCAGCCTAATTTCCTACTTGTTTATGTTAATCCATAAAACATAACTCTCGAAAAACTTGTTTTCTAGTCATGTATTAATCAATATTGATTTTGTGTGAACAAACTATTCTCTTCAAACATGTTAACCTTTATTCTTTACATTGTTTTTGTGAAGTCTTGACTATAAATATATTTGCTGTTAGAATGTTTTTCTTAGGAATAGAAGACTAGAGGAGAGTTCTGTGGGCTATGCTACAACCACACAAGTTTTCCAAAAAAATAAATAAATAAATAAATAAAATGAAATAAAAAAATAAAATAAAAATTCCATAAAATGATGTAGCATGCCTCTTGTCCACTCAATGCTCTCACTTGGCCAACTAATGCTCTCACATGAGTGACCAAGAGGCATGCCACATCATTTTGTGAATTTTTTTTGTGTAAAACTTTTGTGGTTGTAGCAAAATTTAGAATTCTGGTGATTTCATATAATGGTTATGGTTTCATGGTTTGTGGTTTGTGCATGGCTTCTCCATTTTTTTTTGGGTAAAAGGTCAACGACCCGGTAAATATATTACTCCAAAAAGCATTTAAGTACAACGGATATGGGTGAATCCCATATCTCAGCCCGTTAAATAGGCGAAAAGCTTACATAACAAGATACTTCATATTTTCTAAACAAAAAAACAAAACCACTAACCACATGATAACCCAAGAGCCTTAACAAAAAATTAATTTTGAAAATCCAGTTAGAGCCTAAGAGCCTTAACAAAAAATTAATTATGGAAACCCAATTTATACACAAGAGCCTTAACAAAAAATTAATTCCGGAAATCCAGTTAGAACTTAAGAGCCTTATCAAAAAATTAATTCTGGAAATCCAGTTTGGGCCCAAAAACCTTAACGAAGCATTAATTATAAAAGTCTAGTTAGAGCCCAAGAGCCTTAACAAAAAATTAAATTTGAATATCCAGTTATAGCTTAAGAGCCTTAACAAAAAGTTAATTGTGGAAATCCAGTTTTAACCCAAGAGCCTTAACAAAATATTAATTCTGGAAATCTAGTTAGAGCATAAGAGCCTTAACAAAAAATTAATTCTGGATATCCAGTTAGAGCCCCAGAGCCTTAACAAAAAATTAATTCTAGAAATCGAGTTAGAGCCCAAAATCCTTAAGGAAAAAAAAAGTAATTATGGAAATCCAGTTAGATCCCAAGAGCCTTAAAAAAAGAATTCTTGAGATCCAATTAGAGCCTAAGAGCCTTAACAAAAAATTAATTCTAGAAATCGAGTTAGAGCCTAAAATCCTCAAGAAAAAAAGAAATTTTGGAAATCCAGATAGAGCTAAGAGCCTTAACAAAAAATTAATTCTGGAAATCCAGTTTGGGCCCAAGAGCCTTAACGAAGCACTAATTCTGGAAATCCAGTTAGAGCCCAAGAGCCTTAACAAAAAATTAATTCTGAAAATCCAGTTAGAGCCTAAGAGCTTTAAAAAAATTAATTCTGGAAATCCAGTTTGCTCACAAGAGCCTTAACGAAGCATTAATTCTGGAAATCCAGTTACAGCCCAAGTGCCTTAACAAAAAATTAATTCAAAAAATCCAGTTAGAGATTAAGAGTCTTAACCAAAAATTAATTCGGGAAATCCATTTTGGGTCCAAGAGCCTTAACGAAGCACTAATTCTGAAATCCAGTTAGAGCCCAAGAGCCTTAACAAAAAATAAATTTTGAAAATCTAGTTAGAGCCTAAGACCATTAAAAAAATTAATTCTGGAAATCCAGTTTGGGCACAAGAGCCTTAACGAAGCATTAATTCTGGAAATCCAGTTAGATCCCAAGAGCCTTAATAAAAATTAATTCTGAAAATTTAGTTAGAGCTTAAGAGCCTTAACGAAGCATTAATTCTAGAAATCCAGTTAGAACCCAAGAGCCTTAACAAAAAATTAATTTTGAAAATCCAGTTAGAGCATAAGAGCCTTAACAGAAAATTAATTCTGGAAATCCAGTTTGGCCCCAAGAGCCTTAACGAATCACTAATTCTGGAAATCCAGTTAGAGCCCAAGAGCCTTAACAAAAAATTGATTATGTAAATCCAGTTAGAGCCTACGAGCCCTAAAAAAATTACTTCTGGAAATTCAGTTTGGGCCCAAGAGATTTAACGAAGCATTAATTCTAGAAATCTAGTTAGAGCCCAAGAGCCTTAACAAAAAATTAATTTTGAAAATTGAGTAATAGCTTAAGAGCCTTAACAAAAAGTTAATTCTGGAAATTCAGTTTTAACCCAAGAGCCTTAACAAAACATTAAATCTGAAAATCCAGTTAGAACCCAACCGCCTTAGCTAAATATTAATTCTGGAAATCCAGTTAGAGCCTAAGAGCCATAAAAAAAATTAATTCTTGAAATCCAGTTTGGGCCCAAGAGCCTTAGCAAAGCATTAATTCTAGAAATCTAGTCAGAGCACAAGAGCCTTAACAAAAAATTAATTTTGAAAATCAAGTTATATAGCTTAAGAGCCTTAAAAAAAATTAATTACGAAAATCCAGTTTTAACCCAAGAGCCTTAACAAAACATTAATTCTGGAAATCTAGTTAGAGCCCATGAGCCTTAAATAAAATTAATTGTGGAAATCCAGTTTGGGCCCAAAAGCCTTAACGAAGCACTAATTTTGGGAATCCAGTTAAAGCCCAAGAAACTTAACAAAAAATAAATTCTGAAAATACAGTTAGAGCCTAAGAGCCTTAAAAAGGTTAATTCTGAAAACACAGTTTGGGCACAAGAGCCTTATCGAAGCATTAATTCTGGAAATCCAGTTAGAACCCAAGATCCTTAACAAAAATATTAATTCTTAAAATCCGGTTAGAGGTTAAGAGCTTTAACCAAAAATTAATTCTGGAAATCCAGTTTTAATCCAAGAGCCTTAACAAAACATTAATTCTAGAAATCCAGTTAGAGCCCCAAGAGCCTTAGAAAAATATTAATTCTGGAAATCCAGTTAGAGCCTAAGAGCCTTAAAAAAATTAATTCTGGAAATCCAGTTTGGGCCCAAGAGCCTTAACGAAGCATTAATTCTAGAAATTTAGTTAGAGCCCAAGAGCCTTAACAAAAAAATAATTTTGAAAATCCAGTTTTAGCTTAAGAGCCTTAACAAAAAGTTAATTTTGGAAATCCTGTTTTAACCAAGAGCCTTAACAAAACATTAATTCTGAAAATCCAGTTAGAGCCAAAGATCCTTAGCAAAATAATAATTCTGGAAATCCAGATAGAGCCTAAGAGCCATAAAAAAAATTAATTCTGGAAATCCAGTTTTGGCCCAAGAGCCTTAACGAAGCATTAATTATAGAAATCTAGTTTGAGCCCAAGAGCCTTAACAAAAAATTAATTTTGAAAATCTAGTTATAACTTAAGAGCCTTAAAAAAGGTTAATATGGAAATCCAGTTTTAACCCAAGAGCCTTAACAAAACATTATTCTGGAAATCTAGTTAGAGCCCAAGAGCCTTAAATAAAATTAATTATGGAAATCCAGTTTGGGTCCAATAGCCTTAACGAAGCACAAATTCTGAGAATCCAGTTAAAGCCTAAGAGCCTTAACAAAAAATTTATTATGAAAATCTAGTTAGAGCCTAAAAGCCTAAAAAAAGTTAATTCTGGAAATCCTGTTTGGGCACAAAAGCCTTATCGAAGCATTAATTCTAGAAATCCAGTTAGAGCCCAAGAGCCTTAACAAAAAATTAATTCTGAAAATCTAGTTAGAGTTTAAGAGCCTTAACCAAAAATTAATTCTGGAAATCCAGTTTTAATCCAAGAGCCTTTACAAAATAATAATTCTGGAAATCCAGTTAGAGCCCAAGAGCCTTAGCAAAATATTAATTCTGAAAATCCAGTTAGAGCCTAAGAGCCTTAGAAAAATTAATTCTGAAAATCCAGTTCGGGCCCAAGAACCTTAACGAAGCATTAATTCTAGAAATCTAGTTAGAGCCCAAGAGCCTTAACAAAAAATTAATTTTGAAAATCTAGTTATAGCTTAAGAGCCTTAACAAAAAGTTAATTATGGAAATTCAGTTTTAACCCAAGAGCCTTAACGAAGCATTAATTCTAAAAATCCAATTAGAGCCTAAGAGCCTTAACAAAAAATTAATTCTGAAAATTCAGTTAGAGCCTAAGAGCCTTAACAAAAAATTAATTCTGAAAATCTAGTTTAAACCCAAAAGCCTTAACAAAACATTAATCCTTGAAATCCAGTTAGAGCCCAAGAGCCTTAACAAAAAATTAAATCTGAAAATCCAGTTAGAGCTTAAGAGCATTAACAAAAAATTAATTTTGGTAATCCAGTTTTAACCCAAGAGCCTTAACAAAACATTAATTCTGGAAATCTTGTTAGAGCCCAACACTACAAGAAAAAAGCCATTTAACGACTTTCTTAGCGACGTATTTTATGATTGCGACTTTTAGGTGATGGGTCGCTATAAACGAGTCGCCAATTTTTTGCGACTCGTGACCTGTGTCGTTAAAAAGAGCGACTAGTATAACGACTTCATAAAATAAGTCTCTATAAATTTGCGACTTCAGTATTTCTTGTCGCCATTTGCATCGCTGTTTCAAAGAGATGTTGCCATCTAAGTCGGTTAACGCGACGCTATTTTTGTAAAAGTCTCTATTTAAGTCGCTAATTAAGTCGCTATATAGCTAGATGAGTGGTTTCTCTTTATAAATATTTTTAAAAATTGACCGCACAGTCATCATTATATTCTAAAAAATGAAAAAGTAAACACAAGTGGATTAAGTAGGTTTCTCTTCATAGACCAAGGCCCTGAATATTTTTAAAAATTGACCGCACAGTCATCACTATTTTTTGTTGCTCCTGGCACCAGGTTGCTAAATTCAGTAAATTTGGTTCGTCCAAAATAGCTGACTTTCCCCAAACGCTGTTTTATAACTGAGAATTACAAAATTAAACGATTAAGTATCAATTCTCATACATAATAACATAAAACAAGTCCAGCACCAGCAACACCTATTGTTGCCAAACATAGCCTAAATCTTTTTTAAAAATGAAAAAGTGGAACATAATTGGGTGCCCCGATTTATTTATATAAGCTTGTGTACCTTTTTTGCTTTAGTTAGTGTTAGAATAAGTGATTATATTTTCCATGTTACCTTAGGGCGGCCGGCTAGATGAGTGGTTTCTCTTTATAAATATTTTTAAAAATTGACCGTAGTCATCATTATATTCTAAAAAAATGAAAAAGTAAACACAAGTGGATTAAGTAGGTTTCTCTTCATAGACCAAGGTCATGAATAAATAGAACTATAGTAGAGGGATTCTGATATAACAAAAAACGGTTCACGTGAAGAAAAAGGACTATTTTTTGCTGCTTCTGGCGCGAGGATGCTAAATTCAGTAAATTTGGATCGTCGTCCCGTTGTAACGCTCCGTGAATTTCTTCGAACCTTTCCAAATTATAGTGCTCACTTCGAACCTCAACCTGTTAGTGATACTAAGTATGGAGTATGGGTTTTTTGTACACATGATGCATACCCAGGTGATCACCGCTCACCTCACCTCTAACTCTTTTTTTATTCATATGTTATTGGATCAACTTTTAAATAACCATTGTATGTAATTACACAGCTGAAACGGCTGAAACTTATGCCAAGATTAAATCAGCTTTTTCAGAGGTAAAAAGCATGGCGAGGTTGATAATTCAGTTTTGGGTACCTGTAAGAAACGACAACAACGAAGAACAACTTTCAAATGCCGGCCAACCCTTTGCCGTCAGCAAACTTCACCAAGGCTTCGAAGGATATCGCAATCGGGATATGCCACCCACCTATGCATACCGTACTGGCATGTCAGAGCTACTTCTGGGTGAGACGGTTGAGCCGTTTGGAATAGAGGCTTCTTATATGGTGCCGATTTGGCGTCCTTCTGAAAACTCTTCTTCTTGTTGTGTGGGTGTTATAGAGTGTTCTGTAGTGTGTATGGCCATGGGTCTTGAATTTGTCAATACGATGAACAGAGCACTAGAGGTATATATATATGTCCTTTGAGTGTCACTACAATATAAATGTGATATAATTAACCACGTTTAATCTTTCGATGCAGGCAGCGAATCTGAATTTTTCTAAAGGACATGAACGTATACCTGATACGGTAATGCTTCCCATAAAGTATATATCCTTTTTAAGTTTTGTTGTCCTAATGTGAAAAATAGACGTGTCTAAACTTCAATTACACTTGTGAAACAGGTTAAAAATGGCATCGGGAATCAAATTCAAGTGGCATTAAGGAATGTATGTGAATCTCATAAGTTAAGTCTTGCTCAAGTTTGGGTCCCTTACGATAATAAAAAGTGGGCTCTCAAATTGAGTGGTCATTTTGGTGACTCTGTTGAGGATTGTATGATTTTCAAGGAGTATTTAGATGCTTGTGATACGGTTCCTCTAAAATTTGGGGAGGAACTTGTTGGAAAGACACTTCAAGATTATAAACCACGCTTGTGTGATACTTTTTTTAAGTTAGGCCGCAGTAATGAGCGTATGGTATGGTCAGGGCGGGATTTGGTTCAGAGAACTAAATGGAGAAGTTTTGCAATATGCTTGAAAAGAGAACCAGATGAAGAATATGCATTTGAATTTATATGGCGCAATCAATCAGATTCTGCTAATAAGGTGGTGCAGGAACTACTCATAACACTAAAACATAATTTGCCACATTCCAACTTCAAGTATCCATCTGGTTATGAACTTGGCGACGAATTAGAAATTGAAGAAACTAGGTATTTCAAGATATTCAAAGGAATTAGATCATCACTTCGACAAGTCAACGGTAATGGCAATCTTCTATTTCAAATTACAACTTCATTTTACGTAATTATCTTTTACTTCATTTTCATATACCAAACATTTTAAAACTCATCTTTCTTCCGTGCTGTTATAGATTCCATGTCAAATAATGAGATACAAGATGAAGATATTGAAATGGCTGACGAGTCATAAATAATGAATCAACTGAATGCATCGTAACTGAGAGCATCACAAGTCCAAGTGGTCAAAGGGGAGTTCGATTGCATGTTTTTTAAATACAGGTCGGCCAACTAGTTTTCTCAGATCTGTTTTATCTTGGTTTGGTGGGTGTGTAATGTGTTTGTTTTGCTTATTTCTTTAAGATATGTTGTACTTCTTTGTTTATTTCTTTCAGCATCGGTTGTACTTGGTCGTTGGTTGTGTTTGAAAGGGTGTGATTTAATAAAAATAAAAAAGGTTTATTTCTCAAAAAATCTTTTAATGTCATATTAATCCAATCAAAACTTATACATACGGGTAATTTAGACCCGTGCAATGCACACTGGTTTGGATCTTTTTTGTTATTTTGTAATCTTCAGGATATGTATCAAATTGTTTTTTGCGCTATGTTCGGCATTAATTTTCGTCATGTTTGAAACTCTCATTTTTTGGTGATGGTCTGATTTTGTTGGTCAATAAGTTCCTAAGTTGTGATGTTACCACAACTTTTGCTAGCATGACATGAAAATTGTTTGTGCCGTTATTTCGTCAATTTTAATTGAGATCGAGTCAAAAACTGAAAATGATATTCAGACCCGTGCGATGCATACGGGTTGTATATAAGTGTTCATAGCGTAATGTTTGACACTAATTTTTGTCATATATAACTTGGTCTGCCTCAGGACTCATGCGATGAACACAGGTTTGGGCTGTCTCAGGACCCGTACGTATTATTATTTGTATACTTTATTTAACGATCAAAGTTTATACTTACTTAGCCATAAACAATAAAAAAAAAAATAAATAAAGCATTATCTTACACCTATAGTCATCACAACATTACGTCACTGACTAATAATTCATTTAATCATTCATGTCGAGTCCATTAAACCCGATTCACACAACACAATCGGTATTTTAATATTCATAACCCCAAAAATCCTCATTTTAGTTAGCCAAAAAACAAACATAAAGTAATAAAGAATAATCCCCGTAGTCACAGTTGATATGCATTGCAAACTCTAGCCGCGTAAAAATTAACCGCGTGAAGATTTGTAATACCAAAATACCACTCTCTTTGCCAAATAAATATGCTAAAGTTAACACAATGTGTTAGTTTGTGGAAAATATTTAATAAGTGCATCAACCATCTTGGAGCTTGATCCCTTTTTTTGTCGATACATTTGTAGCTCATCATATCCTATATCACTGCTTGAATCTTCATCTTGCTTTGGAAAATATTTAGACCACGACATTGGGTAGGATGCTTCAGAAGAATCACTACTTATGGTTATGATTTCTGCAAAAAAAAAAATGTAACTTAAAGAGATGGGATGTGAGGCTGTGCAGTTGAACACGATAAATGGCTTCTTGTTTTTGCTCATTTTGAGTAGTTGCAATTTTTCCTAGAAATGTGACATGAAAATGAGGTTTTGCTCATGCCTTTATATAAAAAATATCTGAAGGGTTGGATGGTGCAGGAGTCAAAAGGCAATCAATGTGCAGTGCTATAGGAGAAAAAAAATAGTGTAATGAATTAGACTAATAAGGCAGTGACTGAGTGTTGATCCCAGTTAAGCACTTGATCGAATTCTTTAGCTTGTAAAGAGTTAGTTGTTTTAGATGAATCTAAAGCAACTAGGTATACAAATTGACTTGAAACACTTATTAATCACAACTTGGAATATTGTATTTAACCTTACGAAGAGCAATGAATAAAACAGTTGATTCTCACAAAACACTTCAATATATTAATATAAAAATACTCTTAAGTATTAGGGTTTACAACCTTGAAGTGATCGACTCTATAATGTTCCGTACTCTATCTCTAACCCTAGAACCTCCTTTTATAGTGATGAGGTGCGGCATTTTTGAGATGTGAATTGAGAGGAAAATGGTTGATAGAAGAAATGGAAATTAGAATGTTATGTTTATAGGCTAAAATATAGCCGTTAGGACGCTATTCACGGCCGTTGGAATTCACTATTCCCGACCGTTAGAATACTGTTGATAGGCTCAGATCAACCACTCGACTAATGGCGGTCAAAGTAGTCAAACCTCGCGTATTCTCCGAAGGTATAGTGTATCCCCGGGTCGTTAAGTCCCGACGAGGTGTGAAATGGTGAATCGGTTCTCGTATGTGATCGAGTGATGTGAATGGTGAAGAAATATAGTGGTATGTGAAACATGGAAAGATAAATTTATGCTATTAAGCATAAGACAAAGTACATGAAATAATAGCGTGAAGCAATCTATCTTAAAAGGCAAAAAAAAAAAAAAAAAAAAAAAAAACGAGCGTTTCATAAACGTATATGCGCACAATAAAAAGTTAAATCTAATTAATGCTAGTCCTACGATTATGCAAATGATTTCAATGGCAAAAACCAAGGTTCACCCTATGCAACACAACCATAAGAAACACAATCAAGCATCTAATAGCAACACTCAAGCTAAAGATCAAACAGAAACATGAATAAAATAAGATAAAAACTCAGTTCCTACTGATGGAACAGTAGAAACAAGCATCTAGGGGGCAACTTAAGAACCAAAATTAGCTAAGCCGAGAAGCTACAAAGTGCTAACAAGTTATGGTTCCAACAACTCAGTACGTTGGGATTCTCAAAACACCTAAGATCAAGAAACATGCTCAAGATGTGAGCAAGGTATGGTGAATTGAAAAACGGGTCAGAATGGGGTTTTCATGGTGAAGGGCAACAAAAGGGTCAAACAGACCACTTTCGGCTTGATTTTACCTAAGCAAATGACTTCCAAAACTGACTTTTCTTCTTGATTATGAATTATAAGCTGCAAATGAACACTAAACATCAAATTTTATCCATCTCTAATCAGAATTGAATCCTAAATTTTATCTAAGCAAACACATGATAGATCTAGCCTAGCATGTTAAAATCAAGACAAGCATAAGATATATTCAAACAACACATAGACATATTGAATGAATTGGAAGAATACTTATCTTAATTGAACATGAAAGGTTTCAAGGGGTGAAAACCCTTGAAAATACTGTTACAAACGACCTAGGGTTTATTAAGTTCGGCCCTAGTATTCTCCACACAAGTTCCACTCATAATGAATGAAAAATAGAAAAGTATATATAGATTTTGTGAGGTGACGAAGTCAAGAGTAAATGTCTGACGCCGTCATCTCGCCGCCAATAAAGTTCTCGGACTGCCTAAATCTGGGTTTGACGCCGTCATGTGTAATCCATCTTCAGGCCGTCACCAAAATAACTCTTGACGCCCTTCATCTGACACCTTCAGGTTTTCTATGGGTCTTCATGGATTTTGCTCTTGACGCCGTCACATATTCCTTCTTGACGCTGTCAGGTACTGTTCCCAGCATGGAAAATTAAGTCTTTGCCGTTTTCTTCACTTTTATGCTCCAAAAACGTCCAAAATGCTTTATTTTCCAGAATTCACTCCCAAAGTACCTAAAATTACAAAAGGAACGATTTAGGGCAATATTTGATCAAATAAATTCAATTCCGGGCTTAAATACCCCTTAAAAACGGTTCATTTTTCGCCTCATCAATTTCGTCCAAAATGGAGTTACGGTTCAAAACTTATGGCCGTTTGAAGTTTGATTGTCAAAAACCTCACAATTGTCAAAATTCTCGAAACTTTTCACAATTCTTGAAACTTTTCAGATTCTCGAAAGATTTCAAAATTCTCAAAAGTTTTCCAAATTCTCGAAATTTTTCAAATTATCGAGAATTTAAGATGTTCTTGAAACTTTTTATAAAATTATCGAGAACTAAGTGTTACAAAAGTTCTCGAAACTTTTCTTCCAGAAAGAAATTCTCGAAAGTTTTGTTTAGGTAGTTCTCGAAATTTTCACAAAATTTTTGAAAGATCAAAAATTTTCGAAAATTATCAAATTATCGAAAAAATTTCTGAAGTTCTCGAAACTTTTAAAGATTTCGAGAATTAATGCTCAAACTTTCTAATTTCTACAAATTAGAGAGTATCCCACGAGTCGAAGTGTTTTCTCACTTATACAAGCAAGGGAAACACTGAGTAAGCAAGGGTAACACTTCAGGATCAACAGGGAGTATTCTCGAAACTTTGTATTCTCGAAAGATAGTACACTTGTGTTCTCGAAAGTTTTCCAGAATTTTGATTTTGCTTAAAGCTCACCCAAATGAAGTTTGTATTCCAAGATTCTTGTACTTCTAGTTATAAAAACACCAAAACTTGAAGAAAGTTGCAAACTTGATGATGTTTATGAAAAATTTTTGTATTCTAGAAAACAAGTACAAAACCAAGTTCAAATTTCTAAAGCTAGAATCTTTCAAAAAGATTGAAACTTTCTTGTTAGAAAAGGTTTATAAAACTAGTTTGTAATAAAAAAAGTGTTAAAAGCCAAGAAAAGTAATGATCTTTTCAAAAAAAAAAAAATGTGTCGAAAGCTTAAAAAATGCGAAACCAACAAACTCCCAACACTCCTAAATCATTGTTTGGCGATTGATACCACTTGTAGGACCTTAGATATATCACAACTTTATCACAAATATAGAAGCAAAGATGAAGTAGAGATGGTGACTTGATGTTATGTAAATCGTGTATGTGTAGAGAGAAAGAGATGAAGATGAGAACTTTATTATAGCAAAACACACACAATATACATACAAGCACACACCTCAAATGAGCCTTTGAGGTGTTTATATAGTAAGTTACAAGAGATGCCCTAAAGGCTTTTCCATGGGCTTGGTCTTGGGCTTGGTTTCCTATTTCATTTAAATGCTTACATAAACTACCACATGACATATTAGTTTACCAAGGCCAAGACCCAATGACTAACTATTACATTTCATAACCAACAACACAAAGTTATTTCTATGAGAATGACCATCACTTTTCTATTACATATTTTCAATGCTAACATAATATTTTGTTGTTCAAAAATGTTAGGGGTTGTTGTGCTTTTGGTCTTAATGGTTAATTGATCCACACTAATGCTTGTGTTGTAATGCAAGTGATGTAGCCGGTTAAGTCCATGTCCATTTGGTTTCTTTTGTTAATCGTGCAAAACAATCAAATAAAGCAAATGAAATGAGTTTTATCAACAAAAAATAAATAAATAAAAATTGAGTAACCATCTCTTCAAGTTGATATAGCAGTAAAGTGTCGATAGAGTCTAATAAGATATTATAGTCAACCACGTTATCAACATCTTTGGTTGACTGTGAAAAGTCGGAAAACAGAATGAATGACAGTTTATCCGCGCATATCAAGGGAAAAAAAGGCTTGACTTTCACTGATAATCTTTGAACATAGACCATTCTTTGTTTACTCATTTACCAATTATACGAGTAATAACTTCATAGACGTGTATCCTTCATCAGCCAAATTTCCTACTTGTTTATGTTACTCCATAAAACTTAACTCTCGAAAAACTTGTTTTCTATGATTAAAAATCATGTTTATTAATAAATACTATTGGTTTTTCATGAACAAAATATTCTCAAGTAAACGATTAAGTATCAATTCTCATACATAATAACATACAATAAGTCCATCAACAGCAACACCTATTGTTTCCAAACATAGGTTAAGTCTTTTTTTTTAAATGAAAAAGTAGAACATAATTGGGTGCCCCGATTTATTTATATAAGCTTGTGTACCTTTTTTGCTTTAGTTAGTGATAGACAACCTAATAAGTGATTATATTTTCCATGTTACCTTAGGGCGGCAGGCTAGATGAGTGGTTTCTCTTTATAAATATTTTTAAAAATTGACCGTAGTCATCATTATATTCTAAAAAACTGAAAAAGTAAACACAAGGGGATTAAGCAGGTTTCTCTGCATAGACCAAGGCCCTGAATAAATAGAACTATAGAAGAGGGATTATGAGATAACAAAAAAAAGGTTCACGAGATGAAAAAGGACTATTTTTTGCTGCTCCTGGCACCAGGTTGCTAAATTCAGTAAATTTGGTTCGTCCAAAATAGCTAACTTTCATCAAACACTGGTTTATAACTGAGAATTACAAAAGTAAACGATTAAGTATCAATTATCATACATAATAATATAAAACAAGTCCAGCACCAGCAACACCTATTGTTGCCAAACATACCCTAACTTTTTTTTTTTTTTTTTAAATGAAAGAGTGAATATAATTGGGTGCCCCGATTTATTTATATAAGCTTGTGTACCTTTTTTGCTTTAGTTAGTGTTAGACAACCTAATAAGTGATCATATTTTCCATTGTACCTTAGGGCGGCCGGCTAGATGAGTGGTTTCTCTTTATAAATATTTTTAAAAATTGACCGCAGTCATCATTATATTCTAAAAAAATGAAAAAGTAAACACAAGTGGATTAAGTAGGTTTCTCTTCATAGACCAAGGCCATGAATAAATAGAACTATAGAAGAGGGATTCTGAGATAACAAAAAACGGTTCACGTGAAGAAAAAGGACTATTTTTTGCTGCTTCTGGCGCCAGGATGCTAAATTCAGTAAATTTGGATCGTCGTCCCGTTGTAACGCTCCGTGAATTTCTTCGAACCTTTCCAAATTATAGTGCTCACTTCGAACCTCAACCTGTTACTGATGCTAACTATGGAGTATGGGTTTTTTGTACAGAAGCATACCCAGGTGATCACCGCTCACCTCTAACTGTTTTTTTATTCATATGTTATTGGATCAACTTTTAAATAACCATTGTATGTAATTACACAGCTGAAACGGCTGAAACTTATGCCAAGATTAAATCAGCTTTTTCAGAGGTAAAAAGCACGATGGAGTCGTTGATACTTCAGTTTTGGGTACCTGTAAGAAACAACAACGAAGTACAACTTTCAAATGCCGGCCAACCCTTTGCCGTCAGCAAACTTCACCAAGGCTTCGAAGGATATCGCAATCGGGATGTGCCACCCACCTATGCATACCGTACTGGCATGTCAGAGCTACTTCTGGGTGAGACGGTTGAGCCGTTTGGAATAGAGGCTTCTTATATGGTGCCAATTTGGCGTCCTTCTCAAAACTCTTCTTGTTGTATGGGTGTTATTGAGTGTTCTACACTATCGTCGTTTGAGGGTCTTGATTTTGTCAATACGATGAACAGGGCACTAAAGGTATATATGTATGTCCTTTGAGTGTCACTACAATATAAATGTGATATAATCAACCACGTTTAATCTTTCGATGCAGGCAGCGAATCTGAATTTTTCTAAAGGACATGAACTTATACCTGATACGGTAATGCTTCCCATAACAGCTACTTTAATGAGATGTGCTTTTACAACAAAATAAAGTATATATCCTTTTTAAGTTTTGTTGTCCTAATGTGAAAAATAGACGTGTCTAAACTTCAATTACACTTGTGAAACAGGTTAAAAATGGCATCGGGAATCAAATTAAAGTGGCATTAAGGAATGTATGTGAATCTCATAAGTTAAGTCTTGCTCAAGTTTGGGTCCCTTACGATAATAAAAAGTGGGCTCTCAAATTGAGTGGTCATTTTGGTGACTCTGTTGAGGACCAGATGATTTTCAAGGACTATTTCGATGCTTGTGATACGGTTCCTCTAAAATTTGGGGAGGAACTTGTTGGAAAGACACTTCAAGATTATAAACCACGCTTGTGTGATACTTTTTTTAAGTTAGGCCGCAGTAATGAGCGTATGGTATGGTCAGGGCAGAAATTTGTTCAGAGAACTAAATGGAGAAGTTTTACAATATGCTTGAAAAGAGAACCAGATGAAGAATATGCATTTGAATTTATATGGCGCAATCAATCAGATTCTGCTAATAAGGTGGTGCGGGAACTACTCATAACACTAAAAGATAATTTGCCAGATTCCAACTTCAAGTATCCATCTGGTTATGAACTTGGTGACGAATTAGAAATTGAAGAAACTAAGTATTTCAAGATATTCAAAGGAATTAGATCATCACTTCGACAAGTCAACGGTAATGGCAATCTTCTATTTCAAATTACAACTTCATTTTACGTAATTATCTTTTACTTCATTTTCATATACCAAACATTTTAAAACTCATCTTTCTTCCGTGCTGTTATAGATTCCATGTCAAATAATGAGATACAAGATGAAGATATTGAAATGGCTGACGAGTAATAAATAATGAATCAACTGAATGCATCGTAACTGAGAGCATCACAAGTGCAAGTGGTCAAAGGGGAGTTCGATTGCATGTTTTTTAAATACAGGTCGGCCAACTAGTTTTCTCAGATCTGTTTTATCTTGGTTTGGTGGGTGTGTAATGTGTTTGTTTTGCTTATTTCTTTAAGATATGTTGTACTTCTTTGTTTATTTCTTTCAGCATCGGTTGTACTTGGTCGTTGGTTGTGTTTGAAAGGGTGTGATTTAATAAAAATAAAAAAGGTTTATTTCTCAAAAAAAAATCTTTTAATGTCATATTAATCCAATCAAAACTTATACATATGAGTAATTTAGACCCGTGCAATGCACACCGGTTTAGATCTTTTTTGTTATTTTGCAACCTTTAGGGTATTTATCAAATTGTTTTTTGCGCTATGTTCGTCATTAATTTTCGTCATGTTTGAAACTCTCATTTTTTGGTGATGGTCTGATTTTGTTGGTCAATAAGTTCCTAAGTTGTGATGTTACAACAACTTTTGCTAGCATGGCATGAAAATTGTTGGTGCCGTTATTTCGTCAATTTTAATTGAGGTCGAGTCAACAACTGAAAATGATATTCAAACCCGTGCGTTGCATACGGGCCGTATATAAGTGTTTATAGCGTAATATTTGACAATAATTTTTGTCATATATAACTTGGGCTGCCTCAAGACCCATGCGATGCACACAAGTTTTGAGTTGTCTCAGAACCCATATTATTATTTGTATACTTTATGTAACGATCAAAGGTTATACTTACTTAGCCATAAACAATAAAATATCAAGCATTATTTTACACCTATAGTTATCAGAACATTACGTCACTAACTAATAATTCAATTAATCATTCATGTCGAGTCCATTAAACCCGATTCACACAACACAATCGGTATTTTATTATTCATAACCCTAAAAATCATCATTTTTTTTGAACATTCTAAAAATCCTCATTTCAATTAGCCAAAAACCAAATATAAAGTAATAAAGAATAATCCCTGTAGTCACAGTTGATATGCGTTGCAAACTTTAGCCGTGTAAAAATTAACCGCGTGAAGATTTGTAATACCAAAATACCACTGTCTTTGCCAAAAAATATGCTAAAGTTAACACAATGTGTTAGTTTGTTGTCAATATTTAATAAGTGCATCAACCATCTTGGAGCTTGAACCCTTTTTTTGTCGATACATTTGTAGCCCATCATATCCTGTATCACTGCTTGAATCTTCATCTTGCTTTGGAAAATATTTAGACCACGGCATTGGGTAGGATGCTTTAGAAGAATCAAACCATGTCATTGGGTAGGATGCTTCAGAAGACTCACTACTTATGGTTATGATTTCTGCCAAAAAAAATCTAACTTAAAGAGATGGGATATGAGGCTATGCAGTTGAATACGATACTTGGCTTCTTGTTTTTACGATACTTGGCTTCTTGTTTTTACTCATTTTGAGTAGTTGCAAGTTTTGTTAGAAATGTGACATGAAAATAAGGTTTTGCTCATGCCTTTATATAAAAAATATCAGAAGGGTTGGCTGGTGCAGGAGTCAAAAGGTAGTCAATGCGCAGTGTTATAGGAGAAAAAATAGTGTAATGAATTAGACTAACAAGGCAGTCATAAGGCAGTGATACATTGTTGATCCCAGTTAAGCACTTGATCGAATTCTTTAGCTTGTAAAGAGTTAGTTATTTTAGATGAATCTAAAGCAACTAGGTATAGAAACTGACTTGAAACACTTATTAATCACAACTCGAAATATTGTATTTAACCTTACAAAGAGCAATGAATAAAACAGTTGATTCTCACAAAACACTTCAATATATTAATATACGAATACTCTTAAGTATTAAGGTTTACAACCTTGAAGTGATAGACTCTATAATGATACGTACTCTATCTCTAACCAGTGGCGGACCTAGCACAAAACTTAAGGTGGTTCCTTTACTTAGTCCGGATGTCAAACTAAACGGGTCAAAACTCAAATGGTCAACGGGTCGGGTTGTACTATGTCTTGTCAGGGAAAACAACATACGTACACTTTTTTTAAGAACAACACTACACTTGAAATCCGATCCCTGTGTTAAACCATCCAACCGGGCAGGCCCCATGACTCGAACCACTAAGAGAGACCCGCGAAGGGAAACCCATAAAACTCACGGCTTCGCACTAAAAGAAAATTTTGAATTTTTCTTTATTACCTGCGAGACTCAAACCCGGTTATATCTATATACATAAAGACACTTCAATATCTTTTAAATATTCATATACAACTTTTTACTAAACTACAATATACCAAAAAAATAAAATAAAAAATAAAACGAGTTAAAAAAAACTCGAAGTATGAAATAAAAGCTTAATTGCAACAAAAAAAAAATTAACCAATAAAATGAAACAACAACACATATATATCTGTATATAGGCACGTGTCCTCTACAAAAGAGAAAAAGACTATATCCCAACTAAAAATTTCTATTCCAAAACAAAAGCAAGCTTAAAATTTAAATTGCTATTTTCAGACTAAGGTTATTGCTATATCCAGAAACAACTTTAAACCTACCCTCTTTGTTCATCTTCCTCATTAAATCCGACGGACATGTCCGATCCCTGACCGAACTTTTTTTTATTCTTTTTTATTTTTTTTTATTTTGTTTTCTTTGGAATTTTCAATCCAATGTGGTTCCCAAGTAATTTCTAAAGTTGGTTCTAAAAAAAATCTTATATGTCTCTAACCTTAGAACCTCCTTTTATAGTCTAAGGAGTCCTAGTCAGTTTACAATAACTTTCTATACAAGATAAATAATGCGATGATTGCGGCTACGCAAAAGGTTTTACTTCTCAAGAGATCTTGAGAAGCTTACAATCCTCCAAGCAGTGTACCTGATCGTTCACTTCTACACAAAAGGCTATAAACACCCCCAAATAGAGACCGGTTATATAAAACCATGTTCTTGTGATAAAATTAGCGGAAATGGAAGGAACTGAGATAGGTTTTCTTGAAAAAACCAGTTTTCATAATACATAAACCATAAAAACTGGGTTTGCGGGAAAAAACTAGTCTTTTTACACAATCAAAGAAACTGGTGTGTAGGTAACAACATGTCTCTATGTATTTTATGTCATAGACACCGTTTTTGAAGAAAAAACTAGTGTGAGTATTCTTTATTTTGAACTTCTATCCCTCAACTACTCTTCACCCTCTTGTACACCTAATTCCGAAAATAATGTGCAAATTTCATAAAAATAGTCATTTACATGAATAAAAGCTAAAACGCACCATAAATGCTTATAAAAGAATGTATTAAAACCACCATAATTGATTAATTGCTCAAGAAAACCAAAAGATAGCATCTTTTGTATAAGTCCCGTTGTTTTGATGTTTCGTATCTTTTTACTTTTTTCTATAACCTGTTTAGTTGTTAGACTTTAGATAAAAAGTATAAGAACTATAACCATATAATTAATTAAGAATTGGTAAAGGTATTGGTTTGTTATATATATCTAAATGTCGGCTAATATATCTGCCAGACTTGGTTATATACTTATATATGTGTCTCATTAATAAAGCAAATAGTTGAACCAGAGAATTGCTTAAAGACAGGGAGGCTATCAGCAACTTTAGCAAAAGGTGAAAGACGTTGATCATTGTTTACTATAAGCTTTTCCTTAGTTCTACACTTATATTCGTTTAGCTGTGGAGGTGTTAAACTCAGCAGTGATATTAACCGTGTTCCAAACATGTTTTTCTTGTTGTTGTCATGGTTGTCATGTTTTTTCCAGTTGTCGATATATATGTCATAAATTGCTCTCGGTAAGGGGTCATAAATTGTTAGTTGGAATATTATAAAAAAGAGATGCCTGCACACATGTTAAAGGTCATATTCAAGGAGTCCTTTACTTAAAATATCTAAAAAGAAACCAATAAATAAAATGGATAATTTAGTATTGAACATATAAATTATTACATGTCATTATACACATGAGAAAAATACCATTCAATTTACAATCCAAATGGAACCATTTAAATCATTCAAGATGAAACTGGAGTATGTAATCTAAATATTCAAATAATGAAAAAATCCAGTTACCGAAGGGGGCGTGGATTATTAAACTTCTTATAATCAAGTTTACGTTGTTCATCTTTCGTTGCCACACCCTCTTTTGAGCTTCTTCACGAGCACTTGCCTCCAATTCCGGTTGTACTAGTGTTCTTTATTTAAAACATAACTTTATTTAAAATATATGGTTATAGTGTTTGATCTGGAAATTTTGAAGGTCCGGTAGGGGTTTCGCAAACACTAATTAACAAGACAATATCAAGATCATGGAAATACAAGAATTATAATCAGAATCAAATATCATCCTCGCACGAGCCACACCAATATTCTCTGCTCTCCATTGCTTTATCAAGCACAAAAACGGTTTCCCACACAGCACTGAGGTACATTCATAAATTCTTTGTTGATTGTAATTAAAGAAGCAATATCTTTTCGGCTTTTATTTTGTTCATTTGATCCTGTAAAGGATGCCTCACGATTAAACAAAACAACACAACACAACACAAATGGTGAACATACAAACCTGTTTAAACTAAATAAAAAACAAAATTACAAGTTTATATATCCACTTTATTAGTGAATCATAAAACAAAACTATGATGCAAACCAATAAGAATAGTAGACCAACGCATAGCTCATGTACGTCAATGAGATAGCAAAAAAATTGAGGGCAAACCCGTACCATAGCAGCCTACCAAGGTAACCCCGCCGCATGTTCCAAAACAAAAAGGCCCCGAGGCCAATCCCAAAACAAGCACCAAATGTGCCGAGCAAATGGGCAACCGAAACCATTACAGGCACGGCTGTTAAAAATCTTGCGTGGGGGTTCCTCCCCCGCACATTGTTGGTAACGCCTCTGATTTCCTTTATTAGTGTGGGCAGGAAGCGCAACACAACGAAGACTGTTACGATAAAAAACAAAAGCTCCCGCTTGCGAATGGACCTGTAAATATATATATATATATATATATATATATATATATATATATATATATATATATATATATATATATATATATATACATATATATATATATATATATATATATATATATATATATATATATATATATATATATTTTAAAAAAAAAGAAAGATTAGAAGGAAACTTAATCTAGATTTATGTTCATTCACTCTTTAACACTATTTTGAATTGACGGACTTATTCTCAAATTTACCAAACTAAAAGAACATGATAAGCAAATACACTCAAATACAGTATCTGGTTTGTGTTTTAAGGGATTTCCATTCATTACCCCAAAAAGACATTTTGTAACTAGAAAGAAATGCTTATCAAACAAACACAAACATTTGAATTTCTTATTTTTCTTCAAAACCTCTACTAAAACACAAACTCAAACTTCGTTTTCTACCTAGTAACATCTTATATCCTAGCTAGGAATTATTCAATATGAAAAGAAGCAAAGCATAAAAACTACAAAAAAAAAAAAAAAAAGGATCGATTTTGCGTACCTCTTCCTGTCATCACCACCATTGTTAGTGTTTGGTCTGGCCATTTTTTTTTTGTTTAGTGTGTGTTGTGCTTTTGCTAGGTGAGTATGTGGCTTGTTAAGTTGTTTGGCGCTAATTATATAGACAAAAGTGTTTTCAAATCATTTGTCCACACATGAAACTGTCGTATTCAAATTACTTGCACACTACTATAGTAAGTAAGTCTGATCGATCAGTGCACACCATGTAGAGGGGTAGTGAGATACTATTTCCTATCAAGTATCAATGCATGGCTGCATGCAACTATAAGCAACAATAATCCAAACATAACTTTCAGAAAGATGGTGCCCATTTTGGTGACTCACGAAGTTGTCTCGATCTGGTAACTTATTTACAACACTGGCTTGGAGCTATTTTCATAGACCTGTTTGCAATTCCTTGGACAGTAGTATCACCTTTCACGGCTTAGACTTGGAGCTATTTGCATACCTAAGAGAGAAAGCATCTTTTATTTGGGAAATAGTTTTGAAATACTTTTGCTTTTTGATCTTATAAACTTACTAATTTCATATTCAACGTGAATTTTGATTCCCAATAGGGTATGCACGACTTTTAGGAGCGTTGATAAAAACTTTGGCTTTTTGGTCCAATGTTATTAATGTTGATTTGGCTTGTGAAGTTTGGTCTATGAAAGATAGAATTGGCAGTAGGATTCCAGTAACTAATTAAAATGGATTTGGTTTAGTTGTTAATTAAATAGCTTATATGGTGAACCTTAGTTTCATATTTTGTGATTACGTGCAATGATGGGGCTAAAAAATATTTCTTGGGAGGGCCGAAACAACTTTTTTCAGGAATTAAAGAACATTAGATAGAAGGGCCGAGATTGAAAAAATAAATTTTTAATACATGAAATCGTGAAAAAATACACTAACGGTATTAGACCTAGGGGTCCGGGACCTTTCCTGGTCCCTTAATAGCTCCGCCCATGATTACGTATAATCATTATTTTTAAGTTCTAATCACTTTAGTCAATTACGTAAAAGACATATAATCATCAACAACTATAAATATGAAAAAACTAAAGTGAGGCTTTATGTGTAGGTGGTAAACTTGTACTAATTCATGTATCTAATGTACTCACATTAATCTGTAGTGTACTTTTAGTTCGATTTCAGAAATTACCTGATATCAAGTAGTACCTAATAAACTTTCTTTATTTTGAAATAAAAAAAATATGTAACTAGCATTAGCTTTCATTGAATATGGAGGTTAGGAGTTAAAAGTAATTGTCACCCTCAAATTCTTCTACACAAATGTATCTTTCAAAACTTTAAATTTTATCATACCTCTATACATGACATACCAATCTTAGACATTAGTTTCAACTACCTGGTAAACAATAACTTTATTTGTATTTAATGAAGAACTTATATTCAGACTCAACATCCATAATTATTTTCATCCATCAAAATCATTTCTCATACTCACACTAATTAGTTATGAGTAAATAATGTTGCCTACAAATACAGATCTTATTAATCTCATTCGTATATTTATACTCGAAATTAGTTACAAATTTTGTTTTTACGTTATGCGTCGAATTATATATCGCAACATGCATAAAGTAAGGTCCCCATTGTGAAGGGTAGTAAATGGTCTTGGAGGAAGGTGTATGATGAATAGAATAGAGAGGTATAAAAGATGAACCTTCTTGGTCCATTCAATACATCATCACAGGAGGTAATGGTTGACATCAATGGAGGGAGTGTGTTCCCAAACAACTAAAGCTTTCATTTTGAGAGAGAAATGTAGGTTGTTTAGCAGAGCCTCTCATGGATAGGTTATGGGTGCCTAGTGATGCCATTTTTCATTTCTGCCTTTCTACTACACTAGCAGGATGAGTGGTTTGGTAGAATGAAAAGTGAAAATGTAGCTAGATGGTTAGTGCAAAAAGGTGAATTGTCTGAGTATTAATGTTATGGAGTGGAAATGCAAGCTAAAACTTGGAATTCTTATGGCAGAAGTGAAAGTATCCTCTGATTTTGGCTGTCCGAGTTCACAAGTATTAGTCATGTTATGTCTCATATTGGATAAAGAGGATTGGTTAAGATTTTGTCATTTGTTTAGTTCTGCTATAGGTTGTATCAGAATTGGGACTGTCCAATTTCTGCTTTTATTCTTATGTTGTAAACTTTTGGGAGATTAATATAAGTATTCACCTTTGCGCTGTTAAAAAAAATGGGGGAAAAAAAGCACATTGTTGTCTACAAAATTTAAAAAAAAGCACAAAGATGGAATTTACTCCACTGGTTTTTTGCAAAAAAAAGTCCATCCGTTGAGATTACAATGGTGTTTGATCTCACGTTTATACATATGAAGTGAGAGGTGTCTAGTTGTTTTATTAACTTGAATAATCTAAAATAAACATAAACTCAAACACTCAAAGCTACTTATGTGCTTTAAAAAGGCACAATAAGCACATAAGATATTAAGTGAGAAGTCCTAAACACCCTCTCTTAGTTGACAAATAATCAAGCAGCCGAAGTGAGGGAGATAAAGAAAAACATAATTTGTGCCAATCATATCGATGCATGGTTTGTTAATTTCCTTCTAAAAGTAAAGCTAAAGTTAGGATACGCTAAAGTTAAGGTTGGCTTGATTCATGTTAACTAGCTTTAATGCGTGCGTTAAATGGGTAAGCTTTGGATATTTCATCAAAATATATTGGCACGGGTCATATGGTTCAAACATGTAAACCAGTTAAACTTTTTATGTCACAATAATAATAAAAAAAAAAAAAAAAAAAAAAAAAAAAAAAAAAAAAAAAAACTGGCCAATTTCATCAAATAAATTAGTTTCGTAGATAAATGTTTCTACAAATGTTGAGAAGTAATTAACGGAAACTTATTTTCACCCATAGCCAGAAACAAGCATATCCAATAACAATGTATCAACAGATGCTAGATCTATAAGTACTAGTAGTTATAAGTTATAACAATCTGAAAAGAAATGATAAAACCAAAAGAAAAAGAAAAAAGAACAAGAAATAATATATGACATATGATAACAAAACAACACAATACAACTAAAGGGGGAAGATAATAATAATAATAATAATAATAATAATAATAATAATAATAATAATAATAATAATAATAATAATAAAAGTTGGGGGAGATTCATGTTCCACTTTATTACAATAATTTAAAACCTTGATACTAAATAAAAGAGAACTTTGATTTGAACCAAGAATACTTGATCAAAATATAACAAAAGAGGATCACTACTTGAGCAAGAAAGTCGAGGCTAAACCTAGACGATAAGATCTTGCACAGGAGACCGACTTTCTGTGACCGTTTGTTCCAAACCAGAAAGGACCCGAGGCCAATCCTAAAAGCAACGCCAAGTGCGGTGAACTCATGACAAACCGAAACAATCCTTGGCACAGTTGTGACAATTAAGGGTACCTTTGCGGGTCATCGCCATGGTCGGTATTATCATTATCGGACAACGGAATTTCCGATATAACATTAACAACATCACAAGTAGCATCATTTCAGATGGGTGAAGAATTGTTTGAAGATGCCATTTTCGAGTGTTAGTGTGTGTGTGTTGTGCTTTTGTATGTGTTGGGTTACAGAGTGTGTTATGTTTTAGACTATATGAACATTCAAATACTACAACCAACAAAATGAGTAAGTTTCATCAAGTACACACCATGTATAGAGAATACTGAGATACCTATTATCAATTTATCATCAAAAGTTGATCTCCTCAACATTTTAAGAATTTAGAGCAAGTGATTTCTCCTAGTTTTGTCCTTAATTGACAATCTAAGTAAAGGAAAATAAAACATATCAAATGAAGATCGCTAATTGAGCAATTAAGCCGAAGCTAAACCCGAACTATAGGATCTTGCACAGGTGATTGACTTTACACGGCTGCTTGCTCCAAACAAGAAAGGCCCCAAGGCTAATCCCTAAAGCAACACTAAGTGCGGTGAATACATGGCAAACCAAAACGGTATGTTAGTCACAAATAAGGCGTCGAGATTCTTGTCCCGAATATCATTGGCGATTGCGGTGATCTTGCCCGCAATCGAGTCTATGACGAGAGTCAAACCAACTAAAGCGCCCATGATCCATGCCACACGTCAAGTGTCATGTGAAATATAAAAAGAAGCACACGATTAGAAGGAAGCATTACAAAATACCAATGTTTTCAAGATCAGAATCCTACCCAAGATCATTTTCTTCTTTGCAAGATCGTGATCGTAAGATCGGATCGGTATCTTAAGATCCTAGTCTAATGCTATTTCTTAATACTTTTTGTAATATTATACGGTTCTACAAATTGTTATGCATTACAAATAAAAAATATTATGAATGTTTTATCGAAATATTGTTCTAAAATATGATTATGAAATGTTTAAAAACTTTAACATGTTGTTTTTTGAATTCTACGAAATAAAACACAACCCATAAATTTATAGTTTTTTAGTTTGTAATCCGGGAAAAGTAAGATCGGATCGGATTAGATCTTAAGATCGTATAGTACAGATCAGGATCTTATAAAATATTAAGCTTGCAAAGATCCTATGTAGGATCCGAATCGTTTTGCTTTGTAGCATCGTAAAATCGTAATATCCTAAGATTAGAATCGGGATTTTGACAACTATGCAAAATACAATAACATTTTAAAAGAAACTTTTATATATAAATCTTAGACTAAGGATCAAATGAGAAGAATCCTTAAAATAAGAAGGATGAGAAATAACAATAACTACATATTAGAGATGCATTAGTTTGAATTAGATGCATCCTTAATCTTTTAGATGCATTATAATATATTTTCTAGCTAAAAATTAGATGCATATACATATATTAGATGCATTTCATCAAGTTAGACAAATTATATGTATTTTTCGTCCTCTACGGGTCAAATTTGTTGCTAGTACTACTTTGCATCGTTTTCACTTCAAAATCACCTTTGAAACTAATTGTGATGCATCTAAATAAATAGAGATGCATCTAATTCAAATTGATGCATCTCAAATATATGGTTATAGTTATTTCTTATTCTTCTCATTTTAAGTTTTTTCTCACCAGATCCTTACAGAAGGGATTAAAGAAACAAATTAATACCGCTCTTCTCTAACACTAGTGCCATTTTAAGGCAATTGTTGTGGACTACCTTTATCTCATTAAACACCAAATTATTAAGGTTAATGTAATCCTTCATAATTCATATATACTCCGTATTGTATACATATAACTCCCTACATTTCTCTTCGAAACGTTACGCTTATAGCACTTAACTTATCTTCATTTATGTTTGTTCACTCTTGAGCACTGTTTATCGTGACTAATAATATGCAAATTGACTTTGTACTCTAACAAACAAACTGATGAGCTTCAATCTTCTCAAATTAACCAAACTAAAAAGACACTAATTAATGAAACATTTTATATATTTTAATTTTTTCATTTACAATACAAGAAGACACGCTAAGCATACAACAAACACAAAATTCAAGTATGTGTTTTAAGTGATTTTCATTACCCAAAAACAAATGTTAAGAAGTAATTAAGGGAAATCAATTTTCACTTATACCCAAAAACAAGCATTTCCATTTTGCCACATAAAATAACATATGCTAGAAACAAGGTGTCGGGATTCTTGTCCCGAAGATCATTCACGATTGCGATGATCTCGGTTGCGATCGAATCTCTCACAAGAGTGAGAGCAACAATAACACCCATGACCCACGCCAAAGCGCGGTCAAGTGTCCTGTAAAATACAAAAGAGAGAAGCACACCATTAGAAGGAAACAGTAACATTTTACTTGTATTAGAAAAGAAACTTTTATATAATTTTATATATGTAAACTTTTACTTGTAGAAACTTTTACTTGTGGTAGTGGTTTTGTTTTCTTGTCTAGAAAATAGGAATTATCTTGTTATGTAAGCTTTTCGCCTATGTAATGGGCTGAGATATGAGATTCACCAATATCCGTTGTACTTAAATGTTTTTTGGAGTAATATATTTACCGGGTCGTTGACCTTTTACCAAAAAAAAAAAAAAAAAAAAAAAAAAAAAAAAAAAAAAAAAAAATCTTAAGCTAAAAAGGAGGGATTAAAGAAACAAATTAATACCACTTTTCTTGTTCACTAAGAGGAGTGTCATTGTTAAGTTTAAGGTCCTTGTTGGAGACCTTTGTCTTATAAACCTCCTCCTACTGAGCAGCCCTCTCCTCCTTTGTGGCTGCTGTGATGAAAAGCTGCAAAATGATTTAAACACCAAAAATTATTAAAGTTTTCTTTTTCTCGATTCATGTATGGACATAATATACAAAGATCGATAAAGGGTACCTCTCCTCGTCACCAGCTTGGTGCGGAATTTTCGTTATTATGGTCAGAACATCACCGGTAGCAGCATCATTTGGGATGGGTGATGAGTGGTTTGAAGATGCCATTGAGCTAGTGCTAGTGTACGTGTGTGTGTGTGTGAGTGAGTGTGTTTTGCTTCGTGTATGTTTGAGTGAGTGTGTTTTGCTTTGTGTATGTTGAGTTACAAGTATTGTGTCATCTTCTAGTGTCTATAACTATAGGTGGTGAGCATGCTTAATTAGTTCACGTGATGTATGGTCAATCCCGAAAGCAACGCTGAGTGTGGTAACCACATGGCAAACGGAGACAATCCTCGGCACCGCGGTGAGAAACAAGGCGTCGGGATTCTTGTCCCGAAGATCATTCATGATTGCGGTGATCTCGGCCAATCTCTCACAAGAGTCAAACCAAATGAATACACCATGACCCATGCCACAACGCGAGTGTCCTGTAACATATAAAGAGAGAATTAAAACTTGAATATTTGCATATATACCCAAAACATGCTTAATTGACATTGTACATCATGCATTAAAAACTTGTGTTTTGGGTATATATGCAAGTTTTTGAGTTTTAGTGGGTATATATGCAATTCTCCCTAAAGAGAGAAGCACACGATTAACACCAAATTTTTAAAGTTAATCTAATCCTTAATATATACTCCGTATTGTATACATATAACTCCCTATAAACACATTTGCTTTTATACATTACACTTATAGCACTTAACTTATCTATATTTATGTTTATTCACTCTTGAACACTGTTTATAGTGACTAACAATATACAATTTTGACTTTGTACTCTAACAAACAAACTGACGAGCTTCGATCTTCTCAAATTAATCAAACTAAAAAGACATGCTAATTAATGAAACATTTTACTAAGCATACGACAAACACAAAATTCAAGTATGTGTTTTAAGTGATTTTCATTAACAAAAAACAAAAAAAAAAAAAAAAAAAAAAAAAAAAAACATGCTAAGCAAACAAACTACAAAGACATTGCTAAGCATACAAACTCAGAATTATTAGTAATAAAAATTCTAGTTTGTGTTTTAAATGATTTTCATTAGCCAAAAAAAAAAAAAAAAAAAAAAAAAAATCTAAGCAAACAAACACAAACATTTGACTTTTTGTTTCTTCAAACCTCCAGTAAAACACAAACTCAAGCTCCATTTTTATGAGGAATGATGCATCCACAAACAAACTTCTACAAAATCATCCATAAAATGACGTGTTAGCGTGTGACTGGTGAATTTTGTGAGTATTTCTCTCTCCTTTCATTGATTGAACCAATCACATCTAGACACATCATTTTGTGGATAATTTTGTGAAAGTTTTTTTGTGATTGTAGCATTGGTAATTTCTTATTGTGGCTTAAAAATTTAGACTCTAAAAATAAATCTTATCCTATGAATTATATACACTATTGGAAACAAAACTTCATAGCTTGTAAACCTCTCAAATTACTTTTTTATATTAGCGATGATCAGCTAAGAAAATTTAAAGATTAATAATAAGCTAAAAATGTTAACAAGAAATGATAATGTGATTATACCCTTAGTATTTCCGAGAACATCTATTCCAACAAGAAATTGGTCGTTTTGCTCTTGTATCGTAAACTAAAAGCCGAAATAATTTAGGGTTTTGATCATCACTTCGACCAAACATATTAACCAATGGTGATTTTGCAGCAGTAACACGGTTGTTGTTGGTATGAAAGCAGTGTTCGCTGCTGTCAAAAACCATCATAGAGGATAACTGATTCGTTATGTTTGTATGGTGTTTGTGTGTGTGTTTAGGACTAGCCAATGCAAGGGTATTATTAAACCTTTCATGCAAGTGCATTGAATATTGGTAGATGAACTCTTTATTAGTGCTATAGTATAGATATTTAAAAAACCTGAAAAAAAAAAAATTGTATTAAGAACACTTAACAATGACAAAAATCTTTGTTTACTAAGAATGCTCAACAAGCCAATAAAGAAATAGAATGTCCAATACCCTGATTAGCTAAATTTATTATTTCAGTGGGATATTAATGACGTTTTTTTTTTTTTTTTTTTTTTTTTTTTTTTTTTTCTTGGATAAAATTTTGGAAAGTGCTTATCGAACTATACTTGCTACATGCATCACAAAATTTGAAAGGTGTTGTGCTAGTTGTGATTGAGTTCTACTGGGTACATCATAATTAGGACTAAAGAATGAAGAATCCACAGCAAATGTGTAACCTCTAACCCTTCTATAGTTTGTATGCTTCAAGTTGATAACAATCACTCGATCGACTATGGAAAGCTAGTTGCTAGTCATAAATTCGATACGGAGGACTTTATGAGTTTGCATATTAAGGCTTTAGCAATGGAATTACAAGTATATCTAGTATGATTACTGGATCCTTGATTGGTCCTAGATTTTTTTTGTTAATGAAGCCACAACTGTAAGTATCTTTACATATTTTTAGAAGGTTTCTTAAATACCCACTCCATTTCTACTCGATAACTAATAATGTTGGATAGCGTATGATGGTTTCATGTAATTTCTTGATGGACAATCCGAAGACTGGTGTTGCTCCAGCTGTTATTGTTTCAACGAAATAATGGGACTCGAACAAACTTGCAAAAGACGAAAATAAGTTATAGGAAACAAAAGACGATAAAACCTTTGAAAATTTATGGCACAATGTAAACAATCTATCAATAGGTATTAACTGTAATAGAAGAGACTCAAAACTATAGCCAACGTCCTTTAGTAACTATCTTCAATTTCCGACCTTGTTTCCTAAATCATGGAGCGGTCGACTTAAGTAGATGCAACTTGAGTGTTGTTACGCAGTTATCCAAGTCCTCAAGGCTAGTACAAGACTTGAATATGACAATTGTTTTTGTTGTCATACTAGTACGTGAATGAATACGTTTCTCGAAATAAGAGCATTTGGCTGCTGATATAAACTTAAGATAAAAACTGGTATTCCATTAGTGATGATGAATATTTCCATTGATACACGTTATTAAAGCTGGAAACTATAATCACAATCACAACAGCATTTGGCTGTTAATTTAAACTTGATACCTACTTAAACGCCAATGCTTCATTGATGTAAAAAAATAAATAAATAAATAAATAAAATCCAACTTAGATTTGATGTTTTTTAACGACAAATTTCATAACTTGACTGAACGAGACTGGTTCAATCCAAACCAAACCAAGCTAACATTAAATATCAAGATTCTTAATGAATATTAGGTAGATAGGTCAAAGCTAGGCTTTTTCTCTGTCTAAATATCTTGCGAGTATGTTTTTGAATTTTTGTTAACGGCAAATTAGATTAAAACTCTAGCAAGAAGCTAGAAGAAAAGATTACAAAATAGCAAGATTAGGGTCTTTCATCCAAGTTATCCAATTAAACATGAATTTACATCGATTATAACACGAAGTATAAGATTGCGACACAATTTCATTAAAAATGGTCGCCCTTCTAGGAATACTTGTAACAAATAAGAGTTGATTCCTAAAGCTCCAAATCTTCCACCACATCACGTAAAAGATTCCCTCTAGCACATTCTTCACTTTCCTACTTAAATGAAGTCCCGTAAACCAAAGCAGCCACTCTTCATACAATTGGAAATCTGGAAAGCAAATACCCGACCATCTTCTAACCTTAGGGTGGTGGCAATCATGCCTCCCAAAATCCCACATACCTCCCAACCAACCAATAATATCATTCCATCTCACTCATACATTTTTCATACCTCTCAACCCTTTTTTAGTGGCAACCATACATTTTTCATACCTCCCAACCCATATATATATATTTTTTTTTTGTTTTTTTACCTCCCAACATTCCAAAGCATTAAATGCCCAACGTTCACTTTCTCTCAAACCTCCGAAATGATTTTCCCCGCTCAATCAAACCTCTGGACCAAACCGCTGGGGTGGCGGCGGTGTTCCCCGGCGGTTTGGGCAAACCGTTGGCCACCCCGGTGTGATTGCCACCACCCTTAGATAACACATCATGAGCCAAAGAACATGAAAAAAGAAGGTGTGCCAATGATTCAACCCCGCACCACAATTAGGACACAAAATAGATAGGATATCTGTGCCTAACCAAGACAGATTCAACCGTATAGGTGGCTTATCCTTTTGAACTTTTCAAGTAAAAACATTAATTTTAATTAGAATCTCCTTCACCCATCTCGTAGATGCAAATTTGAATTTAACAAAGAGTCGTCAACAAGATTACGAACCGACTTACAGAAAAGTCACCATTACCTGTTAGAGACCAAACCCACCGATCATTTATTTGGACCAATCTCCTTCACCATTACATGTTTTTGAATTCACCATTACATATAATTTTCACTCTTTTGCACAGAAGAAAAAAAAAAGTTTTTGAATTGCACCCTCTTTTCACCTCAATATGAAACTCAGATTTATTTAAAAAAAATCTAATGGTTACAAAGGTTAACCGTGTAAAAACCCGCATCTCATTATGAAATCAATTTTTTTTTAAAGATCATTGTTTTACATGACTAATTAGCATGACTAATCTAAGTGCCACCACTATGTTGGTGACAACATAAGGACTCACATTTTCAAAAACTAATAAACCGACAACAGTACAATTTAGTCACAGTAGTAGTCACATTTTTAGTCGTCTAAATCATTTCCTTTCATAGAAAGTGTATCAATTCTAGTGGTAAGAGCATCCACTATATTAAACCTTTATAAAGGTTTATAGTTATTACGACATTAATTAACAAACCTTGAACCTATCTTCACTATGTATAAACCTCATAAAGCTTTATAAAAATTATACAAAACTCAAATGCATTAAATTTTGAAGAGGTTTAATATTCTAGACCTATTTATCATAAACCTATTTATAATATCTTCACTATGGTTCACAAGTTTTTAGACTTATTCATCATTTTATAAAAAATTTCTTAAACTACTATAGTGATGCACTAACAGTTGGTATAGTAGTACAAAGATTGTACACAAGAACAAAGGCAAAGGAGTCTATTAAATATATCCCATTAATTAAAGGACGTAATCTATATTAGCTAGTTGTTGGCTTTTAGGTGACACTTAATTTTGAATTCGAAGACAAAATTTGACAATTTCAAAAAGCAGAAAGAAAAAGAAAAAAAAAATGATTATCAAAAAAACATGACTGATGATATTTGTGATAAAAACTTGGTTCACTAGGCAACCTTAACTTGGTTTATATTTTAGATCTGACGCAACCTTTCCCTGAAGAATGCACTTTAGGTTATATTACATGTTCCTTGACAACTAGTAGAATTGCCATAAAACCCATGACTCTTTTTATAAAGAGCTTGGTTGTATACACCTCTAAAATGATAAACGTACTTAGGCTAGTGGTAATAGTGACCAACATAACGAGATGAAACCCAAAAGTCGATCTCTCTGGTGAAAAAAAAGCGTATCCCTTACAACCCTAACTATTCCTAATCGTCCCTTACTAAATCAATTTTTCCTATTTTCCTTCTCGAATTGATTGATTAATCTTGTGTTATTCAGTTTCTTGATCAAGTTTGTGAAGATTAACAGGTTCTTGGTTGATTTAGTATAATCGTCTTTTGTTAGGGTTCTTTATACGACTTTGTGTCTGATTGAATCCTTTATTCCTTAATTATTATAGTCGGTTTCTATTATTTAAATCGGCTTTTTTCCCCTGGATCGATCTGTAGCATGGATGTAGGTTGAGATTTGGTGCGGATCGTTATAAACCCTAATCTTTACGATTAGGGTTTTCTCTTTATTGTCTGGTATTGCATGCTTGCTGGTGATATTTGGCTATTGTTTTGTTTTTGATTATTGTGTTTGTGGTTGTGAGAGATGAATAAGGGTTTCCTAACTTCTAAAGTTTCGACTGAGGTAAAACATGCTAGTCAAGGTAACGCATCTGAGAACGCCAATGTTACTCAGTTATATAATACTCCTCAAGGTAATTCTGGTACTACTATGTTACGTAAAGCTGCTAGGGTTTTGGAAAACCCTAGCGTGGAGGCTGATGAGAATGTGAATGTTGGCGTTGCTAATGTGAACATGGATACTCGGGATTTTGTACATGGTGATTCTCATCCAGTTATGCATACAAGTTCTGTGGAGAATGCTAGTGTGAATGAGGATGATGCTCCTGTATTGAAAGCTACGTCACATGGTGACGACTTGGAGCCGGCTACAAGTGCTGATACTGTGAAGCACTTGCTATCTAATGCGCATAAGAATTTTGATGAAGCCATGACTAATATTCAACGGGAGATTGTTGCTAATAAGGCTTCCTCTTCAAGTGGTACTGGGCATAATTCTAATTCGAAAGTTTCTGGTCCTAATGATTCTAAGGATGATACTACTAGTGGAGTGAAGTCGCTTTCTTACGTGGTTGCTACTTCTAATGAACCTCAGAAACATGTATCTAATTTTCGGAGGTTGGAATGTAGCAAAAAGAAGGATGATGTTGACCTTTCAGTTCCATTGAAAGTAGTGGAAGAGGTAAACACGAGGTTTGAGAATACTCTCTACGGTTATTTCCTTGGCCAACGCCTTGCTTTTCCTGTTGTTGATTACTATGTACGCAATGCATGGGCTAAGTTTGGTGTGCAAAAGGTTATGATGAATGCAAAGGGATTCTTCTTCTTTAAGTTCCATTCGAAGAAAGGTGTTGATGATGTGCTTGAAAACGGTCCTTGGTTGATTAGAAATGTTCCTATTATTCTTAAACCATGGACTTTGAACACTAATCTACTTAAAGAGGATTTGACTAACATCCCGGTGTGGGTTAAATTCCATGATGTTCCCCTTGCAATGTTTTCTGATGATGGCCTCAGTCTTCTTGCCACACTGATTGGCACGCCCAAAAGGTTAGATGCTTTTACAAGCCAAATGTGTAAGGAATCGTGGGGCCGTAGTAGTTTTGCAAGATGCATGATAGAAGTGAGATCGGATGAGGTGCTTCGGGACAGCCTCATTGTTGAGATACCATTACTTGATGGTACGGGTTCGACTATTGAGAAGATACGGGTTGAATACGAGTGGCAACCACCCCATTGTGACAAGTGTAAGATATTTGGTCATACTCTGACTGATTGTCCTACAGTTGTTATACCTCCTGTTCAGCCTACTAAGCCTGTTAATGATAGTTTCAAGACTGTCAATCACAAGAAGAAGGGAAAGCAAGGAGGTTCTACAATTCCGGGTCAAGGGGGGTTTACTAAACCTGTTGTGGGTAAGCAGTTTCAGTATCAACCCAAAAAGAATCATCCTGAGCCTAAGAAAGCTGGTGGCAATAAGAAGAAGACTTCTGATGTGGCTAGTTCTAGTGGTACTAAGATTTCTACATCTAACAAATTTGATGCTCTTAATATGGATGATACGGATACATTTGGTATTCCTACTTATGACACCAACAAGGATGTGGATGCTGGCCGTACAATGGGAGTTAATGAGGATGAGACGGTTAAGACTGGTACTACATCACAAGAACCGCTTGTGAGTGATTCAATGGGAACTAAGGAAGTTGGTTCTACTCCTATAGTTGATAAAATTAGTAAGCTTGAAAAGCTACTTATCGATGGGAAAGCTACTCTTATGGATGATGAAGGTCATCCTATTCCGTCCGCCTCTGTCACTAAGAGGGCTAACCCATTTTCCAAGGTGGGTGAGGTTGTGGTTTCTGATAGTGAGGAGGAGGAGGTTCTTAACACATTCGACGAATCAGCAAATCTTTTTGGTGGAGGTCATGAACGTGAAGATGAGCTTGACGACTATGATGATTACTCGAAGCAAATTTACGATCTTCCAGGGGAATTGGATGCTCTTAATGCCATTTATGGCTTTAATCTCCAAGGTCGTAGGAAGTAGTTTATATGTTTGTCTGAGTCTTTCAATATTATGTGGTAGTGGTTTTGTTTTCTTGTCTAGAAAATAAGAAGTATCTTGTTATGTAAGCGTTTCGCCTATGTAACGGGCTGAGATATGGGATTCACCCATATCCGTTGTACTTAAATGTTTTTTTGGAGTAATATATTTACCGGGTCGTTGACCTTTTACCCAAAAAATAATAGTGACCAACATTACCATTGTCAACTCAGCGTCACTTTAGCTTTTCTATCCACAACCAACATCACCACCGACATGATGCAATAGCACTACTAATATCACCATTCAAATATACCTCACTTATACATAAATATACCCCACATAAATAAATTAAACAACTCATACAACCTCACGTAACATATATAATTCACAACTCAGTCTTGGGGACGACCGAATTCTGCCCTTTTTTCACTTCACAACGCGTCGTATGGGGGTCAAGAATACCAAGGAAGCGTCTTAGAGAGCTAGAAGACGCATGCATTTCCCCTCATTACCACTAGTCTTACCCAACTTGTGCGATTGCCCAAAGCTAAAGATTTTTAGTGTATTAAAACGAAAGAGAAATATATGGTAACTATGAAAAAATCAAAAGACATTGATTCACTAATATCAAATGCGATTTCTTGACAAGAGTCATCAGTGTTTGCAGTATGTTTGCAGTATGTTTTACTCCCCCATGCCCAAAACCATAAAAACACTCCTAGACCTCATACATTTTTCCTCGCTTAATGTGTGAATCTTGCATTTTCATATCATGTAAGTGAAAATTGTTTACAAGTTATTCAAGAAAAAGGTTTTTATAGTTCTTATGTGCCAACAATAATAAAGCCATGACATCGAAAATCGTTGTCATTCACTCCAAGTGAGCATGCACAACACCCAGAATAACATTTAACTACATTTTATTCACACTCATAATGAAAACTCACGCACTAAAACACAAACACAAACACACACTAAAAAGAAGCGTCTAAATGACGCTACCAATAGCGCCGAACATGCCATTAAAGGGAGGGAGGTGTGAACATACAATGTCATCCAACGACACTATAATATGTTGTGATCTAGTGTCACATAAAGTTCATTAAGATAATAATATATGTTAAACATGAATAAGTAAGGATCAAATGAGAAATAAAAGTAAAATGAAAAGAATGAGAAGTAATTACAACCGCACATTTGAGATGCACCTACAAAATGCATCTCCCATGAAATTCTCCTTTCTTATTTGAAATGTGTGGCTACAAACATTTCTCATTCTTCTTATTTTATTTTCTCTTCTTATTGGATCCATTCCCAAACATGAATACCATATATGTTAAAAAACCACTTTACTTATGGTATGAGGGAGTTATACGATGTATTTATACTAAAATTGTACTAAATCAATAACATATGGTAATACACGGAAACTACATACATCTACGTTTTAAGAAAGTAAATAAGTAATATTGATTGTTTACAAGTAGCCGTGTATGATGTTATGATCTAGAGGTTCATTGAATTGTTGTTTTAAATTTGTTTTATAGAACCTGCCTCTCTCCGAGAGAGTTACCCGTTAAGCCTTCGGATTATTTTTACATTGTTTTTGTGATTTCCTGACTTTACGATGTTATGATCTAGAGGTTCATGGATGACTTTACGAGTTTGTATATTAAAGGTTTAGCAAGGGACTTACAAGTGTAGCTAGTTTAATTTAGAGAAAATTCCAAAAAGGCCCCGCTCACCCATGATTTAACATATAGCTTACATACTTGTACTTTATGTACTTTCAAAAGTGGACACGTATAATAATTTTAACTATGTAGCCCAATTCAAAAGTTGCCTATGTCTATTTGGATTTTTCCTGTCTATAAAAAGGTTAAACCGGGGGAGACTTTAATTTACTTTAATGTTGGATCCTCGATTGGTCCCAGTAACACATGTAAGTTTCTTGATGTACCATATGAAGACTAGTGTTAGTCCAACTGTTATTTACTTATTGTTTCAACGAAATAATGGGACTCAACAAACGCGTATTTAGCCACAAAATACTAAAGACGATATAAGTTACAGGAAACTAAAACGGATGAAACCTTGAAAATTTATGGCAAAACATAAACAATCTATCAATAGGTATTAATTGTAACAAAAGAGACTCCAAACTATAGCCATCGCTTGAATCATGGGCGTGATCGACATAACTAGATGCAACCTGAGCGTTGTTACGCAATTGTTCAAGTCCTCAACACTCATACAAGTATAGTCCTCAACACTCATACAAGTATCGTATAAGACGAGTGGTTATTGTTGTCATACAAGTACGTGAATGCTTACATTTCTCGCGATCAAGTAGAACATTTATACATTCGAGTAACTTTTAAGAGTGTTTTTCAGAATTCATCTTGGCATGAAAAGAACTTTATCAGTGTTCACATTTTAAAATGATAGTAATCAGAAATTTGTATTGAACAAAACAAGTTGAAAGTAAATATATGTCATAAACAACACAAACACATCAGTGAAGAGATAAAAGCTGCCAATTAAAAAGACTAGTACGTGGAGATATCCACAACAACTCCATATATCCACTTTAGTGAATCTTAAAAGAAAACTAAGATGTAAACGAAGAATAAAGGATCAAAACATAGCTAAGGATGGTCATTGCCATAGCAACAAAGTTGAGGGCAAACCCATACCATAAGAGCCTACCCGGGTAACCGGCTTCATGATGCCGCATGTTCGAAGCCAAATAGGCCCCGAGGACAATCCCAAAAAGGGCACCAAATGTGCCAAGCGAAAGGGCAACCGAAACCATTATGGGCACGGTTGTCAAAAATCTTGCTTGGGGATTCCTCCGCCGAACATCATCAGTGACAGCTCTGATTTCAGGTGCGAACGATCGTATTAAGAAAGCCACAGCAATTACTGTTCCCATCACAAACCGAAGCTTCCTGTAAAAAAAAAAAAAAAAAAAAAAAAAAAAAAAAAAAAAAAAAAAAAAAAAAGATTAGAAGGAAACTTTTATCTAGATTTATGTTCATTCACTCTTGATTTTGCATATATGTTTTATTGTTGTTGAGTGACTAATTATAACATGCCTATGAGATAAAATTTAACTGTCATAGATCATAAGTTTAAAAGAAAGAGACAATATTAACAATTAATCTACAAATTTAAAAAGCTCTTAACACTATCTTGATTATATTGTAGTATCCCGTACGTATTCTTAAATTTACCAAACTAAAAAGACATGCTAAATGAAACATTTGACTCTTTTTTCTACAAGAAAGACATGCTAAGCAAACAAACCCAAATATCTAGTTTGTGTTTTAAGCCTAAAAAAGACATTGTAACTAAAAAGACATACTTATCAAACAAACACAAACATTTGACTTTTTTTTTCTTCAAACCTCCATTAAAACACATTCTCAAGCTTCGTTTTCTCTATTGTGCATGGCTTAAAACTTGTACTCTATAATTGTCAAATAGAGTTACATCTTATGTCCTAGAAATTATTCAATATGAAAAGAAGCAAAGCATAAAAGCTACCAAAAAATAAAAGATAAAATATCGATTTAGCGTACCTCTTCCTATCATCATCAACACCATTGTTAGTGTTTTGTCTTGCCATTTTTTGGTTTAGTATATTTTGTGTTCTAGCTAGCAAGGTGAGTGTGTGGCTTGTCAAGTTGTTTGGCGCTGAATATATAGACAAAAGTGTTTTCAAATAATTTGTCCACACATGAAACTGTCGTATTCTAATTACTTGCACACTGCTATAAAAAGCAAGTCTGATCGATCAGTGCACACCAAGTACAGGGCTTGTGAGATACTATTCGTATAAAGCATTAACATCCTACTATAAGCAACAATACTCCAAACATAACTTTTATAAAGATGGTGCCCATTTTGGTGCCTCATACGTTGTGCTTAAAACAGGCCATTGACCGTTGTAAGAGATGTAAATGTTGTCTACACCAAAATATATATATATATATATATATATATATATATATATATATATATATATATATATATATATATATATATATATATATATGGATGTTAATGTTGTTCATACTTTGGGAATGTGTTGAAATTATTATGCTAGTCATCAAACATCATCTTACCCATCCTTATAACTCAAAAATCAGACAAAAAGAAAAAATAAAATTGCGATAGAATGAGGGTGAAAGGTGTTGACTTTTGAATTGTTTGGTTTTCAACTTTGGCTTTAAATATTTTTATATGCGTTATATATTATATGATGCTAAATATGTAAATGAATTGAGTTTTAAATATATTTTATTGGTATAATTTAATCAAGTACTATATAACATAAATAAAACTATTTAAGGTAAAAATTGTAAAAACTATTGGTGAAGAGCTTTTCTACTCATTTGAGGCCCACTGGTACCAAATCACCATAACCCAACCCCTCAAACAATCCCTTTACCATAACTCAACACAACTTACTCATTTGGGTCTTACTATAACACAACCCCTCAAACAACCCCCTACCAACGGACAACCAGCAACAAAATAAGATTCGTCGTCTGCCCAACGAAGGAAGCAATGGCGAGTGGTGGCGAGCTTCCCTGGTGTGGCGGCGAGAGTGTGGCGAGAGGTGACGAGCGCCATGTAGGTTTGGCGAGGGTGGTTTCGTTACTACACTTTTCGCTCTAAAGACTTCAAAAGTCAATAATGGATAATAATTATGAGACAGAGTACCATGAAGACAATAGATGAAATGGTGGTAAAGGAGACCGGGTATTGGAGTTCTAAGTTTTTAAAAATTTCAAACCTTAGTTGTTATGCAAGAAAAAGGAAAAATATTTGAGTTAATATTTTTGGTAACCTCAGTTTCTAATAATCTGTCCGACTAATCTACGAGGTTTGAACTTATTGCCACATAGACTCAAACTAGTTATAGCTCTCATTTTTCATGATGAGCCACATCAGATTTGTTTGCGTCTATCAAGAATTCCATTGAAACGATTAGTTGCGGTAACTCTAGTTTTACAATGTCGATCAAGCATTTGAGGCTAAGATTTATACAAACCAAAACGGATGATATTTTTCCCTATTCAGATTAACTGGGAAGGTTGATCATTTTGACTCTGATATACGCGATCTTACCGGGTTAATAATGTGATGGTTTCCGACCTTTCTCATGCTACCCCAAATGTCGCGTTCATGCTTTGTACACTTATTTGTGTTTGTATTATATATTAGTTGTCAAGTTTCACGTTTTACTATATAGTAAGATAGAGCCACAAGATTTTGCCTCCTAGATTCATGTTAGAACGTGTGATCTCAATTAACAAAGTTTTATTTTTTCATTTGATTATGTAAAATTTTAAGCTTAAAAATATTATATTTATAGTAGAAAAGAGTTATAATGGTTTTTGCAAATTCGGCTCGGTTACAAATTCGGTTCAATTTTTATTTAGTTCAGTTCGAGTTTGATTTTCAGTTCGTGTGGGTGTTACACGAATATCCGATTTATGAATACCCCTACCATTTGTATTATGTGCACAGCCCTGTAAACCGGTGAAATGAGAACCACCAATTTTCCATGTGTAGCGAGCGTGTAAGTACTTTGTAGAATGACTAGCAAAATGAATGCGTAATTTGAAGGCATTATAGATAAAACAATGGTTGTTGGTGAGGATAAAAGCTAATATACAGTAATGACACTTCGACAATGGTTGATGATAATGAGAAGGCAGAAAAATAGTCACTAATTAGTAGATTATGGTAAATAATACATTTCTATGTGAAATTTTAACATCTTTTTTATTTCACCACATAAGAGCATGAGCCATTTAATGACTTGAGACATCAAGAGATAAAGCTTTTAACAAAGACTTGAGGTTTATCAAGTCGTTATAAAAAGTTTTTGATGTAATATATAAAAATCTTTTCGAAAAGCTTTTTAAAATAGTATAAAGCTTTTGTTAGTTTTTACATTGCGGATACTCTTACCAAACTATACCTTTATCATTATCAAATGAATCTTCATAGTAAAAAGTAAAAACATATACCAAATTGACCCGTTCTTAGGTAAGGGCTTAGATTTAACCAATATACTAATGTAGATTGCACGATTTTGGAGAGTGGATGAAACAAAGGCCATATGACCATCTCAGTTACACAATTTTGGCATGATGCAGCCCAGCTTGCGGCTAACAATATATTAGATTTTGATAGTCGTGTCGAAGGTAACTAGAACTTCATAAAACATGGACGAGACAATCGTAAAAAAAAATGGTATATACATAACTTTATATATGTTTTTATTGATATTAAAATAGGATTTACATAGTGGTAGAATGCAAACGAGCAACGCGCCGCTAGACTTTTATATAGTAAAACATAACTTTACTTAAAACATTGGGTTATAGTGTTTGATCTGGAAATTTTAAAGGTCTGGACGTAGGGGTTTCGCAAACACTTATTAACAACACATTATCAAGATCATGGAAATACTAGAATTATAATCAGATCAATATCATCCTCGCACGAGCCACACCAATATTCTCTGTTCTCCATTGCTTTATCAAGCACAAAACGGCATCCCGCACAGTACGAGGTACATTCATAAATTCTTTGCTGAATGTAATTAAAGAAGCGATATCTTTTCGGCTTTTATTTTGTTCATTTGACCTTGTAAAGGATGCCTCACGATTAAACAAAACAACACAACACAAATGGTGAACATACAAACCTGTTTAAACTAAATGAAAAACAAAATTACAAGTTTATTCAGAGATTAAAACCATATCCACTTTAGTGAATCATACAAGAAAACTATGATGTAAATCAATAAGAATAGTTGACCAAAGCATAGCTCAGGTACGTCACTGCCATAGCAACAAAATTGAGCAAAAACCCGGACCATAGCAGCCTACCCAGGTAACCGCGCCGCCTGTTCCAAACCAAAAAGGCCCCGAGGCCGATCCCAAAACCCGCACCAAATGTGCCGAGCAAATGAGCAACCGAAACCATTATGGGCACGGCCGTTAAAAATCTTGCGTGGGGGTTCCTCCCCCGCACATCATGGGTAACACTTCTTATTTCCTTTATGAGTGAGGGCAGGAAGCGCAACACAACAAAGACTGTTGTGATCACAAACAAAAGCTCAGCCTTTGGAATGGATCTGTAAATATATAAAAACACAAGATTAGAAGGAAACTTTATCTGGATTTATAATCATTCACTCTTAACACTATTTTGATTACATTGTAGTACATGTATTCAAATTTACTAAACTAAAAAGACATGATAAGCAAACACACTCAAATACAGTATCTAGTTTGTGTTTTAAGGGATTTCCATTAATTACCTCATAAAGACATTTTGTAACTAAAAAGACATGCTTATCAAACAAACACAAACATTTTATTTTCTTATTTTTCTTCAAAACCTCCACAAAAACACAAACTCAAACTTCGTTTCTACCTAGTAACATCTTATATCCTAGCTAGGAATTATCCAATATGAAAGAAGCAAAGCGTATAAACTACAAAAAAAGGATTACCTCTTCCTGTGACCAGTATTGGACAATGGAATACGACTAGTAGGTAAGTAGCTGTTTCGCCTTGCCATTTTTTGGTTTAGTGTATGTTGTGTTCTAGCTAGCTTGGTGATCGAGTGTGTGGCTTGTTAAGTTGTCTGGCGCTAATTATATAGAGAAAAGTGTTTTCAAATATTTTGTCCACACATGAATTTGTCCTATTCTTAGATCTTACTTGCACATTACTAAAATAAGCAAGTCTGATCAAGTAAACACCATATACTGAGGTAGTGAGATACTAGTCTTATCAAGTGTTAACATCCTATCCTAAGGTGTAGGTGATCATCAATGCATCCAACTATAAGCAACAATACTTCAAACATGGCTTTCATAAAGAAGGTATACATTTTGGTGACTCACCTCGAGATTGAAGTTGAATTTTCACTACTATTAAAATCTCTTTGAAAATATACCAAGAATAGAAGTGATCCTTGAGCAACGGTTCTTTGCAAAAAAAAAATCCATCCATTGAGATTACATTGGGTGTTTGATATCAGGTTTATACGAGTACATATTAAGTGATTGGTGTCTAGTCGTTTTATTACGTGCTTCAGAAGGGCACAATAAGCACATAAGATCTTAAGTGAGAAGTCCTAAACACACTCTTAGTTGACAATTAAGCAGCCGAAGTGAGGGAGATAAAGAAAAACATCATTTGTGCCATATTTGACCTTTCCCATGCCAAAAATATCAGTGAATGGTTTGTTAATTTCCTTCCAAAAGTAAATCTATATAGTTAATATGCTAAAGTTAAGGTTGGCTTGATTCATGTTAACTACCTTTAATGCGCGCGTTAAATGGGTAAGTTTTGGATATTTTATCAAAATATATTTGCACGGGTCATATGGTTGGAACATGTAAAGCAGTTAAACTTTTAGTGTCACAATGTGTATACAACGCATCATCATTTTCTATGTTTTCAAATCTTAAAAAAAAAAAAAAATACACTGGCCAGTTTCATCAAATAAATTAGTTTTGTAGATAAAAAAATTTGGGTCCGAAACATATTTGAAAAAGTGATTATCGAATTACTTGCTATATGCATCCCAAAATATGAAAGGTGTAGTGCTAGTTGGTTCAACTGGGTACAACATAATTAGGACCAAAAATCTAGTGCAAATGTGTAACCTCTATCCCTTCTATAGTTTTGGTATCCTTCTAAACAATCACTTGATGGACTATGGAAAGCTAGTTGCTAGTCATAAATTAGAGATAGAAGATTACTGGATCCTCGATTGGTCGTGTTTCTTTTTTTTATTAGCTAAGAGATTGGATCCACAAACCCAGTTAATATTATTTCTTTTTTAAATAGGACCCATTATTTCCCTTAAATGGTCTATATCCACAAGTCATGAATTTTAATACCCTCTCCATTAAGTGGCTTATATAGATGTGGAGCTCACATACTCTCTTAGCTAACAAAAAAAAAAAAGAAACACCCCACTATCTTTAACTTTTTATAAGGTTTCTTAAATACCCACTCCATTTCTACTCGATAACTAATAATGGGGAATAGCGTATGATGATGGTTTCATGTAATTTCTTGATGTACGATCCGAAGACCGGTGTTGCTCCAGCTGTTATTGTTTTAACGAAATGATGGGACTCCAAAACAAACTAACATTAAATTTCTAAGAAATCATGCTATGCTCTTTAACTTCTAAAACCATTTAAAAAACCCAACATGTACAACATATGTTAGAAAATTAGTGTGTAATAGTTAGGATATAAGTTTAGGGGGCTAGTTGTAGTTTAGCTCAAACTTAAGGAGGTTAGTCATGTATTAGGAAAGTTCATAACCTCCTTAATTGTGGAATCCTTGTTCACCAAGGATTAGGTTTCTCCCCTCTCATTCTATATAAATAGGGATGAGGGGGTGAGGTTTTATTTGTACCTTCTTTTTTTGCTCTCGTTTAATAAACGTTTGGGTGTAAATATCTCGTGTGTGTGTTGGTGCCACTCGGCATTAAGGGATCATAACCCTTTGCCGAGGTCTTGTTATAGCAGTTCTTGATTCGTGGTTCCGCTCTAAAAACCGGTTTGTTGGATTTCTTCCAACAATTGGTATCAGAGCCAGGTTCAAGGAGAACGAATCACACATCGTGGAGAGAGCCAAAACAAGAGAAACGAGTGAACCGGGTTTGGTTCGTCGGTTATTGCGCAGTCGTGGGAAAATTGGCGCTGCGGGTTCGTTAACCGTTGGATTTCTACGAAATTTGAACCGTAGGTAGAAGACACATAGATCTAGGATGTCACCGAAAGGATCTTGCATCGGAGCTTCCAGGAAAGAGATATAGGCTGTCGAAGTTTCTGGTATGGTTTTGTTCTTTGTCATTTTTCGGTTGTTATTTGGCTATCGTTGTATAGATTACAAGGTTCAAGGTTTCTAGGTTTATGAGTCAAGATTACTTGGGCAACAAGGTTCTTGAAGTTTTCTTGCAAGGAGGTGGATCGATTCTCCCAGGGTTTTAGGGATTCGTTTTCTTTTGTCGCAAGGTTCTTGGAGTTTCGGTTTTGAGCTTCAAAGGTGACAAGATTTTGCAAGAAGTTTCAACTTCAAGTTTTCGGTTTCTTGGGATTCAAGTCTTGGTAGTTCTTAGAAGACAAGTAAGGTTTAGCTTTGTCTTGGGATTCAAGAAAAGTGATTACTTGGAGTACAAGGTATATCAATGTTGTAGACTTGATGTGGAAAGATCGAAGCTTTAGGGTTTTTCTAAAGGTTAGTAGATCGATAATTACAAGAAAGCGGGTTTAACACATGGCTTGTGAGACTTGTTGGTAAAGTTGGTTAAAAAGCAACTTAACAAGGTTTGTAGCAAGGTTAAAGAAGAATGGCTAGTATGAATACTAGGTTAAACATCGAAAAGCTCGATGGGAATATTGTACAAAAACATGGAGGTTCAAAACAAGTTGGGTTTAAACAACTTGGTCTTAGTGTTAAAACAAGGGTCCATGGAGTACATGTTCAAAAGTGTGTTTGGTTTGAGGTGGAACTGCAGGGAGCTCAGGAAAATCGTGAAGCTGAGGTAATTCAGGAGGGTAACGATCATGCTGTAGTGGCTCAAAGAAAGTTAGAGGTTAAACAACTGGAAGGAAAAACAAACACGGACTGCTTGGTAAATAATCAGGTATACCTTGGTGCAAAGGTCAGGGCAGACATTATGAAAACCGGAGTACCTGGTCAAGAGGGTGCATAGGGTAATGCTGCTGAAAGGTATAGAGATGACAGTAATATGGCTGCTTTAGGAGTTGCTGCAGTGATAGAAGAAGATGCACATGAGTCATTGACTTTCAGGGATACAGTTGCTTGTGAGGTATTTTTCAAGTGGATGGTTGTAATGAAAGAAGATATGGATACTCGGTCTAGTATGTGTATGCTCAGCAACGGTTTCAGGCGAAGCAGTGACGATACTAAAATATATTACTGGAAGTATGCACCAGGTATATTCATATATCTATTCCTCTATATAGATTATATGGGGTTTACTTGCGAAAGCAAGGCTGAGATCTGGGTTACCAAGGGTTTGCTGGATGAAGCAAAGGAAATTATACTTGGTATGGAGATCTTCAGGACTCAGAGTGGTAATACTCTGAGGGTGTCACGATTCAGGTTTTCCAACGGGATATCGGTTCAGATATTGTTGGGGGGACACTCTACGTTGTCGTCAGAGGGTGGTCTGTCAGGGAATCATGATGAAGAAAAGAAGACTAAGGGGTCATGTATATATGCAGTTGGAAGTCATGAGTATCAAGCGTTCTGCACGAGACCTGACATAGCATTTGCGGATGTGAGTATGTTGGATGGGTTTGATCGTGGATCACAGACGGACGTACATGCTTTTGTGGACTATGACTACGCCATGGGTAGATCGATCACTGTCATGGGTAGATCAATCACAATGTACGAGCTTATGACACTGGAATGTGTGGTGTGCTGGGAAACTACATTGCAACACATGATGACTTTATTAACCTGAAGCGGAGTATATGACACTTACTGGAGGATTGAAGGAGGATACATGGCTAAAGGGACTCTCTACAGAGGCAGGATTTGAGCTAAGGTTAGTAGTGGGTATTGCTACTGGTGCCTTGACGAAGGCGGTCCCCGGTCCGAGGTTCCAGCACTGGTTGAAGCTGCAGCGTATCGGAGAAGGCTAACTATTACCACTAAGGTGGAAATTGTTAGAATATTAGTGTGTAATAGTTAGGATATAAATTTAGGGGGCTAGTTGTAGTTTAGCTCAAACTTAAAGATGTTAGTCATGTATTAGGAAAGTTCCTAACCTCTTTAATTGTGGAATCCTTGTTCACCAAGGATTAGGTTTCTCCCCCCTCATTCTATACAAATAAGGACAAGGGGGTGAGGTTTTATTTGTACCTTCTTTTCTTACTCTCGTTTAATAAACGTTTGAGTGTAAATATCTCGTGTGTGTGTTGGTGCCACTCGGCATTAAGGGATCATAGCCCTTTGCCGAGATCTTGTTGGAGCACTTCTTGATTCATAGTTCCGCTCTAGAAACCGGTTTGTTGGATTTCTTCCAACAGAGCATATAAGATCTTTTTCATATTGCGAAACATTAATGTACGTGTATATAGATATTTAACATGATTTACATTATGTGATATACGAATGACCTAATGTACGTACCTGATACACGAGCTCCGATTGAACTTTTCATCATCGAAACGCAGAAGAAGTTGTTGTTAACGAAGAACGAGAAAAAGTTATATGATCGATAACTAGGAAGACAATATATTTATATTTTGTTTAGAAGCGTGTGGTGCATGTCTAATTAACCGCCAATTATATGTCATATGATGAACTCGATCTAAAGCCCACTAGTCCTTTAATAGAGTCCACTTAAATTTTAAGTGCATTTGTTATGATATTTTTGGCAACGTATAGTAGAACAAAATATCTCTTAATATCAATTTACATACAATTAATATTCATTAACTTTCTAATCCTAATGTTTCCTTATTTTCCTTTCACCCCTGAACTTTCTTTTTCAGCTAAAGTTTGGAGTATACTTTTGAAAAAAAAAATAGTATTTTGAGAATCTAATGACTTTACCCGTCTGACCCACTCCAAATAAAACATATGCAAAATTGACCCATTCATAGGTATAAGAGTTTAGATTAGTAACCAATATGTTAATATAGATTGCAAAATTTTGGAGAGTGGATGTAACAAAGACCATATGAGAATCTCGGTTACACAATTTTGGCATGATGCAGCCTGACAGTATCTTAAGTATATTAGTATTGTATATTCGTGTTGAAGGTAACTAAAACTTGAAAAAACATAAGACGAGACAGTTGTAAAAAAATATGGTAGATACGTAACTTCATATATTTTAACATTACTTTGTCTAAAACATTGGGTTATAGTGTTTGATCTGGAAATTTTAATAATCAAAACTATGTTTATAAGTCCGGCTGCAGGGGTTTCTGAAACACTTATTATTAGAATCAATATCATCCTCGCACGAGCCACACCAATATTCTCTGTTCTCCATTGCTTTTTCAAGCACAAAATGGTATCCCACACAGTATGAGGTACATTTAGAAATTCTTTGTTGAATGTAATTAAAGAAGTAATATCTTTTCGGCTTTTATTTTGTTTATTTGACCTTGTAAAGGATGCCTCATGATTAAACAACACAACACAACACAAATAGTGAACATATAAACCTGTTTAAACTAAATGAAAAACAAAATTACAAGTTTATTCACAGATTAAAACCATGTTCGTTAATCTAAAATTAAAAGAAGTTCGAATATAACTAAAATTACTAAATAAAGGCTAGTAGAGATATCCACTTTAGTGAATCATACAAGAAAACTATGATGTAAATCAATAAGAATAGCAGACCAAAGCATAGCTCAGGTACATCACTAACATAGCAACAAAATTGAGCGCAAACCCGGACCATAGCAGCCTGTCCAGGTAACCCCGCCGCCTGTTCCAAACCAAAAAGGCCCCAAGGCCAGTCACAAAACCAGCACCAATTGTGCCGAGCAAATGGGCGACTGAAACCATTATGGACACCGCTGTTAAAAAACTTGCGTGGGGGTTCCTCCCCCGCACATCGTGGGTAATACCTCTGATTTCGTTTGCTATTGAGGTCAGGTGGCGCAAGACCCCAGCGACTGTTATGATCACAAACAAAAGCTCCAGCTTGGGAATGGACCTGTAACATTAAAAAAAAAAAAAAAAAAAAAAAAAAAAAAGGCATTGATTATATTCATTCACTCGTAACACGATTTTGATTATATTGTAGTACACGTATTCATAAAATATCTCTAACAATTGAAATGGACTTATTCTCAAATTTACCAAACTAGAAAGACATTTTTTCAAACAGAAACTAAAAAGGCATGATTAGCAAACTCAAATAGAGTATCTAGTTTGTGTTTTAAGGGATTTCCATGAATTACCTCAAAAAGACATTGTAACTAGAAAGACATGCTTATCAAACAAACACAAACATTTGACTTTATTGTTTTTCTTCAAACCTCCACTAAAACACAAACTCAAACTTTGTTTTCTACCTATTAACATCTTATTATATCCTAGCTAGGAATTATCCAATATGAAAGAAGCAAAGCATAAAAACTACAAAAAAAGGATTACCTCCTCCTATGACCAATATTGGACAATGGAATACGACTAGTGGGTAAGTAGCTGTTTCGCCTTGCCATTTTTTGGATTAGTGTGTGTTGTGTTCTAGCTAGCTTGGTGAGTGTGTGGCTTGTTAAGTTGTTTGGCGCTAATTATATAGAAAAAAGTGTTTTCAAATATTTTGTCCACACATAAATTTGTCCTATTCTTAGCTAGATCTTACTTGCACTTACTAAATAAGCAAGTCTGATCAAGTAAACACCATATACTGAGGTAGTGAGATACTACTCTTATCAAGTGTTAACATCCTATCCTAAGGTGTAGGTGATCATCAATGCATCCAACTATAAGCAACAATGCTTCAAACATGGCTTTCATAAAGAAGGTATACATTTTGGTGACTCACCTCGAGATTGAAGTTGAATTTTCACTATTATTAAAACAAAACAAATCAAGTCTAGTATAGGAAAATCTCTTTGAAAATATACCAAGAATAGAAGTGATCCTTGAGCAACGGTTCTTTGCAAAAAAAAATCCATCCATTGAGATTACATTGGGTGTTTGATATCAGGTTTATACGAGTACATATTAAGTGATTGGTGTCTAGTCGTTTTATTACGTGCTTCAGAAGGGCACAATAAGCACATAAGATCTTAAGTGAGAAGTCCTAAACACCCTCTTAGTTGACAAATAATCAAGCAGCCGAAGTGAGGGAGATAAAGAAAAACATCATTTGTGCCATATTTGGCCTTTCCCATGCCAATCATATCAGTGAATGGTTTGTTAGTTTTTCAAAAGTAATGCCAAAGTTTAAGATGCTAAAGTTAAGGATGGCTTGATTCATGTTAACCACCTTTAATGCGTGCGTTAAATGGGTAAGCTTTGGATATTCCATCAAAATATGTTGGCACGGTCATATGGTTGGAACATGTAAAGCACTGAAACTTTTGTGTCACAATGTATATGCAATGCATTATAATTTTCTATGTTTTCAAATTAAAAAAAAAAAAAAAAAAAAAAAAAAAAAAAAAAAAAAAAAACCAGGCCAATTTCATCAATTAAATTAGTTTTTTAGATAAATGTTGACAAATAATTAACGGAAACCCATTTTCACCCATACCCAAAACAAGCATTTCCAATTTGCCACATAAATTAACAATGCATCAACATATGCTAGATCTTTATTCTTTAAGTAGTTATAGCAATCTAAAAACAAATGATAACAAAACAACACAATACAACTAAAGGAAAGTAGAATGTTCCCCTTTATTACAAACTATGATACTAATTTTCAGAATTTAACCAAAAGCAATTCATTAAAAACTAGCAAACCAAGATCAATAGTTGAATGTTCCCCTTTATTACAATATTTTGCTTCCAAACATTAAATTTTAGGCCCTTAACTTATTTAAATTAATTATGCTAATTCACACTTGAACATAACTTTATTGACTAATGATATATAAATTTGACTTTACTTTGTACCCTAACAAATTAACTAATGAATTTCTCCTCAGATTTACCACATGCTAATTAATGAAACAGTTTACTTATTTATTTTCTAAGCGAACAAACTAGAAAGACATACTGAGCATACAAACTCAAATATGAATAAAAATTTTAGTTTATATTTTAGATGATTTTCATTAATTTGCCCAAATAAACATTCTAAGCAAACAAACTACAAAAACATGCAAAGCAAACAAACACAAACATTTGACTTTTTGTTTCTCAAAATCTCCATTAAAACACAAACTCAAGCTCCATTTTCTTATTGTGGCTTAAAAGTTTAGACTCTGAAAATGAATCTTGTCCAATGAATTATATTCACTATTTTTGCCACCAGAAAAGAAACAAAACTTCATAGCTTGTAAACCTCTCAAATTAATTTTTATATTAGTGATGATCAGCTAACAAAATCTAAAGGTTAATAACAAGAAATAATTGTTAACAAGAAATAATAGTGAGATTATACCCTTAGTATTTCCGAGAACATCTATTCCAACAAGAAATTGGTCGTTTTGCTCTTATATCGTAAAATAAAAGCAGAAATAATGTAGGGTTTTGATCATCACTTCGAGCAAACATATTAACCAGTGGTGATTTTGCAGCAGTAACATGGTTGTTGTTGTTAAGAAAGCAGTGTTTACTGCTGCGAAAACCATCATAGAGTATAACTAATTCGTTATCTTTGTATGGTGTTTGTGTGTGTGTTTAAATCCAACCAATGCAAGAGTATAAATAAACCTTTCATGCAAATGCATTAAATATTGGTAGATGAAGAAAGTGAATAATTAATGGGTCGTCTAGATAGTTGAACTCTTTATTTAAGAAAGCTTAAAGGAAAAAAAAAATTGTAATAAGAACACTTAAACTTGACAAAAACTTTGTTTACTAAGAATGCTCAACAAGCCAATAAAGAATTAGAATGGCTAATACCGGCTTAGCTAAATTTAACAGTTGACTGTTTTATTATTATTATTATTATTATTATTATTATTATTATTATTATTATTATTATTATTAATAATAATAAAATTGGGGTCCGAGACACATTGAGAAAGTGATTATCGAATTACTTGCTATATGCATCCCAAACTATGAAAGGTGTTGTGCTAGTTGTGATTGAGTTCAACTGGGTACAGCATAATTAGGACCAAAGAATCTAGTGCAAATGTGTAACCTCTATCCCTTCTATAGTTTTGGTATCCTTCTAAACAATCACTTGATGGACTATGGAAAGCTAGTTGCTAGTCATAAATTAGAGATAGAAGATTACTGGATCCTCGATTGGTCTTAGAATTTTTTTGTTGATGAAGCGACAAATGTAAGTATCTTTAACTTATTATAAGGTTTCTTAAATACACACTCCATTTCTACTCGATAACTAATTATGTGGATGTACGATCCGAAGACCGGTGTTGCTCCAGCTGTTACTATTTCAACGAAATAATGGGACTCGAACAAACTTGCAAAAGACGAAAATAAGATATAGGAAACAAAAGACGATAAAACCTTTGAAAATTTATGGCACAACGTAAACAATCTATTAATAGGTATTTATTGAAATCAAAGAGACTAAAAACGATAGCCACCGTCCTTAAATCACTATCTTTAATTTCCGATCTTGTCTCCAGAATCATGCATGGGAGCAATCGACATAACTAGATGCAACTTGAGCGTTGTTACACAATTGTCCAAGTCCTCAACACTCGTAGAAGATGACTTGAGTTTGACGAGTGTTTATGTTGTCATATATACTAGTACGTGAATGAATATGTTTATATTTACGTAACTTTTTAAAGTGTTCTCGAAACTAACCTTGGAATGAATAAACTTTCTTCAAGAGTCATTGAAGAATTATTGATAATAAAGATCTTAAGACAAAAACTCGTATCCCATTGGTGATGAAGAATATTTCCATTGATACACATTTTAGAAGAGAAAATCATCCATATAAACACCTTAAGATCGTATATTAAGAAAACGGTCATTCAATTCGTATATTACAAAAGCGGACTTTCAACGCACGAACCAAACGCTTTTCTATTAATTAGATAGATGACATGTGCATTCCCTTTTAAAATAATAGATAGGAAGACCTTAGGTGTCCACGACGCGTGTATGTTTATGCACACTCAATGCCTCGTGCGCTTCTTGTATTTACCTGGTGTTTAGAGGCACGTTCATGCCAACCGCGTGCTTCATAAATAATATAATATGCACGCTAATACTAAAAGACAAATAAGATAATGCCACGTAACCACAATGCGTGCATCCTATCTTACCGCGCACCCCAGCTCGCGCACATCTATCTCCACGTGTCAAGCAGCCATGCCATGCATGCGTCCCCACACGTGCGCACTTCGTTTAAAGACAAATATGATAAATAACGCTACATCACCAAGCGCGCATACAGTCATGCACACCCTACTCAGACTTCGTTTAATTTTTGCAGGCCCCGGTTGTTCATAAAGTTAAGACATGCTTACTTTACTCTTCATTCAATATTCACGCGACCGGTAGTTGACAAAGTTCACACTACACAATCACACTATGCAATAACATTATCATTTGCTGTTAATTTAAACTTGATACTTATTTAAATACAATGTTTCATTGATGCAAAAATAAATAATACTACGTAGAAAATATCCAATTTAGAGTTGATGTTTTCGAACGACAAATTTCATAATTCAACTGAACGTGCTAGACTTGTTCAATCAAAACCAAACCAAACTAACATTAAATTTCAAAACTCGTAATGAATATTAGGTAGATAGGCTAAAGGCTCTATGGCAACTTGTGAGTATTTGAATTGTAAACATCCCTTTCACCTCAAATTTGAATCCGAAAGAACACATTTGACTTACAAAAACTCTAATGGTTACAAAAATCAATGTAAAATCAAATTTTATGAAGTGTATCTATCCTAGTGCTAGTAGTTGGTCTAGTAGTAAAAGAGTGTACTCAAGAACAAAGGCAAAGGGGTACTTTTATGGACATACTCTTTATGAGGCAGTAGGTGGCTTTCGGGTGAGACTTAAATTTTGAATTTGAAGACAAATTTAATTTGGAGAATTTCACAATGTTAAGTTAACTCATATCACCATATAAGAGCACCCGCAATGAGTAAAATAGCAAAAGCTTTTTTCTATTCTAAAAAGCCTTTTAGAAATAGTTTTTTGCATTGCATCAAAGACTTTTTAAAAAGCTTTGCACAAAGACTTGACATACACCAAGTCTTTCACAAAAGCTTTAGCTAATAAATACATTATGCATTTAATGCATTAAATGCTTCAAGTCATTGAAGACTTGGAGCATTATGGATGCTCTAAGTGAGTAAAGAACGAGATAAGTAAACTACATTTATACACATTGTGGATATTTTCACGGATGCTTTAAAGCTAATATAAATAGTACAAAACACAAAAAGATTAGTGAAAATTACTGCAGAGCTCCTGCCACAACGCTTGTATCCGTCAGAGCCCAAGAATTTTTCATTTTACAAATCTACCCAAAGATCACGTGTATATTTATACACGACATTGCCGATAGATACGTGTCCATTTGTTATTGGAATAAGATCAAATTAAAAAAAACCTAGCCTATCTCAAGTACCAATTTACACGACATTAACTTTTTGCAAGACATTACCTTGTTTCTTGACTTTCTTCCATTTTGAAAATTTAAAAACTTACAAAAAACTCCCTTTAACTTTTATATAATTACAACTTTTTTATATAACAAATTTTATTTGTCAAATATTTAGCAAATATCTAGCAAATTCGTTAATGAAAAAAAATATCGTTACGAAGAGCTCTGAATTACGAACAAAATGAGTCGAATATTGATATGCTTTTGACGTACGTACAATTTTATTAAATTTCAAAATACCGTTTGTAGGTTTATAAAATGATACCGTTTTTAATTTATGAATATTTACGTTTATATTTCCCAACGATATTTATATTTCATAAAATTGTATGTCTTTGTCCCTTGTGGTTTAACCGTATGTTTTGAAAGTTTATATATATATATATATATATATATATATATATATATATAAGGTGAGGATCTGGTACGTTTTTGTCTTTTAGTGCGGATGGTACGGACGAATCTCGGCCCTCCATCTAGTCAAACATCTGAAAAAAGCGGAGTGGCAATATCATAAATATCCCGTCTTTTTTTAAATCGTTAATATCATATTAACTTTTTTTCTGAAAAAAAAATTCAAAAAAATCTGAAAAAATTAAAAAAATAAAGGGGACAACAAATAATTAAGAATCACTGAAAAAAATTTCAAAAAAAAATCGTTTTCATCGTTAAAGGTATTGTGATATTAGCATTTGATCTTGACTTTTTTACAAAAGTCAAAATCTGATCTTGACAACAGATCTTGACTTTTGTAAAAAAAGTCAAGATCAGATCTTGATATCACATAAATGTCCATTTTTTTTACTAATATCACTCTATTATGAATGATGATATTAAGTTTTTTTTTACTAATATCACTGTTTCTTTTTTTTGTATCACTGTTGGTTATACAAGTGTAAAAACTTAATATCACTATATGTCTTATAATATCATTGTCAGTCTTGGTCTTTACCTATGTGCGATCATCCCATACATTAATGCATTTAATTAGATAACGTAGAGTAATACCTAACAGTAATCTTTATGCAATCTAATATTTGTGTTTATTTTTTCTTTTAGGTACTGGCGTTGGCACTTCTATGTTACCCATTCTGACAATTGCAACAATCTTTGTATTCTACATCGGCCTCAACTTTATGGCAACTCCACCTCCGACATCCCCGAATTCGATATTTGGTAAGTTACTTTTCCTTTAATGCAGTAATGTTTGAGAAATGGGATTGTATCTTGCTACTCCTTTTGATATCATTACAATCAGACTTGAGCTCAAATAATTGTAACTTAACTCATCTTGAGTTCCTACTTGAGTCATTGAGTGTGTCGGAAACATACTTTCTACAAGAAAGCAAGTTAGTTTTGTTCTAATGAAAATAATAATAAAAAATCAATGAAAAAGTGATTCAAAAATTAGTGATGACTAAGATTTGATTGCACAGAAAATGAACTTGGATAAACCCTAATGAGATGAGTTCGACCAGGAAAGACGTTAGGTTCTGAAGGCCAACCAATTTAAAAAATACTTGTTATTGTTAGATCCTAGTATAAATCCTGTCCATATTTTTTTTGCACAGATATATAATTATTTATATGTTACTTTTTAATTTGGTTTCTTGAACAGATATCTAACCCAAATTTGTGATGGATGTTCCTCTCATAGGCCAACCAATTTTATAAATACGTCTTATGATAAGTTGGATGTTGTCTCGACCCCAAGTTCACAATAGACTATAGTCATCAAAAAGCCTCAAACCCAAGTGAAAACCTTTCATGTACTAACTAATTTCAAGTGAAGATTTGTTATTTGGATGACTCCCTCTTTTAGTGGGAACTATGAAGATTAGGTGGAATGCTATTTAATAACTCTTTTTATAACTAGATCGGGCTATATGTTATGTTCGACTATACATATATGTAATTTGTATGGACGTTATCTTTCTACGTATAATTGTGTGTGCATTTATAATGGCTAATCATTTAACTTACATATTATCTATCGTTTTGTCTTCTCTTTAGAATACCCGTGAAGGCGTCAAGATTGAGCCCGCGTGCATGGACTTATTAGTTCATATTCCTTTTAAATAAATGATTCAAGCTTTACTTTCGTTTTTTTCCTTATTTTGTTTACACTTTGGAAAACCATGTGAGTCCACGGGTCAATAACCTTTTGGGTATTTACATTTAATAAATCTATTTGACCACCTATTAGTTAGATAAAAATAACCTTTTGGGTACCTTCCAAAAAATTCCCTCCTATGCTTTATTACCTAAAGGTAAGCCTAAAAAATGCTTACCCCAACACCCTTTTAGTTACCTTTGGATAATTGTAATACACTTGCATAGTTGAATGAAAATGGATGTAGAATTATGAATGTTAAAGGGGTCCAACGCCATGTGAAACGAAGCATTTATCATTTTTTTACAAAACCATAGTAGAGGACGAAAATAAGTCCGGCCTTGGAACCAAGAAATTATATGTACGAATGTTTAAAAAGTTTGAAGGTGGTTGTTTCTGATGTGGATGGTAATCTATCAAAAACTACTACAAATGTAGTCTATAAAGAAGTTCTTCAAGATTTATGATCAACGTTCAATAAGTAAAATATACATATGGCATGTTTTATGTCATTTTTTATATTTACACTTATTATTAATCATAAACTTCTTTTATTTGCATATTTTTTAAATTTATTAGGAATTCACGTAACGGACATTGGGTTGAAGTGTTACAATGCTCACTACATACATTTGTTTCTCAAGACTATTAAAATTGGAGATCACGAGGCAATAGACGTTTATTACATAGATATTTTCAAGCATAGTAGTTTATAGTATCATTGACTTATAATTTATTGTTTCGATACAAGAAAATTTTATAGCGTTTACGTTCGTTATTCTTTCTTACTTTATTCATGTTACCTTTTTTTTTAATCAAAAACCCTCTAAAATCCCGCGGATTCCGCGGGTCTATAAGCTAGAATCATATATGTTAAAAAAAACCACTTTATTTATGGTACGAGGGAGTTATAGGATGCATGAATTTACATTGTACAAAAATTGTACTAAATCGGTAACACATGGTAAACAACAATACAAGGCAACCACATACATCTACGTTCAAGGGCGGACTATTAAGGGATCGGGAAGGGTCCCGGCCCCCCTAGGCCTAAGCCCGTTTTTTTTTTTTTTTTTTTTTTTTTTTCGTGATTTCATGTGTTCTTCCGAAAAACAATTGTTTCCGCCCTCCCAAAAACTTTTTTCTAGCTCCGCCACTGTCTACGTTGTAAGAAAGTAAATAAGTAACACAAGTAGCTGTGTATGATGATATGGTCTAGAGGTTCTTTGAATCATCGTGTTCAGTTTGTTTTATAGTAGTACCTTAGCACGTCTCAAACAAAGATCTCAACCATTTTACAGACATATCTTTGCTAACTTTTTTTATGACGTCTTTCATTCGTGTAAAAAAAAAAAAAAAAAAAAAAAAAAAAAAAAAAAAAAAGACTGTAGAAATTTATAAAGAACAAATTCTATCATGTTACGATAATATTTCGAATGGGAAAATCTAACCTAACCACTTTGGTTTAAAGTTTCTATGCCTAGAACGGTCCATTAAATAAATAAATAAATCTACATCTCCAATGAGCAAGAGTTTTTTTCTTAAAGGTTTCAAGTTAAAAACTAAACTTGTTTTCTAAACCAACCAAAATAAATAAATAAATAAAATCGAAACCATAGTTTGCACCACCCCATCAAATAAATTGATAAAGATAATAGCATGTATATACAACTAATACGATGGAATTAAGCCTTCCATATCATAAAACAACTTAGATTTAAACATTTGAAATCAAAATTTATCTATCTCCTATATCTAAAATGAGTTATATAACACTAGTTCTATATATCGTACCCTGCTAGTTTGTGGTGGTTATAATAATATTTTGTTGTTCAAAAATGTTAGAGGTTGTGTTATTGGCAACAGGTAATTGATCCACACCAATGCTTGTGTTGTAATGCGCTGGTGTAGCCGGTTAGGTCCATGTCCATTTGGTTTGCTTAATTTGTTCATCGTATAAAACAATCAAATAAAGTAAATGAAATGAGTTTTATGTAATCGACAAAAAATTAAAAATTAAATAACCATCTCTTCTAGCTGGTCTAGCACTAAAGTGTCTATAGAGCTTATAAGATATAATAGTTCAAAGTCTCAAACCAAGTTGAGTCAACATCCAAACCATGAAAAGTTGGAAAACAACAATAGGAACAACACTTTATCCGCGTATATTAAAAAAAAAATGGTTCAACTTCCACTAATAATCTCTAAACATAGATCATTATTTATTTACAATCTCATGATATTTACAAATATCACACTTCACTTGAACGCAAAATCATTTGTTAATAGATAGATCTTTTTTTAAAGGAAACTTAAAAGCATAAGTGATATAACCCAACCCACATCTTTTCAACACCACCTCAGAAACATTAACCCTAGCCCCACTAACGACTTGATATTTCATCTAACATCCGACAAGTTGGACCAATGGTAATGTGAAGGTGGTTATGAGTGATTTAACAGAGGTTTGGAGTTTGAAAGAGAGTGTTTGGAGACACGGTTTACATTGATAAAGGGTGAGGTCATGACTGCATTGTGAACTGGCAGTGATAGTATGGAGAAGCTCAACCCTAACATGAACACATTTATTAAATGGGTTAGTCATGTGGACCCACTTAAGAGTTGGTTTGAAATTTAAAATTTTAGGTAGACATTGAAATTTAGAAGATGAGTTAGAAAACCCAACATGATATATATAGACAAAAGCATAAAAACTTTAAAAGTCGATGACATATTATAAGTTATAGACACAAAGTAGTTGTGTTTTTCAAAATTGTATGAAATACATCATTTTTAATATTTAAGGTTTTAACAATATTTTTAAACGGGTTGGGGGTTGGAATCAGGTTGAAATTATCAACCCAAATCTAACTTGTTTATTAAACGGGTTTGTTGTGTCAACACATTTGCAACAATCCCTGCTTTTTAGTTCTCCAAACCACCATTAAAATACAAACTCAAAGAGCAAATCTTATGTATACGCGGTTGTTGCCGCTTGAAAAGAAGCAAAACTTTATAGCTTGTAGACCTCTCAAATTATTTTTGTATATTAGCTAACAAAATCTAAAGGTTAATAACAAGATATAAATGCTAACAATAAAAGATAGTGAGATTATACCTTTATTATTTCCAAGAACACCTATTTCAACAAAAAATTTGTCGTTTTGCTATTGTATTGTAAAATAAAAGCCGAAATAATGTAGGGTTTTGATCAACACTTCGAGTAAACATATTAACCAGTGGTGAGTTTGCATCAGTAACACAGTCGTCATTGGTAATGTTGGGAACACTTGAAGTGACGATCATTATCGAGTCAATGAGTCTTGTAATAGGTTGCAATATTATATTAGTACATTAAAGTTTTAATATGTTTAGAATATATATTTTGTTAAAGTCTAAGGGCCATTAGTGATATTATGTGAAACATGTAAGATGCCCTAGACAATGAGTATAAATACTCTTGTAAACCCTCCAAGGAGGGTGTTGGTTCATTATGGAATAAGAAACTTTCTCTTATTTTCCTCTCTTGTACTCTCTCTCTCTCAAAAATACATCTTCATCTCTCTAAACCTTCTCTTATGTGTGAAATGATATAAACTTGGGTCCTAACAATTGGTATCAAGAGCTAGAAGATGATTTAGAAGTTTTTGTGTTTTAAAGTCTCGTTTTTTAGCTTATTTTTGTGCTTATTCGCAACTTATTTTCTGCTTAATTTGTGCTTATTGAGTCTTATCAAAAGCTTTTTATACTGTTTTTTTCGTATTTTATCCTTAAGCTTATTATTTCATAAAGTTTTACTTTTGTTTTGCTTATCATTAAGCTTATTTTAGTCAAAACTGCTTTAAGATCCAAACAGTCCTTTTGAGTCCTTTTAAGCTTATTTTGGTCCAAAAAGTCAAGATTGACAAACTGCTTATTTACAGCTTTTTACTAGCTTATTTACTGCTTTTTCAGTCCAAACAGAAGAATATCAAAAGTCTATCAATCCAATATTTTACATCAGTCCAAAACTGGTACTTTGACTTTTCTTGCTGGATTTCTTGTGGTCAAAACGTGGTCAGAAAGCTGTCACAAAAAGGTAGTCGGAATATCATCAGAAAAATCATCGGAAAAGTACATCGGAATAGTGGTCAAAAGGTCAAAACCCCATTCCTACGCTTAACTTCAAATCTTATGCAAAAAACCCTCAAGCTACGCACAAGCAGCAAAAGCTACACATAACTCTTCATCCTACGCATATCTTCTAGCTTGGAAAGTTAGTAAGATTTATTTTTTACGCAAAAGTTTTACGCGTAAGAAAGCTTTACGCTTAAGATTTCTTACGCAAAAGATTCAAGTCTAGTTTTTACGCGTAAGGACAGTTTCTACGCATAAGATTTATGTTCGATGGTTTACGCGTAAGTCAGAAATAAAAATGTAAGATGAAGAAGGACCTTTGACCACCAAATACCAGTGACTTAGTGGTTTTCAGTAAAAAAAAAAAAAAAAAAAAAAAAAAAAAAAAAAATCATCACAAGTCCGAATCTTAAATTATACATAAAACCAAACAAGAACTTATGAAGACTGATGTTCACCAAAACCGACAGCCAACATCAACGAAACCCATAACCAACCCTTGTCTCATCATCCTTAAAACCACAACCATTCCTAATCTATTCCCATCTCCACGAAAGAACTAAACACACTTGTTTCATTCCATCCTCTCATTCGTTGGTACAAAGAAAAATCAAGCACGACAAAAGAAAAACCTACCTGGGTTTCTTTTTCTTTTTCGTTGGCATACAGTAGCAAGTGGATATAAGGAGGGTGCTATTCTTGTATTCGGATTTATCATTAGCAATTGAGACGAATGTTATTGAATCCGGTTGGAGTGTAAACTGAAGAGTTTGTGGCAGCGGGATTATTAACAACAAGAAAGAACAGGTTGTTTGGTATTCGGATTTTTTTTTCAAATGAAGAAAGGGACGAATTTCTGTCACTGATTTGTGTGGAGCAGTAAGCAAGAAACAAAGATATATTTTTTTTTGGAGATAAAAAGTTGGGTGTGAGAAGATAATGTTGTGACTGCGTTATGTTTGTGATAGTGGTGTGTTAGGGTAAAGTTTGTGATTGCTTAGTGTTATATAGCGTAATATTAGGGCAAAAAGGGTTAATTGTAAGTGGATTAGGATGTGGTGACTGGGCTGTATCCTACAAGGGGTCAATTCATGTAGTTTTTTTTGGGCTAGACGACTTTGTGGTTTGGGCTTCAGATTTTGCATTAGAATGGTGTTGAGCTGCTAACACATAATTGGAATCTACGATTCTTTTTTGGGTTTGCAATAATTTTTCAGTTGAACTGATAAGTTACCAACAAGGAACGTATTGAAATTTTAAAGTTGTAGAATTTTTGGGTTACAATTTTTGGACCGCAGTTGTGATTAAGCTTCAATTATCCGAGACCGAGAATTATTTTGGGTGAAATTATTTGGGTTCGAATGGACATAACTACCGTGCTAGTTATTGAGAAATCGTGAACAACGGACAAGAGATTCATTTGAGTAACACAATTACTTCTTTATCATCTACAAGATCCACTTTCATTTCACACATACAAAACCAGTTTTGTATCTCTTAAAAAAAAAAAAAAAAAAAGTTTTTTGGCGGGAAAATTTGAGTAAAATTTATTTTTTACAGGAGACTAAACGTTCAATTTTTACGCGAAATTCAAATTTTGGCTTAACGGTGAAATTTTTGGCCCAAAATTCAAATTTTTAGGTCAAAATTCAAATTTTTTCGGTAAAATTTGGTGGAAAATTTTTGAAACTCAAATTTTTCTTGCAACCTTTAAATTGTATTTCATAGTGATTTTAAAAACTTTGGGAGAGAAAATTTTAAATTAAATTTTGGAGGGAAAATCAGAAATCACTTTATCGACCTTGTGTGTGACATTTTTGGTTGATTATTTCGATTACGTCGCAACAATCACGGGGGAGAGAAAATGTATCAATCAAGTTCACAAGAGAGAAAGATGACTGAAGTTGAGAAAAGAGCCATCAATTCTACAGAAAATTGTTTAGCACATTTTGAATCAGTTAAGATTCAATGCAAGATTCTCTCAGATGCAAGGTTTCCTTCCTGGAGTACCTTTACTGCATTCTTCGGAACTGAAATGGACCGTCTAACCTTCCAAAGGAAACTCCAAGAAAACATCGTTCAACTAGAAAAACAAATTGAACTGGGAAGTGATTGCATGGAAGAATTTAGAGCGCTCAAGACACAGTTCAAATGGTTCATGACCATGGATTTTAAAGCTTCTCTTATACACTATAAATTTGAAAGCAATTTATGGAGAGAGAACATCACTAGTATGGAAGTTGAAGCTTTTAGAGATCAACTGGTTTCACGACTGAGACGCTTAGAATATGAGCTTAATGAAAGATCACTTCATCTGAGTGTTGTCAAAGAACTGGAGATGCAGAAACGAGGAAGAGAATTGAATGTACAGGAAAATGGAAGTAAAAGGCAGACACATGAAGGAACTGTCAACAATGAAGGGACGTTGGATGATAGTTTGGTATTCACGGGTAACAATGCATTATCAGAACTACAGACAGAAAGCAGCACGTCAAGGAATGATTCAGATGCTGACGGGAAACACAAATGTAAGGATGGTTTGAATAATGCAGCTGCTATCAGTCCTTCACAAAGTTCAGTCGCACTCGTTCAGGTTCATCAATCCAATAATGATGATATATTTGAAAATGTGTTTGCTTATGAGACACAAAGTCATGGACAACCTGAGTACATTAACGACACATATGTAGTGAATCAGGATGATAGAAATATTACTCCTGAATCTCCACATGTGGATCTTAATGGAGGTAAGGTTGAACATAACAATGTGACTCATGATCAAGAATGTGCTTCAACTTCTTTAATGATTAAGAATATGCAAAACGAAGTTGATCGATGTAACAGGCTCAACTGTGAACTAAAAGCAAAAATTGTGTCATTAACAAGGGACATTGAGTGCTATAAAATACAACTTTCAAATCATGAAAACAAAGCCAAACGTGAAAAAAGTTTTGAAGTGGGATTTCAAGAATATTACAATAAAGAACAAGATCTTCAACACAAAATACGCGAATTAATTGAGTCGAACGGAAAATTGGTTTCAAAACTCGAAAATGAAAAATGTGAACTCAAACAACAAGTTGAACAACTTCAAAAAGAGCTTTCAAAAACACAAACAGAGTTGTCAACTTGCAAAAAGGAATTTTGTGAACATAAAGTGAGAAAAAGGAAAAAGGAAGACTCGTATCTTAATGACATTGTTGGTTTAGAAGCTAAATTGAAAGTTTTTGAAAAAACAACTTGTGATAAATCATTGAATGTTGAGTCTGAAAACTTAAAAGTGGAAAATGGGATGTTGAGACACGAAAATGAGAAGATTTTAAAAGAGTCAAGCGACATCCAAGAGAAACTTAAACGTCAAATACTTTCTCTTGAACAAAATTTTCAAAGATGTCAAGCACAAAGCATTAACTTTGAGCTAGCTTTACAACACAATCTTGAAAAGCAGTCTTTTGAAAACCCCTGGATGTCACAGCTTGAAAAAGTTGAAAATGAAAACGTGTCAATGAAATGTCAAATTTCAAAATACGAAAAAGAAATTGAGCGTTTGAAACAGATTTACAAAAACCTGTTTGATTCAATCAAAAGTTCACGAGTTCAGAAACAAAACTCAAACTTGAAACAAAAAGAGACTGAAGATTTGAAGTCTCAATTGAATGAATTTGCAGATAAAAAGTTTGAAAATGTTTTGCAAAAGATTGAATCAATGAAAAAGAAAAATGTTGATTTTCAAATCACAAAAGTTTCCTTCCCAAAACCCGTGTTCGATTCTAATACTCCAGATTTTGAAAAGGAAACGGGGGAGAAAATGTATCTTTTTGAAAATGAAAAACATGTACTTCAAACGAAAGTGGTTGAGCTTGAAACGGTTTTAGCTCAACAAACAAACGATTTTGAGGATGCCAAAACCGATTTTTTCAACAAAGTAACCAAATTTGAAAATTATTTTGAAAGACTTGAAAAAGAAAATGTTGAGTTCGAACGGAAATTGGCTCGTAAAACGGATGATTCTAAAGCCGAAAAGGATCAACTTTTGAAACAAATTGCTTCTTTAGAATCAAAGTTGGCATCCCAAGATCATCTTTCTCTTCAAAAAGAATACAATGATTTGAGAATTTCATACAATGCTTTAAAAGTGAAATTTGATACTCTTAACCGATCAAAGGGTAAAGCTCCAAATTCAAATGTTTCAACACCAGAAGTGAGTGTTTCAAAGAAGGTTTACACGGGTGAATCTTCAAAACCATTTTCGAAAAAGGTTTCTCAGTTTACAACCTATTCTTTGCAAAAAGGAAGAAAGTTTACAAAGAGACCAAGTTTTTTCGAAACATTTACTTCCAAAAGGTTTTCAAATCCAAATGCTTCAAGTAAAATGAAACAAGTTTTTCAAACTCCACACTCTCATTTTACACCGGTAAAGCAAGTGTGGAGACCAAAACAAGGTTTTTCAAAACCCCCAAATGCTTCAAAAGAAAAAAATCATGTTTTTCAAACTCCACACTCTCGTTTTACACCGGTAAAGCAAGTGTGGAGACCAAAGCAAAGTCGTTCAAAACCTTTCAAATATTCAATATCAGAATTGCTTTCGCTGCAACATAAGAACGACTCTGCTTTGAACATTCCTAATACTGGAAGGTTTCCATTTATCACAGAAACAAATCTTCAAAAAGAACCCATGAGGTTCAACTCTAGATGGAAATCTTCTTCTTCATATTTTAAAACTCTAAGAGAAACGCCGGGTTTCTCAAACAATTTTCAACAGAAAATGAGTTTTAAATCTCCATTGATTCCACGAGTGTTATTTCAAAATGAAACACCGGTTTTCAGTCCTCATTGGAATTCAACATCTTTAAATCAGATTGACACAACCTAGAAATGGATTTCTAAATTTGGTAAACCCATTGGCGCCGTGCTTAAATGGGTTCCCAAGGTTGTTGTCTAATCTCAAATTCTTAATGGCTTGTAAGTATTTCAGCTTACAACCCGGGCTTAAACATGACGACTTGTGCACACATTTCAGTGTACAACTCGGGTTTCAAATAAAGGAAAGTGCCTTGCTAAACCATTCTTTAAAACCAAATGTGCACTTATCCTTGAAAAACAAGAAGAAGTTCTCATGCAAAGCTTATCTAAAACTTCTTAATCTTGAGTATAACTAATAGTCAGAACTGACAATGGAACTGAATTGAATAACAACTTCCTCACAACAACCGAAGGCATCAGGTTCTGCTCCCAAGGCACACGACCACTTTGAATACACCGGTGGTGACGAGATTCCTCAACCCGATGAAGTTCCAGAACCGTCCCCTAAGAAGAAGAAGAAAGATAGGAAAGGAAAGCATCATCAATCCAAACCGGACACCTCACCAAAAGGCACAAAACCAAAGAAACCGAAAACCGTCCTTAAATGGCTAGACCATGACGATAGTGCCGAATACTCCTGGTTTGAGAAGATAATCAATTCGCAACCACCTCTTGAAGACAATCATGAACCTCAAGATGGTCGAACGGTGGAATACGCTCAATTGATTCAGCAAAAGTTTAAGATGAAAAAGATGAATAAGAAAGAGCTGCGAAGAATCAAGAATGATGCTTTCAATCTTCTGAAAGACCGGTCTGCTAACTGAATCGAACTTGAGTATCATCTGGAAAATATTGCTCGAGCTATGTCAAGCAATATTGACTGGATCAATCCTGAATCTTATGTCGATCCGGTCACAAGGAAAACCGCACCCTACATTACTGACTGGTCCAAACCACTACCGATGATTGGGAAGCCTAAGGAACCGAAGATCCCGTACAAGTTCTTCTTCAACACAGACTTGGAATTTCTGAAACTTGGCAGCAAGATTGAGAAGAAGTACGTTACCTCACTCACCTTTCTCCCTGCAGCTCGATATCTCAACAATGCCATCGAAGAAGAAGCTTCAGCATTATTCGTTGATAAAATTGTTGAATATGACCGGAACGCACTTTACGGTATACATCATTGGCCAGACAACCGGGCACAGTACTATCGAAGCAGCAGACTTAATCAGACAATGGGCGATGTGACAAGTGATTTGAAGATAGTCTCGATTCAGTTCATTTCGACTGTCACTCACTTTGGGTACCCCTTCCTCAACAAAATCACACTGAAAAGACTTGATGAAAAGGAGTACGATATTTCCGAGTCAGACTTTCCACGACTACTTCTCAATGACATCGAAGACATGTACCTGCTCAAAGTTCAAGGAAAACTCTGTGGCTTACCTAAAGAGATGCAGCTTGCCTTTATCCAAGCTCTGCTAATCTTCATCAGGCAGATAGTTATCAGAGAAAGAGTAGAAGATCTTCAATTGGGAGTGGAAAGTTATCAGAAGAAGCTCAATCTCACCAAACCCAACATGTTCGACATCCCCGACCTTCAACATCTACCTCAATAGACCTTGATCAAGCAACCATTTGGGTTCACCTACCGCAGCATAAATGGTCGCAACTGCTTCATGGCTTACGACGAAATACATAAGTTCTGTGATGAAACCTTGAAGTTCGTCAGAGATGGAATTAAAAGCAGATTGGATGATATTGCTCTGGGTAAATCTAAAAGGTGGAAAACCAATGAGGCCAGGGATGCTCGCAGATTCATCTTAAGGATTGAGAATAGATTGAAGCGCAGGGATCAGTTTCGAAGGTTGGAAAGTTATGTGGGAGGCAGACAGAAGTTTCCGGTGTTGACATTTCAGAGACCTGATTGGTAGAAAATTGTAAGAGTTTGATTTGATTTGTCAATTATATACTTCATAATGGCTTGTGTACGTATTACAGTGCACAACCCGAACTTGTAAAGAAAGGACCCTGAGGTACGCATCAGTGCCTCAATTCTAAATATAAGGAGCGAAGGCTTCTTATTTTTTAGTAGAATTAATCAAACATTTATGATTTTCATAATTTTGCTCAAAAGGACAAGTATTTCACCTCAATAAGACCGAATCACTTGTTGAGGGGGAGCACTTGTCAAAACAAAATACTTTGCTATAAATCAAAAGTTCTTGGTGAATCTCCCCGTAAAACTCAAAAGGCATATTTTAATCTAAAAGGTTTGTCAAAAACATCATTTTATATGCTATTTTTGAGGGGGAGAAAATGATAAAGTGATTAAAATATACGAAGTCAAAACTTAAAAGTTGTATCATGCGCGAGCTAGACTCAGTATTGACCCAGGAATTGACGAGACAATAAAAGTTAGTAATATCGAAAGGACTTATCCTCGACGGGTAATAACATCAAGTTAGTTACTAGAGCTAGTTGTCACCTAAAAGCTGACAATGCATCTCTTTAACTAACCACGTAAGCGTGTCTCGAAAAGGATATGTCTTAGTAGAAATGTACCGTCTCGAGAAACTTTCTGTGGACTTGACCAGGCCGGGTAATAACTTCAAGCTAGTCTAACTAGTGATGTAAGCGTGTCTCGAATCGGTCTTGTTCACGGAAAGTGGATCAATTCAAAATGTTTGCTCCCCCCCGCATGTGCAAATTTATTAAATACTTATGAGCACATGTGCAGGGGGAGCCCTTCAAAAGTGTACACAAAACTCTCAAAGTGTTAAACAAAATATTTGATTAACACAAACACTTTGAGAGATTTTCAATCAAAGGTTTCTTGGCTACTGTCGGAGTTATAAGGTGTTTAAGATAGGAATATCCGTCCTATGATCCGCCAGGGCCGGAGGGATCTACCCAAGGACATCTCCCATTGTTAGAATTAGAAGTCCTTAGGTATGATACGAAATAAGGAGAAAAGAATGAAAGGGAAAGAAGGAGTTGAAGAATTAAAAAAGAAAAGTAAAGAAAAGGGTGAAAAGAAATAGCCCTCCATATGTTCAACCATAGGGCAGACACCGGGTTCAATACGTATGCTACTGGTTGTTGCAAAACACAACACCGGTATTAAAGATTAAGTCGTCATGGACCCAGTGACGCAATGCACTAAACCTTCCTAACCACTCAAGTTCTCTTAAAAGAACTTGTTTCATTCTCACGGGGAACCAGCGTAACCTATCGACCTATCTCTTAGAGACGGTTGATATTGAAGCAGGAGACCCCTCCCTAGTCTCCGCATAGGAAACCTAGGTGTGCACTTATAGAGTCTAGAGCCTTGAGATACATCAAAGATCTCTTAGGAACACTTAGTATTTCTACAACTGGTGTTCTACATCAATGGACACCAGCTGTAAACTATCGAGTCCTTCGCAGATCTGAGCAATCTGCCGAGAACGTTTATGAGAGGAGTACTTAAGTATTTCTCAATGATTGAACGGAAATCCTGCCAGGGACAACATCAAACAGCCGTGACAGCAGGTCACTTCGGTAACCCCACAAGGGTTACGCTTAGTGTTTGCGGTGGTTCCATAGCGGTCTACAGTCGTGGAGTGATCCCCAGCGACTCACCCAGTCATTGAGCTACTTAGTAGGTCTCGTAAGCTCCTTCGGGAGTATCTGATATGGGAACGGCCTGGATAAGGATTAGAGGGAGTCTTCACACTATGCTGTTGATGAACTCTAATTCCTTATCTGTAAGTACCGGTATTTATTGCTAACTGTTTACTCGCAGGTACCTCACTTCCATGATGGTAGATTCCAACATGCTCATACATACATCTTGAAGTCAAAGTAAGCTCCCCCAAAGATCTTAACACCACAAAGTTCAAAGAATGATTCTACGTCAATAAAGAAGAATCTACAAAGTTTAAAGACTAAAGATCTCATAGTATGAAAAGGAACTTCGTGTATGTGAAAGTCTGAAGATGTATGAGTATGTTGGAATGGCGGACAACCACCACAGACGTTGGAGTGACGAACGGCAGACAACTTCATCACACAATCACTACATCATCACCAAAGAACAAAGACACAAAGCAAAGTACATTCACTATCATTTAACCATTTTTGAAGACGTCTAGAGTTTTACATGTCACAAGTCAACGACAATGATGAAGACGTCAAGCAATCGTGATGACCGACCCTTAGGGGGAGATTGTTGGGATCATACTTTTGTATTTTAGTCAAGTCTCGGTCATTACCTTTTGTAATAGGTTGCTTAGTTATTTAATCTACCGAGTTCGGTGGGAATTTGAGAAAGCAATGTTCGCTGCTGCAGAAAACCATCAAAGAGTATAACTAATTCGTGAATCTTTGTATAGTGTGTGTCTGTGTTTAAAAAGAAAGAATATTAACAACTAATTTACAAATTTAAAACTTCTTAACACGATTTTGCATCAGTAACACGGTCGTCGTTGGTAAGAAAGCAATGTTCGCTGGTGCAGAAAACCATCAAAGAGTATAACTAATTCGTGAATCTTTGTATAGTGTGTGTCTGTGTTTAAAAAGAAAGAATATTAACAACTAATTTACAAATTTAAAACTTCTTAACACGATTTTGATTATATTGTAGTACACGTATTCATAAAATATCTCTAACAAATAAAATGGACTTATTCTCAAATTTACCAAACTAGAAAGACATTTTTTTAAACAGAAACTAAAAAGGCATGATAAGCAAACTCAAATAGAGTATCTAGTTTGTGTTTTAAGGGATTTCCATTAATTACCTCAAAAAGACATTGTAACTAGAAAGACATGCTGAGATTAATTCTTCTACCTCTATTATTAAAACACAAACTGAAGCTTCGTTTTCTCTATTGTGCATGGCTAATTAAAACTTATACTCAATAATGGTCAAATAGAGTTACATCTTATAGCCTAACTGACCCAATTATTAAGAACTAATAACAAGGCAGTAACTACTAGCTAGCTATAACAGAGGCTAGAAATTATTGGGACAATTAAGTACCCGGCCAACTAGGGATGGCAACGGGTCGGGTTTGGGTCGGGTTTTAGTGAACCCGTACCCCGTACCCGTTTATAATATCCATACCCAAACCCGCCCCAAAACCCGTCGGGTACCCGATTAATATTATCCATCAGTTTTTCGGGTTTCCCTGCGGATTTCGGTTATCCCCAATTGAATAATATATAGACAAAATGACGGTATTAACATTAAGTGACACTAAAATCCACCGAAAAATAAAGGAAAACACCTTAATATAATCTTTTTTTTTAAGTTAAAGAAAATGAATATAGTATCAAACGATTTAATGCTTTTGAATAATTCATGTACAAAATAAAATATGTTATGTAATAAAGATACGTATATAAAAAATATAATGGAAGAAATTATATATAATACATATATATTCTAGTTAATTATAATATCAATAAAGCGGGTATAGATTCGGGTAAACGGATACGGGTACGGGTAATCGGGCGGGTATTACCAGAACCCGTACCCGAACCCGTACCCGGCTAAAAAATTATATTAATACCCAAACCCGCATCCAAACCCGCCAACCCGCCCCCGAACCCGACCCAACCGGTTCGGGTTTTGGTTTTCCCTACGGCCAACCATGCCATCTACCACATGAAAACATTTTAATAAAAGGCTGTACTAGTTTCCAACTCTATAAAAAACACCCAAACCCTCTACTCCACAAACCACACTACTATCAATTCTCTTACTCGATAAAAAAGACACTAGTACTTATAACTAATGGCAGTAGTTGGAAAGATGGCCTTTGTGGTACTAGTCTCCTTAATGGTGGCAATTGTACCACACAGGGTGCAGGGTGCAATGACCTGCCAGATGGTGATAAATAGCTTAACCCCGTGTGCCACTTACGTTACAAGGGGAGGTCCAGTGCCACCGTCATGCTGCAGTGGGATAAGCTCACTATACAGAGCTGCAACCACCACCACAGACCGCCAGACTGCTTGTAAGTGCTTGGAACAAGGTGTTGGAATGATACCTGGACTCAACCTTGACGCCGCTAGTACCCTCCCCAGCAAATGTGGTGTCAACATCCCTTACAAGATCAGCCCCTCTACCGACTGCTCCAAGTACGAATACATAACATATTAGTTAAAACACATACACAAATGCGATAAACTTATATAAATATTCTGTGACTGCAAATGTTCAATGGCCTAAAATCATTGTATTATAAAACATAGCACTTTTTTTGGAATCCTAAACCGGAAAATAGAAGTTAACGTACGTGAATTTTAGAAGGTGCATGACAAACATATAATAAGTAATCTTTTGTTCATTAAATTACTCTGAGTGACTTTTTTTCGTGGTGATTCAAAAAATGGGGAATCAAAGCACTCACCAACAAAAAAATTACACTAGCATGCATATAGTTTTAGTACTTTTCAGACATTAGCAAGTAGCCAAGTAACAATATAATTATGATGGCAAAAATAATGTTATTTCAGGGTACGTTAATTAACGATTATATATCTGATTTAAACTTGTAACAGGGTGCAATGAGCGTGCAAATGAAGACGTGATTAAAGCGAGATGTAAAAGCACTAGTATAATTATGAATAAGGATGTAGATGGTCGATCGGGTAGTCGTGTATTCTACTAGCTATCGCGTACTCGATCTAGGGTTATCGGTCAATGTTGTGGTACTGCTTGTTTTTTACGTACTGTTATCGTTAATTTGTACTTGGTGCTTATTTTAATTATCTATAATGAATTTCAGCCAGTCGATCTTAATATCGTCTCATCATAAAACATCAATGATACTAGTACTTAGCCACAAATTGGAATTTGATGTCGTGGTCAAATGGGCGAAACAAAACAAATTCAGATTTATACTTTCTCAACTTCTTTCTTATATATTTTTAAGTGATGGTTTCTTCATTCCTTGCCGAACATAATACTGCTGGAACCATTGTGAGTCTTATCAGTATCAGACAGGGGAATACGAATTAAAGTGGGTGAAGAGCTGTTTGGTCTTGCCATTTTTTGGTTTAGTGTGTGTTGTGTTTTTGCTAGGTGAATGTGTGGTTTGTCATGTTCGTGTACAAACTCAATCCCACATCGGTTGAACTATAATCTCAAAGTTAACATATAAGCTTGGTGGCTACTCCTTCCATCACCAATTGGTTTTAGAATGAAACCTCAGTTGGGCTTATATGTTGAACTTGGTGAGATGTTGGGCCGTAGAAATCCCTACATGTCAAGTTGTTTGGGGCTAATTATATAGAGAAAAGTGTTTTCAAATAATTTATCCACTCAATGAAACTTTCGTATTCTAATTACTTGCACACTACTATAATAAATAAGTCTGATTGATGATCAGTGCACACAATGTACAGGGGTAGTGAGATCATACTACTCTTATCAAGTGTTAACATCTATATGCATCTAACTATAAGCAAAACTACTCCAAACATGTCTTTCATAAAGAAGGTGCCCATTTTGGTGAATCACCTCGAGAATGAAGTTGTGTCCGGTAACGTTAGTATTTTACGATGTCTTAAACTTATTACACACACTGGCTTGGAGATATATGCATGTACCTATTTGCATTTTCTTTGACAGTAGTATTTGCTTACCTATTTGCAATCATCTTTCACAGCCTGGACTTGGAGCTATTTGCTTACCTAAAGTATATTTGTACTTCAAGTTTACTAATTATGGTTTAATATTAAACATACTATCAAAAACAAGAGTTTGGGTAAAATATGATCAAAACCAATAAAAGCATCTTTTATTTGGAAAATAGTTAGATATACTTTTGCTTTTTGATCTTATAAACATACTAATTTCATATTCAAAGTGAATGAGTTTCTTTTTACTTTTGTAGATGACAATGTGCTTGTTTTCCTTTGATGATTCCGAAGTGTGATTTCAACTAAAAGACAAGAAAAAGTAAAACTTTCTTATCGTTCTTCTCCCACTAATTTCTTGTAAAATCCTATTTGTTTTTCAATAAAGTGATGGTTTATAATAATAATAATAATAATAAATAATAATAATAATAATAATAATAATAATAATAATAATAATAATAAACACTCTTAAAAATATTAAACAATACTAAACACTCTCTACGTACATGTATTTTTTTATTTTTTTTAAAGGTCCAGTTGCCAACTATGGCCAAAAAACTTGCCCCTAGATCTAATCCTTACATTTAACTTTACCAAAAAGTGTTTCATCTGTCTTTTTGAATATTTGAGAGCATTTACGTAATCCAAGTTTTTGGTTGGAATTAGCATTAATAAAACCGAACCTATACTTATCTAATGCAATTTTGACATGTGGGTGGCCCTGGTTTAGTTTTTTCAACTCTTGAGTGATCTATGTGTATATAAGTTTTGTGTCAACAGTAAAGGGGGTTTTGAAGCCAAGCTGATGGGGGAGTTAAACTCAATATCAGGCTGCAAACACATACATTGGTCACTAAAAAATAAAGTTTACCTATATAATAAAATGTAATTTAAAGAGTTATAAAAGTGGAATATACAATTGTGAGAACAATAGATAGCTGCAAGGATATGAATATACAATTTCTGTCACTGGTTCGTGTTAAATAAATGCTTCTAATAAGAACCACATGCGAATTTTTTGTTGCTAGTGACAAATCAAGCCCATCTCTTAAATTTCTACAATTGCATTGTCCAAAAGCAAAAGTGATAGGATGAATTCACTACCATCATTGAAAGCAACTCCGACGATATTCAGTTGCATTGAAAACTTGCTGAGCTTTGACCTGCAACTCAGAAACAAACAGTAGGGCCAACCTACAAAATTGATTTATGTAAGAAACACACTGAGGACCAAATTGAGATACTTAAATATCTGGATTAATCTATATGCTATGACCCATTAGAAGGTCTAAAACCTTAAGGCATTTGTAAGTATTATAAACCTATGTAATATTAATGTCCAATCAAGCTGATATGTTCAGATGGTTTTTCAAAATCTCTCATGGCCATAATATTTAATAATTAAGCACATAGCCCGTAGTACAAACAACACAAGGCTTTCGCACTATGAGGTAGACCAGGTTGTCTAATCCATAACCCATCAAGGAAAAAGGATATAACATGATGAAGTAGGTTATCAGTATATGATAATGGAACAACTTTCGTATTGTGGTTGGTACTGAACTCCAAGTACATTGTAGAGGATATTTCAAGAATGAAGAGTCATCTATTGTTGGGAGTTTGGTTCCTATATGGTCTTAGGAATATAATACAGGATATTGCTAAGAGTTAACAGTCGAAAGAAGTTTTGGTCCATAGCAAGTGTCCAATGTCAATTGTGTCATCTAATCTCAACCGGGTTAAGTAAAGATTTCGAATATCCGGCGGTCTATTTAAGTTTATTTGACATGCCTTTCAAACAAACCTGTTTGTAGTTCAATTGTATCATAAAAAATATAGAACCGTGTATTGAATATATCATAATAATTATTGAAAGAAGAAACTGAAATTGAACAAACCTGACTTGGCGCACAATCTCCATTCCAACAGTTCCTTGGGCCATTATGATATCTGGGTGATCGAAAGGAGGAATGAAGGTCCAGTTGTCGTACACAACTTATTGAGTAATACAAAGTAAGCTGTAGTTTCGGCAATGCAAATAAGTTTCAACCAATAATAATACAAAGTAAGCTGTAGTTTCGGATTGTAAGTACGAACTTAATGAGTAATACGTACAATGGGAATGAATGGATTATAAGTATTTAGTTCCATTATTGTATTATCAAAGTGTGTACAAATCTATGACTCAAAAATCTTAAAAAGATTGTTTCACTTTTATTTGTGCAAAAGGTACCTGATTCGAAACTCAAAAGGAATTACCCAGTAGACAATGTGAAAGTGGTACACTTTGATTTCTCTCAAGACACTTCATTGCTTCTTTTCATCTTCATTTGGTTATTGAAGGCATACGCAATCTAACAATAAGTCCAAATCCTTAGCAAAATCCAGCATATACCAACCTAATAATTTTGGAATCGCCACCATTTTGTTTGTGGTTGAAATTCCAGTTGTAGCCCTTTCATAATCTTTTTTTGTGACTTCAAATTCATATTCGCATGGTGATACAGTGTAGATTATTACCTTCATATTATAAATCATGGGCATGAATCAGTTTTGATATGATCACAATATTTTCTAATTAATGTTTGTTGAGCGGTACCAAGATTGTGTTTAATGGACCTTATATATAACTTACAGCAGACCAGCTTCCACAGGAGAGTGCAAATGTTGCTAATTGTTCAGATAATTCCAAACCGAATAAACTTCGCTCAGTTATCTCATCATACTTTACACCCTTTGTGAATGTCTGATATGATTAAAAAGATAAGAACTTACTTGTTGAGATAAGTAGTCTTGCTTTTTCTCTGCTAACACCTCTGAAATTAGTGATTTGTAAAAACTCTAATCATAAACTCTCTTTTTTTAATCCTTATCCAAAAAACTTAGTTATCTTCCTATGTAAATTAATCTTTATTGAATACCTTCAAGGGTATTATGTTAATGGTAATGGCTCCTGGTACTGAATATAAGCTCACTCGTTACTACACTTAACCTGTGACGTCGAAGTCACACCATTAGGAACTTGCATTGCACACCTGACCCCCTTCATAATCAGTTCTTAAGAGTTCTAGTATGCATATATCATGTAAAGGGTCAAAACAGTTTCTGGTTGAAGCAGGTTTAATAACAGGTTTAAATGGTCTAGCCAGGTTGAGCTAAAAAAAATTTATTTGTTTTACGACTATTTATCATGTAAACTATGATCAAACCTATATTTTGAGTGAGACGGTTTAATAAGTGCTATACTTTGTTTGGTTTTGATTATCATTTATCACGTTAAATATGATCAAAATACCTGTTAAACCAAATTCACACATCTCTCTTTCAGCAAAATAGGTCCAAATTCTACCTCTACTTTGGAATAAGTTGATTAACGCTTTAAGATCATACCCTTTGTTATTTTCTTTCTTCCTCTTTTTCTTGCCTTAAGATCTTGTATTCCTCAAGCATGGAAAGGAGTCGGATCTGCATATAATGGATATGATATTAAAAAGGCCGAAAAAAAATATTCATATTAGTAGTTAACTAAATCATCAGAGGTAAGAATTCAGAATGTTCATAAAGATGACTCATATTAATCATAAAATCCGATATAAAACTTTACAAAATTGGATATTGAGGGGATCAAGACATGCTTCTGAACCAAACAATACCAATAGATATTCTAAAAAAAAAGTCTACACTATAAACTCTGTAACATACCCATACCTATCAATTCTCGCCTCCAAACGTACTTCAATACTACCACACACTTTATCTCTTAAGAACGCTTCCCAATATTGACATCAGAGAGTCTTGGTACACTGCAAGAATTTGGAAAACCACCTGCACGTTTCGTATCTGAAAATAATTTATGAAAATTTTCTTAAAATGACATTATTGTGACAGCATAACATATTTCGTATGAGATGAATATCAGATTTGGTAACTTTGCTCTATATTTTTTGTTGTAGCTTGTTAGAATGATTATTTGACCCATAAAAAAAGATGATTTTAACCAAACATTAAATTCTTATTATTGCCACTAAAGGGCGCAATAATCAAACAATCAGTTTTAAAGCACAAGTCCAAACACTCCTTAAAACAAATCTGCCTCATATCTCATAAATGGGAATTAATTGGTTGAACTTGAGAGGGTTAGAGATACGCCCTTCAACATTTGTATTAACAAACCGTAAACTCGGGTTCAAAATAAGCGCTTTCTGATAAATGAACCAACTGAGAAGTAGCTAGCATAATCAGAAAGTCCCATTTAACCGAACCCATCTGGTACATTTAATAATTTGTTGTGTAGTCCGATGAGCAAGCATCTACACAAAAAAAAAAAAAAAAAAAAAAAAAAAAAAAAAAAAAAAAAAAAAAAAAAAAACAAACAATTAAGCCTCAATAAGACAAACAAATATTATTAATATTGTTAGCTTACTGTATGACCCACAAAAACTATGAATTACTGAAATCCCACATATCGGCTAACACTTATCAAAATTGAATTGAGTAGCCATTTATTACGAATAAAATCCAATGAGCAGAACCTAATAGCGTCTCTGTATATATTATCATTTGTTAAATCACAGCTCATAGTGTCAAGAGGCAACAGTTTTGGTTTTGGTGGTCAGAGTAACATGCTAGGGTAGAATATTGGTTGCTCTTAACTCTGGTTTAGTTGGAAAGAAAGTGTTGGTATTATAGTGTATAGAAACCACGTGTATATTCATACCAATTTTCTCAGCTTGGACCTGCATATTAGTGCAGTATATCTAGATGGAAAGCTATACTCAGCTCTTTTTATACTTCTCGGTACTTGTACATCATATATAAATGAAAAAAAAATGACAATTGGCTATGTTTTGATGCTACTTTCTCCCTTCACAAGAGGGCATCATAGAAAAAAATTTACTGAATCTAAACTTATCACATAATGAAAATCCTATTTGTATTCTTTGAGGCGGTGCCTGTTTATCTGTACAATCTAGCGACACAAAGAGGTAAAGATGTTGACTGGTCAATATACCTGTGCAGAGTCTCGCTTACAATCTTTAGCATAGAATCCGCTAAAAAGTGGTAGGTCTGTTGGCTTTAACCATTCATTTGCTCCATGTAAAAAGGACTGTACGATAAACTTTTGCAACTGACCACCGCGTGAGCGACCGCTAGGGCCAGCATTTGTAGCTGAAGTGGTATTAATCAACTGTTCACTGTTATACTTTGTTGCAAAAGATATTAATTACGCTTATATTATAGAATCAGTATGGCATTAGCTAAGTATTTTACTCTCAACCCATCAGTTCAGTAATAATGACATAAATTTGTTTGCTTAGTTGATGACATTTCATCAACAAAATGGCTATTCAAACGAACTTAGATGATTACCTGATCGGCATCAATAAGATCTAGCATAGCCCATCCGGTATTTACAACATGAGAGCGATTTTCGGCAAGATTGGTATACACTTGCATGCAAAACATTGGCATAATGAAGTCCATAATTCTATTACTTGTGGTTCAGCTAAAAAAATGTTATTATGTAAATTTCATTCTTTGACCTTGCTTACACATGAGAGATAGCTCTCTTCCCATCCACCAGAAGTAGCAAACTGCCCATGATCATACCTAGCAATATGTTGTAAACAAATTTAGATTAGCAATTCCATGTGCATTAATTTGGCATAGAGTCCATACAGGTGCAAAACATACCATGAACAATTTGATTTTTGGATTTCTTCTATAAATACAACAGCTTTATCATTGCAATGATGTACTTCTTCTCTCCTATGCTCAGGTTACAATCTCTTAAACGCCACAAGAGCTTGGATCACAGAAGATGTACACTCAATGTATCTGAGAAATCATTACCCGTTTGGTATACATACACAAAGATTCAAAGTTTTAAAATGATTTAGGGAAAGGTATTTATATCTTACGGGTAGTCAATAACAATGACACCAAAAGTTTCAGCAGGATTCATCAACTGCGAGTGAGATTGTAGAGATAAAAACTTGGATGAAAAAAGTAGATGGGTAAAAAACGAAGGGTCGTGCAGTCTAATTATGTAGTTTAGATAAGCAATTTCAAACACCCTAAAAATGATTTAAGCAGATCCAAACACCCTCGTCTACATAAAAAATCAATGCATCCGACATTGTAAAATCTAACTATAAGTTTCTGAGGCACGAAAATAGAAAGCACTGAAAGGATCATAGTCAGCCCAATAAAGAAGCTTATTAAACAATTAAAGAAACACATAACATTAAGCAAATTGTTTTATACAACTGCTTCTTGAACTATTTTGGCATGTACATACACTTATTTGGTTAATATGCTAAATTAGAAAAAAAAAATTACACAGAACCATTAAACTTTTTATAAATGTCTACATATTAGAATAACACAAAGATAGTGCAACACGTTCATCAGCTCCATCATTTCGCAGTCCAAAAGATCAGTTTACCTTCTAGTCTCAACTCTCAAGATTCTGTCAACTTCTATCGTAAGTCCTTGTAACTTGCACCTGTGACAAGTAAACATCTGTTAGCTAGAAGCCCAAAAAAAAGGAGCCCGTAAATAACAAATTTAGGAGGAAAATTAATGTTGCATTGATTATCCTTCAAACCATCCGCAAATTTAAATACAATGCCAAAATGAATGTATGAATAGAGATTTACAAAATGGGTTTGCTTTAACCCATTTGTATATGAATAGCTTAAATGGAAATGATCCTAAAAGATCTAACCGGTCACACTCGCTATCTACGTGGTCATACGCTTATGAATAGCGTAAATTGATACTATTATTACAATAATATAAATTTTAATTTCTTATTTGACACACTCATTATCTACCAAAAAAAATGAACTGGAGAAAAACTGCATTGGTTTTGACCCAAAATGTTTCAGACTATATGAAAAACCCACCCGACCTTGCAATTTGGCCAACGTTACTTGCACACTTTTTTACCCTTTACTATAAATTTTACTCACCCTCCGTATATGGACTGCATGTCCACGACATTTCTGACAGAAGACTAATCGATTCCTAGCCCGTTCAAGTAAGATTTTGACACAACACGTTTCAGCAAAAAGGGCAAAAAAGCAACAGTTATGTTAGTCCTATGTGTGTCCTCTTAATACAAAAAGGGGAAAAAAAGCAACAGTTATGTTAGTAACTAAACTATTTTGCAGAACAATCAGCATATCACACACCTTTCTGTTTTGCCATCCACTATATCCACATCAGTCTTACTTTTTGATTCAACATCAGGGGAAATCACAGCATCAACGCAATAAAAACGTTATAAGCATTAGCGAGGAAGACTTATGATAAGCTACAAAAACATAACTACCTTCAGTCGAAAAACAACGCCTTGTCCAAGCTCACTTGTAGAGGGATTATGGATCATTCGTAAGAGATACAACAAACATCATCGACTCTTATAAGACCAAAAAATGTAAACAAAATAAATGTCATGCAGCTTGCCTTGACTTCTGAGTTGTTCTTTACAGGCAAAAAATAGTAAGGGTCATTTTACAATATGAAAATAACGGCAGTAAAAAAGGACACATGCATGTATATTTAATCATACTAACCAAATAGTTGCAGGAGAGGAATTTAATACTTCTGGAGGGACGTACGCAGCAGTCCCCACGAATGTGCAGGCCTTGTCATCTGAAGAAGAATAACATAATTTAACAAACGGTCTATCGATACAAAACACCTTAAAAACAAAATAAAACAAACCTGATGCTGCATTTGGAAGGACTGTTATCCTGCTATCCTGCATGGGCTTTACGCTACCAAAATCAGCAATCTTAATATGTCCATCTGATGTAAGAAGCAGGTTCTCTGGCTGTCATTAATACACTGTCAGGCTATAGTTATTTACATTAAATTACCTTAATATCTACTTTCAAAATCCAAATCGATTTATGCTCTTTATACTTCTATAACGATTTGTATAAATTCTTATATAATCATATGTGGTCTTGATTAATCTGTCAAAAACTCACAAAACAAAATATAAAGTAATTAAATGAACTTGCTTAAAGATTAGGGTTAAACCTAATTTCCCTCATTTGATTATATGAAGGTCTTGAATTTTAACTTCGTATTAGTATATAAAAAAAATATTTACCTAAAGATAATTTATCTTCTATTTTTCTTTGGTGAAGGTGCAAATTTGTAATTCAGAGTACATTCAAATCAATAATATAAGCACGTGTATCTAGTTACATGCTCCTGCAAAACTTTTTTTTTTTGCTTTATCTGCATGACAGCACACTCCTTTGTTAAATTACAATCTGCACAAAAACACATTGAAAATCATATGAGATTGTGAGGAAAAAGGATATGAGAAAAAATCTATTATGAATGACTCACGTTAGTTTTTTGAAAGAGGCTGGGAAGAAAGAGTTTTTTAGGGTTTTCTTTTGAGATATGGCAGGGAATTAGTGTCGTGTTATTAATTGAGAATAAAATGGCTAATTACTCACTGTAATGTTATCCTTTATAGATTTGGAGTTACATAATCTCAACAAAAAAATGTGGTGGTTCAATGGTAAACATGCCACATGACATCTGAATGGTCTTGAGTTCAAAACCATGCAAGAGCTTTTTTGGGAAAAAAAACAAACGGAATTAATTTAAAAAAAAATCGATTTATTTACAAAAATTGCTTACATGGCAATTCGGAATTATTTAATGATGACATGCTTACATGTGATGACATGGCTGATGACATGGCTGAAATTGAATTACTGGGCATTGACTGGGCAATGAGGTGGCATTTTCTTCAAATGCCTCCTGTTATATATAATGTATATATATATATATATATATATATATATATATATATATATATATATATATATATATAAATTGACGCAAAACGTGGAAGCGAATTTCGTACCTAATTTTGAGTGTAAAAGTACGATTGAGTTAACAAAACTTGTATTTGTGGGCAACACTAATTGCTCATAACTAATTAGTGTGAGTATGATAAATGATTTTGATGGATGAAAAAAATTGTAATGTTAAATCCGAATATAAGAAACTTCATTAAATACAAATAAAGTTATTGTTTGCTTGGATTGTTGAGACTAAGGTTTAAATTTGGTATGTCATGTATAGATGTGCGAAGAAATTTAAAGTTTTGAAAGATACATTTGTGTTTAAAAATAAAAAAATAAAAAAAATAAGTTGAGGGTGACAACACCATACTATATAAATTGATTGTCTGAAACCAATCGAGAGCAATATTTACTTTTAACTTCTAAGTTCTAACTTCTAACCACCATATTCAATGAAAACTTATGCTAGTATGTATTTTTGATTTTAAAATAAAGAAAGTTGGTACTACTTGATAGAGTTAATATACAAAATGTTAGTAAACTTTTCAAAAAAAAATATGGCTAGAGTAATAAACTTGTATTTTGTTCACTTAATTACATTACTTATGAAGTATTATATTTTGAGGTCACTAAACATATAAAAATATAAATAAACATCACTCCGATTAACACTGAAATAATAAAACAATATACTCCATATAAGTTTAGTAACCCAAATGAACAAGATGAAAATAGGGTAATACCATATTAAAGTACTATATTTGTAAAAAAAATCACTTTTGAGTATCGCATTTTTTTTTCTTTCTCATTGGGGTACTAAACTTAAGAGGTACTTTGTGACATTTTTATGACATTTTTGCCCCTGGATTTTTAATAATTTGAGGGGCAAAAGCGTCATAAAGTGCCTCAAAGAGGCTAAAAATGAAAGTTTAGTACCCCAATGAGGAAAAAAAATCGATACTCAAAAGTGATTTTTTTTTACAAGTATGGTGCTTTAATATGGTATTAACCCAATAAAAATTCAGTACTTTAGGCGCACTTAATTATTTAGAAAGTTTAGTGACATCTTTATCTATTAACCTTACTTGATATTACCGTGTTGTATGCATGTTGATTATAAGTCATGTGACCAAACCCAAATAAATATAAGAGTAAATTACACGGTTCGTCCTTGTGGTTTTTGCCATATAAGCTATATATGGCAAAACGTTAACAATCTATCGATAGGTATTAATTGTAATCAAAGAGACTCCAAACTATAGCCAACGTCTTTAAATCACTATCTATTAGTACTTGGTATATGTGTGCAAAGCTTGTATGCAAGAACAAAAGTAAAGTAGTCTTTTACTCGTAGTTATTTAGTATATCCCCTTAATTAAAGGACGTATTCTTTTTGATGTTGTGTTGCCTTTAAACATAACTCTTAAATTTTGAATTTGAAGTTAAATTTGGAGAATTTTACAATGCTAAGTTAACTCATATAAGTGAGTAAAAAACATGCTAGTTGAACACGTTAAATTTAACCCAAAAGAGGTGATATAATAGTACATTTTTGCACATTTTGATTTCTCTCTACACATTTTGGATAATTTCATGGATGTTGTATTTGGGGTGGATTTATGGCCTGGCTATGTGTGGCAAGTGCCACCATGGGTTGGTGAGGTGAAGTAATTTTGTTTTATAAAATCCTATGGTTCAAAAGTTGTTCTTGTGTGCTACCACGTTTATTTAGAAGCAATATAGTGGATAATTTTAGAACCTACCTTGAAAACCAACCAGGAACCAACTTGGATCTAGTTGAAAAGAGGAAGAAATAAAACTAAAGAAATAAACTTTTTAACTGAATGATCATTGTAAATTGTTGTAGGAAAGTGTAATGAAGAAGATGTAGTTTTTGTTCATATGTGTGGTTAGGAGAGTGTCATTTGGGTTTAAGTCAATAGGCTAAGGGTACAACTTAGGGATGAGCAAACGAACCAAAGAATCAAAATCGGACCGAGAACCGGACCGGAACCATGAAGAACCGAACCGGAACCAGAACCAATGGTTCCAGTTCCAGTTCTTGATTTTGAGATTTTTTGGTTCTTGGGTCGGTTTGGATCGGTTCCACCGGTTCTTGGTTCTGGAACCAAAGATCCAATAATTATAAAAATATGTAATTTTTTTTTACTTCTTATCAAAATATTAATCAAATCCTACGTATCATAAATAATAATAATAATAATAATAATAATAATAATAATAATAATAATAATAATAATAATAATAATAATAATAATAATAATAATAATTAAAAAAAAGAAAAGAAAACTACTAGCCAAATACTCTACACCATAATCTTTAATTCACTGAAACCTCCACAAATCAATAATTAATTTAAACCTAGTAATATTCCAAGATCATTCATCATAATCTAAATAATGCAAGTAAGTTTTTATTTTATTTTTATTTGCATTCGATTAGCTTTTACATGTTCATCATGCTATAATTTGCTGGCACTTTTATTAATACATAATTTATTAGATATCATCATCACGTAGCCACATGATCATGACGTAGCACTTATAGTTTTATTAATACTTTACCTAACTGATATGAACAAAGTTTTAAGTTATTTTGTTTTGTTTTCTGGATTATTATGCATTATTGTTTTGTTAAAATATGAACAAGTGAAAGTAACTATAAAATTGTTGACTATTCGAGTTTATGGTTTAGTTGTTAATTGTTATTTTCTTAAATGTAAATGGTTGCAAGTTCTTAAAAAGTTTATTTTTTTGTGTTTTTTATTAGCTTTATAGAAAAGCGGTTCCTATACAGGTAGATCCAAAAGAACTGGAACCGGAACCGGAACCAGAACCGGAACCAAAAACTATATTCTGTTCGGTTCTCGGTTCCCAATTTTTAGAAAAAAACGGTTCTCGGATCCACCGGTTCTGGTTCCCGATCCAACCGGTTCCAGAACCATGCTCATCCCTAGTAGAACTCTAGTATTTTGTATCTTTTTTACTATTTCCCTTGAAGTTGTGAACACATGATATTTTATATCCTTTTATTAACTAATCAAACTATAGAATTAAACTGTTGTAGGAAATGTTTTTGGTACAAGTTATGCGAAGTGTTACGGCATAAAGTTAAGTTTTATCTAATATAAAAAATCTGGCTTGTTTCTAATTTAAACACAAATGTAGTACCGACCACCCGACCCATTTAGTGGTTAGGTCTCAGACCCTGATAATATTACCACGTTAACTAAATAAAGGAACTAATTTGGTCATGTGTCCGCCATTAAGTCCAATAACCCGAGTATTAAAGGACCAGCATGTACTACTTAAAGGAACAACATGGTTAAAGTTACTCAAATATAAAATATTCTCACAATTTATAAACTTATTATAACGAAAAACAAAAAATTAAAAGACATTAATCGCCACAAAGTTTGTTACAGGGTACCCGCCGCCGCATCGCGCGGGTACCCTGCAAGTAACATATAACGTAGATTTGACAAAACTATTGCCTCAAGAGAAAAGTTCAATACAAAACAACATTTATCTAAAAAATCTATGCTTCAATCCCAACCATTCATTCCTTTTAAATCTAATGGTGTAAATTAATTTTAATTTTAAATTAATAAAACACGGAAGGGTATATTTGTAATTTTTCCACTCCACCTAACACCCCACTATTACTAGTTTCTTACACCCACACTCAAACTGTAACACCTAAAATCTAAGAACATGTGAAATGACCAAAATGCCCTTACAAGTTTAAAAATTATTTAAAAGCTTATTAAGTCTCCAAATAAGTCCCAAACTTCAAACAATGCACAAGTTATGATCCAAAATAATTTTAACAATTTCATTTAACATTTATACAAGTTGAAAAATTACCAAAATACCCCTCATAGGGCCGAATGAAATAAAATGAATTTTAAAGAGATTTAAAATGATTTAAATATTGATAAATAAGGAAGATAATCACAAGAATATTTTGTCAACCTAAATTTCGAAATTTCTGGTCTCTCCCCCCCCTTATACCACACGATTTTCCCTTTAAAAAAATCAAACCATATCTTTTCTCCACAAAACCCTAATTTGCCGATTTTAATAAACACACAAAGAATTCCCTTGGCCTCCATTCGACATTCACAACACTCCTAAGAAATTTTCTGTGATCTATCATCATCCTAAGAAGCCAAGAAAAATACCCTTTTGAATTGTTGAAGCTTGGTTCGATCGTGGCACAATTTTCCTTTTGTCGAGCCCTATAAACAAGGTAAATTCGTTTTGATTCATTCGACCTCCACAAAAATTATTTCTTATTTTTCTGGTGATTCTTACACATATACAACCCACGAAAATTGGTTTCAAGGTTGGAAGGTCATCGGTGAAGTCGTGGTGATTTTTGGATCATTTGGCCTCTACGCGTAGATTATAAATCGTACAGCCCTCTCCACACGTTCAAGCCTTGGTTTGGTATTTTTCTCAGGTCCCTTACATCCTATAAACATCAAATAAAATGGTTGAATCGATCCATGCATGCTCTATATCATATTCGTAAATAAACCCTAAAAACGTATACAAAACCTAAATAAATGAATCCGAATTTTTGAGGCTTGAAACCTATTTTATTTAGACTCTATACCATCATAATAACCTGGGAAAAATGTTGGTTCGAATTGTTAAGGCCTAAAACAATTATTTTGGAACCATGTAAATAATCGGCTATAATAAAAGAAAAAGAAGAAAATAAAATCGTGGGATCTAGGGTTTTGGTTTAGGGCTGGAAAAAGGTGATAAGTAATGATATGTAATGATGAGTTAATGATTGGGAATTGATTAGAAGGATTAGGGTTTCTAATTCCTTTGTTTTTGGTTATACGATTTGGTTAAAAGTTTTGGGTGAGTTTTGAAACTTTTAAAACTCAAGGGTCATTTTTAGAACTTATTGTGGGCTGTATAATATTCGAATAAAATATATAATGAGGGTGCTAAGTGTAAGTTTTGCATTTAAATGGATTAAAATGTATTTTAAACCTAATTAGGGTTTGTTTTGAAAATAATTAAAAGAGAGGGACTAAAAATGTAATTTTCAGAAACTTGGAGCTGTTTTGAGTAAATTAATATATTCAGGGGTTTATGTGTCATTTTGACCATTTAATGGCTTAATATGTAATTATTGATAATTAAAAGTTGAAATTGTAAATGAAAGGGTTAAATATGTAACTTTTATAACTTGAGGGACTTAAGGTGTAAATTATGAAAGTTTGAGTATCCATTCGTATAACATCTTAAAATAAGTGCTCATTATGTAAAATGGATAAGTTAAGGGTTTAATGTGTAACTTTGAATACTAAAAGGTTTAAAGTGTAATTTTGGAAAGTAAAGGGTATAAAATGCAAAGTTATGAAACCCCAAGGACCAAAGGTGTAATTATGTTAAAAGATATCTTATTACCAATAATAATGATTTAACTTTCTAAATATGGAAACTTTCTAAAAGTGGAAATTTACTATTTATGGAAACCTGCTAAAAATGGAAAGTTACTTAAAATGGAAAGGCATGAATTTGAGAATGAATTATGATTCCCCCTCTTCTCCTCTAGGTGTGAAGAAGAAAAGATCTTGAGCTATTCCTTATTCTGTGCTTGTTTCTATTTGTGCTTTCGTAATAAGGTACGGATACTCTGCCTTTTCAGTAAAGGCTCCTATATTCTTCTTATGACTTTGAGCTATGATTCAGTTAAGATTCCCAAAGCCATTGCTATGTTTCCTTCTGTTGTGAACTTCCTCTGATTTCTGTTAAACTTTGATTTGTTAGCTTCTGATCTGATTTCGTTGCTATGATTTCTGACCCTTGAATATCCGATATCTCTGGTTCATCTTTTATGATAATTTGATATGAAAACCTTTTGAAAATATAACTTGATGTTATGGGAGGAAACTGTTTTGAAATGACACTCTATGATTTTGAAATGAAACCATTTTTAAGGAAGGATTAATTGGCTTTTATGAAGAATGTTTAAAGAGGGAGATCTTTGAGATGAAATGGGTAAATAACTATTAAAGTTTTAAATCTATTTTCTCTTAACTCTTTCACATTTTATTTTGAACTTACGAAACTTAATAACGAATCTTTTGAAATGAATCTTTGGGAATGAACCTTGGATATTCTGAACCATTGATATGACTTCTGATATTATGACTTTGAGATGACTTTGAGACATGACCTTGAGATGCACCTTTGCTATATGACCTTTTGTATGACTTTGAGACCTGACTCTTAGTTTGATACCCGAGCCATTTATGTTTCCCTACCTATGGAGGTACCATAGGCATGTCTGTGATGCACCGCTGGCATGACTCATGTGTGGGTGAGTGATTTCTCACGCCGTCCCTTTTATGATTATCTGCCGGCTATTATGACTTTGAGTATATGACTTTGAGATTGACTTTGAGTAAGGGGCGTATGGATTGCAATCCTAGATCTGTTCTGTTCAGTGGATTTAACTATGACTTTGAGTTGACTTTGAGGTGACTGGTGCTGTGTGCAGTACACGCCTTTCACAATTTCTGGGAGCTAGCTACTCCACTATTATGATACATGAGGACACCCCTCATATTATCTGGTTCCCTGAGAGGTATCCCCTCTGATTGTGTGATTATGACTTTGAGATTATGATGTTGAGATTGACATTGAGTTTCTGGGCTCGTGGTAGATGACTATCCTTTCTTCTTTCTATTCTATTACTCTTTTATCTATTCCTTATTCTATTTCCCCAATGCACTATGTTTCAATTCTGTTTCATTTTCATTGCTTTGTATATGTATCTGTTCACTGGGCTTTTTAAGCTCAGCCGCATTTCCTTTTCCTGCGGCAGGTTTTAGTAGGAAGCTGGGTTATGGAAAGAGTGTACCCTTGGATTAGAAGACTTGATAGCAAATCTGGACTTGATAACCTGGTAGATCCTAAATCTTATTTGAAACTTTTGTATTACTGTAATTGTATGCTTTATTATGATCTGATGTGAAACCATTGTTGTGATATCTTTACCCTTGTCGGGTTGGGGTGTTACAATTATGGTATCAGAGACCAGGCTGCGATTCGTAATACATTTACCCTTGACCTGTGTAAGTTAGGACCACTAAGTTTCCACTGTAGGCGCTCGTAGGACAACCTTTGAGGAATTGCCTTAGGATTTTCCCTATAGGAACTAAATTTCTAACCAGTAAGGAATGGGTAGACTATAATACATCTGCTTACGTATATTCGTTTCCGCATCACTCTGATCAATGTTTTTCTTTCGATTTAAGCCTGTTGGAATTACTCTTAGATATTCAAAACGTATGTTTTGCACCACCTAAGGTTTGAAACCTTGAGAGCATTGAGACTTGCACGGTGACTTCCTGACACAAATTGATCCTTGTCTCCAGACTCCGACTCTAACCTCTGAATCTTCTGCTAACCATTTTGATCTTTTCGGACATTCCCATATTTCCCATGAAGACGATATATCTGATACAATCTGTTACTTGTTTCTTCCTTCTAATGAATTATCTATACCCCTTCGATCATTTTTCCAAGATCGTCAGGCGCTGGCATTATACGTGTTTAAATTTTTCTGAAGTTATGAGTAATTGAGACGTTTATTAGATTCTAGTACTTATTATCGTTTGTGTCATCTTCAGCATGGCGCCTCCAGCAAACAGCAACTACCGTCGGACGATGGTTTTGCCGACTGGCCAAAGACGAATTGGTAACTGGAAGAGGACAAGCTGGAGAATATGGGTCCCAGCAGGCATGTGGCCATGCCTAATTGAAGAAAATTTGACTGTGGTAAAGATGTTTGGAAAAGAGGTACATGTGTATGAAACAGAGGTCACTGACAGGAATGGCATCGTGACAAGGTACCAGGGAAAGTGTCCCCAGTTTGTGGAAGTAGGAGGAAGAGTGCGGGCTGTAGAGAGGAATCATGACAATGATTTTGCAAGACGACCACAGCTACAACCAGAGGGGAACAGAAACGGTTGGCTCAGCGAAGAAGAGGAAGCAGACTCAGATTTGGAATCCACCGCAAGTAACTCTATCTAGACAGGGAAATGGAGCTCAAGCCATGCGTGTTTGTATTATTTGTTTAGGTTTCTTTTGAACGATGATGATGTATGGATTGTGTTAAACCATGGGCTTTTTCCGAATGTGAAATAATAAGGCTTGAGAGAATTTTTGGGAATTATTTTGATATGTGCCTATCTTGATTCTTCTTCCTTTTTAGTCTGTCAAACATTTTGGCTATGGAAGCCCGAATTTTGATTTTTCTCATGATTATCCTGATTTCTGACACCAATTACAAATACCTCCTTATATTTTCAAGTATTGAAGTCTTTTAGGATCTTTTCGTGCATCAAAGAATGAACCTCACTTTGAGAATGATTGAAAATTTTAAGTTTTCGGAAGAAGATTTCTGATTAACCCACCAGTATGTTTAATTTCATCCAACTCAGGAACGATCACATGTTTGCTCAAATTTAAGAGTGAAGTTTTCCCTTTTGGGAATGAATTTGAGAATCACCATCCAAATTTATAGACACCTGTAATAATGATTAGTTACGCAAATGGTACTAGCTAAACCTCTGACTGCTTAGGAGGATGAAAATTAGAGTTTTGCGCGACTACTAGGATAATGGTCATTGTATGACTTAGTAGTAAGATCGGAAATGAAAGAAGAACATAGAGATTCTTGGTGAGATGACCTTTTTGTTCTGGAAGAGAAATTTGATTGACGTTCAGAATTCATAGTAGACAACACTACCTGTATGATGTGGAGACAGAGCTTTCACAGGAGAGACCAAGATCGAAGACCGTTATCGGAGGTAGAAACCAGGTGGAAGAGTAGGAGGAGATGGTTGTGACAAGCATTATCATGGAAGAAGCATACAAAAAGAAGAGAGGAACTGGGATAGTGCTCAATCATACATCATGCAACACGTGAAGATTTCAGTTTGGGCATCAAGACAACCAGACCAAAGAAGACGAACCATTCAACACACAACCTGGAGTCAACAACAACATCATGCACCTTAAAACCTGGAGCTATGTTAGAAGACCTGTCGAAGACACGTAGTCTTGTTTCTCTATTCATTTTAGTTGTACTAAGATGAATTGAGAGCAGAAGCGGACCTGCAGATGGAGGAATGCACAGTAAGCGCGTCAGAGACTGCCGCTACGATGCCACACTACCAAGAGGAGCTGCTGAAGACCGGAGGAACCCGACTCGAGTTTTAAATTCTTTTAAACATGAGGTAAGATGGACAAGAGTAAACAGACTACCACAACTTGTAAGAAATTTTGAAATTCGTATTTGAGTGGACGGATTCTGAAGCGGACAGTGTGTTTAAACGAGATGATGCTGTAAAGGATTGACGCTATTGATGATGTACCTTAATTTTGAATGACATTCTCGGATTTCTGTTACTCTTCGAGTAATTTCGTTCTCTTAGTTATGTTGTCTGATTCTGGTGACCTTTGAGACTGTAGTAGTACTAGGTGGATTAAGATAAGTGGTTTTGACTCACGACTTGAGGTAGAGGATGACCACCATGAGGGCATGTTATGTGAGGCTAGTATTATGACGCCTGATCAACGTGATAATACTAACGTCATATAAAATGCACTTGTTGTGGGCATGGGATACCTTGAGGAGTGCTTTAGAGAAGCCTTGGATTTCTTTCAGTTGGCGACTATTCGCGATATAGTGAGACTTTAGGTTCATTCTACCTATACGTTTGATCTGCTGACCATGATATACGATTCGATACGTTTGGACTCTCGACACGTGTTTTGCTGATCTTGCAACTTCTGATAAGAATCTTAGGTTCCATTATGAAATTTCTGCCGTTGATGATATCTAACCATATGCTTTCTGCCCGTATACGTTTCGCATTCGTTGAAGTTGTTCATTATGATCTGCCATGAGTAAATTATGTGATTGTGGACTTTGAGGAAACGAGATCTGTTCGTTTATGAGAATACCTTTTTGGAAGGGTATCTAAAAGCCGAGACTATCTGAGAAGCTGAAGAGTTAAACCTTATATCACCTCGTGTCTACTACAATTCAATGTATTCTCATCTGATTCACCGATTCAATCCCTATGTATTTTTATACCTCTTCCTAGAGAATTCGATTATCATCCGTTATGTTTGATACATTATCCTTTTGATTCAAATTCAGTATGATATGCCCTTCTGAGAAATCTGAAACTGTTTTGACAAGAGTTACGAGTCATGAGAAACCATTTGGGTCCAAAGATCTTTTGGAAGAACCTCCCCGAGCGTGAGAATGGTTGTGACGACCTGTTACGGTTTACTACGACTTCGTCTAACTTTGCGATTTCAAATTTCAAGGACGAAATTTTTCTTTTAGAGGGGAAGAAGTTGTAACACCTAAAATCTAAGAACATGTGAAATGACCAAAATGCCCTTACAAGTTTAAAAATTATTTAAAAGCTTATTAAGTCTCCAAATAAGTCCCAAACTTCAAACAATGCACAAGTTATGATCCAAAATAATTTTAACAATTTCATTTAACATTTATACAAGTTGAAAAATTACCAAAATACCCCTCATAGGGCCGAATGAAATAAAATGAATTTTAAAGAGATTTAAAATGATTTAAATATTGATAAATAAGGAAGATAATCACAAGAATATTTTGTCAACCTAAATTTCGAAATTTCTGGTCTCTCCCCCCCCCCCTTATACCACACGATTTTCCCTTTAAAAAAATCAAACCATATCTTTTCTCCACAAAACCCTAATTTGCCGATTTTAATAAACACACAAAGAATTCCCTTGGCCTCCATTCGACATTCACAACACTCCTAAGAAATTTTCTGTGATCTATCATCATCCTAAGAAGCCAAGAAAAATACCCTTTTGAATTGTTGAAGCTTGGTTCGATCGTGGCACAATTTTCCTTTTGTCGAGCCCTATAAACAAGGTAAATTCGTTTTGATTCATTCGACCTCCACAAAAATTATTTCTTATTTTTCTGGTGATTCTTACATCATATACAACCCACGAAAATTGGTTTCAAGGTTGGAAGGTCATCGGTGAAGTCGTGGTGATTTTTGGATCATTTGGCCTCTACGCGTAGATTATAAATCGTACAGCCCTCTCCACACGTTCAAGCCTTGGTTTGGTATTTTTCTCAGGTCCCTTACATCCTATAAACATCAAATAAAATGGTTGAATCGATCCATGCATGCTCTATATCATATTCGTAAATAAACCCTAAAAACGTATACAAAACCTAAATAAATGAATCCGAATTTTTGAGGCTTGAAACCTATTTTATTTAGACTCTATACCATCATAATAACCTGGGAAAAATGTTGGTTCGAATTGTTAAGGCCTAAAACAATTATTTTGGAACCATGTAAATAATCGGCTATAATAAAAGAAAAAGAAGAAAATAAAATCGTGGGATCTAGGGTTTTGGTTTAGGGCTGGAAAAAGGTGATAAGTAATGATATGTAATGATGAGTTAATGATTGGGAATTGATTAGAAGGATTAGGGTTTCTAATTCCTTTGTTTTTGGTTATACGATTTGGTTAAAAGTTTTGGGTGAGTTTTGAAACTTTTAAAACTCAAGGGTCATTTTTAGAACTTATTGTGGGCTGTATAATATTCGAATAAAATATATAATGAGGGTGCTAAGTGTAAGTTTTGCATTTAAATGGATTAAAATGTATTTTAAACCTAATTAGGGTTTGTTTTGAAAATAATTAAAAGAGAGGGACTAAAAATGTAATTTTCAGAAACTTGGAGCTGTTTTGAGTAAATTAATATATTCAGGGGTTTATGTGTCATTTTGACCATTTAATGGCTTAATATGTAATTATTGATAATTAAAAGTTGAAATTGTAAATGAAAGGGTTAAATATGTAACTTTTATAACTTGAGGGACTTAAGGTGTAAATTATGAAAGTTTGAGTATCCATTCGTATAACATCTTAAAATAAGTGCTCATTATGTAAAATGGATAAGTTAAGGGTTTAATGTGTAACTTTGAATACTAAAAGGTTTAAAGTGTAATTTTGGAAAGTAAAGGGTATAAAATGCAAAGTTATGAAACCCCAAGGACCAAAGGTGTAATTATGTTAAAAGATATCTTATTACCAATAATAATGATTTAACTTTCTAAATATGGAAACTTTCTAAAAGTGGAAATTTACTATTTATGGAAACCTGCTAAAAATGGAAAGTTACTTAAAATGGAAAGGCATGAATTTGAGAATGAATTATGATTCCCCCTCTTCTCCTCTAGGTGTGAAGAAGAAAAGATCTTGAGCTATTCCTTATTCTGTGCTTGTTTCTATTTGTGCTTTCGTAATAAGGTACGGATACTCTGCCTTTTCAGTAAAGGCTCCTATATTCTTCTTATGACTTTGAGCTATGATTCAGTTAAGATTCCCAAAGCCATTGCTATGTTTCCTTCTGTTGTGAATTTCCTCTGATTTCTGTTAAACTTTGATTTGTTAGCTTCTGATCTGATTTCGTTGCTATGATTTCTGACCCTTGAATATCCGATATCTCTGGTTCATCTTTTATGATAATTTGATATGAAAACCTTTTGAAAATATAACTTGATGTTATGGGAGGAAACTGTTTTGAAATGACACTCTATGATTTTGAAACGAAACCATTTTTAAGGAAGGATTAATTGGCTTTTATGAAGAATGTTTAAAGAGGGAGATCTTTGAGATGAAATGGGTAAATAACTATTAAAGTTTTAAATCTATTTTCTCTTAACTCTTTCACATTTTATTTTGAACTTACGAAACTTAATAACGAATCTTTTGAAATGAATCTTTGGGAATGAACCTTGGATATTCTGAACCATTGATATGACTTCTGATATTATGACTTTGAGATGACTTTGAGACATGACCTTGAGATGCACCTTTGCTATATGACCTTTTGTATGACTTTGAGACCTAACTCTTAGTTTGATACCCGAGCCATTTATGTTTCCCTACCTATGGAGGTACCATAGGCATGTCTGTGATGCACCGCTGGCATGACTCATGTGTGGGTGAGTGATTTCTCACGCCGTCCCTTTTATGATTATCTGCCGGCTATTATGACTTTGAGTATATGACTTTGAGATTGACTTTGAGTAAGGGGCGTATGGATTGCAATCCTAGATCTGTTCTGTTTAGTGGATTTAACTATGACTTTGAGTTGACTTTGAGGTGACTGGTGCTGTGTGCAGTACACACCTTTCACAATTTCTGGGAGCTAGCTACTCCACTATTATGATACATGAGGACACCCCTCATATTATCTGGTTGCCTGAGAGGTATCCCCTCTGATTGTGTGATTATGACTTTGAGATTATGATGTTGAGATTGACATTGAGTTTCTGGGCTCGTGGTAGATGACTATCCTTTCTTCTTTCTATTCTATTACTCTTTTATCTATTCCTTATTCTATTTCCCCAATGCACTATGTTTCAGTTCTGTTTTATTTTCATTGCTTTGTATATGTATCTGTTCACTGGGCTTTTTAAGCTCAGCCGCATTTCCTTTTCCTGCGGCAGGTTTTAGTAGGAAGCTGGGTTATGGAAAGAGTGTACCCTTGGATTAGAAGACTTGATAGCAAATCTGGACTTGATAACCTGGTAGATCCTAAATCTTATTTGAAACTTTTGTATTACTGTAATTGTATGCTTTATTATGATCTGATGTGAAACCATTGTTGTGATATCTTTACCCTTGTCGGGTTGGGGTGTTACACAAACATTTACATACACTCTCTCACCATAAACCGATCCTTCATATCTGATACCACCAACAAAGGTTTCCGGCGACTGTTGCGATTCCGGCGGAGGAGCGAGGAAGGAAGCGGCATCTTTTTCCGTCGTGATCCACGTCAAGTTTTTCTGGCGATATCTTGAGTGATTTCGAGCCATCGTTAACGGTAACTCGATTAAATCCAAAGATGATGTCATCACCTTCATTCGATCAGTCAATAGAATCATCATCTCTGGATCTGGATTAAACTTGAAGAAAAAAAGATTAATTTTTTTATAAATTAATTACCTTCTCATTGTATGAGATACCCAGATCGAAAAGAATTATACAAAGATTAGAAAGGTACCTGAAGACAGTGATGAAAACTGATGAGAAAAATGAAGAAAATTAAGAAAAGAAGTGGTTATATGGTAAGGAAAATAAATGGGTCGAGTAGCATTGTTGTTGATTAAAATTACTACCTACCAACCAGTGTACTCATTTCTTGTGAAAACAATTTTGTCCTTTAATTAAAAAGCAAGATGTCAAGCATGTAAGGTCATAGTCATCTATAGAAACATTGACTATGTCTATTTTACCTTTTCAACAATAAAATAATAAATCCTCTAAAGCAAAATTTTACTAGATGTATTGTATGTTTGTATAATGTATAACTTTGTTCATTGTAAAATGAATCATCAAATTTCATAGTTTTAACTAAAAGATGCTTCAAATAACTTTTTATAAAAGAGTTATGTGGTTAGAGATAATATCTTGTTAATAAAAAATGTAGTTAGCATTTATATTTAAAGTTACGTGCATTTTCAAAATGAACTCAAAATGAAAGTATCTCATGGGATGCACCAAAATACTAAAAATACTAAAAAAATCCCATGTGATGCACCAACGAATCTTATGGGATTCACAATGAATCCCTTAAGATTCATACCGAATCCCATGGGATTCATAATGAATCCCTTGAGATTCATACAGAATCTCATGGGATTTATACAGAATCTCATGGGTACGACACTGTTTGTAATTTGAAAGATAAAAACAGTAAAATTACTAAGCATAAATGTGTATATGTTTAAATTACAAAGACTGAAAGGCAAAGAAAAAAAAACTAGGTAGTAATATTTGTTTAATTTTTTAAATGTGTATATTTTTTTAGAGACAATTTGTCATATACTAAAATACTAAAAAAATCTCATGTGATGCACCAAAGAATTCCATCTGATTCAGAATGAATCCCTTGAGATTCATACTGAATCCTATAGGATTCACAATGAATCTCTTGAGATTCATACAGAATCCCATGTGATTTCATACATAATTCTTTGTGATTTATCGACAAGATAAATCATACAGAATCCCATGTAATTTCATACAGAATCCCTTGAGATTCATACAGAATCTCATGTGATTTTGTATTTACAATTTATATAAAGCAAAATGAAAATCCTAGAGGATTACAGAATCTCATGTGATTCACTCTGATCCCTTGTGATTCATATAAAATCTCATGAGATTCTGTATGAATCAAATAAAAGATACTCATCAAGTATCTTTGTGGAACACATGGGATTCTATATGAATCCCAAAGGATCAGAGAGAATCACACGAGATTCTGTATAATAACATACAACTTTATAATAAAGAGATTCCAATAGCTCATTTCAACAATCATATAAAAAACATCTACCACTAAAAAGTTGTGACATAAAAGTATAAAACAATGATTTACTCATTTTTACAAATCACTTGTGATTTTAAAAAAATAAAAAATCATAAATGATTTTTTTACGAATCCCGTGGGATTTTTTTAAGAATCCCGTGGGATTTTTTACGAATCTCGTGGGATTTACCTAGACGGAAATTTTGAAAAAAAAATCGTCTTTTTACGAATCCTATGGGATTTTTTTTAAGAATTCCTAGGGATTTTCCTGATCAGAAATTTTGAAAAAAAATCGTCTTTTTACGAATCCCGTAAGATTTTTTAAGAATCCCATGAGATTTTCCTGGACGGAAATTTTTGAAAAAAAAAATCATCTTTTTTGGAATCCCGTGGGATATTTTTAAGAATCCCGTGGGATATTTTTAAGAATCCCGAGGGATTTTCCTGAACAGAAATTCTTTTTACGAATCCCGTGGGTTTTTTTACGAATCCCGTAAGATTTTTTTAAGAATCCCGTGGGATTTTTTTAAGAATCCCATGGGATTTTCCTGGACGAAAATTTCGAAAAAAAAATCGTCTTTCTACGAATCCCGTGGGATTTTTTTAAAAATCCTGTGGGATTTTTTTAAGAATCACATTGGATTTTCCTGGACGGAAATTTTGAAAAAAAAAATCTTTTTACGAATCCCGTGGGATTTTTTACGAATCCCGTGGGATTTTTTACGAATCCCGTGGGATTTACACATATTACCTATGTGATCAAACATAATATAAGTAACAAACATTATATATTCAAATTAAACAAGATAAGTGAATAAGAATTTTTCTCATAACATTACACAACAAAAATAGAATCTCAAGTGATTTTATACTTCCAGTTTATATAAAGCAAAATGAGAATCCTTTGAGATTCATACTGAATCCCATTAGATTATACAGAATCCTATGAGATTTATACAGAATCCTGTTGGATTTATACAGATTACCCATGGGATCAAACATAATATAAGTAACAAACATTATATATTTAAAGTAAACAAGATATATTCAAAGTGAACAAGATTTTTTCTAATAACATTATACAACAAAAATAGAATCTCAAGTGATTTTATACTTCAATTTTATATAAACTAAAATGAAAATGCCATGGGATTTATACAGAATCCCATGGGATTTTTTTACGAATCCCGAGGGATTTTCCAGGACAGAAATTTTGAAAAAAGTAACCATCTTTTTACGAATCCTGTGGGATTTTTTTTACGAATCCCGTAAGATTCTTTTAAGAATCCAGTGGGATTTTTTTTACGAATCCCGTGGAATTTTCTTGGACGGAAATTTTGTAAAAAAAAATTCGTCTTTTTACGAATCCCGTGGGATTTTTTTAAGAATCCCGTGGGATATTTCTAAGAATCCCATGGGATTTTCCTGGATGGAAATTTTGAAAAAAAAATCGTCTTTTTACGAATCCCGTGAGATTTTTTACGAATCCCTTGGGATTTTCCTTGACGGAAATTTAAAAAAACAAATCGTCCTTTTATGAATCCAATGGGATTTTTGTACGAATCCCGTGGGATTTTTCTGGACGGAAATTTTGAAAAAAAAGAATCGTCTTTTTACGAAACCCATGGGATTTCTTTACAAATCCCGTGGGATTTTTCTGTACGGAAATTTAAAAAAAATAAAAAATCGTCTTTTTACGAATCCCGTGGGATTTTTCTAGACGGAAATTTTGAAAAAAAAATTGTATTTTTATGAATCCCATGAGATTTTTTACGAATCCCATGGGATTTTTACGAATCCCATGGGATTTTTACGAATCCCGTGGGATTTTTCTGGACGGAAATTTAAAAAAAAAAATCGTCTTTTTACGAATCCCGTGGAATTTTTCTGGACGGAAGTTTTGAAAAAAAAAATCTTCTTTTTACGAATCCCATGGGATTTTTATGAATCCCGTGGGATTTTTCTAGACGGAAATTTTGAAAAAAAAAATCGTCTTTTTACGAATCCCTTGGGATTTTTTACGAATCCCGTGGGATTTTTCTGGACGAAATTTTGAAAAAAAGGTTCGTCGAAAGTATATAACAATGCATATCTATAGAAAGATAATTTTTTTCTCGTCGCGATGGTGTATTATTCGTAGCTTGAAGATTTACCGTTTGCAAGATATGTTGTTTTTTAAAAAAAGGTGAAAAATGGGTTTTAAATTAAATGACCTGAAATGTCAATTTTGCCCTCCCTTTGTTATTTTTGATTTGATCTTAGGCATGAGATGAAAGATGGATGGATGGTTGAGATTGGCTTATTTGTTTTTTTATGTGATACTTGTTTTGCATAGATCTCACCTCATTGCCTCAATAGACAACCCTAACTTGGGTCATGGGAAATGATTTGCACACATGGGGTTTTGATTTGCACACTCTTATGTATAACTAACAAATGCATTATGTATACGCAATACAACCGTTTAATGCATATCTTAGAGTGTTCCCCAATCAAAAAATTAAATGTACAAATCATTTCCTTTGGGTTATATTTTAGATCCGGTGGAACCTTTCATCTAAGAAAGCACCTCAAGTTATATTCACATGTTCCTTGACAATCAAGAGAGTTGCGATAAAGCCCATGACTTATTATATAAAGCCCTAAAATGATAATTTCTCCCAATTTGTGCCATTACCCAAAGCTAAACGTTTTGACCATTACTTCATCATTTCTACCAACAAGAGTAAGTACGTCTCAAATTATTAGAATAGTAACATCCATGTGACATTGTGACATGAAATGCATATCCAAGTCTCTTAAACTCATGGTAATGCGAAATGCATAACAAGGAGAGCTAAAGATGTATTCTGAAATCGTATCTAGCCGAGATTACATACATGAATTAAAATTCACCATCTAGTCATTTACTAATATAGAGACAGCTCACGAGTACATATCTTAGAATACCATCCCTTTAATTGCATATTTTCCCAACAAGATCATATCTATCCGACGAAGAACATACACGCGAAAAGGCCAACAAGCACCATGCTTACGTGAAACATCAAATGACGATGACCGTCGTCCACGTCACCACATTTGGCAGCCACTGTTTTAGTTTCCAAAGCAAAATGAGAACTTCAGAAACAGAAAATTACCTTTTTATATTAGACTCTAAAAGTAAATCGTAACCTATGAATTATATATAAGGTTGTTGCCACCAGAAAAGAAACAAAACTTCATAGCTTTTAGACCTCTCAAATTAATTTTTTATATTAGTGATGATCACTTAACAAAATCTAAAGGTTAATAACAAGATGTGAGTGAGAGTATACCTTTATTATTTTCAAAAACACCTATTTCAACAAGAAAATGATTGGTTTGCTCTTGTATTGTAAAATAAAAGCCGAAATAATGTAAGATTTTTGATCAAGGTACTTTGATCAAGGTGCTTCGAGTGTTTAAAAACCTGACAACAGTATGAATAAACTTTCATGCAATTGCATGGCCTTAAATAAACTTGTGATGAGTATTTTAAAGGCTTTAAAGTTGGTATTAATTTACTTTTGACCGCGATTGAATCTTAGAGCATGCACATCCGTAACACGAGTTATAATTTAACTCGGTGTCACGTCAGCGCCACATCAGATTTACCACTTTAACATTAACTAAAAAAAAGAACACCCACAACAATAACTCAACTTTAACTCAACATTTGGGCCCTACTTTTTTCTTCTTTTCCAATTATTTAACAAAATACAAATTAAAATAAATTACATTTCTATTCAAACAAATAACTAAAAATACAAATGTTATTTACTAAAAAAAAAAAAAAAAAAAAAAAAAAAAAAAAAAAAAAAAAAAACAACCACAAGGACTGAAAATGTTATTTACTTTAAAGTTTAAACAAAAAAACCATAATACCGAAAACCACAAGGACTTAAAATGTAACTTTGCAAATGTTTTCTCTTCTTCTTCGTTGTGAACCTGCAAAACTCAAAAAGCACACACTGAAACACACACAAAGCACACACTGAAACACACACATAACACACACAGAAAACCCAACAAAAAACCATTTAAATCATTTAAATCGGAAAGGGGAAAAAAAAAGAAAAGAAAAAAACACGCTTAACTCGGCGTTAAGCTGCTAACGCCACACGTTAACGTGGTCTTAACTTGGGCTCCCACATCAATAACTGATACGGGTTGACATGTATATCACAAACCGAGTCTATGAAGAATGGGTCAAGATTGCAGTTTTATTTAGTATTGCTTTATGGTCTATCATGTGTACCTTCATTTTAGCAAGTCTCAAGCATGCACGTTCTCTTTTATATCACATTTCCCTTTTCATAGTATTAGTGGGTCAGTTAGTTATGATAGCAGTTTGCATCTATGCTTATAAATTGTAATCTCTGCATTAGTTATTGGTATGAATGAATGAAGAAAAGTAAAGTCTAGTTTCTCTTGTTTTCTTGGAGTCTTGCCCGCTCTAAGGGCCTTATCAAATCTATCTCTTAAATCTAATTCTTGGAGATTGACTGCCTCAAGTAGTCCCTATCATAACAAATGGTGCTTTCATCGACTTACTCGCCACCTCCAACACGTTACTCACGAGATGTCTTAGAAAAAGTGGCTGATCTAGTGGATCAACTAGCTACGGCGGTTCACGCCTTTTGCTCGTCCACTGCCATACTCGAAACCATCTCACAAGAACTCCCTTTCCAAACCACCACTACAACCTGTCATGCCACAAACTTCACTAACATTGACACCACCTCGAAACAACATCCTGCCCAAAACGAACAACTATCATCCCTCGTTATTGGCATGCCAGAAACAGAACTAAATAACACCGAAAATTTACCTCCTTTGCCACCACCACGAACCACCAGCCTCCAAATCCACCCTGCTGAGATCAAACTTCCAACTTTTGGTTTTGCGAAACTAATTGAGAACAAAACGAATTATCAACTTTTGCCACCGAAAAGTTCACCTGGGATAACACGTTTTTGTTTCATCGAGGAAATGTTCACCATCTTCCGTCACATGAAGTCGTTTCATCCCCCTCACCAATGCCATCCGCCAAAGTTTGTTTTTCTCGAAGCCGAACATGAGCCACCTTGGTAGCCATTCACCGTGGACTATGGCAACCTCGGCCTTGAGGACAAGGCCGTTTTTCAGGATGGGAGTATTGATACGGGTTGACATGTATATCACAAACCGAGTCTATGAAGAATGGGTCAAGATTTTATTTAGTATTGCTTTATGGTCTATCATGTGTACCTTCATTTTAGCAAGTCTCATGCATGCACGTTCTCTTTTATATCACATTTCCCTTTTCATAGTATTAGTGGGTCAGTTAGTTATGATAGCAGTTTGCATCTTTGCTTATAAATTGTAATCTCTGCATTAGTTATTGGTATGAATGAATGAAGAAAAGTAAAGTCTAGTTTCTCTTGTTTTCTTGGAGTCTTGCCCGCTCTAAGGGCCTTATCAAATCTATCTCTTAAATCTAATTCTTGGAGATTGACTGCCTCAAGTAGTCCCTATCATAACAATAACGCACGTTAACGTGCGTTAAAAGCACCATAACGCAGCCCTTTGAGTTATCGCTGCGCATGCTCTTAGTATATTGCTACCCCTTTATCTTTGCTATCATTTTATATCTACTTTATTTATAGAACAAGACACAATTTTTTGATTTGTAGCTTTTATCTTTTACCACTTTTAACTAGTCAAACTTTATATTTTATGTTCTGTCACTTTTTTTTAACAGTTTTACCCAATTTACTAATAGAGTAAAAAGTTTATTATTTTTTTTTTTTATTTTTTTTTTTTTTTATGCTATAATGTTTGTTTAGCAGTTTTATATTAAAAACAAAATTATTAAAAAAAATGTAAAAATTGAAAAAAATAATTTAAAAAAAAATGTTATGGGACATTACTGTGTAATAATAACCAATCCCTCGTATTTGACATTGATAACATGGAAACATATAACTTCCATCGTCAAGATATGGTCTCTAAATGGCTATATTCGTTTATGCACACTTTGGTAGAATCATTTTACTTTTCACATTTTTAATAGTTTAAGTAAAAATGCTGAAAGAAAAAAATTGCCATAAGTTAAACAGCAATTAAACACTTAAACATGACAAAAATGTTTGAAATGTTTGTTTACTAAGAAAGCCAGTAAGCAATTAGAATGTCTAATACCCTAATTGTTAATTAAGTGTGCTTTTAATGAGTTTTTCTTTTGATAAAATTTGGGTCCGAAACACATTTGGGAAAGTGCTTATCAAACTACTTGCTACATGCATCCCAAAATATGAAAGGTGTTAAATAGTAACATGCTCACACTTATTAGAGTATGGCGCCACACTTTAAAGTGTGAAGAATTAAAAAGTTCACACTAGCATGTGTGTGAACCAATTGGGTGTAGCAAATATTGTCACACTTTTATGTGTGAAGGTTTATAAATATTTTCACACTTTTAAGTGTGAAGGTTTTAAAACAACTCTTCACACTTTTTAGTGTGATGATTTTTATTTTGAAATAATTCTTCACACTTTTAAGTGTGATGCTTTTGATTTTAAAATAATTCTTCACACTTTTTAAGTGTGAAGATTTTGAAACAATTATTCACACTTTTAAGTGTGAATACCTTTAAAAAAAGTTCACACTTTATAAAATGCGAAGAAAAAAGCGTGTAAAAATGACAAATTTGTTGTAGTGTTGTGATTGAGTTCAACTGGGTACATCCAAAATAGGACTAAAGAATCTTGTGTAAATGTGTAACCTCTAACACCCTTCTATAGTTTTGTATGCTTCAAGGCGATAACAATCACTTGATCGACTAATGAAAGCTAGTTGCTAATCATAATTTCGACAAGAAGACTTTAAGAGTTTGCATATTAAGGCTTTAGCAACGGAATTACAAGTATATCTTATATGATTATTGGATCCTCGATTGGTCCAAGAACTTTTTTGTTAAAGAAGCGACAAATGTAAGTATCTTTTAATTTTTAATAAGGTTTCTTAAATAACCACCCCAATTCTACTCGATAACTAATAATGTTAGCGTGTGTGTGTGTGTTTTGCTTTAGTGTGTGTTGGGTTATAGTGTGAGTTTTGGCGTATGTTATGTTTTAGACTTTATGAACATTCAAGAACTGTTTACTACGAACAAAATGAGTAAGTCTCATCAAGGTACACACCATCTTGAGAAGTAATAAACGGAAATCCATTTTCACTTATACCCGAAAACAAGCATGTCCAATTTGCCACATTAAAAAACAATGCATCAACAGATGCTAGATCTTTATTCTTTAAGTAGTTAAACCAATCTGAAAACAAATGATAACAAAGTTACAAAACAACACAATACAACTAAAGGAAAATAGAATGTTCCACTTTATTACAAACCATCATACTAATTTTTCAGAGAGCTTTGTTTTTAACCAAGAGTAATCGATTAATATAGCAAACCAAGTTGAGCAAAAAAGCCCGAGCCATACCCACACCATAGGAACTTGGCCATGTGACCGACTCTACGCGGCCGCTTGTTCCAAACAAGAAAGGCCTCGAGGTCAATCCCAAAAGCGTCTGGTGACTACATGGCAAACTGAGACAATCCTCGGCACCATGGTCAAAAACAAGGTGTCGGGATTCTTGTCCCGAAGATCATTGGCGATTGCGGTGATTTCCTCCGCAACCGAGTCTCTCACAAGACTGAGACCAACAATAACACCCATGACCATGCAATAGCATGGTCAAGTGCCCTGTAAAATATAAAAGAGAGAAGCACACGATTAGAAGGAAACATTACAAAATACAGTAACATTTTAGAAGAAACTTTTAGGCCCTTAACTTATCTAAATTAATTATGTCATTCACTCTTGAACATAATGATATATAAATTTGACTTTACTTTGTACTCTAATGATGTCATTCACTCTTGAACATAATGATATAACAAATAGACCGATGAACATCTTCTCAGATTTACCACATGCTAAGTAATGAAACAGTTTACTTATTTATTTACTTACAAGAAAGACATGCTTAGCATACAACAAACACGTACAAAATTGTTTTGAGTAATTTTCTAAGCAAACAAACTAGAAAGACATACTGAGCATACAAACTCAAATATTAATAAAAATTCTAGTTTGTATTTTCAATGATTTTCATTAGCCCAAATAAACATTCTAAGCAAACAAACTACAAAAACATGCAAAGCAAACAAACACAAATTAAACATTTGACTTTTTTTTTCTCCAAACCTCCATTAAAACACAAACTCAAGCTCCATTTTCTTATCGTGGCTTAAAAATTTCGTCTCTGAAAATGTAGAAAATCACAAGTTTAACCAGAAAACAACTCTTGAATCTCAATTCAAGAATCAAATTTATTACTCAACCAAAACTACAAGATCAACAAGAAACTGATCTTAATCAATCTCTGTAACCAAACCAAACTTTCATGAATCAACTCACAAATCTTACCCACTGCTATTCAGTTGATAAGCTATTGACTAAAATTATCAATAGTACTATTACAATGACCTCACAAACTCTCAAAAGAATGAAATACAGAATATATGAATCAACAAGAGAACTGTGTGTAGCTTTGGTGATAACGGCTTGTGAAGATATGAAACCCTAGCAGAGATGAGAGCTTAAATAGCCTTGACCTTAGAACTTTAGCAGCTTGTCAACTTTAGCCCTTGCTCTTTACCCACTTGCTACTTTCACCTCAAACTTCATCTAAAACCATACATCTGAAAATAAGAGAATGACACAATAAGTCCCTGTTAATTATGTGATCCAGAGTTAGAGTTATTTTCAACATCCCCCCTTAACTCAAACCTGGAACACATCAAACATTCCAAGTTTAGAAACCAATTTTTCATGTTGAAGTTTATCAAGACCTTTTGTAAATACATCAGCTGTTTGATCAGTTGACAAAACTTTTACAGTTTTAATAACCCCTGCCAAAATTTTATCTCTTACAAAATGCAAATCAATTTCTAAATGCTTAGTTCTTTCATGAAAAACAGGGTTTGCTGCAATCTTAATTGCAACCTGACTATCACAAAATAGCTTTACAGGTAAAAAATGTTCCCAGTTTAGGTCTTTCAAAACTTTTAAGACCCAAACAATTTCTGAAGTAGCAGAGGCCATTGCTCTGTATTCAGCCTCTGCACTTGACTTAGAAAGGGTGTTTTGTTTTTTGCTCTTCCAAGAAACAAGTGAACCATTTAAGAAAACACAAAATCCCGTAACAGACCTTCTAGTAACAACACACTTAGCCCAGTCAGCATCCACATAAGTCTCAAGAGATTGAGAAGAATTTTTAACAATATGTATTCCTCTACCAGGGGAACCTTTAAGATATCTAAGAACTTTAAGTGCAATTTTCAAATGAGACTTAAGTGGTTTATGCATAAACTGACTTAAACAATGCACAGCATAAGATATATCAGGCCTAGTGTGAGTAAGGTAAATCAACTTACCTACTAGCTTTTGATACTCAGTTATTTTGTCTAAAACAGGATCTGATGTAGTTGGTTCATTAGAAATAGTTAAACTCTGTTCTAAAGGAAAAGCAGACGGCTTAGATGCCAGTAAACCAAACTCAGATAGAAGATCTAAACAATATTTTCTTTGTGTTAAACAAAGACCCTTATCTGTTTCAATCACCTCAATACCTAAGAAATACTTAAGTTTTCCCAGATCTTTAATCTGAAATTTAGATTTGAGAAAAGTTTTAAACTTTTCAATCTCAATCAAGTTGTTACCAGTGACAATAATATCATCAACATAAACAAGTAAACCAACAAAATTTCCAGAATCATTCTTGACAAACAAAGAGTAGTCACTTTTACTTTGCACAAATCCATTTTCAATTAAAGCACTAGTCAACTTAGCATTCCACTGTCTAGGTGCTTGTTTCAACCCATATAAAGATTTTTTAAGCCTGCAAACTCTTTTGTCATTAACATCAAAAAAACCTTCAGGTAAAGACATATAGACAGTCTCTTCTAAATCTCCATACAAGAAAGCATTATTAATATCAAGTTGAAATATAGGCCAATCTTGCTGAACAGCAAGGTTTATAAGACACCTAACAGTCACAATTTTAACAACAGGCGAGAAAGTTTCATCAAAATCAACACCTTCCTTTTGATTATAACCCTTAGCAACAAGTCTCGCTTTATATCTATCAACTTCACCACTAGACTTATATTTAATCTTAAAGACCCATTTAGACCCTATGGCTTTTCTGCCTTCAGGCAACTCAACAATATCAAAAGTGTCATTTCTATATAAGGCTTCCATTTCACTATTAATAGCATCTAACCAGTGCTGATACATACAAGCCTCCCAATAATTTTTTGGTTCAAAACTCTTGTTTAACTCAACAACAAAACAAAGAGTGTCATTTTTAAGTTTTGCATAAGTAACAAACTTTTCAAGTCCAAATTTGACTTTAGAGTCAACAATGTAATCATTATATTTATTTGGAAACACAGATGACCTATCTGATTTTCTTAAAGAAGGTTGATTATTTTGAAAATTGATCTCTGCTGCTTGTTCACGTAAGGGACTGAAACCACCCTCAGAACTTGTCACACCACTTGGTGTTGCAACAGTCTCACCAATTCTGGTAATCCCATTGGAACCAGGAGAATGCCCCATATCATTCTCCATATGGTCAAGAGTTGGACTGCCTAGAGACTGGGAGTAGTTACCTTCACTCAAATGATGATCATCTTGAGTATGGTCATCTAAAGGTGTATCATTTTGACCATTATCATCATTGGGTGTGCCAAGGTTATCACAAGTAACTTCATCAAAGAAATTAACATGATCTAAACCTTGACTGAGAGGGTCAGGAGCAGCAGAGACATTTTTAATCCTGAAAGGAAAGACTTTTTCAAAGAATTTTACATCTCTGGAAAAAACAAATTTTTTTCTTTCAAGACTATAAAGTTTATAACCTTTCTGAAAATTTGAATATCCAACTAAAACACATTTTTCAGCTCTACTACTAAACTTATCATGACTGGTAAGAATAGTAGCAAAAGACAAACATCCAAACACACGTAAGTGACTTAGGTCAGGTTTTCTATTAAAAACAAGTTCAAAGGGAGACTTTCCATTCAGCACTGAGGAGGGTAATCTGTTAATCAAATAAGTGGCAGTTAGGACACATTCAGACCAAAGATATAAAGGCAATCCCCCCTGAAACATAAGGGATCTTGCCACATTCAAGAGATGCCTATGTTTCCGCTCAACCACCCCATTTTGTTGAGGTGTATAAGCACAGGATGTTTGATGCATAATACCATTATTTTTACAAAATTTATTAAACTGATTATTAACAAACTCAGTACCATTATCACTTCTGAAAATCTTAACACATTTTTCAAACTGTGTTTTTATCAGATTATAGAAAATTTGAAGATAATCAAACACCTCATGCTTACTTTTAAGTAAGTAAACCCATACAGCCCTGGTGAAATCATCCACAATAGTTAAGAAAAAAGTATGACCTTCTTTACTTTTAATTTTATAAGGATCCCAAAGATCAAGATGAACTAAATCACCAAGAGCTTCAGTTTTATGATCACTTAAAGGAAAGGATTCTCTAGTTTGCTTGGCCTTTTGACAGATGTCACAAGGATCATTTTCAGTTTTATTATCAAAACCAATTTCACCATTTAACACTGCAAGAACTTGATCAGAAGGATGACCAAGTCTGCAGTGCCATATTTGCTTGGTCAAACTACATGTAATACTAGAATTCTTAAATCCTAGACTAGTACCTTGATTTCCATCAAAGTAATACAGACCATCCTTTTGTCTACCAATCCCTAGAACACTCATTCCCCTCAAATCCTGAGGTAACACATAACATTGTGATTCATCAAAAGCAATAACATATTTGCTATCTCTAGCCACTTTATGAACAGACATCAAACTAACACAGTATTCTGGAACCACCAAAACATCATATAGAGTTAAGTTTTTGGTTAAGACCATATTTCCAACTTTGGTAATCAAAGCCTCAGTTCCATTAGGATGTGAGACCTTGATTCCAAGTTTGGAAATATCAATAACATTAACCAAAAACTTATCAGTATATGTAAGATGTTGATTGGCACCAGAATCAACAATAAGCCCAGCTGCAACAAGTGCAGACCTAAACTTACTATTGTTACAAAAAAATCTTTGAAAATTCTGATTAAAAAACTTGCTATTGTTTAAAACAATACCTGCCATATTGGCATGTACTCCTTTTCCATTTCCATCACTACTAACAGAGTTTTCTTTAATCAAAGATATTAATTTGGAAATCTGTTCATCAGAAAATGTAGACGTAGAACTAGAGCCAACAGAATTGTTGTTATTAATGAACCGTTTATTAAAATTCTGAGCACCCTGATTATTATTATTATTAGTTCTTCTGTTTTTACCAAAATCAGCTGGATAACCAATGAGCTTAAAGCATCTATCAATAGTATGTCCATTAAAACCACAGTGCTCACAAACTAAGGTAGGACCACCAGTAGTCCTCCTATTTTCATTATTCCTAGAAGCATTATTAGTTCTAGAAGAATTCCCAAAGGATGGAGTCCTCTGAGAGTTCCCCTTGTTAGGAACACTGGAGTTAAACACAGTTGACTGAGACCTTTGAGTAGTCCCAGCAACTGAACCAGTGCCACAAATCTGTGAGACTCCTCACTAGAAATAATAGCAAAAGCTCCCTTAACATCAGGAAGAGGATCTCTAGCCAAAATATTACTTCTAATTTGCATATAAGAATCATCTAAACCCATCAAGAACTGCATTAATTTCATTAATTGACTATGTTTTTTTAAAGTCCTCAGCAGCATGACAAGTACATCTAGGTAATTGAATTAAAGCATCAAACTGTTTCCACAATGTACTCAATTTGTTAAAGTATTCAGCAATAGAACAACCATTTTGAGTCAAAGAGTTAATCTTATGATGCAAATTAAAAGTAACAGACCCATCAACTCTATCAAAAGTTTCCTTTAATTCAGTCCACACATCAGAAGCTCTTTTTGAAAAAATTTGCCCAAGAAATAACTCTTCTGATATGGAATTTAAAATCCATCCCAAAACAACAGCATTTACTCTGTCCCATTGTCTACCTAAGACTTCATCAGTATTAGATCTATTACAAGATCCATCTATAAAACCAGTCTTATTTTTTCCCTCTAAGGCTAACAACATAGCACAAGACCACACATTATAGTTCTCAGTACCTTTTAGTTTTATAGACACAACAGTTAAGGTGGCAGAGTCATTAGGATGCAAATGTAAAGGATGACTAAGATCAAGTTTACTAATTAAAGTAACTGGAACATCATCCTCATCATCAGAGTTATGCACAGAAACAGGTGGTGTAGAATTATGAATAGACATAATAAACACAGATATAAATGCAACAAAAACACACAAGAAAGGAACAAGAAGGTAGTTCCCAGGCTTCCTTGCCACTCAAGGTGGTAGGTCAAGGGCTGAGCACACAAGAAAATAAAAAGAACAGATAACACCTAAAAACTCAACTTCAACAATCCCTGAATCCTACTCCCCGTCAATCTAAACAAGAAATAAGAAAAGAAAAAGTAAAGTAAAAGCGTGAGAGGTGTTACAGTGCACGCAAGAAGCCAATACGCAGCGGAACAAGAACCCAGATTGTGATCTTGATTCACTTAATCAAGAATCACAACCCACACGATCTCAATCAACCAGAACCAATAACCACCAAACCCTAATTTCTCAAGAATTAGGGAAATAACCAACAGAATCACCAATAACCAACAACTAAATCAAGAACCCAGAAACCAACCACCGATTGAAGCCAGAGATCAAGAACCCCCAAAATAACCAAACCCTAATTTTCTAAAAAATTAGGCGTTTTGAAAACCCTTTTTTAATTGATCAATTAAAGCAAAAAATCCCTAATTAACCACAGTTAATTAGGTTTAATCAACTCAATTTTGAAAACCCCCAAATTTTTAGAAACCCTAATTTTCCAAAAACGTTTTAACAAGAGCAAGATGAGTAACCTGGCTCTGATACCATGTAGAAAATCACAAGTTTAACCAGAAAACAACTCTTGAATCTCAATTCAAGAATCAAATTTATTACTCAACCAAAACTACAAGATCAACAAGAAACTGATCTTAATCAATCTCTGTAACCAAACCAAACTTTCATGAATCAACTCACAAATCTTACCCACTGCTATTCAGTTGATAAGCTATTGACTAAAATTATCAATAGTACTATTACAATGACCTCACAAACTCTCAAAAGAATGAAATACAGAATATATGAATCAACAAGAGAACTGTGTGTAGCTTTGGTGATAACGGCTTGTGAAGATATGAAACCCTAGCAGAGATGAGAGCTTAAATAGCCTTGACCTTAGAACTTTAGCAGCTTGTCAACTTTAGCCCTTGCTCTTTACCCACTTGCTACTTTCACCTCAAACTTCATCTAAAACCATACATCTGAAAATAAGAGAATGACACAATAAGTCCCTGTTAATTATGTGATCCAGAGTTAGAGTTATTTTCAACAGAAAATAAATCTTATCCTATGAATTATATACGCTGTTGTTGCCACCAGAAAAGAAACAAAACTTCATAGCTTGTAAACCTCTCAAATTACTTTCTTATATTAGTGACGATCAGCTAACAAAATCTAAAGATAATAATAAGGTATAAATGTTAACAAGAAATGATAATGAGATTATACCCTTAGTATTTCCGAGAACATCTATTCCAACAAGAAATTGGTCGTTTTGCTCTTGTATCGTAAAATAAAAGCCGAAATAATGTAGGGTTTTGATCATCACTTCGAGCAAACATATTAACCAGTGCTGATTTTGCAGTAGTAACACAATTGTTGTTGGCAAGAAAACATTGTTTGCTGCTGTGAAAAACCATCATAGAGTATAACTTATTCGTTATCTTTGTATGGTGTTTGTGTGTGTGTTTAAAACTAGCCAATGCAAGAGTTTAAATAAACCTTTCATGCAAGTTCATTGAATATTGGTAGATGAACTCTTTATTAATGCTATAGTATAGATATTTAAAAAAGCTGAAAAAAAAAATTCAAAACTTGTAATGTACTACGTACATTAATAGGTAGACAGGCTAGAGGCTTTTACTGTATTCAACTGGCAAAAAGGCTTCTCGATAACAAACAAAACAAGCCCAATATTGATATACTTTTGATGTACGTTCGATTTTATTAAAAATGTTGAAGTTTAATATATATAGTTTCTAAATAAAAGAACTTTCAAAATGCACCCTTAAGATTCTCGAGCGAAGATAAAAAAAATATATATATATATATATATATTTGTTTATTGGATGATTAGTAAAAAAATAGAAAACTTACAAAATGCACCCTGAATTTCTTAATATTTACGACTTTTTTATATAACAAATTTTATTTGCCAAATATCTAACCAATATATACCGGTTTCTTGAATAAAAAAATACTGGCAAAAATGCCTCTCGATAACGAACAAAACAAGCCCAATATTGATATACTTTTGATGTACGTACTGTTTTATAAAAAATGTTGAAGTTTAATATATATATTTTCTAAATAAAAGAACTTTCAAAATTCACCCTTAACCTATCGAATAACTTTAAAATTATCCTAAATTTTTTTATAACTATAACGGTCAAAATTAACCCCGCCGCAACACACTGGTGCCTAACACAACATTTAATCCAAAAAGGACGTCGTACGCCAACTACAAATATAGTTTCACACAACATTTGTTCCAAACAAATACAACACGTGTCGGCAAAAAACTTAACATGATCTTACAATGAGAGGCCCCACCCAAACATTATTCATAAATAATTATCGCAAATTTTTTTTCGAAAATTCCCGCTACAACGCAGTGGGTGCCTTCCCACTTGTTAATAGAATATTGCAAGACAAGGTCTATATTAATACATAAAATATTAAAAGAGGGAGATATATTAATAAGTGACACTTTTACAAACTTTTTCTTTTCTTTTCTTTTTATTCACGTTTTTTAACGTTTATTCATTTTTTTTTCTTTTTCTTTTGTCATTTAAAATTGCATCAGAAATCATATGTGATATTACACTAGTTTTGATAAAACACATAAAATCACATATGATTTTTCTCACACGTGATCTCAATCACACGTGGTTTTCTACCGACTGTGATTTTTTCACATGTAATTAGAAGTTTCATCAATGCACTGCTGTAACTTGTAATTCAAATATAGTGTATGTAATATATGGTTGAAAAGGTAAGACTGTATGTTTTTCATTGTAAAAAACGGGGAAAGTTTTTTATTTATAGACAAATACTTATGTTAATTTCAGTACGGATGTTTAGTGTTCGAACTTTACTATTAGTGTTAAATCATATGTGATATTCATTTCGAATTTTGCTAAATGTGAAAAACGACCAGAAAAAAGTGTAACACCCCCAAAATTTGGTACAGCGGAAGACTCAACAAGCTTTCGGGGTGCTACGAGGATTGGTATCCAAACACAAGACATAAAAGAACGAGATAAAGTAAACAAAATAAAATACAACCACGCGGGGTTTTAAAGTTTACATTATCCCAAAATCATCCAAAGTCAGGCCCAAAAGAAATAAATATAGGTCCACAATAGTTATCAGAGTTTTAGAAATATAGATCCATAACCAGTGCCAAATGCCAAGCCTCCAATCCCAAGCATCCGCAGAGCATCACTTAATTACCTGAGAAAACGTGCTAAAAGTCAGCTTTCGCTGGTGAGATCATAGGTTTAGATTTTTAATTCAATATAGTGGACATATACGCAAAACGCTTGCTAACTAGACTAGGGCTCACTCATCCAACCAAAATAAACCAACCATATCAAATCATCCCTATAGGTGCACGCTATAGCTCAAATCAATCCAATCAATAGCTTACCTAGCTCAAGTCTAGGCCTCGCTCCTAAATCAATCCAATAGCTTACCTAGTTCGGGACTAGGCCTCGCTCAACAACCAATCAATAGCTTACCTAGTTCGGGACTAGGCCTTGTTCAATAACCAAATCAGTAGCTTACCTAGATCTAGTCTAGGCCTCGCTCTACCTAGTTCTATAAGCATAGCAAGTTTTAAAAATCAAAAAGCGATAATAGTCCACATAAAGCATTTGCACGTTTCTCACCCCAAGTATTGAAAACAAAGTTCAAGATTAAAAGTGGGGCTATGACTCACCTCAAGTCCAGAAATCCTCAAAAGAAATGATAGAAGAAAAACGCAAGAAATCTCAAGCAACTCACGTAATGGCGACTACAGACTCGGCACTTCCTAACAATATCAAACCCGTTCAGAAATCATTTCCTCAAAATCAAATATTCCCATTCCCGAACGTAATTCATTTTACTTTCCAAAATATCCATTTCTCGAATTAACTTCATATTCATTTGAAATTTGACGTTTGGTATCCATACGGGTGGAGGGTCGACACAGCACAAACCAAAAAGCCTCAACAAAGAACAATAATAAGATAACTATAGGTCTAATGTTAGCTCAACATATTATTTAAATAATTATCGAAGCTTATTAAATCCGTCGATTTAATAATCTCCCATACTTATTTACGTAATATATCGTTCCAAAATCATACCCAACCTAAAGCACATTGCACATAAATTTCTATTTGGTATATGTCGTAGCCCAATGAATTCCCTATATATATCGTCGAATCGGCCAAATTCCACGAGACATATAGTAATTCATTACCCTAAAATATATACCACATCCTATGGGCGTCGTGGGATACGATGCCCATTAATATACCCATTTTATATCGTCAAATAACTCAAATCTAGAATAAGTCATTCGATAATATAAAATGTTTATATTAACCGTCATATATCCGTGACAACACAAAGTCACAATATAAAGCCCACTTGGACTTTAAAGACCCACAATTCGTATAACTCGATAAGTTTCTAATTTATAAATAAAATCACATTTTTTTTTAATTATTATTTACCCGACTTATGTTTCGCCGTTATTTTTATAGTTATTATTTATAATAATATCCCGACATTTATTACACTACTTGCATAGTATAATAACTATCGTTTTATTATTATACGTTTACTCGTGATCGTTTTATTATTAATATACGCATTTATATATATATATATATATATATATATATATATATATATATATATATATATATATATATATATATATATACATTTAACGCGTCTATATATACGTATATAAACGATTATATTCTTAATAATATTATAACGAGTATTATTTTTGATTTCGACTTTTAAATATTTATCGAGTCATAGAATTTGGTCACATATCCGAGTCATGACCCTCGGCTCATAGTCCAAGTCCAAAATAATAAAAATCAAGCTACAATATAAATCAACTCCGTCCAAACAATCCCATATTCACGTGCTACAACATGAGGGTCCGACTACGGCACCCAACTAACCTATCTCCGTCATCTAATTGACCGTCTTACAATCGGTCCCCAATTCCATACTCGTCAACACAACTCCAATTCATGATACAAATGACCGATGTCCAAATGATTCGGCCCAAAATAAGTCACAACAAATATATTACCATATAGAACCAAAACAAAAATATATCAATTATACGGGTCGACTTACCAAGTCAAACCCGGGTCAACTTGTGAGGTCACAACCAAAACAATAACCTCACCCGAGACCTCTCGGTCTCGGCTAGCTCTAATGAGCCCCTCGACCCAAACAGCCCGCGAAGGGGGGGGGGGGGGGTTCGGCCGAGACTCCAAAACAACAACAACAACAATTCGAACCATCTTAGACCCAAAAAATTCCAACAAGTATTAACCATCATCAAGAATCATGAAGAACAAGAATCATCACACCTCCAAGACTCTAATCGAGTCGAGGAGTGTCACACCGAGACCTAGGGTCTCGGTCAAGCTCACATCGAGCCACAAAAACCAAATCCAAACGCGTACAAACTCCAAATCCGAGCACAAATACATCAAGAATCGACCCCCTAGGATACCAAACTCGTTTTATTAACAAAACCCATCTTCATTTTAATGTTATCATCCCAAAAATACCAAGATTCAATTCGGGTTTGACTCAAAATAGTCAAACCCGACCCAAAACTCATGTTTTCTCACCTCTAATCGAATAGAAACCAAGATAGATGATGATGTGGTGTTGTGTGAGGTGTGGATGTCGGTGGTATTTAAAAGAAATGGAGGGGTAAGGCGCGTGTTTCACACCAAATGAACAAGAAGGTGATGGGGAGTGTTTTAGTGGTGGCGGTGTGGTGTGGAGGTCAGCAGTGGTGGTGGTGTTGGTGTGGCAGTCGGCGGCTAAGGAGAGGGGGAAGAAGAAAATGATAAAAATGATATTATGAGGGTGAAGGGTTAGGGTTAGGGGTGTTATACCCGAAATTTTCATTTTAGTCCCTCAAGTTTCCTTTTTCCAAAATTAGCCACAAATACTTTAATAATTAGTGAACTCTTTTTAATCGGTTTTCCCGTAACCCGATTACCCGTTCATAAAAGTATTACATTTTCGTCAACCATACACGTACACGTCATAATTGATTTCCCAACAACACTTCCCGAAAAATATAGATATGTACGAAAGACATAATATTTATTTAACGGTGAATCGCTACCGTTTTGTAAAATATAAAAATTTTGTTAGGTTAATCTAGTGCCGGATTCAATGTAGTGCCAAAGATAACGATCTCAAAATGAATCATCACGAACGAAATGAATCAAACCATAAATAAATAACTAAATCCCATAAACATCATACGATTAAAATCAAGTACCAACGTTCGTAAAATATCTCGTCACAATAAATTTTCAAAAATTCTATATTTAATATTTAAATGTAGTGCGGGTTTTATAAAATGGCTCCCTATTTTGCCAGTTGTCACATCCTCCCAGCCTCAGAAGGAACCCGTCCCGGGTTTCTCTCGAAATAACCCATCTACGAAGTGAAAAGCTTCGGATAGCTCTTTCGAAACTCATCCTCACCTTCCCACGTAAATTCCGGTCCGTGCCGCGAATTCCAACGAACTTTGATGAGCGGAATACGACTCCTCTTGAGTCGTTTGATCTCTCTATCCATTATCTCAATCGGTTCTTCCACAAAATTCAAACTTTCATCCACACGAATATCCTTGATCGGTATAACTGGTGTTTCCTCTGAAAGGCATTTCTTCAGATTGCTAACATGAAACACATCATGAACTTTACTCAGTTCCATAGGTAATTCCAAACGATACGCTACGGGCCCAATTCTTTCCAAAATAAGAAATGATCCAATGTAGCGGGGATTAAGTTTCCCACGTTTCCCAAAACGTATCACACCCTTCCAAGGCGAGACCTTCAACATCACTCTGTCTCCAACCTGGAATTCTAGGGGTTTACGCCTCTGATCGGCGTAGCTTTTCTGCCTATCTCTAGCTGCTTGCAGTCGATCTCGAATTTGCGTTACTTTCTTCGTAGTTTCCAAGATAAGCTCAGGGCCTGTGAGTTGGCTATCTCCAACTTCTGCCCAACCAATAGGTGAACGGCATTTTCGACCATACAAAGCTTCAAATGGTGCAGCCTTAAGACTTGTGTGGTAGCTATTGTTGTAGGAAAACTCCGCAAGGGGTAGGTATTTCTCCCAGCCTTTACCAAAGTCTATGATGCATGCACGAAGCATATCCTCCAAAGTTTGAATAGTTCTCTCACTTTGACCATCGGTTTGGGGATGATATGCAGTACTCATATCAAGTCTCGTCCCCAAAGCGGTTTGAAGTGATCGCCACAATGCTGACGTGAAGCGGCTGTCGCGATCAGAAATAATCGATATCGGAACTCCATGACGAGAAACAATCTCCTTCACATACAATCTCACAAGTTTTTCCACACTATCATCTTCACTAATCGCCAGGAAATGAGCAGACTTAGTCAAACGATCCACAATTACCCATATAGCGTCGCAACCGCTAGCTGTCTTTGGTAATTTGGTAATAAAGTCCATCGTAATCCGCTCCCATTTTCAAACCGGGAGTTCTGGCTGTGTCAACAATCCTGACGGTCTTTGATGCTCAGCTTTAACCTTAGAGCAGGTCAAGCACTTACTAACATATAATGTTATATCTGCCTTCATATTTGGCCACCAATATAATTTCTTCAAATCCTGGTACATTTTGTCCGACCCAGGATGAATGGAGTATCTCGACTTATGCGACTCATGCATAATCAATTCTCGAATTCCTCCATACAATGGTACCCAACTTCGTTCTCCAAAACATAACACTCCATCAGAACGCTTAACAAATCCTTTCTCATTTTCTGCCATCCCAAATATATTCTCAGCAGGTTTATTTTCTGCTTTCAATGCTTCCGTTTGAGCTTCCAATATCTGAGACGGTAATGGTGATACGATAGTCATTCCTAATGACCTAACCCGTAATGGTGGAATTCTCTCTTTTCGACTAAGGGCGTCAGCAACAACGTTTGCTTTACCCGGATGGTAGCGAATTTCACAATCGTAATCGCTTAGCAACTCAATCCAATGTCGCTGCCTCATGTTAAGCTCTTTTTGGTTCAGAATGTGTTGCAGACTTTTGTGATCAGTAAACACTACACACTTGGTTCCATACAGGTAATGTCTCCATATCCTTAAAGCAAAAACCACAGCACCTAACTCCAAATCATGGGTGGTGTAATTCTTCTCATGCTTCTTGAGCTGTCGGGAAGCATAAGCTATCACTTTCTCTCGCTGCATTAACACCGCTCCTAAACCTTTATGAGAAGCGTCACAATAGACGACGAAATCCTCGTTACCTTCGGGTAACACCAAAATAGGAGCACTACACAACATCTCCTTAAGTAAATGAAAGGCTTCCTCTTCCTTATCTCCCCATTCATACTTAACACTCTTTTGAGTCAATTTGGTCAACGGTTTTGCTATCTTCGAAAATCCCTCAATGAATCTTCGGTAATAACCGGCTAATCCCAAAAATTGATGAACTTCTGTTGGGGTCGTAGGTGCAGCCCAATCTTTAATCGCTTCGATCTTAGCAGGATCCACATGAACTCCTTGTCTATTAATCACATGACCTAGAAATTGTACCGTCGGAATCCAAAATTCACATTTCGAAAACTTGGCATACAGTCTCTCCTTCCTGAGAAATTCTAAGATGAGTCTTAGATGCTCCTCATGTTCCTTCTCACTCTTCAAATATATCAGAATGTCATCGATAAACACAATCACGAACTTATCTAAGTACGGCTTACACACCCGATTCATGAGATCCGTGAATACCGCCGGTGCGTTAGTCAACCCAAACGGCATCACCTGAAACTCGTAATGCCCGTAACGGGTTCTGAAAGCCGTTTTCGGAATATCTTCCTCGCGCACTCGAAGCTGATGATATCCCGATCTCAGGTCGATCTTCGAATACACACTCGATCCTTGAAGTTGATCGAATAAATCATCAATCCTCGGTAACGGGTATCTATTCTTCACCGTTAGCTTGTTCAACTCTCGATAATCAATGCACATACGGAACGATCCATCCTTCTTTTTCACAAATAAGACCGGGGCTCCCCAAGGTGAAGAACTTGGTCTTATGAATCCCTTCTCGGCTAACTCCGCTAATTGTCTCGACAACTCTTCCAACTCAGTAGATGCAAGACGATAAGGCGCTCGTGCTACAGGTGCAGCACCAGGTATCAACTCAATCTGAAATTCCACTTGTCTAGTAGGCGGTATTCCCGGCAAATCATCGGGAAACACATCTGCAAGATGGCGAACTATAGGTACATCTCCAATGCACCTTTCCTTCTTCTCCTTCTCTCCTTTCTCAGAAATTTGGGCTAAGAAAAGGTAATTTCCTTTCTCCATTAGCTTCGGCAACTTAGTGCAAGATATAACCGCTAATCTGGATGGGCCTCTCAAATCCTTTCTATCTCCTGGTATGTTCAGAATCTCCTTGCCGTAAGGCACACGCACGATCTTCTCATCGCAGATTATATGGGCACGATACTTCGACAACCAATCCATACCGATAATGACATCAAAACTTCCTAATGTGACGGGTAGAAGATCTATGTTGAAAGGACGGTTCAGAAAGTTTAACGTGCATCCACGAATGATAGTCTTAATCCTTTCTACGTTTCCATTAGCTAACTCTACATCATAACCAATTCCTAAGGCCATCGGGGGTTTCTCAAGTAAGGATGCAAACTTAGTGGACACAAAACTCTTATCGGCACCAGTATCAAATAGTATGGAAGCATAACGATTATTGAGAAGGAACGTACCAGTAACAACGTTCGGATCTTCTCCTCTCTCGTTCCCGAGTGCATACACTCTTCCATGAGCAACTCCAGCTTCAACACGTTGGTCCCCATTATCTTGTCGTCCACGGTTTCCTCCAGCTCCACGGTTTCCATTATTGTACCCATTACCACCCGATCCTTGATTTCCTCGGTTCCACGATTCCCTACATTCATTCCGATAATGTCCTTTCTTTCCACATCCATAGCAAGTAACATTTGCTTTGCTCATAGTTTCAGGAGTAGCTTGAACCATAGCAAGTGGTCGAGCTCTACAATCCTTAGCTATGTGTCCCATCTTAGAGCAATTCTTGCACATCAAAGTACATTGACCAGAATGATGCTTGTAACATCGGTTACATTTGGGTGCATCTCCATTGTAGTTCTTCTTGTCTCCATCTCCCATGGCATAAGCTCTAGTAGTTAGTTGTCGCTTGTTTCGACGATCATTACCCTTAGAGTGATCATCCCTCTTTCTCTTTCCATTCTTATCCTTCTCAGCTTCTTCCAATTCCAAAGAGTCCATCAATTGTTGAGCGATAGTGATAGCCTCATGAATATTTGTAGGCTTAGCAGATATCACATCGTTCCTGGTAGCTACCGGCAATCCATCGGTATACCTCTCAATCTTTTGGGTCTCAGTCCTAACCATATCGGGATAGAGTAAAGACAACTCTCGATAACGGCGATTGTAAGTTGCCATATCGGTACCTTTCACCTTGTGGTTCCAGAACTCAATTTCCAATTTCTTAATCTCGTTCCTTGGGCAGTAAGTCTGAATCAACAAAGACTTAAATTGCTCCCAAGTCATAGCATAAGCCACATCACTCCCAACCGAGTTACGGTAATTGTTCCACCAGGTTAAGGCTTCATCCTTGAAAGTAAAAGAAGCAAACTTTACCTTCGCATTCTCCGCACAACCACTGACATTGAACACAGACTCAGTCTTCTCAATCCACCTAACCAAGTAAACCACTCCTTCAGTTCCACCAAACTCAATCGGTCCACAAATCTTAAACTCCTTGTAGTGACATCCATTAGCACGAACAGGTGGAAAAGTTCCAGCAGAATTGTTGGAATGATTTGACTCAGCTAGTAGCTCAGCAACTCGTTGCTCCACAAGTTGATTGATCATTACTTGATCCACAGTAGGTGCATTAAGTGGAACATGATCATTGTCTCCCTGAACATCAACATTTTGATTCCTGTTGTTGCAGTTAGTGGTGTCCAGGTTATCAGGAGTAGGGGTCTCAACATTTCGAGTAGGACGGCGCCCTCGACGACTAGGGGTAGCCGTTGCAGGTCCAGTTCTGGTAGCTCTAATAGGGTTTCTTCGTGGGGCCATTGATCTGAAACATCATACAAGTTCGTGAGTCTCCGATAAGACTTATCATATGCTCAACAAGAATTTAATCAACGAAGCCAAGTCATGGAAAGAATATCAACAATACACCGTAACACAACAATAAGGCGAATAGGAACTCAATTTCCATAATATCCAAAGACCACATAATACCATATCATAATAACCATCAACCATACAATAAAGATCCAACATCATTCCAACCACCGAAAACACAAAGATAATAATCGTTCCAACAAGACGAGAAATCAACGGAAAATACATCAAAAATAGGATAACTAGCTTTTCTAACCGAACACTCCTCGGTTAAGAAAGCAACAAGACAACATAAACCAATCAACTAGCCACGCTGCTGGCGGAGTCTACTCAACTCCTGCCTCAAGCCATCAAGATCCCTCCATAACGATCCTAGCTCAACGCTATGGGTGTCTCGGTCTCTCTTGAGGTCAGCCATCTCCTTCTCCAGCTCGGCATTCCTTTGCCATAGCTTGCGGTCGGCCTCTCGAGCTGTAACAAAACCTCGCTGTAAACTATCGATATGCTCATGAACCTCCATCAAAACTCTCCTCATCTCAGTAGTCCTGCCGACAACCACAGTCATATCCACTCTCAGATCCGCTATGAACTCTCCAATAACCCTCTCAAGTCGATCAGATACACGTGCAACTCTCTCACTAAGCTCAGTAATCCGAGCCCACAACCTACCAATCTCACCTAACTCTGCATGCTCAGCAGAAACCTCGGAAGATGCATCCGACCCAACGGGACTACCAGGTGGTAACGCAAACAAAAACGGATGATCAGGTGAATCAGGCTCAATCGGATGTACAGGTGAATCAGGCTCCTCAGCCTGAGCTGGTGGTACTAACACATCGTCATCATCAGGCATCTCATCCTCCTGAGGGTCATCCTCCTCCTCAGGGTCATCATCATTACCCTGCTCAGCCTCCTGAGGGTCATCAGCCTCATCCTCACCCTCGTACTCCTCCTCCTCATCGGAAGAGTGCATCATCAATCGTCGTCTCCTACTAGGTGAACCATGTGGTGAAGGGGTAGGTGATCTAGGATGACGACGCAATGATGTGGGTGGCGCCTCAGACAGAAGAGAATGAGCATCAATCTGTAAAGGTGGTGAAGTAGGGCGTACCGACATGCGTGCCGTAGCTCGATGGGCAAAGCGAGGTGCCACACGAGCCAAAACCTGATGAAGAGTAAGCTGCCTCGATGTACCAGGGAGCCCTAGAGAAGATGAGGGTCCCTGCGTAGATGCAATAGGTAGTGCTGAAGTAGAACCTGTCGGTATCATAGTAGCTGAATGCATGGCAACCTGGTAAGGGTCATCAGGGGCCATGGTGAACCGTGCTGGCAATACCGGTGTAGTAAGAATATCCTCAACGACATCAGGCATATGGGAGGCCATAGTCTGTGACAACGGCGTAGGGTAGGTGTAAGCGTTTCAAAAACAACTAAACCGCGAACTCAAAATACCATATCCAAAAATCATCATATAATTCCAAATCGTATATAATCAAGAAAGATTTAAATACCGCATTACTAAAACCATTCTCAAAACAATTAAGCCATATAATTCCTCAAAACACATATAATTCCTCAAAACGCATAATATCACTAAATCAATAAACCTCAAAACCTCAAATCATCTCAAGAATTCCCAAATCTCTAATCATCTCAAATATCTCATAATACTTCAATAATAAACAATGATGCTTCGGCTTGGCGGGCTGGCGGGCAATGGTCGAGGATCGTTTTCTATAAAAATCGGTTATAGTTTAGGTGTCTATTTACCTAGTTCTCTATAACCTTGGCTCTGATACCAATCTGTAACACCCCCAAAATTTGGTACAGCGGAAGACTCAACAAGCTTTCGGGGTGCAACGAGGATTGGTATCCAAACACAAGACATAAAAGAACGAGATAAAGTAAATAAAATAAAATACAACCACGCGGGGTTTTAAAGTTTACATTATCCCAAAATCATCCAAAGTCAGGCCCAAAAGAAATAAATATAGGTCCACAATAGTTATCAGAGTTTTAGAAATATAGATCCATAACCAGTGCCAAATGCCAAGCCTCCAATCTCAAGCATCCGCAGAGCATCACTTAATTACCTGAGAAAACGTGCTAAAAGTCAGCTTTCGCTGGTGAGATCATAGGTTTAGATTCTTAATTCAATATAGTGGACATATACGCAAAACGCTTGCTAGCTAGACTAGGGCTCACTCATCCAACCAAAATAAACCAACCATATCAAATCATCCCTATAGGTGCACGCTATAGCTCAAATCAATCCAATCAATAGCTTACCTAGCTCAAGTCTAGGCCTCGCTCCTAAATCAATCCAATAGCTTACCTAGTTCGGGACTAGGCCTCGCTCAACAACCAATCAATAGCTTACCTAGTTCGGGACTAGGCCTCGCTCAATAACCAAATCAGTAGCTTACCTAGATCTAGTCTAGGCCTCGCTCTACCTAGTTCTATAAGCATAGCAAGTTTTAAAAATCAAAAAGCGATAATAGTCCACATAAAGCATTTACACGTTTCTCACCCCAAGTATTGAAAACAAAGTTCAAGATTAAAAGTGGGGCTATGACTCACCTCAAGTCCAGAAATCCTCAAAAGAAATGATAGAAGAAAAACGCAAGAAATCTCAAGCAACTCACGTAATGGCGACTACAGACTCGGCACTTCCTAACAATATCAAACCCGTTCAGAAATCATTTCCTCAAAATCAAATATTCCCATTCCCGAACGTAATTCATTTTACTTTCCAAAATATCCATTTCTCGAATTAACTTCATATTCATTTGAAATTTGACGTTTGGTATCCATACGGGTGGAGAGTCGACACAGCGCAAACCAAAAAGCCTCAACGAAGAACAATAATAAGATAACTATAGGTCTAATGTTAGCTCAACATATTATTTAAATAATTATCGAAGCTTATTAAATCCGTCGATTTAATAATCTCCCATACTTATTTACGTAATTTATCGTTCCAAAATCATACCCAACCTAAAGCACATTGCACATAAATTTCTATTTGGTATATGTCGTAGCCCAATGAATTCCCTATATATATCGTCGAATCGGCCAAATTCCACGAGACATATAGTAATTCATTACCCTAAAATATATACCACATCCTATGGGCGTCGTGGGATACGATTAGGGGTGTAAACGATCCGAGCCGAGTCGAGTTTTGGCCTAAACGAGCTAGGCTCGTTTATTAATTACTCGGCTCGAGCTCGGCTCGAGCTCGAAGCAACTTTTAAGAATTGGCTCGAGCTCGAGCTCGAATATTTTTTTGTTGTTCGAGCTCGAGCTCGAAGCTAGTTTATTATTTTTAACTTTTTTTTGTAATCCTATAATAAACTAACTTTCAAGTTTAAAATGCTCGCATAGAAGATCAAACTTGATATGCTCGTTTATTTACTCAAGCTCGAGCTCGAAAGCTCGTTTACAATTATAAAAATTGTTCTAATGCTTAATCTAAAGTAACACTTGTAAGCTTGAATGATAGATTAAAAAAAAAAAAAAAAAAAAAAAAAAAAAAAAAAAAAAAAAAATCTATTTAGTATCCCACATTGGATGAGTGAAACAAAAGGAAAACAATATGGGGTTTATAAAAAACAAAAGATCAAGTTTACTAGTTAAAATTTATATTTTATATATAAACTAAAGTATAGATCTTTGATGTGATTGAAGGTTAACATATTATGTATTAGTTTTGGTTTTTAACCTATAATACTAATAGTAATTAAAAATTTATAATTATAATATTTAGTAACTACATATTTAGCTCGATTAGCTCGTTCGGCTCGTTTAGCTCGAGTAACTCGTTCGGCTCGAATAACTAAACGAGCTTTCGAACGAGCCGAGCTAAATACCAGTTTTAAAAGCTCGGCTCGTGAAATTATTCGAGCTCGACATTTTGTTTGAGCTCGATTCGAGCTCGAAAATTATCAAGCTCGACCCGAGTTAAACGAGCTCGAGCTCGAGTAGCTCGCTAAAAGCTCGACTCGTTTACACCCCTAGATACGATGCCCATTAATATACCCATTTTATATCGTCAAATAACTCAATCTAGAATAAGTCATTCGATAATATAAAATGTTTATATTAACCGTCATATATCCGTGACAATACAAAGTCACAATATAAAGCCCACTTGGACTTTAAAGACCCACAATTCGTATAACTCGATAAGTTTCTAATTTATAAATAAAATCACATTTTTTTTTAATTATTATTTACCCGACTTATGTTTCGCCGTTATTTTTATAGTTATTATTTATAATAATATCCCGACATTTATTACACTACTTGCATAGTATAATAACTATCATTTTATTATTATACGTTTACTCGTGATCGTTTTATTATTAATATATATATATATATATATATATATATATATATATATATATATATATATATATATATATATATATATATATATATATATATATATATATATATACGTTTAACGCGTCTATATATACGTATATAAAGGATTATATTCTTAATAATATTATAACGAGTATTATTTTTGATTTCGACTTTTAAATATTTATCGAGTCATAGAATTTGGTCACATGTCCGAGTCATGACCCTCGGCTCATAGTCCAAGTCCAAAATAATAAAAATCAAGCCACAATATAAATCAACTCCGTCCAAACAATCCCATATTCACGTGCTACAACATGAGGGTCCGACTACGGCACCCAACTAACCTATCTCCGTCATCTAATTGACCATCTCACAATCGGTCCCCAATTCCATACTCGTCAACACAACTCCAATTCATGATACAAATGACCGATGTCCAAATGATTCGGCCCAAAATAAGTCACAACAAATATATTACCATATAGAACCAAAACAAAAATATATCAATTATACGGGTCGACTTACCAAGTCAAACCCGGGTCAACTTGTGAGGTCACAACCAAAACAATAACCTCACCCGAGACCTCTCGGTCTCGGCTAGCTCTAATGAGCCCCTCGACCCAAACAGCCCGCGAAGGGGGGGGGGGGGGGTTCGGCCGAGACTCCAAAACAACAACAACAACAATTCGAACCATCTTAGACCCAAAAAATTCCAACAAGTATTAACCATCATCAAGAATCATGAAGAACAAGAATCATCACACCTCCAAGACTCTAATCGAGTCGAGGAGTGTCACACCGAGACCTAGGGTCTCGGTCAAGCTCACATCGAGCCACAAAAACCAAATCCAAACGCGTACAAACTCCAAATCCGAGCACAAATACATCAAGAATCGACCCCCTAGGATACCAAACTCGTTTTATTAACAAAACCCATCTTCATTTTAATGTTATCATCCCAAAAATACCAAGGTTCAATTCGGGTTTGACTCAAAATAGTCAAACCCGACCCAAAACTCATGTTTTCTCACCTCTAATCGAATAGAAACCAAGATAGATGATGATGTGGTGTTGTGTGAGGTGTGGATGTCGGCGGTATTTAAAAGAAATGGAGGGGGAAGGCGTGTGTTTCACACCAAATGAACAAGAAGGTGATGAGGAGTGTTTTAGTGGTGGCGGTGTGGTGTGGAGGTCGGCGGTGGTGGTGGTGTTGGTGTGGCAGTCGGCGGCTAAGGAGAGGGGGAAGAAGAAAATGATAAAAATGATATTATGAGGGTGAAGGGTTAGGGTTATGGGTGTTATACCCGAAATTTTCATTTTAGTCCCTCAAGTTTCCTTTTTCCAAAATTAGCCACAAATACTTTAATAATTAGTGAACTCTTTTTAATCGGTTTTCCCGTAACCCGATTACCCGTTCATAAAAGTATTACATTTTCGTCAACCATACACGTACACGTCATAATTGATTTCCCAACAACACTTCCCGAAAAATATAGATATGTACGAAAGACATAATATTTATTTAACGGTGAATCGCTACCGTTTTGTAAAATATAAAAATTTTGTTAGGTTAATCTAGTGCCGGAGTCAATGTAGTGCCAAAGATAACGATCTCAAAATGAATCATCACGAACGAAACGAATCAAACCATAAATAAATAACTAAATCTCATAAACATCGTACGATTAAAATCATGTACCAACGTTCGTAAAATATCTCGTCACAATAAATTTTCAAAAATTCTATATTTAATATTTAAATGTAATGCGGGTTTTATAAAATGGCTCCCTATTTTGCCAGTTGTCACAAAAAGTTTGTCAAAAGTATATCAAAATTTCCGTCTATAAAAAGATAATTAAATGCTGGTCGTGACGGGATACTTTTTTTTTTACGATCAACTGTTCATAAGATATTTAAATTATAAAAAATATGTGTAATTGAATTTTTAATTTGAAGATTAATTAATATCCCTCTTTTTTAAAAAGAAAATAAGTGGTTAAGATTTGTCTATTTCTTTTTATGTGAGAAAAGTTTCGTATGTAAATAACTCTTCTCATCATTTTAATTTGAACTAGAACTTTTTAGCTAATTTATTTCTTATACTACACTTAAAAATATTATGCACGGACACTTCTACTTTAGTTTCTGCCATGGCATGCAATAAACAAATGGTGATAATGTTTTTGAATTTAGCAATCACGTAGTTAGGGCAAGCAAAACCGATCGAAACCGACTCGTCCCGAAAAAACTGAAATCGAACCGACCATACTCAGTTCAGTATTTGGTTGGTTTTCCCGAATTTCGGTTTCGGGTCAGGATAGGCCAAAAACCAAAAACATACGAACAAAACCGAGAAAACCGACTTGTCCTGACCGAACCGAGTAAAACCAAATACTTTCGGTTCGGGATTCGGTTTTGGTTTTCAAAAAAGTCGGTTTCGAGATATATCTGTTTCGGGTCGGGACGTGTCGATAACGGCCCGATGCTCACCCCTACACGTAGTAGTTGATAGAAGAAAACGATCAAACACATAACTATGTGAGTACATTTACATATACGCGTGTGAATGAACGAGTTACGCAGTCAAAGTCTATATTAATTCATAGAGAGTATTACAAGGCAAAGTCTATATTAATTCATAGAATACTCCAAGAGGGAGATATAATAATGAGTAATCTTGTGCTTATAATAAAAGTAGATCTGGGTATTGTAACAATTATTAAAAAACATATCCATATCACATTGAATTAATCAATCTATTAATACATATGGGGAAATTTGCATTTGTGTGACTGAATATGTGATTAGCTTTAACTAAGTTATAAATCAATTAATTAAAGGTAAAACTGTCATTTAGCAAAAGGTAATAAAGAGAAAATTGTAATGATTTTTTTTTCTTAAACTATGTGTTTTTTGTTAGCGAATAAATATTTTAGGACGAAATATGTATAATTACATATACATGAGATTAAAAGATGTTGGTGGTGTGTTTTTATGAAAGAGAGCGTCCAATTTCGTAAATTCATGTTACACATTCAACAATATTCCATAAACTCAAGGTTATGAATAGTACGAAGAGTGGCGTGGCGGCATTACCACACCTTATGTCTTAGGAGCTATGGCGAAGCCATATCGTTTTCTAAGGCATGACTTAAAACGCTACAAAAGTTGAAAATATTTATAGATTTCATATATATGGAGTTTGTAAAAAGTGTTACGCATAAGGAATTAAGTCAAGAAATCATCTTTGCTGTAATATTCTTCATTTTTTTCAAAAAAACCATTTTTCATTTTGAGTTAAATTCAAAAAAGGTGTCATGACTCGTGATTTTCATCTTGAGTTAACTTCTTCATTTCTTTGCTGTAACATTCTTCATTTCTTTCAAAAACAAACATTTTTCATCTTGAGCTAAATTTAAAAAAGGCGTCATGACTCGCGCAATCCCGTAAATTAAAGGCTAAAGGATTGGATGATTAAAGGCAATAAATTTACTTTGAGGCATATCTTATGTGTGTACAAAGTGTTTTTTAACTTGTCGACTCTCTTCTTTGTGTTATTATATGGTTATAAGATAAAAATCATGTCTTATCTTTGTTTGACATGCATCTTATACTTAAACGGATGACTAAAATCAAGTTATGGCTTACAATCTTACATGTAAAAACTGTAAAAGACGTGAATGTCAAACAACATGTGGTGTCTATAATGAACCTTAGAAATGAATCTAAGCGTCAAATAAAAGCTACTTATAAATCGTGTATTGAAGTAGTTGAGTGAGTTTCTTTGTCTTAAAGCGATTTTTTATTTTTATTTATTTATTTATTAATTTATTATTATTATTATTATTATTATTATTATTATTATTATTTGAACAGTTAAGTAAATTGTACATGTTGGATGATGAATCACATCAATGTTCACAAAAAACCAATACTGATTAATAATTGTGAGAGCATGCCCATACGTAACACAAGTTATAAGTTAACGCAGTGCTACGTCAGCGCCACATCAGCTTTTCCACTTTAACTTTAACTCAAATATTTTCAAATTCTACCCTCAACTAAAACAAACAATTCAATTAATAAACCACATAACATTAAAACTTAATTTCTTACAATACAAATTATAAAAAACTTAAAATAACAACAACAACGATTAATAGAAAAAAAAAAAAAAAAAAAAAAAAAAAAAAAGAAAAAAAAAAACCGAAACATAAGAAATTAAACCATACGAATTAAAACTACTTATTCGTCGTTTTCGGAATATTCTTCTTCTTGTGGTTGTTGGTGTTGAAGACGTTGCTGCCAAACATGCTCCATAAGATCTCGTTGGAGTTGAGTATGCACGCCTGCATCGCGCATTTCCTTTGTCTTGCGCCTCTGCGTATCACACCTGTCGATCCACCTTTCTTGACTTAAATGTGGTGCCGGATCTACCCACATTCTTTTATACTCGCGGAGTGTAAATTTTTGATCTTTTAGAATCATGTTATGCAATATAATGCATGTATACATGATTCTTTGTATCTTGACAATTTCTCATGCACGTGCCGGTTGTTGTAGTATACCCCAACGTCCTTGAAGCACGTCAAAAGCACGTTCGATATCTTTGCGTGCACTTTCTTGCTTCCTTTTAAAATAGCTATGTTTCTCATCAGTCGTTGCCGAGAAAGATTTGACGAAAGTTGCCCACTGCGGGTAAATTCCGTCAGCTAGGTAATACCCCTGTTCATACCATCTTCCATTTACTGTATATGGTGCCCTTGGGGATTCATCAGCAAGAATGTTGTCAAACAAGTTAGAGTTATCTAAAACGTTAATATCATTATTTGCCCCTGCCATACCAAAAAAAGCATGCCAAATCCACAAATCATGTGAAGCAACAACTTCAAGCATTAACGTTGGGTATCTTTTATCACGCCTACCAAATTGCCCCTGCCAAGCTACCTGACAATTTTTTCACGCCCAATGCATGCAATCAATACTACCAAGCATACCCAGAAAACTATGTTGACGCTCATGCAATTGATAAATATGTTGCATGTCGGACCAAGTTGGTGTTCTTAAGAACTCATGCATAAACAAATCCATAACACACATGAGGAAGGTTTTTTTCTGATAAAAGAAGTATAAAAGAGTAGAAAATTAGTAGTGGATGTGTGAAAAATATCTGTGTGTTAAGTTGGTATTTATAGTTGTTTTAAATGTTTTAAAAGTAATTTTCTGGTGACTTTTAAAAACTAGCCGTTTTTAATTATTGAGAGGGTGAAAGTGAAATTTTTTTTTTTGAAAAAAAACGGCTATAAAATGGAACGTTGGAGGGGGTAAAACAATTTTTTTTTATTCAAGTTTCAGCTTCAACGCAGCGTTAGCAGGCTAACGCGCCGCGTTAACGCGCCTCTAACGCTGGAGGCCACAACCATAACGCAGGTTAACGCCGGGCAAAACTCCTTTTAACGCATGTCCTGCGTTATGGCTGGGCATGCTCTGAGTATAGTTAGAACCTCCTTTTTTTTATGATATATACGGATAAACTGTTATACATGTTGCTGTTTTCTGACTTTTTTTGGTTATTCAAAGTTGTTGACATAATCTGGGTTGAGTTATAATATCTTTTGAGTCTCTATAGACCGGTAAAGTAAGTTGGAGAGATGGTTACTCAGTTTTTAAATTTTTTGTTGATTACATATATAAACCCATTTTATTTGCTTTAATTATCAGATTGTTTTAGCCGATTAGGAAAAGATATCAAAGACTAGAAACACATATATATATATATTGATTTTAAGTCAAATGTACTTTTTTTTTTTTTTTTTTTTTTTTTTTTTTATAAGTATAGATATTTCATTAGTCAACTATCAAATTTACATCATGTTGTACAAGTGCATCAACTGAAAATGGCACATATTCATCATACAGAACATCTACATTATCATTTAGCGCCAATCTGTTTCCAACACAACCCTTGCAAAACCCTTGGCTTGAGCCACTTGAATAGCCCAAAGTATCGCTTTCGCCTCGGCTTCAACAACGGACGTCGCAAATGCCAACCTTTTGCTTCTTGCTACCAATACTACCACGAAGATAATGGATAAAATGGTGGTAAAGGAGACCGGGTTTTGGAGCTTTAAGTTTCTAAAATTTTCCAAAGCCAAGAAAAAGGAGAAATATTTGTGTTAATATTTTTGGTAACCGCAGTTTCTAACAATTTACCCGACTAATCCACGAGGTTTGAACTTATTGCCACATAGACTCAAACTAATTATAGCTCTCCTTTTTCAGGAGAAGGCACATGCATCGGAGTTGTTTACGCCTATTAAGAATCCCATTGAAACGATTATGTGCGGTAACTCTAGTTTTACAATGTCGATCAAGAATTTTGAGTCTAAGATTTATACAAACCAAAACGGATGATGATTTTCCCTATTCGGTTAACTGGGAAGGTTTATCATTTTGACTCAGATGTACGCGATCTTACAGGGTTAATAATGTGACCGTTTCCTAACCTTCTCTTGCTACCCCAAATGTCGCATTTATGCTTTGTACCCTTATTTGTGTTTGTATTTATATTATATTAGTTGTCAAGTTTCACGTTTTATTAGATAGTAAGATAGAGCCTCAAGATTTTGCATCCTAGATTCATGTTAGAACGTGTGACCTCAATTAACAAAGTTTGTGTTTTGATGTTGTCCCACATTGATTAGAGACAAAAATGAAGTAAGTTTATTAGTCTCATGACACACCAAATATTTGATGTTGTGTAAATGATTACTGTAAGATAGATTTAAGGTATTTAAAGCATCAACATTACAAGGCTCATTTTGTAATCGTTAAAATGTACAGCCCTTCTTTCTTATCGTAAAAAGCTTTTGTTCAAGTATCTTAATGGAACAAACAACACTTGAGTTGTCCCTCGTTTCTGACTATGTTGTTTGACTTTACCCGCTTGACCCACTACATATAATATCCCATATTGACCCGTTTAATAATAAGTAGCGGTTGAGATTAGCAACCAATACGCTAATGTAGACTACACTTACTTGGACCAGATAAATGAGTCCTCTTGGAGAGTGAATGTAAGAAAGGCCACATGACCATCTCAGTTACACATAGTCGGAATAGTTAACACTATAACATCACCACCATCAACATAAAACCACTCACTAAAACCAATGCTACAACGAAACCATTTTATCTAACGATACCGATGCCGATACCAATCAACAACAATACCAACGTCAATACCAATTTTCGATCAAAAACCGATACCAATTCCAATATAAAACCAAACTAAATCAATCAACAATACCCGATGCAAATACCCATACAATTACCGATGCAAACAATCAAATCCATACACTATAATCAGATCATAACCCGACGTCAAATCTAATACCAATGCCGATATCAATACTAGTAATAACACTAATACAAACTTCGACGCCACTATGAACAAAACTATTAACCATCACAACTTAAATATACCATAGTCCATCAAAACTGATCAAAATCTAATCTATATATCTCACTTCGGATCCCAAGAAAAAAAAGTTCGCGAACAACGAAAGTTAATAAGATAATCAATACGACCGAATGGATTCACCCATATAGGAGAATTACGAATATAAAACACATGCACTGAAATCAATTAATTCAACACAAGTAGAATTAATATTCAACCATGATTACTGCCAAAATAACAAATATTTCGTACCTTCGTTGGTCGTAATTAATAAGAGCATGCACATCAATAACTTGAGTTGCAACTTAACTCAGCACCACGTCAGCGTCACATCAGCTTTAATACTTTTACCTTAACTCACCAAAAAACGCCCACAACAATAACTCAGCTTTAACTCAAATATTTTAAAATTCTACCCTCAACTAAAACTAATATTTTATTTAATAACTAATAAAAGCAACTTATATTAATACTGATTGAATCTAAACCGTCAGATTATTATTGACCAAGGTCAATAAGTCAAAGATAGCCTAGAACCAATACTCCGGTGATAGTGTAGTGTTTCCCCGGGTCGTTATGTCCCGACGAGGTGTGGATGGTATTAAAACGGGTTTGTGATCGGGTGAATTTGGACAGGGAAAGGTTTAAAGTGAGTTGTGATGATTACACTACTGGAATATGAAAGAAAACAGCTTAAATACACTATATTAACAATACTGAAAAGTCAGGAAAACCAGAAACGTTTAAAACTTAAAACGCGTACATTCACGTTTAAATAAAACGTAAGCGTACGAAATAAAAAGTGAAAACGGAAATCTGAAAACACCCAGGGGGTGAAAATGACTTTTTTACAAACCTAAGGGTAAAAGAAAATTTTTAGAAAATTAAAATAAATTTTAACCCTAATTAATTATTTAATATTAATTAAATACTAATTATTACTAATTATTAATAATTAAAACACTTAAATATAATATAATATTAATTAAGTACTAGAAAAATGAAAATAAAATTTCTAAAATTATAAAATAACTTAAAATAAGTTTTAAAAATAAAAATAAATGTTTTTGTCTTTTTGTGGATTTTCTATTAATTAATTACTAATTAAACATTAATTAACTAATTAAACTATTTTAAATTAAGAAAAATACTAAATGAACAGCAAAAATTCTAAGAAAATTTCTAAAATTACTTTATAACATATAAAAGCTATAAAAAATATAAAAACAAGATTTTACTTAATAAAAACTAATAATGCTATTTAAAACTAATTATTAATTAATAATTAATAAAACTAAAATTAATTCTAATAAATACTAAATGACAAAATAAAAATCTGAAAAAATTATTATAAATACTTTAATATAAGATATAATTAATAAAAATATAAAAATGACAAGTACTTAATAAAAATTTAAAAATGAAAATTAAAATTAAATTACATTAAATAGAAACTATCACTTAATTTTAAATTTGTTTTTCTTGATTTTTCTTTTATAAAACTAAATTATACCTAAAAATAGACAACTTTAATAAAGACAACTAATTTATAACTTATTAATAAGCTATTTATAAGCTACTAATCCTAACAGTTGACTTATGTTGACTGAAAATGAAAATAAGCTATTCTGAGCTTGTGTGGGACCCACAAAGGATTATTCTGGTTCACTAAAGTTAAGTAAACATGTTTGAGCCAAAATAAGCACTTGGGGTACTCAGAATAAGCAAATGGGTCCAAATAAGCAATTCCAAAAACCATTTGACACTCAGAATTGAGACAAAGTTTAGGGGCAATTCCCAGTGGGTCCCAGATGGTTTGAGGTCAAATAAGTGGTCAAAGGAAGAAGCCTACCAGGAGGGGGTTGGATGAAACAAAGTTGGGGTAGTGGGTCCCACTGTGGTGGCCACAATGAGCCACCAAAGGTGGTGGGTTGGCTGAGATATCTGCTGCACAGGGCAGAGGTGTGCCCTGCAGTTGTCTTTGGGGCAAAGTGGGGCCCACACAAAAATTGCTAAAATTATAATTATACTAGGATCTTGAAGCTGAGGTGGGATACTCCAAAACCTCAAAAGATCTCAGTCTGAATCTCACCACAAAAATCTATAAAAATCCCATAAGATTTTAGAAAAACTGAAAACATGCCATTTGACTTTTTAATGAAACATGAAAGCTTTGACTTTTATGAGTTTTGAACCTAATCTATTGACTGATTTAGTTGTACTAGGCTATATTAAGACTAATTAAAGTTACTTTAACAACTCGTGAAGAGATTTGAGTGACTTAGGGTCCTAATGATCACACAGTAGACAAATATGTAATATTGGTGGTGATTTTGACTATCTGCAAACAAGTCCTCAACTTCATGACCTACATGAGCTATTATGACATTATGAAAGTTGTTTCAACAAAAAGCATTAACAGACTTAGCCTAAAACCTAGGGAAACAACTTGTGCCAAACACTCCCTAACATAACTAAAAAGGGATTTTTATCAAGAAAACTGAGGATTTAAACCATATAACTGATCCCTAACAATTAATTATAACTAAAGAAGCTTAAATGAGCACAGAAACTTCAAAAGTAACAATCAACAGCCTAAGATTCAAGATACTACCACTTGGCAGTTTGAGGTGAAAACTGAGCAATACTAAATCCTAATACACAAGCATGAGATTCTAAGTTAGATAATGACTAATAAGCATCAAATGAACACTAAGTAGCTAAGATAATCTAAATTGAATTATTGGAACAGTAAATGCCAAGAAAAATAGAACTTGCTTACAATGGGTGTTGACTGAGGTGAAAAAACCAAGAACCAAGAACAAGTGACTAACCTAACACCTCACCTGAGGTACTACAAACCATATTCATCCATAAGTTAACATGCTCCATGCCTTCATCAGTACAAACACAGATTTTTTATTTATTTTTCTATTTTCTTGATTTCTTTTTGTATTTTCTCTTTTTATGAACTATTACTGGATTAAGGTTACTAAAAGCTAAACAAGCTTTGTCAGAGCTTATATGGGCTAGTTGAGTCCTTATCATCCACTAACAACCACTTTCAACAAATTTGAGAATTTGAACTAGAAATTGCATAAAATGAAATATGAACTGAAACTTGAAAATTAGATTGAATAAAGTTTGAATTACATTAAGATAACAGAATTAAAGCTTTTGAAATTGAAAATTACAACTAGTTTGGAGTTTACACTAACTACGATTATACTACTCCTAAATTACACTAACTTTTTATTCATCTCTGCTTCTCTTCCCTTTTGTAGACACCTTCTGAGTCTTGTGGGTCCCACACATCAAATCCCAGCAACTTGTTGAACCATAGGATGAGTCTAGCCTTTGAGCCATTTTTGGCGCCAAAAGACGAATTTGCAAATTGCTCTGATTGCACAGTCACTAGGGGGGGTGATGTGACTGGTGCATTGGGGTGAGGAAATGGAGGGATAAGGGTGATGGTGGATGAGGTGCAAGTGGAGGTGAATACCAGGGATGAGGGGGGTGGTATTGGCTGTGGGAAGGATTGGGAGGGAAGGTGGTTTCTGGTATTGCTTTGACCATGGTCAAAGCTAGGGGTGGACTGGGCTTGTTGGTGATGGGCTGGGGTGGGCTTGTTTTATTTTGGGTAATGAGAATACTAATAGGTCCGGTTTGGTTTTTTGGTATTTAAAATAAATCACAAGGACTAAAGTTGTAATTTGGGAAAACTATAGGGACTGAAAATGTGATTTTCCCATAGTTATCAAAGGGCCATATTTGTCATTCATGAATAGTACAAGGCTACTTTTGATAATTTCCCTTTATTTTGTATCCGAGGACCTTTTCTGTCAATTTCCAAACCCTAGGGACCATTCTTGTAATTTTCTGAAACTTGAAGGGTTAAACCTGTAAATATCAAATATTAACACAAAGGACCAAATATGTCATTTAGGAATAGTTCAAGGGTTATTTTGATAAATTTTCCATTTTAAATAACCCAGGGACTGATTTTGACACTTTTCCAAAGTTGAGGGACCAAAGTTGTAAATTTGTAAATTTTAACTTCAAAGGACTTTTTCTTACAACTTGTGAATCCCAAGGACCTTTTATGACATTTGTACAAGTTTTGATTCACCAGGGACTAGTTTTGCAAATTTATGAAACTTGAGGGACTGAAACTGCCAATTATGCAAACTTTGTTCGTTTTTCATTTGTTTTTAAACATTTTGCATATAAAACGTATAAAACACAATTTTGGAATATTTTTAGTATTTTGATGCATTACTGAGTGTTTTTGGACGTTTTGGCAGTTCATATAAGACAAAAATGATGAGTATTTACACACTCATCAATCCCCCACACTAAACTATTGCTAGTCCCTAGCAATCTTTTGAGAAAAATTAATGGATTTTAAACTCTTTACCAAAAGCCATCACTTCTGGAGTATCCAGGTGTAAGAACTGTGGCACACCTGATAACCGTGTGATTTTGAGCAAACCACCAGCTGTCAACGGATTTGAGTAGTCTTTACCAAAAGCCGTTTGCTTCTGAACTAGCCAACTCTTGATGGAATAGTCAATATCTTGGTGAGCTGATTACCAATTATGGTTTTTCCACGGCCTTTACCACAAGCCATAATCTTGCGGGCTAGCCAACTCATTTGTTTTTGGGGAGTTGAGGAACCGTACAATTTTGGGCAAATTGCAAGCCGTAAACGGATTTGAGATGTCTTTACCAAGAGCCGTTTGCTCCTGGACTAGCCAATCCCTTTTGTCATTAAGACTTGGCGGACTGATTACCACAAAAAATTTTGAGCTCCAGTGAAAAATTTTTGAAAAATTTTGGTCAAAAACGGGGGTATAAGATAGTAAAATGTGATAAAATTCGCTAGAATAGCGAATACCCCCCCACACTAAGCATGAATATTGTCCTCAATATTCAAAGTCCCGGCTATTATGCCGACATTTTGAACGTAAAAGGGCAACATTACAAGCTAAGCGTGGAAAACACCATTTTGTATTTTCACTTCTGTAATCATAGCATGGGGAACTCCCCCACACTTAGGGTGAAAACCCTATAAACATGCTCTGTTTTTGTTTACCGAGTCGCTAGCGTGACTCGACCCCGAATTAATTAGTCCTTGGGGAAGCATGATGTGGAAAAGACAATCTCAATCGGACTTTCATTCAAGATGTTTGGATAAACATTTGAAGCACGTGAAAGTTCCACACCGTTGAGATAAGTATCCGGCTCAAGAAAATGATACATGAAAATGCCGGGATCAAAGATGGTGTCTTCATTCCCGAAGGAGTGAAGAACAAGAGAAGTCACCCTGTAGGTGAAGAAAAGGAAGAAAATCATGATAAAAAGCATGATTTGATCTTCTTCCTCAAGATGAGGCTCCGTAGCCTGAGTTTGGATTTCAAAGGGTAAGCTCGTAAACAACCCGGGAGGGTGGGTGGGAATTTGCAAATTCTCATAATTGAGAGCATCTCCCCCCGGGCTATCAAACTCCGGAGGAGTCGTGATATGATGAGTGAGTTCACCGGAGAACTCCTCATGAAGAGAATTATTCACAAGATGTGAATCTGAGAACTCATGTTCCATTGTGGACTCATCACAATCCTCGTCAAAGATTGGATTATTAGAAATCATAGTGAATTCAGATTCGAATTCAAATAGAGGATTGGTGAGAGTCGTATCGAATGTTTCGGGAACAAAGAGATTAACATTCTCTATTGGACTGCTGGGATCAGAAGTGAGTGACGGATCATGAGATAGGAGACTTTCAATTTCTCCCAGATCAGCTTCGAAGTCAAGGAGACCATCATCACTTTCCAAGGAAAGTGGATCGATGTGAGTAAATTCATCAGCGAACTCCTCAAGAAGAGGATCAACATCAGACTGAGGGAGTGATGCCTCAATATACTCAATGTCTCCATGAGATGTACAATCATTATTTAAATCTGAGAAAGTCTCAAAATGATCGTTTGAACACTCAAGAGGGGAAGGTAAATCACACATATGCTCAAGAGTTCCCTGTGACTCTCCTGGGATTGGGACAAGGATCTCAACACTAGACTTTATTAGTTCGTCCGATTCCTTATTAGGAACAGTGTCATGATGCTCATCCCCCATGCTTAAAGAGTGAGTGGGAACCTCTGGTGTGATAGCAGTTGTTTGAGATGGAATCTCAACTGCTAGGATATCAACTGATGACTTTGATGAATCTTTTTGAATAATAACAATGTTATCTTCATCATCACTATCATCATAGTCATCAAATCGAGCAGTATTGTGAATATTAGCACGTATTTTAGCTGCTCGTTGCTCAGCCAGTAATTCTTCCATGCTTTTTCCAGATTCTCGTTCTTCAGCAAGTAATTCTGCCATAGTTTTCCCACGAGAATTTGGAATGAGAGGAAATTGTGGGGATGTGGATGTGTCAAAACCGAAAGGTTGACATTAAAAATCACTATGAGGACCCCCGCAATATGCACAAGAAGAACTTGGAGTATGGCTGAGTGAAATATTAGCTAACTCCTCCTTAAGTTCTTTAAATTTCTCAAGAACTTCTAAAAAGTCTTGCTGGATTTGAGGAGTTGCTTGGATAGTTTGATACTGTGGAGGTTGGTCTTGATACGAAGAGTCATAATTGTTACAAGGAAATGGATTCCTCGTTTGACAATCAGAGCTAAAGTGTGGACCTCCACAGTAATCACAACAGTGAAACTGATGTGGTTGTGGGTTGTATGTGCTAGAGTCATAATTGTTATCGGGAAACTGCTCATAGACAAGCGTGTTTCCCGATTGACAATCAGAACTGTAATGTGAACCACCACAGTACTCACAGCAGTAAAACTGCTGAGTATCATGGTGTGGTAACTGATGGAATAAATCAGTCGTGCCATGGTAGGAATAGGGATCTTGGTTATAGACAGACCCTTTTCCCGACTCTACCATGCCACAACTGGGGCAATCGCCACCATTATGAGGATTACCACACCAATGGCAAACCAGAAAGTGTGAATGAGACATAGAAAGAATCAAATGTGTATAGAGGGCGAGGAAATGAGAATCAAAAGGGTAGGAGGGTGAAGAAGGATATTTTTGGTGTTTTTGAAAATCATTTTGTACAAATGATAAAGAAAATCTTTTTGGTTTTTTTGTGTTCGTTGAAAACTAATTTTACAAAGTTTTCAGGAACAGTTTTTATGGAAATATACACAATGATGGTAAATATACAATGGATGTATATCCAGGTTCACTAATACGCAAAACCGTGTAGAATACGCGCACAACCTCCCCGGCAGCGGCGCCAAATTTTGATTGAGCCTGAACCACCTAACTTATATTGACCAGGGAATGGTCAACAAAGTCAAACAGCCTAGAGTCAATGCTCCGTGGAAGTATAGTGTTTCCCCGGGTCGTTATGTCCCGACGAGGTGTGGATGGTATTAAAACGGGTTTGTGATCGGGTGAATTTGGACAGGGAAAGGTTTAAAGTGAGTTGTGATGATTACACTACTGGAATATGAAAGAAAACAGCTTAAATACACTATATTAACAATACTGGAAAGTCAGGAAAACCAGAAACGTTTAAAACTTAAAACGCGTACATTTACGTTTAAATAAAACGTAAGCGTACGAAATAAAAAGTGAAAACGGAAATCTGAAAACACCCAAGGGGTGAAAATGACTTTTTTACAAACCTAAGGGTAAAAGAAAATTTTTAGAAAATTAAAATAAATTTTAACCCTAATTAATTATTTAATATTAATTAAATACTAATTATTACTAATTATTAATAATTAAAACACTTAAATATAATATAATATTAATTAAGTATTAGAAAAATGAAAATAAAATTTCTAAAATTATAAAATAACTTAAAATAAGTTTTAAAAATAAAAATAAATGTTTTTGTCTTTTTGTGGATTATCTATTAATTAATTACTAATTAAACATTAATTAACTAATTAAACTATTTTAAATTAAGAAAAATACTAAATGAACAGCAAAAATTCTAAGAAAATTTCTAAAATTACTTTATAACATATAAAAGCTATAAAAAATATAAAAACAAGATTTTACTTAATAAAAACTAATAATGCTATTTAAAACTAATTATTAATTAATAATTAATAAAACTAAAATTAATTCTAATAAATACTAAATGACAAAATAAAAATCTGAAAAAATTATTATAAATACTTTAATATAAGATATAATTAATAAAAATATAAAAATGACAAGTACTTAATAAAAATTTAAAAATGAAAATTAAAATTAAATTACATTAAATAGAAACTATCACTTAATTTTAAATTTGTTTTTCTTGATTTTTCTTTTATAAAACTAAATTATACCTAAAAATAGACAACTTTAATAAAGACAACTAATTTATAACTTATTAATAAGCTATTTATAAGCTACTAATCCTAACAGTTGACTTATGTTGACTGAAAATGAAAATAAGCTATTCTGAGCTTGTGTGGGACCCACAAAGGATTATTCTGGTTCACTAAAGTTAAGTAAACATGTTTGAGCCAAAATAAGCACTTGGGGTACTCAGAATAAGCAAATGGGTCCAAATAAGCAATTCCAAAAACCATTTGACACTCAGAATTGGGACAAAGTTTAGGGGCAATTCCCAGTGGGTCCCAGATGGTTTGAGGTCAAATAAGTGGTCAAAGGAAGAAGCCTACCAGGAGGGGGTTGGATGAAACAAAGTTGGGGTAGTGGGTCCCACTGTGGTGGCCACAATGAGCCACCAAAGGTGGTGGGTTGGCTGAGATATCTGCTGCACAGGGCAGAGGTGTGCCCTGCAGTTGTCTTTGGGGCAAAGTGGGGCCCACACAAAAATTGCTAAAATTATAATTATACTAGGATCTTGAAGCTGAGGTGGGATACTCCAAAACCTCAAAAGATCTCAGTCTGAATCTCACCACAAAAATCTATAAAAATCCCATAAGATTTTAGAAAAACTGAAAACATGCCATTTGACTTTTTAATGAAACATGAAAGCTTTGACTTTTATGAGTTTTGAACCTAATCTATTGACTGATTTAGTTGTACTAGGCTATATTAAGACTAATTAAAGTTACTTTAACAACTCATGAAGAGATTTGAGTGACTTAGGGTCCTAATGATCACACAGTAGACAGATATGTAATATTGGTGGTGATTTTGACTATCTGCAAACAAGTCCTCAACTTCATGACCTACATGAGCTATTATGACATTATGAAAGTTGTTTCAACAAAAAGCATTAACAGACTTAGCCTAAAACCTAGGGAAACAACTTGTGCCAAACACTCCCTAACATAACTAAAAAGGGATTTTTATCAAGAAAACTGAGGATTTAAACCATATAACTGATCCCTAACAATTAATTATAACTAAAGAAGCTTAAATGAGCACAGAAACTTCAAAAGTAACAATCAACAGCCTAAGATTCAAGATACTACCACTTGGCAGTTTGAGGTGAAAACTGAGCAATACTAAATCCTAATACACAAGCATGAGATTCTAAGTTAGATAATGACTAATAAGCATCAAATGAACACTAAGTAGCTAAGATAATCTAAATTGAATTATTGGAACAGTAAATGCCAAGAAAAATAGAACTTGCTTACAATGGGTGTTGACTGAGGTGAAAAAACCAAGAACCAAGAACAAGTGACTAACCTAACACCTCACCTGAGGTACTACAAACCATATTCATCCATAAGTTAACATGCTCCATGCCTTCATCAGTACAAACACAGATTTTTTATTTATTTTTCTATTTTCTTGATTTCTTTTTGTATTTTCTCTTTTTATGAACTATTACTGGATTATGGTTACTAAAAGCTAAACAAGCTTTGTCAGAGCTTATATGGGCTAGTTGAGTCCTTATCATCCACTAACAACCACTTTCAACAAATTTGAGAATTTGAACTAGAAATTGCATAAAATGAAATATGAACTGAAACTTGAAAATTAGATTGAATAAAGTTTGATTTACATTAAGATAACAGAATTAAAGCTTTTGAAATTGAAAATTACAACTAGTTTGGAGTTTACACTAACTACGATTATACTACTCCTAAATTACACTAACTTTTTATTCATCTCTGCTTCTCTTCCCTTTTGTAGACACCTTCTGAGTCTTGTGGGTCCCACACATCAAATCCCAGCAACTTGTTGAACCATAGGATGAGTCTAGCCTTTGAGCCATTTTTGGCGCCAAAAGACGAATTTGCAAATTGCTCTGATTGCACAGTCACTAGGGGGGTGATGTGACTGGTGCATTGGGGTGAGGAAATGGAGGGATAAGGGTGATGGTGGATGAGGTGCAAGTGGAGGTGAATACCAGGGATGAGGGGGTGGTATTGGCTGTGGGAAGGATTGGGAGGGAAGGTGGTTTCTGGTATTGCTTTGACCAGGGTCAAAGCTAGGGGTGGACTGGGCTTGTTGGTGATGGGCTGGGGTGGGCTTGTTTTATTTTGGGTAATGAGAATACTAATAGGTCCGGTTTGGTTTTTTGGTATTTAAAATAAATCACAAGGACTAAAGTTGTAATTTGGGAAAACTATAGGGACTGAAAATGTGATTTTCCCATAGTTATCAAAGGGCCATATTTGTCATTCATGAATAGTACAAGGCTACTTTTGATAATTTCCCTTTATTTTGTATCCGAGGACCTTTTCTGTCAATTTCCAAACCCCAGGGACCATTCTTGTAATTTTCTGAAACTTGAAGGGTTAAACCTGTAAATATCAAATATTAACACAAAGGACCAAATATGTCATTTAGGAATAGTTCAAGGGTTATTTTGATAAATTTTCCATTTTAAATAACCCAGGGACTGATTTTGACACTTTTCCAAAGTTGAGGGACCAAAGTTGTAAATTTGTAAATTTTAACTTCAAAGGACTTTTTCTTACAACTTGTGAATCCCAAGGACCTTTTATGACATTTGTACAAGTTTTGATTCACCAGGGACTAGTTTTGCAAATTTATGAAACTTGAGGGACTGAAACTGCCAATTATGCAAACTTTGTTCGTTTTTCATTTGTTTTTAAACATTTTGCATATAAAACGTATAAAACACAATTTTGGAATATTTTTAGTATTTTGATGCATTACTGAGTGTTTTTGGACGTTTTGGCAGTTCATATAAGACAAAAATGATGAGTATTTACACACTCATCAAATACTCAAATTTTAAACATACATCAAACTTAAAACGAAAACTACAAAAAACATGAAACATAAACTACGATAATTAAACATAAAACTAAAATAATTAAACATAAAACTACAAATCAATAAAATGAATCTCGGACACGTAGCCCTTGTGACTCGAATAGGAGGCACTCGAATCGTCCTCACTCGTTGGCACACGGTCTTTCCCCATTTCCCATCGCCATTGTGCTCGACAGTTTCGCCGATCCTGTTTAGATTTTGCTCGCTGCTCACGAGCTCTTGCATCCCTTTCTTCCTCAGCTTCAACACGTAACAATTCTTGCATATCTTGTTGATAAAATTCTTCATCAGTCATCCCTCTCCAAATGGGTTGGTTTTCTACCGGTAGATTGTTCACCGGTTGATCGGGTTGTTGTTGGACAACATGTTGATTGGTCACCAGTTCATTATCAAGTGTGAATACCGGAAAGATGTCTTCCAGTGGAGTGTTCACTAGTGCAGTTGCATTTGGAATCGTGCTAGAGCTTGGGAATTGCTGGCCAAAGTCATGGTGACTTTGGAATTGCTGGGAGAAGTCACGGTGAGTTGAAAATTGTTGGGAGAAGTCACGATGAGTTGGGAATTGTTGTGAGAAATCTTTGCGAGACATTGTTTGAAAGAATTGTGTGAGAATTATGTGTGAATTGTGTGAACTGTGAAAGGTTGTTAAATAAGCCCATAAATCCCACCCATTCATTTCAAATTTTGAATTTTAAATGTTTAAAAATAATCCCGCTTTTTAATTTGAATTTGAATTTGAAAATTTAAAAAATCCCGCTTCTTAGTTTGAATTGGAATTATCCACACGTTTTTTTTAATATAAAATTAACGTTTTCAAATTTGAATTTTGAAAAACATCCCACTCAGTTTTCTATTATCCTCTATAAATAACACACCATACAATACTATTCTTCATACACATAAGAAATGGCAAACGAACTAGCTGAGGTGCAAAAATCAATTCTTTCCCGATTACGCAACGAACAAGAGAAGGAACTCAAGTGGGTTAACAGTTTGCTAGGTGGGATAAGTCGTTTTATAATGCAGATGAATAGTCGTGCTCCTGAGGTCGAAATGTTACGTGAGATGCCTCAAGACCATCCAATTATCAGCGTCGGGCTAGAAACTCTATTAAGAAATGATGAAACAGATTTGCAACTTAAGATCGCCTTGCAAATAGTTAGGAAACAAGTGTTGCAAGTGTGGGAGGAGAAGTCAGATCTAATCGACAATTACAAAGCTATATAAATCGTATCGTTTGTATTTGTTTCTCGTATCTTTTGTATTTGTATTTCCGTATCATGTGTATTTAAATAAATCAGTATCGTTTAAGAACTACAAGGGCATGTTTTGTAATAAACAATTTCTTGTAACCAAAATACAAACAAATATACAGGGGCCAAAAGTGTCAAAATTTTTTTTAAGCAAATGTGCCTTTACGCCACATTACGGGATTTACGAACCACGTTAACGTAGCCTTAACGCGGACAAACACAACGGTAACGCACCCTAACATGCGTTAAAATGGCCTTAACGTGGAGCTATACGTTATTGCTGCACATGCTCTAAGTCAAACCTAATTCACTTTCTAAATAGCGACTACAGAAACGGCAAAGAACAAACAATCTTTAACGAACCATTTTTTTCCGTAGCTCTGATACCATGTAGAAATCAAAAGAAAAATGACAATTACATTATGAGATTTAACTAAACAATTAATATTACAAGACATTAAATAGAAAAGAAACAAACCTAACTCTAACTAGTAAATGGGCCTAAACAAGTGGGTCGGACCTAGGGGCCTTATTAGCTAACACTTACCACTTGGCAATTAAGCATACAAGAACTAATAATTCATCCACAACCTCTTGGTAACTCAGAACCTAGCGGCTACATAATCCATCATAAAAACTATAGGCAAAGCAACGACACAAAACTAGTACCACGACACAAATGATCAAGCTACAATAGCTAGATACTAATACATATACACGATCAACGATATACTCACTCTCTGCAAACAAAGTTATCCATAGGCAACAACAATCCTATGTTACGCCGAAAACAAACTGAGAGTACAACAATAATACAATATATATTACCCATAACATAACTACACCAACAGATGATCCAAAACCTCAAAACTGAAACTTAACAATACCAAGTTAGGGCTTAAAATCGAAAACATATAAATCAATATATCGCAATTCAATTACAACAACAACAACAATTTAGGGCTTAGAACTCGAATATGGTTATAGATTCTACACAAAAAAAGAAAGTTTGATATGATAAAAACAAACAGAATTTGTACAAGTATTCTGCAAACTTTTAAGTACGAGCTTAACACAACAAGTGCATAACCAAAATGGCAAAACCTATAAGATTCTGTGCGACTAGACCTTTTGAGAATTCGATGACAATCTGAGGTCAATCGCGTACTCAGACCAAACCCTTCCACCAAAGTACCTCGGTTTGCAAAGATGCAGCTCAAAGTTGATCTCAGATCCACTCAAGCCGTCAGACGATGTTTATCATTTTTACAAATCAATGCAAGAAATTTTTTGCTGCATATGTGTAGTTTTCCAGAAATGTCGCCAGGGAAGGAGCAAGGACTAAATATGACTGGGTGCACAAAAAAAATTGAACACTAATACTAGAAACATATTTCGATGGACCGGGTGCATTTAAGATAACTTTAGAAAAAATCGATGTTTTTTTAATAAACTAACCTTACGTTGAAAAAAATCCATGGGGTGCCCGGACACCCACGGGAACCCCCTGGCTCCGTCCCTGATTGTCGCCTCAGCTCCAATCATGTCATTCCTCTTAAGACTACTCAACTATGGCGTGTTTTATCTTAGATGTTAGATCAAACCACCCGTCTTACTGACACAAATTTAACTCATAGCAACTATGAAACCATTAATAATGAGTTGACTTTAGGGGCAGATCCACTTGTTAAGTATAAAGGAAAAAAAAATGTTAAATTGGTAGAAAAAGGGCCGGTGCCCCAGGTAAATAACTTGAGTGCCCTCGGCGCTTTGTGAGTCTTGTTTAATTTCAAAATTGTTTTGTTTTGATTTTCGTCGACAGAAAAAATGGAAAAAAAATAGGCATCTGGGAGAGGATTGGGTGAGTGGGTCAGTCACAAGTGGGCCAAGTGGATATCAAAAGATTACCAATCAATTTATTAGTCATGTAATACTTTTGATAAATACGTACATCTCTTTGTGCATAAATATAAGTTACGAGATTAGGATTTTACAACCATTATTAATTTATAGGGCCCTTACGGTTTCTTACATAACTTGTGTATGTGAAAACTAATATGATTATGTATTTAGTTGATGTCATTGGTCTTTTCAAACCTCTTTTAATATTTTGGTCTTGATAAAACATTTTCTTAAATCAAATGAGTTATAAAATGGCAAGTGCATTAATGGAATTTGCATGACCTTCGTTATGTTTGATTTTTTTAAGTGATTACGTTTCACCTGTAAACAACCCAACAATTATAGGTTAAAGCAAGAACTTACAAAGAAAATATATTTTAGACACTTTCACCTCATCATGCACATATAATAAGTTTCAAACGCATCAAATAATAGCAGTTTTTGTTGCCTTATATCAAACTCGACCCGATTTGTTTCAAGCTAAGCAAAAAACCTTTTTATTGTGTGATGCCCCTGTGATTGTATTTCCTGGTTCCACCACTGGTTGAATTGAACGATGTTGTACGACAAATAGACTGTTATATTGAAACCATTTACTCATAGTTGTCAGGATCCCGATCCTGATTTTAGGATCTTACGATTTTATGATACTACAAAGTAAAAACGATCCAGATCCTGTGCAGGATCTTAGCACGCTTAAGATCTTATAAGATCCTGATCTTGAACATAGGATTTTAAGATCTAATACAATCCGATCTTACTTTTCTCGAAATTTAAATTAAAAAACTAAAAAGTTATAGATCATATTTCATAGAATTTAAAAAATAACATGTTAATATTTTTAAGCATTCCATATTTATAATTTAAAACAATATTTTTATGAAACATTCATATAATTCTGTGTTAATGATATACAATAATTTGTAAATTTGAATAACATTACAAAAACTATTAAGAAAATGACATTTTAGTAGGATCTTAGGATCTCGATCCGATCTTACAATTCCGATCTTGCAAAGACAAAATCGATCCTGAGTAGGATCCCGATCTTGAAAACCTTGCATTTACCAAGTAATTCATACATATGCTCTAGCCGGATCTAACTGGGTCTTGACTGGGTCTTGCCGGATTTAGCGGGTTCTTGGCCGGAAACAACCGGATAAGGCCTGGTCTTGGCCTGAAATAACCGGGTTTTGGCCGGATACACCATTATTTAGCGACTCAAGAATCTTGTTTTGTATGCTTCAAGTTGATAACAATCGCTCGATCCACTGCACAAAAGCTAGTTGCTAGTCATGAAGCCGAGAAAGCAGACTTTACTAGTTTGTATGTCAAGTGTTTAGCTAGGGAATTACAAGTGCAGCTAATGTTATTAACAATCCTTGAGTATCTCACACGATCAATCCAAACGGTAAATCACATAACGTTGAATGGACTATGATAATGTCAAGTTTGTTGCTTACCGTTTGAACAAATCAGTGAGACTAAAGGTCTCTATTTGATTTTGCAGAAAATTTGTAAAATATAAATGAGTAGAATTTTAGCCCGGTTAAAGTTGCACAACAAAGAAAGTAGATCGATAATCATAACAAAACGTATGTGTATGTAACCACGCAGATACAAAAGAGTAATTAAACCTTATAATTATTTTGGCAAAACATAGACATTAATTGTAATCAAAGACACTAAAAACTATAGTCATCGTCCTTAAATCCCTTTGTGACCTTTTGTCCTGACTAATGCTGTCGATATCAAGGTACACCTTTGGCTTCTTTACAATATAATCTTTATCCTTAAAACGGAAAATAGATTTGATGTCCTCGACAGATGTACCTTCAGGGACAATAATTTTGTCTACAAATATTTTCTCTTCCGCTGTTAGCACTTGATCTTGAACCATTCTAGTGAAAGCCAGTACACATGGTGAGTGTGGTTCGAGGATAAATGCATTTTGTGTTATGTAGAGGTCAGGATGTGTCATTCTGATAATATATGCAATATGCAAATCAGTGTTGTTATTGAACGTTTCGATATATGTTCTTGGGATCGAATTTGCATTTGTATTCAAAGGATTGAGTCAAACCATAATCTTTAGCCTGATCTGTTGTTGTCTTGAAGCAAAATCCCCTTCTTGACAATCGCTGCATGTACGTGTTCCACAAGATTTAATTAGTTAACGCTTTATCAACATGAAGTAAAAGCATATCTAACAAGTTAACAACGATGTACCATAGATCATTAACAACGCTTTAGACCATACTCTAACTAATTAATCACGTTTTATTACTAGTACTAAATCCTTTGAATTATGCACTAATATCCTTATATCTCGTTCAAACATATTAAGTTAATTATGAACTACGAACAAGCCTAGCAAAACTCCCCAAATCTCAGAAATCATGATTTAACTTCTAAAACCATTAACGAAAAGTACTACATATAAGATCTTGATCCATATTACAAAATATTAATGTGTATATAGATCGATGCTAAACATGATTTACATTATGTGCTACTGTTATATGAATGATCTAGTGTACGTAACTAATACGCGAGCTCTGATTGAACTTTTCATCATCGAAACGCAGAAGAACTTGTTGCTAACGAAGAACGAGAAAAAGTTATATGATCGATAACTAGGAAGATCGACAATATATTTATAGTTGTTTTGAAGCGGCTAGCGGGTGGTGCATGTCTAATTCACCGCCAATTATATGTCACATGTCGGGCTCTAAAGCCCACTAGTCCTTTAATAGAGTCCACTTAAATTTTAAGTACATTTGTTATGATATTTTTTTTGGGGGTTTATAGGCAAATAAGTTACTCAAATTTTCAACTTTATTCACCTAGGTTATCAAACTTTTTTTTTTGTGCAGACGAGATATTGGACTACACGAGGTTGACATTCACGTTACTGAACTTCATAAGTGTATTCAATCAAATTACCGAATGACTAAACTAATGAAAATATCGTCCCTTTCATTTTTGTTAACTACATAAATCGTCTTCGTGGTTTGCCCGGTGTTACGGATGCAGTCAAATTTTCATTTTTGTTATGTTTTCGTAAGTTTTCGTCTGTGTTTATAAATTTTCATCCGTTTTTCCACCTCTCGGTCCGTTTTTATAGGATTTCGTCCGTTTTTCCTTGTCTTGATCTGTTTTCGTCCGTTTTTATACGTTTTCGTCCGTTTCCTTACGTTTGTATCCGTTTTCGTCCATTTTTCCTAGCCTCGATCCGTTTACTTACGTTGTTATCCATTCTTATATGTTTTCTTACGTTTTCATCCAATTTTATACATTTTATACGTTTTGAACCCTTTCTATAATTTTTCGTCTGTTTTCTTACGTTTTTTTTGCATTATCGTCCGTTTTTATACATCTTCATATGTTTTCTTACATTTTATCCAATTTTACACGTTTTTTTTATCCATTTTTATATTTTTTTCGTCTATTTTTATACGTTTTCGTCTATTTTTATATGTTTACGTCCATTTTTTCTCGTATAAAAATGAAAAAAAAACGTAAGAAAACGGACGAAAACGTAGAAAATGAAACGAAAACAGATAAAAACGTAAGAAAATGGATAAAATCTTAGGAAAACGTATAAAAACATAAGAAACTATAAAAACGAAAAAACATATGAAAACGGATGAAAGCGTATAAAAAGGGATAAAAACTTAAGAAACGTATAAAAACAAAAAAACGTAAGAAAAACGTAAGAAAATGGAAAAAACGTATAAAACAGACGAAATCGTATAAAAACGGATTGAGATGAGGAAAACGGACTAAAACGTATAAACACGGACGAAAACTTATGAAAACTTACGAAAACCTGACAAAAATAAAACTGGACTGAATCCGTAACACCGGGCAAATCACAGGGACCATTTATGTAGTTAACAAAAATGAGAATGAGGTTATTTTTGTCAGTTTAGTCATTCAGTAACCTGATTGAACACACTTTTGAAGTTCAGTAACGTGAATGTGAACCCCTTGTAGTCTAATACCCTGTTTGCACAAAAAAATGTTTGGTAACTTAGGCGAGTAAAATTGAAAAGTTGGGTAATATGTCAATAAACCCTATTTTTGGTAACGTAGAACTAAATATCACTTAACATCAATTTACATACAGATTAATATTCATTAACTTTCTATTCGTAATGTTTCCTTATTTTCCTTTCACCCTTTAACATTTTTTTTCCAGCTAAAGTTTGGGGTATTCTTAACCCTTTTGACCGACTCCAAATAAAACATATACCAAATTGACCCATTCATAGGTATAAGGGTTGAGATTAGTAACAACTAACAAAGGCAGCATGACCATCTCAGTTACACAATTTTGGCACGATGCAACCCTGCTTGCAGCTGACACTATATTAGATTTGTGTATTCATGTAATCGTGCTAAAGGTAACTAAAACTTGAAATAACATATATAAGACGAGACAATTGAAAAAATATGGTAGATACGTAACTTCATATATTGTAAGATAACTTTGTTTAAAACATTGGTTTATAGTGTTTGATCTGGAAATTTTAATAATGAAAAATTTAATGTTTTCAAGTCCAGACGTAGGGGTTTCACAAACACTTATATGAACAACAGAATATCAAGATCATAGAAATACTAGAATTATAATCAGATCAATATCATCCTCGCACGAGCCACACCAATATTCTCTGTTCTCCATTGCTTTATCAAGCACAAAACGGCATCCCGCACAGTACGAGGTACATTCATAAATTCTTTGCGGAATGTAATTAAAGAAGCGATATCTTTTCGGCTTTTATTTTGTTCATTTAACCTTGTAAAGGATGCCTCACGATTAAACAACACAACACAAATGGTGAAAATATAAATCTGTTTAAACTAAATGAAAAACAAAATTACAAGTTCATTCACAGATTAAAACCATATCCACTTTAGTGAATCATACAAGAAAACTATGATGTAAATCAATAAGAATACTTGACCAAAGCATAGCTCAGCTCCATCACTAACACAGCAACAAAATTGAGCGCAAACCCGGACCATAGCAGCCTACCCAGGTAACCCCGTCGCATGTTCCAAAACAAAAAGGCCCCGAGGCAAATCCCAAAACAAGCACCAAATGTGCCAAGCAAATGGGCAACCGAAACCATTATGGGCACGGCCGTTAGAAATCTTGCGTGGAGGTTCCTCCCCCGAACATCATTGGTAAGAACTCTGATTTTGTTTATTTGTGTGGCCAGGCGGCGCAACAAAACAGCGACCGTTATAATCACAAACAAAAGCTTAGCCTTTGGAATGGATCTGTAAATATATAAAAACACAAGATTAGAAGGAAACTTTATCTAGATTTTTGTTCATTCACTCTTAACACTATTTTGATTACATTGTATTCAAATTTACTAAACTAAAAAGACATGCATGATAATCAAACACATTCAAATACAGTATCTAGTTTGTGTTTTAAGGGATTTCCATTAATTACCTCAAAAAGACACTGTAACTAGAAAGACATGATAAGCAAATAGAGTATCTAGTTTGTGTTTTAAGGGATTTCCATTAATTACCTTAAAAAAGACATTGTAACTAGAAAGAAATGCTTATCAAACAAACACAAACATTTGAGCTTATTTTTCTTCAAAACCTCCACTAAAACACAAACTCAATCTTCGTTTTCTACCTAGTAACATCTTATATCCTAGCTAGGAATTATCCAATATGAAAGAAGAAAAGCATAAAAACTACAAAAAAAGGATTTTACCTCCTCCTGTGACCAGTATTGGACAATGGAATACGACTAGTGGGTAAGTAGCTGTTTCGCCTTGCCATTTTTTGGTTTAGCGTGTGTTGTGTTCTAGCTAGCTTGGTGAGTGTGTGGCTTGTTAAGTTGTTTGGCGCTAATTATATATATAGAGGAAAGTGTGTCAAATAATTTATCCACACATGAAACTGTCGTATTCTAATTACTTGCACACTACTATAATAAGCAAGTCTGATCGATCAGTGCACACCATGTATAGGGGTAGTGAGACACTATTTCCTATCAAGTATCAATGCATGCAACTATAAGCAACAATACTCCAAACATAACTATCATAAAGATGGTATTCATTTTGGTGACAAACATAACGTATTTACAACATTCACACACTGGCTTGGAGCTATATTCATAGACCTGTTTGCAATTCCTGTTTGCGTACCTAAGAGAGAAAGCATCTTTTATTTGGGAAATAGTTTTGAAATACTTTTGCTTTTTGATCTTATAAACTTACTAATTTCATATTCAAAGTGAATTTTGATTCCCAATAGGGTATGCACGACTTTTAGGAGAGTTATTAAAAAAATTGGCTTTTTGGTCCGATGTTATTAATGTTGATTTGGCTTGTGAAGTTTGGTCTATGAAAGATAGAATTGGCAGTAGGATTCAAGTATCCAATTAAAATGGATTTGGTATTTCGTGATTACGTATAACCATTATTTTTAAGTTCTAATCACTTTAATCAATTCAAAGACAAATAATCATCAACAACTATAAATATGAAAAAACTAAAGTGCGGCCTTTAGGTTTCTCACAGTGGGTCTCAGGATTTCGGTCGTGCAAATGGGTCGACCGATTTGGATATCGGTCGTGGCCGCTGTGATGGTTGTTTTTGAAATCGGTCGCCGGCAAGGAAAAGGCACAATCGGTTGCTTCTACGGCCCATATTCACAAACCAATTTACAAGTAAAAATGGACCGTCTGTAACTTTAATTAATGCTTTCAAACCACCGTGGCAATATAGGTTGTGTTGTTGCTGGAAAAAGAAAGCTGACGTGACAGCCGGAAAGATGATGCAATATGGGTCACCACTGTACCCAGCTTTATGTGTAGGTGGTAAACTTATACTAATTCATGTATCTAATGTACTCACATTAAATTACCTAGTATCAAGTAGTACCAACTTTCTTTATTTTGAAATCAAAAATATGTAACTAGCATTAATTAGCTTTCGATGAATATGGTAGTAATTAGGACTTAAAGTAAATGTTGCGCTCGATTGGTTTCAGACAATCAATTTATATAGTATGATCTAATTGTCACCCTCAAATTCTTTTACACAAATGTATCTTTCAAAACTTTAAATTTTATCATACCTCTATACATGACATACCAATCTTAGACATTAGTTTCAACTACCTAGTAAACAATAACTTTATTTGTATTTAATGAAGAACTTATATTCAGACTCAACTTCCATAATTATTTTCAGCCATCAAAATCATTTCTCATACTCACTCTAATTAGTTATGAGTAAATAATGTTGCCTACAAATACAGATTTTGTTAATCTCCTTCATGTATTTGCACTCGAAATTAGTTACAAATTTTGTTTTTGCGTTCTGCGTCGAATTATATATCTCAACCTGCTTAATTTATGCTTACATACTACTTAAAATACGTTTTGTGTCTTATATTTTTTTGTTAAAATTAGGTGCTAAAAGAAAGAGTAAATATTGATTTTAATGGAAGAAACATCAATTTATATTATTTCATGGATTTTAAGATGTGTATTAGGAGAGAAAAGAAGAATATATATATTGAAATGATAAGGAAGATAGGTGTGAAGCTTATAAGAAATTTTTACTTTTTCTTGTCTTTTAGTGGAAAATCGCATTTTAGTAATATATATATATATATATATATATATATATATATATATATATATATATATATATATATATATATATATATATATATATATATATATATATATACATATTAAAGATTATATTAAATCCAGATACATACGGTGCCGTTTTGGCAACCGTTTTCCCGCCAAAAGAATTGGGCCACCTTTTAGCCCGTTTACCACCTTGCCCAATCCAGCCCGCTATACCCCGTTTTCTTTCTACGAATACTCACACACACGCATTATATATATATTAATTTGTGGTGCGAAACGTCGCCGTTTTACTCTTCTTTTTCCCGCAAAAAAAAAACAGCCCAATGGTAAGCCCATCTATCCAAAAAAACTGCTTTGTGTGTGGCCCATATAATCCAATCCTTTTATACATAAACGATTTGTTCTACACTTTTCTACTACAGAAATCCAGAAAATTCAGATATGCAGGAACCAAGGTTTCAATTTTGGCCGTTTTTTAGGTGGCGCAGGTTAATCAAAAACGAAGACCTACGGAATTTCATGAGGTTAGCTTTAATTGTGTTTGATTATGGTGCTGGTAATTTTCTTTTTCTATCTTTTGATTATTCATTTGTGCTTTGATTTGATGTTTTGTATAATGGGTATGTGCTTTGATTTATTGTTTTTATGAATTGGGTATGATCTCAGGTTAAAGGTATGTTGTTTTCGTGTATTTTAGTTTGTCTATGAAATAGGGAAATTCGGTTAAACTTTTAAATTGGCCGGAATGGCCGGAAAATTGGCCCCTTGGAAAGTGTGTCGGCTAGGAAGCTGGGTATTGCGCCGGAAAAGTGGTCGGTATAGCTACCTTCGTGTTCGATTAAAGGTAACAATAATGGTTTTGGTTATATTTCTTTAGTTGTTTAGGATTTTGTTGTTAAAGATTATCCAAAAAAAATATATCTTAGGTAGGGTAGGTGTTTGTTTCAGTTAATGGTTTGAACCTGTTATATTGTCGCCTTTTGGCTTATGTGGTGTTAGTTTATGTTTTTTGCCTATAGGTACCATAATTATTTGTGGAAATATTAATTTTGCGGTGTCAATTTGTGTTCAGATTTTGTTTTATTTGGAACGTTACCAACGTTTGCACAAACCAATTGCTAATGGGTGTTATAACACATTCTGCATCTACAGAAAGAATGCTATTGGCGATGCCCTTTTATGATTCCTTTTTATATAACTAAAAGTAGTAATAAAGTATTAATCGGAGTTGTTGATGATGTAGCCTTACTTGGACGAAAAGATCCCTTAAACGCAAAAAGACTATTTCGCCATAGATATCGCTAATGAAATCAGCCATTGCTTATGAACTCAGATCTTTCGAAAATTAGTACATTTACGGTTTTATGTTTCAAAACTATTGTGTATGTTGTGTGGACATTGATTTACGTAATGTTAACCTTTGACGTTATATTATATTGGTAGATATAAATGAACCATTGCAGAATGTTTGTGTTAATTAGCGTGGAGATAATGACCGCACACAATCGTCGGCCGGAGGCAAGTTAACTTACACATTCATACACAGTTAAATAGCTTATTGTAAATATGTGACATTTATCTTTCATTTAAACGACATATGAGTCGCGCCTTACCTCATACTGATATACCTACACTCATTACTGTTTTAGGAATGCACGAACAACTAGAAACAAGTTGTAACAGTTCACAGAGGAACCATAGACGTCCACGTTCAACGATCCAAGGTTATTTACCATATTTATTTATTTATTTATTTTGCTTCTGAATGTTCTACTGCAACTATATCTATTGATTACCGTTTAGTTTTTCGATTCTTTCATACTTAATCATACTTGATATCTTGGTAATTGTACAGGACCACCATTAGAGTATATGTACCTGGGAAACTGTGACCAGGTTTGTCGACATTGCTCCGCTCTTTTTTTTTTTGGTACGAATATAGAGTAAGGGCGTATTCTAGACAGATATGGTTACACTATAAGGTAATCCAAATGCTTAGACATTATAGCAACTTCAATCAGACCTGGGATCGCTTATATGTTTTGCTTCTGTGATTATTTTTAGGAAGAAAAGCATTCTTCTCTTAAGTAAAATCCAAGCACTAGCTAAAAAATAATCAATCTTTGAGCAGAAACAATAATGAATACATTATAGTCCCTTCAATCAGAACTTTTATGAATACATTGCATACTTATAAGGTGATCCCATCGGTAGTTTTATCCTTTTTCTTATAACACCATTTGACAACATAATCCTTTGGATTGATAATCTGTTAATTTGATGTGTTTATCGTTATATTTTTGTTAATCATTAAATTTGAAAGTTAAAATAAATTTAGTGAACAACATGATTAACGAGTATCAATTGTCAAGTGGATATGCAGCCTGTTAAGCATATGCATACTATCTACTATGGATAAGTGCTACTGATGTGGGAACACACGCTTCATTGCACAGATATTAGCTACATGGTCCATGTGTATGTAACTGGGTTATCTATTCAGGGTAAGAAAAAGTTTCAAACACAGGACATATATACGGAACATGTAAGCAATGATTCTGAGTATGCTAACTCTTTTCAAACTGCTATTACTACAGCTGCAGACGGAATAACGCACCAACAATTAGGTGGAATACATACAAATACCGGGAACCTACATTCTATGAGTCAAGGTGAATAAATAAAATGGTTTTTTATGACCTCTATTCGAAAATTTGGCAGATTATAGTACTTATGATATGATTTCAAATGCATTTCGCGTATATTCAGAGTACTTATACTTGACTTTCACTTATATTTTTGCATTTTTGTATTGTATTAATCTTTTATCAGTTGGTGTATTTTGCAGTCATCATTACAATAATACGCCGGGTCAATCAGTTTTCATGCTAAAAGAAAAGGGATCTGTTGCGGCCAAACAGCGAGCAAAAGGCAGTTCGACATTTGTATCAGCTAAGGTTGCAGCAAGTTTTTCTAAACCGCACTTGAGCATGGTATGTATAACAGGTGCTGTTGCGGTAATTTGACAGGTGTAAATACACCAACTACTGATGTACATGGTTGTCCGGTTGTAAACAATGACAGACCACATGTACCAGTTACAACTCTGTTAATGGTTGCATTATTTTTCTTATGGCTTCATCCTATACGTGTTTTCCTTTATTATATAATTGTATCTATGCATTTTACAGTCTGTAATTTCTGTACATGTGCAGAGCGTGATCAAATATGCTGATACAATATTCATTTTTCTCGGCTATGTAGATGTAAATACGCAGACAACCAGCAAGCTGCCACAGGCACTAAACAAAATTCAGGTAATAACATGCGATGGTTTTTAAGGCAAATGAATTTTCATATGGCGACGCATAAATGTGCTACTTTATTTATACGAAATGAATGAATGGGTATACAGAATTCGAAAGTCACAAATATGGTCTTCGTCGTTTGTAGCAATTTAACACCAAAAAAAATTGACAATTTTCTGATATGTCCAATAGCCATACGCCGCAACGAATAAGTAGTTTATTTTTAGACTGTATTCAATATCACGTATCCAAGTTTATGCAAATGAAATGCTGTTTACAGTTGCTTATTACAAATAGTGACAGTAACTTAAGCGGTTTTAATTGGCTGATAACTTGAAGTAAGCAATATCTTAATGTACTGAAAATGCCTTATTGTAAATCACATTGCTATACCATGATCAATAAAGCTACAATGATACCTGGCTTATGTGGTTCTGTGTTTGGTCGACATATTGTTGTTGCTGCAGTGTTTGTGTGGGATGGCAGGGGAGGTTCTTACATGTTCTGTAATGGCGCATATGGTGTACATGAATAATAAGATATCTATAACTGATGTCGAGCCGTTTGGAGTTGGGAAAATGGTTTGAACAGCAGCTAAATAATTTTCATTCAATTAGAGAAGAAGAAATTGATCCTTCATAATCTTGAGGTTCTACGAGAGATTCGTGAAGCTCCAAATAACACACTTCAGAATGTCAAAATCACGGTTTGAGCAAGTTGTCAAGCATCCAGCAAAACCATGTTCCAAGGTATACATTCTGATAGGCAATACTTTTTTTCATTTCAGTGATTCAGTAGCACGCAATGAGGTAATTTTTTACCGTTTCAATATTATTAAGTCGTTCGGATAAGTGCTAATAAGTGATGAAAAGAGTGCAATAGTGACTTTTGGAACAGCAGGAATCGTGATGATGCTCTATGTTGCTATTGTACTCTTTTCAGCACTTATCCGAAGGTATGTTCTGTTTCCCGTCCTGGATATTTGGAACCCTTTGAAATTTTATGCATATGTATCATTCTGTCGAGTTTAGAAAGCAAAAAAAAAAAGAAAGCATGAAACTATAGCAACTGATGAATGTCATTTTATCAATAAAAGGAATGTTTGTAGTAGCACCATTACAGGATACTGAGTTTTTCAAGAAGAGAGAACATATAAAGAAGCAACTGGCTGCTATACGAGGAGTTTTAAGCCCAAGGCTTATCTTAAATTTAAAAGACAGGATTCCACTTTCATGTTTGTGTTATATTTGATAGTTGATGTTACTAGAATTACAAAAAATAACACTTATGTAAGTTGCCTTCATGATAGTAAATTGTCTGTTAACTTTTTGCAACGGCTTAATTCAATATTTGCTGGTACCTCTTTATACTTGATGATTGATTTTCATATTCAATTCATTAGATTCCAGAAAGCTGAGGATATCCAGTATTATCCTTACAACATCATACGCTTTTTTTTGTGTTTCTGGTGTGGACCGCGGAATATTGCCTCATCTCCTTGCAGGTTTAATTTTTCCTGATACTTTGCAAGTTTGATTTTTTTTCTAAGTTGTTGCCAAAATGTAACAGCAATAGTCTGATACAGATGTTTTGGGTGTTTGGATTACCTTTGTACTCTTAATAAGCAATCTCAAACACAATTTTTTTTTATCTTTTCTGATTTTGTATTCATTTTTTCCCGTTTATTTTCGTGTAAAACTAGGAATTGTATGATTTGGGTAATGGGAACACTGACAAGGTTGCATCAGCTTTAGTGAAACAAGTACACTGTTCTTGAGGCTGCTGCACGTGAGGCTCTTCAATGGTTAACAGGAGAGACACAATCATCACAAAACACATAGAACCATATCTGAACCATGCTAAAAAAGACCAAAAAGAAAAATCAGGTTCCCATCTTAACTTGATGTGGATTATCGTTATTGATTAGGATTTGTGTTCGGCTAAAATGTAGTATAAAGTCTGGACGCATTTTTTAGCCATTAGTATTGTAATAGTAGTACTGTAGACATCACTGCATATATCGAGCCGTTGATGGTGTTGGTTATTCTGTGGCAGCTTCATATATGCATCTATGGGAAGTAACTTTGTTGGTCCATGATTAGGATTTACCAGAGGACCTAACTGGACAACTCGATAGCATTCGGGAATTCATTGAAGACAAATTGGATATTTGTAAATGGGTCGGCATTGTTATAATTGTTATCCAGGTTAGATGCCTTTCAGATTTGATATTAAAGATGTAATTTGCATACTTGCTATAGCAACTTCTCTTTGTGCCTATATGATGCTTGAATCTTACCCATAGCCATTAATCAATCATGTTATATTCTGTATTTGGTTAAAAAGGGTTGGCAAAAAAGTGATAATTTTATCAAATATTTACCGCGATATTTAGAACAGCCAAAATACTCATATATATTTTTACGACATAACCTCCGCTAAAAAACAGGCCCGCCCGCAACGCGGCGGATCATCGCCTTTCTAGTTAAAGATTATATTAAATCCAAAGACGTACGACGCCGTTTTGGCATCCCGTTTTCCCGCCAAAAAATGGCCCGTTTTCGCAGCCTGTTTTCCTGGCCCAGCCCAGCCCTGCTCCAACCCACACACACCTCCTTATCTTAATCTGCAGCCACACACACACCTATACTCACACATCCAAAACCTGTGGCTACTATTGTTTTGAAGGAGGTGGGGAAGGATGATGAGGTGATGGGGAAGGATGATGAGGTTCAATCAAGTGTGGTGGTGCGATGGCTGAGGATGATAAGGTATGCTTTTCTAATTTTTTGGTTAGAGTATTGCTTTCTATTGTAAATCAAGTTTACGATTCCTTTATTTATGAATTGGGTGGATGCAGCCAACCACCACACCGGAACCAACACCACAGATATCCATAGCAACTCGCCAGAAGTGAATCATCAGAGATAGTATGTGCTGCAAGGAAGTGAGCCGAGGTATTTTTTATACTTTTTTTTAGATATGGCTGAAACCATGTGTTAATTGATAGGTTTTGTGGGTTTCTGTTTGGCATTGCGGGTTCTTTTCGTACGATTCTTGGATTAAGGGTATTCAAAAGTTTAAAGGTTTATTCTAATTTGGTGTTCTATTGGTTGCACTCCAAATGTTTGATGAAATGTTTGGGTCAAAGTTGTAGTGATAGTTTTGGTTGTCAAAATTGCACTCCAAATGTTTGATGAAATGTTTGGGTCAAAATTGTAGGAAAAAAATCATGAAAACTGCTGGTCAAAATTGCACTCCAAATGTTTGATGAAATGTTTGGGTCAAATATAGACAGGAACAACACTCATAAGGTCACTATTTAGTTATAGAAAAATATAGGCTTGAACTAGATAGTCCTTTTTTCCTACAGTTTTCATGATTTTTTTCCCTTTGGAATGGTAAGAGCTAAGAAGATCCTTTTGTTCCAAACTCTTTATACTTCTTGCTTACATGTATGATATATTCAATAATACTTAGTGGCGCATTTTTTCTATCACACGCAAATGTAATGAAAATATTACGCGCATGTAGATTACTAAAACTAAATTCGGCCATATTGCAGTTAGTTACACCTTTCTTTACTATTCAAAAATCTATGAGAATATAACCACGCTTAAGGGGTGTTTTGGACTGTATTTTAAACATATTTAACCGTCTTGCAATAACTAGAATCACATTATTAACTTTAATGAAATGCAATGTAGGAGATAGTGAGTGGATTGACGTATGTTGTTCAATATCACAATGAAACAGTTGTATGCAGAGGATGAATTCGATGAGGGATAGGGGGAAGAGGAGTTTGAAAGGTGGTGATGAAGATGAGCAGGAACTACCTGAGCCAAAATGGCCCGCTTTAGCCAGGTAACGAGTAATCAATGATCGATATATGGTTGCTGAAAATGATGTTGTTTGTGTATGTACTGCATCTTTAATTGTTCAGTTCGACGCCGTCTTTTGCAGTATCTAAGGTATTAGTAATATTCAGAATCATGCCTATTGTGAAAGTTCCTTGAATGGCTTAAAAATAGTGAATTAATGGTTTGTTTGTAACTTTTATCGATGCAGGTTTTAATCCTTTGGTATAGGGCTTCTGCGGTTCTTTTCGGTGGTGAATTACTCAAATGCTGTTGATATATGGTGAGCAAATTGCTGTCAGTTTTATATATTGCTTTACTATCACGGGCTACTTGAGAATCTTTTCGAAAAAAACCGTCCTTGATTTATTTGATTAATTTTTTTTAAGCAATTGTTAATAAACTAAGCTGAGATTACTACTTTTTACTTTTCTATCTTATTAATTATAAGTATTTTTTGCAGGAACCAGGAGGTTTTGGGTTTTCTCAGTTTCTAGACCCTGCTGATCCCGTAGGATCAAAATATCACATGGATAGTCAGGTTCTTCAGGCCCGATAACTGAACAAGGGAATTTAGGTAAAGCTACTCACTTTTTGAATTAGTCTATTGAAATTTAAAGTGCGAACTAGGCTGTGTGAGTGTTTTAAAATAGAAGGTTATTGGAATATCATATGTAGAGCTATAAAAAATAAAGAAATAAAAAAAAGAGAGAAAGATACGAGGATTTATTAAAGTTTACACATTCCATTTCTTATCAAAACTTTTTAAATATTGTTGTCTTTCATCGACGCTTCTTGCACCAGTAAATGCTTGATCCCTTCCAAGGTCGTAGACCATTCAGATTACTTGCTCATTTAACCAGGTGAAAATATGGTATACACAGATATGCATTACCTTCCAGACTATGTGGATATGCCCTTAATTTGAATGTGATTAGCGATTTCAATTTTTTATTGGACATGTTAGGTACCATGAGCTGCCTAGCCAAGTTGGCGAGACACCAGGTTTCTTAGGTGCCGATGGTCTTACAAACGACCATGTGCAGAGCTACAGGGACTGAATGTGTAAAAATCCAACACTGATGAACCTCAAATGAACAAGATTTTTATTTTTTTTGCACCACGTTGTATTTTTCAAGGAGAGCTTGCTCGCAAGGTAATTTTGATTATTCGACGCTTACATGTTTACTTAAAAGTTGCATTTTCTGTTCCATGGAGTATCTGTAGTTGGAATGTGTAAAATCCAACAGCGATGAACCTCAAATGATATTGGCTATATTATTTGTTAACAGTTTGTTACTGCTACAGGCGTTCTTAATGATACACAAAACAGACGCACACGGTTGGACAAGGATGCTCAACGGCGTGGTTCTCAGGTAGCCCAAAGTTGTAGCTTCCACAGTTCCACTAGCTTGGTTTGCAGTTGGCGACTGTCTGAGAATTCAGTTTGTTTGCTTCTGGATGTGGTTCGAAGGTATAGGTCTCTGTTGCTTGCATTTAAAAAACTGACTATATCGGTTACTAATTCTTATGCTCTTGGTTGTTTTGCAGCAGGTAGTCATACTATGCCAGAAACATCAACAATAGGTGCGATCCTTTTATGCAGCAAGTTCAGAGCACTAAAACAAAATGGCACATGGTAACGTGTCGTTATCATAGGTGCGTAAAAACAAATACCACGTGTTTCAAAGGTCGTTCATGCGAATAACCGACCAGATGAGTATATTAATCAAGGTTTGTCGCTTTATTTATATATATCTTTAGTAATATAGATAAATGCTTTGGTTTTATTTGTGTTTAGGATATGCGTTCTCTTTTAAAACTACCGCCAAGCATACATAGTATAAAAAAATGAAAAAAAAAAAGAAAAAGAAAAGACACAAAACAAAAAGCAGTTTCAAACCATTTAAAAGGAAATTTTGTTCTTCAGTTATCAAAGCGATACCGTTTAATGTTGATTCTTGGGTGGAAATTTGGTTTTGTACTCGCTTAGCTGTATGCATGTAAAGGTGTGTTTGGGATTGCTAATTTAAAAGCCTGCTTACTACGTTCACTTCATGATCTTCGTAGCAAGATTTCGTGTTAGTGGTTGAGTAACTATGGACAATTACTTGCATCGATACTACCTATTAGTCACCATATGTTCATTAAATAGAATTCTGAACATCCATTGTAGGTTGTGCGGTTACAAACAACCATCTTCCTTTTTTAAGCATCTTTGCTAATTGATTGTATGTTTCGCGTTTTTACATATATCTCATTTGCAGTCATATATTGCTCGATTTTTTCAGGGCTGCAATAGAACATGAGAAGAAAAGGCACGCAGAGAAGTATGTACATGATCAGCTGATGGAAAAGAGTTAACTTCCTATGGCTTAGCAACTAGAAAAGTTGCGTGTTGAGATGACTATTGCTGAATCCATATGCAGGTATGCAATTAGATTCCTTTAGGATCTTATATCCAATCGCTTTTGCTCTCCAGATACCTTATAAATGAATCATGCATATATTGCCTGCATATTTAATGCCCTGTGAAAGAATACAGTAACAATTCTGGTCCGCTCAACTACGAAAATAAGTAGATTCGGTTGTTGTATCTAAAACGGGTAAACACAAACATATCTTGAATGGCCAAATACTGTGTATGATACTCTGCAAGTACTACCCATATGCGAAAGTTTAAAAGGTATGTCTGTAGTTAAAATAGCTCAGCATATTCAAGTGGACTCACGTTATATTACTACATACATTTGCTTCTAACATTAGTTATGATGGATGATTATTGACAAAATATAAGTTATGTTATATTAGGTGTACGAATTAGCTATAGAAAACTAAAAACATTTGGACCAAAGGTTTATGTTTGGCCCGTACCTGCAGCAGTCATCTGATAGGTTTTGGTATTTGAAATGAAAATTTAAGAAAATCTTATCTCAAGTGTTTGGATTTAGCTTGCTTATACAGAAGATCAAGGAGAAAGATGGAGAGTTTAATAAACACATATATGCAATTATTTAAACTGTTTTGAAAAGTTATGTTTGTGGTGTTATACTATGGCGGGTTGTACTAATTGGTTATGTGTGGGCTGATGCAGGTAAGCAGGCAGGACTTGAGAAGCATGTTAGAGTTGTTGATTACAGCTATCCAACATTAATACCATTGAACTTTTAAACAAGACCAAATCATGTAAGTATTTACTGTTTTTCCAGTATTTACTGTTCTTAATGACACGTGCATTGCTGCGACACCAAAGTCAGTGCCATACATCTCTTTCTGTAGCACTCAAGTGAGTATCAAACAGCCCTTGGCACTACAGTAAGTGAGCACTAAACTTAGGAATAAGAGATCAGAATTTGCTTGGGCCTTTTCCCGACAAAATTCTTGGCTATTTTGATTCGCCTCAAATGATCTCAGGTTGAAGCTGCTGTTAAGATTCAGCAGAGACTATGTCACGGCTTCGAACAACTTAAGAGAGGCGTATAAGAAGAAAAAAAAAAACATAAATATGATGTTAGAGCATTTGAGGAAGCCTTGCTATTTAATCCCAACAACAAATTTAAATTACAAAGGGATTCCTGAAGGGTGCTTTTTTCCAGGCCTTTCACTGCAAGCGTTGGAAAGCTTACCTGATGAGCGTGTGAAGCGCGTGTGGGTTTACAGTTTGTGCCTGTTTGGATTTTGTTGTTTTGTAACGGATGAAAGTGGCCTAGACAGTTTGTGCGTCTAAGCACTGTTATTATCAATGGTTATTTAATTGAAACTTTGAATGACTATAAGTATCAGATAAGAGTTGTATATTACCTGAGTGTTAGTGTTTTGCTTTCGTTTTGCTTTTGTATTTGAATCAGTTTAATATCTACATTTTCATGTGTTATAAGAGGCTTTAGTCGGTCAGTTAATGGCCTTGAAATGTATGCTTTCATAAACAACCTGTAACATCTATTCCTTGAAATCGATTTCCAAAAAACTATGGAGAAAATAAACAGCCACGCCGGCAACGCGGCGATCGTCGCCAATCTTGTACACACATAAACCTAATTCATTCACAAGCATGCTCAGATTCGGTTACAGTTTTGCGGGTATTTGGCACCCGCGTTTATACTTCATCCGAACCTTAATTGTGATCATATAAAGGTATGTTTATGTTCAGATTGGGGTTTTTGTTTATGTTCAGATTAGGGTTTTCTTAAAATTTAGGGGTTTTGCTAATTTCGGGTTTATGATTAGGGTTTTCTTAAAATTTGGGGGTTTTGCTAATTTCGGGTTTATTGATAAATTTTAGGTGCTTTGTAGATTCTTGGTTTGCTGCCTTGCATTTATCGATGTTTGATTGGCTTAGGGTTCGCTTGCGTTATGCAGTGATGTTGGAAGGTTACAGGTCTAAGTGGCTTTGTATTTTGCTGTGTATAATTTACTGGTAGAAATAAGAGAGGCCATGATGATGTAATATAGATGTCTCTAAAAAGATGTTTAGAGGCTGATATGTATCTTGGCCAACTTCACGCGTGTACCAGGCGACGAATAAATCTGAGCCCTTGCGTTTATGCATTTAGCCGAGTCTTATTTGTTACCATCACGCGTATGTACTCATACCATTGTTGTGGTTATCTTTGTTGCTCCTTCTTGCCCAGCCCATAACCGCGTATGTACTCATGTTCAGCCTTCTGAGCTGAACAATATTGGATTACGCAGGCTATATTTGTATCATTGGCAATGATGAAAGCGTACCTTATCGGCTTAAAGATACACGTATCTGCTCCTGTTGATGATTATCGAAGGATGTGGCAGGTTGATTAGCTTAAAACGAGCCTACTGTTTCACTATTTGGCGTTTGTGTACAACCTCAAATTGGGAAAGTTATTTGGATTGATTTCCTTTTGTTTATGTCTGTAGGAAATTGGATTACGGGTTGCTGTGATTAGGACTCACGTGGAAGCTGCGATTGGTATGTTTAATGTAAATTCTATCTTGGTTATGAATATAGTATATAAGAATTATGTTCGTATATGATTATGATATCAAATAGATTTGTTTTTCAAAAATTGATTATTTACTTGATATCCACGTTTATACTTGCCAGCCTGAGCGTCATATATAAGGATGAAATAATGCTAATGGATAATGTGTGTGCATCCATGCTTTCAGAAATACTCGACTGTTGGTATGTATGTATGAATTAGGTTCTGAAAGCATGGATGCAAGTACCTATAGCCTGCTTTCAAGTACCTATAGCCTGCTTATTTTTATTAAAAAAAAACAAAACGGTGAAAAAAATACTACCCCGCTGCTTATTTTGCCAACGCCAGCGAAAAACTTCTGAACCAAATATGAATTGCAGCGCACTTGCAGTCTGAAACGAAATGAGAAGGGAAGATTGAACCGAATGCGTCCACATAACTGGAACATGTCATCGTTGCTCAGCACACGCTAGACCAAACAGTTGCCGTTAAATTGATGCAATAACAGTGAAGAAAACAAATTATGGTACATACTCTCAGTGATTGATTATAGCTTTCTAATGATGAGGTACCTTTTTTTTTGACGTTTATGGTGTAATTTTCTTCTTTATTTTTTGTAATGTATTGATATTGTTGTTCATATACAGCAGTTAATCCTATCAGTGAGCTATGGTGTCGCCTTTTGGTAATTCCTTATGTTTATTACTTTTATTGTTTATAAGGATCATAGTTTTAAGGGCGTCTTTGTTAAGGCTTACGCAGTCAGCTTATGGCTTATTTGGTCTTGGGCTTATGTTTCATAAGCTCACTTTTTTGTGGGTTATTTTGAAACTTTACGCCTTATATAAGCTTATTAGGACATATTAAACTTATATAAGGCGAAAAGTTTTTAATAAGCCACAAAATGTGACCTTATTAAAACATAGCCTAAAACGAAATAAGCCATAAGCCGACAATAGAAGTTGAAACAAAGACCCTCTAACTAGAATATATATGATTGTGAAGAGTGTGCCAAATAAGGTTGGGGATATTGTTTTGCAGCTAATATGTAACAGTTATCACACACAGATTGCTGCAGTTAGGCCACATCGCCATAGTTAAGGTTTAGATGAAAAAGACGATTGTGTAAAAAAGAAAATCATAAATTGCAGGTTTGAAGCGTTTCCCTAATTTTCTCTTTGATTTGTTCATATTCAGTTATTCATAAATAGTTATATTAGGTGGAACTAATTATTCATAAAAACAGGCTTACGAGGTGTCTACAGCTTTAAGTGCAGACGGTGTTGTACCAGGTATACTTCATAAGCTTGATCTATAGCCGGCATGCCAGTTACCATATTTTAATGGCTTATATGTATCGTTCAAATTTATTCTAACAGTGGAAGTCCTTATTTAAGATTTTTGCGGGTAAAAGTTATGCGTCTCAATAGATGTTTTGCTTCATATACTTATACCTAGCATTATATTGAATATGAGTACTGAGTTGTTTGAGTTGTTTTTTTTTACAGCCAGCATTGCCATCTGTTACAGGGCCTTTAATAGGCAGAGTGAGCCATTTTGGCGTCCCGTTTTCCCGCCAAATTCTTAGCCCACCGCTTGGCCCACTTAGCCTGCCTTGGTAGCCTTTTTCCCCTGCCCCGTCCTGGCCCATCCAGATATATACACACTCCAGATATATCATCACACTTCACACACCCAGGTCCAGATGAATCGTACCTTGAAGATGGAGATGAAGCGGATGAATATTGCAAAGAAGAGTGTTATAAATCGCGTGTTTCAGGTTAGTTATCAATTTTAGATTTTTGATTTTGATATACACTTTACTTTTAATTTAGGGTTTTGTTATAATTAGGGTTTTCTTATAATTTGGGGGTTTTTGCTAATTTAGGGTTTATTTATAAATTTTAGGTCTTTTGTAGATTCTTTGTTTGCTTACATGCTCCACTTGATAAGCTCATAAGCCACAAAAGTAAATCAGATGTTTTTGCTGATTTAGGGTCACCATTGGTTTAAGCTTATTTGGCTGGTAAAGTGCTTGGGTCTCTTTGAGCCTAATCACTTCTTTTGCTCATTTTTTTCTTAGTCACTTAGTTCGTAATATGCAATAACAAAAACGTCATTTACTAACATCTAAAAATGTCTCAAATGGCGGTTACCTCATGCTAACATAATGACAGTTGTTACTGTTGTAGGCATGAATGCGGGACAAAGGGCAGGTTGTTGCAGTTGGATAGGAAAGGTTTGGCCGGGTCTACTGCAGTGAGGTTGGTGTTTGGAGGTGAATTTGGTATGCGTTTTAAACTCAACTAGCTGTTTTCTTACTTTTACATACTTACTAAAGTTGCAGCCATGGGGTGGGGAGGACTGAAGATGAGGTCGTTTGAACTTTCAGACTGCATATTCCACATATCTCATCCGTTTTTTTTACTTCATGGCAGGTACAAATAGGAATCACAAAACGTAATAAATGCGGTGAGGATGTTGCTGACGGTGAAGTGGAATGTCACAGTTCCGACGGAAGCTACGAGAAGAATGGTGGTGGGTCGAGTACAACAGAAATCAACCATTTTTTATTCATAATAATGAAAGGTACGTATATTTTACTCCATTTTTTTATTTTACTCTTTTGATTTTTGGCTTGAAATATTGGTTTTAGTGTTTAGATTTTGGTCTACACTATATATGCAGGTACCGATAAGTGGAGTGTTAGTTAACGGGTAAAACTGGCTTTGGTTCAGTCTGGCTTTGATTCAGCGTCTTTGGTTCAGCGTGCCTTTTTTTCGGCGGGCCTTGGTTGAGTGTCACTTTGATTGAGCAGCTTTGGTTCAGTCTGGCTTTGATTCAGCGTCTTTGGTTCAACATGGCTTTCATTGAAAAGTTAACAATTTTTAATCGTGTTGCACACTACAAGTAAATACATATCTCCTTTGGTGATGTTGTTGACGGTGTGGCTTGGTGAAGGAAATGGAAGCTGAGGTAATGAGTCCAAACTGTTAAAATATCACAAATAAAGAAATTTATGCCATAATGTTGAGCACTGATTAAACTTTTTGTAATACTAATTTGAGATTTATCCTCTAATTTCACCGGTGAATAATTAGAACTTCCTATATACTCAAAGATTGATCTTCGACCATTGCTGGTCTTACCTTTTTGTAATACTAATTTGTCAGGTGTGAAGAATTGCGTCAACAAACCATTGCTGGTCTTAACCTTTTCAGTATTTTGTTGCCCAAGGTATGCATTTTTTAAATTGACATGTTTACAACTACAATATGTAGTCTTGAGCAATAGTTGTTTGAGATTGTTTAAAAAAGACGTTTGGTTCTTTTTTGACACTAAATATAAATAGTTATTTTTGTTTTCTATTCAGCGAAATCAAGTAGAGATGATAAAATTGGTAGGCTAGGTTATGGGTCAAAATGGGCACACTAGCACCTACAATTAAAAATATTCTTTTGCCTCCCTACATTTTTTTGTGCTATCTAACTGATTTTGATTCAGCAGGAACTTTAAACGTGATTCAGCAGTACCTTTAAATGTGAGCTTACTAGGAATAGCTGATTCAGGTACTGCTGAAGAAAAGTGAACAGTGAACAGAGAGTGGGAATGCAGTTATTAAGTGTGCTAGCAGTGGAAACAAATTAGGCAGCAGTGGTAACAAGTATCTCAGCAGTGGAAACTATTTAACATTGCAGTGGAAACGAATAAACGTGCAGTGGAAACCATGAAGGTAGCAGTGGTAACATGAAACGGAGCAGTGGTAACCTTCTGAGCAGTTGAGTCATGCTAATGAGGCGGTTAAGATGTTGAGCGGGTTTGGAGCTATGTTGAAAAGTGAACAGAGAGTGGGAATGCAGTTATTAAGTGTGCCGGAAAAAGTGAGCTCAAGGGCCAGTCTTATCTATTTAAGCTTTTAGGCTATTGTTTAGGTTATCCAGTAAACTTAGCATTTTTAGTCTTCGGAATTGGATAAACTTATAAGTTTGAGATTATGGGCTTATTTAAGTTTGCGTTGGGACATTGCAAAGATCTTAACGATTAGCACTGGGATTCCATCAATATGTAGCGTTTGATTTATAAATAAAAAAAAAATTATATCTTTGCATTTAGATAGAACTTCCAGAATCGGCCCGCCCAAAGAAAGAAAAACAAGAAAAAAATGGTCTGAATCACTACTTTGGAAAAGTTAATTTGCAAAATTTCTATAGTTTTAACAATTACTACGTATGAATTAGGTTCGGCGACAAGGTATGTGTACGCAGACCCGCCCGTGTTTGTAGGTTTTAATATTTCTTTTTGGGTTAAGATTTTTGTATGCGGTCGCAATTTTTTTGTTCATTACCCTGGCTCGTGTGTTATCGGTCCTGTTGGGTCTTCAAACTAGACTCATGTCAGCATCGCGGGTTACTTCAGGTTTTTTTTACACATTTGTTAAAAGAACGAGATTCTCCTGTTGCTACCTAATATTTTATGTATATACACTCTGTGTAGGTGCGATTAAGGCTGCTCTGGATTTTGAGCCCCGTGTAGGCGCGAGTGAGTCTATTAATGTATGTTGCGTTACAGATTCACAAGTTCTCCTAGAAAGATAATTTCTATTCTCAAGTTTTTTGCTTTGGTCTGGCAAATAGGTTCTTTGAACAGGCTCTTTGTTGTAAAAAAAAAAAAAAAAAAAGGAATCCCAGTGCCTAATTTTGTTGTTGAACAGGCTCTTTGTTGAACAGGCTGTTGTCTTTGGTCATTTCTATTATTGAAATACCAGCCCTTATTTAAAGTACTACTCTACATCTATTTTTAACCTTTTATGTTTTAATTGTTTGGTTCCTTAAAATTAAATATATACTATATGTTTGACCTCTTTTTTAATGTATGTAAGTTTAATATAACAGGTAATAATTAGGAAAGTTGGTTTGTGTTTTTCGTATGTTTTGATCATTAATTGCAGAAATTTATGTTAATGTTTGATGCATTGTTGTGTTGTGGTCAGGTCTTGGACAATGGATACGTGCGTTGGCTATGCATATGCAGCTGGCTATACATGTGCAGCTCAAATCTTTAACTGGTGTTGGAGGCAAATAAATGCGCAGCTCACAACGGGTCAAATACATATGCATTGGCTATACTTCTAACTGCTGCCTTTGATGTCGTAGTTTGCTCCTGGCTTAAATTGCTTTTGCTGCTACTGCTGTTGCTGATGCGGCTTGCTGCCATATCAGGTACGCCTACCTTTGTCGTCAAATGTTGTTACGATTTCTCATCCACTTGCCACAACTTTATAAAAGCAAACTTAAATGTGGCTTTCAAAACAGAATCCACTATCAGCAGAAACGTATGTACAAATGCACCTTCAGCAGAATCCTACTAGCAGCGGAATCCTACTAGCAGCAGAATCCTACTAGCAGCAGAATCCACTATCAGCAGAAACAGATTCATGCACCTTCAGTTTTAATAAGGTATTTCAAACATCGATTTGCATATAACTTAAGTACGCGACTGTACCAAACGGATAGAACATAGGAAATTATTGGTTCATTGTTAGTCAAATTTTGTGGGTTATTTTGAAGCTTTACGGCTTATATAAGCTTATTAGGACATAGTAAACTTATATAAGGCGAAAGGTTTTAAAATAAGCCACAAAATATGACCTTATTAAAACATAAGCCCAAAACGAAATAAGCCATACACTGGTCACGTTGACTTAGTGATTCGCTTTTTAAAATAAATGTCTTTAGTAGATTTATTCAACTTGAAAAAGCACCTGTGGCCTAATGGATAAGGCATCTGACTTCTAATCAGGCGATTGTGGGTTCGAGTCCCACCGGGTGTGTTGATGTATTTCGCATCGTTATTTGTTTTGCCAAAACTTTTAGATTTACTCATTTTTTGCAGGTCCAGTAGACCCATTGCAAAATGTATGTGCTGCTTCGCGTCGGAATGCGAAAGCTACAAAGTATGATACCAGGTAAGCCATGTTGCAAATGAATGCCTCTTGAATTCAATAAACCATTGAGAAAATAAACAGCCACGCCGGCAACGCGGCGTCCGCTGCCAACCTTGTATATATAAAAGAGCATCAAATCGTTGCCTTCTAATTGGTTGCCCCAGCCAGTTGATGACGTCAAATTCACGTCATATCAGCCCATTCAATTACGTTAGTCCAGCCCAATATCTGAGCCCGTCTCTTCATTTTCTTTCTTTCTTCATGTCCAAGAACACCACACCACCACCAAGACACCAACCAAAACCTCCACTGATTCCACCGTCAACTACCACCATCACCAATTATCATCAATCGCTGCCTACACCACCGTCCACAATCCACTAACACCATAAAAACCCATACAAGAGAAGTCACAGCAGACGCAGAAACCGACCGAAACTAAAGAACATACAAGATCTAAAACACAAACAGATCTAAATACCAAAACAAACAAGTTGCAAAACACTTATAACACATCTGATATGAACATATACACCAAAATAAGAAAATGCAAGAGAAAATTAATTTAAAGAATAAAAAGACAAACCAGGTAAATGGATCAGAGAAAAAGAAAAGTGGTTCATTTTACGTTATTTTAATTTATTTTTCTTTTGTGACACGTAGACAAGTAATGGACGGGTCAACTTATTTTACAAGGGAAAAGATGCCACTTGGTGACTTGATGACCCTTTTTGTTCAATAACCCTTGCTAGGAAGATTGCAAGTAATATCTCTGATCTCTATAATGGGTTGTTAAGAGACAATACTTAGTTGTTTCTTTTTTTTCCTGTTTGGGTCTAGTGGTTGTTTAGAGAAATGTGGGTTGCTTGTAACAAGAACCATTTGGGAAAATGGCGTTTCTTTTTTTTTTTTCTTAATAAATCTTTTTAATAGTAGCAAATGACCTTTTTACCCTCTTCCTCTATATCTATGATTTACAAGCTTTGTCAAAACCATTATTTTATGTGTTAATTACGAAATGAGGACTTTTTGTGGTTGCATATTTCCACCAATGACAAAAGTAGCTAGTCTTCCCAATTTAGTCAAGTGCTAATGTGCGATCGTGCGATCCCATTAGTTTCTTGCCACGTGTCCCAGACAAATAGGACTTGTCCCCCACTATCACTTGTCCTTTGTCCCACCCACTAAATGTGTCCAGACAAAAATTACTTATTTACCCTTAGTTCTATAAGTCAAATAAATATGCGATTTTGTACCTATTAAATGTGCTAATGTGCGAATTCGTTTTATTTCCAGATTCAAATAATTTTTACTCTTATTCAGTTATTTGTTAAATCTATAGATCTACAGATCTGGTACTGATGTGGTCGACGAATCTGGAAGTGGTGGTGGTCTACGGATCTGGTAGTGGTGTTGGTCGACATATCTTGTAGTGGTGGTGGTTGACGGATCCGTTGGTGGTGGTGGAACGTGGTCGCTGGCGAGTTGGATCTGGTGCTTGTGTTGGTAGACGCAGGTGGTTTAGTGGTGGTGGTGAAAGTATCAGGTGGTGGTGATGATAGATTTGGAGGCGGTGGTGAGTGGTGGTAAATGAGAGAGAAGGAGATGAAGAAAAATGAAAGAGACAAAGAGGGTATTTATTTGTATTTATTAGGGGTATTTTTGTCATTTAAACAAAAATTCAAAGTCAAAGTTCAGACAAAGTATCAAATCAATTGTACTTTTATTAATAAAAAAGTGGACACGTGGCAAGAAACTGGTGGGATTGCACGATCGCACATTAGCACTTGACTAAATTGGGAACACTAGCTACTTTTGTCATTAGTGGGAATATGCAACCACAAAAAGTCCTCGTTTCGTAATTAAAGCTTATTTTATTATCAGAAACCATTCTTATATATCCCAATGTTCACATTCGTAAAAGTAAATTTCAAACAAAAAAAAGGCATTTAAAAAATTAAGAAACTAGAATATAGAAAACCCAAATCAATCTTCCTCAACATAAAAGTCACAAAACCCAAATCTATCTTCCTCAACACAAAAGTCACAGCGGGGAGGATGTGATGGAGCAGGGACGTCACCACTCACCTGTGGTATGAAGGCTGATTTCGGACAAGATATTATAAATGTTAAAATTTGATTGTTATGGTCCTCAGATCTGTAACAGTGTGCGGTGGTGGCGGACTGTAGAGGGCTAAGAGAGCAGCGGTGGTTGAAGGCGACAACAGTGGAGATTTTGGGGGTGGTATGGTGGTTATGGTTTGTCTGGTACGATGGTGCAGATCAGCGGTGGTAATGGTTTGTGTGGTGTGGTGGTGCAGTGATGAGAGGGTTTGTTTGGACTAAAGGAAGAAGAAGAACTAGAAAAATGTGGAGATAAGAAAAAAGTAGGTAAATTATAAAGAGGGTATGATGGTCATGTGAGTGGTTGGTGTCCAGGACGGAAATGGGTGATGTATTTGTGCCCTTCTACATCAAGGAAAGGTGTTTATAATAAGCTAAAAAGAAACATACAAGTTTCCTGTGTCTAAAGGCATTTTGTTAGCAAATAGGTCATTAAGCAAAAAAGAAACGGGATCCCGTTTCTTCCAACAACATACAGAAAAAGACGAACAATTTTGTCACTTACGTAACGCTACATTTATCAGGCAACCAGACGCGAAACTTTGGTGCAAGATCACCGCCCCACCGCAGCGCGGTGGCTCGCACCCGTCCTCTTGGCCCATTTTTTGTGACGTCAAATTTACGTCATCTTGGCCTGTCGCATTGCCTTAGTCCAGCCCAAATTCCCTTAGCTTTTTCTTTTTTTTTTTTTTTTTTTTTTTTTTTTTCCGTTCGTTTTCGTTTTCGTTTTTCTTTTTTTCCCCTTGATATTAACGATGCCAAAAAATATTTGACTTAGTAGAATATATTTGAACATGTCACTAGCCATTGCAATTCCCATTACCAAACGATAACAAAACAAGAATTAGGTTGTCACACCGTACGTTTGGTGGCTCGCAGCCATCCTTGTTACGTTAAAAAAGACATTGTAACAGGAAAGAAATGCTTATCAAACAAACACTATGTAGCAATACTCCAAACATAACTTTCATAAAGATGGTACCCATTTTGGTGACTCACGAAGCTGTCCCTGGTAACTTATTTACAACATTCACAAGCTGACTTGGAGCTATTTTATAGACCTGTTTGCAATTCCTTGGACATTAGACTTGGAGCTATTTGCATACCTAAGGGAGAAAGCATCTTTTATTTTTGGGAAATAGTTTTGAAATACTTTTGCTTTTTGATCTTATAAACATACTAATTTCATATTCAAAGTGAATTTTGATTCCCTAATAGGGGATACACGACTTTTAAGAGCGTTATTAAAAAAAAAAAAAAAAAAAAAAAAAAAAGATTTTCGGGTCGATTTTGATATTTCGTGATTACGTATAACCATTATTTTTAAGTTCTAATCACTTTAATCAATTAAAAGACAAATAATCATCAAAAATTATAAATATGAAAAAACTAAAGTGAGGCCTTTAGGTGTAGGTGGTAAACTTGTACTAATTCATGCATGTAAGAGCTTTAGGTGTTACAACAAGCAAATGCTCTTGATTTGGGCCTTACCGGATGTCACATCACCATAACTTGTCGCCCACACGTATAGCGACAATCCAGAAACAAATCGCCGTGTCTGTAGTGACCATGGCAAAAGCAAACAATACATTGAACAGCAGACGAGTTGTATGTATCATATATATATATATATATATATATATATATATATATATATATATATATATATATATATATATATATATATATATATATATATATATTTATTTTTTATTTTTTATAATTTTTTTTTTGAGAAGTGAGTTAGGAAACAAATCAAGATCGTAAGATACTACTATCTAAATTATGGCTTGTACATTATCGAATTTAAGTAAATCATAGCTCGTCTATTATTTATTTATTTATTTTTTATTTTTTTTGCTTTACCTTGATGAATGTTGGAGGTGCATTTTAAGTTTAATCTCGTAAGGTTTATAGGGTGTGGGGTACGATTTAGGTGGGTGATTATTGAATTGCATAAGTTTGTTTAAATGTTTATTAATTATGAGAAGGAATTATCATGGATGAAATTACTTGGGAAGGTCTCATTTCATTTTAAATTCAACATGCTGTTATGAGTTTTTAGAGTCTGAAAACTCTCTTTCAAATATTGTATTAATGAAATAAAAATGAAGGAAAATGTTTATGAGCAGTTAATATGATATGAAGAGACAAATTCTAGCTAAAAGTTATGGTTAGGGTATGACTTGGTTAGATTTTTTTGAAGATAAGGATCTTTGCCGTGATATCATGTGGAATGAATAACTGCCGTTATTAGACTAAACATAAACCCACTAACATTTTTATTACTTAAGTTGGGGGAATGTTTTAATGTTTTCTTGCCATCCACGTATACCTTAAGGTGACAGAAATACATTTCATATAATTGGTATTAACAATTTAATGTTACAAATATACAAATAAAAAATATGGAAAACAGTGGTGTGAAGTGTGCAGGCAAAAAGAGTTTCGATGTGGGGAAGGGTGGTGACTGATGACTAGGAGTTGATACAACAATTGGACATGTTAGACAAGTTGAATTAAGTTACAATTTATTTAGTTTAAAAAATACTATTGAAATAGGATCATTCACAAAAAAATGTGTGAATTGGCAGAAACACCTTGACCTCGAGTGCCTTTTGGCATCAACAATTGTCCACCCCGCAAGAAATAGCTCGGCAACTCTTCTGGTTTAGTGGGATACCTACTGGAGTAGGCTGGAGCCGAGACTCGAATCTTGACCTTTTATCCACAAAATCTACCCAGTGAGCCCATGGGTTTTTCGGAGGTGGGTACCAACTGAGCCAAAGCCTTTTTGCATAGTTAAAATTGAGACTTGTATTGCATGGTTCAATCCTAACTCTAGCCGAAAAGCTATTATTACAGCTGAACATTGCATGAGGTTGGAAATTTGGAATGGGTTGGTTGGCATAGAGTATTAAACATTTTCTGAGACTGTAACTTGCATGCACTGATAACATCAAATAGTTCCACGATTTTATTGTTAATTTCTCTCTAGATTACTCATCTTTTGTGTTAATATGTCAGGATATATACTCTTATTTGTTTATATTATGTTTTCAGGGCAAATATGAGCAAAGGAACGAAGAAACGCGGAAATGAAAAGTTTAATGTGAAAATAATTGAAGTATGCGGATTCTGCACTAACTACGACGTAGAAGCACCATCTACCTATGCCGTAGCACTCAACTACGAAGACTACGGCGTAGCCCAACACACAACCACGGCGTAGTAACATATCAAAGGGTTCTACGGAGTAGTCTCTCTCCACCTACGACGTAGACCTCTAAATCAAGCAGTAGAGAACTAACGTGGCCAAAGAAGAAGTTACGGTGTAGTTTCCTAGACAACTACGCTGTAGAAGGAACAACTAATGAAACTACGGCTGTAGCACTTGATCAAGCTACGGCGTAAAGAATATTAACAAAGGCTACGGCATAGCTAATCATAGAGCTATGTCGTAGCAAAGTCGGGCCTACAAAATACCAACCATAATTTCGAGTTTATTCATTCACTTTTCACCACACAGAAGTTAGGAGGAATTCAGGGAGCAAGAAGAACGAAGTTCTATCAGCATACAAGTCATTTCCAAGGGAGAATTCACACTATAATCATAAGTTTATTCTTTCATTCAAATATAACCCCCAGACGAAACGATAGAATGCATTAATTAGAAAACTTGTCATGATAATAACAAGAGTAGTAATTAGGTTAACACTGCTCCTCCCTGCTGATTTCCTTTCTTTTATTTACTTGCTTTTCGTTATTTACTTTTATTAGTTTAATTAATCATTTTAATCATAAACCCCCTTTTAAACGTGACACTAAGCTTAGATAATTTTCACATGCATAGCTCTTAGGAAGACCTCGGCTTTACCAACTAGCTATACCTCACACGACCGGGTACACTTCCCGATAATGCATTAGGTAGACCTTAGGTAAACAAGCAACTTATAAATTATAAAACCTGATCGATAAAACCTGCATCATGCACATTCACACTCACATTTAGGGGTGAGCAAACGTACCGGATGGACCACACCGACCGACAAAACCGGCCGGACCGAAACCGGACTGACCACATTCGGTTCGGTCTCGGTCTAGGGTTTTTCATAATTTAAATCTCGGTCCGGCTTAAAAACCGGACATTTAGCCTATTTGGACCGAGACCGGACCGAGACCAGACCAAGACCGGACCTACCACATTCGGTCCGGTCTCGGTCTAGAATTTTTGCAGGATTCGGTCTCGGTCCGGTCCGGTTTTTCTCGGTCCAGTCCGGTTTTCGCCCGATGAGCACCCCACTCACATTAGATAATAATGCTATTCATGATCGCATAAAAAGTGTCAAATGTACAAAAAAAACTTTGTAGAATCGTCACAATCTCAATCATAGTAAACTACTCCCTCCGTCCTAAAATTATTGTTCACATTTGACTTTTTCGATCTATCTTTTTCAACTTTGACTTTAATTATTTTTGTATGTGTTAGGTAATATTTGATGCAAAATATATGAATGGATTGCGTTTTAAATGTATTTTCATTGATATAAATTTCTATCAAGTATTATATAACACAAACACAAATATTTTTTGTCAAAGTTTTAAAAGAAACACTTTAAAAGTCAAACATGGACAATAATTTTGAGACCAAGGTCAGTAAAAAATTTAGCCTAAGAACAAAATTAAAAGCTCATAAAAAGATGACACAAAAATCCTCTTTAAACTGTACGCAGTTTTTTGTTTCGTTTTTTTATTATTATTATTATTTTTTCCCGAAAACATTCTTCTGGTTAGCCGCCAAAGTGGGGTGATTTGTTTTCAGTTAGAAAATTCATATATACATGGAATAATCTCTTAAAAAAAAAAAAAAAAAAAAAAAAAAAAAAAAAACTGTAGCCAAGAAGAAACAAACATAACAAAAAGTTGACTTTAAAGGTCAAACATAGCTACTACAGTCTTCCAGTTTAACATTAGAGTTAACTACATTTTTTATCCTTGTGGTTTAACGGGTGTAATGATTTTGGTCCAATAGTTTGAAAAGTAACGAATCCAGTCTAGAATCCGACGACCCATAACACTTTTGGTCCAATTTTTTGTTGACTGTTAGTTTGACCAGTTAGAATGAGTGAAGTTACTAAAATACCCACGTCTTGTAATGACTAAAATAACCTCCCATTCATTCTTCCTTTTTCTATTATTATTATTATTATTATTATTATTATTATTATTATTAAATCACTTTCACTAACACTAACACATACCATTCACCTCACATGTACTTCCAATCTAGCATCACAATACCATTCATTATTATTTATCATTTTTTTTCCTCAAATTCATTTTATACAACAACAAATCCAATTCATTTTCTACAAACAAAAACCAAAATTCAAACAAATCTACCATCTTCATCTTTTTCTTCAAACTCATCAAATCAAAAAAAAAAAAAAAAAAAAAAAACCCAATTCAAACAAAACTACCAGAAGTTGATAAGCAAATCAAAGCCTTTCATTTAAAACACATCCTTCAATCTTCTTAACCCAACTAATAGGTGATACCAAACACAAGACTATCATGGTTGTGATGGGTCGCCGACGGCACACTTATCAACAAACCAATATCATCACAATTGATGCGTATTGCACCAGGCTTTACCTCTCGAGGGATCTCGAGAAGCTTACAACCCCACCAGGAAGTGTACCTGATCGATGTAGTATAGTATAATGACAAGTACCGGGGGATTGATCGTTCAGCTAGGAATAGTGTCGCTAGGATTAGAAAACTTAAAGACTAGGTCTAGAGATGAGGGATGATTCTTTTTGTATTTTTTTATTTTATAAAAACAAATAAAAATCTCGGGTTTGAAGGAGTTGGGCGGAATTAGTTGCTAGTCAACTAACCCAATAACTAAAATGCAATCAAAATAAAATATTAGAAATGAAAATAAACTAAATTATACTAGAGGTGTGAGCAATATATGGGAGAATTGTGTTTACTTAGTTTTCACTACTCCCTAGATATCTTTTACAAGTTAATTACTTGTTACAGTTGCGTGGATGACGGGTTGTATTCCTTAATACCATTCATGGGGTGGCGTACTTACTTCCCCAATCCTATAAGCGCCTACTTCACTCCTATGTCGAGCCGGCTAAGAAACTCCTAACATGGGATCACTAGAATTTGCTCATGCATTAAATACAACCAATAAAATCTAGTACACATCGGTTCATGTTTCTTAAGACGTTCAAGCATGTTACACAATGGAGATCTGCCAGTTTTCTTAAGCCTAACATTGAAATCATTCATCCATTACAACTATAAACAAGCAATCAACCTATAATTAACATCTAGGTTTCATTACATCTAAGCAAACACATGATAGATCTAGCCTAGCATGTTGAAATCAAGACAAGCATAAGATATATTCAAACAACACATAGACATATTGAATGAATTGAAAGAAGACTTATCTCAATTGAACATGAAAGGATTCAAGGGGTGAAAACGCTTGAAAATACTGTAAAATACGACCTAGGGTTTACAAAGTTCGGCCTTAGTATTCTCCACACAAGTTCCTCCTTAATGAATGAAAAATAGAAAACTATATATAGATTCTGATAGGTGACGGCGTCAAGAACAAACTTCTGACGTCGTCATCTCGCCGCCAAATAACTTCTCGGACTGCCTAGATCTGGGTTTGACGCCGTCATGTGTATTCCTTGTGCAGGCTGTCACCAAAAATACTCTTGACGCCCTTGTTGTGACTCCTTCAGGTTTTCACTGGGTCGTCACGGATTTTACTCTTGACGCCATCATGATTCTCCTCTTGACGCCGTTAGGTACTGTTCTCAGCATGGAAAATTAAGTCTTTGCCGTTTTCTTCACTTTTATGCTCCAAAAACTTCCAAATTGCTTCCTTTTCCAGAATTCACTCCCAAAGTACCTAAAATCACAAAAGGAATGATTTAGGGCAATATTTGATCAAATAAATTCAATTTCGAGCTTAAATGACCCCCTAAAAGTGGTTCATTTTTCGCCTCATCATATACCCTTACACTTGAGATTTGCTTGTCCTCAAGCAAATGCGCTTTTATTCTAATCAAAATACAAGTTAGGGGTCATTTAACACTAATATAAAAGTAATTACAACAAATAATCGTTCCACTAAAGACAAAAGACAAGCACGGAGGTCATATACTAGCACCTCACAAATAGTATTTAGATACTCACATCTCTCGGGTGTAATAAAGTATATATCACAATATGGAAATGGAAAACATCTCTCACTACCTGTCATAGCAAAATAGATTACCATAAGCTTGGGAAAGGATCAAACCTCCACCACATGGCGTAAGTACCTAGGATAAACTATTAAAGAGGTCTTTTAAAGGGTTGTAACGTAGGTGTAGGGATATGGAATATACGGTTTTGTTGGATATAGGCAGTCTTTACTGGTGGCGAGTTAACAATCTTGGTTAATTACATGTACAATATGGCGTTGCTAAGTCAAGACTAGACTCGACTTAAGCTAATAAATGAAAAATAACAAAAACATAAAACAAACCTGGAATGAAAAGGGATGGTAGTCCGTTTTTTTTTTTTTTTTTGCATACACTCTTACCCTACCATCCAAAATAATACATCATAGGGAATGAACATTCCACTTACACTTGAATTTTTACATACTTTACAATAAACTAATCTAATGACTCGAATTAAGAAAATCAAAACACTTGGAGTACTTTTAAGATTAACGCACATATGGGGGTAATATATGATGTTCTTCCCCGTTACTCCATAAAATAAGTACTTTACCCATGAGTCCCAATCGTCCCAAAATAATATGTACAAGGATATGACTCGACTTAGCAACCATGTAATCAATTAGATAGTTAACTTAGGGTTTAAACAAATAACAATAATGCACTAAAGATGAGTGCATACACGGAAGGCTAAGGCGATTTGGGTGTACATTTAAGTGGGGTGTAACAAATTCTTCTTTTAAGTAAGATGCTTAAAGTTAGAAACGAAAAGATAGGCTCGGAGGGGTGTACTAGGGGTTTCGTATACTAAAAATAAGTACAACGCTAAGGGTGTGGGAAAAATTAGTTGACTTAACTAGCCAAGTAATATGACTTAAATGGTCAAGTAATTATGATACGGGTTTAACACAAGGGTGATCCTAATGCCTCTTATCATGTAGTAAATCCTACTACACGAATGTAGTCTCACTAGCGGTCTCGGGATGCATCACTAACGCAAGTTCTAGAATCTAAATGCTACCGGTATACTCATAAGCACTAATAGTGAATGCTTTTCCTATTAAATCTAAAGGCGAACCTCACATATTTGGGTGGAAAATTTTTCTGAATGGTACGGTTTTGTGCTAGTCATACAATCTCCTATCCATGAGACGCTTGCTATGGCTAAAGTTTCACTCCTAAATGTTGTAAAAAAATTTAAATTTGGCGCTAAAATTTCACTAACAAGTATTTCTCATAGTTTTATTACACATCTACCGTCAAACAAACAAACTCAAGCGAAAGTGTATTTGTAAGGTATCATCATTTTACCCTCCCCTTACACTTAGGATGAACGTTGTCCCCAATGTTCAAGTAAAGAATGTAAAAGTGAAATAAGTAAAACGAATGAAATCAAATACTCCCCTGATTCGCTCGGTATGGATAATAAGGTGGCCAGGTTAGATCTTCCTCCAAGAAAATGAACAATCAAAGCTTCCCTTCCAGAATATAAATCATCTTCTTGTCATACATAACCTGTAAAACCTGAGAAAACAGACAAGGCAACCTCGCATAAAATCGGCGGCAATCTACCTATGCTAAAAAAACCTAGAAAACAAAATAAAATATAATGCTTGTGGAATGATGTTTGCAGATTTCCTGGAGATTATAAAACTAAAGATTTAACAAAAACTTTAAGACTCCGTTAGAAAAACAAAACTGGTAAAATTTTCAGAATTTTACACATGACGCCGTCAAGAGTAAACTCGTGACGCCGTCAGAAGTGACCTGCAGAAATTCTTATGTTAAGTTTCCGGAAAATTTCTGGAAAAACTTTGTCCTACTTCCTGGAAAATCATGCAAAACATCATTATGACTCGATACAAGCATTTGGCTCTAACAAGTACGAATATACATGTTCACTTAATATTGTGGAGAATCATGATCGGTTTTTGTTTCTTAAAAATATATTTGGGGTTTCCCTTTACACTTATCTTTTGCAAAAATACCTTTGGATGAAGTTAAGACTAAGCCAAACAACAAAGTAAAGTATCTTCACCATTTTAGTTTTGAAACATGATCTACCAACAATAAAAATAAAGCATGCATACGGAAGCAAATAACAAACAAACAAAAATAAAAATCACACAAAACATGGGTTGCCTCCCAAGAAGCGCTTGTTTTTGTTCGAGTCACGAGCCTGACTCTACCCTTATTTAACGAAAATAGGGGAGGTTTTCCCTACACTTAGGATTAAGTGTGGGTGGAAGTAGCGATACACACCCTTAGGGTGAAAATATGCCACGTGAGGTAAGAGTGGTGGATGAATTATATGCTCAAAGGGGTGTGCTCCTATCATCATAACCTTACCTAATTCAATTGGGTTAATGGGTGGATTAATATTTTCTCCAAGAAAAGGATCATTTTCAATCAACTTCAAGAGATTACAAGTTGGGGATCCATCTTGACCTAATAAACCCGGTTTAAACCCATAATGTTTCTTGTGATCAATCACAAATGGGTGATGTAAGCATGTAAGGTCATTTTCCGCTCCTGTGTCAGCTTCCTCTCTACAAGGCTTAAAGTCTACTACCTTTATCCCAAGACTACCCGAACTATATGGTTTGATGGGTGGATCGGGACCTTTTTCAATTCCTAAATTCACATCTAAAGATGGAAGATTAGGTAACAGCTTTGGTTGAGGCTCCGGTTCATCAAAACTAGGAACTTCCTTAGAACTAAAAGAAAGGTCATCACTACAAGTGTTAAAACCTATATTCTCTAGTTGTGCTTGATCCAAGGGTTCTACCTCTATTTGGGTTCCTATAGTCTCTTCTACTTCTTCCGGGTAAGTCACGGGTGGTATGTGTGCCTCAAATGATGGTAGGACTTGTGGGGTACTTTGTGGGCTCATGTTATTTACTTCATCATTCCTTGTGTCAAAATCACCTATATCCTCAACATGTGCTTTATTATAATCTAACCCTAACATTTTCCAAAGTATCTCACGTGCTTCCCTAGGCATATCAACTTCTATGTCCGAATCATAAGGATCATCCTCAATATTCTGACTGCTATATACAAATTGCCCAAAAGATTCATCATCTGTTTCTTGAGATTCATCATCATTGATCATAAAACCTAGGTCTTTTTTATCAATGTGATCATGTTCGGCTACATTCTCCATCACATCAAGGTCACCTATGTGCTCAGCTTGTATTGTGTTGAAATCAAACCACTTCGTGCACCCAGTTATCTCATCTATATGCTTATCCCCAAACAATCTTCTTGCTTGTTCCCTTAAACTTGCTATCAATTGATCCGTAACAACGTTTGTTGGGTTGTCCATTTTTTTGGCAAGTATGGCACAATTCTCTATGGTTTCCCATGCTTCATTAACACTTAATCCCCAAAGGTCCCCATCTGCGGCATGGTCAATGTCCATTTTGGTATAGTGGTCGACACGATAGTAAAATATTTCAATTTGGGACCACATATCGAAATTATGATGAGGGACTTTTCGGAGTAAATATTTAAAACGAGCCCATGCATCATAGATAGGTTCATCCTCATGTTGTTTAAACATCAAGATGTCATTTGGAGTGGGTGAATTTTGTGGTTGGTAGTATGGTGGATTCGCGTTCTCCATAATGGCTAACGGAATAGTCAATGGAAAGGTTTTTACAAACAAAGACACAAAGAAAAGATAGACTAAAGAAAACCTAAAAATAAAAATAAAATCTTGCTAGAAAGGAATCTAGCAAGTAGACCTAATAAAAAGAGATTCTAACCTAGACAATAACTATTCCCCGGGCTGCGGTGCCAAAAACTTGATGCGTAGGGATTGCACCAGGCTTTACCTCTCGAGGGATCTCGAGAAGCTTACAACCCCCACCAGGCGGTGTACCTGATCGATGTAGTATAGTATAATGACAAGTACCGGAGGATTGATCGTTCAACTAGGAATAGTGTCGCTAGGATTAGAAAACTTAAAGACTAGGTCTAGAGATGAGGGACGATTCTTTTTGTATTTTTATATTTTATAAAAACAAATAAAAATCTCGGGTTTGAAGGAGTTGGGCGGAATTAGTTGCTAGTCAACTAACCCAACAACTAAAATGCAATCAAAATAAAATACTAGAAATGAAAATAAACTAAATTATACTAGAGGTGTGAGCAATATATGGGAGAATTGTGTTTACTTAGATTTCACTACTCCCTATATATCTTTTACAAGTTAATTACTTGTTACAGTTACGTGAATGACGGGTTGTATTCCTTAATACCATTCATGGGGTGGCGTACTTACTTCCCCAATACTATAAGCGCCTACTTCACTCCTATGTCGAGCCGGCTAAGAAGCTCCTAACACTAGAAATGAAAATAAACTAAATTATACTAGAGGTGTGAGCAATATATGGGAGAACTGTGTTTACTTAGATTTCACTACTCCCCAGATATCTTTTACAAGTTAATTACTTGTTACAGTTGCGTGAATGACGGGTTGTATTCCTTAATACCATTCATGGGGTGGCGTACTTACTTCCCCAATACTATAAGCGCCTACTTCACTCCTATGTCGAGCCGGCTAAGAAGCTCCTAACATGGGATCACTAGAATTTGCTCATGCATTAAATACAACCAATAAAACCTAGTACACATCGGTTCATGTTTCTTAAGACGTTCAAGCATGTTACACAATAGAGATCTGCCAGTTTTCTTAAGCCTAACATTGAAATCATTCAACCATTACAACTATAAACAAGCAATCAACCTATAATTAACATCTAGGTTTCATTACATCTAAGCAAACACATGATAGATCTAGCCTAGCATGTTAAAATCAAGACAAGCATAAGATATATTCAAACAACACATAGACATATTGAATGAATTAAAAGAAGACTTATCTCAATTGAACATGAAAGGATTCAAGGGGTGAAAACGCTTGAAAATACTGTAAAATACGACCTAGGGTTTACAAAGTTCGGCCCTAGTATTCTCCACACAAGTTCCTCCTTAATGAATGAAAAATAGAAAACTATATATAGATTCTGATAGGTGACGGCGTCAAGAACAAACTTCTGTCGCCGTCATCTCGCCGTCAAATAATTTCTCGGACTGCCTAGATTTGGGTTTGACGCCGTCATGTGTATTCCTTGTGCAGGCCGTCACCAAAAATACTCTTGACGCCCTTGTTGTGACGCCTTCAGGTTTTCACTGGGTCGTCACGGATTTTACTCTTGACGCCATCATGATTCTCCTCTTGACGCCGTCAGGTACTGTTCTCAGCATGAAAAATTTAGTCTTTGCCGATTTCTTCACTTTTATGCTCCAAAAATGTCCGAATTGCTTCCTTTTCCAGAATTCACTCCCAAAGTACCTAAAATCACAAAAGGAACGATTTGGGGCAATATTTGATCAAATAAATTCAATTCCAGGGCTTAAATGACCCCCTAAAAGTGGTTCATTTTTCGCTTCATCAACAATCAACAAAATCCCATCCCGTTCAAAAAAAAAAAAAAAAAAACCCTGCTCATTTTTCTGTAAACAAAAAAACCCATCTCGTTCAACCAACAAAAACTTTACTCATTTTTCTTCGACTTATTAACATATACAAAAAAAAATAATCAAAAAAAAAATAAAAAAATAAAAATAAAATAATCAAAAATCAAAAATTAAAACCCAAACATACACTCGAAGCTACCACTAAATCTGGTGGTGGCGGTGCCCGAGGTGGTGGGCGCCGGGCGGATGGTGTTTGCTAGTGGGTTGGTGGTGAGGATGGAGGGTTGATGGTGAGGATGGTGTTTGGTAGTGGGTTGGTGGTGAGGATGGTGTGTGGTGGTGAGTAAGGTGGTTGAAGGCAAGAATCCGGTAATGGTGGTCGGAGGTCGTGGTGGTCGGCTGGTTGGTGAAGAGGGTGTGTTTTAGTTTTGTTTGTGTATGAAGAAAATAGATAAGGTGTGTGGGGTATGGAATAACCTTTAAATATATATCACAAAGTTTATAAAAAAAAGACAAAAATACACCGTTGGTCCCTAAACTTTCCACAAACCGTCGCCATGGCCCTTAACTTTTCAAAATAGTCTCCTGGCATCCAAAACATGGGAATTAGAGGCCGAATGCGTCCCTTGACCACTTTTGTCTTGGTCAACGCTTAAGTTTTGGTATATTCGCAAGGGCATAATAGGCAAACTACATTTTCAACAAACTATGGTTAAATCAACCAAGAGTGATAGTTTAGGGAGCAACTAAGAACTATGGTTTGTGGAACTTGAGCCTATCTTTTCTAATACGCTAGTTATAACTCGCGCGAAACCAATTAACCCACAAACCAAACATATTTAAACACCATAATAACACACACCCTTATCCAGACACCCATTTTGAGAAGTCAAAGACCCAACTAAAATTCCAACATTACAATGTCTTTTGGAAACAATGTGATCACTGATATGGCAGATTATATTAGCAACATGCCATATAATGTGACCACTAATATTATGAACCGATTGCCACTAAAAGATGCGGTAAGGACCGGTAGTTTAGCCAGAAGCTGGAGGTTTAAGTGGACTTTGCTGACCGATGTCATAGTTGATGAGGATTTGTTTTACTATTTAACAAATACCTGTGATGGGAGGCATATTACTAGGCTTTTACTTCAGCTTATTGGGCCAGTAAGAAGGTTTGTGTTTTCCATAGAGGCCAAAACGCTATTTGGGCACGACGACTTGCATTATGAAGACACTCATGACTGGCTTTTATTTATGGGTCGGGTCGGAGTTGAGGAGGTCACAATTCAAAACTTGTATGCTGATCCAGTTACTTTGCCAACCCAACTTTACAATCGTCAAGAGTTGACATTTCTAAAACTTCATTGTTGCACTTTTCCCACTATGATAAGTTTTAGAGGTTTTTCAAAGCTACTCAACTTAGAATTATGTAATGTCAATTTTCATAGTGGGACAGTTTGGGACTTAGTTGCTGGTTGTCCCTTGCTTGAGTCTCTAAAATTGGATCGTTGTAGTACAAACGAAATGAGACTATGGGATATTGCAATTCTGAGGAATTTGAAGACATTAAATTTTTCATTTGGTATTTGGAACCATCCTATCACAATAACAACTTCCAATATCTTTCAGTTGTCAAATGTTCCTAAACTTGAGACCCTTACCATGGATTTTGAATACTGCAATGTAAGACCTATTCTTCGCGTTTTCTACTTCAACTTATATAATGTTAAAGTAATTTCTAACATTGATGCAATGTTATCATTGAATCTAAAGAAAATTCGTCCTTTTATAGTTGTTGGAAGAAGGTACATCCTGGATGAGTGATCGTGTGGCCTTTCTATCCCTCAAGACTATTGAGATATACGGGGTTGATTTTGGTAATAAGGCAATGGTTTCATTGATCGTTAAAATGATTCGTGGGTCTCCAAATATGTAAAGGCTAGTAACCAAGGTAAGTGGAATGCATATGTGATAAGGCGAAAAATGATCCGTTTTTAGGGGGTCATTTAAGCCCGAATTCGCATTTATTTGATCAAATATTGCCCTAAATCGTTCCTTTTGTGATTTTAGGTACATTTGGAGTGAATTCTAGAAAAGGAATCATTTTGGACGTTTTTGAAGCATAAAAGTGAAGAAAACGGCAAAGTCTTAATTTTCCTTGCTGGGAACAGTACCTGACGACGTCAAGAGCATTCAGATGACGGTGTCAAGAGCAAAAGTGGTGACGGTCCAGTAGATATATGATGGCGTCAAAGCATGGCCGTCAAGAGTAAAAGTGGTGATGGCCCAGAGCAACATTACACATGACGGCGTCAGACTTGGATCTAGGTAATCCGATTTCACTATGGGCGGCGAGTTGACGGCGTCAGACATTTCTTCTTGACGCCGTCACTTTGTATAATCTATATATTTTTTTGCAATTTTCATTCATAAGTGTGTTGGAATTTTAGGGGAAACCCTAGCACGACTTTTACTGCTTTTTCAAGGGTTTTTACCATTTGAAACCTTTCATTTTTAATTGAGATAAGTATCATTTCAGTTCATTCAATATGTCTATGTGTTGTTTGAATATATCTTACACTTGTCTTGATTTTAGCATGCTAGGCTAGATTTCTTGTGTGTTTGCTTAGATGTAGCCAAACCTAGATGTTGATTATGGGTTGATTGTTTGTTTATAGTTGTTACGGATGAATGATTTCGATGTTAGGCTTAAGAAAACTGGCAGACTTCCATAGGTAACATGCTTGAACGTCTTAAGAAACATGAACCAATGCGTACTAGGTTATTATGGTTGTATTTAATGCATTAGCGAATTCTAATGATCCCATGTTAGGAGCTTCTTGTAGGCTCGACATAGGAGTGAAGTAGGAGCTTATAGAGTTAGGGAAGTACGTGCGCCACCCCACGAATGGTATTAAGGAATATAACCTGTCATCCACGCAACTGAAACAAACTATCAACCTGTAAAAGATATCTAGGGAGTAACGAAACCTAAGTGAACACAACTTTACCCATTATTGTTCACACCACATTAGTAATTAGCTTTATTTTCATTTTTGTTATTTTATTTTGATTGCATCTTAGTTATTGGGTTAGTTGATTAGCAACTAATTCCGCCTACTCTTCTAAAAAAAACCGAGATTTTATTTGCTTTTATAAAAATATAAAAATACAAAAAGAATCATCCCTCACCTCTAGACCTAGTTTTTAGGCTTTCTAATCCTAGTGACACTATTCCTGAGTTGAACGATCAATCCCCCGGTACTTGCACTATACTATACTACATCGATCAGGTACATTGCCTGGTGGGGGTTGTAAGCTTCTCGAGATCCCTCGAGAGGTAAAACCTGGTGCAATTCCCACGCATCAAGTTTTTGGCGCCGCAGCCCGGGGAATAGTTATTGTCTAGGTTAGGATTTCTTTTTATTAGGTCTACTTGCTAGATTCCTTTCTAGTAAGATTTTATTTTTATTTTTAGGTTTTCTTTAGTCTATCTTATTTCTTCATGTCTTTGTTCGTAATCTTTACCATCCGACATCATGGAAGGTGGTAACATCTTTGAACCCATCAACCCACCAATTCAAAACCACCCATAAAACCCACCACTAGCAAACCAACCTCCTAGGCCCCGAACCTTAGGAGAGTATTCCCGTCCTAGCCACCAAGGCTATCGAAACACCATTGAGCTCACCCAAGGAGCCAATGTGTCCCCCTTGCGATCCGACACCATCCGGTTGGTGCAAAGTGGATGTGCATTTCATGGACTTCGTTCCGAAGATCCTAATCAACATCTCAAGGATTTCCTTAAAATCATAGATTCTATAGACCTTGATGTTACAACTAGAGAGTCAACCCGATTACGCCTATTCTAATTCTCTCTACGTGATCAAGCTAGTTAATGGCTTGAACGTTTACCCGCGGGATCCATCACCTCATGGGATGATCTCACCACTCGTTTCCTTGCTCAATTTTTCCTACCGGGGAGAACTACCAAGCTTAGAAATGATATCTTGATGTTCCAACAACGTCAAGGTGAAACTCTATATGAAGCATGGACTCGTTTCAAGGACTTACTCCAAAAAGTCTCTCATCATGACATAGATCTTTGGCTCCAAGTCCAAATCTTCTATGACCATATCGATCTCTCCACAAGGCGAACCATTGACCAATCGGCCGGTGGCAAGCTACGTGATCTAAGTGCGGAAGAATCATGGGAACTCATAGAAGATCTTGCTCTCTATGACAACGAAAGTTGGAATGATCCCCGTGATTTAAACAAAACGGTCAAGGCAATATCTTTGCCTTCGAACAATTCTAGCACTCCCGACCGTAGGATCATGGAACTTGAGGACCAAGTCAAGTTTCTTATGAAACCTTACGAAGCTCCTAAGCCTTCAAACCAAGTGAACAAAATCAATTCTTCATGCAAATTATGTAGTGGTCCCCATGACACTCGTGATTGCGTGGAACTCCCCAGAACAGCTTTTGCGGACTACGCATCTTTGCGTACCGACGAAGAGGGAGGAAAGTGGTACACTTTCAAACCCGAGCCAAACCCTTACGGTGATTCCTACAACTCTTCTTGGAAAAATCACCCGAACCTTAGGTGGAAGCAAAACTAAAACATGCCCCAAAATAATTCGTCCAACCCACCTAATCGTTACCAACCCAACGGTCCACCATCCAACCGTACTTTCAACAATAATCCTTCCAACAACTATGGTAGTACCAACAATCTTGAAGGATTGATGTCCAAGTTTATGGCATCTCAAGAAGCTTGCATAGCTAGGTTTGAAACTGAATTCAACCAACAACAAACGGAGATGACCAATAAGATTGACAACTTGTTGAAAGCCCTCAACAACCAAGTGTTAACTACACCTAGAATGAACACTAGGGACACCAATAGCGGAATCCAAACTAAGGACCCCTCGTCATCCAAACACGTCTATTTTATCAATGTTGTCACCATTAAGCCAAAAGATGAAGATATAGAAGAAAGTGACAAGGATGAAGTTGGAAGAGAAACCGAGACTAGGGAGGAAATTAAGGAAGTTGAGGTTAATAAGGGAGAAAAGTTAGAGGAAGTAGAGAACGTAGAAGAGTACTTTGATAAGTTGCCCACCAAGGAAGAACGGGAATATCACAAGGATTTATTCGATGATCCCGAGACACCATATAACCTTGGTTCACCCCTTATTAAAGTAGGTGATCCCTCTAACATCAACATACCATGCAACATTGGGCATTTACATGTGTGGAAAGCTTACATCGATCTTAGGTCTCCCATAAACATCATGACTAGGACTTATTATAGTTGGTAATGAAGAAGAAACTTGATTATAGGATGATGCCCCGTAAGAATTTGATTAGTAATTTTGTTGGAAGAGTGAAGGGATTGAATGTAATTGTTGGAAACTTCACTTATGTGACCGACTTTGTGATAGTGGAGGATACTCGACCGGTAATAGATGATTGCCTAAGTCAAGTAGTATTCGAAAAACCGTTCGTTGAGGCCTCTAAGATGAGTTATGATCTGACCTTAGGGATAGTTAGATTCAAGGAAGAGAATGATGAGATTGCTTACCAAATGCCCTATAAGATTGAACAATACCGCCTCCTATCAAACATAGAAAAGGAGCACAAGCAAGCGATTTACTATAGGAATGATGAGGATAGACGTAGAGGAGTAGAATATGTTATGAATAGAATACTTGGTTTCTACAAAGAATGCTTGCAACTAGGTCCGGAATACAAAACAAATAGTAGAGATGACCTAGAAAATGAGACCAACAACGAGGTCACGTAATTGCCCATGACCTTGAGTCTAGCTACAAGACTCGTAAATAAAGAAAAGCGCTTCTTGAGAGGCAACCAATGTTTTGTGTGATTTTTATTTGTTTGATTGTTATTTGTTTCCGTATGCATGCTTTATTTGTATTGTTGGTAGATCATGTTTCAAATAAACTTGTGAAAATGCTTTATTTTGTTTTTAACTTCGTCTTAATTACATATAAAGGTATTTCGCAAATGATAAGTGTAAGGGGAAACCCCAAATGTGTTTTTAAGAAACAAAATTGATCATGATTCTCCACAATATTAAATGAACATGTGTATTCGTATTTGTTAGAGTCAAATGCTTGTATCGAGTCATAATGATGTTTTGCAGGATTTTCTAGGAAGTAGGACATAAGTTTTTTCAGAAATTTTCCGGAAACTTAACGTAAAGATTTCTGCAGATCACTTCTGACGGCGTCATGAGTTTACTCTTGACGGCGTCATGTGTAAAATTCTGGAGATTTTGCTAGTTTTGTTTTTCTAACGGAGTCTTAAAGTTTTTGTTAATTCTTTAGTTTATAAACTCCAAGAAATCTGCAAACATTCATTCCACAAGCATTATATCTTACATTTCTTTCTAGGATTTGTTAGTATATATAGATTGCCGCCGATTTTACGCGAGGTTGCTTTGTTTGTTTTCTCAGGTTTAACAGGTTACATATGACAAGAAGATGAGTTATTTTTCTGGAAGGGAAGCTTTGATTGTTCATTTTCTTGGAGGAAGATATAACCGTGTTAACACTATATCCACAACTGAACGAATCAAGGGAGTTTTGATTTCATTCTTTTACCTATTTCACTTTTACATTCTTTAATTGAACATTGGGGACAATGTTCATCCTAAGTGTAAGGGGAGGGTAAATGATGATAGCTTATAGTATATACTTGCACTAGAGTTTGTTTGTTTGATGGTAGGTGTGTAATAAAACTAAGAGAAATACTTGTTAGTGTAATTTTAGCGCCAAATTTAAAATTTTTTACAACATTTAGGAGTGAAACTTTAGCCTTAGCAAGCGTCTCATGGATAGGAGGTTGTATGACTAGCACAAAACTGTACCACTTAAAAAAAAATTTCCACCCAAATATGTGAGGTTCGCCTTTAGATTTGATAGGAAAAGCATTTATTATTAGTGCTTATGTGTGTACCGGTAGCATTTAGATTCTAGAACTTGCGTTAGTGATGCATCCCGAGACCGCTAGTGAGACTACATTCGTGTAGTAGGATTTACTACATGATAAGAGGCATTAGGATCACCCTTGTGTTAAACCCGTATCATAATTACTTGACCATTTAAGTCATATTACTTGGCTAGTAAAGTCAATTAATTTTTCCCACACCTTAGCGTTGTACTCATTTTTAGTACACGAAACCCCTAGTACACCCTTCCGAGCCTATATTTTCGTTTCTAACTTTAAGCATCTTACTTAAAGGAAGAATTTGTTACAACCCACTTAAATGTACACCCAAATCGCCTTAGCCTTCCGTGTATGCACTCATCTTTAGTGCATTATTGTTTCATGTTTAAATCCTTAAGTTAATTATCTAATTGATTACATGGTTCCTAAGTCGAGTCATATCCTTGTACATATTGTTTTGGGACGATTGAGACTCATGGGTAAAGTACTAATGTTATGGAGTAATGGGTAAGAACATCATAGTATTACCCCCCATATGTACGTTAATCTTAAAAGTACTCCAAGTGTTTTGATTATCCTAATTTGAGTCATTAGATTAGTTTATTGTAAAGTATGTAAAGATTCAAGTGTAAGGGAAATGTACATTCCCTATGATGTATTATTTTGGGTGGTAGGTGATTCGTGTGAAAACCAATTATATAATATATAGTATAGTATCGAAGTGATCCGCGAAAAATACGGATCACCTGAGTCGTTTCCCAACGAAGGCGAATGGAATCGAGAATATCGATTGGTGAAATCATGAATTGAAAAGTGAGAAAATGAAAATAGCAATCAATATATTCAAGTAATCACAAACACTATGAATCATGCAAAGAGTACAAGCTAATTATGCACCAAAGTGAAAAACGTAAAAACGGAAATGCAACCGCAAATTTAAAACGTAACGTTTATTAAAAATTGATCCTACAAACTTGAAAATATTTTCTAAAAATCTTAAACTAATAAAAAGAATTTTAAGAAAAAGAAAAATATTTTTTTGATTTTTTATTTATTTTCTAGAATTTCTTTTCTATTTTTGGAATTTAAAATGAATTAAAAATAAAGAAAAATAGAAAATTAAAGTGGAAAAATGAAAATTTAATTCTAAAAATTCTAAAATAATATAAAAGAATTTATAAAAATATTTTTGTATTTTTCAAAGCTTTTTCTGATTTTTATAGATTTTTGGTAATTAAAAATGATTTAAAAATGATTTATATTGAAGAAATATTAAGAAAAATAGTAAAATAACTTGGAAAAATATGAAAAAATTCCAGAAAATCAAAAATTATATGGAAATGTTGCAAAAAAATTTTGGATTAAAAATAATAAGCAGAAGAGCTTATTCAGGCTTAAACAGCTTATGGCAAGTGCTTATTTATAAGCACTTGCCACAAAACTGAACCAAACTTTTCACACAAATGTAAAATGCCACAAATGACTCAGAAATGCTCAGATATAATGAAATCAAACTCAAAAACAGTAAATGCAAGCAATTAAGCAGTTTGAGATAAGCTACAATAATAAGCAGAATGCAACAAGGATAAGTCAGGAGCACAAAAAACAATTTAATCTACTGAAACTCAACCAATGTAACACAAAAATGACTAATAAGCACAAGTTCAAGCACAATAGAGCACTAGCAGCCCTAAGCTCCAATACAGAAATAGGCAATAAACTCCTATCTAGCAGGGCCAAAAAGCAGTATCTAATAAGCTGAAAACTATAAGCAATTGGGGGCAAGTGATTTACTACACTACTGAGAGTCTAAACTAGCAATTACTTTAATATAAACTAACAAAAGCTACTCTAAACTAATCCTAATTCAGCAGCAGTTAACAACAAAGTTAATGCACAGTTGACTTTTTAAGCTCTTATTACCTTGACCAAACCCAATTTCAACTGCTCGATTCTTCTCCTAGATGTGTTATTAAGCTACTAAATCCCTTGATTACCCTACATGAACTCTAAATCTACAATAATAAAGGAATCAAATATGCTCAGAACATACTATAGAACACAGACTTGGATTATCACTTCCTTTTGACTTTTGATGTTTAAATGACTAAAATTATGACTAAGTTAACCAATATGGAACTACTGCAGTCTAGCAAGACAGAAATCACAACAAGATAATAACAAGAATATAGCAAAACTAAGTTAACCCAAACACTCCTGTAACTATTATTTAAACTACATCTAACTGAGATAGACAACTAATCTTGATTACAATGATTAACAGTTATCAAAATGCTATTATAAAGTTCATTTGCACAATTATAATCAACTAATACCAGCTGAAACTACGTTACACAGATCCTTCATTAACCAAACAGTTCAATGCTAAAAATAACAAAAGCAGCTACAAATATTCAAACTAAATCATACACTAAGCTAAATGAACACTGAAAGAAGCTGAAATTCCAGTTGAAACTACTAATGACAATCAAACTACAGAATCAATCAGATACTAAGTTGCACTCAAATACTCAAAATGACAGATAATCAAGTATAGCTACACTACACAGATGCTAACTAAGACAGATAGAACAAAGATCAAATAAGCACAAACTATATCAATTACTTAAACTAATTACTAACTGATGTAATGAAACAATAACAACAACTACAGTAACAAGATTAACTAATGATGCAAAGAATTAGAATGATAATCATAAATCAAAACAAACTTACAAAGTTCTACCCCCTCAGCTAGAACAGAGGGGGATCACTACGCTTGCCTGTCTTTTGACAGGCTGAGTGCTTCCATATCCCACTCAAACTTGTCCAATTCACCACTAATCACCACAAATCTCAATAATTGACCAAAGTTTGACCAAATGAAATTTAACCAAAGATTATGATGGACTAAATCAACCAACTCTCCAAAGATTAGAAAAACTACTGATAAGCTGTATATAAGCTTCTGAAAAACTTTAATGAAAGGTGAATGAAATCAAATCTATTTTTATATTTTTCTAATTTCTATCTTAAATGAAAACTTTGAACAATATAAAAGAAACTGAATTCAAATGTAAAGTAAAATGAACTGAGATTGAATGAAAAGATAGAGATAAGATCTAAACAATAAATTTCAAACAACAATTAACTAAATTGAATTAAAAAGGAAATGCATTCATTGAAAATAGAAGTATTACAATTTGAAAGTAAACTACAAGCCGAGTTTAAAAAATGGCAGAGCTTCGCTATTCGAAACTCCACACTAAAACTAGCTATCTAACCCTCTATTTATAGTGGAAGTGAGGAGAGGAGCTCACGGATTGCCATGTTGGCAATCCGTGTGAGGTTGTGTTTGTTGATAGCCTCTGAGAACCCTTGATCTTCATCTAATCATTTCCCACTTCATGAGAGCCCTTGGATCATGAATTATGACGCGTCTCTACCTATAGTAGCTTGCCACATACACCATTCGTGTGCTTGTTTGAGTTTCTGACATTCTGACACATCTGACAACCTTCTAGATGTATTTAATTTGACCAATCTACCCTTAATGATGGTTAATTTTGGAGCGGGGTAATTAGGGTTCTTCAATGAATAGTGTTTTTCTGGGTATGGGGTAAAAAGGGGTGGAGGGAAAATGGTACGGGTAAATGAGTTTTATTTGTTTTGACTATGGGGTTGACTGTAAATTTGGAGTGGTGTTTGACCGAGAGGTGTATGGGCCGGGTCAAGGGTTTGGTTTTGGTATTTTGGGCTTGTACAACTCATGGACTTGGATAAGGCTTTTGAAATAATATACATTGGACCAGGTTTGTGATTGGATTTCAGATTTTTGGTAATAAAATTACAAGGACCAATTTTGTATTTAACTAAAATCCAAGGGCTGATCATGTAATAATTCCATAGTAAGATCCAAGGGCTTAACTTGACAAAGTATGATTCTTCAAGGATTATTTTTGACAATTCAAGCTCAAATATGAAAAATGCTTTCCCGGCTCCGGCTTTTTACGCTCTTTCCATTCCCGTGCTCGTGTTTGCTGTTTTTGTCCACTTTTGTCCATATTCACAATATCCGTACCTACATTCACATAAACACAACGTATTTGGCATTTTAAGGTTGGCTTTTGCTCGTTTTGGTTCGTTATTTAGTAAAGAAAATGTGTGTAAATTAATACACACCAGTAGGGTAAGAGTGTATGCACAAAAAAAAAAAAAAAAAAAAAAAAAAAAAAAAAAAAAAAAAAAAAAGTCGAAAAAAATTGAAAAAAGAAAAAAAAAATTAGGAAAAGAAAAGAGAAAAACATACGGACTACCATCCCGTTTCATTCTATGTTTCTTTTATGTTTTCGTTATTTTTCATTTATTAGCTTAAGTCGAGTCTAGTCTTGGCTTAGCAACGCCATATTGTACATGTAATTAACCAAGATGATTAACTCGTCACCAGTAAAGATTGCCTTTATCCAACACAACCGTGTATTTCATATCCCTACAATTAATGTTATAACCTTTTAAAAGACCTCTTTGATAGTTTATCCTAGGTGCTTAAGCCATGTGGTGGAGGTTTGATCCTTTCCCAAGCCTATGGTAATCTATTTTGCTATGACAGGTAGCGAGAGATGTTTTCCATTTCCATATTGTGATATATATTTTATTATACCTGAAAGATGTGAGTATCTAAACACTATCTGTGAGGTGCTAGTGTATGACCTCCGTGCTTGTCTTTGGTCTTTAGTGGAACGATTATTTATTGTAATTACTTTTATATTAGTGTTAAATGACCCCTAGCTTGTATTTTTATTAGAATAAAAGCACATCTGCTTGAGGACAAGCAAATCTCAAGTGTAAGGGTATATGATAAGGTGAAAAATGATCCGTTTTTAGGGGGTCATTTAAGCCCGAATTCGCATTTATTTGATCAAATATTTCCCTAAATCGTTCCTTTTGTGATTTTAGGTACTTTTGGAGTGAATTCTGAAAAAGGAAGCATTTTGGACGTTTTCGGAGCATAAAAGTGAAGAAAACGATAAAGTCTTAATTTTCTTTGCTGGGAACAGTACCTGACGGCGTCAAGAGCATTCAGATGACAACGTCAAGAGCAAAAGTGGTGACGGTCCAGTAGATATATGACGGCGTCAAAGCATGGCCGTCAAGAGTAAAAGTGGTGACAGCCTAGAGCAACATTACACATGACAGCGTCAGACTTCGATCTAGACAATCCGATTTCACTATGGGCGGCGAGTTGATGGCGTCAGACATTTATTCTTGACGCCGTCACCTTGTATAATCTATATATAGTTTTGAAATTTTCATTCATAAGTGTGTTAGAATTTAATTGGAACCCTAGCACGACTTTTACTGCTTTTTCAAAGGTTTTTACCCTTTGAAACCTTTCATGCTTAATTGAGAAAACTGGCAGACTTCCATAGGTAACATGCTTGAACGTCTTAAGAAACATGAACCAATGCGTACTAGGTTATTATGGTTGTATTTAATGCATGAGCGAATTCTAATGATCCCATGTTAGGAGCTTATTGCAGGCTCGACATATGAGTGAAGTAGGAGCTTATAGAGTTGGGGAAGTACATGCGCCACCCCACAAATGGTATTAAGGAATATAACCTGTCATCCACGCAACTGTATCAAACTATCAACCTTTAAAAGATATCTAGGGAGTAATGAAACATAAGTAAACACAACTTTACCCATTATTGTTCACACCACATTAGTAATTAGCTTTATTTTCATTTTTGTTATTTTATTTTGATTGCATCTTAGTTATTGGGTTAGTTGATTAGCAACTAATTTCGCCCACTCTTCTAAAAAAAACCGAGATTTTATTTGCTATTATAAAAATATAAAAATACAAAAATAATCATCCCTCACATCTATACCTAGTTTTTAGGCTTTCTAATCCTAGCGACACTATTCCTGAGTTGAACGATCAATCCCCCGGTACTTGTCACTATACTATACTACATCGATCAGGTACACTGCCTGGTGGGGGTTGTAAGCTTCTTGAGATCCTTCGAGAGGTAAAACCTGGTGCAATTCTCACGCATCAATATGTATGAAAGACATCCTATTAAATTCCAATGGTTGTGCATATGAATATTTCTCTCATTTTGCAGGCCTTATACATGTTTACTTATGTACCTTTGGAGATTGATTCATTTGATGTGACCATGGGGCAGCTTCAAACTGTGGTGTTTCATTCTTTCCCTATAACAAAGAATGAAATAGCCATAATACGGTTGATACTTGCATGTTCCCCTTACTGAAGAAAATTTATATCGTTGACTGCAATTTGACTACTGATGAGAATGAAAACATCAGGTTGAACTGGGATTTGACAAGGAGGCTGTTGGAACTCCCTCGAGCTTCCCCCACAGCCGGGGTAGATTTCTTTTACTGATTCTAGTTTATGTATGGGTTGAATACCCTAAGACAACTATTTTTGTTTAAGTATGTTGCTACTTACTTGCCCACCAAATGTAATGGCAAGTTTGACTTTAGGAAGTCAAACGTGCAAATGGTAAAGGTTATTTGGCATTTGCAATTTTCACAATGCCTATGTTGGTCACCAAATGTAATGGCAAGTTTGACTTTAGGAAGTCAAACGTGCAAATGGTAAAGGTTATTTGGCATTTTCAATTTTCACAATGCCTATGTTGGTCACCAAATGTAATGGCAACTTCGAATGTTTATATTTGTGTCTTTATGTTTAGTGATTTTAGTGATGAATATATTGTTTTAGAGTTTCATATGGGATTGGTAAGGATTTAATGGGGTGCAATTAATTAATTTCACAAATTACACCGTAGGTCCCTACGCTTGTAAACTCAATGTAGCATGTTGTGAACACGTCACTACATTTTGGTCGGGAATTGTAACTACGTTGACGAAAATGTAGACAACCTTAGGGACCAAGTATGAAATAAAATTTGTAATTAAACCCCTTCACCGTCTCTTCACTGCGAAGGTATTAACTTTAGCGCGTAACCCAATAAACCCATCAACAAGCTTTTCCTCATATTTCCCCATGGAAGAAGATTTCCCAATGTTGAATGAACTCATGCAAGTGGCCGATTCACCACGATTACATGATCGTATGAGCCTCTGGTTTGGTCAAGAGGCTGTTGAAACAGAGTTTTTTAAAAACCTTATCCGTGCTGCTATTGATCATCTCAAGAGGATGATACCAAAGCGTAGGGAGCTGATTCAGGAGAATGAAGTTTTGGGACCTCGTGGTGTGGCGCTTAACTGTTTGGAGGCTTTGAAAAAAACCCAGGCCATTGAAATCGACCTACTTGCACGTTTGATCAAGATGTATGGTGAAGCTGATGCTAATATTCGTATGCAGGAAGGTTTTGTGCAGAAAATGGCTGAAAATAATTAGTGTAATGGGGTCTTAATTTAGGGTATTTCCAGGGGTAGTTTAATTAGGTCTTTTGGATTCTTGTTTTAGGCTTTTAATGTTCTTGTAGTCTAATTGCCATTTGCCACTATTATGCATATATAATTCTATGGTTTCTCGGTTAATCTTGTTTGCTGTATCTTATTGTGTTTACTGTTGTTATGACCAAAACCAAACACCCTTTTATGTCAGCAAATACAAACACAGTGGGAGGGAAGCAAAACCCAAACACCCCATAAGTCATATAACCAAAGCATTTAGACACAAATGGGAAACGGTTTGCCATAGTCGCCAAAACGATTTGCAAACTACATCTTGGTTGATTAACTAGAGTGTAGTACATAGTTGGTACCTAAAGTCGTATGTCATGGTTGATTTAACCATAGTGTGGTGAAAAAATGTAGTTTGTCTATTATGCCCTTGCGAATATACCAAAACATAAGCGTTGACCAAGACAAAAGTGGTCAAGGGACGCATTCGGCCTCTAATTCCCATGTTTTGGACGTCAGGCGACGATTTTGAAAAGTTAAGGGCCATGGCGACGGTTTGTGGAAAGTTTAGGGACCAACGGTGTATTTTTGTCTAAAAAAATAAAAATACAGTATATACAGTCGTATATCACAAAGGTGAGTGAGTGGTAGAGTCGAATGACCGAAATACCCTTCCTTTTATCTGTCAAACTAAGTCTGACTAATGGTGTTAGTAAAAATGGACCAAAAGTGTTACAGGTCATCGGATTCTGGACTAGATCCGTTATTTTTCAAACTATTAGACCAAAATCGTTACACCCGGTAAACCACAAGGACCAAAAATGTAGTTAACTTTTAATATTAAAGGCCTGTTTGGTTTGTAGACGGGTTTAGGATTAAGATTAAGACTTGAATTTGGATTTAGTTTTGGATTTAGATTTATTGAACAAGGAGAGAGAAAAATATAATAAAAGTTTGACCCACTTAAATTGAATGCTAATATAAAAGTTGGCATGCTACATGGGATTAGCACAAAGAAAAAAATTGAGGCTCATCCCCATTTGTGGACCTACAAAAACAAACCAAACAATAACTATTTTCCATCAACCCCAAATCCTACCCCTATCCCCCAAACCAAACGGGCCCTAAGTTTTATGGTTGTTAATCTAACTAGAGTGCAATGCCGAACTCTATAATACATAGTAGTTATATGAAAGTTGGTATATGTTTGTAACGCTGCCGTTATAATTATAGATACTAAAATTGTTCCACTTGTCCACAAAAGTCAATGCTTATGGCGTGCCTCGTCTCTTATCATGCTGACCTCAAACATACAAGTTATACAACTTATTAATGATGTGCTAATCGGACACAATTCTGAAATTAAGGGTGGTTTTAGGGTGTTATATGAAATTATTCCAAGATTTTATATATTAGCATTAAAATTGGACTTTTTAGTAAAAGGTAAGCAAGCGATGTTCTTGATAGATCAAGACTGCAACTTTGTGAACCTGTTCAACGTTTTGATGGATCCATCGTGTTGTTAATTAAGAACATAACAGCTAAAGAATTCAAATGAAATGATCCTATTACCTCATAGAATGACTAGGAAACACGAACAATATAAGAATTTCATGAATCTTGGGCAAATAAAAAGTATCAGAAACAGTTAAGGGATTTTAACAGACATGTATACTTCGTCAGTGTTTGTATTTATGGTCTCTTCTCCCTCTTCAATGTTAACTCGAGTATATTTTGAGCGCTACAAATATCAAAGGGGAAACAAGATGATATGAACAGAGAATACACCAATGATAGCAAATACATCAAAAACATTTCTCAGATCACAGTATCACACCAATAAACAAATATCATAAATCATTCAACCAAATGATGACCAATATCTTACAAGTTTACCAGAAAAGAATACAAACAACAAGAATAAATATTTTTGAAGTTTAAGATAAAAGCTAGAAACATAAATTAAGCATAAATGACATGTGAATGCACGAACACACTGATGAAGACTTCTTGAAGGAGCATAACCACGCATTATGTATTACTGACATGGTGTTGCTCAAGAAAACTTGGACAGCTTGTTTCTGCAGTTCATGTTGAAGTGTTAAAAAAGTTCGGAAATTTGTAAAGTAATTATGAGTAAATTCCATAAATGTGCTAATGTGGTTTGCCAAAATTACTTAGGTCCCTAGCCAATACTAGTCACGGATATGGTCCCGGTTTCCCAGATACAATGTGCTTTCATATCTGGTTAACCGCCCTTTATTATTTAGGGACCCAAATTGAAATCAGTTACATATTTGAGAAACCATATTTACAATTATATACTGAGGTACTGAGTGCGTAACTTTGTGCAAATCACAGGAACCTATCTATAATGTAATTTAATCACAAATCAATAAACTTACCTTGGTAATTGAAGTCACTTGAAGAGCGTGATCGGTTTAAGGAGCTGGGGCCATTATATGGTCACGCCACTTGTCAATAAACGGCAACTCACCTGGATTATTGATCAAGCTTGCAGGTACACGATCTTTAAGGGTGTTTATGATCTCCGAAGTCTTGCCAAGAAGTGTGGCTGCAGCATGGACACTCTCCTCCCTTTTCTTTATCTCACTAGAGTGGCATTTCAATGTTATGACTTCGGGTAAGTTGGTGAGACAAGCAGCCACTATGCCAGATATCATTGATGATAATTGAGCAAACAGAACCTCTTGGCTAACCTGGTCATTGTTGGCTTGGTAGGAAAGCATGATTGTTTTGGTTATCCGATACATTGAGTTGGCACATATACCCATACTTTCCACCACAGGTACCATGTTTGTAGCTTTCTCGTTGAACCACTCAACAATCTGTTTTGCTGTTTTCACTCGAAAATCAGGGTCTTGCAGGTTGTTTCCTAACCATTTTTGGTAGACTTCAACTTCTGGCCACAATCTTTCAGCCGCTTTTTGAACCCTTACAAGCTCATCGTTATTGTTGAGGCTCTTTTCCACAAGTTTGACATAAACAAGACCTTCAGTCACCCCGTTCAGAAAGTTCTTCAAAGTACTGGGTTGGATATTGCGAAGAGAGAGTGCGATGGTTGCCAACGTTACAACCGGTAAGCTCCAGCAATCGGGATAATCTAATCCAGGCAATGATTGAACAAGTAGGCTATCGAACTCTTTAACTCCTTCAAAGTCTCTAAAATTCTCTAGAAGTTTCATAAGTTTGGAGGGTTGTTGTTTTTCAGCATTCTGAATCGAGTGTTCTACAAATTTCATAATGTAACCGAGTGTTACATCATCAATCTCCATATGATCTTGAGGTTGCAAAACATACTGGCGAATATCTCTGTTTGGTTCTGGTAGCCTAGGCAATTGAATACCAAAAACTGATTCTAAGCAGAATACAATAGGAAAAATACATATCACTATCAACAACGAAATACATATCATTATCAACAACGAGATGATCCTTATTGCCTTGCACGTTATGACGATTGCCTTCTGAGAGAGTGTTAAAAGTGTAAGACCTAGGATTTGTAGATTATAAAATACAAACTTAAAGTTGGGGCTACTGGATGAATATAGTCTATTCTGTTTCCAATCGGATAATGTGTGTGTCCAGCAGCTCTCTACTTCATAAAACTTCATAAGATTCCAAATTTCTTCTCTGGAAGGCTTAAAGGTAATGGGTACACCGGATCTATATGACATGATAAAAGATCCCAGTAGAATTCCTAATTTTTGTATAACACCAATCACTAAGGTTGACCTCTTATAATCTGAATCATAGTCTATATGCCTTTTCTGACAAAATATATTTAAAAAAAAGAGTGAAGCAACTATTACCACACAAGCAGAGGATGTAGCAGTGCAAAGAACGATCAACTGTGGGCTGCCTGTTGCTGCCATGATTCCGTAGTTGATCACACGCTGCTTTAAAGTCTCAACAGTTAATTGTCCATCTTGTTGTTGGACTATCAAATATCTTTTGTGCGCTGCTTGGTATTTAGATTCTAAATCCTGTTTTGATTTTAAAATCATTGGAGCTGAAGATATGTATATCATCAGTAACATGAGTAACATAGCTACATTAGTGATTGCTAATGTTCTAGGGTCAATTTCAAACGAATGTTTTCTATGACCACCCATGTCGTGCTCAGTAATGTGCTTATCTTGAGAATAGGAAAATAAACCCGTATTTATTTGGATGCAAACATTCACAGCCAAGGTGATGGCCAGAAGACCCAAAGCTATGATGTTTGTGAGAAGTTCCTTTCCATTCATGGTTGCTATAGAAGGCAAGAGATAAGCCATCATGGTGCACATAAACGCCACACCTCCTAACTTTGAGGACTGGTCGATATCACCTAGCATTGGATTAGTCATATCCATGGGTAGCTTCACTGCAACAGCTATCACAGTGAGAGAAACAGCATTCAGACTAAAATACTTGCATGGACACCAAAATCTTTGAGTTCGAACACCACGGAATGTATCAGCCACCATCGCGAGGATGCAAAACAGAGATGCTACCGCAATATACATCCCAATTGTCGGCATAGGTTCGCTAAACCTCTGTTGTTGATGTAACTTGTATAAGACCAACCGCAAGTCACTTATCAAATCGCTTGAGATATTCTTGCATTGATAGAGTGGATTCAAAGCTCGGTCATAGTTGTCTATTACATTGGAACCCATGAATATGTTTACTTTAAGCAAAAAAGAAATGGAGAAGAAGATAAATTTGATGGTATTTTTCTAAACAAGTTTTGTTTCTAAACATCCTGCTTTTTAAGTTATACAAGGGGACAGATGAAACTTCCAAACACTTTCGAGTAATTTGCATAGACACTCTCTGTGTGTACAAAGATCGAACTATACATTTGTCAACCTAAGGTGAGCCTCCACTTTTATTTTTGTTTTTGATCTAAAAATTAATTTTATCTTTAATTACCATGACTTCATTCACTTTACTTTGCTTTACTTTAATTTTAATAATTTAACAAGGAATAGGCTCATTTCCAAGAAAGCACAATGTGGATGCACGCAATCAAATGAAAGGGGTATGTTTGTTCTCAATTCAAATAATAATAATAAAACCACACAAGTCACATAACTTTAAGGTTGGATGTAATATAATAGTAACCGCAACTCCGCAAGTGATCGTAGTCACTACTGTCATCTCAACATCAACCCAACTTTCTCTCTCTAAAGACATTTGACATGACCAGACCCGTAATGATGACTACGATCATCATTTTATTATTATTATTTTTTTTTTTCATTTTCTTAAAACTTTAAAACTAAAATTTCATTCATAATTAAAAAACGTTACATTAATAAAAAAAATATAAATTAGTGTTTATTTGTTTGATGTCAAATGTGTTCCACTAAATCAACTTTAAGGTTTAGATGAGTTTCCTCATTGTGTATATCTCTAATAACTTGCAACGTTTCTTCATTCGTTCGTACAACATCATCATGATGTTGCTCATCTAGATAAAAGTAGAAAGAGATTGCCATTCCTTTGTCTTCTATAATCATATTATGTAATATGATGCATGTGTACATCATATCCCTTATCCTCTTATAGACATCGGCCATGCACGACTTTTTATTATAGTCCACTTTTTCTTTATGATGCCAAACGCTCGTTCCACATCTTTCCTTGTTGCTTCGTGTGCGTTCTTATTCCTTATTCGCTTTGTATCAATCGAGTCCAACTGTGAAGGACTTAACAAGAACAGACCATTCTGGATATATCCCGTCAATATTATCCCCATTTATAAGTCACGTCGTTAGCCATAAATGGAACTCTGGTGCTATCCCGTCTTTGAGATAGCTGAAAATAGGCGATTGACATATAACGTTCAAGTCGTTGCTCACCCCGAAAACACCAAAGAAGACATATCAAATCCATAAGTTTTGGGAGGCAACCGCTTCCAATAAAATGAATAGATGTGGCCAGTAATCACCCCAACAATATTGAGCAAGCAATGTATTTAGGCAATTAGCCCATGACCAACCATTACAATTAATGCTTCCTAACATTCCTAGGAAACCCATGTTTCTTGTGAAAAACATAGAGTTTTTCAACAACAGTATAAGTAGGTTTTTGCATAAACTCCTCTACATATAAGTCCATAACACCCTTACAGAAAGCTTGAGAGAATCACACGAAGTTTTCTCATCCATTTGCAGATATTCGTCTAGAGCATCAGGAATGATGTCATATGCTAATTGACGAATTACGGAGGTACACTTCAACAATGGGAAAATACCAACTTTTCATGTACGACCAATACCTTGTTGAAAATATACAGTTAATTCCCGAACAATGCATGTGAATAGTGTTTGGCTTATTCGAAACCGCTTACGGAATGTATATTCGTCATACATTGGGGTTTTTTAGAAGTAAATCAAACTTAACCCATGCATTGCGAACATAATAATCAACAACAGGAAAAGCAAGGCGTTTGCCAAGGAAATAACCGTAGAGGGTATTCTCAAACCTCGTATTCACCTCTTCCACTACTTTTATTGGAACTGAAAGGTCAACATCCTCATTCTTTTTGCTATATTCCAACCTCCGAAAATTAGACACATGTTTCTGAGGTTCATTAGAAGTAGCACCCGCGTAAGAAACCGACTTCACTCCATTGCCATTAGTAGTACCAACCTTATTAGCCTTGGGACCAGAAGTAGCACTCATATTCATATTCACCTTAGGACCAGAAGTTGCATTCGAAGGAGGAGAACTTGTTAAATTAACTTCATTCGCAACAATCTCACTGTGAATTTTAATCATAGCATCATCAAAATTCATATGCGCATTAGCTATCAATTGTTCCACTTGAGGTTCATTCACCGTATCTTGAACATTAGCATCAACATTAGCAGAAGTACTAGTGACATGAATCCCATCATTCAGAGGTATAGGAACCCCATCATCATCCACGAACACAAGCTTACCTTCAACAATTCTCCGTTCCATGTCGCGGATCTTATCATCAAACGAACTCGCCACAACATCACCTTGGGGAGCAGCCAAACCCTCAACATCAACACTATCAGAAGCACTCTTACTAGTAAGAAAACCCTTATTTAACATCTCTCTTACCCACGTACAATCAATCAAAAAGAAGATTACCACCAAGTAGCAAAACACCAATCGAACAAGTAAAACCCTAACTGAACGTTAGGGTTTCAAACGTATAAGCACAAAGGATCAACCAGGTCCCATAGTTATAATCGGCACAAAAATATTAGAAGTGATTCCAGGAAGATTATAAAGGGGATAAACCGACTAAGGATCAAGGAAAATAAGAATTTGATTCAAGAAACCTTATAGTCGGATTAAAGCAAAAAGCGATATATACAAACCCTAACAAATCGATTCTTGAAAATCCACAAAATCTTATGAAACAAAGCTCACATCCAATCAGGGAACAAATAACAAAGGATGTTAATTCATAACCAAAGCAGATCGAAGCAGAGAATCAATGGATTAGGCAGATTGAGAAAAAACGATTTGATGTTAGGGAGGGGAAAAAAATGGTAACTTTGAACTTCCAGTACTAATAAGCCGGATTTTCTTTAAATTTGAAAACAAAGAAAATGATAATGCATTGCATATATATTGCAACACAAAAAGTTTAACTGCTTTACATGTTCGAAACATATGACCCATGCCAATATACTTTGATGAAATATCTGAAGCTTACCCATTTATTGCGCGCATTAAAGATAGTTAACATGAATCAAGCCAACCTTAACTCTAGCATATCCTAACTATAGCTTTACTTTTAGAAGGAAATTAACAAACCATTGGCTGATATGATTTGCACAAAAAATATGTTTTTCTTTATCTCCCTCACTTCGGCTTCTTAATTGTCAACTAAGAGGGTATTTAGGACTTCTTACTTAAGATTTTATGTGCTTATTGTGCCCTTTTAAAACACATAAGTAGTTTTGAATGTTTGTATATTATGAGTTTATGCTTCTTTTAGATTATACAAGTTAATAAAACGACTAGACACCCATCACTTAATATGTATAAACATGAGATCAAACACACATTGTAGTCTCAATGGATGGATTCTTTTGCAAAGAACCGAGTAAATTTCATCGTCTTTGTGCTTCTTTTTTATTTTGTAAACAACAATGTGTTTGTTTTACTTTGATGTTTTCATAGTATGCTTTTCTACTAAAAGACAAGAAAAAGTAAAAATTTCTTATTGCTCACCTCCTATCATCGGTTCTTCTTCCATATCATTCCATTCTGTATATTCTTCTTTTCTTTCCTAATACACAACATCTCTAAATCTAAGAAATAATATAATCTGATGTTTCTTCCATTAAAATCAATATCTTATTCTTTCTTTAACGCTTAATTTATAACAAAAAAAAGAGACAAAAACATATTTTTAAGTAGTATTTAGACATAAATTATATATGCATGTTGAGATATATAAATCGATGCATAACGCGAAAGCAAATTTTGTACATTTGACTTAAAAACCTGCATCTCAGTGTAAAATCAAATTTTATGAAGAATGTGTACGGTATTTTCAAAAACAATAAAACACCATCCTTTAATGTAGGCACGCTAGTCACATTTTTATCATTTATGTCATTTCCATTTTATGATATTGTATCTATCCTAGTGCTAGTAACTAGTAGATGGTATAATAGTACAAAGAGTGTACACAAGAACAAAGGCAAAGGAGTCTTTTAGTATATCCCATTAATTAAAGGACTTACTCTTTATATATGAGGTAGTAGTTGGCTTTCAAGTGAGACTTAAACTTTGAATTTGAAGACAAATTTAGAGAATTTCACAATGCTAAGTTAACCCATATATCACTATAAGTTAAATTAAACTTGTTTTCTAAACCTCCGAAAAAATCGAAACCATAGTTTGCACCACCCATCAAATAATTGCTAATGCTAATAGCATGTATATACAACTAATACGGTGGCATTATGACTTCCATATTATAAAACAACTTAGATTTAAGCAATTGAATCAAAATTATCGATCTATCTCCTATATCTAAATATATAGTAATCATTCAATGGGTTATGTAACGCTAGTTTTATATATCGTACCGTAACATCTAGCTAGTTTGCGGTGGTTTAATTAATATTTTGTTGTTCAAAAATGTTAGAGGTTGTTGTGCTTTTGGTCTTAATGGTTAATTGATCCACACTAATGCTTGTGTTGTAATGCAAGTGGTGTAGCCGGTTAGGTCCATGTCCATTTGGTTTCTTTTGTTAATCGTGTAAAACAATCAAATAAAGCAAATGAAATGAGTTTTATCAACAAAAAATAAATAAATAAAAATTGAGTAATCATCTCTTTAACTTGATATAGCAGTAAAGCGTCGATAGAGTCTAATAAGATATTATAGTTCAACCACGTTATCAACATCTTTGGCTGACTGTGAAAAGTCGGAAAAGCCTGAATAACGGTTTATCCGCGTATAACAAGGGAAAAAAGGTTCGACTTTCACTGATAATCTTTGAACATAGACCATTCTTTGTTTACTCGTTTACCGATTATACGAGTAATAACTTCATAGACGCGTATCTTTCATCAGCCTAATTTCCTACTTGTTTATGTTACTCCATAAAACTTAACTCTCGAAAAACTTGTTTTCTATGATTAAAAATCATGTTTATTAATAAATATTGGTTTTTCATGAACAAAATATTCTCTTCAAAAGTAAACGATTAAGTATCAATTCTCATACATAATAACATAAAACAAGTCCAGCACCAGCAACACCTATTGTTGCCAAACATAGCCCAACTCATTTTTAAAAATGAAAAAGTGAACATAATTGGGTGCCCCGATTTATTTATATAAGCTTGTGTACCTTTTTTGCTTTAGTTAGTGTTAGACAACCTAATAAGTGATTATATTTTCCATGTTACCTTAGGGCGGCAGGCTAGATGAGTGGTTTCTCTTTAGAGCATCAGGTGTGGTTCCTTGATCGCCGTCGCCGTTCGATGTGGTACCCTCGCCGAGCTCGCCGCCACACCAGGCATAGCTAGTCGTTGCTCGTTGTATGCGTTCTGCTCGTGGACACAACGAGGGTTTGATTGTACGATTTGGCAGGTTTTTAGTTTTAAACGTTATGTAACGTATATATTTTGCAACGTAAACTTTTTTTTTTTTTTTTTTTTTTTTTTTTTTTTTTTTTTTTTTAACCTAAGGTTAATTTACACTATAAATACCAAACATATCAAACATATTTTACACACTTCTATCAAATACCAAACATACAAAAACTCTTACATTTAAAAGTAAGAAACATGAGCGACACATCGTATTCTAGTGTTAGCGACTTTGGAGAGATCGAGGAGCTAGAGATGATGGTCCAAGAGTTTGAAAACAAGTAATTGTTGCAAAACCAAGAAGCCGGTCCATCACATCGCCGTAGATACATCCGTCGTGAACGTGAAGTTGCAGAAGCACGTCTAAGGAAAGACTATTTCGGTGACGAACCAAAGTATACGGACGAACAGTTTCAACGCCGTTACCGTATGAGCTGTAAACTATTTTTAGAAATAGTCCAAGGTATTGAAACATATATTGCAACTAGTCATCCTCTTTCTGCGCATTTTGATTTCTTTAGACAACGACCCAGTGCTTCAGGTATAATGAGTTTTAGTGTGATTATGAAATGCACATGTGCCCTACGCCAATTGGCTTACGGGATATCACCTGATGCATTAGATGAGTATCTACAAATAGGTGAACATTGTGCTCGCGATTGTCTAGATTTTTTTACTATGTGCATAATCGAGTTGTTTGGAAGAGATTTTTTAAGGAAATCAACCGAGGAAGACATTCGCAACTTATACCAGGCACATAGCATGGTTCATAAGATTCCGGGAATGTTGGGAAGCATCGATTGTATGCACTGGGAATGGAAGAATTGTCCGAAAGAATGGCAAGGGCAATTTCACAGAGGTGATAAAAAGTATCCAACTATAATGCTGGAAGCTGTTGCATCGTATGATTTATGGATTTGACATGCATTTTTTGGTGTGGCGCGAATAACGATCTTACCGTTTTGTATAATTCTCCGTTATTCGATGACCTGATTGATGGTATTGGCCATCAAGTTCCGTTTGAAGTATACAGACATTCATTCAAACATGGATATTATCTAGCTGATGGAATTTACCTGCAGTGGGCAGCGTTTGTCAAATCCTTTACTGTTGCAAGCGACCCAAAAAACGTCGCATGGAAAGCAAAACAATAAAGTGCTCGAAAAGATATTGAAAGAGCTTTAGGTGTCCTTCAAGGACGTTGGAATATAATTGCCCAACCGGCGCGTGCATGGACTGTGGGCAAGTTACGGAGAATCATGTACTCGTGCATCATGTTGCATAACATGATTTTGAAAGATCAAAAATTTGCGATATCCGAAGCTGCCAAAATTTATATTCCTCCGACACCAAATATGCAGCAGACATGGGTTGAGCGTTGCGCAACGCAAAGAAGAAAAAGCAAAGAACTACACGATAAACGCACACGCAAGGCTTCAACGATGTCTCATCGAGCATGTTTGGCATCAACAACAATGGGAAGAATATCAACGGAATAGGAATAGGAATAATTAGTATCGTATGTTATTTATTTTATGTCGTTTTTTTAAGTTCTCGTCGCATGTTTTTTATTTGAATTAAATTAAATTAGTATGCTGTAATATTTTTTTTAGTTAATGAAATGAATTTAATTTATTTAATGAAATGAATAAAAAATAAAGGTGTAAGTGGTGGGGCTCAAATGAAGAGGTTGATGTTAGTTGTTTAGTGAGAGAGTTAGTTGTGAAGAGGTATTGGGTGATGTGGCACATGTGAGGCCCGAATGAAGAGACAAACCTTGTTGTCCACACCTGATGCTCTTATGAATATTTTTAAAATTGACCGTAGTCATCATTATATTCTAAAAAAATGAAAAAGTAAACACAAGTGGATTAAGTAGGTTTCTCTTCATAGACCAAAGCCCTGAATAAATAGAACTATAGAAGAGGGATTCTGAGATAACAAAAAAAAGGTTCACGAGATGAAAAAGGACTATTTTTTGCTGCTTCTGGCACCAGGTTGCTAAATTCAGTAAATTTGGTTCATTCAAAATAGCTAACTTTCACCAAACGCTGGTTTATAACTGAGAATTACAAAAGTAAACGATTAAGTATCAATTATCATACATAATAATATAAAACAAGTCCAGCACCAACAACACCTATTGTTACCAAACATTCCCTAACTCTTTTTTTAAAATGAAAGAGTGAACATAATTGGGTGCCCCGATTTATTTATATAAGCTTGTGTACCTTTTTTGCTTTAGTTAGTGTTACACAACCTAATAAGTGATTATAGTTTCCATTGTACCTTAGGGCGGCCAGCTAGATGAGTGGTTTCTCTTTATAAATATTTTTAAAAATTGACCGTAGTCATCATTATATTCTAAAAAAATGAAAAAGTAAACACAAGTGGATTAAGTAGGTTTCTCTTCATAGACCAAGGCCCTGAATAAATAGAACTATAGAAGAGGGATTCTGAGATAACAAAAAAAGGTTCACGAGAAAAAGGACTATTTTTTGCTGCTCCTGGCACCAGGTTGCTAAATTCAGTAAATTTGGTTCGTCCAAAATAGCTAACTTTCACCAAACGCTGTTTTATAACTGAGAATTACAAAAGTAAACGATTAAGTATCAATTATCATACATAATAATATAAAACAAGTCCAGCACCAGCAACACCTATTGTTGCCAAACATAGCCTAAATCTTTTTTAAAAATGAAAAAGTGGAACATAATTGGGTGCCCCGATTTATTTATATAAGCTTGTGTACCTTTTTTGCTTTAGTTAGTGTTAGACAACCTAATAAGTGATTATATTTTCAATTGTACCTTTGGGCGGCCGGCTAGATGAGTGGTTTCTCTTTATAAATATTTTTAAAAATTGACCGTAGTCATCATTATATTCTAAAAAAATGAAAAAGTAAACACAAGTGGATTAAGCAAGTTTCTCTTCATAGACCAAGGCCATGAATAAATAGGGGGTAGGATAACCACACCCTCCCTAGGGAGGGTGTGTTGACTTTGACCAGCTGCCGCCGTCTGTACTGTCTGCATTAAAACTTGTACATTTTGACTAAAGTAGGTGGACCCTTCCTGATAGGGAGGGTTAGTATAACACAACCCATAAATAGAACTATAGTAGAGGGATTCTGATATAACAAAAAACGGTCACGTGAAGAAAAAGGACTATTTTTTGCTGCTTCTGGCGCCAGGATGCTAATTTCAGTAAATTTGGATCGTCGTCCCGTTGTAACGCTCCCTGAATTTCTTCGAACCTTTCCAAATTATAGTGCTCACTGGGTCACTTCAAACCTCAACCTGTTACTGATGCTAACTATGGAGTATGGGTTTTTTGTACAGATAAAGCATACCCAGGTGATCACCGCTCACCTCTAACTCTTTTTTTATTCATATGTTATTGGATCAACTTTTAAATAACCATTGTATGTAATTACACAGCTGAAACGGCTGAAACTTATGCCAAGATTAAATCAGCTTTTTCAGAGGTAAAAAGCATGGCGAGGTTGATAATTCAGTTTTGGGTACCTGTAACAAACGACAACAACGAAGTACAACTTTCAAATGCCGGCCAACCCTTTACCGTCAGCAAACTTCACCAAGGCTTCGAAGGATATCGCAATCGGGATGTGCCACCCACCTATGCATACCGTACTGGCATGTCAGAGCTACTTCTGGGTGCGACGGTTGAGCTGTTTGGAATAGAGGCTTCTTATATGGTGCCAATTTGGCGTCCTTCTCAAAACTCTTCTTGTTGTGTGGGTGTTATCGAGTGTTCTACACTATCGCCGTTTGAGGGTCTTGATTTTGTCAATACGATGAACAGGGCACTAGAGGTATATATGTATGTCCTTTGAGTGTCACTACAATATAAATGTGATATAATCAACCACGTTTAATCTTTCGATGCAGGCAGCGAATCTGAATTTTTCTAAAGGACATGAACTTACACCTGATACGGTAATGCTTCCCATAACAGCTACTTTAATGAGATGTGCTTTTACAACAAAATAAAGTATATATCGTTTTTAAGTTTTGTTGTCCTAATGTGAAAAATAGACGTGTCTAAACTTCAATTACACTTGTGAAACAGGTTAAAAATGGCATCGGGAATCAAATTAAAGTGGCATTAAGGAATGTATGTGAATCTCATAAGTTAAGTCTTGCTCAAGTTTGGGTCCCTTACGATAATAAAAAGTGGGCTCTCAAATTGATCGAGTGGTCATTTTGGTGACTCTGTTGAGGATTGTATGATTTTCAAGGAGTATTTCGATGCTTGTGATACGGTTCCTCTAAAATTTGGGGAGGAACTTGTTGGAAAGACACTTCAAGATTATAAACCACGCTTGTGTGATACTATTTTTAAGTTAGGCAGTAATGAGCGTATGGTATGGTCAGGGCGGGGTTTTGATCAGAGAACTAAATGGAGAAGTTTTACAATATGCCTGATAAGAGAACCAGATGAAGAATATGCATTTGAATTTATATGGCGCAATCAATCAGATTCTGCTAAGGTGTTGCAGGAACTACTCATAACACTAAAACATAATTTGCCAGATTCCAACTTCAAGTATCCATCTAGTTATGAACTTGGTGACGAATTAGAAATTGAAGAAACTAGGTATTTCAAGATATTCAAAGGAATTAGATCATCACTTCGACAAGTCAACGGTAATGGCAATCTTCTATTTCAAATTACAACTTCATTTTACGTAATTATCTTTTACTTCATTTTCATATACCAAACATTTTAAAACTCATCTTTCTTCCGTGCTGTTATAGATTCCATGTCAAATAATGAGATACAAGATGAAGATATTGAAATGGCTGACGAGTAATAAATAATGAATCAACTGAATGCATCGTAACTGAGAGCATCACAAGTGCAAGTGGTCAAAGGGGAGTTCGATTGCATGTTTTTTAAATACAGGTCGGCCAACTAGTTTTCTCAGATCTGTTTTATCTTGGTTTGGTGGGTGTGTAATGTGTTTGTTTTGCTTATTTCTTTAAGATATGTTGTACTTCTTTGTTTATTTCTTTCAGCATCGGTTGTACTTGGTCGTTGGTTGTGTTTGAAAGGGTGTGATTTAATAAAAATAAAAAAGGTTTATTTCTCAAAAAAAAATCTTTTAATGTCATATTAATCCAATCAAAACTTATACATATGAGTAATTTAGACCCGTGCAATGCACACCGGTTTAGATCTTTTTTGTTATTTTGCAACCTTTAGGGTATTTATCAAATTGTTTTTTGCGCTATGTTCGTCATTAATTTTCGTCATGTTTGAAACTCTCATTTTTGGTGATGGTCTGATTTTGTTGGTCAATAAGTTCTTAAGTTGTGATGTTACAACAACTTTTGCTAGCATGGCATGAAAATTGTTGGTGCCGTTATTTCGTCAATTTTAATTGAGGTCGAGTCAAAAACTGAAAATGATATTCAAACCCGTGCGTTGCATACGGGCCGTATATAAGTGTTTATAGCGTAATATTTGACAATAATTTTTGTCATATATAACTTGGGCTGCCTCAAGACCCATGCGATGCACACAAGTTTTGAGTTGTCTCAGAACCCATATTATTATTTGTATACTTTATGTAACGATCAAAGGTTATACTTACTTAGCCATAAACAATAAAATATCAAGCATTATTTTACACCTATAGTTATCAGAACATTACGTCACTAACTAATAATTCAATTAATCATTCATGTCGAGTCCATTAAACCCGATTCACACAACACAATCGGTATTTTATTATTCATAACCCTAAAAATCATCATTTTTTTTGAACATTCTAAAAATCCTCATTTCAATTAGCCAAAAACCAAATATAAAGTAATAAAGAATAATCCCCGTAGTCACAGTTGATATGCGTTGCAAACTTTAGCCGTGTAAAAATTAACCGCGTGAAGATTTGTAATACCAAAATACCACTGTCTTTGCCAAAAAATATGCTAAAGTTAACACAATGTGTTAGTTTGTTGTCAATATTTAATAAGTGCATCAACCATCTTGGAGCTTGAACCCTTTTTTTGTCGATACATTTGTAGCCCATCATATCCTGTATCACTGCTTGAATCTTCATCTTGCTTTGGAAAATATTTAGACCACGGCATTGGGTAGGATGCTTTAGAAGAATCAAACCATGTCATTGGGTAGGATGCTTCAGAAGACTCACTACTTATGGTTATGATTTCTGCCAAAAAAAATCTAACTTAAAGAGATGGGATATGAGGCTATGCAGTTGAATACGATACTTGGCTTCTTGTTTTTACGATACTTGGCTTCTTGTTTTTACTCATTTTGAGTAGTTGCAAGTTTTGTTAGAAATGTGACATGAAAATAAGGTTTTGCTCATGCCTTTATATAAAAAATATCAGAAGGGTTGGCTGGTGCAGGAGTCAAAAGGTAGTCAATGCGCAGTGCTATAGGAGAAAAAATAGTGTAATGAATTAGACTAACAAGGCAGTCATAAGGCAGTGATACATTGTTGATCCCAGTTAAGCACTTGATCGAATTCTTTAGCTTGTAAAGAGTTAGTTATTTTAGATGAATCTAAAGCAACTAGGTATAGAAACTGACTTGAAACACTTATTAATCACAACTCGAAATATTGTATTTAACCTTACAAAGAGCAATGAATAAAACAGTTGATTCTCACAAAACACTTCAATATATTAATATACGAATACTCTTAAGTATTAAGGTTTACAACCTTGAAGTGATAGACTCTATAATGATACGTACTCTATCTCTAACCAGTGGCGGACCTAGCACAAAACTTAAGGTGGTTCCTTTACTTAGTCCGGATGTCAAACTAAACGGGTCAAAACTCAAATGGTCAACGGGTCGGGTTGTACTATGTCTTGTCAGGGAAAACAACATACGTACACTTTTTTTAAGAACAACACTACACTTGAAATCCGATCCCTGTGTTAAACCATCCAACCGGGCAGGCCCCATGACTCGAACCACTAAGAGAGACCCGCGAAGGGAAACCCATAAAACTCACGGCTTCGCACTAAAAGAAAATTTTGAATTTTTCTTTATTACTTGCGAGACTCAAACCCGGTTATATCTATATACATAAAGACACTTCAATATCTTTTAAATATTCATATACAACTTTTTACTAAACTACAATATACCAAAAAAATAAAATAAAAAATAAAACGAGTTAAAAAAAACTCGAAGTGTGAAATAAAAGCTTAATTGCAACAAAAAAAAAATTAACCAATAAAATGAAACAACAACACATATATATCTGTATATAGGCACGTGTCCTCTACAAAAGAGAAAAAGACTATATCCCAACTAAAAATTTCTATTCCAAAACAAAAGCAAGCTTAAAATTTAAATTGCTATTTTCAGACTAAGGTTATTGCTATATCCAGAAACAACTTTAAACCTACCCTCTTTGTTCATCTTCCTCATTAAATCCGACGGACATGTCCGATCCCTGACCGAACTTTTTTTTATTCTTTTTTATTTTTTTTTATTTTGTTTTCTTTGGAATTTTCAATCCAATGTGGTTCCCAAGTAATTTCTAAAGTTGGTTCTAAAAAAAATCTTATATGTCTCTAACCTTAGAACCTCCTTTTATAGTCTAAGGAGTCCTAGTCAGTTTACAATAACTTTCTATACAAGATAAATGATGCGATGATTGCGGCTACGCAAAAGGTTTTACTTCTCAAGAGATCTTGAGAAGCTTACAATCCTCCAAGCAGTGTACCTGATCGTTCACTTCTACACAAAAGGCTATAAACACCCCCAAATAGAGACCGGTTATATAAAACCATGTTCTTGTGATAAAATTAGCGGAAATGGAAGGAACTGAGATAGGTTTTCTTGAAAAAACCAGTTTTCATAATACATAAACCATAAAAACTGGGTTTGCGGGAAAAAACTAGTCTTTTTACACAATCAAAGAAACTGGTGTGTAGGTAACAACATGTCTCTATGTATTTTATGTCATAGACACCGTTTTTGAAGAAAAAACTAGTGTGAGTATTCTTTATTTTGAACTTCTATCCCTCAACTACTCTTCACCCTCTTGTACACCTAATTCCGAAAATAATGTGCAAATTTCAGAAAAATAGTCATTTACATGAATAAAAGCTAAAACGCACCATAAATGCTTATAAAAGAATGTATTAAAACCACCGTAATTGCTCAAGAAAACCAAAAGATAGCATCTTTTGTATAAGTCCCGTTGTTTTGATGTTTCGTATCTTTTTACTTTTTTCTATAACCTGTTTAGTTGTTAGACTTTAGATAAAAAGTATAAGAACTATAACCATATAATTAATTAAGAATTGGTAAAGGTATTGGTTTGTTATATATATCTAAATGTCGGCTAATATATCTGCCAGACTTGGTTATATACTTATATATGTGTCTCATTAATAAAGCAAATAGTTGAACCAGAGAATGGCTTAAAGACAGGGAGGCTATCAGCAACTTTAGCATAAGGTGAAAGACATTGATCATTGTTTACTATAAGCTTTTCCTTAGTTCTACACTTATATTCATTTAGCTGTGGAGGTGTTAAACTCAGCAGTGGTATTAACCGTGTTCCAAACATGTTTTTCTTGTTGTTGTCATGGTTGTCATGTTTTTTCCAGTTGTCGATATATATGTCATAAATTGCTCTCGGTAAGGGGTCACATTGGGAAATTGTTAGTTGGAATATTATAAAAAAGAGATGCCTGCACACATGTTAAAGGTCATATTCAAGGAGTCTTTTACTTAAAATATCTAAAATGAAACCAATAAATAAAATGGATAATTTAGTATTGAACATATAAATTATTACATGTCATTATACACATGAGAAAAATACCATTCAATTTACAATCCAAATGGAACCATTTAAATCATTCAAGATGAAACTGGAGTATGTAATCTAAATATTCAAATAATGAAAAAATCCAGTTACCGAAGGGGGCGTGGATTATTAAACTTCTTATAATCAAGTTAACGTTGTTCATCTTTCGTTGCCACACCCTCTTTTGAGCTTCTTCACGAGCACTTGCCTCCAATTCCGGTTGTACAAGTGTTCTTTATTTAAAACATAACTTTATTTAAAATATTAAAACATAACTTTATTTAAAATATATGGTTATAGTGTTTGATCTGGAAATTTTGAAGGTCCGGACGTAGGGGTTTCGCAAACACTAATTAACAAGACAATATCAAGATCATGGAAATACAAGAATTATAATCAGAATCAAATATCATCCTCGCACGAGCCACACCAATATTCTCTGCTCTCCATTGCTTTATCAAGCACAAAAACGGTTTCCCACACAGCACTGAGGTACATTCATAGATTCTTTGTTGATTGTAATTAAAGAAGCAATATCTTTTCGGCTTCTATTTTGTTCATTTGATCTTGTAAAGGATGCCTCACGATTAAACAAAACAACACAACACAACACAAATGGTGAACATACAAACCTGTTTAAACTAAATAAAAAACAAAATTACAAGTTTATATATCCACTTTATTAGTGAATCATAAAACAAAACTATGATGTAAACCAATAAGAATAGTAGACCAACGCATAGCTCATGTACGTCAATGAGATAGCAAAAAAATTGAGGGCAAACCCGTACCATAGCAGCCTACCAAGGTAACCCCGCCGCATGTTCCAAAACAAAAAGGCCCCGAGGCCAATCCCAAAACAAGCACCAAATGTGCCGAACAAATGGGCAACCGAAACCATTACAGGCACGGCTGTTAAAAATCTTGCGTGGGGGTTCCTCCCCCGCACATTGTTGGTAACGCCTCTGATTTCCTTTATTAGTGTGGGCAGGAAGCGCAACACAACGAAGACTGTTACTATAAAAAACAAAAGCTCCCGCTTGCGAATGGACCTGTAAATATATATATATATATATATATATATATATATATATATATATATATATATATATATATATATATATATATATATATATATATATATTTAAAAAAAAGAAAGATTAGAAGGAAACTTAATCTAGATTTATGTTCATTCACTCTTTAACACTATTTTGATTATATTGTAGTACATGCATGTATTCATAATATATCTCTAACAAATGAATTGACGGACTTATTCTCAAATTTACCAAACTAAAAGAACATGATAAGCAAATACACTCAAATACAGTATCTGGTTTGTGTTTTAAGGGATTTCCATTCATTACCCCAAAAAGACATTTTGTAACTAGAAAGAAATGCTTATCAAACAAACACAAACATTTGACTTTCTTATTTTTCTTCAAAACCTCTATTAAAACACAAACTCAAACTTCGTTTTCTACCTAGTAACATCTTATATCCTAGCTAGGAATTATTCAATATGGAAAGAAGCAAAGCATAAAAACTACAAAAAAAAAGGATCGATTTTGCGTACCTCTTCCTGTCATCACCACCATTGTTAGTGTTTGGTCTGGCCATTTTTTTTTGTTTAGTGTGTGTTGTGCTTTTGCTAGGTGAGTATGTGGCTTGTTAAGTTGTTTGGAGCTAATTATATAGACAAAAGTGTTTTCAAATCATTTGTCCACACATGAAACTGTCGTATTCTAATTACTTGCACACTACTATAGTAAGTAAGTCTGATCGATCAGTGCACACCATGTAGAGGGGTAGTGAGATACTATTTCCTATCAAGTATCAATGCATGGCTGCATGCAACTATAAGCAACAATAATAAACATAACTTTTAGAAAGATGGTGCCCATTTTGGTGACTCACGAAGTTGTCTCGATCTGGTAACTTATTTACAACACTGGCTTGGAGCTATTTTCATAGACCTGTTTGCAATTCCTTGGACAGTAGTATCACCTTTCACGGCTTAGACTTGGAGCTATTTGCATACTATACCTAAGAGAGAAAGCATCTTTTATTTGGGAAATAGTTTTGAAATACTTTTGCTTTTTGATCTTATAAACTTACTAATTTCATATTCAACGTGAATTTTGATTCCCAATAGGGTATGCACGACTTTTAGGAGCGTTATTAAAAAATTTGGCTTTTCGGTCCGATGTTATTAATGTTAATTTGGCTTGTGAAGTTTGGTCTATGAAAGATAGAATTGGCAGTAGGATTCCAGTAACTAATTAAAATGGATTTGGTTTAGTTGTTGATTAAATAGCTTACGTATAACCATTATTTTTAAGTTCTAATCACTTTAATCAATTCAAAGACAAATAATCATAAACAACTATAAATATGAAAAAAATTAAAGTGCGGCCTTTAGGTTTCTCAGAGTGGGTCTCAAGATTTCGGTCGTGCAAATGGGTCAACTAATTTGGATATCGGTCGTGGCCGCTGTGATGGTTGTTTTTGAAATCGGTCGCCGTCAAGGAAAAGGCACAATCGGTTGCTTCTACGGCCCATATTCACAAACCAATTTACAAGTAAAAATGGACCGTCTGTAACTTTAATTAATGCTTTCAAACAACTGTGGCAATATGGGTTGTGTTGTTGCTGAAAAGAGAAAGCTGACGTGGCAGCCAGAAAGATGATGCAATATGGGTCACCACTGTGCCCAGCCTTATGTGTAGGTGGTAAACTTATACTAATTCATGTATCTAATGTACTCACATTAAATTACCTAGTATCAAGTAGTACCAACTTTCTTTATTTTGAAATCAAAAATATGTAACTAGCATTAATTAGCTTTCGATGAATATGGTAGTTAGGACTTAAAGTAAATGTTGCGCTCGATTGGTTTCAGACAATCAATTTATATAGTATGATCTAATTGTCACCCTCAAATTCTTTTACACAAATGTATCTTTCAAAACTTTAAATTTTATCATACCTCTATACATGACATACCAATCTTAGACATTTGTTTCAACTACCTAGCAAACAATAACTTTATTTGTATTTAGGGGGGTGGCATCGTTCTCGGCATGATCTCGGCATCACTCGGCATCCCCAATGCCAGTGGCTTGGCATCATGAAATCGGCATGCTCAGCGGGATCTTCACCGAATCGGTATGATGTATAGCAATTAATTTTTTGACCGTTGGACACATTTAAGAATCTGAATAGCAATTAAAACTCACAAGGACTTCAAAGATAGCAGTCAAGATCCTAGATCTTTTTCACATCTTTCTCATCACCTTATTCTCAGTATATGAAGTGAGGGGCGTCTAGTTGTTTTATTAACTTGAATAATCTAAAATAAACATAAACTCAAACACTCAAAGCTACTTATGTGCTTTAAAAGGGCACAATAAGCACATAAGATATTAAGTGAGAAGTCCTAAACACCCTCTTAGTTGACAAATCAAGCAGCCGAAGTGAGGGAGATAAAGAAAAACATAATTTGTGCCAATCATATCGATGCATGGTTTGTTAATTTCCTTCTAAAAGTAAAGCTAAGTTAGAATATGCTAAAGTTTTTATTTTTTTATTATTTTATTTTATTTTTTTTTGGAACAACAATTTATTACGAGAGTCTAGCAAAGAACTAGATTAAAAACATTACAAATGATATTTAAGCCAATCAACCCACGAAACCTTACATTTTTTGTTCTGATGGGCTAGCCAAGAAAACGACAACAAAATAATATTATCTACTATATCACTTTTACGCATCCTTCCGGAATCGAACAACAAAGAGTTTCTCAACCGCCAAATGTGGGACGCAAGAAAACAAAGCATGTGACAAGGTTTCCGTACCAACACCACATGTGGGACACAAGATAGACTCGATTTCCATTCCTCTATGCGATAGATAATACCTTGTAGGTAACTGATCTAACGTAACTCGCCACGCAAGCACACTAACCTTCTTTGGAACTGCATTGCACCATAAAGTATCCATATCGCTACCTGTGTGTAAGAATGCATCAATATGCCGACGAGTACCAGCAACTGAGAAATTCCTTTCACCATCCAAGGACCAACAAATTTGATCATTACCTTCCTGTAACTGAATGCCCATTAAGATGGACAACAAATTCTCGAGTTGTTCATGTTCGATACCACCCCTTACATCTCTGCGCCAATTCCAAATCTAACCTCCATCACCCCATCTCTCGCACACCTTACAGTTTGGATTTATATCCAATCTGAAAATGCGGTTAAACCGAACACATAAAGGTTGCTCATCAATCCAAACATCCAACCAAAAGCGAATTCGATCCCCACTCACAAGCCTATATTTGACCATATTATAGTCAATTATTTGCTTGTCATGAAGATAATTTACCGAACCAATAATACGAGACCAAGTACCTTTTTTCTTACGTTGATCATCTCTATTTGAAATTCCTCCATTTTGTCCATGAATCGCTTTTATGACACGACACCATAAAGCCTCTTTTTCGTTTAAAAACGCCACCTCCACTTTTGAAGGAGGGCTAAATTTAGAGAAGCCAAACTGCCAATTCCCAGCCCTATCTCTATTCATAGATGCTAGAGCCTTATCCCACGCCACCCATGCTATTTTTTTCTAATCTTCTTGACTCCCCCAAAAGAATCGAGACCTCATCTGTTCCATACTTGATAACACACCCTCTGGCACCCTGAATAAAGACATTAGATAAATACTTAAGCTCCCTAATACCGACTTAATCAACGTTAGAATATGCTAAAGTTGTTGGCTTGATTCATGTTAACTACCTTTAATGTGTGCGTTAAATGGGTAAGCTATGGATATTTCATCAAAATTTATTGGCACGGGTCATATAGTTCGAACATGTAAGTCAGTTAAACTTTTTGTGTCACAATGTATATGCAATGCATAATCATTAAAAAAATAATAATAATTAAAAATAAAAATAAAAACAAAACCCGGCCAATTTCATCAAATAAATTAGTTTCGTAGATAAATGTTTCTACAAATGTTGAGAAGTAATTAACGGAAACCTATTTTCACCCATACCCAGAAACAAGCATATCTAATTGCCACATTAAATAACAATGTATCAACATATGCTAGATCTATAAGTACCAGTAGTTATAACGATCTGAAAAGAAATGATAAAACCAAAAGAAAAAGAAAAAAGAAAAAATAACAAGAAATAATATATGACATATGATAACAAAAACAACACAATACAACTAAAGGGGAAAAATAATAATAATAAAATTATTAAAAATTACAAGTTGGGGGAGATTCATGTTCCACTTTATTACAATAATTTAAAACCTTGATACTAAATAAAAGAGAACTTTGATTTGAACCAAGAATACTTGATCAAAATATAACAAAAGAGGATCACTACTTGAGCAAGAAAGTCGAGGCTAAACCAAGACGATAGGATCTTGCACAGGATACCGACTTTCTGTGACTGTTTGTTCCAAATGAGAAAGGACCCGAGGCCAATCCCAAAAGCACCGCCAAGTGCTGTGAACTCATGACAAACCGAAACAATCCTTGGCACCGCTGTGACAAATAAGGGTACCTTTGCGGGTCATCGCCATGGTCGGTATTATCATTATTGGACAACGGAATTTCCGATATAACATTAACAACATCACAAGTAACATTAACAACATCAAAAGATCGGATTGGATTAGATATTAAGATCGTATGGTAAATATCGGGATCCTATAAGATATTAAGCTTGCAAAGATCCTATGTAGGATCGCGGATCCGAATCGTTTTTGCTTTGTAGTATCATAAAATCGTAATATCCTAATATTAGGATCGGGATCCGGACAATTATGCAAAATATAATACTCCCTCCGTCCCATAATTATAGTCCAGTGTTGACTTTTTAAGTCTTCGTATTACAACTTTGACCTTATATAGTTTTATTTGTGTTATATAATACTTGATAAAAATTATACCAATGGAAAATACATTTAAAACTCAATCCATTCATATATTTTGCATCAAGTAATATATAACACAAATAAAAATATTTAAGGTCAAAGTTGAAGACAAAAGACTTTAAAAGTCAACAGTGGACTATAATTATGGGACGGAGGTAGTAATATTTTAGAAAAAACTTTTATAAATAAATCTTAAGCTAAAAAGGAGGGATTAAATAAACAAATTAATACCACTCTTCTCTAACAGTAGTACTGCCATTTAAGGCAATTGTTGTGGACTACCTTTGTCTCGTTAAACACCAAATTATTAAAGTTAATGTAATCCTTAATATATACTCCGTATTGTATTACATATAACTCCCTATAAACACATTTCGCTTCGAAATGTTACACTTATAGCACATAACTTATCTTCATTTATGTTTATTCACTCTTGAACACTGATTATCGTGACTAATAATATACTAATTTGACTTTGTACTCTAACAAACAAACTGATGAGCTTCGATCTTCTCAAATAAACCAAACTAAAAAGACATACTAGCTAATTAATGAAACATTTTACATATTGTTTCTTATTTAATATTTACAATACAAGAAGACACGCTAAGCATACAACAAACACAAAATTCTAAGTATGTGTTTTAAGTGATTTTCATTACCCAAAAACAAATGTTAAGAAGTACGTAATTAACGGAAATCCATTTTCACTTATACCCAAAAACAAGCATTTCCAATTTGCCACATAAAATAGCATATGCTAGAAACAAGGCGTCGCGATTCTTGTCCCGAAGATCATTCACGATTGCGGTGATCTCGGCCGCAACCGAATCTCTCACAAGAGTGAGAGCAACAATAACACCCATGACCCACTCCAAAGCACGGTCAAGTGTCCTGTAAAATACAAAAGAGAGAAGCACACCATCAGAAAAAAATTGTAACATTTTACTCGTAGAAGAGACTTATATATGTAAATCTTATGCTAAAAATAAGGGATTAAAGAAACAAATTAATACCACTTTTCTTGTTCACTACGAGGTGTGTCATTCTTAAGTTTAAGGTCCTTGTTGGAGACCTTTGTCTTCTAAACCTCCTCCTACTGAGCAGCCCTCTCCTCCTTTGTGGCTACTGTGATGAAAAGCTGCAAAAAGATTTAAACACCAAAAATTATCAAAGTTTTCTTTTTCTCGATTCATGTATGGTCATAATATACAAAGATCGATAAAGGGTACCTCTCCTCGTCACCACCTTGGTGCGGAATTTACGTTATTATGGTCAAAACATCACCAGTAGCATCATCATTTGGGATGGGTGATGAGTGGTTTGAAGATGCCATTGAGCTAGTGTTAATGTACGTGTGTGTGTGAGTGAGTGTGTTTTGCTTTGTGTGTGTTTGAGTGAGTGTGTTTTGATTTGTGTATGTTGAGTTACAAGTATTGTGTCATCTTCTAGTGTCTATAAATTTAGGTGGTGAGCTTGCTTAATTAGTTCACGAGATGTATGGTCAATCCCGAAAGCAACACTGAGTGCGGTGACCACATGGCAAACCGAGACAATCCTCGGCACCGCGGTGAGAAATAAGGTGTCGGGATTCTTGTCCCGAAGATCATTCACGGTTGCGGTGATCACGGCCTCAGAGGATTCTCTCACAAGAGTGAGAGCAACAATAACACCCATGACCCACGCCAAAGCGTGGTCTAGAGTGTCCTGTAAAACACAAAAGAGAGAAGCACACCATTAGAAGGAAACAGTAACATTTTACTCGAAGAAGAAAACTTTTATATATGTAAATCTTAGGCTAAAAAAGGAGGGATTGAAGAAACAAATTAATACAACTCTTCTCTAACAGTAGTGCTATTTAAGGCAATTGTTGTGGACTTTTGTCTCCTTAAAGACCAAATTTTTAAAGTTAATGTAATCCTTAATATATACTCTGTATTGTATATATATAACTCCCTATAAAACATTTGCTTCGATACATTACACTTATAGCACTTAACTTATCTATATTTATGTTTATTCACTCTTGAACACTGTTTATAGTGACTAACAATATACAATTTTGACTTTGTACTCTAACAAACAAACTGACGAGCTTCGATCTTCTCAAATTAACCAAACTAAAAAGACATGCTAATTAATGAAACATTTTACTAAGCATACAACAAACACAAAATTCAAGTATATGTGTTTTAAGTGATTTTCATTACCCAAAAAAAACATGCTAAGCAAACTAACTACAAAGACATTGCTAAGCATACAAACTCAAAATTATTAGTAATAAAAATTCTAGTTTGTGTTTTAAATGAGTTTCATTAGCCAAAAAAAAAAAATTCTAAGCAAACAAACTACAAAGGCATGCTAAGCAAACAAACACAAACATTTGACTTTTTGTTTCTTCAAACCTCCATTAAAACACAAACTCAAGCTCCATTTCTTATTGTGGCTTAAAAACTTAGACTCTAAAAATAAATCTTATCCTATGAATTATATACACTATTGGAAACAAAACTTCATAGCTTGTAAACCTCTCAAATTACTTTTTTATATTAGTGATGATCAGCTAAAAAAATTTAAAGATTAATAATAAGATATAAATGTTAACAAGAAATGATAATGAGATTATACCCTTAGCATTTCCGAGAACATCTATTCCAACATGAAATTGGTCGTTTTGCTCTTGTATCGTAAAATAAAAGCCGAAATAATGTAGGGTTTTGATCATCACGTCGAGCAAACATATTAACCAGTGGTGATTTTGCAGCAGTAACACGGTTGCTGTAGGTAAGAAAGGAGTGTTCGCTGCTGCGAAAAAACATCATAGAGTATACCGGATTCGTGAATCCTAGTATAGTGTTTGTGTGTGTTTAACAAGTAGTCAAGAGTATGAATAAAATTTATGCAAGTGCATGGTCTTAAATAATGATAAGTTGGATGAGTTGAAAGGCTTTAAAGTTGGTACAGTATTGATTTACTTGTGATTGTGATTGATCATCTTTTAAGCTTCTGTAGCGTGGATGAGAAATGTTTAGTTGGTGGGATTTGAAGTATTGCATATTGCATTTATAAGTGACGATGCAATGCAACTTTCACATATTTAATAGTTTAAGTTAAAATGCTTAACATGCATAGTATAGATATATAAGAAAGCTGTAAAAAGTTAAACAACAATTAAACACTTAACCATTAAAAATGTTTGTTTACTAAGAATGCTTTACGCAAACAATTATTATGTCTAATACCCTAGATTAGCTAAATTTATTGTTTCAGTGGGCTTTTAATGAGTTTTTCTTTTGATAAATTTTTGGTCCGAAACACATTTGGGAAGTGCTCATCGAACTACTTGCTATATGCATCCCAAAATATGAAAGGTGTTGTGCTAATTGTGATTGAGTTCAACTGGGTACATCATAATTAGGACCAAAGAATCTAGTGCAAATGTGTAACCTCTATCCCTTCTATAGTTTTGGTATGCTTAAAGATGGTAACAATCACTTGATCGACTATGGAAAGCTAGTTGCTAGTCATAAATTCGACATAGAAGACTTTAAGAGTTTGCATATTAGAGTTGAGATCCATGAAGAACCCATACATGTCATAGAACCTATCAACTAATCATAGCCACACCCATTTATATTTTCCACATTTTTTTCAAAACAACATATCTTGTAAATGGTAAATCTTAAAGCTACAAAAAAATACCATTGCGATGAGAATTAAATCATCTTTTTATATATATGCATTGTTATATACATTCGTAAAAATCATATATGATTCGATTCTTAAGAATCATATGTGATTCGTAAGAATCATATATGATTTGTTAAAATCGAATCATATATGATTTTTCTGGGCGAAAAACAATTTCATCGAAAAAATATTCGTCGAAAGTATATAACAATGCATGTCTATAGAAAGATAATTTAATTCTCGTCGCGATGATATTTTTTTTGTAGCTTGACGATTTATGGTTTGCGAAATATTTAAGTTTTAAAAAAAGTGGTGAAAGTTTATTTTTTTATTTTGATAAAAAAAATGAGTGACTAAGATTGCTTAATAGGTTCTATTATAAAAGTTGGATGTATAAAGAACTTTTGACTTGCATATTATTGGATCCTCGATTGGTCCTTGAAATTTTTAATAAAGTTTCTTAAATACCCACCCCATTTCTACTCGATGACTAATAATGTTGAATAGCCTATAATGGTTTCATGTAATTCCTTGATGTACGATCTGAAGACCGGTGTTGGCCCAACTGTTACTGTTTCAACGAAATTACGGGACTCGAACAAACTTGCAAAAGACGATATAAGTTAAAGGAATATGAAGATTGACGATAAAACCTTGAAAATTTATGGCCCAACATAAACAACTTATCTATAGGTATTAATTGTACTCAAAGAGACTCAAAACTATAGCTCACGTCCTCAAACCACCATCTTCAAATTCCGACCGTGTCTATCGACTTAAGTAGATGCAACTTAAGTGTTGTTACGCAATTATCCAAGTTCTCAACGCTCGTACAAGACTTGAATAAGAAGTGTTTATGTTGTCATACAAGTACTTGAATGAATATGTTTAGGTAGTAGAATATATATTCACGTAACTTTTAAAAGTGTTCCTCAAAATTAACCTTGGAATGAATAAACTTCTTTCACGAGTCATTGAAGAATTATTGATCAAGTAGACGAATAACCACACAAAGCGACGATGTATAGCGGCAAATAATTATACTTGCGAAATCGTGATTCTGGTTCGACCATTGATGCCAAAGCGCGTGTTTTATTAAATACAAAGCGTGATTTTAAAAAAATTAATATATGGTGTGTTTTAGAAAATTTGCTAAGTTTAAAATTGATCAATAAAAAACATAATTTAAGTTGTCAAGTTTAAGGGGAACTTAAGCGTAATTTAGACAAACTACATGATGACGTACCCTTCGAATTGGCTCGGAGTCTTCCCCTCCCAGCTCGTTGGGATCTCCTCCCACTAAGGGCGTTGGCAACACATGCGGTAGGTTGCGGGGAGGGGTGGTTCCCTTGCGGGAACACCGTCGCCGACCCTGCGGGGTGGCTGCGGTAGGCGGTGCAGCGGGAAACTTTACCGCACAAGGTGAGAGCAAAAATCGACCGTTAGGGGCATTAAAATGAGTGAGTGAAGGGTGAGGGCCTGAGGGGTGTGTTGCTAACAAAAAATGAGTGAGAGAAGAGAAAAGTGGGAGGATGATGTGCCATAATGGGATTGGGTGTATGTGAGGGAAGGGATTTAGGGTGAGGGGTGTGTTGCCAACCCCTTAAACATAATTTAAGTTGAAAATTCGCCCTCCAACCTAAGGGTTGTGGGCTCAAGCCTCGCTGGAGGCATATGCGATATATTTTGTGAAATATGTGGTATATGGTGTGAAAAATGATAAACATTTGACGGTGCCCAACATAATGCCAGTAGCATACTACGAGATGGTTTTGCTAAATGCAGAGACAAATATCTATGTTGTTTCATTCATTTGGGCTTGGATGATAAAACATTGACCAGCTATACACTGTTTCAATAATTTTCCATTCATTACGCCCTGTCAATATATGCATCCCAATATATGAAAGGCGTAGGTAGTAGTTATGATCGAGTTCAAATGGGTACACTACCATAATTAGGACTACAATATAGTGCAAATGTGTAACCTCTATCTCTCTATAGTTTTGTATGCTTCAAGTTGATGACAATCACTTGCTCGATCAGGGAAAGTTAGTTCATAAATCCGGTATGGATGACTTTACGAGTTTGTATATTAAAGGTTTAGCAAGGGACTTACAAGTGTAACTAGTTTAATTTACTTTACTGTTGGATCCTCGATTTGTCCCGGTAATACATGTAAGTGACTTGATGTACCAGATAAAGACTAGTGTTGGTCCAACTGTTATTTTCTGATCATTGTTTCTACGAAAGAATCACTACAACATTCACTACTTTTCCCGGGGACATTTTGAATCTTTCAGCGGGGACTTCTCCCCGTCCAATACTTTTGGCGGGGACACCCCTTCGCTGTAACCTTTTGGCGGTGACGGACACCACTTTTGGCGGGGACACGTGGGACCCACACTGCCAGCGTGGACAACTTTGGTCAGGTCAAACATGCCAGCATGGCACTACTTTCGGCGGGGACATGTCCCCGCCAAAAGTGTTTTTCGTTGTTGTGATTAACCCCTTAATCCTTGATTTAAAAAATAATTAACACACTTTCGGCGGAGACATGTCCCCGCCAAAAGCTGTATCCAAAGATATTGTAGCAAGCTTTTCGCGGGGACATGTCCCCGCCAAAAGCAACTAACCAATTTTCAGCAAATTGCTGCAAAATGGGTAATTTCCAGATTTTTTCCGAAAAAAATCTACAATAACCCAACCTGTGTTTCAACCACAAACATGCTACAACATCACAAAATATGCTACAACACCACAAAATGGTTCAAAATTCGCTAAACATAATATTATAAATTAGAAATTCGTCAAACGATTCAAAAACCGTGATCCCTAAAACATGATCTTCTACAAAACTATCCATAACCTACCCCCAAATGGTCCAAAACTATACGCATAATCCATTTAGCGGGGATCCTAACACATAATAATCTATCTAAATATCCGAAAATATGTCCATAACCCAAAAACACATATAAACCGACCAATAACCCAAAAAACCCATATCCTACTCCCCACTGCCCTCCCCGTTACATTCAGACTCATCCCCGTTACATTCAGACTCATCCTTTGTCTCGGCTGCAAATGTGGTTCTCGGCTATCTCGGCTTGTTCACGGCTGCAAAAAAAATTACAAAAAAATGAAAAAATTAATAAAAATACAAAAAAACACATGCAATCAATTCTTATTAACAAAAAATCACAAAAACCATAAACTATTAGCAAACATTAAAAAAAATTAACAAAAATTAACAAATGTCAAAAAATTAACAAATATCAAAAAGTTAACAAAAATTTACCTGGGTTTGTAAACGAGAGGAAGAAATGAAGAAAGGAGATGACAAAAATTTACCTGGGGGTGCTGTGGTGGAGATGGTGGTGCTAGTGCAATGAAGTAGTGGTGGTGTAGTGGTGGCGCTGTGGTGTAGTGGTGTGGTGGTGTTGATGGTAGTGGTGGTGGTGCAGCAGATCGAGAGAAGCAACAGAGAGCAAAGGTGTATTTGTTTTTTTATTTTTTGTAAGTGTTGACTACTAGATCTGCTTCTGTTAATAATTGAGGTCACACTTTTGGCGGGGACATGTCCCCGCCGAAAGTTTTTACCAATCGCCAAAAGGTTTGGCGGGATAAAGTAAATGCACCGAGGGAAAATCAAAAATTTTGGTGAAAACTTTTAGCGGGGACATGTCCCCGCCGAAAGTATTTACCAATCGCCAAAAGGTTTGGCGGGATAAAGTAAATGCACCGAGGGAAAATCAAAAATTTTGGTGAAAACTTTTAGCGGGGACATGTCCCCGCCGAAAGTATTTTTGATAAAAAAAATTATTTTATACCATGTTAATTAACTTAAATCAATATTAATTAAATCATTTAAATTTAAATAATTTTTTTTAAATCATCTTTAATTAATTTAAATCTTTTTAAAATTATTTACATCACTTTTTAAAATAATTTATATCATTTAAAAATTTAAAATCATCTTTAATTAACTTAAGACTTTTTAAAATTATTTACATCACTTTTTAAATCATTTAAAATTATTTTTGATAGGTCCTTGGTTAGTGTGTAATGTTAAACGAACGAGCCGAGATGATATGGTTATACGTGAGATGTTAAACGAACGAGCCTAGATGATATGGTTATAGCCGAGATGATATGGTTATACGTGAGATGTTAAACGAACGAGCCGACATGATATGTTAAACGAACGAGACGAGATGATATGGTTATACATGAGATGCTAAACACTTGAACGAGCCGAGATGATATGGTTATACGTGAGATGTTAAACGAACGAGCCGAGATTATATGGTTATGCAGGAGATGTTAAACACTTGAACGAGCCGAGATGATATGGTTATACGTGAGATGTTAAACGAACGAACTGAGATGATATGGTTATGCAGGAGATGTTAAACGAACGAGCCGAGATGATATGGTTATACGTGAGATGTTAAACGAACGAGCCGAGATGATATGGTTGTACACGAGATGTTAAACACTTGAACGAGCCGAGATGATATGGTTATACGTGAGATGTTAAACGAATGAGCCAAGATGATATGGTTATACGTGAGATGTTAAACGAACGAGCCGAGATCATATGGTTATACATGGATATGCATAAAGTGTTAAACAGATGAGTCGAGTTGTTATGGATAGGCGTAACACGTTAAACGGATGAGTCGAGTTGTTATGGATATGCGTAACGTGTTAAACGGATGAGTCGAGTTGTTATGGATAGGCATAACACGTTAAACGGATGAGTCGAGTTGTTATGGATATGCGTAACGTGTTAAACGGATGCGTCGAGTTGTTATGGATATGCGAACGTGTTAAACGAACGAGCCGAGATGATATGGTTATACGTGAGATGTTAAACGAACGAGCCGAGATGATATGGTTATACACGAGTCGAGTTGTTTTGGATACGCATAACATGTTAAACGGATGAGTCGAGTTGTTATGGATACACATAACATGTTAAACGGATGAGTCGAGTTGTTATGGATACGCATAACATGTTAAACGGACGAGTCTAGTTGTTATGGATACGCATAACATGTTAAAAGAATGAATAGAGTCGTTATGGATATGCATAACATGTTAAATGAAGGATTCGAGTCGTTATGGATAAGCATAACATGTTAAACGGATGAGTCGAGTAGTTATGGATACACATAACATGTTAAACGGATGAGTCGAGTTGTTATGGATACGCATAACATGTTAAACGGACGAGTCGAGTTGTTATGGATACGCATAACATGTTAAACGAACGAGTCGAGTTGTTATGGATACGCATAACATGTTAAATAGACGAGTCGAGTTGTTATGGATAAGCATAACATGTTAAACGGATGAGTTTGTTATGGATACGCATAACATGTTAAACGGACGAGTCGAGTTGTTATGGATACGCATAACAGGTTAAACGGACGAGTCGAGTTGTTATGGATACGCATAACATTTTAAACGGACGAGTCGAGTTGTTATGGATACGTATAACATGTTAAACGGACGAGTCTAGTTGTTATGGATACGCATAACATGTTAAAAGAATGAGTAGAGTCGTTATGGATATGCATAACATGTTAAATGAAGGAGTCGAGTCGTTATGGATAAGCATAACATGTTAAACGGACGAGTCGAGTTGTTATGGATACACATAACATGTTAAACGGACGAGTCGAGTTGTTATGGATACGCATAACATGTTAAACGGACGAGTCGAGTTGTTATGGATACGCATAACATGTTAAACGGACGAGTCGAGTTGTTATGGATACGCATAACATGTTAAACGGACGAGTCGAGTTGTTATGGATACGCATAACATGTTAAACGGACGAGTCGAGTTGTTATGGATACGCATAACATGTTAAACGGACGAGTCGAGTTGTTATGGATACGCATAACATGTTAAACGGACGAGTCGAGTTGTTATCGATACGCATAACATGTTAAACGGATGAGTCGAGTTGTTATAGATACGCATAACATGTTAAAAGAATGAGTAGAGTCGTTATGGATATGCATAACATGTTAAATGAAGGAGTCGAGTCGTTATGGATAAGCATAACATGTTAAACGGATGAGTCGAGTTGTTATGGATACGCATAACATGTTAAACGGATGAGTCGAGTTGTTATGGATACGCATAACATGTTAAACGGACGAGTCGAGTTGTTATGGATACGCATAACATGTTAAACGGACGAGTCGAGTTGTTATCGATACGCATAACATGTTAAACGGACGAGTCGAGTTGTTATGGATACACATAACATGTTAAACGGACGAGTCGAGTTGTTATGGATACGCATAACATGTTAAACGGACGAGTCGAGTTGTTATGGATACGCATAACATGTTAAACGGATGAGTCGAGTTGTTATGGATACGCATAACATGTTAAACGGACGAGTCGAGTTGTTATCGATACGCATAACATGTTAAACGGACGAGTCGAGTTGTTATGGATACGCATAACATGTTAAAAGAATGAGTAGAGTCGTTATGGATATGCATAACATGTTAAATGAAGGAGTCGAGTCGTTATGGATAAGCATAACATGTTAAACGGATGAGTCGAGTTGTTATGGATACGCATAACATGTTAAACGGATGAGTCGAGTTGTTATGGATACGCATAACATGTTAAACGGACGAGTCGAGTTGTTATGGATACGCATAACATGTTAAACGGACGAGTCGAGTTGTTATGGATACGCATAACATGTTAAACGGACGAGTCGAGTTGTTATGGATACGCATAACATGTTAAACGGACGAGTCGAGTTGTTATGGATACGCATAACATGTTAAACGAACGAGCCGAGATGATATGGTTATGCAGGAGATGTTAAATGAACGAGCCGAGATGATATGGTTATACGTGAGATGTTAAATGAACGAGCCGAGATGATATGGTTATACGTGAGATGTTAAACGGACGAGTCGAGTTGTTATGGATACGCATAACATGTTAAACGGATGAGTCGAGTTGTTATGGATACGCATAACATGTTAAACGGACGAGTCGAGTTGTTATGGATACACATAACATGTTAAACGGACGAGTCGAGTTGTTATACATGAGATGTTAAACGAATGTGTCGAGATAATATCGTTTATTTTTGAATCATTTATTTTTATTTGAAATTATTTTTAATTAGTTTAAATCGTTTTTAATTTATTTAAATAAATTTTAATAATTTTAAATGATTTTTAACTTAATTAAATCATTTATAAATAAAATCAAATTTTTTTTAAATATCCCACTTTCGGCGGGGACATGTCCCCGACAAAAGGTCAGAATTTATTCAAAAAGTGTTGGAGGGAAAAAAACGCGGGAACAATTAGCCAGCGAGGGAGAATAAGAAAATTTGGTCAAACTTGGGGAAACTCTTGGCGGGGACATGTCCCCGCTAAAAGTTTGCGTTGAATTTCTCCTACTCGGTCAGCCATTTGGTGTGCCAGGTCAGCATGGTTTTTGTCATTTAGCGACTTTCGGCGGGGACATGGGTGCCGCCGCCGAAAGTCTCCTCGCCCGTCGTGTTGATTGTTGTAGTGAATGGGACTCGAACAAACATGTATTTAGCCACAAAATACTAAAAACGATATAGCTACATGAAACTAAAACGGATGAAACCGTGCAAATTTATGGCAAAACATAAACAATCTATCAATAGGTATTAATTGTAACCAAAGAGACTCCAAACTATAGCCAATGTCCTTAAATCACTATCTTCAATTTCCGACCTTGACGCTTGAATCATGGGCGCGATCGACATAACTAGATGCAACCTGAGCGTTGTTACACAATTGTTCAAGTCCCCAACACTCATACAAGTATCGTATAAGACGAGTGGTTATTGTTGTCATACAAGTACGTGAATGCTTACATTTCTCGCGATCAAGTAGAACATTAATACATTAGAGTAACTTTTAAGAGTGTTTTTCAAAATTGACCTTGGCATGAAATGAATTTTATCATGAGTAACTGAAGAATTATTGACAATGAAAATCCTAAGATAAAAACTGGCATTCATTCCATCAGTGATGATGAATATTTCCATTGGTTCACATTTTAAAATGATTGTAATCAGAAATTTGTATTGAACAAAACAAGTTTAAAGTAAATATATGTCATAAACAACACAAACACAAAAGTGAAGTGATAAACCACGATCCTGAATCTAAAAACAAAAGAAGTTCCATATAATAAAAGCTGCCAAATAAAAACTAGTGGACATATCCATAACAACTCCATGTATCCACTTTAGTGAATCTTAAAAGAAAACTAAGATGTAAACGAAGAATAAAGGATCAAAACATAGCTAAGGATGGTCATTGCCATAGCAACAAAGTTGAGGGCAAACCCATACCATAAGAGCCTACCCGGGTAACCGGCTTCATGACGCCGCATGTTCGAAGCCAAATAGGCCCCGAGGACAATCCCAAAAAGGAAACCAAATGTGCCGAGCGAAAGGACAACCGAAACCATTATGGGCACGGTTGTCAAAAATCTTGCTTGGGGATTCCTCCGCCGAACATCATCAGTGACAGCTCTGATTTCAGGTGCGAACGAGCGTATTAAGAAAGCCACAACAATTACTGTTCCCAACACAAACCGAAGCTTCCTGTAAAAAAAAAAAAAAAAAAAAAATTAGAAGGAAACTTTATCTAGATTTATGTTCATTCACTCTTGATTTTGCATATATGTTTTATTGTTGTTGAGTGACTAATTATAACATGCCTATGAGATAAAATTCAACTGTCATAGATCATAAGTTTAAAAGAAATAGACAATATTAACAATTAATCTACAAATTTAAAAAGCTCTTAACACTATCTTGATTATATTGTAGTATCCCGTACGTATTCTTAAATTTACCAAACTAAAAAGACATGCTAAATGAAACATTTGACTCTTTTTTCTACAAGAAATACATGCTAAGCAAACAAACCCAAATATCTAGTTTGTGTTTTAAGCCTAAAAAAGACATTGTAACTAAAAAGACATACTTATCAAACAAACACAAACATTTGACTTTTTTTTTTCTTCAAACCTCCATTAAAACACAATCTCAAGCTTCGTTTTCTCTATTGTGCATGGCTTAAAACTTGTACTCTATAATTGTCAAATAGAGTTACATCTTATATCCTAGAAATTATTCAATATGAAAAGAAGCAAAGCATAAAAACTACCAAAAAATAAAAGATAAAATATCGATTTAGCGTACCTCTTCCTATCATCATCAACACCATTGTTAGTGTTTTGTCTTGCCATTTTTTGGTTTAGTATCTTTTGTGTTCTAGCTTGTCAAGTTGGTTGGCGCTAATTATATAGAGAAAAGTGTTTTCAAATTAAATATTTTGTCCACACATGAAACTGTCGTATTCTAATTACTTGCACACTGCTATAAAAAGTAAGTCTGATCGATCAGTGCACACCATGTACAGGGCTTGTGAGATACTATTCGTATAAAGCATTAACATCCTACTATAAGCAACAATACTCCAAACATAACTTTTATAAAGTTGGTGCCCATTTTGGTGCCTCATACGTTGTGTTTAAAACAGGCCATTGACCGTTGTAAGAGATGTAAATGTTGTCTACACCAAAAAAAAAAAAAAAAAAAAAAAAAAAAAAAAAAAAAAAAAATTGGGATGTTAATGTTATCTTTGGGAATGTGTCGAAATTGTTATGCTTGTCATCAAACATCATATTATCCATCCTTATTATTAGATGTAGATGTACAGGGTTTGAACTCATCGCTACGCAGACTCAATCTAGGTAAAGCTCTCATTTTTTAGGAGGAGCCACATCAGAGTTGGTTTTGCGCCTACTAGGAATTCCATTGAAATGATTAGCTGCGCTGCTGCGGTAACTCTAGTGTTACTATGTTGATCAAGCATTTTGTGGCTAAGATTTATACAAACGAAAACGGATGATATTTTGGACTGTACTTCAAGTTTATGAAATTATTGTTTCATCAAGATATTAACTAGAAAGAAAGAATTTTCTACTTGAAGTAAATATTAAAAACAAGAGTTTGAGTAAAATATGATAAAACCAATAAGAGAAAACATCTTTTATTTGGGAAATAGTTTTGAAATACTTTTGATTTTTGATCTTATAAACATACTAATTTCATATTCAAAGTGAATTTTGATTGGGTGTGGTACGGTTCTTGTCTCGATGGCAGCCAAGCAAATGAAAAACATTACAACTTCATTTCTTTAACATGAATTGATTAGAATTTATAGGAAAATCAAATATAGAAGACTTGAATTTTCATTACTATTAAAACAAAACAAGCCAAGTCTAGCATAGGAAAATCAAATGTAGAAGATTTTTTTTTATTTTTTTTTTGAAAAGCAATGAATTTCAATAAAAACACCAAAAGCCAAAGGCTTACAAAACAAACGGGCTCCAAGATGGAGAACCACAACAACCAAAAGACGTGATCAACCTATAAAGAAAAAACAAAGGCTAATCTACAATCTCACATGGGTTTAATATCCAATCTCTCCAACTTGTATTATCCCAACGACTCCTATTTGCCAACCATAACAGTGACAATCTTTGAATCGAGGGAAAAATATCTTCATGCTTTATGCTATTCACTTCTTCCGTGCTTGCATGAAGGAGTTTGTTGCGCCACTTCCAAATCGACCAAAGAAGTACATAGCAAGCCCCATACAGAGCTCTAACAAAACCTTGACTTCGACCCGAGAGAGCTATCCGGTTTAGCGTAATATCAGCTAAAGAGATGGAACCCGGAGAACCACATTTCCACCAATTCCAGAACTTAAGCCATAGAGATCTGATTATGGGACAAAGCATAAGATAATGCTCTAGGTCTTCATCCTCATTTTCACAAAATAAGCAACGGGATGAGCTAACGGTTATGCCTTTATTAATGAGGTTCACCCGAGTGGGGAGACGATTAAGAGAGGCACGTCATAGGCAAATGTTAACTTTTCTAGGCACCCATGAGTTCCAAACGAAACAATTATCGCTGATTGATCCTCCAAGAAACTTACGTTGAATTAGAATAGACAAGGATTTGACAGAAAAAGTACCTGACGCATTAGGCACCCAATGCCATGAGTCGGGGCGATCTGTGTATAAAATCAAGTTACCCATATGACTTGTCACTGATGCAAGATCAGACTCAGCACGACAACGAGGAGGAATCCTCCAATCCCAATTACCGTTCCAAACTCCATTATTTAAACACCATCGATCACGAACCCGACTATCCTTATTATTTTCTAGCGCAAAAAGTCTTGGATAAAGGTCCATTAGATGGCGGCCTGAGCTACACCATTTGTCTTTCCAAAAAAGAGTTTGCTCACCACTTGCAATTTTCCTCACAATTAGGTTGTCCAATGGAATATCTAGTCTCTTAATGTACTCACTGCTCTTAATGATCTCATTCCACATCCCACTACGAGGGCCTCGATGAGCCATATGACCGAAGCTGCTGTCTGGCCCATATATCTCTTTTATAACCTTGCGCCATAAAGCCATGTCTTCAGTATGAAATCTCCACATCCATTTTCCTAAAAGACTCAAATTCTGGGCTCTAATACTTCCAACACCCAATCCTCCCATGCCTTTCTCCATAATAACTTTATTCCAATTAATCCAAACAATCTTTCTATTCACATCATTAAAACCCCAAAAAAAGCGACATCGAGTGAGGCGCTTAATAATTTTAATAGGCGCCTTAAAGAGAGAAAGATGATACAATGGCATACTACCAAGAACTGCTTTTACCAAGGTCAAATGACCTCCAATTGACATCAATTTTGATTTCCACGAAGAGAGTCTATTAAGAAACCTGTCAACTACCATGTTCCAACTTTCACCAATTCTCATGATCCTTCCAACCAGGAGACCTAAATATATAAAAAGAGCCTTAACGAAGCATTAATTATGGAAATCTAGTTAGAGCCAAGAGCCTTAACAAAAAATTATTCTTAAAATCCAGTTGGAGCTTAAGAGCGTTGACCAAAAATTAATTCTGGAAATCCAGTTTTAATCCAAGAGCCTTAACAAAACATTAATTCTGGAAATCTTGTTAGAGCCCAAGAGCCTTAGCAAAATATTATTTCGGGAAATCCAGTTAGATCCTTAGAGCCTTAAAAAATAAATTCTGGAATTCCAGTTTGGGCCAAGAGCCTTAAAGAAGCATTAATTCTAGCAATCTAGTTAAAGCCCAAGAGCCTTAACAAAAAATTAATTTTGAAAATCCAGTTATAGCTTAAGAGCCTTAACAAAAAGTTAATTCTGAAAATACAGTTTTAACCCAAGAGCCTTAACAAAATATTAATTCTGGTAATTCAGTTAAAGCGCAAAAGTCTTAAATAAAATTAATTCTTAAAATCCAGTTTGGGCCAAAAAACATTAACAAAGCATTAATTCTAAAAATCCAATTAGAGCCCAAAAGCTTTACCAAAAAATTAATTTCTGAAAATCCAGTTAGAGCCTAAGAGCCTTAACAAAAAATTAATTCTGTAAATCCAGTTTGAACCCAAGAGCCTTAACAAAAAATTAATTCTGGAAATCCGTTTAGAGCTTAAAAGCCTTATCAAAAAAATCAATTCTAGAAATCCAGTTTGGGCCCAAAAGCCTTAATGAAGCATTAGTTCTAGAAATATAGTTAGAGCCCAAGAGCTTTAACAAAAAATTAATTTTGAAAATCCAGTTATAGCTTAAGAGCCTTAAAAAAAATTAATTCTGGAAATCCAGTTTTAACCTAAGAGCCTTAACAAAATATTAATTCTGGAAATCTAGTGAGAGCCCAAGAGCGTTAAAAAAATTAATTCTGGAAATCCAGTTTAGGCCCAAATGCCTTAACGAAGCTTTAATTCTAAAAATCCTATTAGAGCCCAAAGAGCCTTAACAAAAAATTAATTATGAAAATCCAGTTAGAGCCTAAGAGCCTTAACAAAAAATTAATTCTGAAATCCAGTTATAACCTAAGAGCATTAACAAAAAATTAATTCTGTAAATCCAGTTTGAAACAAAGAGCCTTAACAAAACATTTATTCTGGAAATCCAGTTAGAGCCCCAAGAGCCTTAAAAGAAAATTAATTCTGGAAATCCAGTTAGAGCATAAGAGCCTTATCAAAAAATAAATTCTGGAAATGCTGTTAGGGACCAAGAGCCTTAACGAAGCATCAATTATGAAAATCCAGTTAGAGCCCAAGAGCCTTAACAAAAAATTAATTTTGAAAATCCAGTTAGAGCTTAAGAGCCTTAACAATAAATAAATTCTGGCAATCTAGTTTTAACCCAAGAGCCTTAACAAAATATTAATTTTGGATATCTAGTTAGAGCCCAAGAGACTTACCAAAAAATTAATTCTGGAAATCCTGTTAGAGCCCCAGAGAATTAACAAAAGATTAATTCCAGAAATCGAGTTAGAGCCCAAAATTCTTAAGAAAAAAAAAGAAAGAAATTCTAGAAATCCAGTTAGAGCCCAAGAGCATTAAAAAAGGAATTCTTGAAATCCAGTTAGAGTCTATGAACCTTAACAAAAAATAAATTCTAGAAATCGAGTTAGAGCGCAAAATCCTTAAGAAAAAAAGTAGTTTTGGAAATCTAGTTAGAGCTAAGAGCCATAATAAAAAATTAATTCTGGAAATCCAGTTTGGGCTCAAGTTCCTTAACGAAGCACTAATTCTGAAAATCCAGTTAGAGCTCAAGAGCCTTAACAAAAAATTAATTCTGAAAATCCAGTTAGTGCCTAAGAGCCTTAACATAAAATTAATTCTGGAAATTCAGTTTGAACCTAAGAGCCTTAACAAAACATTAATTATGAAAATCCAGTTAGAGCCCAAGAGCCTTAACAAAAAATTAATTCTGAAAATCCAGTTAGAGCCTTAGAGCCTTAAAAATTTAATTCTGGAAATCCAGTTTGGGCACAAGAGGCTTAACGAAGCATTAATTCTGGAAATCTAATTAGAGCCCAAGAGCCTTAAAAAAAAATTAATTCTGAAAATCCATTTAGAGCTTAAGGGCCTTAACCAAAAATTGATTATGAAAATCCAGTTTTAATCCAAGAGCCTTAACAAAACATTAATTCTGGAAATTCAGTTAGAGCCTAAGAGCCTAAGCAAAATATTAATTCTGGAAATCCAGTTAGAGCCTAAAAGCCTTAAAAAATTAATTCTGGAATTCCATTTTGGGCCAAGAGCCTTAACGAAGCATTAATTCTAGAAATCTAGTTAGAGCCCAAGAGCTTTAACAAAAAATTAGTTTTGAAAATCCAGTTATAGCTTAAGAGCCATAACAAAAAGTTAATTCTTGAAATCCAGTTTTAACCCAAGAGCCTTAACAAAACATTAATTCTGGAAATCCAGTTAAAGCGCAAAAGCCTTAAATAAAATTAATTCTGGAAATCCACTTTGGGCCCAAAAGCATTAACGAAGCTTTAATTCTAAAAATCCAATTAGAGCCCAAGCGCTTTAACAAAAAATTAATACTGAAAATTCAGTTAGAGCCTAAGAGCCTTAACAAAAAATTAATTCTGGAAATCCGTTTAGAGCTTAAAAGCCTTATCAAAAAAATCAATTCTGGAAATCCAGTTTGGGCTCAAAATCCTTAACGAAGCATTAATTCTAGAAATATAGTTAGAGCCCAAGAGCTTTAACAAAAAATTAATTTTGAAAATCCAATTATAGCTTAAGAGCCTAAACAAAAATTTAATTCTGGAAATCCAGTTTTAACCTAAGAGCCTTAACAAAATATTAATTCTGGAAATCTAGTGAGAGCCCAAGAGCGTTAAAAAAATAATTCTGGAATTCCAGTTTAGGCCCAAATTCCTTAACGAAGCTTTAATTCTAAAAATCCTATTAGAGCCCAAAGAGCCTTAACAAAAAATTAATTATGAAAATCCAGTTAGAGCCTTAGAGCCTTAACAAAAATTTAATTCTGGAAATCCAGTTATAGCCTAAGAGCATTAACAAAAAATTAATTCTGTAAATCCAGTTTGAAACAAAGAGCCTTAACAAAACATTAATTCTGGAAATCCAGTTAGAGCCCCAAGAGCCTTAACAGAAAATTAATTCTGGAAATCCAGTTAGAGCATAAGAGCCTTATCAAAAAATTAATTCTGGAAATCCTGTTAGGGCCCAAGAGCCTTAACGAAGCATCAATTCTGGAAATCCAGTTAGAGCCCAAGAGCCTTAACAAAAAATTAATTTTGAAAATCCAGTTAGAGCTTAAGAGCCTTAACAAAAAATAAATTCTGGCAATACAGTTTTAACCCTAGAGCCTTAACAAAATATTAATTCTGGATATCTAGTTAGAGCCCAAGAGACTTACCAAAAAATTAATTCTGGAAATCCAGTTAGAGCCCCAGAGAATTAACAAAAGATTAATTCCAGAAATCGAGTTAGAGCCCAAAATTCTTAAGAAAAAAAAAGAAAGAAATTCTGGAAATCCAGTTAGAGCCCAAGAGCCTTAAAAAAAGAATTCTTGAAATATAGTTAGAGTCTATGAGCCTTAACAAAAAATAAATTCTAGAAATCGAGTTAGAGCGCAAAATCCTTAAGAAAAAAAGTAGTTTTGGAAATCTAGTTAGAGCTAAGAGCCTTAACAAAAAATTTATTCTGGAAATCCAGTTTGGGCTCAAGTTCCTTAACGAGATACTAATTCTGGAAATCCAGTTAGAGCCCAAGAGCCTTAACAAAAAATTAATTCTGAAAATCCAGTTAGTTCCTAAGAGCCTTAACATAAAATTAATTCTGGAAATTCGGTTTGAACCTAAGAGCCTTAACAAAACATTAATTCTGAAAATCCAGTTAGAGCCTTAGAGCCTTAAAAAGTTAATTCTGGAAATCCAGTTTGGGCACAAGAGCCTTAACGAAGCATTAATTCTAGAAATCTAGTTAGAGCCCAAAAGCTTTAACAAAAAATTATTCTTAAAATCCAGTTGGAGCTTAAGAGCGTTAACCAAAAATTAATTCTAGAAATCCAGTTTTAATCCAAGAGCCTTAACAAAACATTAATTCTGGAAATCTTGTTAGAGCCCAAGAGCCTTAGCAAAATATTATTTCTGGAAATCCAGTTAGAGCCTTAAAAAATAAATTCTGGAATTCCAGTTTGGGCCAAGAGCCTTAACGAAGCATTAATTCTAGCAATCTAGTTAAAGCCCAAGAGCCTTAACAAAAAATTAATTTTGAAAATCCAGTTATAGCTTAAACGCCTTAACAAAAAGTTAATTCTGAAAATACAGTTTTAACCCAAGAGCCTTAACAAAATATTAATTCTGGAAATTCAGGTAGAGCGCAAAAGTCTTAAATAAAAATAATTCTTAAAATCCAGTTTGGACCAAAAAACATTAACAAAGCATTAATTCTAAAAATCCAATTAGAGCCCAGGAGCTTTACCAAAAAATTAATTTCTGAAAATCCAGTTAAAGCCTAAGAGCCTTAACAAATAATTAATTCTGTAAATCCATTTTGAACCCAAGAGCCTTAACAAAAAATTAATTCTGGAAATCCGTTTAGAGCTTAAAAGCCTTATCAAAAAAATCAATTCTAGAAATCCAGTTTAGGCCCAAAAGCCTTAACGAAGCATTAATTCGAGAAATATAGTTAGAGCCCAAGAGCTTTAACAAAAAATTAATTTTGAAAATCCAGTTATAGCTTAAAAGCCTTAACAAAAATTTAATTCTGGAAATCCAGTTTTAACCTAAGAGCGATAACAAAATATTAATTCTGGAAATCTAGTGAGAGCCCAAGAGCGTTAAAAAAATTAATTGTGGAAATCCAGTTTAGGCCCAAATGCCTTAACGAAGCTTTAATTCTAAAAATCCTATTAGAGCCTTTAGAGCCTTAACAAAAAATTAATTATGAAAATCCAGTTAGAGCCTAAGAGCCTTAACAAAAAATTAATTCTGGAAATCCAGTTATAGCCTAAGAGCATCAACAAAAAATTAATTCTGTAAATCCAGTTTGAAACAAAGAGCCTTAACAAAACATTAATTCTGGAAATCCAGTTAGAGCCCCAAGAGCCTTAACAGAAAATTAATTCTGGAAATCCAGTTAGAGCATAAGAGCCTTATCAAAAAATTAATTCTGGAAATCCTGTTAGGGCCCAAGAGCCTTAACGAAGCATCAATTCTGGAAATCCAGTTAGAGCCCAAGAGCCTTATCAAAAAATTAATTTTGAAAATCCAGTTAGAGCTTAAGAGCCTTAACAAAAAATAAATTCTGGCAATACAGTTTTAACCCAAGAGCCTTAACAAAATATTAATTCTGGATATCTAGTTAGAGCCCAAGAGACTTACCTAAAAATTAATTCTGAAAATCTAGTTAGAGCCCCAGAGAATTAACAAAAGATTAATTCCAGAAATCGAGTTAGAGCCCAAAATTATTAAGAAAAAAAAAAGAAAGAAATTCTGGAAATCCAGTTAGAGCCCAAGAGCCTTAAAAAACATTAATTCTGAAAATCCATTTAGAGCTTAAGAGCCTTAACCAAAAATTGATTATGGAAATCCAGTTTTAATCCAAGAGCCTTAACAAAACATTAATTCTGGAAATCCAGTTAGAGCACAAGAGCCTTAGCAAAATATTAATTCTGGAAATCTTGTTAGAGCTTAAGAGCCTTAAAAAATTAATTCTGGAATTTCAGTTTGGGCCAAAAGCCTTAACGAAGCATTAATTCTAGAAATCTTGTTAGAGCCCAAGAGCTTTAACAAAAAATTAATTTTGAATATCCAGTTATAGCTTAAGAGCCTTAACAAAAAGTTAATTCTGGAAATCCAGTTTTAACTTAAGAGCCTTAACAAAAGATTAATTCTGAAAATCTAGTGAGAGCCCAAGAGCTTTAAAAAAAAATAATTCTGAAAATACAGTTTGGGCCCAAAAGCCTTAACGAAGCATTAATTCTAAAAATCCTATTAGAGCTCAAGAGCCTTAAAAAAATTTATTATAAAAATCCAGTTAGAGCCTAAGAGCATTAACAAAAAAATTGATTCTGTTTATCCAGTTTGAAACAAAGAGCCTTAACAAAACATTAATCCTGGAAATCCAGTTAGAGCCCCAAGAGCCTTAACAGAAAATTAATTCTGGAAATCCAGTTAGAGCATAAGAGCCTTATAAAAAAATTAATTCTGGAAATCCTGTTAGGGCCCAAGAGCCTTAACGAAGTATCAATTCTGTAAATCCAGTTAGAGCCCAATAGCCTTAACAAAAAATTAATTTTTAAAATCCAGTTAGAGCTTAAGAGCCTTAACAAAAAATAAACTCTGGCAATCCAGTTTTAACCCAAGAGCCTTAACAAAATATTAATTCTGGATATCTAGTTAGAGCCCAAGAGACTTACCAAAAAATTAATTCTGGAAATCCAGTTAGAGCCCCAGAGAATTAACAAAAGATTAATTCCAGAAATCGAGTTAGAGCCCAAAATTCTTAAGAAAAGAAAAGAAAGAAATTCTGGAAATCCAGTTAGACCCCAAGAGCCTTAATAAAAGAATTCTTGAAATCCAGTTAGAGTCGATGAGCCTTAACAAAAAATAAATTCTAGAAATCGAGTTAGAGCGCAAAATCCTTAAGAAAAAAAGTAGTTTTGGAAATCTAGTTAGAGCTAAGAGCCTTAACAAAAAATTAATTCTGGAAATCTAGTTTGGGCTCAAGTTCCTTAACGAAGCACTAATTCTGGAAATCCAGTTAGAGCCCAAGAGCCTTAACAATAAATTAATTCTGAAAATCCAGTTAGTGCCTAAGAGCCTTAACATAAAATTAATTCTGGAAATTCAGTTTGAACCTAAGAGCCTGAACAAAACATTAATTATGGAAATCCAGTTAGAGCCCAAGAGCCTTAACAAAAAATTAATTCTGAAACTCCAGTTAGAGCCTTAGAGCCTTAAAAATTTAATTATGGAAATCCAGTATGGGCACAAGAGCCTTAACGAAGCATTAATTCTGGAAATCTAATTAGAGCCTAAGAGCCTTAACAAAAAATTAATTCTGAAAATCCATTTAGAGCTTAAGAGCCTTAACCAAAAATTGATTATGGAAATCCAGTTTTAATCCAAGAGCCTTAACAAAACATTAATTCTGGAAATCCAGTTAGAGCCCAAGAGCCTTAGCAAAATATTAATTCTGCAAATCCAGTTAGAGCTTAAGAGCCTTAAAAACTTAATTCTGGAATTTCAGTTTGGGCCAAAAGCCTTAACGAAGCATTAATTCTAGAAATCTTGTTAGAGCCCAAGAGCTTTAACAAAAAATTAATTTTGAATATCCAGTTATAGCTTAAGATCCTTAACAAAAAGTTAATTCTGGAAATCCAGTTTTAACTTAAGAGCCTTAACAAAAGATTAATTCTGAAAATCTAGTGAGAGCCCAAGAGCCTTAAAAAAATTAATTCTGAAAATACAGTTTGGGCCCAAAAGCCTTAACGAAGCATTAATTCTAAAAATCCTATTAGAGCTCAAGAGCCTTAAAAAAAATTATTATAAAAATCCAGTTAGAGCCTAAGAGCATTAACAAAAAATTAATTCTGTAAATCCAGTTTGAAACAAAGAGCCTTAACAAAATATCAATTCTGGAAATCCTGTTAGAGCCCCAAGAGCCTTAACAGAAAACTAATTCTGGAAATCCAGTTAGAGCATAAGAGCCTTATCAAAAAATTAATTCTGGAAATCCTGTTAGGGCCCAAGAGCCTTAACGAAGCATCAATTCTGGAAATCCAGTTAGAGCCCAAGAGCCTTAACAAAAAATTAATTTTGAAAATCCAGTTAGAGCTTAAGAGCCTTAACAAAAAATAAATTCTGGCAATCCAGTTTTAATCCAAGAGCCTTAACAAAATATTAATTCTGGAAATCCAGTTAGAGCCCAAGAGCCTTAACAGAAAATTAATTCTGGAAATCTAGTTAGAGCCTAAGAGCCTTATCAAAAAATTAATTCTGGAAACCTGTTTAGGGCCCAAGAGCCTTAACGAAGCATTAATTCTAGAAATCCAGTTAGAGCCCAAGAGCCTTAAAAAAAGAATTCTTGAAATCCTGTTAGAGCCTATGAGCCTTAACAAATAATAAATTCTAGAAATCGAGTTAGAGCACAAAATCCTTAAGAAAAAAAGTAGTTTTGGAAATCCAGTTAGAGCTAAGAGCCTTAACAAAAAATTAATTCTGGAAATCCAGTTTGGGCTCAAGAGCCTTAACGATGCACTAATTCTGGAAATCCAGTTAGAGCCCAAGAGCCTGAACAAAAAATTAATTCTGAAAATCCAGTTAGTGCCTAAGAGCCTTAACATAAAATTAATTCTGGAAATTCAGTTTGAACGTAAGAGCCTGAACAAAACATTAATTTTGGAAATCCAGTTAGAGCCCAAGAACCTTAACAAAAAATTAATTCTGGAAATCGAGTTATAGCCTAAAATCCTTAAGAAAAAAAAGCAATTTTGGAAATCCAGTTAGATCCTAAGAGCCTTAACAAAAAATTAATTCTGAAAATTCAGTTTGAGCTTTAGAGCCTTAACAAAAAATTAATTATATAAATCCTTAAAGTAGTAAAAAAAAAGGTAGTCGTCGTGGGATTAGTCAGCTCGCAACGTCGAGTCGGAAACCCATGTTAACAAAAAAAAATAATTATAAAAATGGAGTTAGAGCCCAAAATCCTTAAGAAAAAAAAAAGTAATTCTGGAAATCCAGTTAGAGCCTAAGAGCCTTAACAAAAAATTAATTCTGAAAATTGAGTTTGGGCCTAAGAACCTTAACGAAGCAGTAATTTTGGAAATCCAGTTAGAGCCCAAGTGGTTTAACTAAAAATTAATTCTGGATATCCAGTTAGAGTCTAAGAGCCTTAACAAAAAATTATAGGGGAGGGTTAATGTGAGATCATGCTTAAAATTGTAAAAGTAAGAACCAATTTAGACCATTGGATCTTTTTATTTGTATTAGATGTGATTTACATTAAATGAGTGATATTATTTTTATTTAATAGGGTTTCAAGGGTATTTTGGAGAATTCAAGTAACATTTTTTGAATAAATTTTTGGTGCATTTCATTTTTAGCAGGCATTTTTATTTAGTTGATACATGTTTACTTGCAAAAAAATTTTACGAGCCATTTTTACTATTGGATAGTCAACCTTCTTTTTCTAGTTTTTTTTTATGCTGATTCACGAAACCTTTTTTTCCATCATTTTCCATTTTGACAGTCAACCAAAAAACTAATACAAGAATATAAATTTCATACACAACTGATACGATGATAAAACTGATACATTAATTGTTTCATTTACCGTGTACATTAACTGATACAACCGAACCCGTACACCACTGATACAACTGCTACAAAACTCAAAATCTACAACTTACAACCTACAGCCGAACCCATACACAACTGATATAACCAAACCCATACACAACTGATATAACCTATAACTGAACCCATACACAACTGATGTATATATTTGGTAGAATGTTTTCGTTTAGGAACATATGACAAGAGGAGAGTTATGATTGTGCTAATTTCATATAATGGTTAGGGTTCATGGTTTTGGTTTGTGCATGGCTTCTCCATTTTCATGTGTGAGTTTTCTCTTAAGGTTTTAAGTATAAATTTGGTATATCTAGAAAAAAAAAACAAAAAAAAAAAAAAACAAAAACAAAAAAAAAAAAAAAAAAAAAACAAAAAAAAAAAAAACCAAGCAAAGAGGTAGTTATATTGAGTGTTTATAACATAGATCATTATTTGTTTACTCGTTTACCGTATTATACGAGTAACAACTCTAAAAATGTTTATCTTTCGTAAGCCTAATTTCTTACTTGTTTATATTACTCCTTAAAACTTAACTCTTTTGAAACTTGTTTTCTGTGATTAAGTTATAGTCATATTTATTAATCAATATTGGTTTTTTGTGAACATTGGAAGTAAAAGGTGGCCTCGCTCATATAAATTGAAGAAAAGGATGGTATTTATGGGATTGCATGGACAAACATGAAACAAAATACTACTAAATACACTAAAAAGTTTAACACAGTAATAATTGTGTTACTTTATTTGCACGGAATTTGTAATAAATGGAGTATTAAGTATGAATCTTAACAGTCATAGGTGGTAACTTTGAAAGTAATGATAGGGATTTTTTTTTATTATTATTTTTATATGTTAACTGTTTCCACAATTTTTTTTTTTATGTTTTACTTCTCTCAAATTAATTTCATAGCTTTCTAACTTTTAAAATTCTTGTTCCACCGCCTCCCGTAAATGGAGATGACATAATATTTATTTTGTGTTACTACTTATAATAAGATATGAACTTTCATCTTATTGTTATCTTTTAATTAATACATTTGTTATCAACATCTTTACTACATCGATAGTTTTTTTTTTTATTTTTTATTTTTTATTTTTTATTTTTTTTTGAACTTGTCTTTGTTAGTTGTCATACTTTACGAAAATACGGGTTTGGTTATTGATTGTTGGTGTTGAGGCAACATTGACTAGGTCTCTCTTATGTGGTCGATACCAAGTGATGTCATAGGTGATGGAAATTCCGGAAAGATTTTTTAAACAAGTTCCACAGATTTCCCATCCTTATGTTACAGATTTACAAAATGTTATAGGTGATGGAAATTGCGGATTTTGATATATCATTGTCGCTCTCGTTCTCCCTCAAGATCAATGGCCTCGTATTCGATCTGATTTGATGCAGGAATTAGATTTTAACCAACAAAAATACAAGTATTTATTTGGAACGAGAGGTTACAAATTTTTTTATGAGACCGTAAAAAAAGCTGAAAAACGGATGAAATCCCAAACACGGTTTTGGTTGTTGCCTCAACATATAAAATAGTTGTTATCAGTCTAACTCATTGCGAATACTATTATCGTATTCCGAAAAATATTTACTTAACAATGTAATAATGTAACGTTCTTTATATTTTATTTCTAATTATTTATTTTCAATAAAAATTGTAGTATTTATTCACTTACATATAAGTGTGTGTGCGTATATATATATATATATATATATATATATATATATGTATATATATATATATATATATATATATATATATATATATATATATATATATATATATATATATAGGGTGAGGTTATTTTCAGAACCAAATAAATTGCGAGAACTGCGAGAACCAGCATCAACCAATCAAATTTTTTTGGATATTAATTTTTATTATTTAAGTCAAAAGGGTATAATGGTAAAATTACTTTTTTTATTTTCTTTTTGAATTTGTTTAATAAAAAACGTTTTTTTATATCCTAAATTTTAGGAACTTTTTTTTTTTTTTTTTTTTTTTTTTTTTTTTTGAAATAATTATTTTTCCATCATGCATGATTTCAAAAGTTAAGGTGCACATGTGTTTTTTTATAGGTTAATTTACATATATATTTATTGTTCAATTGCTAAAAACTCTAATGTGTTTTGGTCAAAAATATTTACACAAGTGCATTGAATGATAAACAAAACTAATTTACATGTATCGTATACATTTTAAAACAAAAACATTATACACAAAATTAAAAATAATGTCATACAATTCAAATAGAAAATTCTAAAAGTAAACAATAAATGAAAAGTTTCGTTTATGTATAGTCGTGTCTATAAATCTTCTCGCAACTTCATGCACTTGTGTCTTTACTTTTTACTTTTTACCATAACTTCATGCACTTGTGTCTTTACTCTTCATATCGCACATTATACTCGTATCTATAACCACAACCAATTTATAAACGAATTATTTAATCATTACAACTAATAAAACACATATGCACAATGTATTTTTAACTTGTGTATACAAGACCATATAATTGATTTCTTTGAGAAACTAGTACATCCTTAATCACAAAACACAAGTGCACTCTTAAATCACAATTAAACACAAAACATCTTTATATTAGAACTAAAAACATATATGCACTTTCAATACATTTAAACAACAAAATCGTGAAAACACATATGCACAGAAAGTATCAAATTCCTCACAAATTATAAAAACATATATGCAGTTTCAATAACACATATGCACAATCTTTTCATTAAATCTATACCACCCACAAAAACACATATGCACCATCTAAAAAAACACTAAAAAACACATGTGCACAAAAGGCATCGAATTCACCACAAACTTTAAAAACACATGTCACTCTCAATAACACTTATGCACCTTCTTTTTATTAATTTTGGATCAACCATAAAACATATATGCACTTCAAGAACTATATTTTTTTTAAAAAGAGAAAACAACAACAACTAAATTCAATCCCGTTAAATCTAAAACTAAATTACTAAATTCAATCGATTCATTTTAATATCCTATTGAATCATAAAACTAAATCACAAAATAAAATTCCATCCCACCACCACTTCACCCCATCATTGACGTTGATTTATTCCAAGAACTTCCAAGAACCCACCACAACTACCTGTCACTTTCATACTCCAATAAAAACTCCATCATCAAGAAACAAAAATTCAACCAAAAATCAACAATATAAATCAATACTTTATTAAACCCATAAAAAAAAATGAAAATCTTGATCATACCCACAAAAAAAAATCAATCAGTTAGAACCCGAAAAACATGACGATATCTTCAATCAAATTAACCCACTAGTAATTATCAAGTATGTACGAGCACCATATCAAAAGCGATTAACAACATCTAAATAAAACTAAACCTTATATTTGCGATAAAAATGCACCGACTCCACTATTTGCAACCGCGAGGATTGATATTTTAGATCTTCTTCTATAACGAGAATCGGATAACAGATGGATAACACATTAGCGCATGGTTTCATATCAGAGTGATGTTTTTTTTAATAAAGAAAATTACCTATGTGCATGAACACAATTCGAACCTTTTTCTTTTTGGAAGACGAAAATTCCATCTGATTACATGGCGGTTAATGAATCGGAAAGAGAGATTAACAAGATTCCTAATAATTTCTATGAGATCTACTTTTTTGTTTATCTCATACATAACCACCGAAAATAACCTGATTTGATTTTTATCTCATGCTTCTGCTACAAAAAAACATGGTACAATCAGAAAAGAATAAAAAGGCTTCCCAATTTTTTACGATTGAAAAAAACCTAGTAATTGGGGATTTTAACTGAGAGATGATAAGTAGCGTGTGTTTTAAATTGTGATATATTTTCGGAATTGATATGATTGAATCAAATGGGAGAAGTTATGCCAAATCAGTTACAAATGAATGTGAAATGTATAATACCTATTTTGACCCTCAATCTAAGAAAAATGCAGGAAAATAGTTCTATTTATTTACAAAAATGCCATGTGTATTCTCAACCATTGATCAAAAAATTTAAAGGCTAAGATTGGTTCTCGCAGTTCTCGCAATTTATTTGGTTCTGAAAATAACCTTACACTATATATATATATATATATATATATATATATATATATATATATATATATATATATATATATATATATAACTAATAATAACAAAAGATAAAAGTAAAGAAAATTATAAAGATAAACAATGATTAGTATAATCATTTTGGTGTATTAAATATGTCAGTGATTTTATTTAGTGTAACAAGTCAATGATTAATGAATTATTTTTGTGTATTTAGACTCACCCAAACAAAAAACTATTGATTGTTGATATGATTCATCACCCAACAAGTACAACTTACTTAACCCTTCATTTTTTATTTAATAATTTTTGGTGGTTCTAGGGTGGAAGATGATAAATGATAAATGGTGTTAAATTAACAAAATTGTACATATGTCCATAGGAAAGAAAAAAGCTTTGTCTTTCCAAGCCATGTTTATTTGTTGATTTATCTACAGGCCAATTTTTTAGCCTTTTACAACTCATGCCTATTTGCTGTAAATTTGAACAACTAACTACAAATGGCTTAGGAGAGAGCATTTATTTTCACCTATCAATAGTCTGTGTAAAGTTACTTTGTCTAAAGGTAAATGTGAGATGTTTATTTATGTAACATAAAAAGTGCATGTGATCAGGATGCTTCATAATTTTGGTTTAGAATAAACACTACCAGCCTTTTAACAGGAAAAAAAATGATGTATTTTTGTGTGTAGTATGCTATCTCACCTAAAAGTGAAATGCATACATCAGTGCTCATTTATTTTTCATTTGACAAAATTAAATGCTAGTCACCTACACTTGCTTCTTATTTATACTTTCACCCTCGATACCTATTTTGAACACACATACAACCAACACCGTTTATCATTTACCATCTTCAGTTTACTCTTTGATGGTTTTCTGCAGCAACGAACACTGCATGCTTACCGACGGCAACCATGTTACCGCTGCAAACCCACCACTCGTTAATATGTTTGTTCGAAGTGTTGATCAAAACCCTACATTATTTCGGCTTTTATTTTATGATACAAGAGCAAAACGATCATTTTCTTGTTGAAATAGGTGTTCTTGGAAATGATAAAGGTATAGTCTCACTATCATTGTTAACATTTATATCTTGTTATTAACGTTTAGAAATTTGATTTTGTTTGCTTAGCATGTCTTTCTAGTTTGTTTGCTTAGAATGTTTTTTCTGAGATAATATAATGAAAATCACTCAAAACAATTTTGTACGTGTTTGTTGTATGCTAAGCAAGTCTTTCTTGTAAGTAAATAAATAAGTAAACTTTTTCATTAATTAGCATGTGGTAAATCTAAGAAGAAGCTCGTCAGTCTATTTGTTAGTGTATAAATTAAAGTCAAATTTATATACCACTAGTCACTATAAATTAACGTACAGTATGTTCAAGAGTGAATGAACATAATTAATTTAGATAAGTTAAGGGCCTAATATTTCTTGATTATAGGGAATATATCACCCATCTCAAATGATGCTGCTGCTATTTGTGATGTTTTGACCATAATAACGGAAATTCCGCACCAAGGTGGTGACGAGGAGAGGTACCCTTTATCGATCTTTGTATATTATGTCCATACATGAATCGAGAAAAAGAAAACTTTAATAATTTTTGGTGTTTAAATTGTTTTTGCAGCTTTTCATCACAGCAGCCACAAAGGAGGAGAGGGCTACGCAGCAAGAGGAGGTTTAGAAGACAAAGGCCTCCAACAAGGACCTTAAACAATGACACTCCTCGTAGTGAACAAGAAAAGTGGTATTAATTTGTTTCTTTAATCCCTCCTTTTTAGCTTAAGATTTACATATATAAAAGTTTCTTCTGAAATGTTATATATGTTGTATTTTTTAATGTTTCTAATCGTGTGCTTCTCTCTTTATATTTTACAGGACCCTTGGCATAGGTCATGGGTGTTGTTGTTGGTATGACTCTTGTGAGAGACTCGATTGCGAGCGAGATCACCGCAATCGTCAATGATCTTCGGAACAAGAATCCCGGCGTCTTGTTTTTGACCATGGTGCTAAGGATTGTCTCGGTTTGCCATGTGGTCACTGGACTTAGTGTTGCTTTCGGGATTGGCCTCGGGGCCTTTCCGGTATGGAACAAGCGGCCGCGTAGAGTCGGTCACATGTCCAAGTTCCTATGGTTTGGGTTTAGCTTGGGCTTTATTGCTCAACTAGTGATCTTCGATTGATATCTTTTTATCAAGTACTCTTGGTTCCAAACAAGAGTTCTTTGAAGTTTAGTAATTAGTATCACGGTTTGAATTAATTGTAATAAAGTGGAACATGAATCTCCCCATTATAATTTCCTTTAGTTGTATTGTGTTGTTTTGGCATCATTTGTTTTCAGATTGCTATATGTTGAAACATAATTCCGTTAGGCAGGTCCGGACGGCTCGCGTGCCATCCATCCTCGTTCCCAAGCCTTGAAGTACGCTGCAATCATGAAAGAACCCGTTAGAAGGAGTCCTGAGGCCGGAGCCCCAGGACCACCCTCCGACGGTCAAGTAAGTGTTCTATAAGTATGGAGGGATGAGGGTTATTCTAGAGAGAGAAAGTAGAGAGAGGTAGGAGATCTCCCACTGGCAACCACCAAGGGTGGAGTATATATAGTACCCGAGTTACTGTAGATGATGTCATCATAGGGAACATATCCCCTTGAAACCTGGGTGTGCCGTTCGGCCTGTGCCCTTCTTCCTGTGCCGTTCGGCCTGTGCCGTTCGGCTTGTGCCCTTCTTCCTGTGCCGTTCGGCCTGTGCCCTTCTTCTGGTGTCTTGCCAAATTAGGTCTGTCAGACCATATACGTCAACATGTCCCCCCAGTATCGCATTATTAGTAAAAAGGCTAATGATGTGATACTTAAATAATACCTTATGGCCTTTCGGCCTACGTCATTCGGCCATATACGCCAACATGTCCCCCCAGTATTGTAGTATCGGTTGAAGACCGATGGTGCAATACTTAAATAATGTCTTGTGCCTTTCGGCACACGTCGTTCGGCGTGGGCCATCCGCCATATACGCCAACATGTCCCCCCAGTATTGTATTGTTAGTAAAAGACTAATGATGTAATACTTTTAAGGAGTACCTTATGGCCTTTCAGTCTTTATCATTCGGACATGCCTTTCCTCCAGCGACCATCTTATAGTAGTTTACCAAGTGACCCATAAGCCGATGCTTCACAAGGCGAGTGTGGTCTATTAGACCACATACGCCAACATGTCCCCCCAGTATAGTATTGTTGACCTACGGTCAATGATGCTATACTTAAAGATTGTGTTGATCCGAAAGTGAGACGTGTCTTTTCCATCATTCCTTTGTTTCCTGCAAAAATAAAATAGAACTTCTCTACCAATATCATTATTTTTGTGAAGTGTCATTATATATCCTTTGTTTCTTGATCACAAACGTATACCAAACACTCGTTTTTTAATTACCGTTGCTACCCACATAGCTCCGGAGGTATAAGCTTATATGTTTGAGACGCTTATCTTTTATATTAGTTTTAGTTAAGACTTCTTTCGGATAATAATTTATCTAGCTGAAAACACAGCCATCCGGAGTAGACATCGACACACAGGCCGCTTTTAGTTTGTCTACGGAGTATATTGTCGTTTGGTGAATAGTACTTGGGTCTTCCGAAATGATCATCTAAAGCGGTTATAACCGCTCGAGCATTCGAAACGTAATAATCGCTCGAGCATCCAAAATGTTCTTGGGCATTTGAAACGAAATTATCGCTCAAGCATCCGACACGAAATTATCGTTTGGGGCATCCGAAGCGAAATTATCACTCGAGCATCCAAATTATGGGCATCCGAAACGAAATTATCGTTTGGGGCATTCGAAGCGAAATTATCGCTTGAGCATCCAAATTATGGGCATCCAAATTATGGGCATCCGAAACGAAATTATCGTTTGGGGCATTCGAAGCGAAATTATCGCTCGAGCATCCAAATTATGGGCATCCAAATTATGGGCATCCGAAACGAAATTATCGTTTGGGGCATTCGAAGCGAAATTATCGCTCGAGAATATTTATTATCCGGTGGGGGCCAGTCACCGCTTGTTTCAGAATTGTTACGCCTGTGGAACCTCCCAAAGTTATTCCTGCAAAATAAGACATGAAAGCTTTTTGCCTTTTTCCGTTAGATATGATAAATTCAATGCCTCATTAGCATCAATAATTCAATACAACAATCGGATCATGACCGAACCGTAACATAACCGATGGAGATATCACTACTATCCTTCCCCCAGTTCGACGGTAATATAAGTTGTTAGTATCGTTGAACTTAAATAAAACAAAGTATTAGATGACATAACAATTGTTACCCATGCGTGTTACATAGGAAACATGTAATGTTTATCGCCCTCATTGACCACGCTTTACGAAATCATCATCTTATGCTTGCCAGTCCTGTAGAGTGAAACTTGAAAGCTTTTTTGCTTTCTCCCGTTAAATATGACAAATAAAATACTTCACTTGTATCAATACATAAATGGGTTACAACGGAATCGTGACAAAACCGATGGGGTGTTATACCACTATACCTCCCCCAGTTCGACGGTACTAAATCTTTTTAGTATCGTTGAACTCAAATACCACAAAACGCTAAATAACATAATCAACCCATAAAAACCAAAGGTATCATGGATGTTGAATATAAAGCATGTAGTTTTTCATATATGGCCGGTGCCAACTACCTTGAATTCGACGTTGTGTCCCAATATTTTAATACACCGGTCAAATAATTTTTTGTTTTTGTTTTTGTTTTTGTGTAAGAGTAAATAATAGTGACTCAAAATATTCTTTTTATTGATTTTCACGCAATCGAAGGTTCATAAGTAACACGTCGTCACCAAAGACGAGGAATCGATAATTGCTCAGTAAGTTCTGAACGTTGTTGCTCCGAGTGTGTTTATTAATTTTTGTAACATAGACACACTATTTTACACAATAGATAGAAGTATGCAACACTCAAAAATAGGTTAAGGGTAGTGCATACTTTTAAATATTAAACAAGATTTTGTATTGGCTCATATAGGTAGATTCATAGATATGGTGGTAAACTAATAACTTTGTTGCGCCTACGGCCTATCTCCCTTTTTCTTTTTCATTTTCATTTTTTCTACACACATATATTTTGTTTATATTATAAATAAAATTACTTAAAAAGCTTATGTAATAGTCATATACAAAACGTTCAAACTGCAAAAAATACTTGAAATTATAAAACCTTATACTATTATATATCGAGTATACAGTTAAAAGTTAAAACCACTTGGACAAGACGTCATCAGCAACATATTTTTAGAGATTTTATCCATAAAAGTGCAAGTAAATTTTCAAAAACTTGTGGCATAAGCAAATATACAAAAACCACTTGGACATTAGCCCAACTTGGTGTTCTCTCCGGATAGAAAATCAAAATGACCAGCGGTCTAATTCTTGGATTTTGGTAGTGGTGCAAATTGGTCAACAAAACAAGATGAATAACGCTGACACAAAGGTACCAACTCACCTCCAAATAGTGTAAAGCAGATTTATACACATCAATGTTGTACAGTACCGAAGAAAATTTTGTCGACATTTTTAAAAACTTTTAAGTTTTAACATTATAGTAGTATTAGATGTAAAAAGTATAGCTCTTTCACTAGACTTTCTATTTGCTTTATTGTTTTTATTGGGAATACAAACAAAACATGTGAAGAATGACAGAAGCTATGCATCACCTTTTTTTTTTTTTTGCTGCATCTCTTACAAGCTTATCACGTGAGTTACATATCAAGCACTCGTACTTTGTTTTGTATAAATAAGGTATAAGAAATAGTTTTGCACCTCGGTACGTCATTAACAAAGGATAATTATATCTCTCAACAACATCTAATAGTTTCTTTCACAAACTATTTTAGTTTACGAATATTCGTTTCACCCTTAGGTTTGTGTAATGCATTATGCAAAAAGCTTGAAAATCACATTTGACCAACACTCTTTTTCTTTTTATAAACGAGGCCAGCTTTTGTTTATTCAAAAAGCATCAAACCTTCCATGCGAACTTATATTAGGCATATCATGTAGTAAATGCATTGAGAACTTGTACCATGCGCCATTAGAAGTGTAAGTGGCGGGGTTCTATTCATATTATAGTCAAAGGAATAATAGTTGCCAACGCTTCACGCATTCCATATAACCCATGTGACTTGTCAGAGTAAATATTACCATTAATTTGAACCGCCCTTCGCTCGTAGCCACCCTTCATATAAGGGGTTTTGAGCAATGTAATAAAAGTAGTACTCATGATTGGGCCTACCCAAAAACATATTTGAAGTATAATATGTAAAGATAATAGAAGTTATCTTTCATCCAAGTAATAGACGAACATTAATTAACCGGACGATTAATGGTCCGGAGGTCATATAAAGTTGCGTTCCAATAGTTTAACGTTAAAACTAAAAAGAGTTTAGCTATTAACCGGACGATTAGTAGTCCAGAGGTTGCAAAAAGTAACGTTCCTTCAATTTAGCGTTATTTCCGAAAGTGTTGAAATAGACAAATTTCTTATTTCATGACTTAGATATATCCCCAATTAAACTAGTGTTTGATAAAGTAAATCACGTGGGGTGTGGGTTATGGGCAATAATGCTCTACCCATTGGATGTCGTGTCACATATACTTGTAGAGATTGTCTAGTACCATAGGCTGTATTGTTTGTACATCATCATGTTTCTTTTGTTTTAAGCATTTGAATGATGTTAGCATGGCCATGTACCTAACATGTCATATTTATGTTCTCGTGGCAGAGATAGAGAGAGCAAGGAAATAATATTACTTACAAAGTAGGCGTGAAACCATGCATCCGAATGATACGCTATTTGTCCAAACGTCCCGACTCTGTAGCTTGTTGGCCATGCCATCAATATGGCTACCGAAAGAAATCATCCCTGCCATTGATGGCTTCTGAAAGACGTCATACCGAATGACCTTTTTACTAACGAATGATGCAAGGTTCCTTCCGCATACCGAACGACCAGAACCGAAGCGAATACCAGAACGCTATTTCATCGTCCCCGGGTGTCGTGCCGAGTAAATGATACCATGTCCCCTTTTTATATCGAGGGGTTGATGAAAGTCCCCCTACCGAAAGGCATCATACCGGACGATTCATATATAACGTCCATACCAACGTCCCTTTTCGAATGGTGACACAACGGTACCAAGCCGAACAACAATGACCGAACAATCCATACACGACGTCCATACTACCATCTTCTTTATATGATGGAAGACCCACCTTCGTAAGGACGGTAAATGAATCGCTGCCGGAAAGACAGTAAATGAACCGACTCCGTTGTCATGCATCTTCTGGAAGGATGGTAGACGACTTTTCCTCCGAACGGAGGACCAGGGTAATAAAACTGAAAGCGAGACCCATCGTTCCTAGCTGTAGTAGAATGAATAACGAGTCTGTCCCAATTAGTTTGCTTTTCACGTCCAACGGGCAAACCCATCACCAATATCCGAACCGAGACAGTACCTCCGAAGACACAACCTTATTCGAACGACACAATATCTGAACAACTTGGCCGGAGGAAACCATACCGAACGGCCTTTACTCGGTCCCTACTGGTTGTCTATGTTTGACAGACATACCCGAGGTCAAGACCGAACATCCATACCGAATGCCCATACCGGACCGAAAACGTGACCCATCATTCTTAACTCTTGGTAGAGTGAGTATGAAGTCCCATCTATTGTGATTCCACTTCAGCTTTCATTTATACCGGGGGACTGATGGAGGGTGGTAGATGGAGGAACCAATACCGGAGGAAAGAATCATTCCAAATGACCCCATGCATTAAAAGATGGTGGATAAACAACCCTCGGAGAAGATGCGTACCAACCACCTCCGAAGGGCCATACCGAACAGAGAACGAACGGAGAAGATGCGTACCAACCACCTCCGAAGCCGAACAGAGAAGATGCGTACCAACCAGCTCCGAAGCCGAACGGAGAAGATGCGTACCAACCACCTCCGAAGGGCCATACCAAACAGGGAACGAAGTTCCTACCTTCGATATCATCCATCTTTCGGAAGGAGTGTAGAAGATCCCCTTCCGAAGGGACATACCGAAAGAAGGACGGAGTCATCTTTAGCTCCGGTAGATTGGAATACGTGTCCCACGGATGGCGCCAAATGTTGAAACATAATTCCGTTAGGCAGGTCCGGACGGCTCGCGTGCCATCCATCCTCGTTCCCAAGCCTTGAAGTACGCTGCAATCATGAAAGAACCCGTTAGAAGGAGTCCTGAGGCCGGAGCCCCAGGACCACCCTCCGACGGTCAAGTAAGTGTTCTATAAGTATGGAGGGATGAGGGTTATTCTAGAGAGAGAAAGTAGAGAGAGGTAGGAGATCTCCCACTGGCAACCACCAAGGGTGGAGTATATATAGTACCCGAGTTACTGTAGATGATGTCATCATAGGGAACATATCCCCTTGAAACCTGGGTGTGCCGTTCGGCCTGTGCCCTTCTTCCTGTGCCGTTCGGCCTGTGCCGTTCGGCTTGTGCCCTTCTTCCTGTGCCGTTCGGCCTGTGCCCTTCTTCTGGTGTCTTGCCAAATTAGGTCTGTCAGACCATATACGTCAACACTATAACTACTTAAAGATCTAGCATCTGTTGATGCATTGTTATTTAATGTGGCAAGTTGGACATGCTTGTTTTTGGGTATAAGTGACAATGGGTTTCTGATAATTACGTCTCAACAACGTTTGTAGAATATTTGATTATGGTAACTTTGGACTTCCAGTACTAATAAGGCGGATTTTATTTAAATTTGAAAACAAAGAAAATGATACTCCATTGCATATATATTGCAACACAAAAAGTTTATCTGCTTTACATGTTCGAACCATGACCCATGCCAATATACTTTGATGGATTATCCGAAGCTTACCCATTTATTGCGCTCATAAAAGATAGTTAACATGAATCAAGCCGACCTTAACTCTAGCATAACCAAACTTCGGCTGCTTAATTGTCAACTAAGAGGGTATTTAGGACGTACTTCTTACTTAAGATTTTATGTGTTTGTATATTATGAGTTTATGCTTCTTTTAGATTATGCAAAAGTTAATAAAACGACTAGACACCCATCACTTAATATGTATAAACCTGAGATCAAACACACATTGTAGTCTCAATGAATGGATTTTTCTGCACACAACCGTTGGAGTAAATTTCATCTTTGTGATTCTTTTTAATTTTGTAAACAACAATGTGTTTGTTTTACTTTGATGTTTCCAAAGAGTGCTTTTCCACTAAAAGACAAGAAAAAGTAAAAATTTCTTATTGCTTCCCTCCTATCATCATATCATTTCACTCTCTATATTCTTTTTTTCTCTCTTAGTGAACATCTCTAAATCAAAGAAATAATAAAATCTGATGTTTCTTCCATTAAAATTTATATCTTATTCTTTCTTTAACGCTTAATTTACAAAAAAAAAAAAAAAAAAAAAAAAAAAAAAAAAAAAAAAAAAGCATATTTTTAAGTAGTATTTAGACATAAATTATGCATGTTGAGATATATAATTCGACGCATAACGTGAAAGCGAATTTCATACATTTGACTTAAAAATCTAACGGTTACAAAGATTAACCATGTAAAAACCTACATCTCAATGTAAAATCAAATTTTATGATGAATGTGTATGGTATTTTTCAAAAACAATAAAACACCACCTTTAATGTAGGCACGCTAGTCACATTTTTATCATTTATGTCATTTCCATTTTAAGATATTGTATCTATCCTAGTGCTAGTAACTAGTAGATGGTATAGTAGTACAAAGAGTGTACACAAGAACAAAGGCAAAGGAGTCTTTTAGTATATCCCATTAATTAATGGACTTACTCTTTATATATGAGGTAGTAGTTGGCTTTCAAGTGAGACTTAAACTTTGAATTTGAAGACAAATTTAGAGAATTTCACAATGCTAACTTAACCCATATATCACTATAAGTTAAATTAAACTTGTTTTCTAAACCTCCGAAAAAATCGAACCCATAGTTTGCACCACCCATCAAATAAATTGCTAAAGTTTATAGCATGTATATACAACTAATACGGTGGCATTATGCCTTCCATATTATAAAACAACTTAGATTTAAGCAATTGAATCAAAATTATCGATCTATCTCCTATGTATAAATATATAGTAATCATTCAATGGGTTATGTAACGCTAGTTCTATATATCGTACCCTAACATCTAGCTAGTTTGCGGTGGTTTAATTAATATTTCGTTGTTCAAAAATGTTAGAGGTTGTTGTGCTTTTGGTCTTACTGGTTAATTGATCCACACCAATGCTTGTGTTGTAAATTGTAATGCAAGTGGTGTAACCGGGTAGGTCCATGTCCATTCGGTTTCTTTTGTTAATAATGTAAAACAATCGAATAAAGCAAATGAAATGAGTTTTATCAACAAAAAATAAATAAATAAAAATTGAGTAACCATATCTTCAAGTTGATATAGCAGTAAAGTGTCGATAGAGTCTAATAAGATATTATAGTTCAACCACGTTATCAATATCATATCTTTGGCTGACTGTGAAAAGTCGGAAAACAATATAAATAACAATTTATCCACGTATATCAGAAAAAAAGGCTTGACTTTCACTGATAATATTTGAACACAAATCATTCTTTATTTACTCGATAACCTGCAACCAACCCAAAGAAACCCTTGTCTGACTAAAAAAATAATATATAAATAAATAAATAAATTCTTTGTTTACTCGTTTAATGTATTATACGAGTAAAAACTTCATAGATGTAAGTGTATCTTTCATCAGCCTAATTTCCTACTTTTTTATGTTACTCCATAAAACTTAACTCTCGAAAAACTTATTTTCTATGATTAAAGGTCATGTTTATCAATATTGGTTTTGCGTGAACAAAGTATTCTCTTCAAACATGTTAATCTTTATTCTTTACATTGTTTTTGTGAGGTCTTGACTATTAATATATTTGCTGTTAGAATGTTTTTCTTAGGAAGAGAAGACTAGAGGAGAGTTGTGATTGTGGTGATTTCGTATAATCGTTATGGTTTCATGGTTTGTGGTTTGTGCATGGCTTTTCCATTTTCATGTTTGAGTTTTCTGTTAAGCTTATAAACTATTAATTTTGTTTAATTATTTAAAAATAAAAAAAAATAAAAAATAAAAAAAATAATAAAAAACACACACACACACGCAAAGAGCTATAATGACAACTTACAAAACGAAACAACATACACCCAAATACCCGACTATCCGAACAAAAACAAGATAACAATCTTTAAAGTTAAACCTAGCAAAGAGCTATACTTGTTTCTCAACCAACTCCTTTGCTCACATTGTTGGATGGACTTGTTATGGCTCGTTCTATTTGATCCCTTTTTAAGCCAAGTTTATCTCTTTATCAATAAAAACATAGTATAAATAACTTCAGTCTAAAGACTCAAGATGTGATCATGGAGATGGTTCAAATAAAGATTACTACTTTGCAGTTTAAGAGGACAAGCAATGTGCTGAAAATGTTGGCAACATGGCGTATCTCAACTTTTATGATATAAAGTCTGGATGGTTTGCATTTGGCTACTCTTATTGTTATGTAACTTATTAAGTCCAATTAGTGCATTCAGTTTCATCAGTTTTAGTTGGTTTGCAGTGGCTCGAGCTTGTTTGGACCATAGGTAGTTTGCTAGATGCAACAGCGTTAGAGTGGCTCATCACCACTCTCTCATGTAACTAACATTTATTTCATTTATTCTATTCACCGGGTAACGAAACCCTTTCTTATTAAAAAATAAAATAAAATAAAAAAAGGTTAAGTTTTACTAAGCAACATAAACAAGTAGGAACTTAGGCTTATGAAAGACACACATCTATAAAGTTGTTACTAGTATAATATATACGGTAAACGAGTAAACAAAGGATGATCTATATATGTTAATCAGTTGAACTCGAGCCTTTTATTCTAATATACGCGGGTAAACTGTTCTTCCTTTGTTGTTTTCTAACTTTTCATGGTCATTTAAAGATGTTGACTTAACGTGGTTTGAATTATAATATCTTACGAGACTCTATAGACACCTTATGGGCTTATGGCTAGACTAACTTGGAGAGATGGTAAGTCAATTTTTAGTTTTTACTTTTTTTGTTGATACATAAAACTCATTTCATTTGCTTTATTTGACTGTCTTACACGATTAGCAAAAGAAACCAAATGGACATGGACCTAACCGGCTACCCCATTGATGTGGATCAATGAAATACAACAACCTCAATCATTTTTGAGCAACGAAATATTATAAAACCCACCGCAAACTTGCTAGATGTTAGGGTACGGTATATAGAACTAGTCTTAAATAACTCATTGAATGATCAGTGTGTGTTTAAATATAGGAGATTGATAAATTCTGATTTCAAATGCTTATATCTAAGTTGCTTTATAATATGGAAGTCTTAATGCCAACTCCTATCAGTTGTATTTACATGCTATAAATTAAACTTAGCAATTTTGTGTTGCAAATTATGGTTTTGATTTTTTTGGAGGTTTAGAAAACATGTTTACTTTAACTTGAAACCTTCAATAAAAAGGTAAAAAAAACTATCGCTTATTAGATAAACAACATTTATACTAGTTTACAAGGTTAAACCACAAACCATGAAATCAGAGAAGCCATGCATAAACCACAAACCATGAAATCAGCGAAGCCATGCATAAACCACAAACTATGAAATCAGATAAGCCATGCACATTAAGTCCTTTCAAACTTTGAAGCCTTTAAATTTTTTCAACGACCCACCCAACTTACTTTTGACGTACACGACCCACATTTAAAATTTAGAAAGTAGTTTTACAATTTTATCTATTTATTTTTTAGAGTTTTTTAACTGACCACAGTGTTTGGAAAAAATAATTAATAAAGTACGTATTTTTAGAACTAATTTACATACTCTCTCCGTCTTAAAATTATTGTCCACTTTGAATTTTTAAAGTCAAAATGATATAACTTTGACCACAAATATATATTTTTTTATTATATAATACTTGATTAAAAATTATACCATTGAAAAGTAGACTTAAAACCCAATCCATTTATATATTTTGCATCAAATATTATATAACACCCACAAAAATATTTAAGGTCAAAGTTGAAAAAGAAAGACTAAAAAAGTCAATACTGGACAATAAATTTGAGACGGAGGGAGTACTATGTAGTATTCATATTTCATAGTACTATTTTCTCTATTTTATTTTTTAAAACAAGAAATCACATTGTACGTGTTCTTCAACGTCTTCGTACACTTATCAGGTAGATTGACGAGGCGATGTGTGATTGCCGCAAATACCGTCATCGTTCAATGTCGATATCATTATCCGCATTTTCTTCAATGTCCTCATATATACACTTCTCAAGTTGATATTTAACGAGTGATGTGTTATCGTCCGCATCTTCTCAAGTTGATATTTGACATGTGTGATTGCCGCAAATACCGTCAACGTTCAATGTTGATTCGATTCAATCCCTCTCATATATTCATAGCATTTCTGATGTGTTTGATTGGCGGATCAATCAAATATCGAATGCTTTCGCATGAACTTGTGATAGTTATGGTTTTCACATTGTTCAGTAGTTGTTACGATATTGGGTTTCGTTTTGTCCGAGTCAACAAGAACGTAAGGTACTTTGTTTTGTTGACGTTGGACTCATCAAAAGAAAATAAAATTTCTCTAAGTGATGTTATTGTGTTTCATGTTGGTTTTGAATCAACAAAGGAACTCATAAAGTTCCTTCAAGTGGAGATTTTTTATTTTAGAAAAGAAAAAGAAAGTAGAGAAAATGGTGGGTATGTTAATTAGTTCTAAAATTACATACCTTGTTAATTATTTTTTCAAAACACTATGGTCAACTAAAAAACTCATATTTTTTACTGTTGCTATGTTGATATTAAATGAACAGTTCTAATAAAGCAATTTAAAGAGGCATAGCGGTTCTGTTGTTTATTTAAAGAGTTTGGATTAAGATTAGTGGTACCCATGGAATAAATTGAAACATCTAAATTTGGTTTTTCTGATAAATTTTATGTACATTTGTTGTGGTTTTTATGAGAAAACTTGTGCAAAAATGAATTGAAATGTTAGTATTCATATGCGCGCGTATTTTGCATATCTTGAATGATAGTATTCATGGGTAAACCCAACCTCAATTGACCCATACCCATTTAAAACCGAACCTCTTAACAACAAACTCACAACAACAACAACAATACCCAATCCCGCTAAATAGATTGGAGGATACAAGTTACCGAGTACAACAGATTCTTTTCATTTCATGTCTTGGTGGTGCACCGAACACTTCAACGAGAACAACTATAGCTAGTTGCTTTTGTTGCTTCATTTGATTCAAAATAAGCAACATGCCACATCTTTGAAACAATGATTTCCTGTCTTCAAATTGATGTATTGCACAATCAGCAATAAAAACTCAGAATGTAATGGCCTTGGCTAAAAACATCTATCTATCTATATCTAAAACTTGGGGGAGTAATTAAAGGCTAAAGCTTGGAAGATTAATAGCAATAAAATATAGTTTGAAGCATTGTTAAAGACTCTTCTCAAATAACCACTTAGTGGCCTAGTGGCAAAAAGACTTGTGATTATCACTCTAAAATATGTGAGGTCTCAAGTTTAGGGCCTTTTAGGTGCAAACAATCTTAAGTGGCCACGCCAAGCTCATGAAAAGAGAGGGCGTTACCTGGTTTGAGTCTGTGTTGCGGTGGGTTCAAACCCGTGAATTTGTCAGCCAAAAAGTCAGAAATAATGGTTAAAAAAAAAAAAAAAAAAAAAAAAAAAAAAAAAAAAACTCTTCTCAAATGTGTGTACATGTGTTTTTTAACTCATCAGTCCCCTTCTTTGTGTTACGATATGGGTAAAATCATGTCTTATGTTTGTTTGACATATATAAGGTAAAATCAAGTTAATACCTTACATGTATCACATAAAAGATGTGAACATCACATAACATGTCATGTCTATACTATAAAATAAATTTAAGACCCAAATAAAAGCTACTCCCTTAAAAATCGGGTATTGAAGTGGTGGAGTGAGTTACCTTTTGTCTTAAAAAAAATAAAAAAAATAAAAAAATAAAAAAAATAAAAAAATAAATAAAATAAAAAAGTGAAGGGATGGATGATGAATCAAATCAACAAACAATACTTTGTTGTTTCGTGTTTGTCCATGAATATCATCTTTTCTTCAATTCATATGACGCAACCTTTTACTTCCTTGTACGTTTTCTACTGTTCTATTCTGTCTATCATTCATTTCACCACTAATCCAATGCTCACAAAAGACCAATATTTGTTACTCCGTAATAAATATGACTATTATTTAATCACAGAAAACAAGTTATAAGAGAGTTAAGTTTTACTGGAGTAACATAAACAAGTAGGAAATTAGGCTTACGAAAGATACACGTCTATAAAGTTCGTATAAACATAGAATGATCTATCTTAAGATATTATGCGGAAGTCGGGCCTTTATATATATATATATATATATATATATATATATATATATATATATATATATATATATATATATATATATATATATATATATATACGTGGATAAAAAGTTAATTAGGTTCAAATTAATGATTAGATGTTTAGTTTGTTGTTCTATAGTTTTCTCAAATATACTATCAGCAAAATTTATAAGTTTACAAGCTTAAGAGAAAACTCAAACATGAAAATGGAGAAGCCATGCACAACCAGAAACCGTGAAAGCATAACCATTACTCAATGGTCAAGACCTCACGAAAACAATGTAAGGGTAAACATGTTTGAAGAAAATATTCTATAAAATAAATTAAACACGACGACTCAAATTAACTTCTAGACCATATCATCATAGACGGCTACTGGTAAACAATCAATATTACTTTATGCAGCCAGGGTGCATTGCAGGAAGATGGGGGAGAAGCAAGAGGGCAATAAATGGTCAACAGAGGGTAGGAAAGAATCAATGCCAATGCGAGATTCACACGTTATCAGAGGAAGAAAAAGTGTATGACCTAAAGTCTAATAAGAGAGTTTTTAGGATGTTGGGTAGTGAGGTAGTAAAACATAACAAGTCCCTTCAAACTTTAAAGCCCTGAGGAAACATACTACTGTACGTATTTGACCAACTTCTAAGTATTTCAAATTTTCAACTATTCAACTTTATTGCAGTAATAGTTTTTCTATTAGATTATCACTTCCATGCAAGCTTATAAATAGAGCGAGACAAGCCGTGTCGGCATGACCAAACCTCACGCCTTAGCAGCTAAAACAAAGCTTTTGCGTTTATATGACGGCACAAAATATGAAAATATTTACTCCCTCCATCCCATTTTAATTGTCCGCGGGCTCGAATTTGACCGTAAATATTTTTGTTTGTATTATATAACACTTGATGAAATTTATATCATTGAAAAGTTCGTTTAACGAACTTTTCAATGATATAAATTTCATCAAGTGTTATATAATACAAATAAAAATATTTACGGTCAAATTCGGGCCCGCGGACAATTAAAATGGGACGGAGGGAGTATATATTTATGTTATATTTCATATATATCATGTTTCCAAAAATACGTGGCATAAGACGGCATAATGCGTGGCGTGACGGCATAACCCAGCCTCACGCCTTTGTGGGGCTTTTGTGAGGCGTTTGTGGGCCTTTTAGAACCATGACTTTATGTAATGCTCACATTACACGTCACCAGCATATCTTAGGATGCTAGTAATTGCTTCATGAAGATCACCACAACCAAATTAGGGTTTGGTGTTCTTGATTAAAAACGACCGAATCCCACAAGGGGCATAAAACTGTCGATCATATTTAAAGGGTAAAAGGGATTTGTTTGCATGTATATCGTATTTACATACATAGCATGCATGTGCATGCATGTAGAAAATGCATACGAATGGATTTCAAAGTATATGCATGCGACATACATAACAAGGATTTTTTGCTTTTATTATGTCGTTGGATTTTGAGTTATAAAATGTCGCAAACATTTTTGAAGCCTTAAGGGTGTTCCATGGCGCGTCGGCCCCTTAACGCCAACCCACAGGTTTTGGTTTTCTAATTAATAAGTCCCTCACTTATTAATTAATGTCAGTAAGTTAATAATAGCGATAAACGGTATAATTAATGGTTAATATATATACGATAAATATATTAATTACATTTGCACTAGATTCTTTAGTCCTGATTATTATGTACCCAGTTGGACTCAATCATAACTAGCACAACACCTTTCATATTTTGGGATGCATATATATATAGCAAGTAGTTCGATAAGCACTTTCCCAAATATGTGTCAGACCCTAAAAAAATTCAAAAGAAAAACTTACTAAAAGCCAACTAAAACAATAAATTTAGCTAATCTAGTGTATAAGACATTCTAACTCTTTAGGCTGGAGGTAATGGGTAGTCACGAGTCACTCATTAGCACATACCTTACGCGCCACACTACTACTTGGCCTATCCACCAATAGCAAAAGAAGGGACGAAAGGTGACAGTGCTCACCTCCTAGCGTTTGTGTGAAGTTGGTATTTTTATTATTAAGTATTTGATTTGTAGTGCGTGTAAGGTATTTTGCGAGGTATGTTTGTATAATTTGAGCATTGTTGGAACACGGAAAGTGTAAATCATTAGAGCAAAAACTTCTAGTTATCTTTTGTAATAGATCAGGATATGTTGTGTAACTATGTTGTACCTTGCGATAGCAACCCACCCTCGCAACACTTGTATAGTTGTGAGGGGATGCGAGACGTATGTATGGGTATAAATACCCCTACCCCATTGCTATTGAGGTGTGTGTTATCCAAATGTCTTACGAGACATTCTTCTTTTCTCTCTCATTTTTCTCTCTAAAATAAAGTGTCCACACCCACTTCATCTCCCTTAGATTAATAGTAGACGTGATATTTGGGAACAACAATTGGTTCAAGAGCCTAATATGATTATTTGTTTCATGTAGTAGCGTTTTAGTTTCGTTTAGATCTTCATTAGTAGTAAATATTTTTATAGATTGTTAAAGACTTTCTCTGTCTAAAAAGCAAAAGTGACCATCGAAAAAAACACTAACATCGACTCTCTCTCTGGCGATTTTTTAAAAAAAAACCCTAACATCCCTACATCGACTTTTCATTTAAACGATCTTGCATCTTTGATTCTTGATATTTGTGTGATTGTTCTCTTAGGGTTTTTCTTTGAATCGCGGTTCTGTTACTAAGGTTACATCGACTGTCTATCACTCATTCATTACTATACCATTCGATTTAACCTCTTTATTACTAATCGACTAGCATAAATTTCCATTGATTGATTCATCATGGTTGGCGGTTAGATCTTGGTGCGATTTCGTTTAAACCCTAACTTTTTAGTTAGGGTTTCTTGTTGTTAACTGGTCATTATTCTTTGTTGTGGAGTTGTGGGTTTGAGAGATGATTAAGCAAGGGTTTCTGAATCACAAGAACAAGAACACATCGGATGGTTCTACAAGCTTGATGGGTGCTGCTTCTAAGGGTAGTGATGTTGTTGGGGATTCGGTTTCTGCACCAAGTATATCCATGTTACATGATGATGGTAATTCTCAAGGAGGTACGAATGAGGCGGAAAAGGTTGGTTTAGGTGATGTTGACTCATCACCTCTACGTGATTTAGGATCCTTATCACCTCGTGATGATAACATGGAGCAACTACCAAACCAAGGGAAGCCAGTTTCACTTGGTAATGTTGGTAACGTTATTATTGACAATGATAAGGTTGTTTTGGATGATGTGGAGCAGCTTCATGGTACACATGATTCTAACTCATCTTCTAAAGGCTCTAAACAGCCTAATGTAGAACAATTGATTGCTAATGCGAATCAGAACTTTGATGATGCCATGAACAAAATTCAACATGAAATTCATGCCTCTAAAGCTAATTTTACAAGTAACCCTTTGTCGAGTGAAATTTCTGGTCGTCCTAAGGTTGGTACTACTAATGGTACTAGAGTGAAGTTGGTTTCTTACGCGGGTGCTACTTCTAATGAACATCAGAAACATGTGTCTAATTTTCGGAGGTTGGAATGTAGCAATAAGAAGGTTGATGTTGACCTTTCAGTTCCAATGAAAGTAGTGGAAGAGGTGAACACACGGTTTGAGAATACTCTCTACGGTTACTTTCTTGGCCAACGCCTTGCTTTTCCTGTTGTTGATTACTTTGTCCGCAATGCATGGGCTAAGTTTGGTGTGCAAAAGGTAATGATGAATGCTAAGGGGTTCTTCTTCTTTAAATTCAACTCGAAGAAAGGTGTTGATGATGTGCTTGAAAATGGTCCTTGGTTGATCAGAAATGTTCCTATTATTCTTAAACCATGGACTTTGAACACAAACCTACTTAAAGAGGATTTGACTAACATCCCGGTGTGGGTTAAATTCCATGATGTTCCCCTTGCTATGTTTTCTGATGATGGCCTCAGTCTTCTTGCCACACTGATTGGCACGCCCAAAAGGTTAGATGCTTTTACAAGCCAAATGTGCAAGGAATCGTGGGGCCGTAGTAGTTTTGCTAGATGCATGGTAGAAGTGAAGTCGGATGAGGTGCTTCAGGACAACCTCACTGTTGAGATACCATTACTTGATGGTTCGGGTTCGACTATTGAGAAGATACAAGTTGAATACGAGTGGCAACCACCTCGTTGCGACAAGTGTAAGATATTTGGTCATACTCAGACTGACTGTCCTAAAGTTGTTATAACTCCTGTTCAGCCTACTAAGCCTGTTAATGATAGTTTCAAGACTGTCAATAACAGGAAGAAAGGAAAGCAAGGTAGTCCTACAATTCCGGGTCAAGGGGGTTTACTAAACCTGTTGTGCAGTTTCAGTATCAACCCAAAAAGACTCCTCCTGAACCTAAGAAAGTTGGTGGCACTAAGAAGAAGACTTCTGATGTGGCTAGTTCTAGTTGTACTAAGATTTCTACATCTAACCAATTTGATGCTCTTAATATGGATGATACGAATGCGTTTGGTATTCCTACTTATGACACCAACACGGATGTGGATGCTGGCCGTACGATGGAAGTTAATGAGGATGAGTCGGTTAAGACTGGTACTACATCACAAGAACCGCTTGTGAGTGATTCAATGGGAACTAAGGAAGTTGGTTCTACTCCTATAGTTAAGAAAATTAGTAAGCTTGAAAAGCTACTTATCGATGGGAAAGCTACTCTTGTGGATGATGAAGGCCATCCTATTCCGTCTACCTCTGTCACTAAGAGGGCTAACCCATTTTCTAAGGTGGGTGATGTTGTGGTTTCTGATAGTGATGAGGATGAGGTTCTTAACACGTTCGACGAATCAGCTAATCTTTTTGGTGGAGGTCATGAGCGTGAAGATGAGTTTGATGACTATGATGATTACTCGAAGCAAATTTATGATCTTCCAGGGAATTTGGATGCTCTTAATGCCATTTATGGCTTTAATCTCCAAGGTCGTAGGAAGTAGTTTATATTTTTGTCCGAGTCTTTCAATATTATGTGGTAGTGGTTTTGTTTTCTTGTCTAGAAAATAGGAAGTATCTTGTTATGTAAGCTTTTCGCCTATGTAACGGGCTGTGATATGGGATTCACCCATATCCGTTGTACTTAAACATTTTTTGGAGTAATATATTTACCGGGTCGTTGACCTTTTACCCAAAAAAAGACTTTCTCTGTCTAAAACATTCTTTCTTGTACGATTTTATTAAGATCATTCATTAACGTGTTTAATCTTATAAACTTGTGTTAGAAAAACATTTTAGAGATTAAGGAAATGTTTTTCATCATTCAATATAAGTACTTTATGAAATTTGTGAAGATTTGTGCTTAAAAACGTAGATAAAACAGTTTGGAAAAAGTGTACTTTTTTCTCGAAAAATACGGTTTCTTTTTGCTCGCAAAATTTCTTGGCAGAACTAAGGTTTTATCTAGAATCTGGGTAAGGCATCTCAGGAAAACGCAGCAATGTTGTTCCTCTGGATAGCATAAGCTGTTCGATCCAGAACAAAGCAACATTCTTTTTTTCATAATCAGTCAGTCGCAAGCCTGCATGAATGATTTTTTTAGCAGTCAAGTAACAGAATAATGATTAAAACATTAAAAATGTATAATAGCGAGGTTTTAATTGTCTTATTGGTATATTGGTAAAACAGTTTTTATCATCTGTACATTTCTTCAATAAGGTTTTAATTAAATTTGAAAATATGAATTTTAGACAATTTGGTTGATATCAGCTGTTAAGTTTAAGTAGATGTGACCATACCAAGATTTTCAAATCATGGTTGAAGAAACTACATTAAGAAGTTAAGTGTGTGGATAAAGTAATAAACAACAACGAACATAAACATGTTCAATTATTTTTTAAAGGGATATTATAAACAATTATACTTGTAACTATTAATATAATAAACGTCCATGCATCATCTTCTCCAATAACTGCAGTCAACGCCAACCACTTGAGTAATAAATGTTCATTCCGTGAACACCTAATGATTGATCAACCGAGCAAAACCAATAGGTTAGTAATTTATGTGCATATGTGTTAGTTCATGTACATCCAACGGGATCCCTATTAGACCATCTATCCGTTGCGTTTACTCGTATAATAATAGTTATTAAATCATTAAATCTCAACTTGTTGTTTCTTTGCATTCCATAATAAGAGTGGCCGGTTTGGCACACAATATGAGTGGGTGTGATTAGGGGTGGCAATTTCTGATCTGACACGAAACCCGACCTGAAACCGACACGAAAATTAACAGGTTCGGGTTGAGTCTAAATATATTTCGGGTCGGATTTGGGTCGACCCATCTAACCCGTTTATTAAACAGGTCAGGTTCGGGTTAAGAATTAATTAAACAGGTCGGCCCGCCAACACGTTTAACATTATTTTCTTAAATTATAAATTATTTATATTTTATTATATGGGTTAAACGGGTCGACCCACAAACCCGTTTAACTCGTGTAATGTCCCAACTTTTGAGTTATGTGTAAACATGTTAGGGTTGACATAGCTGACCTGGTAATTTGAATGGGTCAGGTTCGGGTTGGGGTTTTCTGACCCGCCAACCCGAACCCGACTCGAATTGCCACCCCTAGGTATTATTATGTTAAAGAAGATAAGGATATTATAGTCATCTCAGTTATTATTTTAATAATAAATCGGTTATATTGGTGAAGTCGGAAAATTTTTGAAAGTTTGCTGGTAAAGTAAGATAATAAAAAAAAGTTTGTTATCTAACCCGGAAAAATGGGGAAAGTGCGTTTTCAATTAGTGGACTTAACCAAATGTTTTATTAATTCAAAAGTAATGCAAATTTTACGATCCATGTTTTCAAATTGACTTGATAGTAAACTCAAATTTTAGCAGTTGGCTACTTGAGACGCCATATAAACGAAAAATGGCATTCCAACTACTCTAAAAACACTAACTAAACTAACATACATTTGCTTTGAAAGTAACTATGCGTCCTTATTTGACTTGTACACATATCCATGTTTGGCCGCAATTAAGAAAAGACTATCACTCACCCCTGCACAAGATGTTAGCAACCTTTAAGAGCCACTCAAACAATTAGCCTAGGATGGATAATGAAAAAAAATAAGCCAATTGCTAATAAAACTCAGGAAAATAAAGAAGATGTTAACAATCTTTAACGGGTCAAAATGGGTAACATAAAACTCAGAAGAATAAAGAAGCATGTCTATTGGGTACCAACAGATTTCAGGTTCCAACATGCTTATTTTTAAGTACTTATTAGTTGTTCTATAAAAAAAACAGCTTTCAATATAGGGTATGGGATTCCATATGTGCTTTATAAGCATTGAATAATTGCAATAAGTAGACCTTAATAAGGAATCCAAACACCCTCTTACATAATTTTTTTTATCTAAACACTAAAAAATGCTCATATGCTCTAGAAAGTGCTTAGATATGATCTATAATAAGTAATACAAAACCTACTCTAATTACATAAATTATACGCAAATACCAACATGCTAATTTTCAAATGCTTATTTAATTAGGAGTGTTTGGAATCGCTTACTATAAACTGCTTATATGCAGACTTTAATAAGGAATCAAAACACCACCTTACACAAGTTTCTTTATCTAAACACAAAATTCTATGCTTATTTAGGAGTGTGTGAAATCGCTTGCTATAAACTGCTTAACTGCTTAATTGGTCCACCTGAATAACATAGTTAAACAAATTATTTAAAGCATAGAAAGAGCATACCTCATTTATCGAAAACTATACCATGGTCCAAAAAAAATGTTGACTGATCTTTACCTGCAAAAGATGAACATAGCTAATAAAAAAACCAATTGCAAAGCTTAACCAAGTTCCAACTTGTAAAGAACCTTTATTAAGATTACATAAGCACTAAAATAATTGACAACTTATTTTATAAACAACTATTGGAAATGTTCTTTATTGATGTATGATAATTACTACAGTTGAGATAACTTAACCCTATGTATGTGAATTGTGATGAATTCAAATAAGACTATAAGGTAATAAGCCAATAATCTAAACATTGCTATGACTCTATAAGCTAAATACTGACCAATTAATTGATGAACTGAAACTGGCGATTTGAGTGAAGAAGCATATTTTGTTATGATACGCTGCGTTGAATTATTGACAGGGATTTTGAATTGATTTATCAAAATCGATTACATTTGCTATTTGTAGGCTAACATAGTGGTCTTCATCGTTTGCCTGCAAATGTAATCTCTCAATTAACATAAAACCACATAATTTTCTGATTCAAGAAAGTGATAAATGATTTGCATACCTCAACATCTTCCAGATACTCTTTTCCATCTCAAGCATTTTCAAAAACGGCGAGCCAACATAAGTCCAGTACTGAAGGCTGCATTTGAGAATATAAAGCACATTAACTCATGATTAATCGAATAAAGCTAAAAAGCACACTATCACAAATCACACGAAGAAGTGTACAATTAAATGGTGCATGAAGTAGTGTACAATTTGACATGTATTCTACTGAAGAGGTCTATTATGGTATGTTTTATCCGTACGGGTTAAACTATTTAAGTAGGTAAAACTGAAATTGGCGCAATGAAGCTTACTTGCTGACTTACAAAGAAAGAATCACAACCGGCCTGCCCAAGTGTACCTGCCAAATTCATTACCTTAGGTGGTGCTGCGCACAACATGTAAAACATACATAACTTCTCTCAAGCCAGACATTGGACACACACATGATCTTATCCAGCAAATAAGTTCTTATAGCAGCACCAGACATCCTTCCCTGTTCGTTGAATTGGATCTCGACAAAATCATGTAAACGACTGCAAAAATATTAAATTCAGTTAGACAAATTTGGTTAAACAAAAAAACACTGAAAGATCACAAATATCTCAAAAGTGTAATTTAACCTGTGCTATTCTCTTGGCTCAGTAACATCATATCCTAATCCAACAAACCCGATCGCAACCTCAGCAACCGCCTTCACGCGTAATACTAACTTAACATCAGAATCCGAACACAACAACAGGGAAACAATCAGGATCTCATAATTCAAGTCAAAATTAGAACTTTGACTATACTTTTAGCAATTGTGTGTGTGTCTTGATTTGCAATTCGAAACCTTAATATTATAATTAAATAGGTACTTACCAATTCTTCCATTTTGAATCTGTAGAATCATTGTCCAATTTTTTTTTGGAATGATGAACTGATTTGAGATGAAATTGGTGTTTTGATTTTTGAATCTTGGTGCGTTTGAGATGAAACTCGTATGGATATAATCAAAAATTGTAACTTATTTTTGGGATGATTTGCATAACGCGTATTGCATTAAATGCGTTGTAAAAACTGAATTGAAATGAAGTGACTTTGAAGAAGTGTATGAAAGAAGTTTTGGTGGAAGATTGAAGAACGAGAATGAATTGAATGACATAATTAGTTACCAAATAGGATTTCCTTCCAATTTTGACTAAAATGAGCTGCATCAAAACGCTTGTACGCAATTAATCTCTAGCCAATGAGATGCAAGACACATCAGAAAATTAAATGAGAGGGATGCTTTAGGGGGCTTGTACATTATTCATGTTTATTTGATAGTATAGATAATGTATAAAAAAAATACTACACTAACAATAATAAAAAATTATTGAAGAGGTCCCGATACCAAGATGTATAGACCACAGAGCACAGCCTACTCCAAATTACAGGTAAGCAACCATAAAATTGTTGCGTACTCTTTTACTCGATAATAATAGTCTAACAACAATCATTCATATCAATTACAGCTACTGTTTTAGAGCAACAATTGATGACGGAACATGAGCCATAACATTGACATGTTTCAGTCCTGAATCTAACAACCTTACCGATGAATGCAACCAAATTGTGGAGCAACTTGAAGACAAAAACCCATACCAACTGCCACCAAATTTGATTTCACTCATTGGTAAACAACACATCTTTCAATTCCACTTTACAAAGGAAAGTGAGCTCAGTCGTGCAACCTTCATTTTAGACAAAGTGTTAGACCCAAAACCTTTGGCTATACTACCTCCTGACGTTGAAACAAGTCAAGCATACGCAGCTAACATTGTAACATCTCAAGTACCCCATGATATAAAGTTCCCGAGTTCGAAACTTTCTACACCACCAACAGAACATCAAGTGAAAATTGCAGCAATGGAAAGTGAAATCACCAAAGCACAAACAAAGACAGCAAAAAGAGAACTGTCATTTGAAATTAACCCACAAGAAAAATCAGAAACAAGCAGCAATAAAGGAAAGCAAGAATAGAAAAGGAACAACGGCACATGTCTTTTGCACAACTAAAAAAAAAACCAAAAAAAAAAAAAAAAAAAAAAAAAAAAAAAAAGCAATTGATGGCATCCCATCAATGCATGTAAATATTTTCCTATGTGTTATGTAGTAGAAGTGAATGATAACTGCTGGTAGTACTAATTGTGCCACAAATGTACAAAAGGCACTAGCTTTTGAACAATGTTAGTTGTATTAACAAACTTAATTGTGCTACACATACAATAGTGGCACATGTTTTGTAACAATGTAATGCTAATGTTTAAAGAAGTTGATAACTTTTAGTGCTATAATCTGCTGAATCTACTTTATTTTAAAACCATTTTAGCAGTCACCTTTTCGTGACTTTGGTGTCATAAGATGGTCACGAATGTGGCATATTCTACTGCTTAAGAGCATGGGGTACGGTTGGCTGGTGGCTGGTGCCATCACCACCAACCGAGAAAACACAACGGCGCACCGTACCGGTGCTCGCGCCGTGGTGATGGCTCAGCGCCATCATGTGATTTTTTTTTACTTGAAAATTGAGACCCAAATTCTTTTTTTTTTGGGTAAAAGGTCAAAACGACCCAGTAAATATATTACTCCAAAAAGCATTTAAGTACAACGGATATGGGTGAATCTCATATCTCAGCCCGTTACATAGGCGAAAAGCTTACATAACAAGATACTTCCTATTTTCAAGACAAGAAAACAAAACCACTACCACATGATATTGAAAGACTCTGACAAAAATATTAGCTACTTCCTATGACCTTGGAGCTTAAAGCCATAATGGCATTAAGAGCATCCAAATTCCCTGGAAGATCATAAATTGGCTTCGAGTAATCATCATAGTCATCAAACTCATCTTCACGCTCATGACCACCACCAAAAAGATTAGCTGATTCGTCGAACGTGTTAAGAACCTCATCCTCATCACTATCAGAAACTACAACCTCGCCCACCTTAGAAAATGGGTTAGCCCTCTTAGTGACAAAGGTAGACGGAATAGGATGACCTTCATCATCCACAAGAGTAGCTTTCCCATCGATAAGTAGCTTTTCAAGCTTACTAATTTTCTCAACTATAGGAGTAGAACTAACTTCCTTAGTACCCATTGAATCACTCACAAGCGGTTCTTGTGATGTAGTACCAGTCTTAACCGACTCATCCTCATTAACTTCCATTGTACGGCCAGCATCCACATCCTTGTTGGTGTCATAAGTAGGAATACCAAATGGATCCGTATCATCCATATTAAGAGCATCAAATTGATTAGATGTAGAAATCTTTGTTCCACTAGAATTAGCCACATCAGAAGTCTTCTTCTTAGTGCCATCCACTTTCTTAGGTTCAGGAGGGGTCTTTTTGGGTTGATACTGAAACTGCCCACAACAGGTTTGGTAAACCCTCCTTGACCTGGAATTGTAGGACCACCTTGCTTTCCTTTCTTCTTGTTATTGACAGTCTTGAAACCATCATTAACAGGCTTAACAGGCTGAAAGGGAGGTATAACAACTTTAGGACAGTCAGTCAGAGTATGACCAAATATCTTACACTTATCACAACGAGGTGGTTTCCACTCATATTCAACCCGTATCTTCTCAATAATCACACCCGACCCCTCAAGTAAAGGTATCTCAACAGTGAGGCTATCCCTAAGCACCTCATCCGACTTCACTTTAATCATGCATCTAGCAAAACTACTACGACCCCATGATTCCTTGCACATTTGGCTGGTATAAGCATCTAACCGTTTGGGCGTACCAATCAATGTGGCAAGAAGACTAAGACCATCATCAGAAAACATAGCAAGAGGAACATCATGAAATTTAACCCACACCGGGATGTTAGTCAAATCCTCTTTAAGTAAATTGGTGTTCAATGTCCATGGTTTAAAAATAATAGGTACATTTCTAATCAACCAAGGACCGTTTTCAAGAACATCATCAACACCTTTCTTGGAATTGAACTTAAAGAAAAAGAAACCCTTTGCATTCATCATTACCTTATGGATACCATACTTCGCCCACGCATTACGTACAAAGTAATCAACAACAGGAAAAGCAAGGCGTTGACCAAGGAAATACTGATGAGTGTGTAAATACTCATCATTTCTGTTACATTTAAGCTGTAAAAACATATGAAAACACACAGGAATGCCTTGAAATACATAAAATTATCCCTGGATTGTGTTTTTATGCAAAAGGATTGAAAACTGATGAAAAACAAAACATTTCACATAATTTACAGTTTCAGTCCCCGAACTTTGAAAAATTGGCAAAACTAGTCCCTGGTAAATCAAAACTTGTAAAAATATCATTAAAGGTCCTTGGGATTTGCAAGTTGTTCAAAATAATAATTTGAAGTTAAAATCATAAAATTACAACTTTGGTCCCTCAACTTTGAAAAGTGTCAAATTTAGTCCCTGGGTGTTTAAAAATAGAAATTTATCAAACTACACCCTTGTACTATTTATAAATGGCAATATTGGTCCTTGTGATAAACTTTTGGAAAAATACAAGTTTGGCCCTTCATCTTTCAGAAAATGACATAAATGGTCCTCGGTTTTGTAAATTGGAAAATTATTCGAATGTGGTCCTTGTACTAATGATTAATTGCAGGTTTAGTCCTTATGTGGAGTTTGGAATAATGGAAAAATAGATCCCTAAAGTTTCAGTAAATTTACATTTGTGGTCCTTGGGCTTTATATACAAACCGGATCTATTCTATATTACTTAGCCCAAAATACCAAATTCCAAATCCAATCCAAACTAAACCCAGTTATATACCAGACCACAAAGCCCAACACACCAAGCCCAATCCATCCCCCCCTTTGTTAATAAATAAAACAGACAAACCAAACACCCCCGTATTTCCCTCTTCTTCTTCCACCTCACACCCACACCTGTAACTCCACCTCAACCCCTCCAGCTCACACCCTCATCATTCTACCCACTCTCCACCATCTCCTTCACCCTGAACACGCCACAATTAATGCCTTCACACCCCATTTTCACCCTAAACCACCACTGTTCACTTACCAGTCCATGGTTTTGATCAAAACCACACCAACTTGCATCAAAACTTCTGATACTTGTCCCTCCACCTCATGCTACCTCCCAATAATCTTTAATTGCATCAGAACTGCCTCAATTCCACGTGGAGCGTTTTGGCGCCAAAACTGATTTAAACGGCTTTGATCAATTTGACTAAATCAAGGGCCATGATTTGAAGTGGGAAAGTATCTGGATGCTAGTGGGAAGTTATTGAGTGATAAATACAGAGAAGGGAAGCAATGTGGAATATATCTAGTTTTAATTTTAAATAATGAATGTCGATTAGCTTAATTTCAAGTTCTCTTTGTATCTTTAAGCTTTTTAAGTTGTAATATCTGAACATCAGTGTGTTTTAAATCTTTGGTGATAATAAATTTCAAGTTTCATGTATAATTCTCAAGTTTGCAAATTTTCTTTTTACTCAAAAATATCATATATCTTAGTTGTTGTTTACAGTGGAATATGAGGATCAAATAAGCTCATATAAGCTCCCAGGAAGTATATAAGTGCTTCTAGATATCTTAAAACTTGGCTTAATTACTAAAACTCACAAAACATAACTTGGTCAAATAAAGTCAAACTGTACCAAAAATTGGTTTGGATTCTGATTTAGAGTAATTTTGGAAAGGAAGCTGCTTGGATTATGGTTTAGAGACTCATGGGAGTCACATAAATTGATCTTGGTACTTGGTTCCATGGTTTGGGCATGATTGCAAAAAGTGAGTTTAGTTCTAGTATTTTTATTTTTTGTTTGATGCATAGTTGTTAAGCTGTTTGTTGTTGTTGTTTTGTTAAGTTTATTTAAGGTTTGTTAGTGTTAATTTAGACTAAATATTAGTTGGTAATAGATTAGTTTAGCTTGTGCTTAAAAAATTGTATGTGACTGCCTAGTCATATTACTCAGTAGCCTTTGATACTTGTGTTCTAATTGTGAGTTTGAGATTGATTAGTGATAAGCTGAGCATAATAGGTCTGTGGAACTCAGTTCATTAGGATTTAAGAAGTTTGCCATTCAAATCTGTCATAATAGTTCACTAATAGGTGTGTTTGGCACAGATCAGTTTGCATGCTTTCTATTAGTTTTAGTGATAAATTTTTGTTCAAACAAGTTACAATAGACCTTAGTTGTTTATGAAAGTCATAAAAACCACCTTTTGTTTGACCAAAAGTCAAAAAACCATTTGATTCACCTTGACAGTTAACTGTCAAGGTTTGTGGTTTTCAAACCCTACCCATTTTAACTAAATGATGTCACTTTAGCTTAAATCAACCTTGGTATCACTTATTATACCAATCTAAGTGAGTTAGACCAGATTTAAACTCATAAAAGTCAAAGTGCTTAGAAATCTTTAAAAGTCAAAAGCTGTATAAGTTATTTTGAGCAAACTTTGGAGGTCTGCAACTTGTTTGACATAAGGTTCTAGGGTCTAAGATTTTACAAGCTCAATATTTACCACTTTGTTGATTTTTGAGAATTTAATCAGATTTTATGGATTTTTTTAGTGGGTCCCATCAGGCCTCAAAGTTAGTTGCAGGGCAAGAAACTTGCCCTGTCTCAGCAGATCACCCTCACACCACCACCTCTTGTGGTGGTTTGTGGCCACTACAGTGGTCCAAGACCATTGATTTTGGTTCCCATCAACCCCCCTCCTGGTAGGCTTGGACTTTTGACCATTGCTTTGACCCCTAAGCCTGTGGACCCCACCTGAAATTGGTCATAAACCTTGTCCCTTAATCTGCCTCAGAACACAATTAGTAAAGTGCTTATTTTGGCTTTTTGGCTTATTGAAGTTTAATTGTTGGTTGTTATCTGCTTAATCTTGTTCATTGAACTCAGAGAAACCAGGTTTTACCTTGTGGACCCCACACAAGCTCAGTTGAGCTTATTTCTTAGTAAAGTCAACAAAAAGTCAACTGTTTGGATAATAAGCACTCATAGTGCTTATTCTGTGATTATAAATTAATTTCCTTTATTAAAGTATCTTATTTTAAGTATTTAATTAGTTTTGTGAAAGAAAAACAAGAAAAAACCAAACTTAATTATAGTGATAGCTTCTATTTAATAGAAATTATCTATTTAATTTTCCTTTTAGCTTATTTATAAGCACTTCTGCTATTTTATATTTTTATTAAATCTCTTATATATTAAAGTAATTTTATAAATTTTTTTAGATTTTTATTTTGTCATCTAGTGTTATTTAGAATTAATATTAGTTTATTTAATAATTAAATAATAAATAAAAATTAATTAGCATAATCATATTTTATAAAGTACCACATAGTTTTTATAATTTTTAGAGCTTTTATATAAGGTAAAGTAATTTTATAAATTTTTCTAGAATTTATACTGTTCATTTTCTATTTTTAATAATAAAATTAGTTTAATTGATAATTAATTAATAAATAGCATAATAATTAGTAGATTAAATTAAAAATACATAAAATAAAGTTTTTATAATTTTTTAGGATTCCCATGATGGTTAATTAGATATATAAAAAATTTCATAATTATCTAAGTCTTTTTAGTAATTATAAATAAGTTAATCAATATAATTAGTTAAATAATAAATAAATAATAAATAATTAATAATAAATAGATAAATAGTGTGAAAAATATAATTTTAATTTTAAAATAAGTTTTATAATACTTTAGATTTTTAGAAATTTTAATTTTAATTTTCTAGACTTATTTTACATTTTCCTAATTATTAGTTAATTATTAAATAAATAATAATAGTTATTAAATATAAATAATTAATTAAATAGTTTTTAATTAATAAATAAATATTTTAAATTTATTTAATTTGCATTTAAGCCCCTAAGGCTTGCAAAATCCTACTATAAGTTAAAGTTGTTTTTGTTTACGTTTAATTAATAAACGTTTACGTTTTTCAGTCCCTTTTTCACGTGTACTTATCTGATTTCACGTATTAGTTGATATAGCTTATTTAAGCTATTCACTCTTATATTTCAGTAGTACAAATCACTTAAACCCTTTTCCTGTTCAAATCACCTGATCTAGAAGTCGTTTTATTTCAGATTTCACATCTCGTTGGGATCTAACGATCCGGGGAAACACTAAACTCACCGGAGTATTGGTTTTGGCTGTCTGACTTGTTGACCATTACTTGGTTGATATTATCTGACTGTTTTAGACCAATCAAATACCCATACAAAGTATTCTCAAACCTAGTGTTCACCTCTTCAACAACTTTCATAGGGACAGAAAGATCCACACCATTAGCTTTCTTGCTACACTCCAGCCTACGAAAGTTTGACGTGTGTTTCTTAGGTTCATTAGAAGTAACTATAGCACCCGCAAAAGAAACAGTCTTCCCATTGGTAGTACTCGTAATAGTAGGCTGTTTTAAAGTACTTGGAGTGTTTTTTAAGGCAGCACCATGAGGTAACGAAGTAGAAGTAGCCCCACTCTCCAAATTCTTAGCCACATGTTCACTAGCATCCACATGTGATGTAGGAGCAGACTGAGAAACATTAGAATTAGTCGTTCGTGAATCAAGAAACTCTTGGAACGATTGTGGCTCTGTAGAATTGCGTACACCACCCATAGTAGTATTATCAGCAATAGTAGATTCATACACACCAACACTACCACTAGTATTAACAATACCCGTCTCCACAATAGGTTCATTCATAGGAAGGGGCTGTAGGTTAATCAAAGTAGCAGTAGTAGTTTCACAAGTAGGGACACCAGTAGACATTTATTCACTAACAATAGAATTAGTAGTACGCCCAGCAACCTCAGGAAGAGGAGGGAAATCAGTAGGAGTAGCATAAGTAACTCCTCCAGTAGAAAAATTAGTGTCACCAGTTGACCACGCAGCTTCTTCCACGACCAAACCTTTAGGACTACTAGGGTTCACTATTGAAGATGTGTTCAATTCACCAAGACTAGTAATGTAAGTCGGGACAGAATCCAGAACATCATTGTTATTCGTTATAGCAGCACCAATAGTCTTGTTCCCATCAGAATTAATCTTCCTAGCAGACTTGGTAACACCAGAAATGCTTGTGTAATTAAGAAACCCCTTGTTCATCTCTCTCAATCCCTCGTACACTAAAACAAAGTAAACGAATTCAATAAACAGTAAACCCTAACTGAAACAGTTAGGGTTTTAAGCGTGTACACCAAGAGAACTAACCACCAGCCATATAGTCGATTAATAATATGAATAATGGATATGCAGTCGACTTACAATAATAAAGAAACCACAGAAACCCTAAACGATTGAGTAGAAACCGATTAAGTTAAAATCCTAAAATCGGTTTAAACTAACTTGAAAAAACGAAACCCTAAGGATCGATTACTCAAAGAATTGAAGAAAACGATTTAGGGATAGTAAGGGATTGTGGTCGCCAGAGAGAGAGTCGAGTTAGGGATATTACTTTTCCAAAATTGAGACCCAATTTCAAAATACATCCGTTGGTAACGGCTATATAACCGTTTTTTTCACCTCTTTCCCAAACAAAATCAATTTAATTCCAAATTTAATCCCCAAAAAAACCTTATAAATACCCCATTTTATTTTATATTTCACACACACTTCCAATATATTAAATCTCTACATCTATTACCTAATTCCATCCAAAATGAATCCAAACTCACCGTGGATCAACAACATGCTAAACAATCCGACAAACCAAATACCGGGATCGTCTTCGAACCCAGGTAACAATCCGGGTTCGTCTTCGAACCCAGGTAACAATCCGGGTTCGTCTTCGAATCCTGGTTACTTTCCCACCTACCAAACCACTTTTATGATCCCTAAGATTTAGCATTGTTTAGCCAATGGAAATTTCAACAACAACAATTTAACCAAGTTACACAAACTCAACAAACAAACCAAGCCATCCCGTCACAACCGAATTCGTACCATGCTTCTCACCATGTACTAGACGAAGAAGATGATGAAGAAAAATTGGATTCAAGTGAAGAAATTATTCCGACACCGACGTCAAAAAAATCGAGGGCAAAGACGATGGCGAAGAAGCCAAAGTCAAAGGTGAAGAATAAGAAAAGCAACAAAGACAAAGAAAAGGAGGTCGATGAAGATGTGGTCCCGTCCCGACAACCACGAAATTTTTGGAGCCAAGACGAAGAATATCTTTTGGCGGAGTGTTACATCCAAGTATCCGAGGATCCAAAAACGGGTGTGGATCAACAAAGGGATACATTTTGGTAAAAAGTGCTCGAGGCATACAACACGGAAGCAAAGAGACTCAACTATACTATTCATACAAAAAAACGTTGACGGGAAAGTGGACTCTAATGAATAAAGATATCAAGAAGTTTAATTCGGTTGTTGATGAAACGGCAGTTATGAGTGGGGAAGGTGATAAAGATGTTATGGCCCGTTGTCACATATTGTTTAAAAAAACAACGGGTTATGATTTTAAACCCATGAGCGCTTGGGAGTTTGTTAGGTCTGTTAAAACCCAAACTCCTTAATCTAGGATTTGAACATAAAATATCCTAAGTGTTTGATAACCGAGAACACCAAACAAGTCACTGAATGCATAGTTGTTCAGTGAGTCATCCTAAAGATGCTCAGAGAGAATCTATGAAGAAAGGTTCACCATTCAGTGAGGCGGTTCTCAGTGAATGATACCTGAGCCAAAGAAGAGGATGATGGACTTAGTGAGGGATGCCAATAACTCACTGAGTTCCATGACTCCTCACCAACTAAGATCACTGAGTGAACAAAGACTGAAGATAAGAAGACTGAAGTAAATGCGGGATTAGGCGGGATAAGTTTGAATGGATAAGGGATGGTCCGTATCATGCAAAGGTCAACTTTCCCTGAATGAGTATAATACCAAGACTTGTGTCAACACTGAAGACCAGAAAGCATCCTTGTCCTTTACTACTTATAGCCAATTGTAACAGGGACAAAATACCTATATGTTTTGTCCAATATAGGATGATGTAATATTGTCTTGTAGTCTTTGTCCATTAGGTAAGTGTTAGAAATTACTTGTGTATAAATAGAGAATAAGTGAGAGAGGTAAAGATTACGTTTCTGCACTTAATACTTAGACATTCACAAACCAAATCTTTACTCTCTCTAAAGAACAACACAATCCCTGAGATTGCTTAGCAGGATCTTAGTTGTCACTCAAACTTAGTTTGGGTTTAGTGAGGAGTACACCATACTTGTCATTTCAATCCCAAGTGTTGTTCCACAAACACTTGGGTATAATTCTTTTGATTAATTTCAAATAAAGAATTAAACGTTGAAAAACTTTGTGTCTTATCCTTTGTGTTTATTTACTTTTATAATTAATCAAGACTTCGCTATACCATGGAACTTGGTTAGATTAACTTTGTAGTTAACCTTAACCTAGTAAAAGGGTCCAATAATTGGTATCAGGGCCTCTGATTTGTAAAACTTTTCAAAATCTTTCACACAAAAGAGTGCTCAGTTTTTAAAATCAAGATCCCACCATGGCTGATAGCGATGTACCCCAACTAGTTGATAAAAAAGGAGGTAGCTATTCAGCTGTCGCTCCTAGATTAGAAGCTGGAAAATTTAGCAAGTGGAAAAAGCGTATGCTTTGCTACTTGACTGGTATGGAACCATACTACATCAAGTGTCTCAATGAAGGTCCCTTTGTCCCAACGACTGCTCAAGGTTTACCCAAACCTGAAGCACAATGGACTCCTAATGAGAGGAGGGTGGTCAATCAGGACCAACGCCTGAAAAGCATCATTATATCGTGTCTCCCTGACGATACAATGGAATCAGTCATTAACTGTCCTACATCCAAACAAACCTGGCTTGACTTGGTTCATAGCTTTGAAGGTCCCTCAGATACCAAGGAAAACAGGATCATGGACCTGAAACTTGAGTATAACACTTTCAGGGCCAAAGAATCTGAAAGTCTCTCTCAGACCTATACCCGATACAAAACCTTGCTCAATGAGCTCTCAAATGATGGTGTAGTACTGTCTAAGCATGAAATCAACGTTGGCTTTGTCAACAGTCTCCCTAAGAAGTGGTTAAACTTCTCTCAGGGTCTCAGGAATGCTAATCACATTCATAATCTTGAGCTTCCTCAAATATATGAGAAGTTTGTCTATGAAGACAACTTAATCGCAAGGCGATACCCTGATAAGGCTCAAGAAACCAAAAAGGCCCTGACTGTCTCACCCATATCCACTGCCTTCTATTCTAATGGTGTTGTGCAGGATTTTCAAGATGATTCTGATGATGAGGTTGATATGAGAACCAGTGAAGAGTACCTCAATGATCTTCAAGTTGAATTTCAAGAAAAGGCTCTTTTAGCAAATTCAAAACGTTTTATTAAAAGAAACAAGTTAAATTTTCAAAAAGCCAAGGCAAATGAATCCACTGAATGTTTCAACTGAGGCAAAAAGGGTCACTTTGCTAAAAACTGTTTTTCAAAAACAACCTCAGATCCTTCATACAAACCTTCTGGTAGTAATTCTTCCTCAGGAACTAGCAAGTTTCAACCAAAAATGCTTCAATCCACTCAACATTTTCAAAATGTAAATATTCAAAAAGATTTTGAAGCTAAGTATAGAAAAGCAAAAGCTAAACTTGCTCTTCACTCCCTCAATACCTCATGCTGCACCTACCAAACCTGCTCAAGGCAAGAACAAGGTACTTGTTGCTGAAGCCTATGATTGGGATGAGGAAGATGTCTCCTCTGATGAAGAAGTAAGGGTCAGTGCACTGATGGCACTTTCTGATGACAACAAGATGGTTGTTGGAAAAAGCCATGCTAGAAATGGAGAATGGGTCAACATCACCATGAAAAAGGTAAACATTTTGTTATCTATGGATGATGATGCTGATTGACAATCCTTTTTAAACTACTTAAATGTAGATCTTAAGTTCGTTGAAGAGCAAAGACAAAATCTGTTTACAAAATTCAATAAGTTAGCTTTTGAATTAAATAAGTGTAGAGATGAATTACTAGTTTTAAAACAAGCAAAACTTGAGGCTGTTACACTTCAAATTCAAAACACTGAACTAGTAAAACAAAATTAGGCTCTTCAAAAAGAACTTAAGAAATAAAAGTCTGTGATACATAAGTGGACTCAGAAAAACCCTAGGGTTTTTGACTCAGTGAGTCTCACACCAAGTAATAAGAAAGCTATTATTGGTGAAGATCAAACCACTGAGTCCTCAAGTGAGAATCATGGTGAAAAGGCATTTTTGCCTTCAGGCATATCCTTTAACAAGGAAATGGCACCAAAACCCAGTGACTGGATTGAAAGAGCCAACCCAGATAGCAAACTACCAAACTTTAACACTGGTAAAATTTTGGAACCTGAAAGTCAGGCCATCAAAAAAATGCTTGGTGTCACTGATGAGTCTAGTCTCTTTGAGTCTATAAATGAGTCTGAACCTATATCACAGAGTCTACTCCCACCACTGAAAGTTCTTCAGGGAGCTGAACCTAGCTCTGAGCTAACACCCTTGGTGTATACTCAACACTCTCCAAGAGAGAAGGCTGGTTTAGGAAGAACTATCTTAAAAAGACCACTCACTGAAGTCTCTACCACAAATGATGACTCCACAACCTCAGTCTCAAATGAGGTTATCACTGACAACCCTGATTCCAAATTTGATCAGTTAGCTGAACTTGTTAGGAAGTTGAGTGAAAAGATTGAATCATCTGAGAAGAAAACTCAACCTTTGGAAAATGAAATTAAACCAGATTCCTCAAGTTCTGCCAAATCCAAGGCAACATCTAAACCAAAAATGAGATGTGAACTGTGTAGTTATACAACACATACCACTGATGACTGTTATAGAATCCTTTTTTGCATGATATGTAAAAAGGATGATCACAGAACCTCTGATCATCTATCTTACACAGTCTCATCATGTGTTGTATCCTATCACAATGCTCAGTCTCATAACTATGCCTCAGGTTCCAAACAGATAAGGCAGAAAGCTAAACCATTCACACCTTGCATTCACTGTGGATTCAATGATCATCTCCCTGATGATTGTTTGATGTATCCATGTTGTGTATCTGTGGAGATCCTACTCATGACAGTTCAGGACATGAAAATGTTATTCAGTCTAGGAGAGGAATTACCAAGCCAACCCAACAAACTACCCCTTCTCCTAGATGCAATATCTGTGGAAGCAACATTCACACCACCACTGATCATGGATCAATATCACAATTCAAAAAGGCCATTAAAGCCAAACCTACCAGAAAGTGGGTTCACAAGAAAAACTAACTCGGTTTACATTTGTTTAGAGACATGTCAGAGATCTTGTTTGGCATCTTGATAGTGGATGTTCAAGAAGCATGACTGGCGTGAAGGAATATCTGCACAAATATGTAGAAGAACCAGGACCGAAGGTGGTATTTGCTGATAATTCATCTTGTCTCACTAAAGGTTATGGTTCAGTAAACTGCAGCGGAATAGTTTTTACTAGAATTGCTTATGTTAATGGTCTTAAATACAATTTGATCAGTGCAGTCAACTATGTGATGCAAAATACATAGTTCAGTTTGATGATAAGCAAGGTACTATCTTTAATGCAAACAAAGAAGTAGTTCTTATTGCACCAAGAAGGTAGGATGTCTATGTTTTGGATATGTCCTCACTCACTCAGAATGGAACATGTCACTTTGCTAAAGCCACTGAAACCCTCAACTGGCTTTGGCATAAAAGACTTTCCCATCTGACCTTCAAAGACATAAACAACCTGGCCAAACAAAACAAAGTCCTTGGCTTACCATCACTAGTGTTCTCAAAAGATAAACCCTGCCCTGCCTGTGAGAAAGGTAAACACCACAGGGCATCCTTTAAAACCAAACAAAATTCCTCTATCACCAATTACCTGCACCTATTTCACATGGATCTCTTTGGTCCCATCAGTCCAATGGCTATCCATCATGAGAAGTACACTCTGGTCATTGTGGATGAATACTCAAGATACACTTGGGTATATTTTCTAACCAAAAAGAGTCAGGCTGCTGAAACAATCATGTCCTTCATCAGGAATATTGAAAACCAAAATGACATCAGGGTCAAACAAATCAAGACTGATAATGGAACTGAATTAAAAACAATGACCTTGAATGTTTTTGTGATGAGAATGGTATCTCTCAAAACTTTACCTCTCCTTACACCTCAGAACAAAATGGAGTTGCTGAAAGAAAAAACAGAACCCTCATTGAGGCTGCTAGAACAATGCTTAATGGATCTGCTATCTCCAAACATTTTTGGACTGAGGGAGTAAAAACAGCCTGCTATACACAAAACAGGTCCATCATTGTGAAGAGACATAGCAAAACTCCCTATGAGTTATTTAAAGGAAGAATTCCAGATATCAGCTATTTCCATGTATTTGGATGTCCTGTGTTTATCCATAATCATAAGGATCATCTTGGAAAGTTTGATGCAAAAGCTGATGATGGGTACTTTCTAGGGTAATCCCTTGTCTCAAAGGCCTTTAGGGTATTCAACACCAGGAGACAACAGACTGAGGAAACCTTCCATGTCACTTTTGATGAGAGTACTGAAGCTGTTAGATTTTCAAATTCCACAGTGGAAGAAATTGGTATTGATAACTCATCAAGATATCCTCCTGATGAGTTTCACCCTGAAAGTAATCTCTCCACACAATATCAAGCTGATGCTGTTGTCTCATACTAAATCAATCCACACAACCTACCTCAACCCACCATTAGTGAGTTCATTGAAAATCAGTTAATCCTACTCTATACAGAGGCATGGTTGGGTCACTGATGTATCTTCTTGCCTCAAGACCTGATATTCAACTCTCAGTGTGCTTGTGTGCAAGATACCAGTCTGATCCAAAAGAATCTCACCTCACTACTGTCAAAAAGATACTGAGATGTCTTAAGGGCACTTCCAGTCTTGGACTCTACTATCCCAAATGTTTAGGGTTTGATCTCAAAGGATACTCAGACTCTGATTATGCAGGATGCAACATGGATAGAAAGAGTACTTCAGGCTCCTGCCAATTTCAAGGAGGAAAGTTAGTCTGTTGGAGTGCTAAAAAGCAACAATCTGTTGCAATGTCCTCAGCAGAAGCTGAATATGTTGTTGCTGCTGGTTGTTGTACAAATGTGCTATGGATGAAAAGTCAACTCAGTGACTATGGTATTCATTACAAAATGGTACCCATCTTTTGTGATAACATAAGTGCAATTGCCATTTCAAACAAACCTGTGCTTCATCAAAGAACAAAACACATTGATATCAGATAACATTTTATCAGGGATCATATCATGAAAGGTGATATTTAATTACACTTCATTCCCACTGAGTATTAGCTAGCTGATATCTTCACAAAACCCTTGGATGAACCTACTTTCACCAGGCTGAAAGCAGAACTAGGCATGTTAGATATTTATAATCAGATCTCTGATTGAGATATCATACATGGTGTATATTCTTATCCCCTGATAATCAACCTTCCTCAGTGACTCCCTTCAACATCACCAAAATCATTCGCAGGGAGCTTCTCACTTTGATATTTAAACTCACTGAACTCCCTACCTAAAACAATTCACACTGAATGAATTCTCATTCAGGGGGCTCAGGACATTATACTAATGCAATTCAATGCATAATTAATGCTTCAAGTATCTAGTTAGTAAATGTCCTAGGTTGGTAACTGAATTTTCTATTTAATATAAGAATATATGTCTCTGTCTTACTAGCATCCACACCTTGAGCCCCCACTTACACATCAACATCCCACTAGGCATTTAATGTCTTCCCTCACAAATAATATCCCTTGATATTTTTGTGACATCATGTATGCAAAAGTGCATTTTGTGCAGACTCTTTGCACTGTTTACCTCGACAGTTGCGAAAAACTTGGGTATGTGGAGTGGTGGCATTTAATGCGGATCCCAAAACGGTTATTCATTTTGATTTTCAAAATCTCTAACCAATGGTATTCCTCACCCTCTATAAATACCCCTTTCAAAACACACAAAACACACACACAAAAATTTCTTAAAGAAACTCTACAAAAATTTCTCCATTGCAAAGTTGTGTGTAATCCTTTAAAAAACAAAAGGTATTTTCAAAACGTCTTTTCTTGGTTAAGAAATTTGCAACAAGAAATCCTTCCTGTTTGCAAACATCTTGATAACAATATCACCCATTTCACGACAGAAATCAAGTTGGACTTAACTTGTGGATCATCTGGTGTGTGATATTCTGCCATTAAACTTTTAAAACCTTTTCTTGACCTAAAAATGGCAGAAGACCAAGGAATCAGGCTTGCACCTCAATGGGCAAAAATGACTCTGACTGATGTGCAATTCAAAACAAACAATGTTGTAAGCAATTTTAACCACCCAACCAATGTCCCTGCCTACAAGGAAATAATGAAGTTTTTGTTTAATTGTCCTTTGAAAACTGCCTTCACCTCAACACCCTACTTTCAGTATCATCACCTCCTCAGGGAGTTCTGGTGTACTGCTCAGGCCCATGACCCGACACCCAGTGCTGATGAGACCAAACTCAGGCCCCTCAAGGAATTTCTCATCAGCTTCTCTGTTTTTAAATGGGAAAAGAAAATTTGTCCTGGATTTCAAAACTTTTTGCTCAGCAACAGGACTTGATTATAACAATGGAAAATATGTTGCACATCCTGAACCAAATAATGTTAAATCAGGGTTAGAGAAAATTGCTTTGGATCCAAAATATTTGGACAAGTCCCCTGTCACCAAGAGCTCTTTTCCCATGGCTTGGAAGATCTTGTTCACTTTTGTGATTCAGGTTCTTGGTGGGAACCATTCATCCACTGAGCAGATTAACTCTGTTCAGATGATGATAGCTTATTACCTAATGAACGGGGTCACTGTCGACATTGGAGAGATCATTTATGGTGATCTTATAACCAAGCTATTGAATAAAACTAGGCTACACTATGTGTCGTATCCTAGGTTTATCTCACGTGCTCTTCAAAGGTTACTGGGTTGTGACTACACTCAAGATGAACACTTAAGTTCTCTACCAGCCATCCTGAGTTCTTCAAATTATTCAAAAGACCCATCCTCAGTCTCCAACATAGAATTGACGGCCCATATGGTTGCCATAAACAACCGGAGGGACTCAGTGTACCCACCTTCCCCTCCTAAGAGGACAGGGAAGTCTCAAACTATGCCAAAAACCAAACCAAAGGCACAGGGCCCTGAGGCTTTAGGGACACAGGCTTCTAAGCCAAAAAGACGACCTAAGCCTAAAACAGTCACCCATGACCAGGCTACACCACCCCCAGGGACAACGAAGGCCACTGACAAATCACAGTCAGTGTCCTTGGTCCACACGACTACTCCCAAATATCCAGAGGGAAACATACAACCCGCTGGTAGGGGAGCGCCTTCCACCTTTCCCGCTAACGTCTCTGGTACATCACAAGCAGAGTCTCAGGGAGTGGCGACCCCTAAATCTTCGACAGGCCAGCACCAGCCTGTTGGAACGGGGGGCTTCAACATTTCACTGATTTCTAATGATGACACTGAAGCACACCCGTCAGTGTCTGAAGGAGTCATAGGGGACAAAGACTTAGAGGGATTAAAACCACCCGCTGATATGGAACCTACACCCCCTCACGGAGTTGCCCAATCTTCACAAACTGACTCTAGTCACCAAACGGACAAAACCCAGTTTGTTGGATTAAAGGGGTCAGGGAGTGACCAAAACCAAGGCAAATCTTCTTTTGAAGAGGAGCCGGCTAACCTGTTCTTGCCAATTTATTCGATGGCTACCTTTCAGGCTGTTCTTGACTCTGATGATGATGATAGCAAGGTCAGTGAGGAAGAGTTCTATGAAGTTGGTGATGATATGGAGACTGAGGCAACAACAACTGACCAATTTCCTCAGTCTCCCATTGCTCCTCTAGAAGATAATGCACCAGAATCTTCCTCTCCTGAAAAATTGGCCAAGTATGATGACTTCAGGCCCCTTACTGAAAGAAAGCTGATGAAATTCCTGAAAAAGGCCTGCAAAGTCATCTACAATGATATCACTGAAGATGTGTTCGACATGCACATTGAGCAAGCTGTTCACTACTTCAACCTTAGAGACTCAGTTGAAGCCTTTCATGACAACACTTTGGAACAACAGGCTGATGTTGCATTCAACCTGAGTTCTCTTAATGACCACCTCACCAAGTTCAATGAATCGCTCAACCATATTACCAATAGCGTTTCTATCATTCAAGAGTCTGTCAAAGGTGACCCTGAACTCAACAGGAAGATACTTCAGGCTGCTCAGACATACCAACAGAATTCTGCTCAATTCACTGAGCTGGTAGATATGCTAAAGTCTGCAAATCTTCAGGGTCTCCAATCTTCAGTGACATCCATATGTTAATCACTCAGTCTCATGGAGAAAAACTTGGCTGCTTGGGCTAAGTCTTCAAACTCCTTGGCCTGGAATCTTAGGCCAAGGATGTCTGCCATCGAATCATCTCAGGCTTCCCTAGATGCCACAGTGTCTACAATTCAGAAGGACACTGCTGACATCAAGAACATGCTCTCAGAACTTTACCAGGCCTTCAAGGGTCCTTTAGTGGTACCACCAACTCTTGCTCTCACTAATGCTGCGGCAACATTTGAGGGGGAGAGATCCACTGAAGTTCCACCTACAGGAGTTCCTGAAACCTCCACCAGTCAACCTTCCTCTCAGACTGAGGGGGAGCGCATAGTTGAAGCCACTCCAATATCATCTTTCCAGTCTCATGAAACAACCACTCAACCATCAAACCAGACGGATAAGAGCAAAGGCATTCTCACTATTGTGTTTGAACCTACAACAACATTGGTTGCTGCTTCTTCAGTCATTAGACCGGACCTTGAAGCACCTGTCAGGATTCCTTTTCAGATGAATGGTGTTACATATATGATGACTGAAGAAGAAATCCAAGCTCACATGGATAAAGTGGAAAGACTGAGGAAAGTAGCCTTGGAGGAACAAGCAAGGCTACTCTCATTGAGGTGGTTAATGAGGAAGCCACAACTATCGGACTGAAGCCTCAGGACCTTGCACATAAAGAAGGTGGTGAAAAGTTTAAACAGGCTCAGGATGCTGCCCTGATGGCTCTGAAAGAAAAGAGGGATGCCAGACTAAAGAAAGCTGCTACAATCAGGCAACAAAACATTGAGAAGTACACCTGGATCATGACACAGAGACTGAACCCAGAAACTATCACTGATGTCAAGATTCACCAGAACTCCAAACCAGCTGTTCTCACTGTTTACAAAGGTCAGGACAAATGACACTTTGAAGTTCATGATCCCTTCAGATTTGCTGACTTTGGGATCACTGAGCTTGATGAGCTTGGTCCGATTATTGCAAAGAAGAACAATGTCGTTGTCAAGAACCTACTGAAATCCCTCAGAATCAGGTATGATCCGTTGGCCAAAAAGCATGAGGAACTTGGGATTCCTTCACTGCTCCCAGCATCAGTAACTGCCATTCAGGCTCCTCCTACTCAGTCTTCTAAGAAGAAAAGAAAGAAGATAGAAATTGAACTAGAAGTCAGTGCTCCGGGTCTAAACTGCAACAAAGCCCTCCCTGAAGGAGTTACATTTGTGAACAACTTAGTCATTGAGCAACCTGAGAGAGGTCTCTTTTTCACAGATGAGTATTGAGATCCAGCCTTCCAAAGATGAGCTGACATTGATCTATCAGGAATCAAAGCAATGGCAGGATACTTTTTCATGGCCAATCCCATCAAGAATGAGGCTAATGCAAGGTTCTGTCATGACCTGAAGAAGAAAATCAAAGAGCATCTTGACAAACACCAACTGAGTTCAAAGAGAGCCAAACTTGAAGCCATGGGTCTAAAGTTCTGAAGCCTGAGCATGTCTGTAACAACAACTATCTTTATTTACTTTGTCTTGTTTAGGATTGTAATAATTATGAATAATATTAATGTTTTGTTTAACATTCAGTGTCCTAAACAATACGTAGTAATTCAGGATTGTAGAGATAATACCTTTGTTATCTCTCACTGAACCTTGAAACACTCAGGCTATTTGTATATCCAAATAGGGGGAGACTGTGGTCTGTTAAAACCCAAACTCCTTAATCAAGGATTTGAACATAAAATATCCTAAGTGTTTGATAACCGAGAACACCAAACAAGTTACTGAATGCATAGTTGTTCAGTGAGTCATCCTCAAGATGCTCAGGGCGAATCTATAAAGAAAGGTTCACCATTGAGTGAGGCGGTTCTCAGTGAATGATACCTGAACCAAAGAAGAGGATGATGGACTTAGTGAGGGATGACAATAACTCACTGAGTTCCATGACTCTTCACCAACTAAGATCACTGAGTGAACAAAGACTGAAGATAAGAAGACTGAAGTAAAGGCGGGATTAGGCGGGATAAGTTTGAATGGATAAGGGATGGTCCTTATCATGCAAAGGTCAACTTTCCCTGAATGAGTATAATACCAAGACTTGTGTCAACACTCAAGACAAGAAAGCATCCTTGTCCTTTACTACTTATATCCAATTGTAACAGAAACAAAATACCTATATATTTTGTCCAATATAGGATGATGTAATATTGTCTTGTAGTCTTTGTCCATTAGGTAAGTGTTAGAAATTACTTGTGTATAAATAGAGAATAAGTGAGAGAGGTAAAGATTACGTTTGTGCACTTAATGCTTGACATTCACAAACCAAATCTTTACTCTCTCCAAAGAACAACACAATCCCTGAGATTGCTCAGCAGGATCTTAATTGTCACTCAAACTTGGGTTTAGTGAGGAGTACACCATACTTGGCATTTGAATCCCAAGTGTTGTTCCGCAAACACTTGGGTATAATTGTATTGATTAATTTCTAATAAAGAATTAAACGTTGAAAAACTTTGTGTCTTATCCTTTACGTTTATTTACTTTTATAATTAATCAATACTTCGTTATACCATGGAACTTGGTTAGATTAACTTTGTAGTTAACCTTAACCAAGTAAAAGGGTCCAACAGAGTTTTTGAAATACAAGCACAAGTGGAAAAATCCTGACTCGACTTTGGCAAGACGTAATCGTCTTCAGCCTACGAACGAGGAGCCAGAGCATTTTGGACCCGACGATTTGCCACGGCCAGATGGCATGTACCGGGTTTCTAAGAGTCAACGTTCGTCAAACTCGACCGCTAGTTCCGGTTCAAACCCGGCATTGTTTCAAGAAATGTTGCAACAACAATACGAGTTAGACCGCAAGGCAAATATGGATGCTCTCGAGCGAGAGTCACTCGCGAGAGTTACTTTATGTGAATCACAAAAGATTTCCGAGGAGATGCGGGTGCTACAAATGGATACAAGCAGGATGGATTCGATCAACGCAAGGATCGTGAGGGCACAACAAGCTTGAATCCGGGCAAAATATCCGAAGAGGATTAAGCTTTTATTTAGGTATCAGGTTTTTAATTTTATGCATTTTTTTTTAAATGTATCGTGTGTTTTTTTAATATGTAATGTGTGTTTTTAATATTAATGAAGTTTATTTAAGTTTATATTGTGTATATTTTAATTTTTGTAAAAAAGAAATGGCCGACGATGCCAACGGATACCCCTGGTACCATGGAGCTTTTTTGCTGACGTGGCAGCACTTTTTACCCACGGCTCAACCGTACCTCTAATGTGTTACCATTCAAGGATGCTTTAGCATATTTATTTAACCACCTTATGCAAATATAACGAAAAACATATTGAAAAAAAATTACGATAAAAAACATACTCGTTGCTTTTTAATAACATAACAAGGAGGGTAACCTGCCGCGTTGCGGCAGGGGCCTCCGTACCATTGTGATACACCCGTGCATGTGGTTGTTGCTATGCATAGGTAAACAAACAAAATTGGATAGATGTATTACAGGATGTTTGTTACAAAACGCTACAAAGGCTATGTTGTCACATCCTGTGTTAACATAGTTCCACATCTATCCTAGATACATGAAACGATATCCTACGTTCACTTATTGTACATATGTAGTTATGGTTTTTTTGCAGGCCATAAGAGTTGTCAAGTTTTTCTAGTCATATTTGGTTTTCTTGGTTGGCTGTTCATCAGTTTTGTTTGCTGGAGTTGTGGGTGCTTGTTGTGGAGTCGCTGTTCCTGCTGCTTCATCCTCTGGTCAAGCGTATTTGTACTAAAAAAAATAATGGCCACGGACCACCGGGTCAAGGTCCATGCAAAAAGATATCGACCCATAGCAGGCCAAACAGTAAGCGTTAGGCCCAAAGAAAGAAAACAGCCCACATTGAAAAGAGTATTGTAGTTAAATTAGTATTGTAAAAATCCACGGGATCTGGGACCAGCACAAATAATACTACAAAGATATCTAGGATTTCGGAAAATAGTATTATAAACATTTCTGGGATTTTGGTCTAGCAAGAAATGATAGTATTGTAAATGCCGCATGTTCAAAAGTATTACCTGTATAAAAATCAGACAAACATTTCTCTCACACACACACACACAAACATTTTCACTGGAAAACACAAATTTTTCCGTCAATAACCACCGGAAACCTAAACAAAAGTATTACCCTTGAAGACCCGGACTTCTCCTTCATATCTTAGGTGCGGATTATTGCATCTACACTAGGATTCACGAATCCAGTTCTTACCAACAACAACCGTGTTACTGCTGCAAAATCACCACTAGTTAATATGTTTGCTCGAAGTGATGATCAAAACCCTACATTATTTCGGCTTTTATTTTACGATACAAGAGCAAAACGACCAATTTCTTGTTGGAACAGATGTTCTCGGAAATACTAAGGGTATAAAATTAGGGCTTATTCATGATATTTTAATTAGGGTTTCGACTGATGAATATATGTTACAGATTCAATTTTGACCCTAATTTTTGGTACTTTTACTCGAATTGATAGTATTAAGTGTGTTTTATGTTATGATGTGATGAATTTTCAGGTTTTTTGTAGTCAGATAGCTGAATTTCGGTTTTTATTTTTCGTTTTTCTACTGTTACTCGAATTGTTCATATTAGCTCATTTAAGCTTGTTTTATGTTATCATGTGATGATTTTGAAGCTGCTGATTTTCATCCGATCCTGAATTTTGGTTTTACTTTTTCGGTTTCGTCTTTGTGTAAGTTTATCTTCATTTCTAGTTATTTATTATGTCATATCTAATATATAGACAAGAGTCAAGAAACGACTTGTAGTTAGGAAGCTTCAACTAGTAGTATTGCTAACACTCAGGCTGCGTATACTTTTAGCATATACACATATCAACACTAGGAACTCCAATTGGTCTGGTGTGAATAGTAGCTATCAGAACGAAATATTAGGAAACTTGACAACTTTGTGTATCCATCTACATGTGTATAATAATTACAAGTTAAATAAATAATAACTTAGCAAGTTGTGTTTTGCTCTTTTCAGCTTTTACAATGGTGGTCTCTACCAGGAGCACAGATAGAACCCAAAACCTTTTAGCTGAGACTTCTGTCCCCCAAAACGGCATAGGCGTTATGAACTGTCACCCTTGCAAATATGCACACCAAGTAGATTGGCAATGTGGACAGTGCAATCTCGCCTTCTGCGTTCCCAAGCTGCAACTTAGGTATAAGCTACAAAAAGACCTTGCAACTGAAGATTGGACGTGCCCTAGGTTCTGTCACATCTGCCGATGCAGTCAGTGCAGAATCTTTTACGACAAGAACAAAATTTCTTTGCATGAAGATGGAGATGGAGATAAGGTAAAATTTTGGGATTTCTAATGTCTTCCTTATTTATACTGTGATACACATTTCAGTTACGTATTATTGGATTTGGTTTCATTTCTGCCCAATATTTGGTTTCTGTTGTGAGCCAAATGTTGGAAGTCAACCAATGGTCAAAGCAACAGAAAAGTCAAAGTTGTTAGAACTCAACTTTAGCGGGAAAGACTGTTACTCCCTCTTTCCTCCTCTGTATTGTATTTCATTCTCATTAATGCCTTCGAGAATGTTTGAGCTTAAAACTTTAGCTAGACCTTATGCTATGGCTAAGTTACAAGAAAGGACTAACGAGATATTGAAGGAAAAACCAAACAAGAAGGTTCGGTTAGTGAATACTATGATGCTTTCACTTCTTATCACAGTTCATACATTTGTTCGATTAGGAATTTGGGTCTAAATGAGTGGCATCTTGTTAGTCTTTTTATGTCGGGGTTACAAACGGAAATCAAGGAGCCTCTTAGATTGTTCACACTCCAAACCCTCTTACAAGCATATGCGATGGCTAAGTTGCAGGAAATGACTAACGAGTTGAAGGTTCTTGATGAACTTTGTGAAAAGAATGTTGAGGGTATGGGAATGAAATCAAAGGAGGTTGAATTGGATGACAATAGTCCTGAAGATGCTGATATGGGTGGTAATGAATTTGTGGATGGTGCAAATGGAAGTGAAGGAAATGTTGAAGTTGTTATGGACACAGTTGGTAATGCAACCGGTAAAGGTAATGAAAGCTTGTGTCTTGAAGGTGTGGAATGGGTGGTTCCTGGTAAAGAGGAAGATACAAACGATGGTGGTGTTAAAGATGAAGAACTTGAATTAAATCCTTTAAGTGAAGGGGATAATAATACTTGTGTGGTGATTGATGAGAAGTTGATAGGATTTGATGATAAAGACAGCGGTTTAGTGATTCTTAATGAGTTGGTTAAAAAAGATGATGAATTAGTTTTAGGTATTCACTTATTGAGAAAGTGTCATGATTCGAAGTACGTTGAAGATCAGGAATGTGAAAATGAAGGTGATAATGCTGCTTGTGGTCTTGGTGATTATATACTTTCAGGATGTATACATGATGGTGAAGATCTTTTGAATAGTGAGCAGGGGAATGTCTTGGGTGAAAAAATGGGTACTTTACATACATATAGCAGGATGAGAAATTTAGATAAAGGTACAAAGGGTGCAACTTTTGATTGCTCAATATTTGATACATGGAAATGGTTGAAAAAGAAAAGGAAACACGATACGAGTAATATGGTTTGTTCATGGTGGGTGGACAAACGAAAAGGGAATACGGTTCGTCCATGGTGGCGGGGCAAACAAAGAGAGAATATGGGCAAAGTGAGCCTGAGTTGGCACTTGGGTAGCACTCAGTGCAAAGTGAGCCTGAGTTGGCACTCAATGCAAAATGCGGTTGAGAAAAAAGAAATTTACATGTGGAAATGGCCGTGGAAGAAAAAGGAATTTGTAGGTTGTTTGATCAGGTTAAAGAGATGGTTGTGTGCTAATCTAGAAATCAAATATGATTTGGAGAGTATGGGTTGTTTGGGTAAGTATGAGTTTTTGGGTAGGGGTGAATTTTTTAGAGGAGTTGGTTTTGCTAATGAAAAAGAGTCGAGGAGTCTACCCAAGGAAAAGAAGAGTTTTATGAAAGGCTGTTTGGGGAAGGCAAAGTCAATGGGCTTAGTAACTTCAATTGAGTCGATTCAGTTTTATACTTCTTCAGTCAATGATTATAGGTCTGATTTGCAGTTAGGAGTTGGGTTAAGTTGTGATGAAAGTAGGATCAGGGGCGAGTTGGACAATGGTGATGTGGTTGTGTATGCTAGTTTGAGTTTTCCTGGTGGTTGGACTGGTTTTGCTCACGAGTGGCGAGTTGGTCCAGTTAGTGTTGGAGCAAGGTCTGGCATCATCGTATTACCTTGTGGGGCTGGGAAATCATTATTGGTTGGTTATGCAGCTTGCCGAATAAGGAAAATTTGTCTCTGCCTAGCAACAAGTGTTGTATCAGTGGATCAGTCGGCTTATCAATTGGGGTTTGCTAATGGGAATGTTATTGGAAAAGTCGATTTTGCTATAGGAGAAAGAGGTGAAGAAGGTGGTGTTGGTGGTTCATTAAGGCACCAGAGAAATACTCTTGGAGTGTTGAATACTGTGAGTTGGGGAGTAATGATGCCAACAGGATTAATGTCTGCAAGGTATCTTAAGGTGTTCAAAGGAGCTAGCTGTGTCTGGTTCTACATCCATGTTACTTGTCAAGTTTCTGCCTATATTTTCAGTGTAGCCGGATGGGTCACTGGAATCAAGCTTTGTAGTGACTCCACTGGTATCGAATACACTCACAGACATTGGGATCACCTTAAAAGTAACTACAACTCACAATGCCATAATTGCACATGGGAATCAAGTGGAGCCATGGGCTGAAAGATCGATTTCGAATGGTGGATTACATGCTCAGTTCCTTAGATGCTTGAGGACAAGCATCTTTTCAAGCGTTGTGAGCCAAATGTTGGAAGTCAACCAATGGTCAAAGCAACAGAAAAGTCAAAGTTGTTAGAACTCAACTTTAGCGGGAAAAACTGTTACTCCCTCTTTCCTCCTCTATAAATAGAAGTCATTGTATTTCATTCTCATTAATTGTGATTTGTAACCAACTTTCCCTATCTCTCATTCCTCTCTTAACTTTCCCTCTCAATTTCTCATTCTTCTCTCACTTATCATCTCATTTCTTGTAATTCAATCTTTCTATAATAATACCACATTTTAGCCATTGATCTTCTCTTTCCCCATAAGATTTCTGGTTATTTGTGTTTGGCTCATATCAGTTTCTAAATTACTTAATATGTATGTTTTTGCAGGCTGAGAAGACTATGTTAGAGGAGTTAAAAAAGTTGGACGATGTGGAGTTAGGTTAAGAAAAGAAAATGAAGAATGCAAGCGGAAACTAGAAATGACTGAGCAATATGTGGATTTTCTGCAGGGATTTATTAAGGTATAAAATACACTTAAAATACATTTAAAGGTGGTTCATTGAATATATAAAATACATTTGAAATTATGCATGATATAAACTTTCAGGTTTTAAGGATGGATTCTGAGTCCATAAAGCAAGAAGTTCTTAATTCTAAACAAATTTACTCAGAGGAGCTTACTAAATCTGGTAAATTTTCGGCGACATCCTGATATTGCGTATCTACATTGTTCATAGTTTATAAATTTAACCGCATTTGTTTGATCAGGAGTGAAGATTCAGAGACAGTTTGTAGATGATGCAGAAAGATTCAAGACAGTTCTAGAAGAAAACAGAAAGTTGTACAATGAACTGCAGGAGTTAAAAGGTTTGAGAAGATAATGAATTTTGTCAGAAACGAGTTGGGCGCCGGTCTGCCGCGTTGCGGCGGGGCGTTGTAGTCGGCCGTTTTTTGATACTGTAATCTTACGGTTATAAAGGCGCAAAAGTTAAAAATTGATGATGAGATAAAGAAATTAGACAAAATGTATCTATGAGGCTCAGGTATGTTAAGAATCAGGAAAGTTGCTTACATCTGGCATGGCTGTAAATATGATAATTTGGCCCGGATGTTCACATCTTTAACCGAACCTTGTAATAAGCATATAGTCAACCGAATTTCCTAACTTTTTAGAATCGAAGAACTTAAGGCTCCAATGATGGTTTGTTCAGTAGCATTGGCAAGGCAAGCATGAGCAAAAGATCTCTATCTCATCTTATATAAACTGATTGACAATACTACGTTGCTAAGATCACTATCTCATCTTATATAAACTGATAAACAATGCTACGTTGCTACTGATTGAGCCACAAATATTTCAAAAGCGTGTGTCGTTTACGTCTGCAAAAAAGAAAAAAAAAAGAATATATATCAGTTTCTCATGCAACTTTTATTCATCATGAAATGTGAACAACTGAGTAAGGTTATTTATCTATTATTTAACAAAACCCAACATCAATGGATATTTAGTACTTTCACACATTCGTTATCCGGCATCACATATTCATTGGTATTACTACTATGCAAACAACGTCATTAGGCTAATATAAGATGCATATTTTGGGATCTTCACTGGTAACACCGCTGGTTTCATAGGCAAACAAAGTCGTTAGGCTAATATAACATACATAAGATACATAAAAACATACTCTATATTTATTTACTTAATCATCTCACAACCAAGCTGCACTACCGATTAAGTAATCTGAATCTTGAGAGTACTGAAATTCAAAATGGTGTGCGATTTCTTTGAGTTGCCTTACACAATTTAAGCCACCTGTCTTGAGGTATTTTCCTGAGGAGGTCAATTATATAGACAGTAACCAATTGATTTAGAAGTTTTATGCCGTAAAAAGTGCACAGTTCAACCTTTCCATCAATTTTAATTTTTCTTTTCATGTTATTCATTTTCTTTACCGGGAGTCCGTGACCCATATAGATACAACTTAACCCAAATTGATCCATCAGTAAATAAATGGGTCAAAATTAGCAAAAAGAGTGTTAAGTACCATACAGAGACAATTATTACTTATTCATACTATTACAGATTTCTCCTAAGCAGGAGCCCCGACACCCGTAAACATGTCTTTGCTTTTTAAAAGTAAGTTTGTGAGAACCGCCCTGAATACCTCTTTAATGTTGGCAAAGTAACCTCAGGACCACTTTCAAAGTTACTTAAAACATATTGAAGGATTTTTTTTACTTTTAGAGCAAAATACAGAGCATTTCAGTAGTGAAACAACAAAAAAAAAATGATACTAAAAAGATCTTCCTAGGTAATGTTTCTAAGTTTTTCTGGACCGGAAATTAATCATTTGACATTCACACCCCAAGCCTTACACATGTATCGGCAAAAAAATTAAGTACGTACTAAACCACTTATACCTGTGCTTGGGCAGTCTCGATACGCAAGGGGGGGAAAATGTTGCAAAGCGCATCAACTATAAGTGTGGCAACAATTCCAGCCTTCATATCTTAAGTTGAATTAAATAAAAACTCTTTTTACTTCGTGATCAAGCCTAAAGATCCTGCAAATCAAAAATCAAACTCATCAATTATAGTAAAAAAAATCCGAGTTTTTTTCTTCATTTTGCACCACAACATCTGAAATAAATCATTATCAATATAGTACAAAATGCATAAGACGTAGCTGAAGTATACTCATGGATGGAGGGTCATATTCTACAAAAGGGGTGGATGTAGTAGAGCAAGGGTTATCCATTCTTCCATGTCAATTCTCCCATTATGTTTCGTATCAGCTTCCTGAATTGTTTAAAGAAAGTACACAATATATTCAGTTTTGTTAGACTGTCAAAATTGTTGTGAATATAATCATTATAACAGTGGCGTTGTCCTGAATTTCCTATAAAAATGTCATTTGAACCTTTAAGTACGAAAGCAACAAATAAACATTATAGTACCTTCCTTGTGTCGCCTCAAAGGGAAGCTGATCTAGAAAACGTGAAAGCTGAGCGGGAAAAGTTAATGGCGGATCTCGAACAAGAAAAGTATAAGAATAGCGAGTTACAAGAAGCTCTTGCTAAGGGAGAAGAAGACCGGAAGAAAATTTTGGTAAGGTTTTTTCAAACATTCAAACAAAATCACAATTTATATACACTTTCATATACGATTCAATCTTCTCTTTCAAAAATGTTACAACAAAACAACGATTGCCTCATGAACAATATATTTTCTCCGTCTTCTTCGTCTGCTAATTCGAGTTCTCCAACACCCGCTACACCATCGACGGGTCTAAAAATCTACTTATTGCACAATGCACATATAAAAGCCGCACCTTATTTACTTTTCAAACTTAAATGTATTTTAAGACCTTTTTTTTAGCCTTCTTGCATATGCCACCACATCATAATAAGAATTTATTACACAAACATGTCACATTGTCGTAATCGTGATGACGAGAGGGATTGTCTCACTTATTGCCGTCCAAAAACTTATGGTTTAAACCCTCCAATAATTCACTTTTCTATATATGCTCTAGATTTTAATTTACTCAAGCTATCTTTTTATTCATATTCATCAAAACTCATGCCCTACAAAATAAGATTAATCAACCTTGTTTCCTTTTTATGTGTTAACCTTTTCAATTAGGAAAATGCTAATTTTTTTTATAACAATACACTTTTCCATCTCGTTTAAACTTGCCAAGTAATATGCATACTTCCTTCTTTTACATAGTCGGGGCTATCATGATTGTTTATAGCTGATGATTTTTTGTATACATTCTTAGGATGCACTTGATTGCCACCGACGGGAAAAAGAAGTTAGAATAGCATTGGAAAAAGATCGAGATTCCTTGAGAGAAGAGCTTCAAATTGTTCAAGCCAAAGTAAGTTTTTTGCGCTTGTTTTGACACACATTGAAGTACTAAAGTCAAAGGCTTTGTTTTATTGATAAATGAGTGTAATTGAGTAACATTTGCATACTCTGTCTTCAGAATAGGAGACTTGAGGAAGAATTGGAACAAGCTAAGTCTCGTCTTGAGTCAGAGGAAAAATTTAGGCTAAAATGTCTTGATGAGGCGAAAAAAACAGGTAATAGTCTTTCATGTTTTAAGTTATGCTATGCTTCAACTTTTCTTAGATTTAACCCATAAGGCTATCAACACAAATCTTGTCGGTTCTCATGAACCTAATAATGTTTTGCTGTACCAAATTTGTAGATGACAAGGTTGCAGACGTCGAAAAAGTGGTCCAAAAAGTGGTTGCAGAGGATGTTTGGAAGACACATTTACTTCGTGGAGTATATAGGATCTTCAAGTGAATATGAAAGTGTAAAGCTAGTTGTTATCATCATGTACTGTACATTAATAATATAAATACTTCGTAGCCTTAATCAATCTATTTAAATTCCCAAATTCTTTTTTCATTGGAATAAAGCATCACTAGAAATCCCGGATCTGTCACTAACTGGGATAAAATAAGCTTTGGTGCGATGTTGCTTAATTTTGTCAAATAAAATGTATATTTCTAGCGCCAGTATTGTCATTTTGTGATACGGCGATTAGTTTGTATGCTACGTACTAAAAAATCGTCACAAACTGTCCAAACAATTTCTTTTAGCAATGTATAGCGACACAAGTGACGTGTAGTATTGTAGCTAGTCCTTTTAGTGATAGTAATATACGCGTGATTGTCTACAGGGAATTCAATGGTGGCGACTTTGCTTAAACCGTGTTGCCAAGGTGTCACTAAAGAGTACTCGTGTGGAAACATCGAAGAAGGTACAAAGATAATAAAATACAGTGTTTGTGGAAACACTAATGACTCGTTTTTTTGGGACATGATACACCCTTCGCAACAAGGTTGGCGTGCGGTTTCTTTGCATTTGCGATCTTCTCTTCTCCAGCTTCTTTAAGGTTGGATTTTCACTAATTTTTCTTTGAATAATCTATACATGTGCTTTCTGCTTCATGTGTAATTGTGTAAAGCCTTTATCTAGAAAGATTGTAAACTATCAAGAGTCGTTGGTTAACGAATTTTGGATGTTTGTTCGCGATACATAGCTACCACTTGAATTCAGAATGTGTACATCGCTTTCTTAGCCTAAAGGTGGAACTCGCTCATTTTTCATGCATGAAACGATATATGACACGAAATGTATAGTAACTTGTTGTTCCGTTTGAGTGATTTAAACTAAGATAACTAAGTTAAATCGCTCTCCATGTAATATGATGTAGGTTTAAACTGTTTAAAGCAAGAATACGTAACACATTTTAAACCACATATACAAGTACAACTAGGTTTTTTAACGTTTAAAATTCTTATTAGAAATTAATCAAAGAATTTGAAAAAGATTGTTTGTGGAATAACAATCTTAGTTGAATGACAATTGTGGTGATCTCCTCTCTAACTTAAACACAAAACCTAAGTTATGGTTTAAGTATGAACTTATACTTACTCAATTGTTTAGTGACCTAAGTTCAGTGTAAGGAGTAAATACTCTTGAATGTGTTACGCATCGATTGCAAAACATACTGTAGTAGAGACTAGAGATGCAAACTGAAAGTTAGATACATCATATGTCATGGACTGATGGACCTATGTGTGTATCATACTGGGCTTCGTATATTTATATGTATTTGGGTTGATAATAAGCCCAAATTTCTGGAAACATGTTATAAAGGTAAGAGTTTTGGCTAGATCTACGTCAAACAAGTTTTACGTTTACGAAGTGATTAAAGCCCATATTCGATACATGTTTATAAGTCGTAAATTATAAATACCGTATACAAACACACAAATATTATAATATAGATAATTGTAGTTCATGCATACAAAATACATACACAAAAATACTGTAGATAACTGTAGTTCATACATATTTTTTGTTCTTTATTATTGATGATACAGAAGTTAGCGGTATTCTAGTACTTCAACTATTTTGGCTCGTCGTTCGTTCTGAGGTTACGCGCATAAGGCGGATTCCGCACCATACGTGATCAATTATTATTTTTGAAACCAAGCTAACTGAGTCATTTAGTTAAGAAGAATTATTAATAGAATCAAGTACGGTACATGCTCGTCACACTTTCAATTTACTCGATATAAATTGTGCAACTCATATTCCAATCTTTTATATAATAAAAGAATTACATCATTTCGGAGTGTTTTTGTAAATCCCTTCTCAATGTAAAAAAAATTGGGCCAATAGGAGAGGTCGATTTTGCCACATAAGCAAAATCGAGCGACGTGATTGGCCAATAAAAAGTCAAAATTGAATTGATTTTGGTCAAACTTTAATAAATTTGGTGGAGAATTTGATTGAGAAAAAAAAACATATAAAAATGTATGTGTCAAATTTATGAAAATAAAAACTTAAAAAAAGAGGGGGTAATTAATAAAACATTAGTGGTTGAATTTTAAATATATTATATGGGGTTAAGTGTAAAATTATAAATCTCCATGTTTTTTTATAACTTTAGATAATAAAAAAATAACCCCTTACACTTTATAACCCCTACACTCTATAATATGAACTTTGTTTACAATTACATGAGTATTAGTACTGGCTTGAGACTTTCATCCATTAAACTTACAAAATTCTACAAATATACGAATTAGGTTTAATATACGTTAAATATTTTAAAAACAAATATTTGTTTTAAACTTTCATCCATTAAAATATTTTTTACTATGTATGTTAAATAAGGACTCATGTTATCCTATTTAAAAATTTAATCTATGCGTACACTGATTTGAATATTAAATACGGCTAAATTATTATTAACGGTAATATAAATATCAACGACTCATGTCATTATTATTTAAAGTTTATATACGGATATCCTGAAAACATTTTTGAAAAACAGAGTCCACAAATTTTAACCCACATAAGAATCAGTTTTTCCATTCCTCTCTTCTCTTCTAACCCACATAACAAAAACATTCGTTCTTTCAATTCATGAGATTGGATATTCATGATGTATTGCAGTGATGAACAAATGTTTATGTTTTAATTCATGAATATTCAATATCACCAGACATAACAATCGCATCCATCTTATATAACCCGAATCAAACCATACCTTCCCAAAATCAAACCGATTGGAGAATCAAAAACGAATATTAAAACGTATAAAACCGTACAAAAACGTATATAGTTGTCGATGTTTAAGCTTAAAAATGTATTAATGAATGAGATTAGGTTTAAGTTCAGTTTTTTTTATTTTATTTTATTTTTATTTTTTTAATGATCTTTTGGTGTTGGGTTTAGCTGATAAAGTTTGTTAAATTTGACTGTGTTTTGTTGAAGTTTTGCTTTTGTGGGTCTTTTATATTGTTTAGTTGATAAAGTTGTGAAATTTGTTCAACTTAATGGTAGATTATGTTGAAGTTTTGATTTTTATAGCGTTTGGGCATAATAAAGTGGTGATTGGTATGCTTTCTGTATGTGTTATGATGATCTCAAGTAAGAATCTCCATCTATTAATAGTTGTAAATGGAGTTTGTATAAATAAGTTTTTAGTGTTTTTGTGTACTTTAAGTTAACTAATTATTAGGGGTCACTAATGTTGTCAAGTGAGTTTCGACATGTTTTCATAATTTCGTAGGTCTTGGATGCAAACTCTATAAGATTTGACACAAAGATTCAATGGCATACGTGAGATATATTTTGTTTAAAATACAAATTGGGTATAACACAATGAGTATATTTGCAATTATAAACTCATTATATGGTGACTATCTGAGCTGCAAAGAGACTTCACGTCGAATATTTACTCTACGGGTAAATTGTGTATATCCTTATAAACTACTATTTGATTGGAGCATAATGGAGTGTTGTTCTTTATACGGAAGTGATTGGCACACTTTCGTTTTTTTATCAGGACAGTCACGGTACAAGCAGTTAAAACAGTTTATACTAAAGGTACAACTGTTTATTGTATAATGTGGAGTGTCCCAATAAAAATTGAGAGTGCTGCCAACCACTTCCCTTCTTCATATGATATGGGGGATGCTTATATATCACACTTGAAAAAAGATTATGCGTTGCAAAGTAACTTATGTACCTTCTAATATAATCTGAATCATTAAACAACCCATTGTAATACTATTCTTTTGAATTTGAATTTGAATTTGATTTGGATATATAACATCAACGAAAATAGTTAAGGTTAAAGTTGAATCAAATTAACTATGAAAATTTAAACTGGACATTTATTTTGAGACGGAGGTAGTATAAAGGTTCGGCTTTTAGCACATTTACCTTAAATTAACTATTACTCAAAGAAAAAAACATTATAATTAAAATTTATGTCAAAACCCCGTGCGTGCACGGGTATTATAACTAGTTTTGTTTTTGTGCGATTGCTAGACTGTGCGACTCCACTAACTTTTTTTGCCAAGTGACCCATTTGGTAGGTGGATGTCTTTTTTTGCGACTTGACTTGACATTTTGTGCGACCATTTTGTATTTTTCGAAAAAAAAGTAAAATATTCTTGAAAAAAAGATAAATTTCCCAAAAAAAAAAAGAAAAAACAATTTTTTATTTTTATTTATTTGAGAACTATTTGGGAGCGTTTGGTTCAAGTAAATTGAAATAAAGGGATTCTGATTTTCAAGAAATTTCAAATGCAATTAAATTTAAAACTCTAATTCAAATTCTCGTTATCTGTTTGGTTAACTGATAATGTGTGACAGAATTCAAAGTTATAAGTTTGTAATTACTTAATTGTACTTCATTCATGGATAAGAATTAGGGTGCGATTGGTATCCCCCAATCGGAATGGGTCTATGGATTTCATTCCGATTCAAGGTGTTTGTTTAGTGGGCCCGGAAATAAAAGGGGTATATCATAGCCATAGATTCATTACACATCAATTTGGTGTCTATGAAATCCACTCCCGTAGGCCCTTCTTTTTTCCACTACAAAACTCAAATATCTATACACTTTTTACTACCAAAATTTGTCATCCAAACATAAACAATCATAATGATACACGTTTTCATATCCATTGTCATTCTATCCATACCAAATCCGATACCCATTGTCATTCCTAACAACAAACCAAACATGCCCTTAGTTACAGCTAAAAGAAAGGTTCATTTTCGTTCCATCCATAGCTATAAACTACATACGATCCCTGTATGATATAAAGCAAAGACTGATTTTGTAAACCCAAAATCGAGTTTTTAAGAACCAAAATACATATCTGAAAATATAGATTATCTAATTGCAAATCTTTGTATTATCTAAAATCTTACTTTAGTGCTTCCGCACTCGTATCAATTAAAATTCCCCACTCAACATTAGAATTTATATTTCCTTCATATAAAGCTGTGTTATCATTTTAAATTCTTCCAAGCTGTCATCCAAACACTAGTGAGGTGGAATTTTAATTCCAAATTACTCAAATTCCCTTCAATTTACCGAAACAAAATACGCCCTTTGTTTTTTTTCGAAAAAGACAAAATGGTCTCACTAAAAAATTTCTCAGCCGCTAGTCGCACAAAAATTACAACCGTTGGTCTAGTAAAAAAAAGTTCAACCATGGTCTCATTTTTTATAAAAAAAACATAATTTGACCAAAAAGTAGTGGATACTTAACAACAATGTAGTGGAGTCGCACAAAAAACATCCACCTACAAAATAGAACTCTTGACAAAAAGTTAGTGGAGTCACACGGTTTAGCAATTGCATAAAAATAAATTAGAAAAAAGTTAAATTTTTGTCTATTTTGGAATTTTTCAAAGTGAGAACATGAGGTTGGAAATGTCTTATATGTCATATGCAAGTTTTGAACTACAACTATTTGATTGAAAGCTTCTATATATGATGTTGCTTTGAGTTAATCCATGGGCGGAGATAAAAGGGGGCACAACGGGCAGGTGCCCCCTAGCGAAAAAAATTGTACTGTAAACTTTCGAAATTATTTGGCTTTTTTCGTAATTTGCACCCTTAGTATCAATTTATAGTGTAGTTTCTAAAATTTACCAAAGTATATCCTCTCGACCAAAATTTTTTTGCTCCGCCCCTGAGTTAATCCCAAACTTCTAGCACTATTCATTTGTTAGTTGAAATTTTCTCGTTCCTATATCTCCCAAATTCTTAATTTATATAATCGATTTGCACTTAGCTTGAGATAATCATAGTCACAAACCTAGTCATGTTCTCATGCTAAGCAACCTTTGTTCTTAGTCCTAAAATTTTAGTCATGCGTGTCTGAAAATTGAACATAAAACAATATAGTTGGAAAGTCCATAGTCAAAAAGATGTATTTCAACAACTACTATATTTATTTTTTCCTGTGAAAAATGGTTTTCCATATAGTAGACTTTTTTCTTTTGAACAACTAATCAACCATACAATATACTTCAATGACCATTTCTTAATACTAGCAACAGCAAGTGCAAAGCTGTAGCCGGCGGGGGAATCAAATAGTCTCTAGTGTTTTTCTCATCTTTTACTGATTTGATTATCGATTGGTTTACGTGGTGTCGTCAACTTTCAGGTGGTGGTGGTGTTTGAGATCTTAAAAGCGGTCATGTAGGAGAGGGAGATAATGCGATCCTTCATATTTTTTTATTAAGATTAGAGTAATTGTATTTTAGGTAAATATGATGTTTTCAAGTTGATATGAAATTCTCCCTATTTTTAATTGTTAACTAAAATGGAACATGTTTATAAGATAATCATGTTATTAGTTATCTAAACGTTCAACATACCGTTTATAAGTTAGTTATCTACACGTTCAACATATTAATCATTAAGGATAATTTCTCATCTAAATAATTTTTTATTCGCGAAAAATATGTGTACACATGCATATAATTGTTAACGGGATAAATTATGGGCCCTTAAAAATTATGGAGCCCTGAGCGGTCTCCCATCTTACACACCCTTAAAGACGGCCCTGTAGATTAGGCTGAGCATCGGTATAGGATCAGACCGGACCTTCCGTCTCCTACTCCTATCTGTTGACGGTGGCCCACGTTACCACACAATCTAACGACAACGCCGACAAAAATTGGACCGGCCGAGACCGAATTAGACTAAAACCACGGACCGAGGACCGGACCGAATGTGTTCGGTCCGGTCCAGTCCTTCGGTCGGTTCGGTCCAAAAAAGCATTATTGGCCGGCTTTTACGTAAGACCGGACCAGACCAGACAGGACTGGACTGAGGCCGAAAAAATTTTTTTGGAACCGAGACCAAACCGATGATCCTTCAGTTCGATCGGTTTTCGGTCAATTTTAAGGTCTGTAATGCTCTGCCCTACCGTAAATAGATCAAAATCAACACAGCTATCATTATCAACCTGTATGTAGTTGACTAATAATAAAAAAATACATCTATTAATGCTTAATAAAGTAGGTGTAATTGTCCAATCTCGACGGCATTAAATCTTCTAACATATTTTTAAAAAAAGCATTGCTAAAGCTTATTACACTAATAAAAATATAATATATATTTTTTTTTCACTTATTATTTCTCTACATTCAAAATGTCAGTTTTAACACTTGTCAAGATCATGTGAGTAGAAAGATTATTAGACACATCCAGTATGATGATTTATCATTTTCCAATTGTAAAATGTAACATATTTTTGTAAAACTTGATATACTTACAGTAAAGAATAAAGAATGCAGTAATAAAGATGGGAATAAAATATTCTTTTTGAATTTTTGAATTATAGTAAAACTATTTAAAATTACTGGGAATATTTTTAGCTCATTTATATATAAAAGGTTTTAAGTTAATTAATATCAAATTTCTATTTAATCAAGATAACTTTAGAGTTAATTAATGTTCATTTAGTGTATTTTTTTATTTAAAAAGAAATTTTATGTTAATTAATTACATTTTATATGTGCTCAGTGGGTACATATTAGCAAAACCATTTAAAATTAGATAAATAGAACTGTACCCGCGCAATGCCGAGACAGGTACCAGTGGCGGAGCTTGACCTTTTCGAGAGGGGGGGGGGGGGGGGGGAATTTTTGAAAGGTGTTGGGCTAGCTAGTTGTGATTGAGTTCAACTGGGTACATCATAATTAGGACCAAAGAATGAAGAATCCACTGCAAATGTGTAACCTCTAATCCTTCTATAGTTTTGTATGCTTCAAGTTGATAACAATCACTTGATCGACTATGGAAAGCTAGTTGCTAGTCATAAATTCGATACAGAGGACTTTATGAGTTTGCATATTAAGGCTTTAGCAATGAAATTACAAGTATATCTAGGGTGATTATTGGATCCTCGATTGGCCCTAGATTTTTATTATTTATTATTATTTTGTTTTTGTTTTTTTTTTTTGTTTTTGTTAATGAAGCCACAAATGTATCTTTACCTATTTTTAGAAGGTTTCTTAAATACCCACTCCATTTGTACTCGATAAATAATAATGTTGGATAGCTTATGATGGTTTCATGTAATTTCGTGATGGACAATCTGAAGACTGGTGCTGCTTGATACGATTACAATGTTCCCATACTTGACCCACTCGTTAGATCAGTCCACAAGTTATCCAAGTCCAAGTCTTTAGGAGTATTCGGCCACTGTTTAACTAGCCACTACTTTAATATTAGTCACAAGCATTTGAATGTTTCTTTGAAAATGTAGTAAACGGTCAGCAAGATCGTGTGCCAGCCCAGCACGTTTTTTGTCGTTTAGCGATTTTCGGCGGGGACAAGGGCGTCCCGGCCAAAAGTCTCCTCTCCCGTCGTCCTGTTTGTTGTAGTGACTAGTAGTTGCATAATTTTAGCATTTACAGTTGAAGTCTTTCTCCTATTTAAGTTGTAACTTTGCATGAGAAGAACAGAACAAAAAATTGGCTCAAAGTCTCTTGTTTCCTTTATCTTATTCTTGGAGAGTTGCTAACTCAATTAGCTATCTATCGTAGGAGATTGACCTCCTCTAATTGGTCTCTATCATTGCTCCAGCTGTTATTGTTTCAACGAAATAATGGGACTCGAACAAACTTCCACAAGACTGAAAATAAGTTATAGGAAACAAAAGACGATAAAACCTTTGAAAATTTATGGCACAACATAAAATATCTTATTTTTTTATTTTATTTTTATTTTTTATTTTATTTTATTTTTGGTAAAGGCGAAACATAAAATATCTAACAATAGGTATTAATTGTAATCAAAGAGACTCAAAACTATAGCCAACGTCCTTAAATCACTATCTTCAATTTCCGACCTTGTCTCCAGAATCATGCATGGGAGCAATCGACATAACTAGATGCAACTTGAGCGTTGTTACACAATTGTCCAAGTCCTCAACACTCGTAGAAGACTTGAATTTGACGAGTGTTTATGTTGTCATACTAGTACGTGAATGAATATGTTTATATTCACGTAACTCTTAAAAGTGTTCTCAAAATTAACCTTGGAATGAATAGACTTTTTCAAGAGTCATTGAAGAATTCTTGATAATAAAGATCTTAAGATAAAAAGTAGTATCCCATTGGTGATGAAGAATATTTCCATTGATACACATTTTAAAACAGAAAATCATCGATATAAACACTCTAAGATCGTATATTACGAAACGGTCATTTAATTCGTATATTATGAAAACGGAATTTCAGTACATGGACCAAACGCTTTTTTATTGACGACACGTACATTCCTTTTTAAATATAATAAATAAGAAGACCTCACGTGTCCATGACGCGTGTATGTATGTTTATGTGCGCCCAAAGCCTCGAGCGCTTCTTGTATTTATATGGTGTTTAGAGGCACGTTTCATGTCAAGTGCGCGCTTCATAAATAATCTGCACGCTACATTAATAGATAAAAAGATAATGCCACGTAACCACAATGCGCGCATCCTATCTTAGCGCACACCCAGCTCGCGCGCATCTATCTTTATCTGTCAAGCACCCATGCCCCGCGCGCTTCGTTTAAAAACAAACATGACAAAAAGACAAATAATGCCATATCACCATGAGCGCACACAGTCACAGACATCCTACTCAAACGCGATTCGTTTAATATTTGCTGAGCCGGTTGTTCATAAAGTTAAGACATGTTTACTTTACTCTTCTTCTAATATTCACATGACCGATAGTTGACAAAGTTAAGACATCATGTTTTTGTCTATATATATCCTTGTTTCCATGTTTACTCATTTTTCATGTTACTCACATATCATCAGTTTTCACGTTTTTCATACATCCCACTTATCATGTTTTTCACCGTATCTTATTTTCTACGTTTTTCATACATCTCACTTTCCACGTGTTTCATCAAATCCCATTTTTCAAGTATGATATTGGTCTAGTTTGATAATTTATTTTATTTTAAAAGCTGGAAACTATAATCACACTATACACTATCATTTGGCTGTTAATTTAAACTTGATACTTACTCAAACGCCAATGCTTCATTGATGTAAAATATAATAATAGGAAAGATCCAATTTAGACTTGATGTTTTCGAACGACAGATTTCATAATTCAAGTGAACTAGACTGATTAAATCCAAACCAAACCAAACTAACCAAACCAAACCAAACTAACATTAAATATCAAAAATTTTAATGAATATTTAGGTAGATAGGCTAGAGGCTTTTACCTATGTCTAATAACTTGCGAGTATTTTTTTTGAATTGTACGATCCCTTTCACCTCAATTTACGCAAGAGTACATTTGCCTTAAAAATCTAACGGTTACAAAGATTAACCATGTAAAAACCTGTATCTCAATGTACAATCATTATTTTATGAAAGTTATCCTAGGGCTAGCAGTAGGTTAGTAGTACAAAGAGTGTACACAATAATGGCAAAGGAGTTTTTAGTATGTATTCCATTAATTAAAGTAGTTACTCCCTCCGTCTCATATTAAGTTTTTACAATGGAATTTTGGGATGTCTCAAATTAAGTGTCCATATTGTACCTTTCAACCAATAAGATAAGACTTTAGTGGGTGAAAATGGAGAAAACTTAATACCCAGTGGGTAAACTACCCGGTGACTAAAAACACAATGAATGTGGTTCTTGTAGTATGTGGCATGAAAGGAATAAAAATACATTGAATTCTTTGTTCCTTCTCTCCCAATAAGTGAATGCCACCTCATCCGGGTAAACTACCCAGTGGGTAGGTGTATCCATCCCCGGTGAAAATAATATTTGTTGGTGGAAAGTGTAGTTAGTGGAATCTTTTAAAACTTTGTGCATATTGTAAGTGAACACTTAATATGGGACGGAGGTAATACTATTTATGAGGTAGTAGTTGGTTTTAGGTGACTTACATTTTGAATTTGAAGACAAATTTGGAGAAGTTCACAATGCTAATTTAACGCATATATCACTATACGAGTGAGTAAAGAACGAGATAAGTGAACTACATTTATATACATTATGGAGATTTTCATGGATGCTTTAAAACTAAAATATAATATAAAAAGATTATCAAAAATACATGATTGATGATATACTACAATAACGTACATATATAGTGTAGATTTTACAAAAAGTTGGTTCACTAGGCAACCCTAACTTGGGTTCAATTTTAAATTCGACGCAAACTTTCACCGAAGAATGCACCTCAGGTAATTTTCAAACGTTCCTTGGTTGCGGTAAAACCCATGACTGTTTTCATTGTTTAAGGATAAACTTACCCAACTTATGCCATTGCCCAAAGCTAAAGACTTGTAGTAAATTAAAACAACGGGTAAAGCTAAAGATACGCAACATATTTCTTTAAATAAACAAAAGTACGCAACGTACTTAGTAAAGTGTCAAACGTACGCAACATATTTTCAAAAAATGGTCGATCTACGCAATATGACCTGCTGGCAGCAGGTTACAAGGTCACATAACTTTCAAAGTTACACCTTTGGTCCCTAAACTGTCTCATATCTCGCGTACATGATCCTATTTACCAGCGTTACACCGTTAGTCCCCAAACGTTACACCGTTAGTCCTATTTAGTCCTATTTATCAGCGTTACACCGTTATTCCCCAAAAGTTACACTGTTAGTCCCCAAACGTTACACCGTTAGTCCTATTTAGTTACACCGTTAGTCCCCAAAAATATATATATAAAAAAATTCAGATTATTTAAAAAAAAAAAAAATCCAGATTATTAAAAAAAAAAAAAAAAAAAAAAAAAAAAAACTTTAAAATTGAATTTTTTTTAAGTTTTTTTTTTTTTTTTTTTTTTTTTCTGGAATTTTTTAATTTTTTTTTAAACTTTAAGAAATTCCAGATTTTTTAAAGTTTTTTTTTTTTTTTTTTTTTTTTTTTTTTTTTTTTTTTTTTAAAAAGAAAAAAAAAAAACTTTAAAAAATCTGGAATTTTTTAGAGTTTTTTTTTTTTTTTTTTTTTTTTTTTTTTTTTTTTTTTTTTTTAATAATCTGGATTTTTTTTTTAAGTTTTTTTTTTTTTTTTTTTTTTTTTTTTTTTTTTTTTTTTTTTTTTTTAAATAATCTGAAATTTTTTATATATATATACATTTTTGGGGACTAACGGTGCAACGTTTGGGGACTAACGGTGTAACGCTGGTAAATAGGAGCAAATAGGACTAACGGTGTAACGTTTGGGGACTAACGGTGTAACGCTGGTAAATAGGACTAAAATAGGATCATGTACGCGAGATATGAGACAGTTTAGGGACCAAAGGTGTAACTTTGAAAGTTATGTGACCTGGTAACCTGTTGCCAGCAGGTCATATTGCGTAGATCGACCATTTTTTGAAAATATGTTGCGTACGTTTGACACTTTACTAAGTACGTTGCGTACTTGTGTTTATTTGAACAAATATGTTGCGTATCTTTAGCTTTACCCCTTAAAACAAAATAGAAATATATGGTAAATATGGAGAGATCAAAGACAATGATTCACTAACATCAGTGTGTGCAGTATGTTTTACTCCCTCTATGCCCAACACCATGAAAACCCTCCTAAACCTCGTACACTCTTCCTCTTATAACGTGTGAATCTCGCCCTTTTTTTTTTTTTTTTTTTTTTTGATATACCAAATTTAAAGTTTATAAGCTTAAGAGAAAACTCACACATAAAAATGGAGAAGCCATGCACAAACCAAAAGACCCTAACCGTTATATGAAATTAGACTCTAACCGTTATAGGAATAACAGTTTATCCGCGTATATCAGAAGAAAAAAAAAAAGGTTCAACTTCCACTGATAGTTTCTAAACATAGATCATTATTTGTTTACTCGTTTACCGTATTATACGAGTAACAACTCTAAAAATGTTTATCTTTTGGTAAGCCTAATTTCTTACTTGTTTATGTTACTCCTTAAAACTTAACTCTTTTAAAACTTGTTTTCTGTGATTAAGTTATAGTCATATTTATTAATCAATATTGGTTTTTTTGAACATTGGAAGTAAAAGGTGGCCTCATATAAATTGAAGAAAAAGATGGTATTTATGGGATTGCATGGACAAACACGAAACAAAAAACTATATATTGTTGATATGATTCATCACTCAACAAGTACAACTTACTTAACCCTTCATTTTTTTTATTATTATTTTTTTTAAATAATAATTTTTGGTGGTTCTAGGGTGGAGATGGTAAATGATAAATGGTGTTAAATCAACAAAATTGTACATATGTCACGCAAGAAGCAAACTTTGTCTTTTCAAGCCATGTCTATTTCTTGATTTATCTACAGGCCAGGTTTTTTGTTTCTTACAACTCATGTCTATTTGCTGTAAATTTGAACAACTAACTACCAATGGTTTAGGAGAGAGCATTTATTTTCACCTATCGATAGTCTGTGTAAACTTGCTTTGTCTGAAGGTAAATGTGAGATGTCTAATTTGTATAACATAAAATGGTGTATTTTTTTGTGTAGTATGCTATCTCACCTAAAAGTGAAATGCATACATCAATGCTCATTTATTTTTCATTTGACAAAATTAAATGCTAGTCACCTACACTTGCTTCTTATTTATACTTTCACCCTCAATACCTATTTTGAACACACATACAATCAACACCGTTTATCATTTACGATCTTCAGTTTACTCTTTGATGGTTTTCTGCAGCAACGAACACTGCTTTCTTACCAATTGCAACCATGTTACTGCTGCAAACCCACCACTCGTTAATTTGTTTGCTCGAAGTGTTGATCAAAACCCTACATTATTTCGGCTTTTATTTTACGATACAAGAGCAACACGATCATTTTCTTGTTGAAATAGGTGTTCTTGGAAATGATAAAGGTATAATCTCACTATCATTGTTACCATTCATATCTTGTTATTAACCTTTAGAAATTTGATTTTGTTTGCTTAGAATGTTTTTTCTGAGATAATATAATGAAAATCACTCAAAACAATTTTGTACGTGTTTGTTGTATGCTATGCATGTCTTTCTTGTAAGTAGTTAAATAAGTAAACTATTTCATTAATTAGCATGTGGTTAATCTAAGAAGAAGCTCGTCAGTCTACTTGTTAGTGTATAAATTAAAGTCAAATTTATATACTATTAGTCACTATAAATTACCGTACAGTATGTTCAGGAGTGGTGCTACTGCAAACGGTGTAGTTCTTGACATAATTTGAAATTGATTTGAGGGTAAAGTGAGAAAAAAAAGAAAAAAAAAAAAAGAAACAAGATTTTATCATATATGTCATATTCCATGAATATCATCTTTTCTTCAATTCATTTGATGCCACCTTTTACTTCCTTGTACGTTTTCTACTGTTCTATTCTGTCTATAACTCATTTCACCACTTATCCAATGTTCACAAAAAACCAATATTTTTATTATTTTATTATTTATCTATTTATTTTTTAATTTTTTTAGACAAAACTAATTCCAAGGTTTTCTTTTTGGGTCAAGAACTAAGAGGTAAGCTCCGGCGCCTAAGTAAGATGGAGTTTAGGAAGGAGCGGGAATTGATTGGGGAATCGGTAGCAATAGGGAAAGAGCAAAAATATACATTCTCAAAAGTTTTTCTCGAGGATTCCTCTCATGAAGAGATATTTGATGAGATTTCAGATTTGATTCAGAGTGCTATCGACTTTGATGATGTTAGTATTTCCTTTCTTTTTTGGATTTTAAACTTGTTTGATATATAAGAACTCAATTTCAAACGCTTGTTGCATTTTTTAATGCATTTGAATACTTTGTTAAAATTTCGGCCATATTAAGGTCTACTTGAACTTAAACTACATTTGCAGGTGTGCATTTTCCATTTGCTCAAATCGGGTCAGGTATGACCTATACGATTGATGAAGTATGGTGCTACATTACAAGAGGCTTTGGGCTTTTGAGCTAGTCATTAAAAAGGCTATTCACCTAATGAGCGGAACAATATTCTCTCACAATCCGAAATACCTCCATAAATAAACATTGATACATTATCAAGATGTACGCTTCGAGTCCATCCGTGACTTCAAAAAGATGGACACGGATGGACTCGAAACGTACTTCTTGGAAATGTATTCATGTTTATTCATGGAGTTATTTAAGGTTGTGGGGGAATATTGTTCCGCGGATTTTGTGAATAACCTCTATATTGAGTAGCCCAAAAGCCTTTATTGGTTGTGGGGTTTCATGGTTCCACATAAGTGTTCAATTTTGTACTAGAGGATCCTTGTAGATGCAAAGAGTGGTGAACTGCGTAGTTCTAGTTGTGAGTTCAATTGTACGCTGCAGCATCCAAGCAACACATGTAAATATCGTTAAATGTGTATATATTGATAAGGTCTTGCACTCTCTTGATGTACCATCTGATTACTGATGTTGCTTCAACCGTTAATTGCTTAGAGTCTAAATGCCCTCATAAAATTATGAACTCACGAAACTCAGCGATGTATTCAATACTTTTGCTACGTCATGCTTACACATATAGCAAATTAACATGTAAAATTATATTTTTCTTAAATAAAAGTATTGTGTCACCCCACTTTTTTCACCAAAAGAGGACGACTCAATTTTTTAGCAAAAGTGAGTGCCATTTTGAGCCGTAGACAGAGAGACACGAACCTCGAATTGCATATTGACGCCATCAATCTTCAAGTTTTCATGAGGTTTGAAAATAGAAGCTTTGTGTGTCTAAAGTTTCTCAATTATTTTAAACACCATGAACATATAATATGTGTAAACAATTCAATAACTCGATAAGTATCTGATTATCTTTTTTATTGTTGATGATACATGTTATATAATTCTAAGTTTCTAGTGATAACAAAATTGGTGTAAATTATAAACAGATGTGAGTGAACTTAATCATGTAAATTATAGATATTTGCAGTGGCTAACAAGTGCAAAAGAAAACATAAAATTTTTGGATATGTAAAAGACGCTCAAATGTCTGTTCGATGAACGTAGTATACTTTCTTATGAACTTTGAGATAGCTATGGTTTCATCAATTGGGTTTAGTTGATCGTATTGGTTGTGATGAGAGCAATCCCTGTAGTGATGATGTCAAAATTTTGTCGACATCAAAAGAACACATTAAATTCCTCCAATTGATAATGCAGAAAATCATGTCGAACATCTTCACGCTGTTCCTCCAGGAGACGATGATAGCTGCTAAAAAAACTCGCCTCTAATGAGCTTGACATACCTACCATAATAAATTACTCTTGAGCTACAAATTTGCATGTCCATGGTAAAAGCTGGTTACCATTTCTTCCACACTAACTCTTGCACTACTTCTAAAACTGCCTCCGGCCACCAGCTCTATGTCGGAGGTCCTAACTATATACATAGACTTTTTCAAAGGCAAAATCGCAACCCTCATCTTCCATCTAATTGACTCTCGGCCTGAATTCCCATGTTTAATACAGTCACGAGATACATTGATTTCGACAAACTCACAACAACAACAACAACAACAACTACTACACCCAATTCCGCCAAATAGATTGGAGGGTACAAGTTACTGAGTAGAACAGATTCTTTTCATCTCATGCATGTCCTGGTGGTGCACCGAACACTTCAACTGTTAGCCCGTATATGCATTGCATTTGTGTATCGGGCTCAACCCATGTCTAGAACTACTAGAAGATACTGTCTATGTAAGTTTGAGAATGATCTGTGTTTATTTGATTGATTGACAATACACAAATACATCGTACATAAATATACATAGACAGAATCTTCTATGCATGGGCTTGAGCCTGATGCACAAATGCAATACATATACGGGCTAAAATCAACGAGAACAACTATAGGTCTATAGCTAGTTACTTTTGTTGGTTCATTTGATTCAAAATAAGCAACATGCCACATCTTTGAAACAATGATTTCTTGTGTTCAAATTGATGTATTGCACAATCAGCAATAAAAACTCAAAATGTAATGGCCTTGGCCAAAAACATCTATCTATCTATATCTAATACTTGGGTGTTGGGTGAGTAAAGGCTAAAGCTTGGATGATTAACAGCAATAAATGTGTATATAAGCTTTGAAGCATTGTTAAAGACTCGTCTCAAATGTGTATATAAGTGTTTTTAACTCATCGACCCAGTTCTTTGTGTTTTTTTTTTGGGTAAAAGGGATCTTCCACCCAGGTAAAATATATTAACAAAAAAAAAAAAAAAAAACGTTTGAAGTACAATGGAATGTGACTGAATGCCACATTAACCTCAAGCAAACGCTTGAGCAACCAATAGTAGTTCTTTGTGTTATGATATGGATTATCAGATAAAAATCATGTCCTATGTTTGTTTGGCATATATAAGGTAAAATCAAGTTAATACCTTACATATATAACATAAAAGATTTGAATGTTAGGCTAGCCACAGTCGTTGGTCACGCTTGATCGGTCGATCGATTTTTGGATCGGTCGTGTCGAGTGTGGGTTTTGGGTCTTAGTCGGTCGTCGGTCGCTTATTTGGAGAGAAGGGTCAAATTTGTGACCGATATTCACACTCAAAAAAATCCAAAAAATCCTACAGTTAGCTATTAAAAAAAATAACAAAAAACATTTTTTTTTTCTTTTTCTTTTTTCTTTATTTAACTTTACACTTTCCAACCTTATAAATACCAACCTCAAACACACTTCTAAACACACAATTCAAACAACTTCTCATCTATATTCATCATGTCAAAAAAAATACTCTCACATCAAAAAACCAACGATCCTTATTACCCCAAAATGCCCCAGATTTAAATTTCTCGCCGTGTCCACCGTTTAAATTAACGAGGATAACACCACCACCAAATCAAAGTGTTGGAAAATACCTCGACAACAAACCCGAAGTTCGATCGCGGAACGCTAGATCGCGAGTTGTATCAAGTACAAGTAGCAAACACGAGAGACTACAAAGAACCGACAAGAATATGCACACGTTATACCCTCAACGAACCCTTTATTAATCAACCAATAAAGCTTACAATTTGAGGAAGAAGAATGAATAACTAGCATCCCCCCTCATCTCTATTTTTAGAGATGAGGGGGTAGAGACCTTAGCTTGCAAGCCAAGTAACTAGTTTTCTAATCTAAGTACAATCCTAAACTTTATTTAAACTAAATACAATTAATCCCCTTATTATTGTCTAAGTAACATATAACCCTCCTAAACTAACACATAACAATTTCCACCTTAGGAGTAATACTTAGGCATTACCGATACTCAGCATCTTCATCCAACGCTGGAAACTCGAACCGGGGACCGCCTTGTAAACCAGGCCTTGTACTTTAGTAAATTCCCGAGTTTAGCTTTCTTAGACTCCTTCACTTTCTTCTTTTCACCAGCATTACCTTCTGCACCCTCTTGACCAGGTAATCCGGTTTCCGTAATGTCCACCCCCACCTTTATACCAAGGTGTATCTTTTCCTGCTCATTTACCAAGCAGCCCGTGTTTGTCTTTTCTTCAAGTTGCTTGTCCTCCAACTTTCTTTGAGCCACTGCAATATTATTGTTACTAACCTGAACATCCTGAGCTTCACAATTCCCTTGAGCTCCCTGCAGTTCCACATCAAACAAAACACGTTCATCAACCTGTACTCCATGGACTCCTGTTTTAACACCAGAACCAAGTTGTTTGAACCCAACTTGTTTATTACCAAGTTGTTTGAACCCAACTTGTTTATAACCAAGTTGCTTAAATCCAACTTGTTTTCAACCTCCATGCTTTTGTACATCAAAAGTCTTCACTTTTGCTTCAAGAGTATACACACAGTTCTCTTTCCTGATCCCAGTCATCATAACCCGACAACCTTTGATCACCTTGACTCTACCCATCTGCATCTTCACAGTATAACCCTCTTTTTCAAGAGTACCCAATGAAATCAAGCTTTTTCTTAACCCTGGAACATACCTGACATCTTCTAGTATAAAGCTTGAACCATCATGCAACTGTATCTTCACTTTTCCTGTCCCTTTGATAGTGCATGTCCTGTTATCACCTAACTGAACCGAACCACCATCAAAATCCTTGAAGTCATACAAGAAATCCCTCCTAGGTGTCATATGATAAGACCCACCTGAATCCATTACCAATTCAGTCATCTCATCATTCCCGACTACCACTAAGGCTTCTCCAAAGTAGACGCTACCGTCGTCATCAGAAGAATCAGAATCCTGATCATGCTTACCCTTCCTAACGAACCCACTTGACTTCTTCTTTGGACAGTCTCTCTTCAGATGACCCTCTGAATGACATATGAATCACTTGAGTTTACCAGTTCCACCCCTTGACTTGAACCGCGAACTTCCACCAGAATGAGCTTTTCTTGGATGATCTGACCGTCCCCTTACATATAACCCGTCACCAGTTTCTTCCTTTGTGCCTTCAGTTCTTTTCTTCAACTCTCTTGAATTCAGAGTTGCTAGAACATCCTCCATTGTCAAGGATTCCCTCCCATACAACAATGTTTCCACAAAGTTTTTGTAAGATGATGGCAACGACGTAAGTAACATAAGTGCCTGATCTTCATCCTCAATCTCGATATCAATATTCGCCAAATCAAATATCAATTTATTAAACTCATCTATATGATCACCCAGTTTCGTACCTGGACTCATATAGAATGTGTACAGCTTCTTCTTCAGATACAGTCTATTTGCTAAGGACTTAGTCATATACAGACTAGTTAACTTCGCCCATATTCCTGCAGCAGATGTTTCCTTGGTAACTTCCCGTAAAACCCGGTCTCCCAAGCATAGAATCAAGGTACTGTATGCCTTCTTCATCAAAGCAGCCTTTTCACCTGCTTCCATGTCCACGGGTAATGTCTCTAATGCAGCATCACATCCCAGCTGTACCATTAAAGCACGAATATTTATTTGCCATAACCCGAAGTCATTCTTCCCATCAAATTTCTCGATGTCAAACCTAGTTATAGAACTAGCCATTCTTCTTATACCTTGCTAAAAACCTTGTCAAATTGTTTCTTAGCCAACTTTACCGACAAGCCTCACAAGCCATATGCAATATTCTCCTTGTTGCTATAAACCTTTCTTGCAAATCGAATTAATTAGAAAAACTCTAAACCCTCGATCTCGAACAAGCAAACCCGATCGTTAACTTGAACCCCAAGCAAACCACGATCAAAACTTGTACCGCAAGAAAAAACCCGCAACAAGAAAACCTTTAAATTTATCGATCGTAACCTCGAACCATTGACAAAGAATACCTTCACTTTTATTTGTTAAACATAAGAGAATAAAAACAAACTTGAGTAATTTTAATATTAAACAAGTCACCCTTTGTCAACCTTGTGCAGTTATAATCTTCACGTGAATCACTTCTTGGAACTATAAAAAATAACCGATTGTCGATTTATTAAAATAATAAATTGAAAACCTTTTACTTTTTAGAAACCCAAGAAACCTTGCCACGTGATGAATAATAGCCAGCAACCACGTCCCTTTGTTATATATTACCTTATCTTCTCCGATTGAAAAACCTGCTACTACCCGAGAACTCGGAACCGATCCTCGATACCCCGAACTAGCTCGAAACCTCGATCTAACACTCGAACTTCGATGACCACAATAACCGCGGCTCTTGATACCACTTGTTGGAAAATACCTCGACAACAAACCCGAAGTTCGATCGCGGAACGCTAGATCGCGAGTTGTATCAAGTATAAGTAGGAAACACGAGAGACTACAAAGAACCGACAAGAAAATGCACACGTTATACCCTCAACGAACCCTTTATTAATCAACCAATAAAGCTTACAATTTGAGGAAGAAGAATGAATAACTAGCATCCCCCCTCATCTCTATTTATAGAGATGAGGGGGTAGAGACCTTAGCTTGCAAGCCAAGTAACTAGTTTCCTAATATAAGTACAATCCTAAACTTTATTTAAACTAAATACAATTAATCCCCTTATTATTGTCTAAGTAACATATAACCCTCCTAAGTATTGCTACTAACACATAACACAAAGAATTCGGTTTCGTCCACCCGCTTTTGATTGTCCAACACAACAACCAAAACTGAATCAACAACAAAACCCGTTTTACGTTAATCGTCCATATGCAAATCTGTATCGTCATAATATGGATTTTAACCAATCAACAAGTGGGTCGTCGTATCGTCCTAACATGAATTTCTCGCAATCTTCCCAACCGTATCAAACGTATTCCTCGATTCGTAGTGCTAATCTTGATATGGATTTGGAGGATTATATGGCAGACTATCCGACTCAACAATACTTGACTCAAAACTATCCAAGTCAAGATGCTTCGATGGGGCAAGGTTGGGGTCATGGTTCGTACCACGGTTCGATGCTTGTTGAATGACGATGACGATGTCGAAGAGACGGCACCCGTCAAACAAAAGACAACTTCGAGACGTGCTACAAAGGCGAAGTACAAAGGCAAAAAGGCCGAACCAGTCAAAAGGAACGAACCATGGATATGTTGTTTTAAATGTTTGAGATTTTGGTTGATAGCTAGGTGCTAATGCCTATGTTGTTTTTGTTTGTAAGTTGTCAATGTAGCTCTTGCTAGTTTTTTTATTTATTTTTTATTAATTTTTTTTTTGAAGATATACCAAATTTATACTTTACAAGCTTAAGAGAAAACTCACACACCAAAATGGAGAAACCATGCACAAACCAAAACCATGAACCATAACTATTATATCAAATTAGCACAATCACAACTCTCCTCTATTCCTCTCTTCCTAAAAGAAAACATTCTAACAACAAATATATTAATGGTCACGACCTCACAAAAACAATGTAAAGATAATCCAAACGACATGCCAAGGTTCTATAAAACAATTAAACACGACGATTCAAAGAATCTCTAGATCATAACATCATCCACGGCTACTTGTAAACAATCAATATTACTTATTTACTTTCTTACAACGTAAATGTATGTAGTTGCGGTCGGTGTATTGTTTACCATATGTTATTGACTTCGTACATGCAATTTTTGTACAAAGTAATATACTTGTATATTGATACATCGTATAACTCCCCCTATCTGTCACGATTTGTTTAGGATGATATGTTGCAGCACAAACTCTAATATAAAGTGAATGGAAGAAAACAAATGGGAGTAAAAGTTGAGATCCATGAAGAACTCATACATGCCATAGAACCTGGCAACCAATCATAGTCACTCATTTATATTTTCCACCTTATTTTTTAAAACAACATGTCTTGCAAACGGTAAATCTTCAAGTTACAAAAAAATATCATCGCGACGAGAGTTAAATCATCTTTCTATATATATGCATTGTTATATACTTTCGACGAAATTTTTTTTTCGCCGAACTTTTTTATTTTTTATTTTTTTTAAATTTCCGCCCGAATAATTATATATGATTCGTAAAAATCACATATGATTTGATTTTTACGAATCACATATGATTCTTACGGATCATATATGATTTGTAAAAATCATATATGATTCGTAAAAATAACATATGATTTGATTTTAATGAAAGGCATATGATTTTTACAAATCATATATGATTTTTCTGGGCGGAAATTTTGAAAAAAAAAGTTCGTCGAAAGTTTATAACAATGCATGTATATAGAAAGATAATTTAATTCTCGTCGCGATGGTATTTATTTATTTATTTATTTTTTTTTGTAAAAGGTCAACGACCCGGTAAATATATCCAAAAAACGTTTAAGTACAATGGAATGTGGCTGAAGTACCACATTAACCTCAAGCACAGGCGCTTGATAAACAAGTGTTTATGATAGGCCATAAACACAAACCAAACCTAGCTAATACAAAGTATCAAACTAGGAATAAACAAGACAAAACATGAGATGCGAACATGCCACATCCAACTCCATTACAGCTGCAATCCATCAACCTTAAACATGCAATCAGTAAACCAGCTGAATAGATCAAGTAATAACACGTCGCAAAGCAATAACAACAGCAAATATTCGTGGGACGAAACAAGGTTCACAAATCCAAACTTACAACATACCCACATCAACAACGATCCATCAGATAACCAGATAAACAAATAGTAGCAGCAGGATCATGTTAAAACAATCAAAGAATTCTTAAACAAGAACCCTAACATACAACGACACCATCACTTCCCCTCTCTCAACCCACTTCCACGAATCATCATCACAAACCATAAGATATCCACGATCACAAGATCGACTTTCATGGCATGAATGGACAACAGTCCAACTTACAACCCAAGATATAAACATTAACGCTCAGCAGCAACAATCACCAGGCCAAACAAGATATAAACATTAACGCTATCTTGTCTCGAGAGATGTCACTTTTCATGAAGATTTACCTTTCTTTCCGGTTACCACTTATCGCCACCAAGAGGAGAATGATGATTTGTTAGTTTATGTTACCCCTATTGCAACCACTGACCCTATTTCAACCGTTGAACATCTGCCTATTAAAGTATATACTAGGCGACCTCGTGTGACATCAGGTTCTGTTCCATCCTCTCAGTTAGAAGATGCACCAAATAATGTACCTAATGATATACCCATTAGTGTGCCTAGTGAGGCACATAACGATTCTGATGCACCTAGTGATGCATCTGGTGGTTTTGATTCATCACCACCTTCTCCTGCACATGAACCTGATCTACCTATTGCACTTCGGAAAGGTAAACGTGCTTGTACGTATCTGGTTTCTGCATTTATTTCTTATGATGGGCTGTCTACCTCCTCTCGTGCCTTTGTTGCAAACTTAGACTCGATATTAGTTCCGAAGACTGTTGGTGAAGCATTGGCCCATCCTGGATGGCGTGCCGCTATGATTGAAGAAATGAATGCTCTTGATCATAATGGTACATGGGCTTTAGTAGATTTACCCATTCACAAGAAGCCAATCGGCTGTAAATGGGTGTTTAGTGTTAAAATGAATCCCGATGGTTCTGTTGCTCGATTGAAGGCCCGTTTGGTAGCTAAGGGTTATGCACAGACGTATGGCGTTGATTACTCCGAGACTTTCTCACCGGTTGCTAAGATATCTTCTATTCGTTTGTTTATTTCTTTGGCTGCAACTTATGATTGGGTACTTCATCAACTAGATGTGAAGAATGCCTTCTTACATGGTGACTTACAAGAAGAAGTATATATGGAGCAACCTCCGGGGTTTGTTGCTCAGGGGGAATCTGGGAGAGTGTGTAAACTTAAGAAAGCTTTGTATGGCTTGAAACAGTCTCCGCGTGCTTGGTTTGGAAAATTTAGTAATGCAGTAATTAAGTTTGGCTTACGAAGGAGTGTTTATGATCATTCCGTCTTTTACTCATCATCCGACGCAGGTTGCATTTTGCTTGTGGTTTATGTCGATGATATAGTGATTACAGGTAGCGATAAATATGGGATAGAGAACTTAAAATCATTTATTGGTACTTGCTTTCAAACAAAGGACCTTGGATCGCTCAAGTACTTTTTGGGAATTGAAGTGTCTCGTAGTAGTAAGGGTATTTGCCTTTCTCAGAGGAAATACTGTCTAGACTTGCTAGATGATGCATGTCAAATTGAGGCAAAGCCGTGTGATGAGCCTATGATACCTAAGTTGAAACTTAAGTCTGAAGATGGAAGATTGCTTCAGAATCCTGAGAAATATAGGCGAGTAGTTGGGAAGCTAAACTACCTCACCCTTACTCGTCCTGATATTGCATTTCCGGTTAGTGTTGTAAGTCAGTTTTTGTCATCTCCTAGAACGTCACATTGGGATGCTGTTACTCAAATTCTAGGATATCTGAAGGGCACACCAGGACATGGTATTTTATATGCTAATCATGGGCACCACATAGCTGAAGGCTTCACGGATGCCGATTATGCTGGATGTCCAAATACTTCGCGCTCTACAACGGGGTATATGGCATCTCTCGCGATGGTATTTTTTTTTGCGTAACGATTTACGGTTTGCGAGATATTTATTTTTTTTTAAAAATGATGAAAGTTTATTTATTTTTTTATTTTGATAAAAAAAAAATTAATGGCTAAAATTGCTTAATTGATTCTATAGTAAAAATTGGTTCTACACGGATCTTTTGGCACGGGGTAACAGAACAAATGAAAGACAACACTCAATTTGGGAACTCTGTTTTGTATTTAAATTCTCTCTCGAATTAACAACTACTCACGGACTTCTTGTTTATAAGAGCACAAGGTGTAGATGGCAAGGTTTGCCTCCCCATTCGGGTCTCACGTGTGCCACATCACCCAACACCTCTTCACAATAAACCACCTCCTCACCAAACAACAAACCTCAACTTCTTCATTAGGGCCCCACATCTTACACCTTAATTTTTTTATTCATTTCATTAAATAAATTAAATCCATTTCACAAATACTTAAAAATAACACAACATACTAATTTTATTTCATCAAATAAAAAAGTTACAATACGAAAAAAAATACAACACATACGATACTAAAAAAACGAACCTAATTATTCTTATTTCGTTGAATTTCTTCCCACTGTTGTTGTTGCCAAACATGCTCGATGAGACATCGTTGAAGCCTTGTGTGTGTGCGTTTATCGTGTAGTTCTTTGGTTTTCCTTCTTTGCGTTTCGCAACATTCAACCCATGACTGTTGCATATTTGGTGTCGGAGGAATATACATTTCGGCAGTTTCGGATATCGCAAAATTTTGATCTTTCAAAATCATGTTATGCATTATGATGCACGAGTACATGATTCTCCGTAACTTGCCCACAGTAAATGCACGCGCCAGTTGGGCAATAATATGCCAACGTCCTTGGAGGACACCGAAAGCTCTTGCGATATCCTTTTGAGCACTTTCTTGTTTCGCTTTCCATGCGGCGTTTTTTGGGTTGGTTGCAAGAGTAAAGGATTTGACAAACGATGTCCACTGTGGGTAAATTTTATCTGCTAGATAATACCCATTGTTAAATGTACGTCCGTATACTTCAAACGGAACTTGAGGGCCAATATCATCAATCAGATTGTCGAATAATGGAGAATTATATAAAACGGTCAGATCGTTATTCGCATCTGCCACACCAAAAAATGCATGCCAAATCCACAAATCATACGACGCAACAACTTCGAGCATTATAGTTGGATACTTTTTATCACCTCTGTGAAATTGCCCTTGCCATTCTTTTGGACAATTCTTCCATTCCCGGTGCATAATGCTTCCCAACATTCCCGGAATCTTATGAACCATGTTATGTGCTTGGTATAAGTTACGAATGTTATCCTCAGTTGGTTTTCTTAAAAACTCCTTCCCAAACAAATGGATTATGCACATAGTAAAAAAATCTAGACAATCGCATGCACAGTGTTCACCTATTTATAAATACTCATCTAATAAATCAGGTGATATCCCGTACGCCAATTGGCGTAGGGCACATGTGCATTTCATAATCACATTAAAACTCATTAGACCCGTAGCATTGGCTCGTTGTCTAAAGAAATCAAAATGCGCAGGAAGAGGATGATGAGTTTCAATACCTTCGACTATTTCTAAAAATAGTTTACGGCTCATACGGTAACGACGTCGAAAATTTTCTTCAAGATATTTTGGTTGGTCACCAAAATAGTCGGCCCGTAGACGTACTTCAGCAACTTCACGTTCACGCCGAATGTATCTACGGCGATGTGAAGGACCGGCTTCTTGATTTTGCAATGCTTGCTCGTGTTCGAACTCATGGATAATCAGCTCTAGCTTCTCTAACTCTTCAAAGTCACTAACTTTGGAATAAGATGATTCACTCATGTTTTTTGCTTTTATATGATTAAGTTTTTTTGAATGAAATGTGTGAAATATGTGTAGTATATATAAGGGTAAATATGTTATGGTTTAGGAAGTAAAAAAAAAAAAAAAAAATCAACGTTTATTTTATAAACGTTATACAACGTTTAGATTTCAGAAAAAGCTACTTCACAATTCCTTTTCATCCTCGCCGTGACCACGAGGAGATACCCAACAACGAGCAACGGCGAGTCACTCGTGGTGTAGCAATGAGCTTCGGCTCGCCGTTGGCTTGTTCACGTCGGACGACGAAGAGGAACAACGAGGCTACACCGGGTGATCTAATGAGTTATCAACTAATTTGACGCCCCCTTCTTCTCTTTCACTCTACCACTTTTATGTTACTCCTTAAAACATAGCTCTCTTCAAACTAGTTTTTTGTGATTGAATTATATGTCATTTTTACTACTCCCTTATAAATCGGGTATTGAAGTAGTTGAGTGAGTTAACTTTTGTCTTGAAGTGAAAAAAAAAAAAAAAAAAAGAAAAAAAAAGTTAAAGGTTAGATGATGAATCAAATCATCAATCAATACGGTAAACTAGTAAACAAAGAATGATCTATGTTAAGAGATTATTTGGAAGTCGAGCCTTTTTTTATATATATACGTGGATAAAATGTTAAATAGGTTCAAATTAATTGTGGATGTTTAGCTTGTTTTTCTATAGTTTTCTCAAATGTACTATCAGCGAAATTTATAAGTTTACAAGCTTAAGAGAAAACTCAAACATGAAAATTGAGAAGCCATGCACAAACCAGAAACCGTGAAACCATAACCATTATACGAAATCACAAAAACATATTCTAACAGCAAATATACTACTCAATGGTCAAGACCTCACAAAAATAATGTTTAAACACGACGACTCAAATTAACTTCTAGATCATATCATCATAGACGACTACTGGTAAACAATCAATATTTTACTTTATGCAGCCAGGGTGCAGGAAGGCAGACTGAGCGTCTGAGCAGAGAAGATGGGGGGAGAAGGAAGAGGGCAATAAATGGTCAACAGAGGGTAGGAAAGAATCAATGCCAATGCGAGATTCACACAGTATTATAGGAAGAAAAAGTGTACGAGCTAAGTCTAAGAGAGTTTTTAGGGTGTTGGATAGTGAGGTAGTAAAACATACATCAAGTCCCTTCAAACTTTAAAGCCCTGAACAAACATACTATTGTATATTTGTATGTATTTGACCAAGTTTAAAACATTTCAACCATTTAAGTTTATTAAAATACTTTTTTTGATTAAACTATCACCTCTATGGATAGCTCGCACTACACGTCACCGAGATACGCTAGAATGCTAGTGTTTGCTTCACGAAGATCACCGCAAACAAAACTAGGGTTTGGTGTTCTTGATTAAACACGACCGAATCCAACAAGGGGAATAAAATTGTCGATCATATTTAAAGGGATTCGTTTGCATGTATATCATATTTACATGCATAGCATGCATGTGAATGCACGTAGAAAATGCATACGAATGAATTTCAAAGTATATGCGCGCGCGGTTGTATGCGCGCAAGTTGGACACATGGGACCTTCAGAGTTGTTTTATTCAATAGATGAGCCACGTGTTATAAATGTAACGGAAGTGCGGTTGTTGTGCGTGTTGAAAACCATTTTGGTAATATACGATTGGAATTAGACGATCGTTCTTGTAATATACGGTTATAAAAGGTTTAGATTGATAATTTCTCCATCTTCAAATGTTTTTAGTTTTCAGTAGCTATTGATGGGTATGTCGTATTTTTACCACTCACAAACTGCAAAGCTTGTTACCGAAAGCAATAGTAGCACTTCAATCTTTGAGATTCTTAAGGCCTGCTTTCAAGGTTCTCAAGAAGTCATTGAAGATTCCTGGAAGAGCATAGTATCATCACATCCTAATTTCTTGTAGATGTTTCACCTTTGAGTCTCTTGTGACTAGTTGTTAAAAGTAAAAATCTTATTCACAGTCAAATTTGATCATGATGATTTTTTTGTTTTGAAATCTTAATAATTTTTTGGGGTTTTTGCATATATATTCTTCCGAAAATGCATAATTGTATATATATCCAAAGCATGCATAAAAATCATTGTATTATGTGCATAAAAAACTTGTACAAAGGATATATATGCAATTATTCATTTTGGGAGAGATATATATGCAATTTTGCCTATTTTTTTTTTAAATCTTAATGTGGGTTAAGTATTTTGCATTGGTTATAAATCTTTAAAATTATTAATTTACAAAATTGACACGAAACTAGACGTGAGACTGACACGAAAATAAACAGATTATGTCGAGTAAAAAAATGTTTCAGGTCGTGTTCAGGTCAACCCACGTCACCTGTTTATTAAACAGGTCTTTTTTTTTAGTTTGTGGTGAGTTAATCGGGTCGACTCGCCAGCCCATTTTTTTTTTACTTTTTAAACATCAAAAATTAAATTTTTGATTGACTAAATAGGTTATTTGGATAGGTTAACGATTGATTTTCCAACCTGTTTAACCTGTGTAATATGTTTAAACCGTCAACATATTTAGATAAACGGGTTATTTGGGTCATGCACTAATTATGTGTAAACATGTTAGGGTTGAAAAATCTGACACGATTACTTAAACAATTCATGTTTGGGTTGAAGATTTCTTACCCGCCAACCCGCAAACCTAAACCTGCCAACCTGAATACCGCTCGAATTGTCACCTATTCGTAAACATTGATATGTCACGATACCTATAACTCGTAAACATATTTGAAGAAAATGACGATTACTTTTGCATTTCAAAAAAGGGATTAGCTCGTAAAATAGCAATGTTGTTTTTCAAATGTACTGATTTGGTACGTGAACTTTAAAAAAGTTATAAAAATGTAACGAACTTTCATAAGTGTTCCAACTTGATACGCGATGATGACGTGTCACATTATAAATAGTGCCACATGTCAGACTTTCTTTTTGGGTAAAAGGTCTAAAGACCCGGTAAATATATTACTCCAAAAAACATTTAAGAACAACGGATATGAGTGAATCCCATATCTCAGCCCGTTACATAGGCGAAAAGCTTACATAACAAAATACTTCCTATTTTCTAGACAAGAAAACAAACCACTACCACATCATATAGAAAAAAACTCGGACAAAAATAACTACTTCCTACGACCTTGGAGATGAAAGCCATAAATGGCATTAAGAGCATCCAATTCCCCTGGAAGATCATGAATTTGCTTCGAGTAATCATCATAGGCATCAAACTCATCTTCACGCTCTTGACTTCTACCAAAAAGATTCGCAGATTCGTCGAACGTGTTAAGAACCTCCTCCTCCTCACTATCAGAAACCACAACCTCACCCACCTTGGAAAATGGGTTAGCCCTCTTAGTGACAGAGGCAGACGGAACAGGATGACCATCATCATCCACAAGAGTACCTTTCCCATCAATAAGAAGCTTTTCAAACTTACTAATTTTATCAACTAAAAGAGTAGAACCAACTTCCTTAGTTCCCATTGAATCACTCACAAGTGGTTCTTGTGATGTAGCACCAGTCTTAACCGACTTATCCACATTAACTTCCATTGTACTGCCAGTATCCACATCCATGCTGGTGTCATAAGTAGGAATACCAAACGTATCCGTATCATCCATATTAAGCGCATCACACATGTCAGACTTTCATGTATGACACGTCATCATTACATACCAAATTGGAATAATTATGAAAGTTCGTTACATTTACACAAGTTTTTTAAAGTTCATGTACCAAATTGATACATTTGGATAAGTACATTGCTATTTTTCGACCTAATCCTTCAATAAAGTCAAATGTAAGGGAACAAATTATAAAGAGTTGTGTTATACATACCCTCCCTATGTTGTCACATAAGGGGGTTTGGTTAAACCCTACAACCCGCGATGCACACCGTACAGACAGGCTATGCGTGCAATGATTGGAAACCCTCCCGGGGAGGGGGGGGGGGGGGGGTTGTTTCCAAATAACTTGCCACATTATACATTGTCTCACCAAACCTATTTTTTTTCTATCAATCTTTCGAGCTTCCTACCTCAAAACTTTACTTGCGCTGTCTCAAAATCTACTCACTTTATGTCACAACGCATAACTTTGTACCATTCAAAATTGTGACACGCAACCTATAGCTTGTACAGTAATCTTGCAATAAATTTACGCGTTATGTTATTAAGACCCCATATGATGTAACAATAAGGGGTTTTGGTCAAAATGTATAAACCACGATGCACACCGCACAAACCCGCAATGTACAAGGCCCCACGAAACCCACCCCCATTATGGAAGGGTCCACATAAACTCCCCTTAAATTTACACCAACTTAATCATATTATGTACTAACTAGCCTTCACCCAAAATAAGGGGCAGTTTATAGAGAACCCCCCACCCCCATATTAAGAGGATTTCTACCCATCGCACACGTCGGGCGATTGTACTGTGTGTATCACGGTGTTATACTGTGAGCTTCGTGGATTATACTGTTGACCAATTTAGAAGGTCTAAATAACACAACCCCCAAAATAATTGCTCCTTCAACTATATTCTAGCTTTAACAATGAATTTGCAATTAATTCATACCACCAACCCAACAACACAGTCAACACTAGTATTGTGTTTTCTACAATTATGTTAAAGGAAAATTTTAGTACCCTTGTGTTATAAATAAAAGCTCATATACGTGCTTGCTTTCAGGAATATAAACCAGCGTTCCCTACTTCCCTCAACTTCTCACACTAACATAACATTTGACTCTTCCTTATCCTCTTCATTTCATCTCATCTCCTATCCGCTTTCTTGGTCTCGAACAAACCAAATCTGGTTCTAGTTATCGATCTTATGGCAGTCACCACTGACCCTCGTGAGTCACCATTGTCACTCCCGATTTCAAGTCCATTTATCCACATATATATCAGGTACTTTAATGTGTTAAATTTTTCATTTAATCATCATATTGAGGTGTTCATGTTTTAAATTTTAGGAATACGGTATAGTATATAATAACATATGAGAAAAGTTGTTGGATTACATATTGTTAAATTAACAATAACAATGTTAATGTTAACACAACGGAATTAGAAGAACAGTTTTTTTTTTTTTTTTTTTTTTTTTTTTTTTTGGGTAGAAGAACAGTTTTAAACTAACGTTTATGTTTTTAACATATAGACTAAAGATATTTTGATACAGAAAAAAGCACAAAACACAAACATTGAATAAAAGTATATCTCATGAAAATCTGGTAGATTCAAAACACCCACTCCTCTTTTTTTCACTTGTAGTAAAAGTTGGATCCCATTTCTTCCATTTACTTTACCATACCTACCATTATAAATTACTTTTATTGGTACATACCTACAATAATAAATTATTTTTGTACTACAGATTTGTCACGTACATAGTAAAAGCTGGGTACCATTTCTTCCTCACTAACTCTATTGTTTGCTTGCAGGAGTATAACCGAATCACGTTGTTCTTTGTTACATAGACACTCGGCCTTGGTTCCCATGTTTAATACAGTCACGAGATACCTTGATTTTGAGACACATTCCAAGAGCCTCTACCACTTTGCACTTGGATATAATGCACAGGTATGCTTAGCATCTGATTGATATGAAAAGTGGGTCTTAAATAGCTTATTAGGTAGGGCTTATTAGGTTTAGTTAGTTTATTTATGTTGCTTTAGGTTAGAAATAGCTTAATAGGTTCAGCTTATAGCTTTTTGCTTCTTTTATAGCTTGGTCTGAAGTCAGAAACCTTGTTTGGGGTAGGGATCTTAGGAATTAGGGATATTACAGTAGCATTGATCTCTTTCAGAAGTTTGCCTGTTTGAAAAAACTCCTTAATTGCAGAACAAACGTCCATTCCAATCTCTGACCAAGCTTTCTTAAAGAAACAAGCTGTAAATCCCTTTTAAACATTTGTTTAATTGATTTTGTGTAGGTCTCAATGGTTGAGATCTACGGGGACGAAGCTTATGACATGCTTAAGGAAAATGAGTCATCAGAGCGTGTACCTGTGAAACACCGGAAGTGTCCAGAATCAGAGTTAAGTTGGAGGCCTGTGGAGAGCGAGGAGCATTACCGTAGTGTGTTGAAATTGGCTAGAGAGGAAAGGGTTGTGAGTGCAACCCATAAGAATGCGGAGTCCTCTCGGAGTCATCTCGTTATCACTTTCAAGCTTATTGGGGATAATGGGGTAATGCTACTTGAGTATTAAGAAAAATATCTTCTATTTGTTCATATTCTTTTACTAATTTGTGTGCAATTTTAGACAAACAAAATTGTAGGAACTTCGAATGTGATTGATCTTGCTGGCAATCAACACCCCTCCGAGTGCTCGACGAGTGTGCATAAAATAGAAGCCACGGTATATCTTTGTAATTTAGAACATTCTTTGTAATTTAGTACTACGTTAAATTGAGTAAAATAAAATTCGATACCTCAAATAGATGTAAAAATAAGTTAGGTTACATTTTTATGCATTTTGCCTTGTTTAATCTTTTAAATTTACTAACTCTAACTATTTGATCAAATAAAATTAGGATATCAATTTGAGCTTAATGGTCTTGAGGAACGTGTTTAAGAGTTTGTGCAAGAAGGAGTTACCAAGATATAAAGAAGGAGGTTCAAAAGATTCAAGACTACCAATGATGTTAAAGGTATAGATTAATACAAACTCAGAATTTTATTTATTTATTTATTTATTATTTTTTATTTTTTTTTTGCTGATGACCTTTCAATGCAATGCAACCAGCCGTACCTGAGTTCCCCTAATTCAAGATTTTCATGGGTGTCAATGTATCTCCTGAAGCATCGTCCCGTAGGGAGTCGTTGGAGTCACTAAAAGTTTCAGATTGGGTGGATCCTAGCGAAAAACAGCAAAACAAATATGGATTGATGAGCTCCTCAAAGCCGCACCACGGTGAGACCTCCTCAAAGTCAGTCCACGGTCGCTCGATGTAGAAATGAAAGGAATAGGTTACTTTCAATGCAAACACAAACTTTCAACACATAACATGTCTGGATTTAATTAACTTTCGGTCAATGGTTCTGCGACCCCATCAATTTTCCCATTGTACAAGGAAGGGTAAACAATGTTATCACCCCTTGTTTTTATCTCTTCTTTGTAAAAGATAAGGGGGTATCGAAAAGTTAGGTTATCTTCGTGGGCCAATAATTGAAGTTGCCTGTATGTGTAAGCATGACGTAGCGTACAAGATGAACGCTTAATCATATGCTCTAATGATTCGTCATGATCCATACATGGACAAGGCATCATACTATCAAATACATCAAAATACAAAGACTGGTTGTGATGAACTACCTTGAAATTTTAACGTGTGATATGTTAGGCATCATCCTTGTAAAGAAGAGAATTATGGAAGCCGTCCTCCAAAATGACAATAGATCTCCGTATGTTTTGTCACCCTAACGACGTCGTTACCACACAATTTGATTATTTTATTCTGAAGTTGCCTTCTACTCAAACGTTTATTATATCGAATCACCTGCACCAATAAATGAAAGGCTACAATATATTAGATATGCGTGATTTGTTGTTGCAACATGCCCATGATCCTAATCTCCAAATTAAGTTTGAGATCTTCAGCCATTGTGGATGTCCTGAAGTATTTGCGAGCTCTTGATTATCACTCTAAGATGTGTGAGGTCTCAAGTTCAATTCCCACTAGGTGCAAACAACCCTGAAGTGGCCACGCAAACCTCCTAAAAAGGGATGGCTTTACCCGGTTTGAGTCTGTGTGGTGGTGGGTTCAAACCCAACGTATTAGTCAACCAAAATGTCGGAAACCATGGTTATCCACAAAAAAAAAAAAAAAAAAAAAAAAAAAAATGTATTCGCGAGCTTTTGTTTAACTTTTTGTCCTGAAGTATTCGTATGTGTGTTAATTTATATATGGTAACATAGATTTGATGTTATAGATTAACCGTGTAAAAGCCTGCATCTTAATGTGAAATCAAATTCGATGAAGAATCGACGTGGTATTTTTAGAAAACATTTCAATTTAGTCATAGTAGTCACATTTTTATTCATATAGACATCTAGTCATGTCCATTTTATGAAATCGTATCTATCCTAGTGCTAGTAGGTACTATAGTAGTACAAAGAGTGTGCACAAGAACAAAGGCAAAGGAGTCTTTAGTAGTATATCCCATTAATTAAAGGACTCACTCTTTATGTGGTAGTAGTTGGCTTTCTATTGACACTTAAATTTTGAATTTGAGGATAAATTTGGAGAATTTCACAATGCTAAGTTAATCAATATATTAGATCACTATATATGTGAGTAAAGAACGAGATAAGTGTGACCTACATGTATACAGATTGTGGAAATTTTCAGGGATGCTTTAAAACTAAAATAAACAGTACAAAACATAAAATGATTATCAAAAACACATGATTGATGATATTTTGTAATACATATTCAAGCAAACACATAGTTTGTGTATGCCTGTATGGCTTATCCATGCTCATGTGTGAGTTTTCTCTTAAGCTTGTAAACTATAAATTTCATTTAATTATAAAAAATAGAAATAAAAACTAGCAAAGAGCTATGATGACAACTAAGACCAACGGCACATAGTTTGTGTATGCCTGTATGGCTTATCCATGCTCATGTGTGAGTTTTCTCTTAAGCTTGTAAACTATAAATTTCATTTAATTATAAAAAATAGAAATAAAAACTAGCAAAGAGCTATGATGACAACTAAGACCAACGGTTATGGTGGCACCCTTAACACGCGAAGGACCATCTTCACACGCGGTCCCCATGACAGAGGTATAAGTATAGCGGGCGAGGTGGATGTGATGGTTGGGTAACGAGTACGTTTAGCGTTACAAAACGAAACAACATACATTCAAGTAACCAACTATCTAAACAAAATCAACATGGGCGTTAGCACCTAATTAGCATCCAAACATCTCAAACATTTTCAAGACATATCTTGGCTAACGTTTTTTTTTAATGTCATTTCATTAGTGAAAAAACTAGCAGAAAGTTAGAGAACAAATTCCATCATGTTACAATAATATTTCGGATCAGGCAAATCTAAACTAACCACTTTGGTTTAAAGTTTCTACGCTTACAAACGATCCATAAATGTGAAGAAAAAAACATCTATATCTCCAAAAAAAAAAAAAAAATTATTCTCCTCCTATATCTAAACATATAATGATCATTCAATGGGTTATGTAACACTAGTTCTATATATCGTACCCTAACATCTAGCTAGATTGCGGTGGTTTAAGTAATATTCTGTTGTTCAACAATGTTGAGGTTGTTGTGTTTTTGGTCTTAATGGTTAATCGATCTACACCAATGCTTGTGTTGTAGTGTAACTGGTGTAGCCGGTTAGGTCCATGTCCATTCGGTTTCTTTTAATTTGAAAATCGTATAAAACAATTAAATAAAGGAAATGAAATAAGTTTTATGTAATCGACAAAAAAAAAAAAAAAAAAAAAAAAAAAAAAAAAAAAAAAAAAAAAAATTTAGTAAAAATTAAGTGCCTAAGAGTCTTATAAGATATTATAGTTCAAACTACGTCGAGTCAACATCTTTGGATTACCATGAAAAGTCGGAAACCAACAATAGGTATAACAATTTATCCGCGTATATCAGAAAGAAAGAAAGGAAAAAAAAATAAAAAAATTAGGTTCGACGTCCACTATTAATCTCTAAACATAGATCATTCTTTGTTTTACTCATTTACCGTATTATAAATGTGTATCTGTCAGAAGCCTAATTTCCTACTTGTTTATGTTACTCCTTAAAACATAACTCTTTTAAAACTAGTTTTTTGTGATTAAATTATATGTCATATCTAGTACTGTATTAGTTTTTGTGATGGACAGAATAGAATGGTAGATCTAGCAAAAGGTACAAGGAAGTAAAAGGTGAGGGTTGTATTATACAAACCCTTTATATATTGTCATATCAGGGAGGTTTGGTTAAACCGTACAACTCGTGATGCACATCGTATAAACCAGAGACGTGTGCAATGATTGAAACCCTCCATATGGGGTCCAAATAACTTGTCCCAAAAGGTAGTGTCCTGTGAATTGAAGAAAAAGATGGTATTCATGGGATTGGACGGAGAGACACGAAACTCAAAAGACTATTGATTGTTGATCTCTGATTCACATTTACTTAACCCTTCACTTTATGTTTCACTTCAAGACAAAAAGTAACTCATTCAACCACTTCAATACCAGGTTTATCTGATAACCATATCATAACACAAAGAAGGGATCAGAGTCGACGAGTTACAAAACACTTTATAAACACATTTGAGAAGTCTTTAACAATTAATGCTTCAAAGTAAATTTGTTGCTATTAATCATCCGAGCTTTAGCCTCTACTCCCTCGAGTTTAGAAATAGAGAAATGTTTTTGGCCAAGGCCATTACATTTTGAGTTTCCATTACAACTTAGATTCTTAGAAGGGTCTTGATGTAAGTTGGGTGGGTCATTGAAATGCTTTAAAGTTGGTCAAACACGTAGTATGTGCATGTTTGCTCAGGAAGTCCTTAAAGTTGTAGTAGGTTTTACTCCCTCCGTACCCAACAACCTAAAAACCCTCTTAGACCTCGTACGCTGTTACTCTGATCACATTGTGTGAATTAATCTCGCATTGATTCTTCCTAGCAACCCTCTATTGACCATGTATTGCACTCTTCCTACTCCCCATTATCTGCTGAGTCTGATGTTGATCAATATGATGTATTTAGTTGGTGTGAATTCAAATATGGGGCATTTATAATTAAGTGTAGGAATGAGCACCTTACACATGGAAAGCGATGATGCAAATGCAACCTTGAGAGAATCATAGAAACATATGACTTTCGTCGTCAAGATATGGTCTATATGCATACTTTGGTAGAATCATTTAACTTTTCACATTTTTATCAATTTAAGTAAAAATGCTTAGACTCTTAACTAGATTTTTTTTTTCCTTCGAAAAACATAAAATATATAAATATAAGCATCTTCACTCGACCAAAGTTAAAGAAAGCACATAATTACATGATATATGAGAGCTTAGACCAGCCACACATTGCTAACTTATGACAATTTGCATGAAATACTAACAAAAACTACATAAGATACAACTAATTAAAAAGCTTCCAATGAGATGATGATGATGGAGACGCGTGCTTTTTCACTTAAGTTTAATCAAATGATTTGAAAATTATATCGCATGAAAGATCAGACGATTAAAGAGAAGACCATACTAAAAACTAATGGTATTGTTTTAACATCTTGCTCAAGTGACCCAGTCAAGTGACCTACCTTTGAGCAATGTTGTAAAATTCAAACTTCAAAAGGTGCCATTATGTTTCTTTACCATGGTGTTTTAAATCTTGAAGAAAATCCTTAAAGCTCTTGTTGTTCGAAAAGTCTTTTTTGTTCCCCCGATATAGATGCCAAAGTTTTCCCTGTATTTGTGATGTTTTGGACTCGCTAATTGAATTTTCCTCTTCAGAGTATTCATCGTCAACATCATTATGACTCGCGCCTTAATCCATGCCAACACAATCTTGCTTATTCTTCTTAGATTTTGCTTTTCTTTTTGAAAAAGCTATAATTCTTGAATCCAATAGGAATCTTATCTTTAAGCTTTTCTTTATCTTTCTTTTTTCCTATCTCTTGCTTCTTGTACTCTTTTTCCTAGCCTGGTGGCAGATTTCGTGACCAGGCTCCTCAAGACATTGATGAAAGGTTGTATTTCATGGTAAAGTTTCATTGTGATCACTAAGAATGCTCAACATGTTAACCTTATTAATCTCGGATTAATAGTTCAAATAATTCATCTTTGTTTATAGTTACTAGCTTAGGATGAAAAGAAGACACACGACAAAGAAACACTAATGTTTTTAATCCATGGTTGGTTGGGATTCATTTTGGATGGAAAAAAAGTAATAGAAGTAGAGATTAGTAGTATATTGGAAGTGTTTGGGAAATATGAAATAATAAGTGTTATTTATAAGGTTTTTTGGGGGTTTAATTTGTGTGATTTAATGTATTAATGGAAAAAGTGACAAAAAAATGGTATATACCCGTTAGCCTTCAACGTTCCAATTTTACAAGCTCCTCCAACGATCCATTAAAAAAAAAAAAAAAAAAAAAAAAAATTGCCACCGCTTGGGCTGGCCACCAGGGCGCGAGCGATCGTGGCGCCTCCCACGGTACGGTGCGCGGTTGACGTTATTGGGCTGGTGGTGATAACGCCACCCACGGCGCCACCATACCCCTCGCTCTTACAAACAGGAGTTTTGATGTATAAAGATTCGAAACCGTCTAGACACACTTGGTGATGAAATCAAAATGCTTTTATAAACGTGGATTAGTCAAAAGAATTCAAAATTACGTCTAGCGAATCATGGATCCTAAAAACATATTTGTAATATTCTAACGTCTTACAAGAATTCTTTCAATAAAAAAACCGCACATCTAAAGTTAAATTACGTCCAGTTTGTAGGTTGTTGTGTGTGATATTTTTGGTTTTTGTGAAGTATATTTGTATTTAATTGTGTTATATTTTGATGTTTTAGTTGATTATCTAATTACATTAAGTTTATAATGAAGTTCATTTGTTAAGAGAACAATTGACGTGATACTAAGATAACGATGATAAAATTGGTTGTGGACTTGTGGTGATTACTTTTGGATCTACCAACTACCACACCACTTTTTGTTCATAGAATTAACATGTTCAGCTACCCACTGTATGATTTAACATGTTTTTTTCTTCACTTTTAACTTTTTCTAAAGTTATTTCTGTCATTATTTTTCAAACATTTACTTTACTTTTGTACTAGAGATTTGTCACGTCCATAGTTAAAGCTGGGTACCATCTCTTCACTGAATATAAACCAAACGTTTCCTCGATCAACTCCTCACTCTAGCTTTCCCATCACTTCTAAAGCTGCCTCCTGCCACCGGCTCCATGCTCTCAACTTCCATCTAATCGACAGTCGGCCTGGGTTCCTCTGTTTAATACAGTCACGGGATACGTTCATTTCGAGACACATTCAAAGAGCTTATATTGTTATGATGCACAGGTATGCTTAGCGAGTACTATAAACCCCCGCAACTTGCTGGGGAAGTTTTTACTTTTTAAGGTTAAAAGAGCGAATTTGCCATTGAAAATGTATCAAAAAAGCATTATCACTAATCATGATTCGTTAGTGCAAGTTTGCCATTCCTCCTAGACCTGGGTGGCTCAAACTTGTGCGATGTGACGTCACGTGTAAGTCTAGATGACAGGTCTGATCACTTGTAAATGATCCAATTGGGATGACATTTACGTATATAATTTCATTTTTTTTTTTGGGTAAAAGGTCAAAAGACCCGGTAAATATATTACTCCAAAAAACATTTAAGAACAATGGATATGAGTGAATCCCATATCTCAGCCCATTACATAGGCGAAGAGCTTACATAACAAGATACTTCCTATTTTCTAGACAAGAAAACAAAACCACTACCACATCCTATTTATAAACTCAGACAAAAATATAAACTACTTCCTACGACCTTGGAGATTAAAGCCATAAATGGCATTAAGAGCATCCAATTCCCCTGGAAGATCATGAATTTGCTTCGAGTAATCATCATAGTCATCAAACTCATCTTCACGCTCTTGACCTCTACCAAAGAGATTAGCAGATTCGTCGAACGTGTTGAGAACCTCTTCCTCCTCACTATCAGAAACCACAACCTCACCCACCTTGGAAAATGGGTTAGCCCTCTTAGTGACAGAGGCAGACGGAACAGGATGACCATCATCATCCACAAGAGTACCTTTCCCATTAATAAGAAGCTTTTCAAACTTACTAATTTTTTCAACTAAAGGAGTAGAACCAACTTCCTTAGTTCCCATTGAATCACTCACAAGCGGTTCTTGTGATGTAGCACCAGTCTTAACCGACTCATCCACATTAACTTCCATTGTATTGCCAGCATCCACATCCATACTGGTGTCATAAGTAGGAATACCAAACGTATCCGTATCATCCATATTAAGCGCATCAAATTGGTTAGATATAGAGATCGTTGTTCCACTCGTACTAGCCACATCAGAAGTCTTCTTCTTACTAACATTAACTTTCTTAGGTACAGTAGGAGTCTTCTTTGGCTGATATTCAAAATGCTTACCCACAACCGGTTTAGTAAAACCTCCGCGACCCGTATTCGAGGCAGCTTGCTTACCCTTCTTCTTATTGTTAACAGTCTGAAAACCATCGTTTACATTCTTAGAAGGTTGAGCAGTCGGTATCACACCCTTAGGACAATCCACCAAAACATGTCCAAACACCTTGCATTTATCACAGCGAGGCGGTTTCCACTCATATTCCACACGGATCTTCTCAATAGTCGAACCCGAACCGTCAAGTAAAGGAATCTCAACAGTAAGGCTGTCCCTAAGTACCTCATCCGACTTCACTTCAATCATACATCTAGCAAAACTACTCCTACCCCAAGATTCTTTGCACATCTGACTAGTAAAGGCATCCAATCTCTTGGGAGTCCCAATCAAAGTAGCAAGCAAACTAAGCCCGTCATCAGAAAACATCGCTAAAGGAACATCATGAAATTTAACCCACACCGGAATGTGAGTTAAATCCTCTTTCAACAAATTGGTATTCAAAGTCCAAGGTTTAAGAATAATAGGAACATTACGGATCAACCATGGACCATAATCAAGCACATCATCAACACCTTTCTTCGAATTAAACTTGAAGAAGAAGAACCCCTTAGCGTTCATCATTACCTTTTGTAACCCATACTTAGCCCACGCATTGCGAACATAATAATCCACGACAGGAAAAGCAAGACGCTGACCAAGGAAATATCCATAGAGAGTATTCTCAAACCTCATGTTCACCTCTTCCACTACCTTCATTGGGACAGAAAGATCAACATTATCCTTCTTCTTGCTGCTATCTAATCTCCGAAAATTAGACACGTGTTTCTGAGATTCGTTAGAAGCAACACCCACATAAGAAACCGACTTCACTCCATTACCACTAGACGAATCAACCTTAGGTGCAGTAGGGACAGAAGTAGCATCAGATGAGGAAGCCATATCAGTAGCAATATCATGTTGAATTTTGTTCATGGCTTCATCAAACTTCATATGCGCATTAGTAATCAATTGCTCCACATGACGCTGGGTAGAAGCATCACCAGCCACATTCGATTCAAGTGTACCACTAGGCTTTTCCAAATCAACATTACCAGCAGTCCCAAAAGACTTAGTAACATCCGCGTTTACAGCATCATTCACCTTCAACCCAGACTTAATACTATGCGAATCATTAACAACACGCTGCCCAGGAACATTCTTCAAACTAGCCGAATCCTTACTCACAGTCTTAGGACTCAAAAAACCCTTATTCATCTCTCACTACCAGTAAACAAACCAAATTAAAAGACACAAATGTTACCAGCAGATTGCACAGCCAAAACAACAAAAGATAAACCCTAATCGCTTAGGGTTCTAAGCATGAAACCCAACCAATCTAACCCACGTCCATGTTAATCCAATCAATACAAGAAAAGTATTAATAGGATTAGCGCCGACTTAGTCACAAGACAAAGTCGACTAATAAAAATTCAGTGTACCACAACTCCACGCAAACCTAAACCCTAATAAAAACGAACCAACTAGATCGACCAGAAACTCGTGCAAATCACTCGAACCTGGACCAGGATAACCTAGGACAGATTAAGAGCAAGAAGAACGATTAATGTTTATGGTCAATTAGAAGGAAAGATAAGAGAAAAGCGATTTAGGGATGTTAGGGATCTGTGTCGCGAAAGTCTCCAGAGAGAAATCGTGTTAGGGTTTTTTTAACTGTATATAATTTCATTTTCCTATTCACTTGAGGCTTACATTAGCATTTCTTTTACAACTTTGGACAAGCTGTGAGACAAGCTACTTGTAAGAGAATTTGTACACAGTTTTAGTTGATGTTTTAAATCATTTTGAGGTCTGCTAAATGTTTGCTTTAGTACACTGTTCTTTCTAAGCTCTTTTAGATTGTATTTGCACCTTTGCACTTGGTATTTAACAGAATATTCGTTAAAACTAACAAACTTTTTTCCTCGTTAACTCACAAAGTACCAAAATTAAACATCTAAAAAATTTGAGTGGCGAATACACAGTTATTATCCAGTTCAATGTATAATTACTTTTTCTGAAACACAAGTAACTCTTCTGAAACACAAGTTTTTGGTATTTTGCTTTATGCCAAATTCTTTTTCATTAGTTATGAGGTTTCAAGCACCCAATGTATGATTACTTTTTCTTTTCCTTGATAAGCAAAGCCACCCAAAGAGTTTATAATTAGTTAACTTGTGCTTTTTACAAAAACATTTTGGTGACTTATAGATGTTGTTCCTCTCAAACTTAATTTGGAAACTAGGATCATGGACATGTTACAACAACAAATCAAACATATCTAATATATTGTGTCCTTTCATTTGTTGGTGCAGGTGGTTCCATTTAACAAACGTTGGGATGAAGACAAAATATATTCTCAAATAGCCGGTGTGACTGGAACCAACAATTTTAGAGTGGAAAAATCTCGTGATCAATGCGGAGGATGGCACTAAGGATTCTCTACCTCACGCGGATGATCACTTATTAATCATACGTCGTAATTTCAAAATAATTAATGACAACTGGTATACGAGTTTCGCGATGTTTGATAGTTTGTATCCATGTGTGTGTGGGGATCATCGCTCACAAGCGCATTCGAATAGCCGTCATCCGCCTGTCAAGTTTCGTGTTTATTATACGTACAGGAAACTCCAAGTCTTTGTCCATAATAATAACCTAAGTGTTCGAAACCCCTCCCTTGTTGTTTACGAGGATGAGAGTAGAAGAAGGGATAATATCGATGTTTACTGTTGCTTGCGCCAAGGGATCACTATGGTCGCAGAACCAGTGGAGCAAAGTAACTTAGATGAAGAAACGTTGAGAAATGTTGAAATTTATTGTTGGGGTAAACAAAATATTTTAGCTTATCGTGGACGGGAATCATACTTCAATCAACAATTTCTTTTATTTGATTATAATACCCACGATTTGTCTTCGTATTCAAAGTATCGTGTTGGAATAAAGACAAAGATCGACATTATTCGGTAAGGGTGATTAAGTTTATTTATACTTTAATTATTTAAATCTTTTTATAATCCGAATTTCCTTTTATTTTGCAGTCAGGTAGTTTTAGGACTCGATCTTCACACACGTAATATGCGTCATGGCGATTTAAGGCCATCCAATGTTGTTTTTTGCCATGAAAAAAATAATGTTGCATGGTATAAGAAATAGAGGATCTAAGGCACAAGACATGTTCGTCCTCACAAACCTTGTCCTTTTTGTTGTGTCCGGTGGTGCAAATGACATTCAAGAAAACATCGAGGATATTTGCAACACATATTTAAGCCATGGTTCTAGTCAAGCGGAACTACGTGACTTAGTTTCCGAGCTTCATAGCAATGTGATGAGGTATGGAACAAACATTTAACCACTAGTGTTTTTTTAAAGCGGGTTATACCGAGACTAAGCAATATTCAGAAAACTAAGTTTTCATAAAGTGATTTTTTTTTTTTTATAAAGAATGACATTATCTACAATCCTGAACCTTTTTGAAATAAGATATACAAATTGATTTTTGGAGACCGTAACTTAAGTGGAATTGAGTGATTTAATGCTTTTCAAAAACTGTTATTTAAGAAAAATATAATCACATGTTAATTTGCTTCAAATAAAACCATTTTATATTAGGCATTTAATATATTTACAGTGGTTTATATTAGAACTGTAAATTAGTTCAGAAAAATAGTAGTGTAGTAGTGTGAGTAAATCAAAATATTTATGAGTTTGTAAAGTTTCATGCAGCGTAACAACTAGACAAGTATTGCGTCACCCCACTTTTCTCGGCAAGAGATGGCGACTCAAGTTTTTAGCAAAAGTGAGTGATATTTTGAAAGCAAAACAAGACATGCACCTCGAAAGACTTATTGAGACCATCAATCGTCAAGTTTTCAACACGTATACAGATGGAAGCTTTATGGGTCTACATAAAATATTTATTGAGACAATGTTTGCTTATGTTAATTATGATAATTTCGGCATCAGAGGTGTGCTAGCAGTACTTAGGCTCATTTGAAATGCCTATACTCACATTGATGATGTCGTAAAATCATGTGAGCTTCCTTTCAAAAACGTGGATGAATTCGAATAGTACATCTTAAAAAAATATCCACTTATTTATCAGGTATTTCATGTTGTGCGAACATATAAAGGCATTAATACAGCATATGAGTATTGTTTTGACAATATAGAAGCCGAAACTTAAGAATCACTGGCTCGAAAGCCCAAGTATTTAAGCTCTACTAATATTTGAAAGTTTATGATATGAGTTTCTTTAAGCGATTAAGAATATTATTGATATGGTGAATTACCTTGTTTTCGATTACAATTGCATGTCTTTGTCAACTTGTAGTTAACTACAATACGAATATACGAATGCAATATGTTGTCAACTACAAGCGAGGCTGCATGGTGCCAAAATTGTGTGACTCAGATGGTTAGATCGCTTTTGTTACATCCACTCTCCAAGAAGGGTACTTAATTTATCAAAAAGTTAGGTTATCTTCATGGGCCAGTAATTGAAGTTGCCTATATGTGTAAGCATGATGTAGCGTGCGAGACGAACGCTTAGTCATATATATGCTCTGGTGATTCGTCATGATCCGTACATGGACAAGGCATCATACTAGTAGTATCAAATACAAAGACTAGTTGTCATGAAGTACCTTGAAATTATAACGTGTTACGTGTGATATATATGTAAGGCATCATTCTTGTGACGAAGAGAATTATGGGAGCCGTCCTCCAAATTGACATAATAAACCTCCGTATGTTTTGTCACCCTAACGACGACGTCGTTACCACACAATTCGCTTATTTTAATCTGATGTTGCCTTCCACTCTAACGTTTATTATATCGAATCACCTGCACCAAAAATGAAAGGACACAATATATTAGATATGGGTGATTTGTTGTTGCAACATGCATGCCCATGATCATTTTATAATTATATATGGTTATGTGTAACGATAGAACTATGGGTTGCATAACTTAGTTCTTAGTTCTATTCTAATTACCAAATTTAACTTTATTTATATAGAAATAAATCCGTCTTAGAAAACTAAAGTGTGTTTCAATGTTCGTCTAAGTAAGTGATAGATTTAAAATTTACTATGCTTAAACCGAATTTAGTAACGTATACGTTAACGTAAACTCGTATGGTTGTAAGCTACTTCGAAAACTTATGCTTACCTTGATGACTTTACTATGTATTGTATATATCAGCTAGCAAATGACATTTGTTACACTTTGCTAATGTGACGCGTGCCACACACGCCGGCCACTTTATGCAAATTAGGAGTATTCATTAGACTTGTACTTCGTGATAGAAATACTTTCTGCGATTGGAGTATTCATTAGACTTGGACTTTTGCTCTGTTTATGTATCGTTTGTGTAGCATCCGGTTCTTTTAGAATTAGGGTGTTACATTAGTTACCTCTCAAGTTAAGTCAAACATGATTATATCATGATTCCGCTATAAATTGAAGTAGTAATTAATTTGTACCTAAAAGAAGTAGCACAACATTTTGCAGCCTTTGCATAATAAACTTTTTTCAAAACAAAAACCAAAAGTGAGAGTATGTTGTTGCTCCCAAATTCGCCACTTGAATGTTTCCTTGTCCCTATCCATACGTACACCTCTAAACTGCACATACTCTCGTCGTTAAATTAAGCTTCATATTGTTCACTGGATTTATACATTTACCAACGTATTTACCTTTTTCGCATATAAAAAAGAAGAGACTAGCACATGTGCATTTAAAATGGAAGGTGATTTTTTTTTTTTTTTTTTTTTTTTTTTGGGTAAAAGGTCAACGACCCGGTAAATGTATTATCCAAAAAACGTTTAAGTACAATGGAATGTGGCTGAAGTACCACATTAACCTCAAGCACAGGCGCTTGATAAACAAGTGTTTATGACAGGCCATAAACACAAACCCAACCTAGCTAATTACAAAGTATCAAACTAGGTATAAAAACAAGACAAAACATGAGATGCGAACATCCCACATCCACCCAGTAGCACGAACCGTTGAAGTACATAGGATGAGGGTGATATCCCTCACCTCAGTCCCAAAGGACACTTACAGTACCACGATGCAACATCATTCCAAAGTAGTCCATACTTCCAGCGTCAATAAACCACCCTCATGACCCCTGCTGCAACAATAGTCAATAGAACAATGAGCAGCATCATCTAAGTGTGGTAACAAGCATAAACCATAAACATAGGGTGATACAACCCTAACATCCAGCATTTGCGAGCCCAAGACCAAGGTAAGAATCAGCAAAAAGGTCATTGGCAGCAGGCACAAAGCATGTAACAACGAATGCAAACCAACCAGGATTGCATGTAATACGAATCATTAACTACTACCGGAGAACATGAATAAACGTGACATTCATAGAACAAGATTTGTCCTCGTCATAAACAACTAGTAGCAGCAACGAACAATCAGCCATAGACACAAAATAGGGTTAAGAAACCCTAACGTACAGCCACCATATGATCTGATTGATGATCCAATCATAACCAACGTCCTTCTCTCCCATAACCCACTTCATAACACTACCCATATCGATACCAGCAGATTCAATACCCAAACATGGGTATACTTCCAGCAAAAATAAAACAAGACCCTAAGATTAGGGTTTCGTTCAAACCATGAAGCACCAAACACGATAGGATGTAAAAACCAAACAAGGTTTTATTATCATTCAGCATAAAACCAACCAACAAAGATCAATCAATAAATAAGAAGTCTAAACCGACTTATATCATTCCATGAACAGATCGTTATAAAAGAACAAAAAACCCTAACACCGATTGAAAAATAAAGGTAATCATTGAGGGAGAAACCTCAAACGATCACCCATATATATGCATGAATCGTTTAGGGTTAATAGAATCAAAAAAACGAAACCCTAAATTATAGGTCGATTAAAAACCGACTAAAACAGAAAACGATTAGGGTTAAGTTTTAGGTAGCGATTTCATAAGATATAGAACAATAAGCACGACACAACCCCTCCCAAATAATCACATCCATCAAACCGATTGCATATTATAGAGAATAATAGAGAGGCGGTTTGAAAGGGTGCTTAGATCTGATCGGATAAGGAGGAAAGGTTGGCCGGAAATCGCCCCATAGGGGAGAGAGTTTTAGGGTTTTGTTTGGTTGTGTATCTTAAATGGAAGGTGATTTGCACACTTCACTAATTGATTTACATACTCAAAGTATTGAGTCTTGACATATATACTCTTAGATCACTATGTTCACCCTACAATGATATAAATGTCAAGACATAATACTTTTGAATGTACAAATCAATTAGTAGAGTGTGCAATCACCTCCTATTTAGAATAGTCTTGTGTACATTATATATTGATTTGGGATAAATAATACAAGTAAGACAATTCATTATTCAAATATGGTACTGTAATATGGTAATCATTTCAAATTGATCATATCTTAATTATTCTCTAAAAAGTACTACCATCCCTCTTTATCCTCTTTTCACATCTTCCTAAACCCTAAAACACGTCTGTAATTTTTCTTTTTGTTTGAAAACTAAGTCATGTTTTAACCCTAAAATCTTAAACCATAATGGTGAATGAATACTTCCCTCTAGTGCCATCAACAATGATATATCATATACGAAATTATTTCAAAAGGAACCTAATTATTATCGCCTTCGATCACATTTTTCGATGCATTTGCAACCCGCACCATGATTCCACCAATAAATTAGCCCCTCGAACCACACCTTGCATTTTTTAGGCTATCCCGCCTACCAACGAGGAAACCATTGTCTTGAGCTTTCCACCAATAAAATTATACTTTTTCGACAAGTCACATTAGACGAACAAAAATTACCTTATGGCTCATCATCCAATCTCACACTCTCTTATGATTTTCTTAACCCGAAACCTCTCACTCACACTTTAATCCCTACTAGTGCCCCTACACAAAACCCGACCTAATCGACCCAACTTACTCACACGTCACCAATAGCCTAGCCCTCCCCGGCCTTTAACCTAGTCTCGTGTCCACGACCCCACTTCTTAAGGCCCAAACCCAACAACCCATTACTATAACCTACTCATCACCTTCACCTACGGGTCCCACTCCATCGGCCCAATCACCTACTCCTACTGGCCCAACAATATCCACCTACTGGGACTCACCCGATAGACACGCATGCATAAATTGGTACTTTCAAAAGCAATCCGTGTGTTAATTTTCATATGTCTCATATTTCTCATCTCCATAAGTCACCTCCCACTGCGTTATCCGAATCTAATTGGTGGGGGTGCTATTTATGATAATGCATTAGTTAAAAATGGTACTTGGGTTGTTCCAAAAAAATATCGAATGTTAATGTGGTTATTTAGACATAATCATGCGAATGGGTCTTTAAACACGTATAAGGCATGTGTTGTTGCTAATGGACGTAGTGAGCATATTGGTGTCGATTATGGTGACATGTTTAGTCTGGTTGTTAAACCAGCAACCATTCGCATAGTTCTTAGCCTAGCTAGCTATTTTGCGTGGCTGGCCAGTTCATCAGCTTGATGTTAAGAATAATTTTCTTAACGGTTATCTCTTAAAGACTGTATATATGTATAAGCCACTAGAGTTTGTTGAACCTCGATTCCTTCAACATGTCTATCGATTACAGCGGTCCTTATTTGGTTTGAAACAGGCACCTCGTGATTGGTTTCAACTATTTATTGTTTATGCTCTTCGAGTTGGTTTCTCCTCTAGTCGATGTGATTCTTCATTATTTATTTATCGGCATGGTTTCGAGGTCGCTTATTTATTGATATATGTTGACAATATTGTTCTAACAGCATCCTCAACATCTTTATTGCAATGCATTATTTCCTCTTTACATCAGGAGTTTGATATAACTTGTTTAGGGGCATTTAACTATTTTTTGAGGTTATATCTTACTAGTGATTTTACAGGTTTGTTCCTTCCTCAAAGGAAGTATGCTATGGAGCTTTTGGAGCAGGTACATATTGTTTTTTATAATCATACTTGGACTTCGGTAGACATGCAATACAATCATGTTTCAGATCCTACTCTTTATCGTAGGCTTGTATGTGGTCTCTAGTATCTTAATTTTACTCGCCCATAGATCTCTTTTGAAATTTAGCATATTTGTCTTTATATGCATGACTTTAAGGAGCCTCATTTTGGAAGCTCTCAAGCGTGTACTTCGTTATGCACGTGGTACATTGGATTTTGGTTTACTACTTTAAACATTCTCCGCTGGTTCACTTGTTACGCATTATGATGTTGATTGAGTTGGTTGTCCATCTACTAGACGCTCATGAATCAATCTCTAACTAAATTTAGCGTTTATAATATGTAAGAGCTCGACATTCTTGACTAATATGAAGAAAAAAAATCTGAAGAGGGCTAAACCACTATATGTGACTAGGATTTTGTAGAAGTATTATATGAAAGGTGATTGAGAGGCCTAAAAAAATGTGCCTAAGTTTATGCCTAAACCTGTGTGACATCATCATGTTGGCTGCAGCCAAGGGAACCACATTTTCACAAACAAACATGATCATGCCACAAAAGTTTAGGCATGAAATTAGGCATATATTTAGGTCTCCTCATTATTTTCCATATTATATATGGTGATGATTACTAATTTCAAAAAGTTATACCCCATACAAACCAATTGCATTAGGTATGATATGATGTCAAATATCATAACCCAACACCTCATAACAAATACACTCTTAGTCCTAATCTTTTGTATTGTAAGAAGAATGGATAGCACACATTTGTGAAATAAAATCTGAGTTTCCTAAAAATTGTTGAACCATATTGCTCAAACTATCAAAGAGTATAAACCCATGATTCCAGTTGGGCTTCTTCTAATTGGGTCCCTTTATACATACCTATGTGTGGGTGTAGAGCATCAAGGTTTATATAAGTAACTAATATGAAAAATCATAATAGACACAAATCACAATGTTAAGTAATGGATATTACAAAGGGTGAAAATGTACTTTCGTTACTTTTTCTTAAAGCATGTGCTCTTATTTGGAGAACAAAATTTTTTAATTAATTGACTTTACATTGTGAGCCGACTAATCTTAAGGCGACTACCATTTTGGGATAGTTCGGAGTCGGCACTGGTAAACCTTCGTGACCACAAGGGGATTAATTTTCTTCCCGTTGGATTCGAACCATTAACCTCATCTTTGAAAAGCTGGTATTCTTACCGCTGGGTCACCCTTCTGGTTGAGAACAATAATTTTAGAGCAGATGTAATATCAATTATTGTCTTATTACATCTTACTTTTTATAAATGAAAAAAGAGACATAAGTCAAGCATTAAAGCAAGAGCCTTCGCCTTTTTTTGCTATATAAATCGAGTGCCGGAAGAAGAAGGGCCAGAACCTCAACAAAAGAATTAAGGTGATAGAGTCTTATAGGAGACGCTAGGCTTCGAAATTGAATTGAATGACTCGTCTCTCTTGATTGCTTTCGATGCCCGTGAATCCCTTCTTTTTATATAAAATAATATCAGAAAATCTAAAGTGAAGTAAAGTATTCTAAGAAAAACTTTTCCAAATAAAACTTTCTAGAGAATATAAGATGAAAGTATATCTTTGTTTTTATAGTATGTTAAACATGATATAGAAAATTAGAATGTGTGTAATGTTCTACAAATCTTTTTTTTTATAATCGTTTGTGAGCCTATATATAGTTGTCTCATTTCTATCTCATCAAAAGCACAGTTTGAACACTTTACAATGTAAGCAAATAAATTCTTATAGATAAATCATAAACGATGATAACAGTAACCTCCTTACAAAGCCGAAGTATGTAGACAACATCAACCAAAACTTCTTACAACATAATAAACTATTTTAACCGCAACTTAACAAAAATTACACCTTCTCCTTATAAACACATACGAAAACACACACTGTTTCTAAACAAACAACATCATCATATATAATCAGTTACACTAAGCACAATATTGAAAAAACTATACAACTAATAACACAACAAAGTAGTTAAATAAGATTACTAAAATAGCACCTTCAACTCCATAAACACATAAAAAAAAATCATTTACACTTCAGTTACATAAATTCCTACCACTTGCGATTCCCGACTACACACTCACCTCTACATTCTCCTATTTCCTCTAACAAACTTTATACATATAAAACACATACTACTTCTAAACAAAAAAACAACAGCATAGCATAACACGCAAAATAGTTAATAAAACACAATTAAAGTCACACCAAACGCAAAATCTAATAAACTAAACAACTAATAACACAATAAACCATTGTGACCATAACTTGACACATACTATTACACTTCTACTCCATAAACACATACTACTTTTAAACAAACAACAACGACACGAAAAGTAAAATACTCCGTAGTCATTAAAACACAATCTGTCACACTAAGCACAAAATCGAACAAACTAAACAACTAATAACACAATAAACTACTTCAACCGTAACTTAACAAAATTAACATCATTCTCCTCCACAAACACACACTAAGCACAAAACCGAACAAACAACACAATAATTTAGTTTTAATCATAACATAACAGAATTAACACCTTATCCTCCGTAAACATATACAGAACACAAAATATTTTTAAACAAAACAACAGTAACATATAATCAGTTACACTAAACACAATATTGAATAAATTAAACTTCTAACAACACAATAAATTAGACAAATAACTGTAACGTAACAGATATTACACCTTCTCTATAAATACATACAAAACACACACTCTTTTTAAACGACTAAACAATCTAATTAGCTTAAAAACTTTCAAAAAAATAACAGAAATGATATGTATATACCTTGAGATGTAACGGAACACCACTATGAGGTCCAACAACTTTCTCACTAGTACAAAGTGCCCTAAAATTTTCAGCAGTTTTCGGAACTTTATCTTTAAAAAGCTCAATAACTAACCTACCTTCAAGCTCACCGCCTACGCTTATCTCCAGATACACACGTGGATTCACCATTTTTAATCTTACACACGTGGAGCTATTGTACGCTTGGTTATATCTGATGATTCACCTATGTTTCTAACCACTCTTTATTTATTTTGATTAAAGAGTTTGTCTATTTTAAGGTGGTGCTATTGTGCGCTCAGTGGTTTGTTGGAAGAGGAATTATCTGGTTTGTGATGGACTACGGGAGAAATGTGTAAGAGATGGATTTGGATGGGACCCTTGGGTTTTTGGGTGTAGAATTGGACATGATTTGTTTTGACATGGACTAGACGTTGAAGGGATATTGAGTTTCTAGCTTTTTTTTCGCTGAAGGGATATAGAGTTTGTATCTTTTTTTTCTTTTATTAGTAGATTTTGGGGATTCGACTTTGTTGTTTTGATTCAAAGATACTACATTTTACGAGAACGATCTTAAAACCTGTTTAAGATTTTAAATTGTGTTTTGAAGAGGTTACCCTATTTACGAAAAAAAAAATAGAAATAAAAACATATGGATTTATTAAAATTCACTTCATCGTAACTATGTTCCCTTTTTTTATGTTGTGTCATTCAAATCACAAAATATTTTTTTTTTCTATTTTTTTATTAGACAATAGATGATCCAAGCCTGGTTGCGGGCTTTGGGTCCGTTAGGATTACTAGGTTTCTAGTATGTTATATGTAATGCATCAAATAATACAATATATCCTAAGGGTTTTCAATATTTTAAAACTTTTATCTATTTCTCTCGCTTTTCTAAATTGAACTACCCGCAAGGAAATAAGTTTTGGGGACATGCGGTGAAAGAACCTTGAAAAGGGAAGGTTTTGCGCAGCAAGGAGAGTTCAAAGGTGGTGTTTCTGTGCAAGGATGGAAGAAATAAGATTTTCTGGGAGTTTCTATAAAGTACATGATTTTTTCTCACGTGATATAAAACTATGTCAAATATATATATATATATATATATATATATATATATATATATATATATATATATATATATATATATATATATATATATATATTGTGTTTTTTTTTACGTGTGACTTAACCTAAAATTTTATGCTACAAGTTTTCATTTAGTTGTAATAAAAGTAGTATTCTATTTCATATACTAATGAATCGTTCACCTGTGCAAATCATTTTACTTTCCATTGCCATTTTAGAGCTCTTACAAACAAACATGCGGTATCAAATATATTGTTTCTAATAAATTCTATAATTATATTCATTTTTGTGTATGATAAATATGAAGCGTTATGATACATTGGCCTAATTCACAAGCCTAAAGATATATGTGTACGCCATTTATCACTTGACATGTGCCATATTCATCTTCCCACTCTTCAACTTTGCCTTTAATGTTGCATTCTCGAGTTTAACATTAAAAAGAAATGAAAAAGAATGAAAGGAAAATATCAAGAACTTACTTTCTCCGGTTTTTATAAGGCGGAAAAATGAAGAAAATTGGGGAGGGGGACTCAACCTAAAACTTTCCTACTAAAAACTTTCTTCCAAAAATGTGTGGAAATTGAAAACGAAAGTATTTCATATCAAATGGCAAAACTATGCATATTTTTTAAACTTTATTATCTAAGCTCGATAAGTATTTATGAATCAACAAGAAGACCATATATATTTATATAGTTGTGTAGAAGCGTGTCTCCACCGGCTAGATTTGGTTACATACCTTAAATTAATACTATTAGTTTCATGGTTCACTGGTTTTAATTGTAACTTGGCTACCCATCAAAATGTCAGTTAGGTTTCAAAATTTTGGGCCAACATATCCCACAAAACATAACCTAACATACGTGGCTTATTACTACTATACCCCTCGTAAGATTTAAGATGTACTAGTATTTCTTTTTAGGGTAAAATAATTGTTTTTGACATTTAGCCGACTAATTCAAGAAGTTTGAACTCGCTGCCACGCATACTAAAACAGGTAAAGCTCTTTTTTTCACGAGGTTATTGTGACCACTTCAGAGTCGTTTGCAAACAACAAGAATTGAATTTAAGATCTCTCAAATTTTAAGGGATAGACACAATCTTTTTGTCACTAGACCATGACTGAATTGTTTCAATTGGTAAACTTTATTCTTATAAATATGTGAATTTTCTTCAGTAAGTCATAAATTCAAAAATTATTACTATTAAGCTATAACAGAATTTAATGATGTACAAAATAACAAATTAATCCGAGAAAAAACTTTGTTGCAATTGAGCTCGGCTTTGAAGACTTTATTCTAAGCTTCATGGCTTTACTCCATCGTCACACAAGTTTGAGTTCGGGTTGACAAAATGTGATTTATCGAAACTGAAATAGCTTGAAAATATGTAAGTGCTACATGACCACTTAATAATTTTAAGGAACATAAAACTTGATCATGAAGCATTTTGGAGGTAAGTGTTAGAATTATACAATCAAAGTACACATATAGCGGAAGCTAAGATCAAGAATAACGCATACAAAGATTAACTAAAACATAAATCGGAATATACCTTTTAGCACTTCAGTTAAATCTTGAATAATATGAAGAACCCTAATTAGGGTTTATGAATCAATGATCAATCCCTTACCGTTTTATTGATCGATTCCTTGATAACAACTATAGTGAGTTGTTACCTCATTCTTGTACACACAAACTAATCCCGAATTAAATAAATTGCAAGATTTAAACACAAATAAATTTTCTTATGAAAATTTGTGACCCAAAACCCTTAGGGTTTGTAGGTTCGATCGGCAGGAAGAAAACAAGGAGAAAAGAGAAGTCTTAGGGTATTGTGTGTACACAAAAGATGTGAATGAATGACCCTTGGGTTTGTATATATACTTGAGGAAACTTTGGGAACAAGCTAGGGCAAGGGATTGCCTCCCTTGGGCTTTGTTCGACCAGCCACACACCCCAAGAGGGTGTTCCGGATCCTTCTAATTACCAAGTTTCACTCTAGTCCTTTTCTTTGCCAATTTGTGATAGTTAGTCCATACATTTAATAACTAACGATAATTAATCCTTAACCTTGTGTTATTAATAAATATACACAACTATTTAATATTTATTAATCTTTAATTCTCGTTTGTATTGTGTGCAATCCCGAGGTCTCGGGTTCGATACTAGACATTTACATATTAATATATATACGTAAATTTAACAGCTCCCACTCGTATATCTATTAATAGTAAAATGACATTGGTAGGCGTCTTGGAACACTCCAATACCCCCAGCACGACTCGAGCTAGGTTTCCTGGAAAAACCTTTAATGATTCATCATTATACTTATCCTTTTGTTTCTAATACTACATTTATAAAGATGTGAGATTCTTTATTAATATTCTGTTTCTCGTTTCTTTATGATTGAACAAAATTACCAAAACATCTGAATGTATTCCAGATAGACTTTGGGCGTGGCCACGCAAACATTTTGTCAACCCTACGAGGGGCCCAGCAGTATTAAACTTCTGAACAAATCAGAAGGAACAAATTCTCTCTTGACTACAAGAATAACCCATGAACATTGCAACACTTCTGAAAACAACCCTTATAACTCCCTGTTACGGGTGAGCGGTAGATTGCTTCACAAAAATGCACTACATCCATGACAGTTATCTGGTATCTCAAGTCTGAGGATAACTTTAAATATGATTCTCACGTTAAATATTAAATCATATTGTTGGGATCAGTCCAATATTCAATTCATCGAATATCATGTGAAATTGGTATGACTACGCATCAATATACTTTCAAGTATATCCTAAACCAATACTCAAAATTGTCTTAGTTTAATGATATTCCCATATCATTAATCGACAACGGACAATTTAGAATAATAAATTATTCATGAATTTAAACATGCAAATATATGATATATTATTAAGACAATGAATAAATAAACATAACAAATATTTTATTCTATTAAAATAATAATTGTACATTACATCCCTTATCCAAATACTAATCACAAATGAGCATGAAACTTTCAGCTAATCTAAGTCCTATACCTTCAGCATGCTTGTAGAGCTTGGTGCCAGGTAGAGGCTTTGTAAACTGATCTGCTAAGTTTTCATCTGTGTGAACTTTGAGCATTTCGATATCACCTATTTCGACTTGTTCTCGAACATAGTGATGCTTAATCGGGAAATGTCTGGTGCCTCTCATGATTCTGGGCTCATTGGCAAATGTAATTGCAACAGAGTTGTCGCAATACATTTTTATAGGTTGTCGAATCGAAGGCATAACCCCAAGCCCTGAAACAAACTTCCTAATCCAAACAGCTTCCATTGCAGCTTCTGAAGTAGCTATATACTCACTTTCTGTAGCAGACATCGCAAGTACACTCTGCTTTCTGCTCCTCCAATCCACAGCTCCTCCATTAATGACAAAGACATAACCAGTCTGAGACTTCGTATCATCTTTATCACATTTCCAAGAAGCATCGCAGTAACCTGTAACATCAAGTTATGCAGATGGAGTACCCCCATAAACTAAGAACATCTCTTTAGTAGCCCTAAGGTACTTAAGAATATTCTTAACAGCAGTCCAGTGAGCTTCACTTGGATTCTGCTGATACCGACTGGTTAAATTCTGAGCAAATGCCACATCAGGTCTTATGCTTTTCACCGCATACATAATAGATCCCACAGCTGAAGCATAAGAAACTCTCCTCATGCGGTGCACCTCTGCAGGTATTGAAGCACAAACTTTATTGCACAAGCCATGTTGTTCTTGCATTGGTAAATATCCCTTCTTGGAATTTTGCATATTGAATCTCTTCAATATTTTATCAATGTAAGCACTCTGGCTTAATCCAATTAATCGCTAAGATCTATCTCTATATATCTTGATTCCCAGAATGAATGCAGCTTCCCCTAAATCTTTCATAGAATAACACTTTCCAAGATATGCCTTAACCTTTTGCAAACTTGGAATGTCTTTTCCCATGATCAATATGTCATCAACATATAATATAAGGAAAATTACATCACTCCCACTAGCTTTGCAATATACACATGGCTCATCGAGATTTTGAGTGAATCTATACTTTTTAATCTCACTATCAAATCTCATATTCTATTGTCCTGATGCTTGCTTCAATCCATAAATGGATCTTTGAAGTTTGCATACACGATTTGGAAATTCTGGATTCACAAACCCCTCAGGCTGCGCCATATAGATGTCTTCATCTAGGCGACCATTTAAGAAGGCGGTTTTGACATCCATTTTCCAAATCTCATAGTTATAGTAGGCGGATATGGCTATAAGAATCCTAATAGCCCTAATGTCAGCTACAGGAGAAAAGGTCTTCTCATAGTCAACACCGAAAGTTTGAGTATAGCCTTTAGCTACCAAATGAGCCTTATAGGTGTGTACAATGCCATCCATATTAGTCTTTTTCTTGTAGAGCCATTTACTCCCAACTAGTTTGGCACCCGGAGGTAGGTCTACTTCTTCCCAGACTTCATTGTCTTTCATGGATTGCATTTCCCCATTCATAGCAACCTGCCATTTTTCCTTTTCAGGACTATTCATGGCAGCCTTATAACTCGTAGGTTCATCAAGATCCCCTAGTAAGTTATCATCACACTCTACATTAAGACATAGACGTGTAGGAGCTTTCACAGGTCTAGTTGACCTACGAATGGGAACCACTTCAACTTCAGGTGGAGGACCTAAACTTTCAGGTTCTATAGGGAGTTGGCTAGTGTTTTTAGAAGGTATTGCATCTTCATGATCATCTTCCAGATCATATACTCTCCCACTGAATTCTTGAGATATGAGCTCCTTTTCCAAGAAGTCTCCATACCTTGCAACAAAAACTTTGTTTTCAGGTGGGTAATAAAAGTAGTAACCCATAGTTTCCTTAGGGTATCCTACGAAGATGCACTTCACAGATCTTTGTTGGAGTTTGTCTGCTGAGTCACATTTAACATACGCCTCACAACCCCAGACCTTTAGATAAGACAAGTTAGGAGCTTTTCTAGTCCATAACTCATATGGTGTCTTATCCACCTTCTTTATTGGAACCATATTAAGAATGTGAACCGCAGATTCTAAGGCATAATCCCAAAACGAATAAGGAAGAGTTGTTAGATTAAACATAGATCGTAGCATATCTTGCAATGTACGATTCCTTCTCTCAGATACACCATTTTGTTGTGGAGAACATGGAGAAGTAAGGTGCTGGACAATTCCCTCCTTAGCTAAGTAATCTATAAGCTCTAGACTCAAGTATTAACCACCTCTATCGGATCGAAGAACTTTAATCTTCTTTCCAAGTTGCAACTCTACTTCTGCTTTAAACACTTTGAATGTTTCAAATACCTCATGTTTATGTTTAAGTAAATAAACATAACCATAACGGCTATAATCATCCGTAAATGTTAAGAAGTAGCTAGCACCTCTCCTTGACACATGTCTAAGTGGTCCACACACATTTGTGTGAATAAGACCAAGTAGATCAGTCGCCCTTTCAATTCTATTCTTAAAGGGTTTCTTTGTCATTTTCCCAGCAATACAAGATTCGCACTTATCAAATGATTCATCATTGATCTTTTCTAAAAGCCCATCATGTTGCAGCTTTTTCATGCGAGCCTTGCCAATGTGAGCAAGTCGACAATGCCAAAGATAAGACGAATCCAGACTTTTCTTGATTCTCTTATTATTGATGCTATACATTGAATTATTATTAACAAAAGCATTATCATTATCATTCATATCAATTTCAAAAATACCATTCACAGCAATAGCATTAAAATAAACAACACCATTTAAAGAAACCAAAATTCCATTGCTAGTAACAGTATGATTAAAACCAAGGTTCAACAAACATGAAAATGAAATTATACCTCTAACAATTGACGGTGCATAATGACAATTATTTAAAGATAGTTCAAGGCCCGAAGGCAACACTAAATTAAATACGCCTATAGCTTCAACTTCTGCATGTGCTCCATTACCCACGTACAAGAATAGTTGTCCATAGGCCAGCTTCTTCTCAACTCTAAACCCCTGCAAAGTATTGCAAATATGAATGCCACATCCTGTATCATATACCCATGAATTCAATTTAGGAGTAAGAGTGAATAATTCAATCATAAAGAACGCACCTGAAGTACTGGGGTTACCAGCCTCATTATTCTGCTTCTTCTATCACAAGTCCTGAATGTAGAGTGGACAATTGCGCCTCCAATGGCCCTTTTCATGACAGTGGTCACAAGCCTGATCCTTCTTGTTTGGAGGATTTACCTTGTTCTGCTTAGGCTGATGTTGCTTCATCTTGGGTTGTGGTTGATAGGCCATGGATTGCTTGCCTTTATCACCCTTCCTTTTGCCTTTGTTCACATGCGATTTCTTCTGGATTCTCCCCCTTGAATCGCCAACACTTGCGGGGTAGGAGCCTTGCTGTAACAACCGTGGTTTTGGCAGGTCAGTTTGACTGATAGTCTTGACTCGGTTGACGTTTGTTTGGTGTGTCTTAAGTGATTAAAGTGATATAAGTGTGATATAGGTGAGTTTTAGCACTAAATCCCTTTGCGTGGTGTTGTTTTTGTGAGTGAGTAATGTTGATTATTTGGGAAAGTTCATTTTGATCGCCCTTGTGGTGTAGAAATGACTTGTGAAGTTTTAGTGTTTTTGTGTTTTTGCGTAACGAGTCTTCGTTCATGTATTTGAGCATCAGAAAGTTACGAGGAGTTTGTTTTTATGTGTTATACATTTATAAAGGGTGAAAATCTATTTTTGGAAACTTTGTTTTAAAAATGATAATTTTTCCGGTTGTCGTAAAAGTTAAGGTTTATCGCGAAAGACGTTAGGTTTTGTATTGGGAGTTTATAAAATATGAAAAGTATGAGGTTTTGAGTGTAATAAGTAAATTTAATAAAAAAATATAAATTATATATATGTATGCATAAAATCGGCCAATGGGTTTAAAAAGGGAAAAAGGAAACAGAATTTGAGTCCAATTATAACACCTAATTAAAAGGAATCCTAGTCCAGCTCAAATAAGCCCAACCTCCAACCCATGTAAGCAATACAAACGACCCATAACTCTATTTTCCTGCAAATTATTATCAACCAAAGCTATAGGGGAAGAGGACAAATTAGGGTTTTTATTATTGAAGCTAAAATCAAGATCAAGGTATATTTTCGATACTAGTTTGCATTCAATTAATTAGTTATTGATCTAATTCATGTAATATAAAGTATGATGGATTAGGGTTTGTGTTAAATTCTGTAAATTAATGTTATTAAACATGTTGGGATCAATTAATGATAATAGTATGATTATTGGTTAAGAGAATTGAGCGTAAAACATGCTAGTTATTGAGTTAGGGTTTGGACAGAAAAGTAGTGCTGTAAAGATGTGAGTGTAATTAACAGATGGTGAGGATTTAAGTCACGAATTTTAGTTCTAAATTGAAGTTTAATGAAAGAGCTTTCCAAAAAGTCCAGCAACGATTGATTTCAAAGTCGGAAAGTTGGTCTTTTGATTTTTCTTTGCTAAGGTGTCAAACCTGTCAAACCGGGACAGATTTTGGGTAAAAGTTTGAGGGTGAGTTGTGGTTGTAAAAGTGGTATTTTGACTAGCCCTTATGGAATAGTTAAGTTTTAGGTTACATTAGACTACTACGAAAAGTATTCGCGATACAAACTTGTGGAAGTATTTTATGTTAATTAAAACTTTTTTGTGTGCTTTCAGATCTGAATTTGAGTAGTTGACAAGTTTGATTTTCTTTTGAGTACTTGTGTGTGTTATTGGTCCATGGCCTTCTGGGATTAGCTTTTATGCTTATGAGAGACCATGGTAAATTTTTTTTGTGAGTTTTTGAGCTTTAATTGTTGTGATTTCATGTGGGCGAATGTACCAAAAAATTCTGCGTTTTCTGATTTTTAAAGTACAAGGGATTTAGTGAGTGTTAGGTTATGGTGGTGGTTAGTATGGTGTCTAGGAGATCCATGGTGGGTCATATGAGTCTTAGACATCCATCATATGTGTATTAAATGGGTTGTAGCTTTTAGCTTGACCTTGTGTAATGTGGATTATTTTTGTGTGTTATAGATTGTGAATTGTTTTGTGGAAGCTGCGGAGTTTAAGGTGAGTTCATAGTCCTATATTTTTACCTTGTTTTAAACTTGGGATGAGAATGATGCTTGTCTTAAATGATTTGAATTACTGTGATTATGTGTATGTATGTTAAAGAGCTTGGACTCTTAATGTTATTGTATTTATGCTATATGTGAACGGTGATGATATGATGTGTGATTCTGTGTGGTCTAATTGGGAGGGTGCTTACCCTGTTGCTCGTGCATACGACCTAATTGGAGAGTAGCAGCCCTACTCACTTTTTATTCTGTGTGGTCCGATTGGAGGGTATTAATTTACCCATTTTTTTGGAGCGGGGGTCACGTTCTGGCCCGTATGTTGTGAATTTGGATCGGTGGGCACGTTCCACCCGATGGTTGCCTTATGTGTGATGTTGCCTTGTGAATCCATGTAGCTTATATGATAACTGTAATTATTTGTCCAGCTATATTTTATAATCACAGTGATTTTGGTTGCCTAGTGTGTGTGAGTCTTAAACCTATGAATCTCACCAACATTATGTTGACGTTTTAAGCATCATTTTCAGGTGAGCTTTCTAAGGGTAAGATAGAAGGATGTGATTAGACGAGACCTTAGTTGCATTGGAAGTGGTTTATCATCTATGCTGGGATTTTTGGATTGTTTTGGTTATTTTGTTTTGGGGTATTGTTACGACACTTCGTGTGACTTGTTCTATTTTATGCATGTAGTTATTCTCTATATAGACACCATGTGTTGTTATGATATCCATGAAGTTACACCCTCACGTTTCCGCCTTGGCGAGGTGTGACACTTTTCCTTAGCTGGTAGACTTTTCTCATAATCAACAAGCAATGTGAGTAATTCTGAGACTGTCTTCCCCGAGCAATGCATGTTGAAGTTCTGCACAAAACCAGAAAAGTCCTTGTTAAGGGACCTGTTGATCAAGTGCACTTGCACATTGTCAGGGTAACCAAATCCAATTTTGTGAAGTTGATCAAAGTATTCTCTCATCTCATTCACAAAATCTTCAACTGGTTTACCATCACCATGTTTGCAGCTGTGTAGTTTGTCAAGAGACTCATACAATTCAACTGCATGAGACTTTTCATAAGACTTTCGAAGTTCATCGAGCATATCCTTAGGATAGGAGTACTCGTACTTCTTTTGCAAATGAGCATTCATACTAGTGAGCATTAAACAAGCAACCTCATTAAATTTGTTATGCTCAAGTCTCCAAGCCTCTTTTACTGTTTCTGCTTCAGTAGCAGTAGGCTCTTCAGGGCAACCATTCTTCACATAATTGAGTTTGCCAGTCTCTCTCAAGACAATTCTAAGCGATCGGTACCAATCATTGAAGTTCTTTCCAGTCAAATTTTTCCCTTTCAAGATGACTCTTGAAAGCAGAAATCACAGATGGGTTATCGGGTTGAGCCATATCTACAGATAAAAGTTCAAACATTAGTATTTTCGATAATTAATATCTTCAAGAAAATATAATACCCAAAGGCTATATTCATATAACCAACTAATTTTCTTAAAAATCTAGGATCCAACTTTATATAGTTCCGCCACATCAGTTGATCAGCTAGTGGTGAAAGTACAAAAGATGGTAATCTGTCGAACAATAATTGGCAAACAAAATTTCCAATTCCTAGACCATTATGGGATTTACTACAAATTGATTCATCAATTTTCCTTGTAAGCATGTTTCATCCCATCTCATGCCTTAAGTTTTAGGTCTCACGCACAAGTTAATTAAGTCATCTACTGATGAGGCGAAAAATGATCCATTTTTAGGGGGTCATTTAAGCCCGAATCCGAATTTATTTGATCAAATATTGCCCTAAATCGTTCCTTTTGTGATTTTAGGTACTTTGGGAGTGAAATCTGGAAAAGAAAGCAATTCGGACGTTTTTGGAGCATAAAAGTGAAGAAAACGCCAAAGTCTTAATTTTCCATGCTGGGAACAGTGCATGACGGCGTCAAGAGTAGTTCCCTGACGGCGTCAAGAGTAAAATTCCATGACGACCCAGAAGATTTTTGACGGCGTCATGAAGGTAGGGCGTCAAGAGTAAAAGTCATGACGGCCTGGAAATGAATTGTTCTTGACGGCGTCAAATGTAGATCTAGGCAGTCCGAGGATTGTTTTGGCGGCGAGGTGACGGCGTCACCTAATTGGTCTTGACGCCGTCAGACCCCTTTTCATATATATAGTTTTCTAATTTTTCACATTTAAAGAGAGAAGTTTTGCGAGAAACCCTAAGTACGATTTTGGTGTAACTTTACAGGTTTTTCAAGGGTTCCAACCCCTTGATACCTTGCATGATTAATCAAGATAAGTGTTCTTCTAATTCAATCAATATGTCTATGTGTTGGTTGTCTATATCTTGTTCTTGTCTTAATTCCATCATGCTAGGCTAGATCTATCTTGTGTTTGCTTAGACCTAATGAAACCTAGATATTGATTATGTGTTGATTACTTGTTTATTCTTGTCTTGGATGAATGATTTATATGTTAGGCTTAAGAAAACTGGCAGATCTCCAATTGGTAACATGCTTGAACGTCTTAAGAAACATGAACCAACGCGCACTAGGTCTTTATTGGTTGTATTTAATGCATGAGCCACTGTTTACAATCCCTATAGTTGTGCTGGGCATGGTGTAGGAGGAGATAAGAGCTCATAGAATTGGGGAGTTATGTGTGCCACCCCATGAATGGTATTAAGGAATACGATCCGTCATCCATGCAATTATAACAAGTAATTAACATGTAAAAGATATCTAGGGAGTAGTGAAATCTAAGTAAACACATTTTCTCCAATTACTGCTCACAACCTTAGTATAAATAAGTTTATTTTCATTTCTAGTATTTTATTTTGATTGCATCTTAGTATTGGGTTAGTTGATTAGCAACTAATTCCGCCCAAATCTTTCAAACCCGAGATTTTAATTTGCTTTCCATAAAATATAAAAACACAAAAATAATCATCCCTCACCTTTAGAACTAGTATTTAGGCTTTCTAATCCTAGCGACACTATTCCTAAGCTGAACGATCAATCCCCCGGTACTTGTCACTATACTATACTACAACGATCAGGTACACTGCCTGGTGGGGGTTGTAAGCTTCTCGAGATCCCTCGAGAGGTAAATCCTGTTGCGATTCCCACGCATCAAGTTTTTGCGCCGCTGCCGGGGAATAGTTATTGTCTAGGTTAGAATTTCTTTTTATTAGGTCTACTTGCTAGATTCCGTTCTAGTAAGATTTTATTTTTTATTTTTAGGTTTTCTTTAGTCTATCTCATTTCTTTGTGCCTTTGTTTGTAACCACCCAACATCATGGACAACGGGAACATCTTTGAACCTGTCATCCCACCACAACAAAACCCACCATTAGAACCCCTTAGGCCCCGAACCTTAGGAGAGTATTCCCAACCTAGCCACCAAGGCTACCGAAACACCATTGAGCTCACCGGAGCCAATGTGACCCCCTTGCGATCCGACACCATCCGGTTGGTGCAAAGCGGATGTGCATTCCATGGACTTCGTTCCGAAGATCCAAACCAACATCTTAAGGACTTTCTCAAAATCGTAGATTCCATAGACCTAGGTGTTGAAACTAGAGAGACCACCCGTTTATGCCTATTCCAATTCTCTCTACGGGATCAAGCTAGTCAATGGCTTGAGCGTTTACCCGCGGGATCCATCACCACATGGGATGATCTCACCACTCGTTTCCTTGCTCAATTTTTCCCACCGGGGAGAACTACTAAGCTTAGAAAATGACATCTTGATGTTCCAACAACGTCAAAATGAATCTCTTTATGAAGCATGGACTCGTTTCAAGGACTTACTCCAAAAAGTTCCTCATCATGGCATAGATCTTTGGCTCCAAGTCCAAATTTTTTATGACCATATCGACATCTCCACGAGGCGAGCCATTGACCAATCGGCCGGTGGTAAGCTACGTGATCTTAGTGCGGAACAATCATGGGAACTCATAGAAGATCTTGCTCTCTATGACAACGAAATTTGGAATGATCCCCGTGATTTGAACAAAACGGTCAAGGCAATATCTTTGCCTTCGAACAATTCTAGTACTCCTGACCGTAGGATCATGGAACTTGAGGACCAAGTCAAGTTTCTCATGAAATCTTACGAAGCTCCTAAGCCTTCAAGTCAAGTGAACAAAATCACTTCTTCATGCGAATTATGTAGTGGTCCCCATGACACTCGTGATTGTATGGAACTCCCCGGAATAGCTTTTGCGGACTGCGCATCCACACGTACCGACGAAGCGGGAGATAAGTGGTACACCTTCAAGCCTGAGCCAAACACTTACGGTGATTCATATAACCCCTCTTGGAAAAATTACCCAAACCTTAGGTGGAAACAAAATCAACCCAATTCGTCCAACCCACCAAATCGTTACCAACCAAACGGTCCACCATCCAACCGTACTTTCAACAACAATCCTTCTAACAACTATGATAGTACCAACAATCTTGAAGGATTGATGTCAAAGTTCATGGCATCTCAAGAAGCTCGCATAGCTAGGTTTGAAACCGAATTCAACCAACAACAAACGGAGATGACCAACAAGATTGACAACTTGTTGAAAGCCCTCAACAACCAAGCGTTAATCACACCTAGGAAGGACACTAGGGACACCAATAGTGGAGTCCAAATTAAGGATCCCTCATCATCCAAACATGTCCACTTTGTTAATGTTGTCACCATTAAGCCGATAGATAGGGAGATAGAGAAGAGTGACAAGGATGAAGTTAGAGTAGAAGCCGATATTAAGGATGAGAGTAGGGAAGTTGAGGTTAATAAGGATGAGGAATTAGAGGAGGTAGAGCCTATAGAAAAATACTTTGATAAGTTGCCCACCGAGGAAGAACGGGAGTACCATAAGGATTTATTCGATAGTCCCGAGAGACCATATATCTTCGGCACACCCCTTATCAAAATAGGAGACCCCTCTAACATTAACATCCCATGCAATATCGTACACATGCATATATGGAAAGCTTACATCGACCCTAGATCCCCCTTTAACATCATGACTAGGACTTATTACAATTGGGTGATGAAGAAGCAACTTGATTTTAGGATGATGCCCGATAAGAATCTGATAAGTAATTTTGCAGGAAGAGTGAAGGGACTGCATGTGATTATAGGGAATCTCACTTATGAGATCGATTTTATGATAGTTGAGGACACTCGTCCGGTGATTGATGCTTGCCTAAGCCAAATAATATTCGGAAAACCATTTGTTGAGGCCACTAGGATGAGTTATGATCCGACTTTAGGGATAGTTAGATTTAAGGAAGAGAATGATGAGGTTGCCTATCAAATGCCCTACAAGATTGAGCAATACCGCCTTCTCTCTAATTTCGAAAAAGAACACAAGCAAGCGGCTTATTATAGGAATGAGAAGGATAGACGTAGAGGAGTAGAATATGTAAAGAATAGGATGCTTGGTTTCTATAAAGAATGCTTACAACTAGGTCCGGAATACAAAACTGGTTTAGAAGACGACCTAGAGAGTGAAACCAACGATGAAGTCACGTAGTAACACATGACCTTGAGTCTAGCTACAAGACTCGTAAATAAAGAAAAGCGCATCTTGGGAGGCAACCCATGTTTTGTGTGATTTTATTTGTTTGTTTGTTATTTGCTTCCGTATGCATGCTTTATTTTTATTGTTGGTAGATCATGTTTCTAAACTAAATAGTGGGAATACTTTACTTTGTTGTTTTGGCCTAGTCTTAACTCCACCTAAAGGTATTTTTGCAAAAGATAAGTGTAAGGGGAAACCCCAAATATGTTTTTAAGAAACAAACCGATCATGATTCTCCACAATATTAAATGAACATGTATATTCGTATTTGTTAGAGTCAAATGCTTGTATTGAGTCATAATGAAGTTTTGCAGGATTTTCCAGGAAGTAGGACCAAGTTTTTCCAGAAATTTTCCGGAAACTTAACATAAGAATTTCTGCAGGTCAATTCTGACGGCGTCAGGGGTTTACTCTTGACGGCATCAGGAGCAAAAATCTGGAAATTTTACCGGTTTTGTTTTTCTAACGGAGTCTTATGGTTTTTGTGAATTATTAAGTTTTATAATCTCCAGGAGATCTGCAAACTTCATTCCACAAGCATTATATCTTATCTTGTTTTCTAGGATTTAGTAACTTATATAGGATGCCGCCGATTTTACGCGAGGTTGTCTTGTCTATTTTGTCAGGTTTTACAGGTTATGTATGACAAGAAGATGATTTATATTCTGGAAGGGAAGCTTTGATTGTTCATTTTCTTGGAGGAAGATTTAACCTGGCCATCCTATTATCCATACCGAGCGAATCAGGGGAGTATTTGATTTCATTCTCTTTACTTTTTCACTTTTACATTCTTTACTTGAACATTGGGGACAATGTTCATCTTAAGTGTAAGGGGAGGGTAAAAAGATGATACCTTACATATGGACTTTCGCTTGAGTTTGTTTGTTTAATGGTAGATGTGTAATAAAACTATGAGAAATACTTGTTAGTGCAATTTTAGCGCCAAATTTAAAAATTTTTACAACATTTAGGAGTGAAACTTTAGCCATAGCAAGCGTCTCATGGATAGGAGATTGTATGACTAGCACATAACCGTATATTCAGAAAAATTTTCCACCCAAATATGTGAGGTTCGCCTTTAGATTTGATAGGAAAAGCATTTATTATTAGTGCTTATGAGTGTACCGGTAGCATTTAGATTCTAGAACTTGCGTTAGTGATGCATCCCGAGACCGCTAGTGAGACTACATTCGTGTAGTAGGATTTACTACATGATAAGAGGCATTAGGATTACCCTTGTGTTAAACCCGTATCATGATTACTTGACCATTTAAGTCATATTACTTGGCTAGTTAAGTCAACTAATTTTTCTCACACCCTTAGCGTTGTACTCATTTTTAGTACACGAAACCCCTAGTACACCCCTCCGAGCCTATCTTTTCGTTTCTAACTTTAAGCATTTTACTTAAAGGAAGAATTTGTTACACCCCACTTAAATGTACAACCAAATCGCCTTAGCCTTCCGTGTATGCGCTCATTTTTAGTGCATTATTGTTATTTGTTAAACCCTAAGTTAACTATCTAATTGATTACATGGTTGCTAAATCGAGTCATACCCTTGTACATATTGTTTTGGGACGATCGGGACTCATGGGTAAGTACTTATTTATGGAGTAATGGGGAAGAACATCATATATTACCCCCATATGTACGTTAATCTTAAAAGTGCTCAAAGTGTTTTGATTTTCTTAATTCGAGTCATTAGATTAGTTTAATGTAAAGTATGTAAAGATTCAAGTGTAAGGGGAATGTTCAACCCCTATGATGTATTATTTTGGATGGTAGGGTAAGAGTGTATGAAAAAAAAAAAAAAAAAAAAAAAAAAAAAAAAAAAAAAAAAAAAAACGGACTACCATCCCTTTTTATTCTATGTTTATTTTATGTTTTTGTTATTTCTCATTTATTAGCTTAAGTCGAGCCTAGTCTTGGTTTAGCAACGCCACATTGTACATGTAATTAACCAAGATTGTTAACTCGCCACCAGTAAAACTTCCTTTATCCAACAAAACCGTGTATTTCATATCCCTACACCTAACGTTACAACCCTTTAAAAGACCTCTTTGATAGTTTATCCTAGGTGCTTACGCCATGTGGTGGAGGTTTGATCCTTTCCCAAGCCTATGGTAATCTATTTTGCTATGACAGGTAGTGAGAGATATCTTCCATTTCCATATTGTAATTTACACTTTATTACACCCGAGAGATGTGAGTATCTAAACACTATTTGTGAGGTGCTTGTGTATGACCTCCGTGCTTGTCTATTGGTCTTTAGTGGAACGATTATTTGTTGTAATTACTTTTATATTAGTGTTAAATGACCCCTAACTTGTCTTTTGAGTAGAATAAAAGCGCATTTGCTTGAGGACAAGCAAATCTCAAGTGTAAGGGTATATGATGAGGCGAAAAATGATCCGTTTTTAGGGGGTCATTTAAGCCCGAATCCGAATTTATTTGATCAAATATTACCCTAAATCGTTCCTTTTGTGATTTTAGGTACTTTGGGAGTGAAATCTGAAAAGGAAGCAATTCGGATGTTTTTGGAGCATAAAAGTGAAGAAAACGCCAAAGTCTTAATTTTCCATGCTGGGAACAGTGCATGACGGCGTCAAGAGTAGTTCCCTGACGGCGTCAAGAGTAAAATTCCATGACGACCCAGAAGAGTTTTGACGGCGTCATGAAGGTAGGGCGTCAAGAGTAAAAGTCATGACGGCCTGGAAATGAATTGTTCTTGACGGCGTCAAATGTAGATCTAGGCAGTCCGAGGATTGTTTTGGCGGCGAGGTGACGGCGTCACCTAATTGGTCTTGACGCCGTCAGACCCCTTTTCATATATATAGTTTTCTAATTTTTCACATTTAAAGAGAGAAGTTTTGCGAGAAACCCTAAGTACAATTTTGGTGTAACTTTACAGGTTTTTCAAGGGTTCCAACCCCTTGATACCTTGCATGATTAATCAAGATAAGTGTTCTTCTAATTCAATCAATATGTCTATGTGTTGGTTGTCTATATCTTGTTCTTGTCTTAATTCCATCATGCTAGGCTAGATCTATCTTGTGTTTGCTTAGACCTAATGAAACCTAGATATTGATTATGTGTTGATTACTTGTTTATTCTTGTCTTGGATGAATGATTTATATGTTAGGCTTAAGAAAACTGGCAGATCTCCAATTGGTAACATGCTTGAACGTCTTAAGAAACATGAACCAACGCGCACTAGGTCTTTATTGGTTGTATTTAATGCATGAGCCACTATTTACAATCCCTATAGTTGTGCTGGGCATGGTGTAGGAGGAGATAAGAGCTCATAGAATTGGGGAGTTATGTGTGCCACCCCATGAATGGTATTAAGGAATACGATCCGTCATCCATGCAATTATAACAAGTAATTAACATGTAAAAGATATCTAGGGAGTAGTGAAATCTAAGTAAACACATTTTCTCCAATTACTGCTCACAACCTTAGTATAAATAAGTTTATTTTCATTTCTAGTATTTTATTTTGATTGCATCTTAGTATTGGGTTAGTTGATTAGCAACTAATTCCGCCCAAATCTTTCAAACCCGAGATTTTAATTTGCTTTCCATAAAATATAAAAACACAAAAATAATCATCCCTCACCTTTAGAACTAGTATTTAGGCTTTCTAATCCTAGCGACACTATTCCTAAGCTGAACGATCAATCCCCCAGTACTTGTCACTATACTATACTACAACGATCAGGTACACTGCCTGGTGGGGGTTGTAAGCTTCTCGAGATCCCTCGAGAGGTAAAGCCTGTTGCGATTCCCACGCATCATCTACCTTAGAAACATGTAAAATTACAATTATAGTCTCACGCACTAAAAGAATTTTACCTTGTTATTAAAAATTTAGCCTAGGTCTCACGTTTACTAAATAATAATTCCAAAAGTGTTTCTTATAGGTAGATGGCATGTAACTTAAATTTTACAGGGTATTCAATTTTGATGTGACAATCAAAATATGTATAAAGATGCATGCACTCATCTTTATAGCATAAGTTTTCAAAAAACCTTTTTTATTACCAATTCTTGAAATTAATACACAAACTTTTACTTGAGGTTTTAAAAACCCTAAGATGACTTTCTACAAGAATGATTTTAAAAGAAATTCGTTTAAGAAGTATTCAAGAGTGTGATAACCAAGGCAGACTCTGAGGCTCTTTTCTAAGCCTTCATATCACAATTACGAATCTTGTCTTAAAAGAGTTACTTTTAAAAGCATGTTTGTACAAAACATAAATCAAGCAAAAGTTTATGGATTCAATCTCAAAACATGTAATAAAGTGTGAATCTTGCTAGTTTCGCCTTGGAGTGAATTACCGTGCGAAGCGAACCGTTGTTGGCACATAAGACTCCGCAAGATTCAATCTTTATCACTTAGGGTTTCACCATTATTAGTCCGTATTATTTTCTTTATGAAAAACACCCTTTTATTGCTTACATCATGTCAAACAATAACAATAATACAAGTATTCAAAGAAAACAAAACAACCAATAATAAATAAAGTGAAACAATTAGCCACATGCAATCCTTATTAGAAAAGATCCTAATAAAATCAAGTCTAGGTATAATAATGCATGTAATCAACTAAGGCCTTCTCCTCTTAATGGAAGAGAGCCACATACATTGACGAATCAATTGCGTAGGCCAAAGCTAATATACACATCACATAGCATATAAATTGATTTTAATATATATCTATTGGAGTCTTTCCCAATAATAGATCTATAAAAAACATGTGACATAAAAAAAACAAGATCCATGACTAACATGCATGTTTCGTCATGGATAAAACTTAACAATTAGCACATAGGTCACAAGATACGATCACATAACCGGTTAAAGACCTAGGGTTTCTAGTGATTACAAATTAATCAAATAAACCACAAACCCTAATTAGGGTTTTAAGTGGAAAATCGACCCCCCCCCCCCCCCCCAAAAAAAAATTAGGGTTAGGGTTTCAAATTTAAAAAAAAAATAAAAAGAAAAACCCTAGATCAAAACATGTATCTAAAACACTTAAAGATCCGATTTTTATTACGTTTTAGTAATCAATTACATGTTATCCATGGCTCGTGATGCCACTATTAGAATTATACAATCAAAGTACACATATAGCGGAAGCTAGGATCAAGAATAACACATACAAAGATTAACTAAAACATAAATCGGAATGTACCTTTTAGCACTTCAATTAAATCTTGAATAATATGAAGAACCCAAATTAGGATTTATGAATCAATGATCAATCCTTTACTGTTTTATTGATCGATTCCTTGATAACAACTATAGTGAGTTGTTACCTCGTTCTTGTACACACAAACTAATCCCGAATTAAATAAATTGCAAGATTTAAACACAAGTAAATTTTCTTATGAAAATTTTCGACCCAAAACCCTTAGGGTTTGTAGGTTCGACCGGCAGGAAGAAAACAAGGAGAAAAGAGAAGCCTTAGGGTATTGTGTGTGCACAAAAGATGTGAATGAATGACCCTTGGGTTTGTATATATACTTGAGGAAACTTTGGGAACAAGCTAGGGCAAGGGATTGCCTCCCTTGGGCTTTGTTCGACCGGCCACAAACCCAAAGAGGGTGTTCCAGATCCTTCTAATTACCAAGTTTCACTCTAGTCCTTTTCCTTGCCAATTTGCGATAGTTAGTCCATACATTTAATAACTAACGATCATTAATCCTTAACCTTGTATTATTAATAAATATACACAACTATTTAATATTTATTAATCTTTAATTCTCGTTTGTATTTTGTGCAATCCCGAGGTCTCGGTTCGATAATAGACATTTACATATTAATATATATATATGTAAATTTAACAGTAAGTGCTACATGTCTGCATAAAGTGATGATGTACGACAACCAACACAGATGAGAGTGTAAGATTCTTACTTGGGAATGTTGGGCACCGACACCAGCAACAGCACCATTCGGACCCCTAAAAACAATGGGCACATTAATCTGGCCAGCAGACATGTAGTTCGACTTTGCTGCAGAATTGATAATATGATCAATTTACTGCAACAGAACACCAGCAAAATTTTTAAAAACTGATCAGATTCCTTTGCCTTTGACTTCAAAAACATACGAAATCTGAAATCTGTACAACTCAAGAATTAGCTATAACTGGAAAACAAACTTCAGAAACAAAAAATAGATGAAACACATTTGTAATGAACTAATTATGCATCAAAATAAAACATAGAGAGTAAATAAGAGGTAAATAGTGAGATGTACATACACATAAAATGGAAAGTAAGAACTACATTTACATAAGAACACACAAAATTAGATATGAACAAGACACACACTTTTGCTCCCACACACAGACACACATAAGCATACTCTAGTCAAACATTTAAATTGACAACTGCAAGGGTACAGGCAAGCTGTATCTTCCAGTGCGATACCATATATCAAGCTTCATAACATGCAGAGCTAGGAGGATATATATTTACTATTCTCGTTCTCGCCAAATCCCTGATCTAAGTCACTTTTTTGGTTCTCACTTAAGATTGGGTCTAGCCCAAGTGGTCATCTAAAACTTGTTTCAGATACACAAGAGCTTGCCAAGTGTGTCAGGGATTCACAATTTCTTCATGTTTGGCTCTAGACAGACTTTCTGTTAATGGACATCTTAGAACATGATACGGAGTACAAAATAAGGGCACTAACCTGTAGTGCAAAGTTGAAGGTCATGACCTCTATGACAGGGCTCAGACCATGATATGCAACATCAACACCAATCCCAGTAAAGCCAGCCTGATTATATAAACAAGCATATTTTAAAGTCTATACTCTACTAAACCGAAGCTAACATACTGATCATTAATCAAAACAGGACAAACTAACCTATGTGATCGGAGTGTCAACAACTCTCTCGGGCCCATACATGTCCAACAATCCTTTAGTAATCTATCCAAGTGATAACAAATCCAACATTACAAAACCAATAACACACAAAAGCATATCTAATTAGTTCATCAAACTTGATAATCTTAGACCCTAACCTTATACGCACCCTGGTATTCTCCAACCTGCACACCCAAACATAGATGAAAGTTAAACGAAAAACATATCTGGCAACAACGACATACACGATACTAATTACCTCTTCACCCATGACAAAAACACTAGAATCAGCAGCCATTTCCTCATTAAGAGCCGAGTTCAAAGCATCTCTCACTGTCATCTGTAACAACAATAAACAAAGTTGGCTATATTGGAAACACGAAGGCCTTTTAGGCTTATATTCGATGAAGAGATGAATACTTAGAGAGCTTTTACAATGAAACTTTTATTACTTGAACTTTTCTTCATTCTTACAAATACTCACCCTAACACCTATTTATACTACTCCATGGAATGTTCTAGAGACTAGATATTTCCATGGATATTCTACTACGATCTAGATTCTTCTTGCATCATCTTGATAATTCTTAATACATCATTATCCTTATTTAGATGCCTAATTCTAGATAATTCTAACTAGATATTTCTAGTATCATTCTAGATATTTTACAAAGATATTTTCTATGAGTATTCTACGAGTTTCTAGAAGCTTCTTGATAACGGGCTTGGGCTTTTATGGATAGTCCAATCTTTATTGGACTAATCAAGTTCATGATCCAACACCCCCTTTAAACTTGATTTACCGACTCCAAGCATCATTCGTTGTCTTGAGAAGTCTTTCTCGTTGAGCGGCTTGGTGAAGATGTCTGCAACTTGATCTTCGGACCTCGTATGTATTACTTGGACATCCTTCCTTGCAATGCATTCTCGAATAAAGTGATAACGAGTGTTGATATGCTTACTTCGATCATGGTAGACCGGATTTTTCGCTAAGTTGATTGCTGACTTGTTATCCACGTAGATCTCAGTCGCATCTTTTTGCTCCATGTGTAGCTCCTTTAGCATATTTCTTAGCCAAATTACGTGACATACACACGATGTTGCAGCTACGTACTCCGCTTCACAACTGGATAAGGTAACAATAGGTTGCTTCTTTGAAGACCATGTAAAGGCATTGTTACCTAGGAAGAACACGAATCCTGTTGTACTTCTTCCATCATCTTTATTTCCAGCCCAGTCACTGTCGCTATATCCAACCATCTTGAAGTCTTCTCTTGTTGAGTAAAACATACCATAATCTACAGTACCTTTGATATAACGGAGGATCCTCTTTACAATCTCTAAATGTTTTGTCGTAGGCTCTTCCATGAAACGACTAATCAATCCAACCGCAAAGAGAATGTCGGGTCTTGTACATGTCAAATAGCGCAGACTTCCAACAAGACTCTTGAACTGAGTTGAGTCTACCGCTTCTCCTCCGTCATGCTTAGAAGGCTTTGCCTTATGTTCTATGGGGGTGCCAACGGGTTTACACTTATCCATGCCGAACCTCCTTAATATCTCCTCCGTCATGCTTAGAAGGCTTTGCCTTATGTCTGTCATCTCGAACTCTTTCGTCATTGACTTCTTGAGCTCATCAATCATACTCTGAGATTTTCGTGTAAAGATCAAATCATCCACGTACAAGCAGACGAGCAGTATACCTCCACTTTCAAATTTCACGTAAAGTGCATATTCACTTAGGCATTTTATAAAACCATGTTCTTGGAAATACTTGTCAATTCAAGTATTCCAAGCATGTGGTGCCTGCTTTAGACCATACAAGGCCTTTTTTAACCTTAGCACTTTACTTTCTTGCCCTTTAGCAACATATCCCTCCGGTTGCTCCATATAAACTTCTTCTTTGAGAAGTCCATTTAGAAATGCAGACTTCACATCCATTTGGTGGATTTTCCACCTATATTGAGCAACAATAGCAATAATCATTCTAATAGTTTCTAAACGAGCAACAGGAGCAAATACCTCTTCATAGTCGATCCCATGCTTCTGCTTGTACCCTTTTGCCAAAAGTCTTGCCTTGTACTTCTCCACTTTGCCTTTGGCGTTTTTCTTGGCCTTGTATACCCACTTGACTCCAATAGCCTTTTGGCCTTTTGGAAGGGTCGTCAACTCCCACGTATCATTCTTCATTATTGACTTTATCTCCTCGTCCATGGCTTGTCTCCATTTCTTACTTTTCATAGCCTCCTCAAAAACTAAAGGTTCACAATCAGCGTATAAAAAAAGAAGGGGTATCTCGTCAGTTACCTCGTAGAGCTCCTGCAAACTTCTTGTCTTTGGTTCTCCTTCACTTGAACTTGAAGGTGAGTCTTGGGTTGGAGTTGGACTTTGAGGTTGTTGGACTTCTTCACTTGATTCACATGTCTCTTCTTCGTCAGTGATAGGAAGAAAGTCATACCTTTCATTTTCTTTGATGCTCCAATCCCATTCTTCTTCTTCATCGAAATCCACGTCTCAACTCACTACCACCTTCCTTGTGATTGGATTATAGAGCTTATAACCTTTCAACTGCTTGTCGTAGCCAACGAATACATGCTTCTCACTTCTATCATCAAGCTTGGACCACCTTTGGCTTGGAACGTGAACATACGCTATGCTTCCGAATACCCTTAGGTGAGAGATGGTAGGCTTCATCCCATTCCATGCTTCTTGTGGAGTCTTGTTGTCTAAACTTTTTGATGGACATCGGTTCAACAGATATACCGCACAGTCAACCGCTTCGGCCCAAAACTCCTTTGGCATCTTCTTACTTTTTAACATGCTTCAGACCATATTGAGAAGGGTTCTATTCTTTCTCTCCACCACTCCATTTTGTTGTGGGGAGTAAGGAGCCGTTAGAAATCTCCGGATCCCATTATCCTCACAAAATTTGTTAAATTCTTTTGATAAAAATTCTCCACCTCTATCGGATCTCATGGATTTAATTTTTAAACCTTTCTCCTTTTCAACCATAGCCTTAAATATCTTAAAAGCTTCAAAAGCTTAGGATTTTTATTTTAGAAAATATACCCAAGTCTTTCTTGAAAAGTCATCAATAAAGAGCATAAAGTAAAGATTCTTACCATGAGAGGGTGGAGTAATGGGACCGCACAAATCCGTGTGAATTAGTTGTAGAGGCTCCTTAGCTCTTGATGTCGCTTCTTTTGGGAACGACCTTCTAGCATGCTTCCCAAGAAGACATCCTTCACACACTTGATTGGGATGATCAATTTGATCTAACTCTTTCACCATTCCTTTTGAGGATAATAACTTTAAGTTACCAAAGTTTAAGTGCCCGTACCTCATGTGCCAAAGCCACAAATGATCCTTCAAACAACTCTTTAAGCGCTTAGCTTCATTATGTTGAATGTTTAAAAGGAACATTCGGTTTTTAGTCATAGGTACTTTTGCTGTGAGCTTTCCTTCAGGATTTCTTATTGTCGCACTATTATCCTTGAAATGAATATCGTAATTTTTCTCTAAAAGTTGTCCCACACTTAAAATGTTACTTTTAAGGTTGGGCACATTGTATACGTCTGAAATATATCGGTGACTTCCATCTTTAGATCGGATAAGTATCTTACCTTTTCCTTTCACCGGTGCCTTTGATTTGTCTCCAAAGGTGACATTACCTTTACTCTCCTCCATCTCCACGAACAGGTCTTCTTCACCCGTCATATGGTTACTTGCAGCGGAATCTATATGCCATGGCTCTATCCTCTCTTCTTGTTCGTCATGTCTTGCCATTAACAAGGTAAGCTCATCTTTGTCTTCTACCTCTACAAGATTAGCTTTTCTTCCACTTGTCTTGAGCTACTACACTCATTGGCATAATGACCATATTTGCGACAATTATAACGTTGTATATGGGGCTTACCTCCTCTTTGAGATTGAAAGCCTCTCCCACGACCTCTTCGATATGAAAACCATTGGTTTTCATCTTCTTTGTTGAAATCTTCTCTTCCTCTTCCTCGTCCTCGGCCTTGGAAACCACCACGACCACAAAAAGTACCGCGTCCTCGTCCTTGCTCCTTTCCATTTAGAAAGCTCTTTTCTCTTTCTTTGAAAGAGACCTTTGAGTATAAAGCTTGCTCTAAGGGTTCTTTCCCCCTTCTTTCTTCAACTTCTCTTCATGGGCTTGTAAAGATCCCATGAGTTGATCAATGGTCATAGTGTCTATGTCTTTTGACTCCTCTATGGCCACAACAATGTAATCAAAGCTTGGTGGCAAAGAGCGAAGAACCTTTTCTATCACCCTTGTGTCACTCAAGATTTCACCATTTCTCTTCATTTCATTGGAAATGGTTAAGACACGAGTGCAATAATCCGAAATGGTTTCGGATTCCTCCATTTGGAGCTTTTCGAACTCTCCTCTAAGAGTTTGAAGACGTACCTTTTTCACCTTGTCAATTCCTTTGAAAGCATTTTGAAGGATCTCCCACGCTTCCTTAGAAGTGGTTGCATTTGCAACTTTCTCAAACATCGCATCATCAAGACATTGATAGATGAGTGTAAGAGCACTTTGATCCTTATTTCTTGCCTTTTGCAACTCCACCCTTTGGGCGGCATTCAACGAACTTTCATCATCAATTTTCTAAACACCTTTTTTGACTATCTCCCACACTCATGTGAACCGAGTAACGCCTTCATTCGAATGCACCAACTACCATAGTTGTCTTTGGTAAGACGAGGAAATTGGAACAAGTTCATTGCACTTGACATCTCGTTCTTCTAGCTCTGATACCACTTTGTTGGAAACATGAAGGCCTTTTAGGCTTATATTCGATGAAGAGAGGAATACTTAGAGAGCTTTTACAATGAAACTTTTATTACTTGAACTTTTCTTTATTCTTACAAATGCTCACCCTAACACCTATTTATACTACTCCATGGAATGTTCTAGAGACTAGATATTTCCATGGATATTCTACTACGATCTAGATTCTTCTTGCATCATCTTGATATTTCTTAATACATCATTATCCTTATCTAGATGCCTAATTCTAGATAATCCTAACTAGATATTTCTAGTATCATTCTAGATATTTCACAAAGATATTTTCTATAAGTATTCTACGAGTTTCTAGAAGCTTCTTGATAACGGGCTTGGGCTTTTATGGATAGTCCAATCTTTATATTTGGACTAATCAAGTTTATGATCCAACAGACTATAAGCACATGTCAAACAATGGTTTAGTCAAACATCTCACATGATAATGCGTTTAGTATTACCTGTTTGGTTGGAGAAGAGTAATGCCTCATATCAGACGCTAAAGGACATAACCTCTGCGTCTAATCCCCAATTACCTAAAATATAACATATAATAAAGTCGTTAAAACTTATCCAACACTTTTCGATAATAAACGAAAGCTAAAGCATAACTATACCGGAGCTGATAACCCTCTCAACCCGACTTTTTGCCTTAGAAGTCCCAAAATATTTTTCTTCCTTAATGTCACAAACCTTCATAAAACAAACTTTATGATCAAAATTCCTACAAACAAAAAAATAAAATAAACAAAATTTACAACGGCATGCATTATTTATTTCTCTCAACCAACTTTATGTACTTCAACTATTAATACATACAAGTTACATACAACTAGAGGGGGCTCAAGAGGTTGTGCAAGTGGTGTCGTCGCACCAGGACTCCACTTAAAAGAGGCCACATTTTTCTTAGTCTTATGTATAAATATCTTATATATTAAACATATATGAATCATATAATTCAAGTTTACATGCTGTAGTGTAAAGGGCCTCCTTATTGTTATTGCCCAGGGCAACAAAAACAACAAGACGGAATGCATGGCTGCATACAACTTACTTTTTGTCGAAAGTTTGTCATGGGACAAAAACCATAAAATAAATCTTACAACAAATTCTATGATCGCGAAATATATATATATATATATATATATATATATATATATATATATATATATATATATATATATATATATATATATATATATATATATATATATATATATATATATTACAAAGAGGAAAATTCAAATGCATGCCCATTTTTTTTTTCTGCATACCAATGGACAAATCTCCACTTTCCATCCTTTTTGATCTAATGGCCTAGATTAATCTAAGATTTAATATGCTTAACCTTAATACTCCAACTATATAAAACCTCTTCTTTTCTTTTTTCTTTTTTTTCATTCGCTTCATTTTTTACACACACTTCGTGTGTGTGTTTCCTATGCTCTCATTCCTTCCATTCATAAATCAGTTATATTACCATTCCGATCATTATCACCATCACTATTCCGATCACCATCACTGTTTCGATCATCATCTCATCATCACCATCAATGTTTCGATCACCAGTCCGATTACCATCACTGTTCCGATCGACAGTTACCGTGTCTTTCATCATCACCGTTCCGATTACCATCACCAGCACCACTCCGATCACCATCACCGTTCCGATCATTATTATCATTTTTTATGGCTTCTTTTGATCTGAAATAAGTGTTTGTTTCAAAAGCATATTTGATTGATATTGTTGCAGTTGATAATGTTGTTGAATCAGTTGATAATTATGTGAATCAAGTTGTTAACATTTCTTCTTATCAAGCTGCACACCAAGTGTTTGATGAAATGTGTAAGTAAAAAATATTTGATAATTTTGTTATCTGCTTTTGTAATTTTGCTTATTAATTAAGTTGTTAGTTGAATTTATGTTTTTAACTGAATTTGAATGTTGTTTTTGTGTCTATTTGTGGTTTTGAATCTGCTCTGTAACATACGTTTAGTATCACCAGTGATATTTGAAGTTGATGATTATAAGATGGTTTAGTATCACCAGTGATATACGTTTAGTATCACCAGTGATAATTGTTAGTCTATTTATTTATAAGTTGTTTATGTTAAGATGTTTAATTTTCTTATATAATATTTTTGACATTTTGATGAGGATGAAAATATAAGTTTATGGGGATAAGCTGTGAGTATAAGTTACTGATAAGTTATTAATTATAGTATAATATTTTTGACATTTTGAAGTCTTTTCTGGGGTGCTCTATTTAAATGCTTGCACGGCTACCAAAAATGCTTATGGAGTTCTCGGCATTTTTCGTGTTGTTTCTGAATTTAATGTTGAGTATGTAATGAAGATCATTATTGGATTTTACTCTAAGGTATTAATTACGTACTTTTTATATATAAGATGGTTTTTGTGCCTTTTACTGTAATAAACAAACACAATAAATTTTTTTGCTGATGGTATATGTGTAGTATCACTAGTGATATGTTTGATACTCTCTCCGTCCCAAAAATTATTGTCATGAGAGAGAAATAACAAAGTTTAATAAAAGTGGGGGCACTTTAATTTTCAACCACTAAAATAGAATATTCCTCCACTAGATTCTCTAGTTTTTACTTAATAAGGAAAGTGGACAATTATTTTAGGACAACCCAAAAAGGAAATGTGAACTATAAATATGGGACGGAGGGAGTATATGTGTAGTATCACCAGTGATATGCTTGATATATATGTAGTATCACCAGTGATATGTTTGATATATGTGTAGTATCACCAGTGATATATTTGATAATCTGTTTCTTATTGTTGTAATTAATGATAAGCTGTCTATGATACTGGACTACTTTTGTAGACAACCTGAGAGAGCTAAAGTCAAAAGTTGAGACTGATTTGCCAAGTTTTCCACCCCGAAAAGTTTGTGATATTATTCAAGATTTTATGGGTATAAAGAATCCTCCTAAAGGACATAAGAATGACCGTATTAAGGGTGGACGTGAGAAAGCTATTGAGAAAAGTAAGAACCAAAAGAAGTGTTGTAATATTTGTAGCTTAATTGATCATAATAGACATACTTGTCCAAACAAGGGAAAAGTTTCAAATATCAATGGAGCGGCGGCATAGTTGAAAGTGGAGGGGGTTTCTCAGTCGCTGCAATTGAAGTATTAGTTTGTTGATTGATTGATTTTTTTTATTGAATTGTTAGGTTTATTTAATAGCATAGCTAATTTTATCCTGGACTTGTATATCATTTGTGATACTATTATTTTTTTTTTTTTCTGAATTGTTAGGTTTACTCAATAGCACTAGTAAAATAAAGCTTAACAAGTAAACAAAAAAACCTATAAAATATACAAAATTTCACAAGTGATAATACAAATATCACTAGTGATAATACACATATACAGTTCAACTTCAAATATCACTGGTGATACTACAGGTATGACACTTTTCACTTTTCATATTATCATATTAAACTAAATACCACTCAGAACTTTATCAAACAAATATTCACAAATCAAGATGGATTAAACAATTGCTAACTATGGCCCATTTATGTGAGTTTGAATCTCTTGTGACAAATAACATGATTCAGTCAAACTAAATACCTACTATTGACTTCCAACTTGTCAACTATACACAATTATTTATAATCGTATAGATTAAAACATAACAACGCAACTGTTTTCATCAACTTGTTTTATTTACTTTTGTTCTTCAACAATCGTCCTCTTCATTGATTTATCAACCAACACCTTCATTTTATTCCCAGATGCTTTCGGGGGAACCTTTGATATCACATGTGATACCACCTTTGATATCACAGGTGATATCAAGTGATATCACTGGTGATATTAAATGATATCACATGTGTGTCAGTTTTCTTCTATTTGTTGAATCAATTGTGGTGATGGAGGAACTTGTGATATCACAAGTGTTTGAGCTTCTTCAATTTGGTTGTGGAGATGTTATGCTTTCTTAAACGACAATTGCACTTGTTGTTGATTCTTTTCGTTTGATGAGGTTGTTTTTTGCACAGGTCTCATTCAAATCTGCATCAAAATATTTTCATAATTTTTGTTAGTGTACGAATAGTGCATTTGTTTTCAATATCATATGTCAAACAAATAACTATTTGTCATCATAATAGATATTCTACCAATCAATAATAATTTAACTTTTATATCACATGTAATACACTACCGGTCAATATTGTTTTCAAATACCGCGGTAAAACCTTTTGAAACATGCACAATCATTAAACATACAAATCCACCACAAATCAAACACAAGCATCACAACATATCTTTTGTTCTGTTAAACCTAACTTTTAATCTCTCATATTATCACATAAATCATCACAACATCACAAATTATCAAAAATTAACTAGTAAAACACACTAATAATGATTCTATAACAGTAAAAACTAAAGTATTCGTTGTTTTAGATGTCGATTGTTTCATTTTCTGCGTGCTTTTATGTGATTTGCTCAGTTAAGTCAAATACAAATATCAATAGTGATAATACACATATACTGTTCAACTTCAAATATCACTGGTGATACACACGTATACAGTTCAACTTCAAATATCACTGGTGATACTTTTCAGTCACGCATTTTATCAAACGCTTGGTGTGCATCCATGTATACAAAGTTTTTTACTCAGCAACTCAACCAAATGTAAACACTAAAAAACACAACCAATAAAACAACTAAATAATTAGTCAGAAGCATCATACCTTCATCCCGAGATTCAGTAGGTTCATTTTGAACCGGTTTTTTCGTGGATCTGCTTGTGCACTCGATGATTCTTCAATTTTTGTGTTTTATTGATGATTTGAACGGTTAAAAAGTGGTTATTTTTTATTTGTTATAGTGGTTTTTTATGATGGTTAGAGAGAGAAAGTGGGTTTTTTGTGATATCTGATGTGTGGAAAATGAGAGGTAAGAGTGAGGTTGGTGGGGTAAGTTTGGTGAGTTGGCAAAAATGGTCCATCTGTGTTTTTTATTATTAAATGTTGTTTTTTTAAATGGAAGCTTCTGATTAGTACATTGGTATGTGAGAGTTTTAGAGTTTGTAAAATAAAACGCCTCATATTAAAAAATAGTACACAAATAGAGCTACAATTCAATTCATGATCACGTATTTTAAGCAAGTAATTAATATGAGATCTGATGTACAAAAACCTGATAATAACATGTGAACAATGAAAATTACGTAGATATAATAAAATAATTACGTTGATGAGTAAAGAAACTATAGCTAGATACCTGATGTTTTCCGGGACACAGACGTACGATGTATGAAATGTGATGCAAAAGGTGACGAGTGTAGTATTATCTGTCGGTGAGATTATTTGAGTCGTGTTTTATTTGTTACCTTTATAGTGTGAGAATATATATATGTACTTTTGGTTGGTTTATTTATTTTATTTTATTGGGTTGTGCAATGTGGCAAGTGGCAACTAGCGATGTCGATAAAAGTTTCTTTATTCGAAATGAATGAGTGGCTAAGAGTGGGCGAGTTATACAAGCGAATTAAAATAGTTCTTAGTAACACGCGAATTAAAAGTAAACATGAGCGAGGTTTAAGAGGTTTGAGCAAGTTGTAAAACGCGAGGTCTAGGCAAGTAAAAAATTTTCTTGGGCGAGGTAGTATTTTAAAATAAATTTTTTTCTAAGCGATTAAAAATTACTCTTGGGCGAGGTAGCATATTGCTTAGGCGAGGTAGTATGTTATGTTAACCAATAAATAACATATGTTAAGTGGTTCATATATGTTAGACTAGCTTCCAGGCCCGGCCGATGGCCGGATAGTTTTAAGAATTTTTTTTTTAAAGAAAATAAAGATAGTACAAATGTTTTTATAATATATTAACAATGTAGATTGCATAATGTACAAATGTTTTTTAGCTTCAAGACCCGCCTGATGAGCGATTTGTAAGATAAAATAAATAATACAATGGTTTGATATGAGATTAAGATTGTAAATTGCAATCAACTTTTGTGCTAATGCATTTTGTCCGTTAAGTCCCACAAAGAAAAAAAGCATACTTTATAGTAACATTATACTATTAAACCATTTTAAAAGTAGTAAAACGCTTATGCAATGAAGTAGTACTGTCATTTTCTATTAACTTGATAGTAACGTTATACTATGAAACCATTTTAAAAGAATTACTATTAAACCATTTTAAAAATTCTTAAAAATATAAAAGTAGTAAAAAGGTTAACAAAAATAACGTTAAATGATATACAATTAAAAATCAAAAAATTAAGGTAAAATGCCATTTGCAAAACATGCTTAAAGAAACTAAATAACATTGATTATTTAAACAAAAAATATCTAAGAAGTAAGAACAAACTTGTAGTCAATGAAGGATTTTTTTTAAACAATATTTGTCGTAGAATTGCAATAGTAAAATTATTACACTGCGAACTAATTTTGTGAAAATCTTTTTTGTAAAATTTGCGTGAGCACACGTATCATTGTACAGGACCTTTTTGAAATGTTAAAAATTTTTATAAAAGATCGCTAAAAAAGTTAGAAACATGTATTTATATAAGACGTCACAATAAATAGCTATTAATTGGGTATTTCAAAGTTAGATGTTAGAAATAACTAAATTATTATAAGCAATAACTTTTTAATTCAAACTTTAGATTTTAAGCTCATGCACACAGCAGTTATTGATATGGTGTAACTTTACATACAAAGATAAACAACGTTTCAATATGAAATAAGAATTATCTTTACATCTCTAACTTTGCATGTGTTTGTTGACTAATGGTAAATAGGTAGATTGATATAAATAAAAGCACTTTCTCGTGAACAAAGTTTATACTATAAATGATTATTATGATCCTCGCACATATATGCAGGTTGTAAAGTTATTTAGTTAAGGGACACTAATTACTATTTCAACCGGTTCAACCATTCATCGTCTCATTATTCAAATTCTTATTCATCATCACCAACATTAACAAAAACAACTCCTAACACCTGAATGCATAAATAGATAATAAAAATAATCACTTTCATGATGATGATCATCACTCTTGCTAATGAGCATCACTCTTGCCCAAACTTTCTGAAACAACCTCCTACACAATGTTATTTTTTTTTTCACGAACATGAACGTTGTTCATGGGATGGTGTATCTTATAGTGTGTCAAGAAAGCGTTTTGACATGTTATGCATGCCTGATAGAGGCCTTTATGCTTCCATTACTTCTTTTAAATCTCACTTCTCATTTTCTTCAATCTTTCTTGTAATCTCCTATCGTGTCCCTTCCCCAACAGTCTTTTTAACTCCAACCTACTCTTCAACACTATTGACTTGAGCTACAATAGGTTTTCTCGAGGTTCACTCCAAAAAGACAGAATAAAGGGTAAATAATCAAATTTAATACACATCCTTACTTTCTCGAGGCTCATCCAAAGATAATTTGTTATGGCAATAAAACAATCCTTATTTTCAGAATGTACATCTTGGTGGAACATAGTGCGCCGGAAAAATCGTCACTAATTTGCACTCTACTTTAGAATGCTAACGCACTAATTCTAATTCTCATGGGGTAGTGCTAAAAGCATACATGTTTTCCTTTGCTTCTTCCATCCTGATATTAACAAATTAGAAAGAAAAGAATATCAGACAACCTTTGATAGCACCAGACAATAGTTCTTATAGCAGCAGTATTCAGTAGATTTTGTAACAAACCATGCTTTTTCAAAAGTTTAAGGGCAGTTTTCATGCCAAAACCAGGTACCAAATGCTGAATTCCTGGAACACCATCCGCTTCATCACCCACGATGCGTCCTACATACATCCGTTTCACAAACTTGTAAGCAAGAAAACCATAAAATGATTTCATCAACCTTTAAACTCTTTCAAAAAGAAACTGCTTATCTATAGTTGACAAAATTGAAAACCGAACACGGTATTAAACATCACATTAAAGCACTTTTAGAGTATCTTCTCAACAATTTCAATAGAGGTGTCAATTTTTAAAAAGTTTTTTGTAAGATAAAAATAAATAGTCCAATGGTTTGATATGTTTTGTCGACTGATAAAGTCATGTTCTTTCTTGTGGTAATTTTTTCTTTGACGATAAAGACCTTGTATGGCCTTTAAATGCATCCTCATATAAACTTATCCATATAATTTTGTTTGTTTATTCGATTGAAGCTTGATGGCTATTAAGGGCAGACAGCCAATGTTTGGATATTTTTCTTCAATCCCACAAATTGTTGTTGGGCCTGTGTACATAACAAAAGTACTTTCTATATCAACTGAAAAGCCCGGGTGTTCTAATTAGTAGATCAGCAAAACCCTCAGTTGTTCTATATGATACATTGTGCAAGCAAGGAGATGCAACTACGTCACTTTGTAACATTACTATACTTATGAAAACACTATATATGTCATTAGGAATTAACCTTATACATAGTTTTGCAATTATGTTAAACAGTGCAGTGTATAAGCTTAGTCTCTATTCCATATTTGCTTAAATGGGCTAAATAGTGAACATTGATAGCAAGACATTGTATGAACAACATATTTAAAGATGCAAACTCATAAGCTTAAGCATAATTCAAACACAATGCAGGTGAACCGTAAGTCCTAAACACCTCTTAAATAAGTTTATAAGCCTAAGAAGTTCACGTATATCCAAATACTCAAAAGTGCATAGCGCCTTATAATCTATATCCGACCCGTATCTTGATTCAGGCAAGTTATACAGGTCAACAGAATATTATACACGTCAACGAATAATTTCTTATAAAACTAACCTTGGCAGCCTGAATCAATGTATTGGTTGCCCACATAATCTTTGTTGCATCCACATCGACACCCAACAACATGCACAGCAACACATTAGTTGTTTTCTTTGCACTCGGTAGCCTCGCCTACAAATCCGTAGAGTAGAAATAATAAGCGACACACGAATCATAAATACTAAGTTTGGTAATATTGACACATTTTATTTAGTAGTGGCTTGATTTAGGTTGTGATTTATTTCAAACAGATCAAACAAACCATATTAAGCAGCAAGTAGTACATTATCGATACTTTTCTATAGCTCAAAATCATGCTAAATTTAATGTTTAAGACCTAGTTATTTGACCCATCCTAATTAGAAAAATCTGTATTATATGATAAACAAAATCCAATGCCAAAGCAGCATATATTCACAACTAAGAAGTGAGTAAATAAACCGCAAATGGGTAATAATGACTTCTATATGGTTTGTGCTAGGGGTTTCAACTCTTTGCTGACAGAATCAATCTTCTTACGAACGAATGGAACTTCTTTCTTCATTGGATCTATTAGCGCCCCAAACCAACAATAAAGCACTAAAATAATTAAGCATTAAGCAATAATCCTAAACACCTCAACAAATAGGCTAACCACCAAAAATACCAATGTATCAATTCACCCAATGTTCTAAGCAAACAAACTTAATCTAACTCAATTACACATAAAAAAAGTCACAGCAGCTTGTTAGAAACCATATAAAGAACAATTCAACATGACACTTTCAAGTCAATCTGAATCAAAAATAAAAGTTGTTATTTCAAAAAGCATATACATACGGATTATAGTATAAAACTTACCAAAAGGTACCCCAGTAGACCATAGGTGTGAACTTCATAACTCGAGAAAGTTTCATGGAAAACTTCCCTCGCGGCTTCCACCACTTGTAAGCATACGACTGTAACATTACGAAATTATCAGTTGCTAAATTTATAAATAAAGAATGTCACAAAAGATAAATCCCATTTTTGATTCAAAATGACAGCAATCTAAACCAAAAATGCAATCCATGTCATACTTTTTTCCCTCAAAAACCACGTTAAACTATACTTAAATAACTTAAAAGGACACAACTAAGCACTCACTTTTGTTATTAAATATATAATTTCCAGTTTATAAATAATTTATTGTTGAACAATTAAAAAGACATGCCATGACACTATCAATTGCTTAAACTATATTTTCTACACAATCTACTCCATTTTGAGATGAGGTCATATGCAGAAATACATACAGAACATGTGTCCAGTAAAAACACATATATTTTATACATCAGTATATATTTCACAGAAACACATTTATTATATACGTCAAATATACTGATTTTTCCATATGATCATGGTCCTTAATTTTGTTATACGATTTTTGGAACTTCTCATAAAAACGAACCTGATAATTGTTGGTCTTGGCCTCTTGGGTCCAGGTAGTCAATTACACACTGTCAAAACATTTTCTTTAAACCACTTATTAAGTCACGTGCTGCAGTTTTCATCAGATAAAGGATTAGCTAGGCTCTTAACAAATCAAGTGGTACCTGAATAATTTGCTCCTTAATCAGCATATTTAGATATCCTAACCTGATTGTGTTTTGAAAATGTACCGATTATAATGGTAAGAAGTACATTGTATAACAAATGTACCAATTTGAGTGTTTAATGCAGAAATTTCTATATCATATCATATAATAACCATACAAATAGGTGGCCATTATACCTCAAGCTATTCGTGAAGTATCTTCTAAATTTCTATTTGTAACCGTTAGGGGTGAGCAAACAAAACCGAAAACCGAAAAAACCGAACCGAAAAAACCGACCGAAACTAAAAGCCGATGGTTCGGTTTTTAATTTTTCAAAAACTGAAATATACGGTTCGGTTTCGGTTTTCGTCCAAAAACCGAACTGCAAAAACCGAGCCGAACCAATTTATTATATAATAATATATAATTAATATAATATAAATAAATAACTAAATAAATCAAATTTATAAACTCACATTCATTTTGTGGGTAGATTTATAAAATATTTATCATAACGTTTATGTTTATATGCGTGTTTGTCGTGTCGTGTGTTTACTTGAGAATATATCAATAAATATATAACGATGATCATACTATGTGTATGTTCACTTGCATGTGTGTGTGTCTCATCCATATGTGTAATTATAGAATTATGCAATAAACATTATTTATGCTTACATTGACAAGAAAAAAGTAAATAAGAATAACCAATTTTCTATGTAATACAAGTTTTTTGGTATAAATTTGCCATGCCCAAATATAAACGGTTAGAAACTGAAAAAACCGAACTGAAACCGATGATAAACCGAAAAAACCGAACCGCCAAAAACCGAACGGTTTCGGTTTTGGCTTTCATAAAAACCGAAATATTCGGTTCGGTTTCGGTTTTAGCCAAAAACCGACCCAAACCGAACCGTGCACACCCTTAGTAACCGTCATGCTTCAGTGATCTCCAAACCCCACGGCTGTTACATGCAAAAGTAATAATCAAAAACCCACAAATAATTCATTCAAGTATCAAAACCAATGACAAAAAATTCATACCATTGAATAAGGATAATGACAATAGAGTTTCACTTGTTCGACCTATAATCAAATTCAGATATTTTACAATAAAATTAAACAAAATTAGAACACTAACATTTACAACAATGTTTTGTATACGAAATACCTCTGGTAAACAAATCGTGATGCTTCATCATCTCCATTCTAAAAACACAATCAAGAACAATAATTATTTTTAGAAACTTGTCATCACAATTAAACCGAATCAACATAAAAGCAATAGTATCATATACATCCATCAACTAATCAATCAAACAAACCACAAATCTAAGAATTAATGAAAGTGATCTTTGATCAATTGTAATTTTTTAAGGCGGTTTACACAACATAATCGTTTTTTATGATACAACATATATTGTATCCCAGAAAATAAGGGGAATTTTTAACTCATAATTAGCATCCTACAAATATATCAAATCGTGGTTTATGATACTACCTAATCAACTATCTATTATTTGCGTGGTTGTCACCTAAATCATAACAAACAATGAAAATTATACAAATCCTTAATTTACAGGTGATTGAAAGTAATCTGAAGCAAACGATAATGTTGGAAATTGATTAAAGTAAACGAACCTATTTGTCAATTGATACAGTATTCATTACACATTCTAGGAGATAATCAATTAGTTGATAATGCAATCGAATATGTTGATTTATCACAAAGTCCTTTAATTAGTATGGATATTGATTTTGATTAGTGGTATTTTTGATTGGCGGTGGGTTTTGATTGGTGGTGGTTTTGATTAGGATTATCTTTGAAGAGGGATGAGTGAGAGCACTTTGTGTGTGTTTTTTTGGAAGATTGGTAGCAAATGAAATTCGTGTTTGGTATTCCGCCCTAATTTTCCTTGTTTGACTTTCTTAGATGGCTGATTATTCAGGGCCGTTGGATAGGGAGAAATGTCAGGTGTCGAATTTAGAGGATTTTTGGAGAGTCGATTAGTTGACAAAACCTTGTTTTACATAAATAGTAGATTATGTACTTAAATAACAGATGTTAACCAATAAATAAAAGATGTTAACCAACTTATATGTAACTATACAAAAGGATATGTTAACCAATAAATAACATATGTTAACCAATAAAAAATCACTAGCTCCAATAAATAACACGTCAAGTATTATATCAGTTTGGGTTACACCTAGGTGAGGTGATATGTTCATAAACAATCATAGGCGAATCTTATTGATTTAGAAAAGTGAAAAAGTTGATTGTGACATATATTGGTCACTTTGATAAACCATGCAAAAAAGTTCATTCCCGTAAAACGACTCACTATAAGATTCATTCTCGTAATTAATTTTAAGAAAAAAATCTTGTATCAACTTGTTTTCTCTTTTTAATAGAAACTTTTAAAATAAAAATTATGTCCTCAATTGATAAAACAAAAAACATGTCGACAGAAGAAAAAAACAAAAAGCAATAAAGCAATGGTTATACCACATGGGAAAAAGAAAAAAACAGATTAGTTTATAAAAGCACTCTCTTTCTTAGTGTTTCTTCTATCATCTTCATCTTCTTCTTCTTCCATTTCCTTCTAACTCATTCTCATCCCAACGTGGTTCCTACTTATTTTGTACGGTAGTTCCCAGAAAAAAACCACTACACTACTTCTACGTTGTGTCGATTCCTAAGGTGGTTCCTGCCACCGGCTCCATGCCGGGGGTTCTAACTATATATTTACTCTTTCAAAGGCAAAATCACAGCCCTCATCTTCCATCTAACCGAAACTCGGCCTGGGTTCCCCCGTTTAATGCAGTCACGAGTCGAGAAACATTGATTTCGAGACACATTCTAAGAGCCTCTACTACTTTTCACCTTGACATGATGCAGAGGTATGTCAAGAAACTTGCTGGGGAAGTTTTTACTTTTAATTAATGTATTGTATTATGTTTACTTAGAAACACAACTTTTTGTTATTTTGTTTTATGACAAATTCTTTTTCATTAGTTATGAGATTTCAAGTACCCACGGAGCCAGAAATTTTTATTAGGGGGCCTCGAATATTTCATGATAGTAATAACGCTTAATGTTTTTCTTTACGAACCAGTGACAGGTAAACCTGTTCGAACTCAAATGATGGCTTTCGTAATTAGAAGTATGCCTTTACTTTTATAAAAATTTATAAAACTTGAGGCAATTGTCAGATACTCAAATCAACTTATTTTTCATAAACCCAAGGTCTTTGTACATGAGTTGCTAATCAACCTAAAAGTTCTGGGTTCAATCCTCGTTAAAAGAATTTATGGAATATATTGTGAGATATGTGGTATAGGATGTCAAAAAATTATCGTTACAAAAATTATTCTCCATAAAAGATGCTATAATAACTTGTTAGCTTAAAAAAAAAAAAAAAAAAAAAAAAAAAAAGGTATCACAACTTGAAAAGCTGAATCAACATGAATAATGAACAATAAAAAATTGTTACTACTCGACTTTTCCATTCTCCCGGAAAATTGACAAAATCTATCCTTTACATGTACAGGCACGTGTTACTTTTACATAAAAGCATGCATTACGGTGCTGCTTCCTCTTTGAGATCAATATACTCTTCTTCAATTAGTAGGTTCTTCTTCAAACAACCAGATCTACTTATAAATAATATGAAGGTAATATTTCTTTGCTTTTGTTTTTCTTCCAACATATATTTCTCCCGTCCATGGTAGAAGAAAAATATAAGTAAACCATATCACTGGTTAATAAATCTATGTAATTGATCTTCAGGTAATCTCGTTATACTGGAATGAGGAATCATCTAACAATGGGCTGAATGCCATGTAAGAGGCAAGTATTCTTTATCGCATTGCAGAATGCCTTAAATTGCGTAAACACTTGTAGCTAATTTTGATATTTCTTTTGATAGATTACCGCCACAGATTACAACCCCAAAGTTTCAGAGGTTACCTTCATGTCCTCCACGCTCATTTCCACTTCCGTCACCACCTCCCATCACTCCACCTCCACGCGCCGACACCCAATCATCATTCTCTTAATTACCAACTTTTTCAGCCTGTAGTTAGTTTAAATTATCTTTGGTCATTAACTATTTATTACATTCATTAATAAAATTAAACATAATATAAGTAGCAACCACTTGTAGCATTTATGTCACAATACATGAACATATGTTTCTTTATCAAATACTTATGTTGTACTCACCGTATAATCTGTTTGGATACATTCTTTTCATATATCCACTTGCACCATTTATGCCGGACATTGGTGTTGGACTTTGCAAAAACGAACAAACTATCAACACCAAGAAGAACCAACAAATCATGATAAAAGAATAAACATAAACAAATAATAATACAGACATACTACAAGATAAAAATTGGTATGGAACTATGGAAGTGTTGATTTTTTGATGCAAAACCATTTGCATTTGACAAAGGGGTGGTGTTGGTATTGTTTCTAGCCATCCCATTTGAATATACCGAGCTGTCTACCCATGGAATCGGGGAATGGACTCCGTCAAAACCATATCTTGGATCCTGGTATGTGCTTTGTGTACCCCTGTTGTAAAGATCCATTTGAATTAAAGGTCGAATTTTGATACGCTGCTGGTCTCATGGGACCCTTGTTTCCATTGCCCGTAGTGTCTACGGACAAGGCTGGTTGTAAGGGACCGATCAAATGGTTGACTTTGACCGTTCCCATTGACCCCTGAGTCAACCGAGGGCTGCAAAGTAACACAAACCACATGATCAATATCTAACAATCTTAATTAGTACTAAACAAACACGATTAACACGAAAAAAGTTACATAATGCCAAATGAAGCAAAACTAAAGTACTAAACCCTCACCTTCTTAGCAGCCTCTGAAGCTTCCAAAGTCTTTTGACTGTGAATCAATAGAAAGATTCTTCAGTAAATCAACAACTTCTGTAGAGCAATGAATTAAGGACATACAACTTGTTCAAACTCTGTTTACTATAAACTATTGTATTATTTTACAACACGAAACATAAGTCAATAAGCATAAACCATATAAAACATATTCAGTTGATTAAGATACCTTGGTAGTTTTGATTTTCTAGGGTTGGATCTCTGGGTAAAAGAGAAGAAGGAAAAAGGTGGATTTTCTTTATTTTTTATTTATTTATTTATTTATTTATTTTTTTTTTGGTTTATTTTCATTTTTTACCCTAAACAACTATAACTTTACTCCGCCTCTTATCAAGTTTTATTTTCTTCCAAATTTGACACATATGTTTTTCAGCATTTTTGCCACAAAACGAAATTAAACAAATATTGACCAAATTGGATTCAATTTTGACTTTCAATTAACCAATCACGTCGCTTGATTTTGTCTACATGGCAAAATCAAGCTTTCCTATTTATCCAATTTTTATTACAATTAGAAGAGTTTTGCAAAAATACTCCGAAGTAATATAATTCTTTTATTATATAAAAGATGACATTATCTACAATAATGAACCTTTTTGAAATAAGATATACAAATTGATTTTTGGAGACCGTAACTTAAGTGGGATTGAGTGATTTAATGCTTTTCAAAAACTGTTATTTAAGAAAAATATAATTCCTTACATGTTAATTTGCTTCAAATAAAACCATTTTATGTTAGGCATTTAATATATTTACAGTGGTTTATATTAGAACTGTAAATTAGTTCAGAAAAATAGTAGTGTAGTAGTGTGAGTAAATCAAAATATTTATGAGTTTTGTAAAATTTCATGCAGTGTAACAACTTGACAAGTATTGCATCAACCCACTTTTCTCGGCAAGAGACGGCGACTCAATTTTTTAGCAAAAGTGAGTGACATTTTGAAAGTAAAACAAGACATGCACCTCGAAAGACTTATTGAGACCATCAATCGTCAAGTGTTCAATACGTATACAGATGGAAGCTTTACAGGTCTACATAAAATATTTATTGAGACAATGTTTGCTTATGTTAATTAAGATAATTTCGGCATCAGAGGTGTGCTAGCAGTACTTAGGCTCATTTGAAATGCCTATACTCACATTGATGATGTCGTAAAATCATGTGAGCTTCTTTTCAAAAACGTGGATGAATTCGAAGAATACATCTTAAAAAAATATCCACTTTTATTTATCGAGTTATTTCGTGTTGTGTGAACATATAAAGGCATTAATACAGCTTATCAGTACTGTTTTCATAATATAGAAGCCGAAACTTAAGAATCACTGGCTCAAAAGCCTGAGTATTTAAGCTCTACTAATATTTGAAAGTCTATGTTATGAGTTTCTTTGAGCGATTAAGGTAATATCATTGATATGGTGAATTACCTTGTTTTCGATTACAATTGCATGTCGTTGTCAACTTTTAGTCAACTTCAATACGAATATACAAATGTAATATGTTGTCAACTACAAGCTAGCCTGCACGGTGCCAAAATTGTGTGACTCGGATGGTCAGATCACCTTTGTTACATCCGCTCTCCAAGAAGAGGACTTAATTTATCTGGTCCGAGTAAGTGCAGTATACATTAGTGTATTGGTTGCTAATCTCAACCACTACTTATAAACGGGTCAATATGGGATATTATATGTAATGGGTCAAATGGGAAAAGTCAAACACCCTAGTCAAAAACGAGTATAGTCAGAGCAACTCAGGCGTTGTTTGTTTCAACGTGTTGTTTGTTTCATTAATATAATTGAACAAAAGATTTTTTAAGTTTAAAAGAAGGGTTGTACATTTTAATGATTAAGAGAAATATCAACATTATTTGGTAAGTGTAACGAAGTTTATTACAAATTGCTTCGACTTACACCAAACCATGAACATGAAGACAAATTATGTGTATATGGATCAAATACAACATATGCACCTTCATCCAAGTACCATGTTATGGTAAAATATTTCTGTTGGGTGTTCAAACCCAATCCCAAATCTGTAGAACTATAATCTCAAAGTTAACATATAAGTTTGGTGGACTACTCCTTCTATCACCAATTGGTTTTAGAATAGAACCTCAGTTGGGTTATATGTTGGACTTGGTGAGATGCTGGGCCGTAAGAATCTCTACAATTTCTATACCGACACAAACTTTCAACACATAACCACATGTCTGGATTTAAGTTACTTTCGGTCAATGGTTCTGCGACCCCATCAATTTCCCCATTGTACAAGGAAGGGGTAAACAATGTTATCATCCCTTGTTTCTATTTCTTCTTTGTAAACAATAAGGGGTATCGAAAAGTTAGGTTATGCTCGTGGGCCAATAATTGAAGTTGCCTATATGTGTAAGCATGACGTAGTTTGCGAGACGAATGCTTAATCATTAGTCATGATGAATATTTCCATTGATACACATTTTAAAAGCTGGAAATTTATAATCACAATCACACTTTATAATAACAGCATTTGGCTGTTAATTTAAACTTGATACCTACTTAAACGCCAATGCTTAATTGATATAAAGAAAAAGATCCAATTTAGACTTGACGTTTTTTAACAACAAATTTCATAACTTGACTGAATGAGACTGGTTCAATCCAAACCATACCAAACCAAACTAACATTAAATATCAAGATTATTTATGAAAGATTCTTAATAAATATTAGATAGATAGGCTAGAGTTGGGCTTTGCGAAAATTACTGCAGAGGCAACTGTCATAAGCAGTTACCTTGCAGAAGGTGGGTTTTTATTTCATTTCAAAAAAGGCTTCTAATTTCGCTGCAAACCTGCAGCGAAATAATAACCCTACACGTGTCACACTCTCGTTAATCCAAAAACAATATAATAAAAACATGGGACCTATTTGTACAAAAAAATAATAAAATAAATCATCAATCCACATACCATATGCAGCGAATTGTAAGCAACTAGGACCCACGAATCTTTTTTTTTTTTTTTTTTTTTTTTTTTTTTTTTTTTTTTTAATTTAAAAGATAAAACTTACCAAAATCACCCTAAACCTTTTAATATTTACAACTTTTTTATATAACAAACTTTATTCGTCAAATATATAGTGAATTCGTTAATGAAAAAAATACCATTGCGAAGTGCTATAAATTACGAACAAAACAAAACCAATATTGATATGCTTTTGATACAAGTACGATTTTATAAACAATGTTAAAGTTTGATAAATATATACATTACAACTTTTTACAAGTTAAAAAATAAAACTTACCAAAACCTCCCTAAACTTATTTATCAAACTTTAACATTTTTTATAAAATCGTACGTGCATAAAAAGCATATCAATATTGGGCTCTTTTTTCGTCATCCAGAGCTCTTCGCAACGGTATTTTTTTTATTAACAAATTCACTATATATTTGATAAATATTTGACGAATAAAGTTTGTTATATAAAAAAGTTGTAAATATTAAAAGGTTTAGGGTGATTTTTTTGGTAAGTTTTATTTTTTAAATTAAAAAAAAAAAAAAAAAAAAAAAAAAGAAAAGATTCGTGGGTCCTAGTTGCTTACAATTCGTTGCATAAGAGGTGGATCACCCGCGCGTTGCCGCGGGATGTTTTGCCAAAGAAGCAGTTATTGCAGTTAACGACTGTTAGTTATAAGGACAAAATTTGCAACGAACCTCTAAGATGGAGGACCAATTGCAGACCTCTAAGACGAATGACCAATTGTAAAAAAAAAAAAAAAATAACGGTCGTTAAGACCGTTAGTTATAAGGACTAAATTTGCAACGAACCTCTAAGACGAATGACCAATTGTAAAAAAATAAATAAATAAAAAAAAATAAAAATAAAAAATAATTAACGGTCGTTAGTACTTAACGGTCGTTAAATACTTAACGACCGTTAATTACTGTACATTCTACTATTCAATGTGAGTGTATTTACTGTAGCTAAGCTACAGTAAATCCTGATAAATGTTAGTATTATAAATGGTATGTGGATTGATGATTTATTTTTTTATTTTTTTTGTACAAGTAGGTCCCATGTCATTGTATGTCGTTGCAACAAATATGTGAATTACAGTTTTTTTTATTATATTGTTTTTGGATTAACGAAAGCGTGACACGTGTAGGGTTATTATTTCGCTGCATGTTTGAAGCGAAATTAGAAGCCTTTTTTGAAATGAAAAAAAAAAAAAAAAAAAAAAAAAAAAAAAAAAAAACCACCTTCTGCAAGGCAACTGCTTATGACAGTTGCCTCTCCAATAATTTTCGCTTAGGCTTTTATCTCTGTCTCTAATAAATTGGGATTATCTTTTTAAATTGTACCATCCTTTTCACTTCAATATTTAAATCCACAAGAGTACATTTGCCTTAAGAGTTGAGATATCTAATGGTTACAAAGATTAACCGTGTAAAAACCAACATCTCTTTATAAAATCAAATTCTTATGAAGATGATTGTTTTACATGACTAATTAGTATGGCTAATATATGTGCCACCATTCTGTTGGTGACAACATAGACTCACATTTTCAAAAAGCAAATAAACTGACAACACTTTAATTTAGTCACAATTGTAGTCACATTTTTGGTAATCTAAATCATTTTGTTTCTATGAAAGTGTATCAATTTTAGTGCTAGTAGTTGGTATAGTAGTACAAAGTGTGTACACAAGAACAAAGGTAAAGGGTCTTCTAAGGCCGGATGGCAAGGAGGTGAGAGGCTCACCTTACACGTCAGCGTCACGTCAGTTTTCTCTCTCCTCACATTTCCCCTCACCCTCACTCACCTTTTTGTGGGCAATGTCACATTTAACTTTACCTTTCATTAAAATACTCATTTTATACAAATATATCCCACTAAATACCTCACACACACTCACACACAAAATAAAAAAATAATAAAACAACAATGAACACTTAAGGTGAGCCGTTCACCATATTTCGTCTTGGGAGCATAACCTCGCGCGTGAGAGGATGGGTTGGGCAAGGCAATGCCGCGTGAATTTGTTGCAAGGTGAGAGACTCACCTCTCCTTTGCCGACTAGTCTAATATATATCCTATTAATTAAAGGACATAGTCTTTATGAGCTAGTAGTTGGTTTTTAGGTGGCACTTAAATTTTGAGTTCGAAGACAAATTTTGAGAATTTCAAAAAAAAAAAAAAAAAAAAAAACATGACTGATTATGTTTGTATTTTAGATCTGAAACTACCTTTCCCCGAAGAATGCACCTTAGATTATATTCACATGTTCCTTGGCAACTAGGAGAAATCAATTTTTTTATGAAGAGTTTGGTGGTTAATACACCTCAAAAATGACAAATTAGCATAGTGGTAATACTGACCAACATTATTGAAGGCCTCTTGGCCAGCGGTATGTGAGTAACCCATCAACCTAAAGCAGGGGCGGAACTAGGAGCCAAGTTTAGGGGTAGCGAAATACGAAAATTTGTTTAGGGGTAGCGAAAATTTGTTTCAGGGGTCGCGAAATCGCCAAAAAATGGCCAAAAATCGCCAAAAATGGCCAAAAATCGCCGAAAATTCCACTACCGGGTAAAAGTTCAGGGGTAGCGACCGCTACCCCTGAACTACATGTACATCCGCCCCTGACCTAAAGGTTGTGGGTTCAAGTCTCGTTGGAGACATGTGAGATAGGTGGTATAGGATGTTAAAAAAAAAAAAAAAAAAAAAAAAAAAAAAAAAAAAAAAAAGTAACCAACATTACCATCGTCAACTCAACAACTCACATTTTCTATCCACAACCAACATCACCAACAACATGGCGTTAGGGGTGTTCACGGATCGGGTAATATCCACAATAACCGAAAACCGAAACCGAACCGAACTAAATATTCGGTTATCGGTTTGGATATGGGTTTGGCAATGAAAACCGAAAATATATAAATATATATTTTTTTATGTATTTATAAATATAAATAATCACTAAAAGTCTTTTTTAGTATAAATATAACATTATTTAAGATTGAAAAAAAATGTTCTAAAAATATATATAATTAAATGAAAAAATAATTAAAATTATGTAATTCGGGTTATTCGGTTATAAGGGTTCGGTTTTCGGTTCGGTTGAATCAAATTTGAATTCGGTTCGGTTCGGTTTTCGGTTTGACCCAAAAAAATATGAACCGAACAAACCGAACCGAATAAACCAAATAACCCGATAACTGAACCGATGAACACCCCTATATTGCGTCATCGCCATCAAATATACCCCACGTAAACAAATTAAACAACTCATACAATGTCACACAACCGACTTCACATTTTTTCACTTCACGACGGTCATATAGGGTCAAGGTAATAGCAAGGATGCGTCTAAGAGAGCTAGAAAACGCGTGCATGTATCACCACTAGTCTTACCCAACTTGTGCCATTGCCCAAAGCTAAAGATTTGTTGTGAATTAAAACGAAAGAGAAATATATGGTAACTATAAAGAAATCAAAAGACAATGATTCCGATTTGATTGACAAGAGTCATCAGTGTTTGCGTTATGATTTACTCCTTCCATGACCAACACGGTAAAAATCCTCCTAGACCTCGTACATTATTCCTCTCTTAACGTGTGAATCTCGCATTTTGATACCATCTAAGTGAAAATTGTTTACAAGTTATTCAAGAAAAGGCTTTTACAGTTCTTATGTACCAACAATAATAAAGCCATGCCATCGAAAACTCGTCATTCACTCCTAGTAAACACGTACAACACCAAGAATAACATTCAACTACATTTTACCCACACTCATAACAATGAAAACTTGCGCACTAAAACACACGCTAGAAAGAAGTGTCTAAATGACGCTACCAATAACGCCGAACATGACACTAAAGGGAGGTGTGAACACACAATGTCATCCAACGACACTATAATACGCTGTGAACTAGTGTCACATAAAGTTCGTTAAGATGACACATAATAATATCTTTAGACATGAATATTATTATATATGTTCAAAGGTCACTTTACTTATCGTATGGGGGTGATCTGAGACGATATTCTATTACTCGCTCATTAAAAAATAAAACGGAAAGAGAGTATCAAGATGTTGGTGTTGAGAACAAAGTCAATAGGGAAGTAGCATGGGTATGCAACTCATTTGGTCAAAGCAGTTGTTCGCCACTGAGAAAGAGATGGTATTGAACTAGTTCTACTCCTTCAAGAGTCCAAGCTATTCATTATTTCATGCATACCCGGATTTAAACATGTGCAAGGTGCGCGGTGGGACAGGCCCCCATTTTCTTAGGGCCTCAAATCTAGATCTGTAACATATATATAAACTCAGTTTTGTAAGTTTTAGTCCATGTAAATTATGTTTTATGATGGAAAAAGTACGTTTTATAATGTTGAAAGTAAGTTGTTTGAGTCACGAAGTAGAAACAAAGCTCAGTAGTAGTTTTTTAATGGAGTTAGTTTCCAGTTTTTTAATCGAATAAGTTTCCAGAAAGAAGATGACACAGTAAACCAAAACTCTTTTTTTTAATTAGCTAAATATTTCAAGTTTAGCCCATCTAGTATATAGCTTTATTTGTTTAGCGTCTATGTTTACTAAAAAGTCAAAACAACCAAAATATTCATAGACACAACATCTTTTATCCTGAAAAATTATACTATATTATACCGATAAATTACATTGTTTAATGCATAATAGATGTTTTACCCTTTTACCTATAACCATGTCCTGAGATACACAGTTTCATATTCAAATGAGAGTTGATCATTAGGACTTTAAAGACAACTTTTAGAAGTTTTTTGAAAAATTCGATACGTGGATTATGTACAAAACAAGATTATATACAAAAAGGAAAAAAGAAAAAACACAAAAAACTATTGATTTTTTCAAAAGGACACACAAATTTACTGATGTTGTGTCACATATTCATCTATTTTAAGGAGTGTACAACGTCATACGATGCCGCACAGGGCCTCCGAAATCCACGGGACAGCCCTGACATGCCCGGATTTAAGCATGTGCAAGATGTGCGGTGGCACAGGCTCCCATTTTCTAAGGGCCTCAAATTTCTAGATCTGTAACATATATATAAACTCAGTTTTGTAAGTTTTAGTCCAGGCAAATGATGTTTTATGATGGAAAAAGTACGTTTTATAATGTTGAAAATTAGTTGTTTGAGTCACAAATGAGAAACAAAGCTCAGTAGCAGTTTTTTAATGGAGTAAGTTTCTAGGAAGAAGATAACACAGTAACCCAAAACGGCTTTTTTTTTTTTTTTTTTTTTTTTTTTTTTTAATTAGCTAAATATTTCAAGTTTAGCCCATATAGTATATAGCTTTATTTGTTTGGCTTCTATGTTTATTAAAAAGTCAAAACAACCAAAATATTCATAGAGACAACATCTTTTATCCTTCATACTATATTATATAGATAAATTACATTGTTTAATGCATAATAGATGCTTTACCCTTTTACCTATAGCCATATCCTAAGATACACAGTTTCATATTCAAATGAGAGTTGATCTTTAGGACTTTAAAGATAACTTTTAGAAGTTTTTTGAAAAATTCGATACGTGGAATATGTCCAAAACAGGATTATAAAAAAAGAAAAAACACAAAAAAACTATTGATTTTTTCAAAAGGACACACAAATTTACTGATGTTGTGCCGGATATTCGTATATTTTAAGGGGTGTACAACGTCATACGATGGCGCACAGGGCCTCCGAAGTCCGAAATCCACGAGACGGCCCTGTCTGATGATGCAATGCAACCTTGAGAGACGCATAATTGTATGAATGTGACATTGATATCATAGAAACATATGATTTTCATCGTCAAGATATGGTGTATTGGCACACTTAGAATCATTATACTTTTCACATTTTTGATAATTAAAAATGCTTACTCTTTATTAGTCGTTTAGTAGTTAGTAGTGTATTATATATGTATAATAAAGCAAAAAGTAAAAAAAAAAAAAAAATGTAATAAGTTAAACAACAATTAAACACTTAACCACTAATTGGGCATTGGTCCAGTATGTGGGGCTTTCATTCTTGAGTCAATATACTCGGGTTCGAATCCCATCCTTGGCACTTTGCTACCAGATAAATACCCACCTCCGCAAAACCTATGGCCTTATTGGAGAGACTTTGTGGATAAGAGCTCAAAAGTTCAAGAGTTTCGGCTCACTCCAGTTGGTGCCCCCACTAAGCCAGGAGAGTTATCCGGAGCTATTGACTCGTCCCAAACCAACCAGTCAGCCTTGTGAAGCTGTTAGGCCCACCTGGGAGAAAGTGCAAGTTAATATTGACCGTGGAAATATAGGGAAATCCCCGGATCGTTAAATCCCAACGAGATTGAAATTGTATTTGTAAACGGATAGGAAAGTGAGTGGTACTGAGGACAGTAACAAATATGATTTGAGAGTTGATTACACTACTGATTCCTTGATATTTGGAAAATATGAAATTATAACAGAAATACAGAAATAAACACAAAATCAGATAATCAGATAACAGACAGAAAAAAGTGGTATTTAACAAGTTACAAACTACAGGGGCTAAAAGTGAAACTTTTGAAAACTTAATATTAAAGAAAATAGAAAATGAATTTGAAATTATGAAAATGACTATTATAATATTTAATAATTATTTATTTAATAAAATTAATTAAAATCTAATTAAAAACTTAATTTAAATTAACTAAAAATAACAACTATCACAAATAAACCTAAAAACTTAAATAAATAATTTCTAAACTTAACTAAGAACTTGAAGAAAGTATAAAAAATGAAAATAAATATTTTTGTCTTTTTATAAGTATTTTATTAATTAATAACTATTTAACTTAATTAAACTATTTTAAATTACTATTAATACTAAATTACCTTAGAAAATTATGATAAAATTTATAAAACTATTTAAACACTACAGGAATACTACAAAATTATAAAAACTTGCTAAAAATTATATTTAAGCTAATTGACTAATTACTTACTTATTAATTAATTTTAAGCTAATTTAATTAATTTAAATAAGAAAATTATAAAATGAACAATGGAAATTATGAAACTATTTTTTAAAAGTCTTAACTACTTTATAAAACTTAGGAAAAATATTAAATTCTACTTTTATTAATTAAAATTAAATAAATCTATTTAATTACTAATATTACCTATTTAATTATTTAAACTAGTTTTAAATCTAATTAATAGTAAACTGCTTAGGAAAATTCTAATAAAATTATTTTAACTACTTTAAGGTACTAAGTAATTTATAAAATTATAAAATTGGACAAGTGCTTATTAATAAGCTAAAATGAAAATTAATTAGATAATTTCTATTAAATAGAAGCTATCACTATTTTTATGTTTGCTTTTTCTTGTTTTTCTTTTACAAAACTATTTAAATACTTAAATAATGAAACTTTAATAAAGATAACTACTTTGGAAATCAATAATAAGCACTGAGAGTGCTTATTAGCTTAAACAGTTGACTAAGGTTGACTAAATTAAGAAATAAGCTAAACTGAGGTTATGTGGGGTCCACTATGGTGAAATCTAGTTTACCTAAGTTACTTGAACTATATTAAACTAAAATTAATGAGATAAGCTCCTAAAATAAGCTGAGAAGCTCAAATAAGCACTTGCTTATTTGAGTTCTGTCTCAGAAATGGGACAGAGATTGGGGACAAATTAAGGTGGGGTCCACTGATCTATAGGTCAAACTAATGGTCAAGGTTTGAACCTGGGTAGGAGGGGGGTTGTAATAAGCTAGGTTTGATGTGTGGGACCTACTGGTGTGGGCTGCAGCCACCACTTAAGTTGGTGGTGTGGTGGTGGTGTGCTGATGTGCAGGGTAAGGCTTTGCCTTGCAGTCCACTTTCAATGAGTGTGGGGTCCACAAAAATAAAAGAGGGTTCAAACTAAACCTAGGGGTTCAAATATGGGTTGATAAGCTACAGATTAAACTAATAAGCTACCTTATTTGTTCACTAATAAGCTCTGTATGAGCCCTTGGATTGGTGATCAAATTCTGAGTGCTCAGTATAACTTTTTGCAATAAGTTACAAACTAGGGTCCTAAAAGCTATGCTACAATAAGCTAAAGGTTAGACTAATCCTAGATGTGAAAAGCTGATGTAATAAGCTATAATTAAGCTGAAACCTAGGGTGTGGGGTCCAATGATAAGCACACAATAGGTCTTGGTGTTTTACTTAAAACCTGTGCACAGGGCAAAGGTTTGCCCTGCAGGGTACTTTCAGCTTTTGCACAAGCTTGAATAAAAATCTTAAAAATCAAATAAACCTAGATTTCTATAGTTTAGGTGGTAGATAATAAGCACAAGAATTTTCAAGCTTTCAATTAGCTTCCTAAATTCTAGAAAAATCACCCAAGTTTTGAGAAAATCTGAGATGAAGCAAATTTGACTTTTGAACAAAACTACTTAGTTTGACTTTATTGAGATTCTAATGACTGAAACTGATTGATTAAGTTAAAATAAGCTATAAGAGACCTATAATAAGCCAGATCTATAAGATATAAGCTAATGGGGTAGGTTTGAGGTACCAAATCTCACTCAGTTAACTGTGGGGATGTTAAGACTAAGATTTTGACTTTTTGTGGTAATTGTGACCAAACTAATGATCAAACTGACCTTATATGAACTTAAGTGACTTATGCAAACACAGAATAACAACAATAACATACAACTTAATGATGCAATCCACTGATCCAAACACACTTTTACCTAGACTGTTTTATGATTTAATTAGCTAAGGGTTATAAGAGCTTATTCTAATGAACCAACATGACTTATTATGATATATCAGATGTAATTAAGCACTTAGAAACAGATAATGACCACAAATACATAAGAACACAAGATATACTATATTGACTGATTGATTTTTATTTTTTAAGTAACTATTGATTCAAACAAACAAGATACTATTTTTATGTTATATTATGGCTATATAAGACTAAATAAGCATTTAAACACTGAAAAAGCTAAACAATAAGCAAGGCTACAGTAAAAAGACAGAAATGAAATTTTTGAAACTTACAAATTGCTTTCCTGCTTAGAGCCAAGAACCAAGAACAATCCTATGGAATCTCCACAGATTCACTAACCCAAGACCATCCAATATTTGCCTTGCTCCTACTTGATCATGCTTGAAGAACTGATTTTTGAATTTTTCTTTATTTTTTTGTATTTTTGTGAATTTTTTACCTTGAACACTAAATTGATTGATTAAGTTTCTAAAAGCTTACACAAGCTTTCTGAGGAGCTTATATGAACTTATTGAGTCTGTAACATCAACTAAGAACAACACTTATAGCTTATTGAGAAATTTGAAATGAAATTGGAAATTGCATTACTTGAGATAACAAAACACACTTGATTTTTATTAACTGAAGAGATTACTAATACACTGAGAACACTTAAACTTAAACTTGAAAGCTTAAAATTACACTTGAACTTTTGAAAATATTAATACGACATACAATTATTGAAAAATAAACTAGGTACCCTTCTTCTCTGCTTCTCTTGGTCTTTATAGGCTTCAATTAGGTTTAGAAACGTCTTCTGATCCTTTCCCACTTCATCTGAGCCATCCATTATATCCAATTGATCAAAACCGTTCAAACTCACTTTTGGCGCCAAAGTCCTCCACGTTAACGTGGAGGCAAAGGGTTGTAATTAAAGATTATTGGGGGCTTGTGGAGGTGTCAGGAGACAATATGGAAGGTTTCTAGGCAAGTGGGTGCTTTATGGAAGAAACAGAGGTGTGGATGTGGTTTGGGAGTGAAAAATTGTGGAGAAGGCATTAAATGCCCATCTGGTTTGATGTGTGAGGTGGAAAGGTGATGAGGGTGAGCTGGAAAGGTGAGGTGGTGGTGGTGAAACCACCTGGTTTTGGTTTGCAGTGAGGAAGGAGAGGGATGAACAGTGGTGGTGGGGTGTTTGGCGGTTTTGGGTGGTCAACGCGGGTCAGCGCTGATTTTAAATAAAAAGGGTGGGTTTGGACTGGGCTTATGGTTGGGCTAGGGGTGTATGGGCTGGGTAATTAAGATCGGTTGGATTTGGTTTTGGATTAATAAAATAAAAAGGGTCCGGTTTGGTTTTTTAGCTTAGAAAATCACAAGGACCAAATGTGTAATTATTCCAAAGTTGAGGGGCTGTTGTTTGTGATTTTTCTAAACTTTAAATAAGGACTAAACCTGCAATTAACCATTAGTACAAGGACCACAAGTATGAATTTTATTATTTTAAACCTCAGGGACCAAATCTGCCAATTCTACAAACTTCAGGGACCATTATTGTAAATTTGGATTTTTAAGGGACTGTGATTGTAATTTCTCAAAATGTTATCAAAATTGTTCCATTTTGTCATTCATGCATAGTACAAGGGTATTATTTGTAAATTTTCTATTTTTGAATACCCAGGGACCATTTTGCCAATTTTGTAACTTGAGGGGTAAAAATTGCCAGTTTGTGTAAACTTTTATCCAGGGATGTTTTGTGAACATTTTTGGTTTCCCAAGGACTTAAGTTGACTTTTTATTCATTTAAAAACTTCAGGGACTAGTTTTGACAATATTTGAAACTTGAGGGACTGAAACTGCCAATTATGCAAACTTTGTACGTTTTTCATTTGTTTTTGCATATTTTGTATTAGAAACATATAAAACACTCTTCTGAAATATTTTAAGTATTATGATGCATTTTTGAGTGTTTTTGTACGTTTTGGCAGTTCAGATTGGTACAAAATGATGAGTATTTAGACACTCATCAATCCCCCACACTAAACTATTGCTAGTCCCTAGCAATCTTTTTTGAGAAAAAATTAATGGATTTTATCTCTTTACCAAAAGCCATCACTTCTGGAGTAGCCAGGTGTAAGAACTGTGGCACACCTGATAACCGTGTGATTTTTAGCAAACCACCAGCTGTCAACGGATTTGATTAGTCTTTACCAAAAGCCGTTTGCTTCTGGACTAGCCAACTCTTGATGGAATAGTCAACATCTTGGTGAGCTGATTACCAATTATGGTTTTTCCACGGCCTTTACCACAAGCCATAATCTTGCGGGCTAGCCAACTCATTTGTTTTTGGGGAGTTGAGGAACCGTACAATTTTGGGCAAATTGCCAGCCATAAACGGATTTGAGATGTCTTTACCAAGAGCCGTTTGCTCCTGGACTAGCCAATCCTGTTGTGGGTTAGACATGGAGGATTGATACCATTATTTGCATTTCTAAGTGTGAAAAAACTGGTAATTTTGATCAAATGGGGGTTCTTGATGGAACATGTGTTGTAATTTGCATTCGTGAGAACGCTCCCCCACACTTAGAACTGAATATTGCCCTCAATATTCACAGTACTTGGTGTCCCACCAAGACTTAGAACGTAAGAAGGTAATATTATTAGCCTTTTATTTTACTCTATTTACATACAAACTCACTTTTTTCTTTTTATATGTCTTATACCATTTTTTTTTTTTTTTTTTTTTTTTTTTTTTTTTGAAAAAATATTTTACATATGTACAACATGTGGTTCGTCTCCCCCACACTAGGGTGTTAGAAAAGAGAAAGAAATCAGAAATATGAGTGAAAACCCATATTGCTATGCTTTTGATTACCGAGTCACTAGCTTGACTCGACCTCGAATTGATTTGTCCATGAGGTAGCTTGTTTTTGATTCCCGAGTCACTAGCTTGACTCGACCCCGAATTAAAATTGTCCTTGGGGAAATGGAGTGGAATTGCCACTCAAAGATTAGGTGAGAAATAGGAGTGGGAATGCCACTCACAGAATTATGAAATGATAAGATAAAGGAGATTATTTTTTTGTTTTTATCTTTTATAAATGTTTTTGTATTTTTAGATTTGTATATATATGTACAAAAGAAAGAAAATTCCTAACAACCGCCCCTCGAAAGGGAATCTGGGTTTGACAGATCTCAGTAACTGAAAACAGCCAACAACCAAATGTTGTAACTGAGGGACTAATCAAACTGGGCAAGTTGTGTGCATAGGAAAAATGTTTTTGTATTTTATATTGTTTATGAAATAATATAATATATGTAATCACTACCTCCCAGGCTTGTGTCAGGATTACCACGCAAGCTAATCACTTGTGAATGATTAACTGTAATAAATTTGTCCTGACAGCCCGGAAGTTGAATGATAAAGTATAATATACATACAAGGATAGAAATTTGAACAAAATACAAAATTCATTATTTATTATTATTATTATGTACATGATACTAGTGTTTTTGTTTTCCGAGTCACTAGCTTGACTCGACCCCGAATTTATTGGTCCATGGGGTAAGTTTGGAGATCCGGGACAACCATTGGTTGTATGTCCCCTCCAAAATAGTGTTTTAGCCGATGTCCATTTACTTTAAAATTGGGACCGTCGGGTTGCAATAACTCAACAGTTCCATATGGGTATACTTTGGTTATAGTAAATGGTCCAGACCAACGGGTTTTTAGTTTACCCGAGAAAATTTTCAACCTTGAATTGAAAAGAAGAACTCTGTCACCAACGTTGAAAACGCGGTTCTTTATTTTAGAGTCATGTATCTTTTTAGTCTTTTCTTTATAGATTAAAGAATTTTCATAAGCTTGATCACGTAATTCATTTAGTTCGTTTAGTTGAACTTTACGGTGATCACCCGCTGTCTGAAGGTCGAAATTTGCATGTTTTAAGGCCCAATAGGCCTTATGTTCTAATTCAATCGGAAGATGACATGCTTTCCCGTACACTAGCTTATAAGGAGTACACCCAATGGGTGTTTTGTAAGCAGTGCGGAAAGCCCATAATGCATCGTCCAGCTTATCCGACCAAGAGGCACGGTTTTCACCAACCGTCCTCTCGAGAATTCTCTTAATACCCCGATTTGAGACCTCCACCTGCCCACTTGTTTGGGGGTGGTATGCTGTAGAAAGACGGTGAGTTACACCATATTTCAGCATTACTCTCGCAAATTGTTCATTGCAAAAGTGAGTACCACGATCACTGATAATGGCACGAGGAGTCCCGAATCTGGCAAAGAGAGATTTTAAAAATTTACAAACTACTCGGGCATCATTGGTGGGTAAGGCTTTTGCCTCAACCCATTTTGACAGATAGTCGACAGCGACGAGTATATACTTATTCCCTCGTGAAGACGGGAATGGCCCCATAAAATCAATGCCCCACATATCAAATATTTCACAGACTTGGATGGCGTTTTGCGGCATCTCATTCTTTTTAGAAATATTCCCGTGACGCTGGCAAGCCTCACAGGTTTTGATAAGTTCATGGGCGTCTTTATATATCGTGGGCCAAAAGAATCCTGAATCAAACACCTTTTTGGCGGTGTAGTTTGGATTATGATGTCCCCCCGTGGGTCCATCATGACAAGCTTTAAGAATTTCCATGGCTTCTTGGCCATGGACACACCGTCGGATGACTTGATCCGCACATATTTTAAACAAGTAGGGGTCGTCCCAGAAGTAATGTTTTACATCTTTAAAGAATTTTCTTTTCTGTTGGGACGACATCCCTTTCACAACGAAGTTTCCCGCACGGTAATTTGCAAAGTCGGCAAACCATGGGGTGGTGGTATTATCCCGGTTAGAGATTAGATTTAGAGTCTCCAGAGGAAAAGTTTCATTTATTTCTTTTCTCTCGAGAATATCCTGATGAGGATTTTCTAACCGGGACAAGTGATCAGCAGCAAGGTTTTCTGCTCCTTTTTTATCTCTTATGAGAATATCGAATTCTTGGAGGAGCAGGACCCAACGGAGTAGTCTTGGCTTTGCATCCTGTTTAGTGAACAGGTATTTCAAAGCCGAATGGTCCGTATACACCACGCTTTTGTTTAAGATTAAGTAAGACCGAAATTTTTCGAAGGCATATACCACAGCTAATAATTCTTTTTCTGTGGTGGTATAGTGTGTTTGAGCCTCATTCATGGTCTTACTTGCGTAGTGTATTGGCTGAAAATGTTTGGTTTTGCGTTGCCCCAGAACTGCACCAATAGCATAATCGCTAGCATCGCACATGAGTTCAAAAGGTAAGTCCCAGTCGGGGGCAACAAGGATTGGTGCTTCAGTAAGCCTTTTCTTTAAAATAGAAAAAGCTTCGATGCACTCGGGCGAAAAGATGAAAGGAGCATCCTTTTCAAGAAGATGAGTCATAGGCCGGGCTATTTTGGAGAAATCTTGAATGAATCTCCGATAGAACCCGGCATGGCCGAGGAAACTCCTTATTCCTTTAACAGTTGTGGGATGAGGCAGTTTAGCAATAACATCAATTTTGGCCTTATCGACCTCTATCCCACTTTTTGAAATTTTATGGCCGAGGACAATGCCCTCTTTAACCATAAAATGGCTCTTCTCCCAGTTTAGACAAAGATTAGTGTTTTCACAACGTTGAAGCATTTTTTCTAAGTGGGAGAGGCACGAGTCGAAAGAATTCCCGATGACTGAGAAGTCATCCATAAATACCTCCATGGTTTTTCCGATCATGTCATGGAAAATAGCCATCATGCACCTCTGGAAAGTGCCTGGAGCATTGCATAACCCAAAAGGCATGCGACGATAGGCAAATGTCCCGTAAGGGCATGTGAAGGTAGTTTTATCTTGATCCTGTGGATCAATGGGAATTTGGAAGTAACCCGAGAAGCCGTCAAGGAAACAATAGTACTCGTTTCCCGCTAGTCTTTCGAGCATTTGGTCCATAAAGGGCAGAGGAAAATGGTCTTTGCGGGTGGCTTCGTTAAGCTTTCTGTAATCAATACATACTCGCCACCCTGTAACCAAACGAGTTGGTATTAACTCGTTGTCCTCATTTGTGATAACCGTAATGCCACCATTCTTTGGAACACAATGAATTGGGCTTACCCAAGGACTATCTGATATAGGGTAAATCAATCCCGCATCAAGAAGTTTGATAACTTCTGCTTTTATAACTTCGTGGATTTTTGGATTTACCCTTCTTTGATGCTGCACAGTAGGTTTAAAGTCCTCTTCCATTAGGATTTTGTGTGTACAAAAATCCGGGTTAATACCCTTTATGTCTGAGAGCTTCCAAGCAATTGCTTGTTTGTGGGACTTTAAAACCTTGAGCAGCGCGGTTTTCTCCTCATCCTTTAAGTCTTTTGCAATTATGACCGGTAACTTATCGTTACCTTCCAAGAATGCATATTCTAGATGAGGAGGCAGGTCCTTAAGTTCAACCTCGGGGAAGTCATCATTTTTCTCAACATATTTGACTTCCACCTTATGAAGTTGTGGAGGTAGAACAGGAATGGGAGAAGGATCTTTGTTCAATAACTCCTCAAGGAGAAGTATATCCCCCTCCGGGTCAATCTCTTGGTAATCAATTCCTTCGGGAACTGAATCACTTTTGAGAAAGGCCTCTAATTCCTCAAGGACGAAATCACTTCCCCCAAACGGAGTGAGGGAAGGAGAAGAATTAGCGATTACGGGATTAGAAGAAGTAGTGGGATTGCCACTCGAAAAATTATCAGCGAATCCAAGGATTTCCTGAGCATACTCCTCAGATGCAATGTCAATGACATCAATTCGGTTGACCGATTCAGCATCATAATTCGAGGAGTATCTCGAGGTTTGATCAAGGTTGAACGTTATAGCTTCATTTCCAACTCGTAACGTGATTTCCTCATCGAAAACATCGATTAATGCACGCCCCGTTCTCAAGAATCCCCTCCCAAGAATGAGAGGAACTCTTGAATCAGCATCGAAATCAACAACAACAAAGTCCGCCGGAAAGTGGAACTTTCCCACTCTTACAAATACGTCCTCGGCAATACCGAGGGGACGTGAAATTGAACGGTCTGCAAGCTCGAGAGTCATGCATGTGGGACTAAGTGCCTGAAGAGAGAGCTTTTTCCAAACTGAATGAGGCATTAAGTTGATGCTTGCACCAAGATCGGCCAAGGCAAAGCATTCAACCATACCCGGGAAAGTACATGGTATTAGAAATCTCCCGGGGTCTCCTAGCTTTTCGGGAAGCTGTTTTAACAGAACCGCAGAGCAGTTCTCATTAAGTGGAGTTCGTGCCATTTCAAACATTTTTTCTTTATTGCTCAACAGGTTTTTGATTGTCGATGCGAATTTGGGCATTAAAAGAAGAGCGTCCGCGAAGCTAATATCGAAGTGTAGTTCTTGGAAAATCTGAAAGAATTTTTCCATCTGATGATTAGCTTTTTCACGGAGCTTTTGGTCTTGCAATCGTGAGGGATATGGAATTGTTGTTTTTGGGTTGGATTTTGGATTTTCAACAGGACCTTCGGTAGTTTCAAACCTAACTTTTTTAAAGGGAGTTGGGACCGGGATAACTGGAGGAGGGATGTCATTAGTACCTCCGTTATTATTAGGAAGTACCGTATCCGTAGTATCCTCAGTTTCACATTCCTCTACAGGTATAGGAGATGAGGTAGAGGGAGCTGTAGGTCCTTGGTAAGAAACTCCACTTCTTGTGGTGATCGCCTTTACATCGCCCCTCGGATTAGCGATCGTGTTGCTAGGTAAAGTTGTACCTGAGCCCGAGGGTCGATCATTTAAAGACTTCTGGAAATTAGACATTTGACTAACCAGCATTCTGTTTAGTTCTTCTTGGGATTTCATAAACTGTTTTAATAACTCATCATGTGATGGTCCAGTTGGAACAATGGCTTGATTTTGGTTTTGAAAATTTTGAGCCCGATTGTTTTGGAAATTCCCATGTTGCTGATTGTTGTTACCTTGGAAGTGGTTTTGTTGTTGAAAATTACCCTGTGGGTAATTGTTATGACCTTGATTACGATTATAGTTCCCTTGGTTCTGATTTTGGTTAAACTGATTTTGACTAGAGATGAAATTCCCTTGGTTGTTATGACCTTGGTTCATTCGATTCTGGTTCTGATTCTGGTTAAAATTTTGGTTCCTGTTTTGAGGCTGATTAAACCCTGGTGGTCCAATATAGTTATTAGAACGGTAGCTCAAAAGGTTTCGGTCCCCTCGCGGTTGGTAAGAATTACCTCCCGTGTTATAGGAACCTTGAGCTGCAGACACGTTTTCACGAGAAAAGCCACCGGAAGCTGGGCAATCTGTGTACGTATGTGGACCACCACAAGTTTCACAACTTGGGTTAACAGTTTTGACCTGATTAGGATTATTCTGATGGATACGCAAAACTGCTGTAGACAAATCATCCAGCCTTTTAGCTAGGATTGATATTTCATTGCTTGCCGGAGTGTCTGACTTAAATGAGTCGTTCCTCTCAGTAGAGGAGTCCCAAAAATTGTGATGGGCAGTCATGTTTTCGATTAAGTCATAGCACTCTTCAGGGGTCCTTTTCATAAAGGTGCCCCCAGCAGCAGCATTGATGGTGTCACGATGACGGAGTGTCAAACCATTATAAAAGGTATCAATAATGGTGACAAGAAGCATGTTATGATTAGGACACCGATCAATTGCAAGTTTGTAGCGTTCCCATGCCTCAAATAAGGACTCTTCGGGAAGCTGTCTGAAGTTGCTGATATCATTCCTCAGCTTTGTGACCATAGATGGTGGAAAGTATTTGGCCAGGAATTTAGTGATCATCTCATCAAAAGTGTGGATCGAATTCTTTGGAAGTCGATCGAACCAGGAAGTCGCATGATGAGCGAGAGAATAGGGGAACAAGTATAAACGTAGGCTGTCTTCGGCGACGCCATGTTGTTTCATGCTTTGGGTGACAGTTAAAAATTTGTCGAGATGCCTGTTGGCATCGTCACCCTGCAATCCGTGGAACTGGCACGTATTCTGGATCTGTTGTATCATGTGGTGTTTTAATCCAAAATCCGTGGCTCCAATAGTGAGTGGTGCAATTGGTCCACCCCTCCCTTGCATGGTAGGTTGACACAGTTCCTCCATAGTTCGGGTGTCAGGAACTGGCTCATCCTTGGGAAGGAATGGGGGCTCGTCGTTCATTTTAGTGTGTGTTCTTCTTCAACAATACGTAACTCGGGTACGTTTTTCTTCTTTTTATTCTTTGTTTGTGAACGAGTGCGCATGCACAAAAATTAGTTTTCAACACAAGATCGAGGCAAAACTACAGCGAACTTAAACCCAATAATCACAAATGAACAGCTCCTTTAAAAAAGGTACACTATTCACAAGGATACAATGGTAAGTTTTTAATCTTTTAGGTTTGGGAACTTATTATGTTCACACCCCCAGTTGGTAGGTGTTCTGCCTTGGTTTGCGGTAGTAAACTTTTATGTAATTATATTCACAGTAAAATGTTTTTGGCTTTTCGTGTATGGGTGAAAAAACTTGGAAAATATTTTTGAAACTGATTCGTTAACCGAAATCGTTCCTTTAAGATTACTCGCAGGCTGGCGGGAGGAAATAAATGGATCCCTCTTAAGTTCGCAATTTAATGTCAGAACTTATCTTAAACCAACTCTATAGGTTGTAATCGTAAAGATACGAAGTAATTTAACTTCACAGTTTGTTTTGTTGTTTATGATTTGTTTGGTGTTGTTAACACTTCAGGAGAAATGTTAATGAACGTTTTCAGATATGATTTTGCTTTTCTTTAAAAATTTACAAAGTGGTGATATTTGTACAGGAGGGTTTTTGAAAACCACTAAACTTATACCGTTTTGAAATACGCAACAACCTCCCCGGCAGCGGCGCCAAATTTTGACTCGTCCCAAACCAACCAGTCAGCCTTGTGAAGCTGTTAGGCCCACCTGGGAGAAAGTGCAAGTTAATATTGACCGTGGAAATATAGGGAAATCCCCGGATCGTTAAATCCCAACGAGATTGAAATTGTATTTGTAAACGGATAGGAAAGTGAGTGGTACTGAGGACAGTAACAAATATGATTTGAGAGTTGATTACACTACTAATTGCTTGATATTTGGAAAATATGAAATTATAACAGAAATACAGAAATAAACACAAAATCAGATAATCAGATAACAGACAGAGAAAAGTGGTATTTAACAAGTTACAAACTACAGGGGCTAAAAGTGAAACTTTTGAAAACTTAATATTAAAGAAAATAGAAAATGAATTTGAAATTATGAAAATGACTATTATAATATTTAATAATTATTTATTTAATAAAATTAATTAAAATCTAATTAAAAACTTAATTTAAATTAACTAAAAATAACAACTATCACAAATAAACCTAAAAACTTAAATAAATAATTTCTAAACTTAACTAAGAACTTGAAGAAAGTATAAAAAATGAAAATAAATATTTTTGTCTTTTTATAAGTATTTTATTAATTAATAACTATTTAACTTAATTAAACTATTTTAAATTACTATTAATACTAAATTACCTTAGAAAATTATGATAAAATTTATAAAACTATTTAAACACTACAGGAATACTACAAAATTATAAAAACTTGCTAAAAATTATATTTAAGCTAATTGACTAATTACTTACTTATTAATTAATTTTAAGCTAATTTAATTAATTTAAATAAGAAAATTATAAAATGAACAATGGAAATTATGAAACTATTTTTTAAAAGTCTTAACTACTTTATAAAACTTAGGAAAAATATTAAATTCTACTTTTATTAATTAAAATTAAATAAATCTATTTAATTACTAATATTACCTATTTAATTATTTAAACTAGTTTTAAATCTAATTAATAGTAAACTGCTTAGGAAAATTCTAATAAAATTATTTTAACTACTTTAAGGTACTAAGTAATTTATAAAATTATAAAATTGGACAAGTGCTTATTAATAAGCTAAAATGAAAATTAATTAGATAATTTCTATTAAATAGAAGCTATCACTATTTTTATGTTTGCTTTTTCTTGTTTTTCTTTTACAAAACTATTTAAATACTTAAATAATGAAACTTTAATAAAGATAACTACTTTGGAAATCAATAATAAGCACTGAGAGTGCTTATTAGCTTAAACAGTTGACTAAATTAAGAAATAAGCTAAACTGAGGTTATGTGGGGTCCACTATGGTGAAATCTAGTTTACCTAAGTTACTTGAACTATATTAAACTAAAATTAATGAGATAAGCTCCTAAAATAAGCTGAGAAGCTCAAATAAGCACTTGCTTATTTGAGTTCTGTCTCAGAAATGGGACAGAGATTGGGGACAAATTAAGGTGGGGTCCACTGATCTATAGGTCAAACTAATGGTCAAGGTTTGAACCTGGGTAGGAGGGGGGTTGTAATAAGCTAGGTTTGATGTGTGGGACCTACTGGTGTGGGCTGCAGCCACCACTTAAGTTGGTGGTGTGGTGGTGGTGTGCTGATGTGCAGGGTAAGGCTTTGCCTTGCAGTCCACTTTCAATGAGTGTGGGGTCCACAAAAATAAAAGAGGGTTCAAACTAAACCTAGGGGTTCAAATATGGGTTGATAAGCTACAGATTAAACTAATAAGCTACCTTATTGGTTCACTAATAAGCTCTGTATGAGCCCTTGGATTGGTGATCAAATTCTGAGTGCTCAGTATAACTTTTTGCAATAAGTTACAAACTAGGGTCCTAAAAGCTATGCTACAATAAGCTAAAGGTTAGACTAATCCTAGATGTGAAATGTAATAAGCTATAATTAAGCTGAAACCTAGGGTGTGGGGTCCAATGATAAGCACACAATAGGTCTTGGTGTTTTACTTAAAACCTGTGCACAGGGCAAAGGTTTGCCCTGCAGGGTACTTTCAGCTTTTGCACAAGCTTGAATAAAAATCTTAAAAATCAAATAAACCTAGATTTCTATAGTTTAGGTGGTAGATAATAAGCACAAGAATTTTCAAGCTTTCAATTAGCTTCCTAAATTCTAGAAAAATCACCCAAGTTTTGAGAAAATCTGAGATGAAGCAAATTTGACTTTTGAACAAAACTACTTAGTTTGACTTTATTGAGATTCTAATGACTGAAACTGATTGATTAAGTTAAAATAAGCTATAAGAGACCTATAATAAGCCAGATCTATAAGATATAAGCTAATGGGGTAGGTTTGAGGTACCAAATCTCACTCAGTTAACTGTGGGGATGTTAAGACTAAGATTTTGACTTTTTGTGGTAATTGTGACCAAACTAATGATCAAACTGACCTTATATGAACTTAAGTGACTTATGCAAACACAGAATAACAACAATAACATACAACTTAATGATGCAATCCACTGATCCAAACACACTTTTACCTAGACTGTTTTATGATTTAATTAGCTAAGGGTTATAAGAGCTTATTCTAATGAACCAACATGACTTATTATGATATATCAGATGTAATTAAGCACTTAGAAACAGATAATGACCACAAATACATAAGAACACAAGATATACTATATTGACTGATTGATTTTTATTTTTTAAGTAACTATTGATTCAAACAAACAAGATACTATTTTTATGTTATATTATGGCTATATAAGACTAAATAAGCATTTAAACACTGAAAAAGCTAAACAATAAGCAAGGCTACAGTAAAAAGACAGAAATGAAATTTTTGAAACTTACAAATTGCTTTCCTGCTTAGAGCCAAGAACCAAGAACAATCCTATGGAATCTCCACAGATTCACTAACCCAAGACCATCCAATATTTGCCTTGCTCCTACTTGATCATGCTTGAAGAACTGATTTTTGAATTTTTCTTTATTTTTTTGTATTTTTGTGAATTTTTTACCTTGAACACTAAATTGATTGATTAAGTTTCTAAAAGCTTACACAAGCTTTCTGAGGAGCTTATATGAACTTATTGAGTCTGTAACATCAACTAAGAACAACACTTATAGCTTATTGAGAAATTTGAAATGAAATTGGAAATTGCATTACTTGAGATAACAAAACACACTTGATTTTTATTAACTGAAGAGATTACTAATACACTGAGAACACTTAAACTTAAACTTGAAAGCTTAAAATTACACTTGAACTTTTGAAAATATTAATACGACATACAATTATTGAAAAATAAACTAGGTACCCTTCTTCTCTGCTTCTCTTGGTCTTTATAGGCTTCAATTAGGTTTAGAAACCTCTTCTGATCCTTTCCCACTTCATCTGAGCCATCCATTATATCCAATTGATCAAAACCGTTCAAACTCACTTTTGGCGCCAAAGTCCTCCACGTTAACGTGGAGGCAAAGGGTTGTAATTAAAGATTATTGGGGGCTTGTGGAGGTGTCAGGAGACAATATGGAAGGTTTCTAGGCAAGTGGGTGCTTTATGGAAGAAACAGAGGTGTGGATGTGGTTTGGGAGTGAAAAATTGTGGAGAAGGCATTAAATGCCCATCTGGTTTGATGTGTGAGGTGGAAAGGTGATGAGGGTGAGCTGGAAAGGTGAGGTGGTGGTGGTGAAACCACCTGGTTTTGGTTTGCAGTGAGGAAGGAGAGGGATGAACAGTGGTGGTGGGGTGTTTGGCGGTTTTGGGTGGTCAACGCGGGTCAGCGCTGATTTTAAATAAAAAGGGTGGGTTTGGACTGGGCTTATGGTTGGGCTAGGGGTGTATGGGCTGGGTAATTAAGATGGGTTGGATTTGGTTTTGGATTAATAAAATAAAAAGGGTCCGGTTTGGTTTTTTAGCTTAGAAAATCACAAGGACCAAATGTGTAATTATTCCAAAGTTGAGGGGCTGTTGTTTGTGATTTTTCTAAACTTTAAATAAGGACTAAACCTGCAATTAACCATTAGTACAAGGACCACAAGTATGAATTTTATTATTTTAAACCTCAGGGACCAAATCTGCCAATTCCACAAACTTCAGGGACCATTATTGTAAATTTGGATTTTTAAGGGATTGTGATTGTAATTTCTCAAAATGTTATCAAAATTGTTCCATTTTGTCATTCATGCATAGTACAAGGGTATTATTTGTAAATTTTCTATTTTTGAATACCCAGGGACCATTTTGCCAATTTTGTAACTTGAGGGGTAAAAATTGCCAGTTTGTGTAAACTTTTATCCAGGGATGTTTTGTGAACATTTTTGGTTTCCCAAGGACTTAAGTTGACTTTTTATTCATTTAAAAACTTCAGGGACTAGTTTTGACAATAATTGAAACTTGAGGGACTGAAACTGCCAATTATGCAAACTTTGTACGTTTTTCATTTGTTTTTGCATATTTTGTATTAGAAACATATAAAACACTCTTCTGAAATATTTTAAGTATTATGATGCATTTTTGAGTGTTTTTGTACGTTTTGGCAGTTCAGATTGGTACAAAATGATGAGTATTTAGACACTCATCAGCTATTCATTGTGGGGTGGACAATGGCTCGTGCCAAAAGACATCCGGTATCAGGGTGTCCCCGCCAATATACACCTTTTCGTGGATTAAACACTTAACCATTTAGTTATGATCAAATTAAAAGAAAACTTAAAATAAAAATAAAAAAATGATGAGAAATAATTGTAACAACATATTATAGTTGCATCGACCTATTAAATATGTCTTTATTTATTTAGATGCATTATAATGTATTTTCTAGCATACATTTGGATACACATACATATATAAAATGCATTTCTTTACATCAAATTAGATGAACTATTTGCATTTTGCATCTTCTACATGTCAAATGTGTTAGTAATATTAATTTACGTCATTTTCATTCTAAAATTACTTTGGAAACTAAATGAAAAGCATATAAATGAATACCATCGTTCTCGATCATTTTAAGTTTTATTCTCACTCAATCTCTACCCAACTACTAAAAAAAGTTTTAAAATGTTTGTTTATTAACAATGCTCAACGTACCAATAAACAATTAGAATGTCTAATACCCTTTAGATTAGCTAAATTCAAGTGTGTACCTCTTAAGTGTTGGTTGTCTACACTTAGATTAACTAGAGAAAATTTGTCGCGCTGTGATCTTTTGCACTTAGACTTGTCTTTTTGTGTGTTTTTTTTAGATCAGAGGTAAAATTAAAAGAACATTGCTTTCATTCTTTTCCCAAAATTAAGCTTGTTTTGGTTGAAAATTTAGAGTTGGTGAAAAGTTCCTCCTTTATCAATGAGGAAATTCCAAAAATAGGCCAAAACTTTTTGCTTATTTCAAGACTTAGTCACTAAATGACCCATTTTCCCATTTTGGTCGTGCTAAGAAAAAATATAAAAGGAATGACACGTGTCAAAATTTTGGTGGAGTCGAGCAGTCGAGCATGACCAAAATGGGAAAGGGGTCATTTTGACACAAAGTCTTGAAATAAGCGAAAAGTTTTGACCTATTTTGGGAATTTCCTCTTATTCAATTCTTCTTTAAATGACATCTTAGGATTCTTAGCCTCTATTCAAACAAGTGGAAAGCCAAGTTATTTCACGCAATTTGTTTGGATTTTATTTGGAGTGTTTGGGCTTGGAGAAACCGGGTTTTTCATGCTTCCTTGGATGAAGAGAAATCATGTGCGTTGCTTGAAGATATTTTTCCCACAGTTCAAAGGATGTTGCTTTTATGAACTTCGAATAGAGCTCCAAAGAATCGTTTTTCGTGGGCCAACTGGATTCCTCGCCCTAATGAGCTTCTATAGATTCTTAGATTTTTTGTTTTGGTGTTTTCTTAGTTTTGGTTCTCTTGTTTGGTGTGGTTCTCTTCCTTGGAGCCCTTTTGTTGCCCTTGTCTACTAACTTGGCGTGTGACTTATATTATCGTTGCTTTTAAAAAAAATAATAAAAAAAATAAATAAAAAATAATGTTGGTCGTTTCTATATTTAAACTAGTAGCGTCGTGAGTTGAATCGAAATTTGTGGGAATTGAAAACACATGTTTGTTTACTAAGAATGCTCAACATGTTAACGTTACTAGTCTTGGATTTATAGTTAAAACAATTCAACTTTAATTGTAGTCTTTATTTATAGTTACTTTGGATGAAAAGAAATAACACGACAAAGAAACACTAAGGTGAAAACCACAATGAGAAAAGTTCTATACGAAACTACATTTAGCTAAAGTACAAATTAAACGATCTCATCCATCCATTCCCCTTTCATCCAATGGTGTATATTTATTACAAAAAAAAAAAAAAAAAAAAAAAAAAAAAAAAAAAAAAAAAAACCGGAGGGGCATTTTTTTAATTTCCATACTTACTCTAATATTCACCCGTATCACACATTTCACGTGTTTTTCTCACCCTCACCCTCACACACAGTAAAACACACACTCTCTCCTCATTTCCCCCAATTCAAACCCTAACCCTAAATCGTTTAATCGCCGTTAATCCGTCATTAATCGTCATTTAAATGGACCTACGTGGTGAAATAGCTCAATCTAAAGAGCGTTTGTTGTCGGATCCCATTGATAATGTCAAATCTGGTATGTTTTTGTCTCATTTTTTAAAATCAGTTATTATTTTGAATTTTTGTTATCGATTAGGTTATTTTTTTGAATTTATTAGCTTATTTTGTGGTTTTATTAGCTTTTTTGTTACTGAATGAGTGTTTAGATTAGTTTATGATAGCGATTAGATTAGATTTTAGGATTAGTTAATTTTTTTTATGTAATACCTGTTTAGGATTAGCTTATTTTTGCTTATTTTTTGGTTTGTGATAAGCATAAGTAGATAAGCAAATGGGATTTTGCTTATCACTGAATAATCCTATGGGATTATCACTGAATCCCATGGGATTCACATAAGAATTAGTGGTTTGTGATGTATAAGTAGATTAGCGAGTACATTGTGTTTGACTTGTTGTTTTTTTTTAGAGAGAATTACGGACTATTTAGATTTGTTTTTGCTTGATGTAAGTTGTATATGCGATATATTTGGCTAGATAAATATGGCATAATCAGATAAGCGGTTGTAGTTTGAGTGTTTAGCAAATTCGTTATGTACGTCGTTGTATTGTTTTTGTATGCTTTTGCTTGATTTACGCCTGTATGTGCGATATATGTACCTGTAAGGAGTGTTTGGGAAATAGCGTAACTAAAGCAATGTAGGATGAGATAGTGTTCAGTTTTATGAAAACGGTGTTGTCATTCAAATAAGATAAGTGGTTGATTACATATTATTAAGCAAAAGTAGTTTCAAATAAGCGATTGCAGTTTGTTTACGGGATATAGTGCTTGTTGCAGCACTTCAATCTGTGTGTACATTTTTGTGAATTAATCGCTTAGGTTGTTGAGATTATGCAACTTTTTTAATTGATAGCACATAGGTATTCCATCTGTATCACAAGTCCAGTTGAAAAAGCTATTAGTGTTTGTTTAACTATGAACGATCAGAGGGGTGTTACAAGTCGAGGTGAAGGGATTGCGAAATATCAGTGGTTTGTGATATAAGTAGATTAGCAAATGGGATTTTGTTTCACTGAATAATCCTATAGGATTATCACTGAATCCCATGGGATTCACATAGAATTAAAATTATGGTAAATATCAGTGTTTAAGAATAATCCTATGGGATTATCACTGAATCCCATGGGATTAACATATAATGAGTGTATTAGTTAGGTCTTTGTGATTAATTAATTTTTGCTGTTTTTAGTTGCTTATAACTAATATTATTCTTTTCATCTTATAATTTATGTAGGTAACGTATTGAACCCAACACCGTTGTCTAGGTTCAATCCGTTCGATAAATTGGGAAAGAAAACATCGCCGGTGAAGCAGCCTCGGTTCAATCCGTTTGATGTTAAAAAAAAATCGCCATCAAAGAAAAAACCAACGGGTGATGTTAGTGAGGCTGCCAAACCAGTAGAGTTTGAGGTTAATGTTCAGGGGAAGGCGATTGTTGATCAGGGAAAGGAGAGTAGTGTCGTTATTGCTGCAGTTGTTGCTGATTTGGAGAAGGAGAGTGAGAAGGAGAGTGAGAAGGAGAAGGAGAAGAAGTTGTTGAGTGAGAAGGAGAGTGAGACTGAGATGGAGAAGGAGAGAGAGAAGGAGAAGGAGGAGAATGTTATTGAGAAGGTGGTGGAGAGTGAGAATGAGGAGAGTGGGAAGTTGGTTACATATAAATCAAAAAAGGGTAAGAAGTTGTCTGTTGTTAAGGATAAGTCAACGGACAAGGGTTCTGTTGTTCTTGAAATCTGTTTCTACATATATCTCTTTACAAATCTGTTTTTGATAAAGATAGTTTTAGAATCATGTTATCAGCATAAATAAGATGATTTAAACATGTAAATCTCATGGGATTTACAAATGAATCCAATGTGAATCCCATGGGATTAATCAGTCAATCCCATGGGATTCATCATGCAATCCCATGGGATTCATAGTTTCATACAGAATCCCATGGGATTCATAGTATTATATGTGATAAGAAACGCATTTTTTATAAGTTCGATAAATTACCTTTGCTGGAATCTTTTGGTCAATATGCCACATGCAAAGTCTGTGCTTTGCTTTAGTGAAAACGGCTTCAATGGCTCTCTTCATTGCTCCATCTTGATCTGTTACCACCATTGTTGGTTCTTTTTTGAAAGCCGTCATAAATGCTTTTAGAAGCCACGTGTATGACTCAGTGTCTTCATGTAACAGCATTCCCGATCCAAGTGAGACACACTTTCTGTGATTATCGACACCGGTGAATGGTACAAACACCATATTGTACCTAAAAATAACATAATTGTTAATTACACACACAATCTAAAAGGGTGAATCTCATGGGATATAATCTGTGAATCCCATAGGATTTCATGAGAATCCCATGGGATTTCATGATAATCCCATGGGATTTCATAAAGAATATCTTGTAAAACTTACCTGTTGTAATACACCGTAAAATCCCAGGTCATTTATTAATGCTAATTACCAACATTATTCTAAACTAAGCCATTTTTGCGGGCTAATTTAAAATTTTTATATGAGACACCGTTTGTTTGAACACCCGAATGTTTTAATCACCGTTTATTTGACACCCGATTATGTTTTGTCACCCGATATCACCCGAATGCCACTCTTGGATGCCACCCAACGAGGTTAACACCGGTAACTCCACTTGCGACCCGACACTTTGATTTAGACACCGGTACATTAATATTATATATATATAATGAAGTATATATATTAATTTTTACAAACTATTGTCACTACGTATATATATGAGTATATATACCTAGGAACGACACCGTTTATACATATGAGAATCACACGAACCGACACCGATATCAAAACCAATCTCACCATTTTACGAATCACCTACACCCTCTCCATTTTTGGGCCGATTACACCCCCAAGCCCACACGACATTTCTTTCTTTATTTTCTTGGGCCGAACATATCACAAGCCCACTCAAACTTTATCTACACATGCTTTTGGTTTGGGCCTTGAGTTTTAAGCCCAATGGCTATTGCTTGTTCTTTTCTTCCCTTGCGCAGCGTGCTACTCAAACGAACAAACACATTTTGCAATATAAGTATATACACACGCTTTGTAATCTTTGGTTCCCTATTCACACAACACTAAGCATACTACTTCTAGTTGACTTTGCAACACCCTACAAGAAGCCACCATGTTGAGCCGTCAAACCCTTGGTCACTCGAATTACCCACACAAAACCCTTTACCCATGGGATCGGATGTTTCATTAACCACAAACATGTTCCTTAAACTAATCTTTGAAGTACACACATGCCTAATTGTGCTAAGAGTCTAGCTTTGACATGAAAATGTAGCCCCCAAATCCTTACAACTCGACTTGACAACACAAGAGAGGTTAGACAACTTGGTCGAGCAAGACAAGACCATTCGAAAGATGTTGTGTCTCTTGGAGACATTCGAACCACCCTCACACCCTATAAAAGCCACATTAAATGCTACAAAACTCACACACTCCCAAATCCACAAAATTTCTAAGTCAAACACTCTATTGCTTCGTTTGAGTTGCTGTCGAGAAGAATCAAGGAGGACACGAGCTAAGGGTTGGATTGGAATGAGTTGGGTAACTCTTGTGAATTGCTAGACGGGGAAAGGAGTACCACATTGCTTGACCGTTGTCTCGTACACACGACCTCATCGCCACCACTTTGGTGTTGTAAGTTGATTTCCATTCCTTTCATTTCATACGTTAATTGTTTCATGCATATCACGGGTATTCATCACACGTCACACACCAAACTTTTGAGTATAAAACTTTCATCACTTGCCTCGACACCCCTAGAAATGCCCTCGCCATTTCGTTTCTACACGTACGACCCACTTAGATTTTTCGACCATTCATATCTGCTACTCACCCACAATCGAATTAACCCAACATGCACAACTCACTCAACTTTATGACACGAAAACTAGACCCAAATCTAATGCTAGTTGAACGTGACTTTTAAAAACAAAGAACTACCCTTTGGGCTCCTAACGGGCTAACGAGCCCAACTAGTTTCAAAAGGAAATATTTTCGGTTAGAACTTGAATTTTAACGAGAAACATAAAAACCAAGTTTAAGTATTTTTACAAGTTTTAAATACTACTTATGTTGAAATAAAAAGGTTGGTTTCGAAAATTACATCAAGGACTATGTTTGCAAAAAGTTTCACGTTAAGGGACTAAAACCGTCAAAAACACAAACTTTCGAACCAATTTTTAAAATACCGAACTCTTTTTGAAAACGAGGGTAAAAACCGTCATTTGGCCTAAGTTTGAGGATTAAAGTGAAAAAAAAGTACAAAAGGGACTAAAATTGTAATTACTTTTTAACCAAGGGTACAAAGTGTAATTTTGTAAAAGTTAAGGGTTAAATTGTGACAAGTTATATTTTTATAATTAATTATACAATTTTTATAAAAACATATATAAATATTTTTCTTTAACTTTAATATATATATATATATATATATATATATATATATATATATATATATATATATATATATATATATATATATATATATATATATATATATATATATATATATATATAACTTTATTAAAAATATTTAATCATAAATATTTTTAAACGATATTATTTTCACAACGAGTTAATATTTATTGAACACCGATTCGTAGCAACACTAACAATAACTACGTAAAGTTATTTGAAATATATTTAAGACACCCGAAACGGATATCATCATACACGAGACATATCACATGTCTTTTACAACACAAATCTAAAGCACCGATTACAATGTATTATTTAGGTCGCAAGTCGGAGGAATTTCATTGCTAGTCGTAGCAATACACCATCACTTTTGAGCACCTTGTGATTACGCACCTTTCAGGTGAGTTCATGGTCCCACATTTTTAATTGTTTTTAAAGCCCGTGGGGAGATACATGCTATAAATCGAACACTGTATTTTTCTGTATGCTGTTATCACCTGATATTGCCTAAGTTGACACCTGTGCTACAAGTCCCTCATATCACGAACCTTAATCACTTGCGAGTGAGCGCGAATATAGTTGATAGATCTATTGGTTGGCAGCCCACCTCTGTCAAGGTGATCAATTGGCAGGAGGTGTGCTATATTCGAGGTATTATGGAAATTTGACACATTTCCTGTCACCGAGGGCCACTTGTCATTTACATCCGCTGTGGTGTAGATGATTATTATTATCTTTATGATATGTCAAATCAATGTTAAGGCTTGCGTTTCGTGAGGCTTAGGAGCAATATTACACCCGATTTAGTCAAGACCTGTCTATCTTGGCTTGTTTATTTCAAATGCTTGACTTGTGTTCACACTATTACTATTTAAACTACTATGGATTCACTCAACCTTTGTGTTGACTTTTTAAGCATGTTTATCTCAGGAAATTAGCAAGCATGGCGGCACGGAGCTGGCAAAGGGCACAGGACCTCCCTTTTGCTTTCAATAATTATATCATTCTTTACAAACTCATCACCTCTTTTGTGAAACAATTAACATTTTGGAAAAATGTTTGTAACTCTGAATATTTGAGTTTTCATGGAATGATATTGGCAATCTTTTGAATTATTTTCTATGAGTATGACTGTGTACTAAACTGTAATGATCCCGATTCGACTTCCGCTGCTTAATCAAATTTCGGGGTGTTACAGATTGGCATCAGAGCCATGGTTATAGAGAACCAAATGATTTTTCAAAACATTGGACTATAACCTCACCGGATTTTTAAAGAAACTATTTACCACCAAAGTGCCCTCCGTGCCAGCGCTTGCCAAAGCTATGTTTTAAGGTTTGATTTTTAGCACCCATCGCATTTAGTTCACTATGACACTATGATCACTGTGCATGTAGCATTATGTAGACTAAATGACTTATATCACTGCTATTTTTGGGATATTACAGTACCATGTCGCCCCCGGTTATTATTTTGTCCGACAGTGACGACGTCGTACCAGCATCATCCACTCACCCTACTATTGACTTATCTGATTATGACACCCATGACACCCAAGACACCCATGACGCTGACCATGACACCCAACCTGTATCACCTGCTATACCATCTCCTGTTCCATCTGGAGACCCCTCTGCTGACACTGAGCCCTTTGAGGAGGGTGAGGTTGCTTCTATACCCGTTGATTCTTTTGCTATTCAGCCTCTATTTCGTCCTGTCTGTGGACCCATGACACAGGGACAGTACCTTTATGATCAGTACCTGACATCTCAGCAGTTTCTTGCGGCTGATGATCGTCCTACACCACCTGCTAGTCACCACTCCGGTTCAGATGCTGATGACGAGTCTTCTGACTCCGATACTTTTGACACTGCTGCTTCTGTTCCACCATCATCCCCGCCAGCACCGATTCGTCGGCGCAAGCGAGTGAGGATTCTTGAGCCCTATGAGCCTGAGCCTTTCGGAGAGTTGTTTCGATACCATGAGGGAGACTATACCCGCAAATGCACGGCTCGAAAACGAGTCTGCTTTTTGCCTGCTTCTACTGATACACCACCTGTACCTACACCTGTACTTATACCTGTACCTACATGTGACAACCGGCAGTTTAGGGAGCTATTTTAAAAACCCGCATTACAATTTAAGTTCGTTTATAATTTTTAATTGAAATTTTCATTTCACAACGAACTTGTAAGACCTATTTTATGGATATTATAATTAATGACGTTATGGAATTCGTGAATTATATTCATAATTCATTTTTGATTATATGATCGGTGACGTATATTTAAATTCTCACTTGGTACTACGTTGACTCTGGCACTAGGATTACCTAACGACAATTTTATGATTCGTCTTAACGAGTCCGATACATTTTTAATTATTTACGAGAGGTTATCGAGTAATGTTGAAGTTTTAAAATGAGTTCGGGTTCGGGCCACGTGTTTTTACAATTACCCGCGTTACCCGCTCAATCGTAATAATATTATTATTATTACTATTATTATTATTATTCTTATTATTATTATAACTTTAAAAAAAAATTAAAAAAAAATTAAAAAAAAGGTTAAAATAGGTGTGTTTGGTCCGGTTCTACACACACAAACACAAACTCACACTCACTCATTTCTTATCTCTCTCTTTCATCTTATCTCCCCCACACCAAAACCCTAGCCGCCGACACTATTCCGGCCAGCCGCCGCCGCACCTCCGACCCCACAACAAAACTAACACCACCAATTTATTCCTCTCCTTCCCCTCTTTCTTTTGGTATAAGAAACGCGCCCTAAAACCATCATTAACACCACCAAATCTATAGTTAATCATTCGAATTTATGATACTTTTCTAGATCCGTGCTTTTGGAGGATTTAGAAGGTGAGGAAAAGCTTTTTCATGAGTTTTGGGAGCCACGAATTGGTTCTATTCGTGGCTACACGAATGATTTATTGGAGAATCGAATTGATTTTTAAATGGAAATGAGTGTTTTGTGATTAAAAGATTGTTTGGTATCCGGGTTTCGTGGTTTGGGTCGTGGTCGACTTGGAACCGAGAGCAAAGCTCTCGGCTTATTTTTATTTTTCTTGATTCGAGCCTTGTGTGGCTATGGTCTTTGTGGATGATTGATTGATTGGGTGTATTGTTGTCGAGGGTGTTGTGACCTCGACCCGAAGCTAGCCGAGACCATGTGGTCTCGGGGTTCTTTTCTTGTGCTCTTTGGCCATACCGAGACCCTCATAGGGGTTCTCTTTGGGTGTGGTTCGAGCCTATGGGCTCGTATGGTCATGTGGTTCGACTCTTTGAGTCGCGGCTTTTAGCCGAGTTCCATTTTTGTTGCCGAATTGACCATTTGGGTCAAATGGTTTATATGACTTCTTGGTTAAGCTCAAGTGAGCTATATGATACTTGTGTTTGGTTCGAGTCTAAACGACTCGCGGTTCGGAGCCGAGACTCAAGTGAGTCGAGGGCTCGGGCCGGCTTGGTAAACCGACCCATACATTAACTTTGTTAATGTTATTTTTGTATAAATGGTGAACTTATTTATTTGTTGTTGTGGTATTTATTTCTCGGCCGTATATATATGGGTCGATTTGGATATGGTTTTTGGTATTGAGAAGTTGTTGTCGATTGGTAAGTGATTGGGGACCGATTATGAGACGGTCGTTAGATTGACGGAGATAGGTTAGTCGGGTGCCGTAGTCGGACCTTATTGTTGTAGCCCGTGATTGAGATTGTGATTGGACGGAGATTTGTTATTTTATGACTGTTGTTTATTATTGGACTTGGACAATGAGCCGAGAGTCATGACTCGGACATATGACCATTTCGTATAACTCGATAACTATTAAAATTGAAGCAAGAATAATAAAACTCGTAATAATAATTATTGATAATATGAACGTTTATATGAAAGAATATACGTGAATAACGTATATATAACTATATAAACGCGTATATTAATAATAATAATAATCACGAGTCGTATTATAAATAATACGATTAGATATGTATTAGGCTACGAAAGTGGCGTAATATTATTAAACGTATTATTATTATAAAAATTGTGTTATAAACGGGAAACTCCCGACAATTATGGAACGTTTAATAAAATGTTGTTTTGGATATATAACGGATAAACTTATTGAGTTAGGCGAAATTGTTGTCGCTCGGGTCCAGGTAAGTTACTATTTGTGACGTTCGTGTTGTCACGGATATATGACGACTAATATAGACGTTTTCTATAATTAAATAACCACTTAACCGTAAGGTTGAGCCGGGTTATTTAGCTATATGAAACGAACATATTAGTGGGCATCGTATCCTACGACGCCCATAGGTTGTAGTATATGTAAAGTGTAATAGATTGCGAGTGTATATATCGGGAAATCTGGCCAATTTGACGATATATATGAGGAATTTATTAAACTATGATATATACTATATAGTAATTATGTGCTTTATTTGTGCTTTAGATTGGGTGTAATCTTGGAACGGTATATTACGTAAATAAATATGAGGATTATCAAATCGACGGATTTGGTAAACTTTGGCGATTTATTTAAATGATATATTGGGCTAATATTAGATCTATAGTTTATTTTATCTTTCTATGTGTAATCTTGTTGGTTTGTTTTGAGTCGACCCACCACCCGTATGGATACCAAACGCAAATACACCAAACTAATACGAAATGGATTTTCGGAAATAAAACGGATTCTCGTCCGGGTTTGGGAATATTATATATTTGAGGAAATGATTTCTGAAAGAGTTAATATTGTTAGGTCGTGCCAAGTCCGTAGTTGCTGTTTCATGAGTTATCATACATCTTATTTCTACCTACCTCGTCTTGCTATTTTCTGGACTTGAGGTGAGTCATAGCCCCACTTTTTACTCTTGAACTATGTTTTCAACGATTGGGGTGAGAAACGTGCAAATCATTTTACGTGGACTATTATCGCTTTTATATTCTTTCTAAACTTGCTATGCGTATGGACTAGGATATATTGTCAGCTTTAGTCACATAGTTTTGTGTGTACTATTCAAGGTTGGCTTATTTGGTTATTGGTGGATTGTCAGCTTTAGTCACATAGTTTTGTGTGTACTATTCAAGGTTGGCTTATTTGGTTATTGATGGATTGTCAGCTTTAGTCACATAGTTTCGTGTGTACTATTCAAGGTTGACTTATTTAGATACTATAGTGTGCACCTATAGGTTATTAATACTTCGGAGGTTATCCGAGTATTTATTGGTATTGCGGGGGTTACCCGAATATCTATGTTATTACGGAAGGGTATCCGTGTGTTATGTTGAGAGCGGAGGGTATCCGCAGGCTTTTATCGAATCCTTAGTCTAGCTAGCAAGCGTTTTGCGTATATGTCCACTATATTATTAGTTGAATTCAAACCTATGATCTCACCAGCGAAAGCTGACTTTTAGCACGTTTTCTCAGGTAATTAAGTGATGAGGTGCATGCTTGGATTGGAAGGCTCGGCTAAGGCTCACGGTTCATGGATCTATTTTTCTAAACTCTGATAATTGAATTTGGACCTATTGTTATTTTATTTTGGGCCTGACTCTGAATGATGTTGGGATAAATGTAAACCTTAAAACCCCGTTTTGGTTGTGTTTTTATTATGTTTACTTTATCTCGTTCTATATTGTCTTGTGTTGGATACCAATCCCCGTAGCACCCCGAAAGCTTGTTGAGTCTTCCGCTGTATCGAATTTTGGGGGTGTTACAGATTGGTATCAGAGCCAAGGTTATAGAGAACTAGGTAAATAAACGCCTAAACTATAACCGTATTTTTATAGAAAATGATCCTTGACTACCGCCCGCCAGCCCGCCAAGCCGAAGCATCTTCTATTATTTGAGGTATTATGAGATATTTGAGATGATTTGAGGTTTATGTATTTTAGTAATAAGATGGCGTTCTCGAGGATTTATATGGTCTACATGTTTTATAAACATTTTAGTAATGCGGTGTTTGAAATTCTTTTATTGAGATTATATATGGAATTATTTGATGAGTATGTTTGGTATGGTATTAGGAGTTGCGATTTAAGTTGTTTTGAAACACTTACACCTACCCTACGCCGTTGTCACAGACTATGGCCTCCCATATGCCCGATGTCGTCGAGGATATTCTTACTGCACCAGTTTTACCTGCACAGTTCATTATGGCATCTGATGATCCTTACCAGATGGCCATGACTTCAGCTACTGTATCACAGGCAGCTTCTACTTCAGCACTACCTGCTGCACCTACGCAGGGACCCTCATCTTCTTTAGGGCTCCCTGGTACATCGAGGCAGCTTACTCTTCATCAGGCTTTGGCTCGCGTGGCACCACGCTTTGCCCACCGAGCTACGGCACGCATGTCGGTACGCCCTACTCCATCACCTTTACAGATTGATGCTCATTCTCTTCTGTCTGAGGCGCCACCCACATCATTGCGTCGTCATCCTAGATCACCTACTACATCTTCACATGGTTCACCTAGTAGAAGACGACGAGTGATGAGGTACTCTTCCGATGAGGAGGAGGAGGAGTACGAGGGTGAGGATGAGGTTGATGACCCTGAGCGGGAGGATGACCCTCAGGAGGCTGAGCATGGTGATGATGATGACCCTAAAGAGGAGGATAACCATCAGGAGGATGAGATGCCTGATGATGATGATGAGTTAGCACCACCAGCTCAGGCTGAGGAGCCTGGTTCACCTGTACACCCGATTGAGCCTGATTCACCTGATCATCCGTTCTTGTTTGAGTTGCCACCTGGTAGTCCCGTTGAGTCGGATGCATCGTCTGAGATTTCTGCTGAGCATGCAGAGTTGGGTGAGATTGGCAGGTTGTGGGCTCGGATTACTGAGCTTAGTGACAGAGTTGCACGTGTATCTGATCGACTTGAGCGAGTTATTGGAGAGTTTTTAGCAGATTTGAGAGTTGATTTGACTGTCGCTGTGGGCAGGACTACTGAGCTGAGGAGAGTTATGATGGATGTCCACGAGCATATCGATAGTTTGCAGCGAGGATTTGTTACTGCTCGTGAGGCCGACCGCAAGCTTTGGCAAAGGAATGCCGAGCTAGAGAAGGAGGTGGCTGACCTCAAGAGAGACCGAGACACCCATAGCGTGGAGTTAGGATCATTATGGAGGGATCTTGATGGTTTGAGGCAGGAGTTGAGGATTCTCCGTCAGCCACGTGGCTAGTTGTTTGAGTTATATTATCTTGTTGCTTTCTTAGCCGAGGAGTGTTCGGTTAGAAAAGCTAGTTATCATATTTTGATGTATTTAGTACGGTATTCGTCTCTTTTGGAACGATTAGTATGTTTTGTGTTATCCGTTAGTTGGAACGATGTTAGATCGCTATTGTATGGTTGATGGTTATTAGTATATGGTATTATGTGATTTTGGGTGTTATGGAAATTGAGTCCTTATTCGCTTATTTGTTGTTACGTGGTGTGTTGTTGCTATCCTTTCCATGACTTGATTTCGTTGAGATGTTTTGTTGAGCATATCGATAAGTTCTATTGGAGACTCATGAACTTGTGTGATGTTACAGATCAATGGCACCCCGTCGAAACCCTGTTAGGTCTACCAGGACTGGTCCTGCTGTGACTACTCCTGCTCACCGAGGTCGCCGACCTACTCGAAATGTTGAAACCCCTACTCCTGACAACCTGGACACCACAAACCGCAACAACAGGAATCAAAATGTTGATGTTCAGGGAGACAATGATCATGTTCCACTTAATGCACCTACTGTGGATCAAGCAATGATCAACCAACTCGTGGAGCAAAGAGTTGCTGAACTACTAGCTGAGTCAAATCATTCCAATAATTCTGCTGGCACTTTTCCACCTGTTCGTGCTAATGGATGTCAATACAAGGAATTCAAGATTTGTGGACCCATTGAGTTTGGTGGAACTGAAGGAGTGGTTTACTTAGTCAGATGGATTGAGAAGACTGAGTCAGTGTTTAATGTTAGTGGTTGTGCGGAGAATGCAAAGGTAAAGTTTGCTTCTTTTACTTTCAAGGATGAAGCTTTGACTTGGTGGAACAACTACCGAAATGCAGTTGGGAGTGATGTAGCTTATGCTATGACTTGGGAGCAATTTAAGTCCTTGCTGATTCAGACTTATTGCCCAAGGAATGAGGTCAAGAAGCTAGAGATTGAGTTTTGGAACCACAAGGTGAAAGGTAATGATATGGCAACTTACAATCGTCGTTACCAGGAGTTAGCCTTGTTGTGCCCTGATATGGTGAAAACTGAGACTCAAAAGATTGAAAGGTATACTGATGGATTGCCTGTAGCTACGAGGAATGATGTAATTTCTGCTAGGCCTGCAAACATCCATGAGGCAATCACAATTGCTCAACAACTTATGGATTCGTTGGAATTAGAAGAAGCTGATAAGGAGAAGAATGGAAAGAGAAAGAGAGACCGTCACTCTAAGAGTAATGATCACCGAAGCAAGAGACAAGCTAAGGCTTATGCTATTGGGAATGGAGATAAGTAGAATCAGAACGGTGATGCACCCAAGTGTGATCGTTGCCATCAGCATCATACTGGATGGTGTAGTGTGAAATGCCAGAATTGCTCAAGGAAAGGACACACAGCTAGGGACTGTAGAGCTCGACCTCTTGCTATGGTTCAAGCTGCTCCTGAAATGAGAAACAAGGCAGATGTTACTTGTTATGGGTGTGGAAAGAAGGGACACTATAGAAATGAGTGTAGAGAATCGCGGAACCGTGGAAATCAAGGCTCGGGTGGTAATGGGTACAATTATGGAAACCGTGGAACTGGAGGAAATCATGGACGACAAGATAATGGGGACCAACGTGTGAAAGCTGAAGCTGCTCAGGGAAGAGTGTATGCACTCGGGAACGAGAGAGGAGAAGATCCGAACGTCGTTACTGGTACGTTCCTTCTCAATAATCGTTATGCTTCCATGCTATTTGATACTGGTGCCGATAGGAGTTTTGTGTCCACTACGTTTGCACCCTTACTAGAGAAACCCCCGATGGCCTTAGGAATTGGATACGATATTGAATTAGCAAATGGAAACCTAGAAAGGATTAATACTATCATTCGCGGTTGTACGTTAAATTTCTTGAACCATCCTTTCAACATAGACCTTCTACCCGTCACGCTAGGAAGTTTTGACGTTATCATTGGTATGGATTGGTTGTCGAAGTATCGTGCTCACATACTTTGCGACGAGAAAATCGTGCGTGTACCATACGGAAAGGAAGTCCTGAATATATTAGGAGACCGAAAGGATTCTAGGAGCCCATCCCGCTTAGCAGTCATATCTTGCACAAAGTTACCGAAGCTAATGGAGAAGGGATGTTATCTTTTCTTAGCTCAAATTTCTGAGAAGGGAGAGACGAAGAAAAAGGAAAGGTGCATTGGAGATGTGCCTATAGTTCGTGATTTTCCTGATGTGTTTCCCGATGATTTGCCGGGAATCCCGCCGACTAGACAAGTGGAGTTTCAGATTGAATTGATACCTGGTGCTGCACCTGTAGCACGAGCACCTTATCGTCTTGTACCTACCGAACTAGAAGAATTGTCGAAATAATTGGCGGAGTTAGCCGAAAAAGGATTCATAAGACCAAGTTCTTCACCTTGGGGAGCCCCAGTCTTATTCGTGAAGAAGAAGGATGGATCGTTTCGTATGTGTATTGATTATAGGGAGTTGAATAAGTTAACGGTGAAGAATCGATACCCGTTACCCAGGATCGATGACTTGTTCGATCAACTTCAAGGATCGAGTGTGTATTCGAAGATCGATTTGAGATCGGGATATCATCAACTTCGAGTTCGCGAAGAAGATATTCCGAAAACGGCTTTCAGAACCCGTTACGGGCATTACGAGTTTCAGGTGATGCCGTTTGGGTTGACTAACGCACCAGCAATATTCATGGATCTCATGAATCGTGTGTGTAAGCCTTAATTGGATAAGTTCGTGATTGTATTCATCGATGACATTCTGATTTATTCAAAGAGTGAGAAAGAGCATGAGGAGCATCTAAGACTCATTTTGGAATTGCTCAGGAAGGAGAAACTTTATGCCAAGTTTTCGAAATGCGAATTTTGGATTCCGACAGTACAATTTTTGGGTCATGTGATTGACAGACAAGGAGTCCACGTGGATCCTGCAAAAATTGAGGCGATAAAAGATTGGGCTGCACCTACAACCCCAACAGAAGTTCGTCAATTTTTGGGTTTAGCTGGTTATTACCGAAGATTCATTGAGCGATTTTCGAAGATAGCTAAACCATTGACCAAATTGACTCAAAAGAGTGTTACGTATGAATGAGGAGATAAAGAAGAGGAAGCGTTTCAATTGCTTAAGAAAATGTTGTGTAGTGCTCCTATCTTAGCGTTACCAGAAGGTAACGAGGATTTCGTCGTCTATTGTGACGCCTCACATAAAGGTTTAGGAGCCGTGTTAATGCAACGAGAGAAGGTGATAGCTTATGCTTCCCGACAGCTCAAAAAGCATGAGAAAAACTACACTACCCATGATTTGGAGCTGGGTGCTGTGGTTTTTGCTTTGAGAATATGGAGACATTACTTGTACGGGACCAAATGTGTTGTATTTACTGACCATAAAAGTCTACAACACATCTTGAATCAAAAAGAGCTCAACATGAGACAGCGACGTTGGATCGAGTTGCTAAGCGATTATGATTGTGAAATTCGCTACCATCCTGGTAAAGCAAACGTTGTTGCTGATGCTCTTAGTCGAAAGGAAAGAGTACCACCATTACGAGTTAGGTCATTAGGAATGACTATCGTATCGCCATTACCATCTCAGATACTCGAAGCTCAAACGGAAGCGTTGAAAGCAGAAAATAGATCTGCCGAGAATATATTTGGGATGGCTGATAATGAGAAAGGATTTGTTAAGCGTTCTGATGGATTATTATGTTTTGGAGATCGGATTTGGGTACCTTTATATGGAGAAATTCGAGAATTGATTATGCATGAGTCGCATAAGTCAAAGTACTCCATTCACCCTGGTTCCGATAAAATGTACCAGGATCTTAAGAAGTTCTATTGGTGGCCAAATATGAAGGCAGGTATAGCATCGTATGTTAGTAAGTGCTTGACATGCGCCAAGGTTAAGGCTGAACACCAGAGGCCGTTAGGACTACTAACGCAACCAGAACTTCCAGTCTGGAAATGGGAGCGGATTACTATGGACTTCATTACCAAATTACCGAGGACAGCTAGCGGTTGTGACGCTATCTGGGTAATTGTGGATCGTCTGACAAAGTCTGCTCATTTCTTAGCTATTAGTGAAGATGATAGTGTGGATAAGCTTGCGAGGTTATATGTGAAGGAAATTATTTCGCGTCATGGAGTCCCGATATCTATTATTTCGGATCGTGATAGTCGTTTTACGTCAGCTTTGTGGCGATCACTTCAAACGGCTTTGGGGACGAGGCTTGATATGAGTACTGCATATCATCCCCAAACCGATGGTCAAAGTGAGAGGACCATTCAGACGTTAGAGGATATGCTTCGTGCATGCATCATAGACTTTGGTAAAGGCTGGGAGAAGTATTTACCCCTTGCGGAATTCTCCTATAATAACAGCTACCACACAAGTCTTAAGGCTGCACCATTCGAAGCTTTGTATGGCAGAAAGTGTCGTTCGCCTATTGGTTGGGCAGAAGTTGGAGATAGTCAACTTACAAGCCCTGAGCTTATTTTGGAAACTACCGAGAAAGTAACTCAGATTCGTGATCGGTTGCAAGCGGCTAGAGATAGGCAGAAGAGCTATGCCGATCAGAGACGTAAACCTTTAGAGTTCCAGGTTGGAGACAAAGTAATGCTGAAAGTCTCGCCTTGGAAAGGTGTAATACGTTTCGGGAAACGTGGTAAACTCAACCCACGCTACATTGGACCATTCTTGATCTTAGAAAGAATTGGGCCCGTGGCTTATAGGTTGGAATTACCGTCCGAACTGAGCAAAGTTCACGACGTGTTTCACGTAAGTAATTTGAAGAAATGTCTTTCTGATGAAATGCCCGTCATTCCAATGAGGGACATTCGTGTTGATGAGAAACTGAATTTCATGGAGGAACCGATTGAGATTTTAGATCGTGAAGTTAAACGACTCAAGAGGAGTCGCATTCCGCTCGTCAAGGTTCATTGGAATTTCTGACATGGACCAGAATATACGTGGGAACGTGAGGACGAGTTCAGGAAGAGATATCCGAAGCTTTTCACTTCGTAGATGAAAATTTTTCCGAGTGAAACCCGGGACGGGTTTCCTTCTGAGACGGGGAGGATGTGACAACCGGCAGTTTAGGGAGCTATTTTAAAAACCCGCATTACAATTTAAGTTCGTTTATAATTTTTAATTGAAATTTTCATTTCACAACGAACTTGTAAGACCTATTTTATGGATATTATAATTAATGACGTTATGGAATTCGTGAATTATATTCATAATTCATTTTTGATTATATGATCGGTGACGTATATTTAAATTCTCACTTGGTACTACGTTGACTCTGGCACTAGGATTACCTAACGACAATTTTATGATTCGTCTTAACGAGTCCGATATATTTTTAATTATTTACGAGAGGTTCTCGAGTAATGTTGAAGTTTTAAAATGAGTTCGGGTTCGGGCCACGTGTTTTTACAATTACCCGCGTTACCCGCTCAATCGTAATAATATTATTATTATTACTATTATTATTATTATTATTATTATAACTTTAAAAAAAAAAAAAAAAAAAAGGTTAAAATAGGTGTGTTTGGTCCGGTTCTACACACACAAACACAAACTCATACTCACTCATTTCTTATCTCTCTCTTTCATCTCATCTCCCCCACACCAAAACCCTAGCCGCCGACACTATTCCGGCCAGCCGCCGCCGCACCTCCGACCCCACAGCAAAACTAACACCACCAATTTATTCCTCTCCTTCCCCTCTTTCTTTTGGTATAAGAAACGCGCCCTAAAACCATCATTAACACCACCAAATCTATAGTTAATCATTCGAATTTGTGATACTTTTCTAGATCCGTGCTTTTGGAGGATTTAGAAGGTGAGGAGAAGCTTTTTCATGAGTTTTGGGAGCCACGAATTGGTTCTATTCGTGGCTACACGAATGATTTATTGGAGAATCGAATTGATTTTTAAATGGAAATGAGTGTTTTGTGATTAAAAGATTGTTTGGTATCCGGGTTTCGTGGTTTGGGTCGTGGTCGACTTGGAACCGAGAGCAAAGCTCTCGGCTTATTTTTATTTTTCTTGATTCGAGCCTTGTGTGGCTATGGTCTTTGTGGATGATTGATTGATTGGGTGTATTGTTGTCGAGGGTGTTGTGACCTCGACCCGAAGCTAGCCGAGACCATGTGGTCTCGGGGTTCTTTTCTTGTGCTCTTTGGCCATACCGAGACCCTCATAGGGGTTCTCTTTGGGTGTGGTTCGAGCCTATGGGCTCGTATGGTCATGTGGTTCGACTCTTTGAGTCGCGGCTTTTAGCCGAGTTCCATTTTTGTTGCCGAATTGACCATTTGGGTCAAATGGTTTATATGACTTCTTGGTTAAGCTCAAGTGAGCTATATGATACTTGTGTTTGGTTCGAGTCTAAACGACTCTTGGTTCGGAGCCGAGACTCAAGTGAGTCGAGGGCTCGGGTCGGCTTGGTAAACCGACCCACACATTAACTTTGTTAATGTTATTTTTGTATAAATGGTGAACTTATTTATTTGTTGTTGTGGTATTTATTTCTCGGCCGTATATATATGGGTCGATTTGGATATGGTTTTTGGTATTGAGAAGTTGTTGTCGATTGGTAAGTGATTGGGGACCGATTATGAGACGGTCGTTAGATTGACGGAGATAGGTTAGTCGGGTGCCGTAGTCGGACCTTATTGTTGTAGCCCGTGATTGAGATTGTGATTGGACGGAGATTTGTTATTTTATGACTGTTGTTTATTATTGGACTTGGACAATGAGCCGAGAGTCATGACTCGGACATATGACCATTTCGTATAACTCAATAACTATTAAAATTGAAGCAAGAATAATAAAACTCGTAATAATAATTATTGATAATATGAACGTTTATATGAAAGAATATACGTGAATAACGTATATATAACTATATAAACGCGTATATTAATAATAATAATAATCACGAGTCGTATTATAAATAATACGATTAGATATGTATTAGGCTACGAAAGTGGCGTAATATTATTAAACGTATTATTATTATAAAAATTGTGTTATAAACGGGAAACTCCCGACAATTATGGAACGTTTAATAAAATGTTGTTTTGGATATATAACGGATAAACTTATTGAGTTAGGCGAAATTGTTGTCGCTCGGGTCCAGGTAAGTTACTATTTGTGACGTTCGTGTTGTCACGGATATATGACGACTAATATAGACGTTTTCTATAATTAAATAACCACTTAACCGTAAGGTTGAGCCGGGTTATTTAGCTATATGAAACGAACATATTAGTGGGCATCGTATCCTACGACGCCCATAGGTTGTAGTATATGTAAAGTGTAATAGATTGCGAGTGTATATATCGGGAAATCTGGCCAATTTGACGATATATATGAGGAATTTATTAAACTATGATATATACTATATAGTAATTATGTACTTTATTTGTGCTTTAGATTGGGTGTAATCTTGGAACGGTATATTACGTAAATAAATATGAGGATTATCAAATCGACGGATTTGGTAAACTTTGGCGATTTATTTAAATGATATATTGGGCTAATATTAGATCTATAGTTTATTTTATCTTTCTATGTGTAATCTTGTTGGTTTGTTTTGAGTCGACCCACCACCCGTATGGATACCAAACGCAAATACACCAAACTAATACGAAATGGATTTTCGGAAATAAAACGGATTCTCGTCCGGGTTTGGGAATATTATATATTTGAGGAAATGATTTCTGAAAGAGTTAATATTGTTAGGTCGTGCCAAGTCCGTAGTTGCTGTTTCGTGAGTTATCATACATCTTATTTCTACCTACCTCGTCTTGCTATTTTCTGGACTTGAGGTGAGTCATAGCCCCACTTTTTACTCTTGAACTATGTTTTCAACGATTGGGGTGAGAAACGTGCAAATCATTTTACGTGGACTATTATCGCTTTTATATTCTTTCTAAACTTGCTATGCGTATGGACTAGGATATATTGTCAGCTTTAGTCACATAGTTTTGTGTGTACTATTCAAGGTTGGCTTATTTGGTTATTGGTGGATTGTCAGCTTTAGTCACATAGTTTTGTGTGTACTATTCAAGGTTGGCTTATTTGGTTATTGATGGATTGTCAGCTTTAGTCACATAGTTTCGTGTGTACTATTCAAGGTTGACTTATTTAGATACTATAGTGTGCACCTATAGGTTATTAATACTTCGGAGGTTATCCGAGTATTTATTGGTATTGCGGGGGTTACCCGAATATCTATGTTATTACGGAAGGGTATCCGTGTGTTATGTTGAGAGCGGAGGGTATCCGCAGGCTTTTATCGAATCCTTAGTCTAGCTAGCAAGCGTTTTGCGTATATGTCCACTATATTATTAGTTGAATTCAAACCTATGATCTCACCAGCGAAAGCTGACTTTTAGCTCGTTTTCTCAGGTAATTAAGTGATGAGGTGCATGCTTGGATTGGAAGGCTCGGCTAAGGCTCACGGTTCATGGATCTATTTTTCTAAACTCTGATAATTGAATTTGGACCTATTGTTATTTTATTTTGGGCCTGACTCTGAATGATGTTGGGATAAATGTAAACCTTAAAACCCCGTTTTGGTTGTGTTTTTATTATGTTTACTTTATCTCGTTCTATATTGTCTTGTGTTGGATACCAATCCCCGTAGCACCCCGAAAGCTTGTTGAGTCTTCCGCTGTATCGAATTTTGGGGGTGTTACACTACACCTGTATCATCACCCATATCTGTATCACCACCTGTTTCTATGCCAGATTTGACACCTGTGGTATCACCAGCACCCCCACCATCACCTGTATCACCCCCACCTGAGCCACATCCGTACATGTTGCCTACTTACACCGCACCCCACACCTCTGAGGCTTTACCACCCATGCCACCACCTACAGTTTTCTACTCACAGACTACTACTGTACCGATACCATCACCTGCTACATCACCTGTACCATCACCTGCTCCCACCGAGACACCCACCTCACCTGGCATTCATAGATTGGTTGATGCTCGTCGATGGTCATTTTTGTTAGACTACATACGTAGATGGAGATTGGCTGAGGGATCGCCTAGGGCTGCTGAGCTTGGAGATGGCTCTTCAGCGGTGTTACCGGTCACTGGAGAGCCGATACACCATACTATCCCTCTTTTGGCTGCCAGATTAGTTAGACACGAGGGTCGTCTTGATGAGCTGTTGAGTGTTATTGAGCATATATCCTTGGAGAGGGTAGAGTGTATGCAGGAGGAGGTCACGAACCTCGTGGTCCATAGGACATCCTTAGAGATGGTATTTGAGATGATGGGGACAGAGATCGAGGAGGCACAGGCTACCATCACTGAGTTTGGTCATCGACTAGATGTTCAGAGGCACGAGATTGATGATTTGAGAGCGATTGTGGCCGTTACACAGGAGATGATGGAGCATCAGGCACAGGAGTTAGCTGCATCCAGCTCTACCATCCATGCACTTTCAGCTACTATTGAGGAGATTCAGGCCCGTGATAGATCCAGAGATATGGAGATGTTGGGGATGATCAGGATCATCAGAGAGCTAGAGAGGAGATCAGGAGGCGCACTTGGACCTTCATAGATCTATGACATGTCATTACTTACAGAAACATCTTAACTTGCCGCCTGTGGCATTAATAATTGTTGTATCTTATTGTTTTGTAACAATGAATTCAAAAATTATTAAAACTTTATGTTGATTACGATTGTAACGTATTGATATTGATTTATGATGTTCTAGTTGTCTGATCTTTCTTTTTATTATGCTCCCATATTGAGATTCATTATAATTTCCATGTGTGTTGTTACATGTCGTGATATTTATTTATGAATGATATGGTTTATGTTGACGTATGTATTTATGGTGTGGTTGTGATATGTACTTTGTGATGATCTCGACTATTATGAGTTGGTTACACTATTTTCTATTGTTATTGATGTTTGGATTTGTACTTATGCACTTGCGATTTTATAGAGTTATGGCCCTAAGGAAAACCACTACTGCTACCTCGTCACCCGCTATGACCCAGGCTGCTATCAGAAAGTTGGTTGCCGACAGTGTTGCGGCAGCTTTAGAAGAGCAAGCTGCTGCAATGGCACGAACTAGTAGCAATAACCGAGCCACTGCTGAGAGCGAGTCTGCTGCGACTCGGAAGTGCACCTATAAGGACTTCATTGCTTGTAAACCATCTCACTTCAAAGGAACTGAAGGAGTAACAGAGCTTGCTCGATGGTTTGAGCGAACTGAGACTGTGTTTGTGAGGAGCGGTTGTGCCGCGGAAAACCGAGTCTCGTTTGCTACTGGAACATTGTTGGAAGACGGGTCGTCTTGGTGGAATGCAACTGCTCAGAAGATAGGTGTGGAGGAGGCCTATCAGATTACCTGGGTTGATTTTAAGGAAAAGATGTTGAAGAAGTTCTGCCCTAGAGGCGAGATCAAGAAGTTAGAAGATGAGTTTCACACGTTGGTTGTGAAAGGGAATGATCTCAGGACTTATGATAGGAGATTTCAGGAGCTTGCCACACTTTGCCCTTCGAAGGTTCCCGATTTGGAAAAGTTGTTGGAGAGGTACATTGAGGGATTACCCAGGAGCATTGAGGGAAACGTCACCTCGTCTAAGCCTCAATCTTTGGATGAAGCAATGTCCATTGCCCAAAGACTGCTAGACCGGGAGATTAAGCGTAACTCTGCTCAAGGGAACAACGATCACAAAAGGAAGTTTGATGATCGAAGAACAAACAACAACAACAACCACAACAACAGCAGCAACAACAACAACCGAAACCCCAACCTTAACTATCACCATGACAGAAACACCCACCACAACCAACAGAACCGACGGCAGGAAGCTGTCAGAGCTTATGTCGCTGCACCAGTTAAGGATGCTAGGTATGCTGGACCTCTTCCATTTTGTGACAAGTGTAAGATGCATCACAATGGACCCTGCTATGCTAAGTGCGGGAAGTGTTCAAGGGTTGGACATAAGACAAAAGATTGCAAGGCGACAGGAGCTAACTTGCAACCCGTGGCTGTGGTATGCCATGCTTGTGGAGAGAAAGGACACTACAGGCGTCAGTGCCCTAACAAGGATAACAATGCACGTGGGAGAGCATACGTGCTAGGAGATGGAAATGTCCAGCAAGATCCGAACGTAGTCACGGGTACGTTCCTTCTAAACAACCGCCTCGTTAAAGTTTTATTTGATTCCGGAGCCGATCAAAGTTTCGTATCTATTTCTCTTGCACCCCTGCTTAATATTACACCCACCCAACTAGACACCACATATGAGATTGAATTAGAAGATGGAAAGCTAGTAAGCACTAACACTATACTCCGAGGTTGCACCCTACGACTATTAGACACCCCATTTGTCATTGACCTTATGCCTATTAGACTCGGTAGTTTTGACGTCGTTGTAGGAATGGATTGGTTATCCGAAAACCACGCTAAGATCATTTGTGACGAAAAGGTCGTTCACATCCCACTGAATAACGAAACCCTGGTTGTTCGCGGAGAGCGAAGTAAGACACGTCTGAGCATCGTCTCTTGCATCAAGGTTATGAAGTACATCGAACGAGGATGTCAAGTTTTCTTAACTCAAGTCATCGAGAAAAAGTCGGAAGAGAAGCAACTCGAGGATGTGCCAGTAGTCAGGAACTTTCCAGAAGTTTTCCCTGAGGACTTGCCTGGCCTTCCGCCGACTCGTCAAGTGGAATTTCAAATTGACTTGATGCCAGGAGCAGCACCCGTAGCACGAGCAACCTATAGGCTTGCACCGGCAGAAATGAAGGAGTTATCTGGACAATTGGAGGAATTGTCGGATAAAGGATTTATCTGCCCTAGTTCATCACCGTGGGGAGCCCCGGTGTTGTTTGTAAAGAAGAAGAAGAATGGAACCTTCAGGATGTGTATCGATTATCGTGAGTTGAACAAACTGACAGTTAAGGATCGATATCCGTTGCCAAGGATAGACGATTTGTTTGATCAACTGCAAGGATCGAGTGTCTACTCGAAGATTGATTTGAGATCGGGTTATCACCAACTGAGAGTTAGGGAAGAAGACATCCCTAAGACGGCTTTCAGGACAAGATATGGTCACTACGAATTCCAAGTAATGCCATTCGGTCTAACAAATGCACCCGCTGTATTTATGGACTTAATGAACCGAGTGTGCAAACCCTATTTGGATAAGTTTGTGATTGTGTTCATCGATGATATCCTTATTTATTCACGTAGTAAGGAAGAGCACGCAAAACACTTGAAGGCTATACTAACACTGCTCAGAGAAGAGAAATTATACGCCAAATTTTCCAAGTGTGATTTTTGGATTGAGAAAGTACAATTTCATGGGCATGTTATCGACAGTAAGGGTATTCATGTTGATCCCGCCAAGATCGAAGCTGTTAAAAATTGGGCGTCACCAACGAGTCCTACCGAGATACGCCAATTTTTAGGTCTTGCCGGATACTATCGAAGGTTTATTGAAGGTTTTTCAAGGATTGCTAAACCTTTGACTGAGTTAACACAGAAGAAGAAGAAGTTTGAATGGGGAAAAGAACAAGAATCGGCATTTCAATTTTTGAAGTAGAAGCTTTGTGAAGCACCGATATTAGCACTACCCGAAGGAAGTGAGGACTTCGTGGTATATTGTGACGCATCAATCCAAGGTTTGGGTGCCGTATTGATGCAAAGACTTAAAGTAATCACTTACGCTTCTAGACAACTTAAACCCCACGAAGAGAACTACACTACTCATGATCTAGAATTAGGGGCGGTGGTATTCGCTCTGAAGATCTGGAGACACTACCTATATGGAACCAAGTGTATGGTCTTCACCGATCACAAGAGTCTTCAGCACATTTTAGATCAAAAGGAGTTGAACATGAGGCAACGTCGATGGCTAGAGTTGCTAAGTGACTACGATTGTGAGATACGTTATCACCCGGGGAAGGCAAATGTTGTAGCAGATGCCTTGAGTCGAAAGGAACGACTTAGACCCCTCAGAGTTAGGTCATTGGGTATGACGATTAGATCACCACTGCCATCTCAAATTCTTGAAGTTCAAGCTGAGGCTCTTAAGGAAGAGAATAGACCGCACGAGAAAATTTACGGTATGCCAGAAAGCACGAATGGATTTGTCAAGAAACCAGATGGAAGGCTGTGTTTCAAGGACAGAAGTTGGATTCCATTGTATGGAGGAATACGAGACCTCATCATGCACGAGTCTCATAAGTCTAAATATTCCATTCATCCAGGTTCGTACAAGATGTATCAAGATCTAAAGAAGTTGTATTGGTGGCCAAACATGAAAGCGGACATTGCAGAGTATGTCGGTAAGTGTTTGACCTGCTCAAGAGTAAAGGCTGAACATCAAAAACCATCCGGTCTTTTGATTCAACCCGAGCTACCAATGTGGAAATGGGAAAGGATCACAATGGATTTCATAACGAAATTACCCAAGACATCGAGTGGGTTGGATACAATTTGGGTTATTGTTGATCGTCTCACGAAGTCAGCGCACTTCTTGCCAATCAAAGAGACTGATGATATGGACGTTCTTGCACGTTTGTACCTTAAGGAGATAGTTTCCCGGCATGGAGTGCCTATTTCTATTATCTCCGACCGAGACAGCCGTTTCACGTCTAACTTTTGGCGATCTTTACAGAAAGCCTTGGGAACTAAGTTAGATATGAGTACAGCTTACCATCCACAGACTGATGGTCAAAGTGAAAGGACTATACAAACCCTGGAAGACATGCTTAGGGCATGTGTGATTGATTTTGGAAAAGGCTGGGATAAACACCTACCGTTAGCAGAGTTTTCATATAACAACAGTTATCACGCTAGCATTAAGGCTGCACCGTTTGAAGCACTTTATGGAAGAAAGTGTAGATCACCAGTTTGTTGGACTGAGATTGGAGATGTACAACTCTCAGGTCCCGAGTTGATTCTTGAAACCACTGAGAAAATAGTAAAGATTAAGCAACGATTACAAGCCGCCAGGGATCGGCAAAAGAGTTATGCCGATGTGCGAAGGAAACCAATAGAGTTTCAAGTTGGAGACAAGGTCATGCTTAAGGTATCACCTTGGAAATGGATGATTAGGTTTGGAAAACGTGGAAAGCTAAACCCAAGATACGTTGGACCCTTCGAAATCATTGAAAGGATCGGTCCCGTGGCATACAAACTTGAACTACCTGAGGAACTCAGTAGAGTACACAACACCTTCCACGTGTCAAATTTGAAAAAGTGTTTATCAGATGAAACACTTGTGATTCCATTGAAAGAGATCAGAATCGATGATAAGTTGAACTTTATTGAGGAACCCGTTGAGATTATGGATAGGGAGGTCAAATGACTTAAGCATAGTCGCATTCCCATTGTTAAGGTCAGATGGAACTCTAAGAGAGGACCCGAGTACACATGGGAGCGCGAGGATCAAATGCGTGCCAAATACCCACAACTATTCGATGAGACAACCCCGAGCACCGATTCAACTTTGGATACCGGGACGAATCCAATCTAACGGGTGGGTACTGTAATACACCGTAAAATCCCAGGTCATTTATTAATGCTAATTACCAACATTATTCTAAACTAAGCCATTTTTGCGGGCTAATTTAAAATTTTTATATGAGACACCGTTTGTTTGAACACCCGAATGTTTTAATCACCGTTTATTTGACACCCGATTATGTTTTGTCACCCGATATCACCCGAATGTCACTCTTGGATGCCACCCAACGAGGTTAACACCGGTAACTCCACTTGCGACCCGACACTTTGATTTAGACACCGGTACATTAATATTATATATATATAATGAAGTATATATATATTAATTTTTACAAACTATTGTCACTACGTATATATATGAGTATATATACCTAGGAACGACACCGTTTATACATATGAGAATCACACGAACCGACACCAATATCAAAACCAATCTCACCATTTTACGAATCACCTACACCATCTCCATTTTTGGGCCGATTACACCCCCAAGCCCACACGACATTTCTTTCTTTCTTTTCTTGGGCCGAACATATCACAAGCCCACTCAAACTTTATCTACACATGCTTTTGGTTTGGGCCTTGAGTTTTAAGCCCAATGGCTATTGCTTGTTCTTTTCTTCCCTTGCGCAGCGTGCTACTCAAACGAACAAACACATTTTGCAATATAAGTATATACACACGCTTTGTAATCTTTGGTTCCCTATTCACACAACACTAAGCATACTACTTCTAGTTGACTTTGCAACACCCTACAAGAAGCCACCATGTTGAGCCGTCAAACCCTTGGTCACTCGAATTACCCACACAAAACCCTTTACCCATGGGATCGGATGTTTCATTAACCACAAACATGTTCCTTAAACTAATCTTTGAAGTACACACATGCCTAATTGTGCTAAGAGTCTAGCTTTGACATGAAAATGTAGCCCCCAAATCCTTACAACTCGACTTGACAACACAAGAGAGGTTAGACAACTTCGTCGAGCAAGACAAGACCATTCGAAAGATGTTGTGTCTCTTGGAGACATTCGAACCACCCTCACACCCTATAAAAGCCACATTAAATGCTACAAAACTCACACACTCCCAATTCCACAAAATTTCTAAGTCAAACACTCTATTGCTTCGTTTGAGTTGCTGTCGAAAAGAATCAAGGAGGACACGAGCTAAGGGTTGGATTGGAACGAGTTGGGTAACTCTTGTGAATTGCTAGACGGGGAAAGGAGTACCACATTGCTTGACCGTTGTCTCGTACACACGACCTCATCGCCACCACTTTGGTGTTGTAAGTTGATTTCCATTCCTTTCATTTCATACGTTAATTGTTTCATGCATATCACGGGTATTCATCACACGTCACACACCAAACTTTTGAGTATAAATCTTTCATCACTTGCCTCGACACCCCTAGAAATGCCCTCGCCATTTCGTTTCTACACGTACGACCCACTTAGATTTTTCGACCATTCATATCTGCTACTCACCCACAATCGAATTAACCCAACATGCACAACTCACTCGACTTTATGACACGAAAACTAGACCCAAATCTAATGCTAGTCGAACGTGACTTTTAAAAACAAAGAACTACCCTTTGGGCTCCTAACGGGCTAACGAGCCCAACTAGTTTCAAAAGGAAATATTTTCGGTTAGAACTTGAATTTTAACGAGAAACAAAAAAACCAAGTTTAAGTATTTTTACAAGTTTTAAATACTACTTATGTTGAAATAAAAAGGTTGGTTTCGAAAATTACATCAAGGACTATGTTTGCAAAAAGTTTCACGTTAAGGGACTAAAACCGTCAAAAACACAAACTTTCGAACCAATTTTTAAAATACCGAACTCTTTTTGAAAACGAGGGTAAAAACCATCATTTGGCCTAAGTTTGAGGATTAAAGTGAAAAAAATACAAAAGGGACTAAAATTGTAATTACTTTTTAACCAAGGGTACAAAGTGTAATTTTGTAAAAGTTAAGGGTTAAATTGTGACAAGTTATATTTTTATAATTAATTATACAATTTTTATAAAAACATATATAAATATTTTTCTTTAACTTTAATATATATATATATATATATATATATATATATATATATATATATATATATATATATATATATATATATATATATATATATATATATATATATATAACTTTATTAAAAATATTTAATAATAAATATTTTTAAACGATATTATTTTCACAACGAGTTAATATTTATCGAACACCGATTCGTAGCAACACTAACAATAACTACGTAAAGTTATTTGAAATATATTTAAGACACCCGAAACGGATATCATCATACACGAGAGATATCACATGTCATTTACAACACAAATCTAAAGCACCGATTACAATGTATTATTTATGTCGCAAGTCGGAGGAATTTCATTGCTAGTCGTAGCAATACACCATCACTTTTGAGCACCTTGTGATTACGCACCTTTCAGGTGAGTTCCTGGTCCCACATTTTTAATTGTTTTTAAACCCCGTGGGGAGATACATGCTATAAATCGAACACAAGTATTTTTCTGTATGCTGTTATCACCTGATATTGCCTAAGTTGACACCTGTGCTACAAGTCCCTCATATCACGAACCTTAATCACTTGCGAGTGAGCGCGAATATAGTTGATAGATCTATTGGTTGGCAGCCCACCTCTGTCAAGGTGATCACTTGGCAGGAGGTGTGCTATATTCGAGGTATTATGGAAATTTGGCACATTTCCTGTCACCGAGGGCCACTTGTCATTTACATCCGCTGTGGTGTAGATGATTATTATTATCTTTATGATATGTCAAATCAATGTTAAGGCTTGTGTTTCGTGAGGCTTAGGAGCAATATTACACCCGATTTAGTCAAGACCTGTCTATCTTGGCTTGTTTATTTCAAATGCTTGACTTGTGTTCACACTATTACTATTTAAACTACTATGGATTCACTCAACATTTGTGTTGACTTTTTAAGCATGTTTATCTCAGAAAATTAGCAAGCATGGCGGCACGGAGCTGGCAAAGGGCACAGGACCTCCCTTTTGCTATCAATAATTATATCATTCTTTACAAACTCATCACCTCTTTTGTGAAACAATTAACATTTTGGAAAAATGTTTGTAACTCTGAATATTTGAGTTTTCATGGAATGATATTGGCAATCTTTTGAATTGTTTTCTATGAGTATGACTGTGTACTAAACTGTAATGACCCCGATTAGACTTCCGCTGCTTAATCAAATTTCGGGGTGTTACACCTGTTACATCTGAATGTTGCATCAAATGAGACTATGTCTCCAAACTCATTATAATTGCATTTCGCAACTTCATCAGCCCAAAACAAAGCAACTAACTCACTCTCTTCTACCTTACACTGAAACGTAAAGTTTGGCACATATTGTTTTCCATTTTATTTATAAGCATTTGTGCGTCACTTTCCCCAATGAACATATTAACATCCCGCATTTCATTCTTAAAATCATCAACTGTCCCATGAACATACTCATACCCTCACTTCATACTCGTTAACAAGTTATGAGCCCGTCTTGGACCAATCTTGTTCTTTGCAGCTTTAACAACGAACATTTTTTCTGCTTGTGTCATTCTTCTTTGCTTTTTTGTAAAATGTTTGTACTCTTTTGGTAGGAGCATATGGTTGTGTTTTACAATAAACTTAACAATCTGGTATTTTTGAGAAACAACATCCAATTCTAACCTTATACGAGCTCTACAACCTGTTTTATAAAAAAATATTTTAAAAACATGTTATTCAAAAACAAATCCCATGGGATTCAGAAAGAATCCCATGGGATTTACAAAGAATCCCATGGTATTCAGAAAGAAACTTATAAATATATTAGAGAGCTTTACTACCTATCACATGCATCATTGTATTTCTTTTTTGTTTGTCACTGTCTTTTGCATCTAAAGTGTCGATATTAAGATGTCTTGGAGCTCCTTCTTTATTGCACATGATGTATTTGAGTTGCACCGCTCCAGATTTTGTTAATTTGTGTCCTGCTTTTTTAATTTGAAAACCTCCGGCTTCAGCGTAGTTATCATACATTTCTATAGCTTCATCTAGAGTGTTATAGAATTTTCCTTCTTCTGGTATAGGAATTCCTTCTACATGAGGCTCCCAATATTCCGATCCGCCCGGTGTCTCAGTGTATTCATATAAAGTTGGTCTTGGTGATTTCATAGAATCTGTATATAAATAGTAGAATCCCAAGGGATTAAGAATTCTGCAAACAATGAATCCCATGAGATTCATAAAGAATCCCATGGGATCTTAAAGAATCCCATGAGATTCTTAACGAATCCCATGGGATTCTTTTATAAGTTCCTTGTGATACATTTATAAATTTCTTGTACAGAATCCCATGGGATTCACACAGAATCCCATGAGATTCTTTATAAATTACTTGTGATACATTTATAAAATCAAATTGATGAATCAAATGATTAATAATAAATCAAATGGGATTCATCTATGAATCCCATGGGATTTATACTTCTCTTAAATTATTAAACAAAAAAATTAGATTATGAAAGGATTTATCACGAACTTTTTTAACAGTAGCATCTTCTGACTTGTTTATTGAAGAATCTGGCGGGTTTGTAGAAGATTCTGATCTAATTATTGATGATTTCGACGGCGGCGGTGGTGTTTTTGATGAATTTGTTATTCCGATGATTTCCGATTGGTTTGTTGATGATTCCGATCGGATTATTGATGTTTCCGGCTGGGTTGATGATGATTCCGATGTAGGTGGTGGTGTTTTGTATGGAGGTGGTGGTGTTTTGTATGAATTTGTTGGATTCATGATTCCGATTGATGTAATGACTGTAGGGAGTAGTTTTTTTCTTTCTTTTTTTTTTTTTTTTTTTTTTTTTTTTTTTTTATTGTGATTTCTAAATTACTATCTTGCCCTTGTTTGTATTTTCTTGGTTTAATCTAAGCCATTAGATGGAGGGGGAATGAGATGGTTGGGATTTGTTTATATGTACTTTAGATAATTGTGGTTTTTGATAGATCTCAACTCAAACCACAATAGCGAATTACTTATAGAACATATTTTTTCAAATACAATACGTAATACAAAATGTAGAAAAGTAAAAGTTATTTTAGAGATTACAAAAGAGTTTACTTTTTATTAATCAAATAAAACTCTCGCTTTCATTTAATTGAAAAAACAAATATCAAGTAAAACTTCTACTTTTAACTACCTAGTATACAAAACTTAAATTTCACAAACCACTGAAAATACTTCTACTAACTTGTGTTATTCTAATGTTTCATGTATTCTCGCATTGTTTCGAATTAATGTCCCAAAGTTCCTAAATATACTTGGTAAAGATTTATATATTTGGCGATTTCATGTACAATTTCACGGATCCTAAAAATATTTGTAATATTCTAACTTCTTACAAGAATTCTTTCAATAAAAAACCGCACATCTAATATAAAAGTTAAATTAAGTCCAGTTTGCATGTTGTTGTTGAGTGTGTGATATTTTAGTTTTTGTTTGGTATATTTGTGTTTAAGTGCGTTATATTTTGATGTTAAAGTGGGTTGTTTTATTACATTTCATAGTAAAATTGATTGTGAAGAGAACAATTGACCTGATACTAAGATAACCATGATAAAATTGGTTGTGGTGATTACTTATTAACACTTGCGTGTTTTCTTGGTGTATCTTAAAGTTATACCACTTACCACACCACCAGTGGCGGACCCAGGAGTAAAACTAAGGTAGTTCATTTACGTGTTTGAGAAGAGAAAGCTAACGGTTCAAATGTCGGGTCGGGTACGGTTTACTGGTCTAAGTGTATCATTAATACGTAACATCGAGAACTTAAACCCGAAAAGACAAACAACCATATATCACAGTGGCATCACTATATCAACTGGTTCGAGAACTAGATTGCTATCATAATCAAAATTATTTATGCCAAAGAAATCATATAGTAGCATATATAAAATTTTGTATCAACTTGTTTTCTCTTTTTAATAGAAACTTTTAAAATACAAATTATGTCCTCAATTAATAAAACAAAAAACATGTCGACAGAAGGAAAAAAAACAAAAAGCAATAAAGCAATGGTTATACCCCATGGGAAAAAGAAAAAAAACGGATTAGTTTATAAAAGCACTCTCTTTCTTCTATCATCTTCATTTTCTTCTTCTTCCATTTCCTTCTAACTCATTCTCATCCCAACGTGGTTCCTACTTATTTTGTACGGTAGTTCCCAGAAAAAACCACTACACTACTTCTACATAGTGTCGATTCCTAAGGTGGTTCCTGCCACCGGCTCCATGCCGGGGGTTCTAACTATATATTTACTCTTTCAAAGGCAAAATCACAGCCCTCATCTTCCATTTAACCGAAACTCGGCCTGGGTTCCCCCGTTTAATGCAGTCACGAGTCGAGAAACATTGATTTCGAGACACATTCTAAGAGCCTCTACTACTTTTCACCTTGACATGATGCACAGGTATGTCAAGAAACTTGCTGGGGAAGTTTTTACTTTTAATTAATGTATTGTATTATGTTTACTTAGAAACACAACTTTTTGTTATTTTGTTTTATGACAAATTCTTTTTCATTAGTTATGAGCTTTCAAGTACCCACGGAGCCAGAAATTTTTATTAGGGGGCCTCGAATATTTCATGATAGTAATAACGCTTAATGTTTTTCTTTACGAACCAGTGACAGGTAAACCTGTTCGAACTCAAATGATGGCTTTCGTAATTAGAAGTATGCCTTTATTTTTATAAAAAATTATAAAACTTGAGGCAATTGTCAGATACTCAAATCAACTTATTTTTCATAAACCCAGGGTCTTTGTATATGAGTTGCTAATCAACCTAAAAGTTCTGGGTTCAATCCTCGTTAAAAGAATTTTTGGAATAAATTGTGAGATATGTGGTATAGGATGTCAAAAATTATCGTTACAAAAATTATTCTTCATAAAAGATGCTATAATAACTTGTTAGCTTAAAAAAAAAGTATCACAACTTGAAAAGCTGAATCAACATGAATAATGAACAATAAAAAATTGTTACTACTCGACTTTTCCATTCTCCCGGAAAATTGACAAAATCTATCCTTTACATGTACAGGCACGTGTTACTTTTACATAAAAGCATGCATTACGGTGCTGCTTCCTTTTTTATATCAATATACTCTTCTTCAATTAGTAGGTTCTTCTTCAAACAACCAGATCTACTTATAAATAATATGAAGGTAATATTTCTTGCTTTTGTTTTTCTTCCAACATATATTTCTCCCGTCCATGGAAGAAGAAAAATATAAGTAAACCATATCTGGTTATTTAACAGCCATGAAACATGGCCTGAAATTCAAACTATAAGCCGGAGAAGTTGGGGCAGTTGGGGTGGCTGAGCACCTGACTGCCACCCTATTGGTTCCGCCTTTGCAAGTACCCAATGTATAATTACTTTTTTTTTTCTTGATAAGCAAAGTCACCCAAAGAGTTTTTAATTAGTTAACTTGTGCTTTTTACAAAACATTTTGGTGACTTATAGATGTTGTTCCTCTCAAACTTAATTTGGAGACTATGATCATGGACATGTTGCAACAACAAATCAAACATATTTAATATATTATGTCCTTTCATTTGTTGGTGCAGATGATTCCATGTAATAGACGTTCAAGTGAAGAAACTAAGTCATGTAGTTTCGCTTGACGTGCATAACCGTTGCTTAAATATTCGTTGCAAAGTTGTCTGGCGCTTTCGTTGTTGATGTAATCGAACGGTGTTTCACCACCGGACACACAAAATAGGAGTTGTCTTAAAGCGAACATGTCTTGTGGCTTAGATCCGCTATTTGTTACTCCATGCAACATTATTTTGCCCTTGCTAAATACAATATTGGATGGCTTTAAAAAACTAAATCATGCGAGCTCCCATGATTTAGGACTCCATGAACTGCATAGAAAAAATAAATGTCATGGCGATTTAAAGCCCTCTAATATTACATTTAGCAGGGTCAAAATAATGTTGCATGGAGTAAGAAATAGAGGATCTGTGCCACGAGACATGTTCGCTCTAAAAAAACTTGTCCTGTTTTGTGTGTCTGGTGGTGCAATGCCGTTCCATGACATCCACAAAAACGTCGGGCAAATTTGCAACACATATTTAAGTGACGGTTCTAGTCAAGTGGAACTAAATAAACATTGTTAAGGGCTGTTTCTGAGAACATATTTTGACAACTTAGTGCACAATTAATAGATCACTTATACTGAACCACTGGTTAATAAATCTATGTAATTGATCTTCAGGTAATCTCGTTATACTGGAATGAGGAATCATCTAACAATGGGCTGAATGACATGTAAGAGGCAAGTATTCTTTATCACATTGCAGAATGCCTTAAATTGCGTAAACACTTGTAGCTAATTTTGATATTTCTTTTGATAGATTACCGCCACAGATTACAACCCCAAAGTTTCAGAGGTTACCTTCATGTCCTCCACGCTCATTTCCACTTCCGTCACCACCTCCCATCACTCCACCTCCACGCGCCGACACCCAATCATCATTCTCTTAATTACCAACTTTTTCAGCCTGTAGTTAGTTTAAATTATCTTTGGTCATTAACTATTTATTACATTCATTAATAAAATTAAACATAATATAAGTAGCAACCACTTGTAGCATTTATGTCAGAATACCTGAACATATGTTTCTTTATCAAATACTTATGTTGTACTCACCATAGAATTTTTTTGGATACATTCTTTTCATATATCCACTTGCACCATTTATGCCGGACATTGGTGTTGGACTTTGCAAAAACGAACAAACTATCAACACCAAAAAGAACCAACAAATCATGATAAAAGAATAAACATAAACAAATAATAATACAGACATACTACAAGATAAAAATTGGTATGGAACTATGGAAGTGTTGATTTTTTGATGCAAAACCATTTGCATTTGACAAAGGGGTGGTGTTGGTATTGTTTCTAGCCATCCCATTTGATCAATATACCGAGTTGTCTACCCATGGAATCGGGGAATGGACTCCGTCAAAACCATATCTTGGATCATGATATGTGCTTTGTGTACCCCTGTTGTAAAGATCCATTTGAATTAAAGGTCGAATTTTGATACGCTGCTGGTCTCATGGGACCCTTATTTCCATTGCCCGTAGTGTCTACGGACAAGGCTGGTTGTAAGGGACCGATCAAATGGTTGACTTTGACCGTTCCCATTGACCCCTGAGTCAACCAAGGGCTGCAAAGTAACACAAACCACATGATCAATATCTAACAATCTTAATTAATACTAAACGAACACGATTAACACGAAAAAAGTTACATAATGCCACATGAAGCAAAACTAAAGTACTAAACCCTCACCTTCTTAGCAGCCTCTGAAGCTTCCAAAGTCTTTTGACTGTGAATCAATAGAAAGATTCTTTAGTAAATCAACAACTTCTAGAGCAATGAATTAAGGACATACAACTTGTTCAAACTCTGTTTACTATAAACTACTGTATTATTTTACAGCACGAAACATAAGTCAATAAGCATAAACCATATAAAACATATTCAGTTGATTAAGATACCTTGGTAGTTTTGATTTTCTAGGGTTGGATCTCTGGGTAGAAGAGAAAAAGGAAAAAGGTGGATTTTTTTTCTTTTTTGGTTTATTTTCATTTTTTACCCTAAACAACTATAACTTTACTCCGCCTCTTATCAAGTTTTATTTTCTTCCAAATTTGACACATATGTTTTTCAGCATATTTTGCCACAAAACGAAATTAAACAAGACCAAATTGGATTCAATTTTGACTTTCAATTAACCAATCACGTCGCTTGATTTTGTCTATGTGGCAAAATCAAGCTTTCCTATTGATCCAATTTTTATTACAATTAGAAGAGTTTTGCAAAAAAACTCCGAAATAATGTAATTCTTTTATTATATAAAAGATGACATTATCTACAATAATGAACCTTTTTGAAATAAGATATACAAATTGATTTTTGGAGACCGTAACTTAAGTGGAATTGAGTGATTTAATGCTTTTCAAAAACTGTTATTTAAGAAAAATATAATTCCTTACATGTTAATTTGCTTCAAATAAAACCATTTTATATTAGGCATTTAATATATTTACAGTGGTTTATATTAGAACGGTAAATTAGTTCAGAAAAATAGGTAGTGCAGTAGTGTGAGTAAAATCAAAATATTTATGAGTTTGTAAAATTTCATGCAGCGTAACAACTAGACAAGTATTGCATCAACCCACTTTTCTCGGCAAGAGACGGCGACTCAATTTTTTAGCAAAAGTGAGTGACATTTTGAAAGTAAAACAAGACATGCACCTCGAAAGACTTATTGAGACCATCAATCGTCAAGTTTTCAATACGTATACAGATGGAAGCTTTACAGGTCTACATAAAATATTTATTGAGACAATGTTTGCTTATGTTAATTACGATAATTTCGGCATCAGAGGTGTGCTAGCAGTACTTAGGCTCATTTGAAATGCCTATACTCACATTGATGATGTCGTAAAATCATGTGAGCTTCTTTTCAAAAACGTGGATGAATTCGAAGAGTACATCTTAAAAAAATATCCACTTTTATTTATCGAGTTATTTCGTGTTGTGTGAACATATAAATGCATTAATACAGCTTATCAGTACTGTTTTGATAATATAGAAGCCGAAACTTAAGAATCACTGGCTCAAAAGCCTGAGTATTTAAGCTCTACTAATATTTGAAAGTTTATTTTATGAGTTTCTTTGAGCGATTAAGGTAATATTATTGATATGGTGAATTACCTTGTTTTCGATTACAATTGCATGTCGCTGTCAACTTTTAGTTAACTTCTATACGAATATACAAATGTAATATGTTGTCAACTACAAGCCAGCCTGCACGGTGCCAAAATTGTGTGACTCGGATGGTCAGATCACCTTTGTTACATCCGCTCTCCAAGAAGAGGACTTAATTTATCTGGTCCGAGTAAGTGCATTATACATTAGTGTATTGGTTGCTAATCTCAACCACTACTTATAAACGGGTTAATATGGGATATTATATGTAATGGGTCAAACGGGTAAAGTCAAACACCCTAGTCAAAAACGAGTATAGTCAGAGCAATTCAGGCGTTGTTTGTTTCAACGTGTTGTTTGTTTCATTAATATAATTGAACAAAAGCTTTTTAAATTTAAAAGAAGGGTTGTACATTTTAATGATTAAGAGAAATATCAACATTATTTGGTAAATGTAACGAAGTTTATTACAAATTGCTTCGACTTACACCAAACCATGAACATGAAGACAAATTATGTGTATATGGATCAAATACAACATATGCACCTTCATCCAAGTACCATGATATGGTAAAATATTTCTGTTGGGTGTACAAACCCAATCCCCAATCTGTAGAACTATAATCTCAAAGTTAACATATAGGGTATGTTTGGCAAAAACTAGCTGTAAGCTGTATGCAGTAAGCTGTTAACTGTAAGCTTGGTGGGCTACTCCTTCTATCACCAATTGGTTTTAGAATGGAACCTCAGTTGGGTTATATGTTGGACTTAGTGAGATGCTGGGTCGTAAGAATCTCTACAATTTCTATACCGACACAAACTTTCAACACATAACCACATGTCTGGATTTAAGTTACTTTCGGTCAATGGTTCTGCGACCCCATCAATTTCCCCATTGTACAAGGAAGGGGTAAACAATGTTATCACCCCTTGTTTTTATTTCTTCTTTGTAAACGATAAGGGGTATCGAAAAGTTAGGTTATGTTCGTGGGCCAATAATTGAAGTTGCCTATATGTGTAAGCATGACGTAGTTTGCGAGACGAATGCTTAATCATTAGTGATGATGAATATTTCCATTGATACACATTTTAAAAGCTGGAAATTGATAATCACAATCACACTTTATAATAACAGCATTTGGCTGTTAATTTAAACTTGATACCTACTTAAACGCCAATGCTTAATTGATATAAAGAAAAAGATCCAATTTAGACTTGACGTTTTTTAACGACAAATTTCATAACTTGACTGAATGAGACTGGTTCTATCCAAACCATACCAAACCAAACTAACATTAAATATCAAGATTATTTATGAAAGATTCTTAACAAATATTAGATAGATAGGCTAGAGTTAGGCTTTGCGAAAATTACTGCAGAGGCAACTGTCATAAGCAGTTGCCTTGCAGAAGGTGGGTTCTTTTTCATTCCAAAAAAGGCTTCTAATTTCGCTGCAAACCTGCAGCGAAATAATAACCCTACACGTGTCACGCTCTCATTAATCCAAAAACAATATAATAAAAAAATTGTAATTCAAATATTTGTTGCAGCTAAATACAATGACATGGACCTATTTGTACAAAAAAATAATAAAATAAATCATCAATCCACATACCATATGCAGCGAATCATAAGCAACTAGGACCCACGAATCTTTTTTTTTTTTTTTTTAATTTAAAAAATAAAACTTACCAAAATCACCCTAAACCTTTTAATATTTACAACTTTTTTATATAACAAACTTTATTCGTCAAATATTTATCAAATATATAGTGAATTTATTAATAAAGAAAATACCGTTGCGAAGAGTTCTGAATTACGAAAAAAACGAGCCCAATATTGATATGTTTTTTATGCACGTACGATTTTATAAAAAATGTTAAAGTTTGATAAATAAGTTTAGGGAGGTTTTGGTAAGTTTTATTTTTTAATTTGAATAAAGTTGTAATGTATATATTTATCAAACTTTAACATTTTTTATAAAATCGTACTTGTATCAAAAGCATATCAATATTGTTTCGTTTTGTTCGTAATTTAGAGTTTTTCGCAACGGTATTTTTTTATTAACGAATTCACTATATATTTGCTAAATATTTATAACACCCTAAACTTTTTATTATTTATAACTTTTTTATATTACAAACTTTGTTCGTCAAATGTATACTGAATTCGTTAATGAAAAAAATACCATTGCGAAGTGCTATAAATTACGAACAAAACAAAACCAATATTGATATGCTTTTGATACAAGTACAATTTTATAAACAATGTTAAAGTTTGATAAATATATACATTACAACTTTTTTCAAGTTAAAAAATAAAACTTACCAAAACCTCCCTAAACTTATTTATTAAACTTTAACCTTTTTTATAAAATCGTACGTGCATAAAAAACATATCAATATTGGGCTTTTTTTCGTAATCCAGAGCTCTTCGCAACGGTATTTTTTTATTAACAAATTCACTATATATTTGATAAATATTTGACGAATAAAGTTTGTTATATAAAAAAGTTGTAAATATTAAAAGGTTTAGGGTGATTTTGGTAAGTTTTATTTTTTAAATTAAAAAAAAAAAAAAAAAAAAAAAAAAAAAAAAAAAAAAAAAAGATTTGTGGGTCCTAGTTGCTTACAATTCGTTGCATATGGTATGTGGATTGATGATTTATTTTATTATTTTTTTGTACAAATAGGTCTCATGTCATTGTATTTCGTTGCAACAAATATGTGAATTACAGTTTTTTTTTATTATATTGTTTTTTGATTAACGAGAGCGTGACACGTGTAGGGTTATTATTTCGCTGCAGGTTTGCAGCGAAATTAGAAGCCTTTTTTGGAATGAAAAAAAAAAAAAAAAAAAAAAAAAAAAAAAAAACCCACCTTCTGCAAGGCAACTGCTTATGACAATTGCCTCTGCAATAATTTTCGCTTGGGATTCTATCTCTGTCTCTAATAAATTGGGGTACCATCCTTTTCACTTCAATATTTAAATCCACAAGAGTACATTTGCCTTAAAAGTTAAGATATCTAATGGTTACAAAGATTAAACGTGTAAAAACCAACATCTCTTTATAAAATCAAGGGTAAATTGCAGAAATGGTCCTTAACGTTTCATGAAATTGCAAAAACGGGACCGAGACAAAAAGTAGCGCAAAAAAGACACCAACGTTCCACATTTTCGCAAAATCGCCACTAAGAGGCCTTTTCCGTTAGTTTCATCGTTAAGTGCCATGTCATCGAGGGTATTATCGTCATTTCACTGCTTTAAGGTCCACGTGGCATATCACTATTGATTCAGGGACTAAATTTGCAAAGTTATTTATATCTTTTATTTCACATCTACCACGACCACTCTCTACCATGTTTGTATCAACTCATCTGTGCATTTAATAAAATCAGTTCCATTGGATAAACATATAGCCGGAAGTGTGAATCAACCACTTAAATGCAGAATTTCTTTTATTAAATTTCTTGCCTAGATCCTTTTGGTAATCAGTTTTTATACGTCTATTAATGTAATGTTTCAACGATATTTTATATTTTCTAGCTCTTTTATCTTTTTCATTTTGGTTTCTAAAAGCACAATGATTGTTTTGGAGAAATTTAGAAACATAATGATTTGAAGACTAATTCACTATGAGGCCGAAGATTTTGTGTAAATGATCAAAAGTTAACAATTGATACATAATTACATTTTGAAGCACTGCCACGAATTATTAGATGCAAGCTAGCTTAACACTTAATTACTAATAGAAGTTTGAAAGAGTGAGTTCTTAATCTACATGTGTAGGAAGATAAATCAAAGTATAATATACTCATATTTGCATCTTCTCCTCACAGTCACTTATTATTGTGAACTTAGTATTTTGATCATTTCTTTACTGTAAGACGATTTGCCAATTGTTGTTTGTGAATCTCATATATTATCCACATTATCCATTGGACCCTGGTTAAGGAGTGATGGCTTGAGCATGGGAGAGATTTTGGATTCGGATAGTGACATGGATGGGGGAATGGTTCTCCTTTGAATTTGTCACTATTGTACACCCCTTGCTGTTAAACATTAACATAGCCTACACCTACACTGTACACCCCTGGCTGTTAAACATTAACATAGCCTACACCTACATAGCCTACACCTACACTGTACACCCCTGGCTGTTAAACATTAACATAGCCTACACCTACACTGTAGTATGAAGAAGTTGAGTGAATCTTTCTTATTGTTTTCATTGATAGTGTAGCATTCATGTGCTTCATTAGAGTTTGTATCAATTGAGGTTGATGATGATTATGGTGTTAATGAGTAGAGGATTAAAATCCGAAACTGGCCTGTTCACATAACATTAGAGCTTGTATCAATTGTAACGGGTGAGGTCAAATTGATGGACATCCTTGAGTTGAGTGATGTAACGGGTGAGGTAAAAAAAAAAGTGACCGGAATCTGGGTTTAGTCACCGGATTCTGGGTTTGGCATTGGAGAAGATAAAGTTGAAGGGTGGTGGTGTTGGTTGTGTGGTGGTAGAGAGTGGTGGTGATGGTAGATGTGAAATAAAAGATAAAAATAACTTTGCAAATTTAGTCCCTGAATCAATAGTGATATGCCACGTGGACCTTAAAGCAGTTAAATGACGATAATACCCTCGGTGACATGGCACTTAACGATGAAACTAACGGAAAAGGCCTCTCAGTGGCAATTTTGCGAAAATGTGGAACGTTGGTGTCTTTTTTGCGCTACTTTTTGTCTCGGTCTCGTTTTTGCAATTTCGTGAAACGTTAAGGACCATTTTTGCAATTTACCCTAAAATCAAATTCTTATGAAGATGATTGTTTTACATGACTAATTAGTATGGCTAATATATGTGCCACCATTTTGTTGGTGACAACATAGACTCACATTTTCAAAAGAGTAAATTGCATAAATCGTCCCTAAACTTTGGCCAGATTGCAAGTTTCGTCCCAACCATTTCGAAAGTGCAGAAATCGTCCCTGTGGAAAACCTTTGAGTAAATTTTCGTCCCTGATTGGGACGAAACATGCAATTTGGTTGGGACGAAATATGCAATCTTGCCAAAGTTTAGGGACGAAAATTTACTCAAAGGTTTTCCACAGGGACGATTTCTGCACTTTCGTAATGGTTGGGACGAAACATGCAATCTGGCCAAAGTTTATGGACGATTTATGCAATTTACTCTTTTCAAAAAGCAAATAAACTGACAACACTTTAATTTAGTCACAATTGTAGTCACATTTTTAGTCATCTAAATCATTTTGTTTCTATGAAAGTGTATCAATTTTAGTGCTAGTAGTTGGTATAGTAGTACAAAGAGTGTACACAAGAACAAAGGTAAAGGGTCTTCTAAGGCCGGATGGCAAGGAGGTGAGAGGCTCACCTTACACCTCAGCGTCACGTCAGTTTTCTCTCTCCTCTCATTTCCCCTCACCCTCACTCACCTTTTTGTGAGCAATGTCACATTTAACTTTACCTTTCATTAAAATACATTCATTTTATACAAATATATCCCACTAAATACCTCACACACACTCACACACAAAATAAAAAAAATAATAAAACAACAAGGAACACTTAAGGTGAGCCGTTCACCATATTTCGTCTTGGGAGCATAACCTCGCGCGTGAGAGGATGGGTTGGTCAAGGCAATGCCGCGTGAATTTGTTGCAAGGTGAGAGACTCACCTCTCCTTTGCCGACTAGTCTAATATATATCCTATTAATTAAAGGACATAGTCTTTATGAGCTAGTAGTTGGTTTTAGGTGGCTCTTAAATTTTGAGTTCGAAGACAAATTTTGAGAATTTCAAAAAAAAAAAAAAAAAAAAAAAAAAAAAAAAAAAAAAAAATTGATTATCAAAAACACATGACTGATTATGTTTGTAATAATTCTATACATAGTTTAGAACTGTAGAACGCACCTTAGATCTGAAGCTAAATTGGGTTATATTTTAGATCTGAAACTACCTTTCCCCGAAGAATGCACCTTAGGTTATATTCACATGTTCCTTGGCAACTAGAAGAAATCAATTTTTTATGAAGAGTTTGGTGGTTAATACACCTCTAAAATGACAAATTAGCCTAGTGGTAATACTGACCAACATTACCGAAGGCCACTTGGCCAGCGGTATGTGAGTAACCCATCAACCTAAAGGTTGTGGGTTCAAGTCTCGTTGGAGACATGTGAGATAGGTGGTATAGGATGTTAAAAAAAAAAAAAAAAAAAAAAAAAAAAAAAAAGAAAGAAAATTCCATCGTCAACTCAACAACTCACATTTTCTATCCACAACCAACATCACCAACAACATGGCGTTAGGGGTGTTCACGGATCGGGTAATATCCACAATAACCGAAAACCGAAACCGAACCGAACTAAATATTCGGTTATCGGTTTGGATATGGGTTTGGCAACGAAAACCGAAAACCGTAAATATATATATATATATATATATATATATATATATATATATATATATATATATATATATATATATATATATATATATATATATATATATATATATATATATAAATAATCACTAAAAGTCTTTTTTAATACAAATATAACATTATTTAAGCTTGAAAAAAAAATTGTTCTAAAAATATATATAATTAAATGAAAAAATAATTAAAATTATGTAATTCGGGTTATTCGGTTATAAGGGTTCGGTTTTCGGTTCAGTTGAATCAAATTTGAATTCGGTTCGGTTCGGTTTTCGGTTTGACCCAAAAAAAATTAACCGAACAAACCGAACCGAATAAACCGAATAACCCGATAACTGAACCGATGAACACCCCTATATGGCGTCATCGCCATCAAATATACCCCACATAAACAAATTAAACAACTCATACAATGTCACACAACCGACTTCGCATTTTTTCACTTCACGACGGTCATATAGGGTCAAGGTAATAGCAAGGATGCGTCTAAGAGAGCTAGAAAACGCGTGCATGTATCACCACTACTCTTACCCAACTTGTGCCATTGCCCAAAGCTAAAGATTTGTTGTGAATTAAAACGAAAGAGAAATATATGGTAACTATAAAGAAACCAAAAGACAATGATTCCGATTTGATTGACAAGAGTCATCAGTGTTTGCGTTATGATTTACTCCTTCCATGACCAACACGGTAAAAATCCTCCTAGACCTCGTACATTATTCCTCTCTTAACGTGTGAATCTCGCATTTTGATACCATCTAAGTGAAAATTGTTTACAAGTTACTCAAGAAAAGGCTTTTACAGTTCTTATGTACCAACAATAATAAAGCCATGCCATCGAAAACTCGTCATTCACTCCTAGTAAACACGTACAACACCAAGAATAACATTCAACTACATTTTACCCGCACTCATAACAATGAAAACTTGCGCACTAAAACACACGCTAGAAAGAAGTGTCTAAATGACGCTACCAATAACGCCGAACATGACACTAAAGGGAGGTGTGAACACACAATGTCATCCAACGACACTATAATACGCTGTGAACTAGTGTCACATAAAGTTCGTTAAGATGACACATAATAATATGTTTAGACATGAATATTATTATATATGTTCAAAGGTCACTTTACTTATCGTATGGGGGTGATCTGAGACGATATTCTATTACTCGCTCAATAAAAAATAAAACGGAAAGAGAGTATCAAGATGTTGGTGTTGAGAACAAAGTCAATAGGGAAGTAGCATGGGTATGCAACTCATTTGGTCAAAGCAGTTGTTCGCCACTGAGAAAGAGATGGTATTTAACTAGTTCTACTCCTTCAAGAGTCCAAGCCATTCATTATTTCATGCATGCCCGGATTTAAACATGTGCAAGGTGCGCGGTGGGACAGGCCCCCATTTTCTTAGGGCCTCAAATCTCTAGATCTGTAACATATATATAAACTCAGTTTTGTAAGTTTTAGTCCAGGTAAATTATGTTTTATGATGGAAAAAGTACGTTTTATAATGTTGAAAGTTAGTTGTTTGAGTCACGAAGGAGAAACAAAGCTCAGTAGTAGTTTTTTAATGGAGTTAGTTTCCAGTTTTTTAATGAAATAAGTTTCCAGAAAGAAGAAGACACAGTAAGCCAAAACTCTTTTTTTTTTAATTAGCTAAATATTTCAAGTTTAGCCCATCTAGTATATAGCTTTATTTGTTTGGCGTCTATGTTTACTAAAAAGTCAAAACAACCAAAATATTCATAGACACAACATCTTTTATCCTGAAAAATTATACTATATTATACCGATAAATTACATTGTTTAACGCATAATAGATGTTTTACCCTTTTACCTATAACCATGTCCTGAGATACACAGTTTCATATTCAAATGAGAGTTGATCATTAGGAATTTAAAGACAACTTTTAGAAGTTTTTTGAAAAATTCGATACGTGGATTATGTACAAAACAAGATTATATACGAAAAAGAAAAAAGAAAAAACACAAAAAACTATTGATTTTTTCGAAAGGACACACAAATTTACTGATGTTGTGTCACATATTCGTCTATTTTAAGGAGTGTACAACGTCATACGATGCCGTACAGGGCCTCCGAAATCCACGGGACAGCCCTGACATGCCCTGATTTAAGCATGTGCAAGATGTGTGGTGGCACAGGGCTCCCATTTTCTAAGGGCCTCAAATTTCTAGATCTGTAACATATATATAAACTCAGTTTTGTAAGTTTTAGTCCAGGCAAATGATGTTTTATGATGGAAAAAGTACGTTTTATAATGTTGAAAATTAGTTGTTTGAGTCACAAATGAGAAACAAAGCTCAGTAGCAGTTTTTTAATGGAGTAAGTTTCTAGGAAGAAGATAACACGGTAACCCAAAACGGCTTTTTTTTCCTTTTTTTATTTTTTTTTTTTTATATAATTAGCTGAATATTTCAAGTTTAGCCCATATAGTATATAGCTTTATTTGTTTGGCGTCTATGTTTATTAAAAAGTCAAAACAACCAAAATATTCATAGAGACAACATCTTTTATCCTGAAAAATCATACTATATTATATAGATAAATTACATTGTTTAATGCATAATAGATGCTTTACCCTTTTACCTATAACCATATCCTAAGATACACAGTTTCATATTCAAATGAGAGTTGATCTTTAGGACTTTAAAGACAACTTTTAGAAGTTTTTTAAAAAATTCGATACGTGGAATATGTCCAAAACAGGATTATATAAAAAAGAAAAAACACAAAAAAAAAATATTGATTTTTTCAAAAGGACATACAAATTTACTGATGTTGTGCCGGATATTCGTATATTTTAAAGGGTGTACAACGTCATACGATGGCGCACAGGGCCTCCGAATTCCGAAATCCACGGGACGCCCTGTCTGATGATGCAATGCAACCTTGAGAGACGCATAATTGTAAACATATGATTTTCATCGTCAAGATATGGTGTATTGGCACACTTAGAATCATTTTACTTTTCACATTTTTGATAATTAAAAATGCTTACTCTTTATTAGTGGTTTAGTAGTTAGTAGTGTATTATATATATGTATAATACAGCAAAAAGTAAAAAAAAAAAAAAAATGTAATAAGTTAAACAACAATTAAACACTTAACCACTAATTGGGCATTGGTTCAGTAGGTGGGGCTTTCATTCTTGAGTCAATATACTCGGGTTCGAATCTCATCCTTGGCACTTTGCTACCAAATAAATACCCACCTCCACAAAACCTATGGCCTTATTGGAGAGACTTTGTGGATAAGAGCTCAAAAGTTCAAGAGTTTCGGCTCACTCCAGTTGGTGCCCCCACTAAGCCAGGAGAGTTATCCGGAGAGTTATCCGGAGCTATTCATTGTGGGGTGGACAATGGCTCGTGCCAAAAGACATCCGGTATCAGGGTGTTCCCGCCAATATACACCTTTTCGTGGATTAAACACTTAACCATTTAGTTATGATCAAATTAAAAGAAAACTTAAAATAAAAATAAAAAAAATGATGAGAAATAATTGTAACAACATATTATAGTTGCATCGACCTATTAAATATGTCTTTATTTATTTAGATGCATTATAATGTATTTTCTAGCTTACATTTGAATACACATACATATATAAAATGCATTTCTTTACATCAAATTAGATGAACTATTTGCATTTTGCATCTTCTACATGTCAAATGTGTTAGTAATACTAATTTACGTCATTTTCATTCTAAAATTACTTTGGAAACTAAATGAAATGCATATAAATGAATACCACTGTTCTCGATCATTTTAAGTTTTATTCTCACTCAATCTCTACCCAACTACTAAAAAAAGTTTTAAAATGTTTGTTTATTAACAATGCTCAACGTACCAATAAACAATTAGAATGTCTAATACCCTTTAGATTAGCTAAATTCAAGTGTGTACCTCTTAAGTGTTGGTTGTCTACACTTAGATTAACTAGAGAAAATTTGTCGCGCTGTGATCTTTTGCATTTAGACTCGTCTTTTTGTGTGTTTTTTTAGATCAGAGGTAAAATTAAAAGAACATTGCTTTCTTTCTTTTCCCAAGATTAAGCTTGTTTTGGTTGAAAATTTAGAGTTGGTGAAAAGTTCCTCATTTATCAATGAGGAAATTCCAAAAATAGGCCAAAACTTTTTCCTTATTTCAAGACTTAGTCACTAAATGACCCATTTTCCCATTTTGGTCGTGCTCGACTGCTCGACTCCACCCAAATTTTGACACGTGTCTGCTCGACTGCTCAACTCCACCCGAATTTTGACACGTATCATTCTTTTGTACTTTGCTAAGAAAAAGTATAAAAGGAATGACACGTGTCAAAATTTGGGTGGAGTCGAGCAGTCGAGCATGACCAAAATAGGAAAGGGGTCATTTTGTGACAAAGTCTTGAAATAAGCGAAAAGTTTTGACCTATTTTGAGAATTTCCTCTTATTCAATTCTTCTTTAAATGACATCTTACAAGGGATTCTTAGCCTCTATTCAAACAAGTGGAAAGCCAAGTTATTTCACGCAATTTGTTTGGATTTTATTTGGAGTATTTGGGCTTGGAGAAACCGGGTTTTTCATGCTTCCTCGGATGAAGAGAAATCATGTGCATTGCTTGAAGATATTTTTCCCACAGTTCAAAAGATGTTGCTTTTATGAACTTCGAATAGAGCTTTAAAGAATCGTTTTTCGTGAGCCAACTGGATTCCTCGCCCTAATGAGCTTCTATAGATTCTTAGATTTTTTGTTTTGGTGTTTTCTTAGTTTTGGTTCTCTTGTTTGGTGTGGGTTCTCTTCCTTGTAGCCCTTTTGTTGCCCTTGTTTCTTTTTGGCGTGTGACTTAAATAAAAAATAATGTTGGTCGTTTCTATATTTAAACTAGTAGCGTCGTGAGTTGAATCGAAACTTGTGGGAATTGAAAACACATGTTTGTTTACTAAGAATGCTCAACATGTTAACGTTACTAGTCTCGGATTTATAGTTAAAACAATTCAACTTTAATTGTTGTCTTTATTTATAGTTACTTTGGATGAAAAGAAATAACACGACAAAGAAACACTAATGTGAAAACCACAATAGCGAATTACTTATAGAACATATTTTTTCAAATACAATACGTAATACAAAATGTAGAAAAGTAAAAGTTATTTTAGAGATTACAAAAGAGTTTTTTTTTTTTTTTTTATCAAATAAACCTCTCGCTTTCATTTAATTAAAAAAACAAATATCAAGTAAAACTCCTACTTTTAACTACCTAGTATACAAAACTTAAATTTCACAAACCACTGAAAATACTTCTACTAACTTGTGTTATTCTAATGTTTCATGTATTCTCGCACTGTTTCGAATTAATGTCCCAAAGTTCCTAAATATACTTGGTAAAGATTTATATATTTGGCGATTTCATGTACAATTTCACGGATCCTAAAAATATTTGTAATATTCTAACTTCTTACAAGAATTCTTTCAATAAAAAACCGCACATCTAATATAAAAGTTAAATTAAGTCCAGTTTGCATGTTGTTGTTGAGTGTGTGATATTTTAGTTTTTGTTTGGTATATTTGTGTTTAAGTGCGTTATATTTTGATGTTAAAGTGGGTTGTTTTATTACATTTCATAGTAAAATTGATTGTGAAGAGAACAATTGACCTGATACTAAGATAACCATGATAAAATTGGTTGTGGTGATTACTTATTAACACTTGCGTGTTTTCTTGGTGTATCTTAAAGTTATACCAATTACCACACCACCAGTGGCGGACCCAGGATTAAAACTAAGGTAGTTCATTTACGTGTTTGAGAAGAGAAAGCTAACGGTTCAAATTTCGGGTCGGGTACGGTTTACAGGTCTAAGTGTATCATTAATACGTAACATTGAGAACTTAAACCCGAAAAGACAAACAACCATATATCACAGTGGCATCACTATATCAACTGGTTCGAGAACTAGATTGCTATCATAATCAAAATTATTTATGCCAAAGAAATCATATAGTAGCATATATAAAATCTTGTATCAACTTGTTTTCTCTTTTTAATAGAAACTTTTAAAATACAAATTATGTCCTCAATTAATAAAACAAAAAACATGTCGACAGAAGAAAAAAAAAACAAAAAGCAATAAAGCAATGGTTATACCCCACATGGGAAAAAGAAAAAAACAGATTAGTTTATAAAAGCACTCTCTTTCTTCTTCTTCCATTTCCTTCTAACTCATTCTCATCCCAACGTGGTTCCTACTTATTTTGTACGGTAGTTCCCAGAAAAAACCACTACACTACTTCTACATTGTGTCGATTCCTAAGGTGGTTCCTGCCACCGGCTCCATGCCGGGGGTTCTAACTATATATTTACTCTTTCAAAGGCAAAATCACAGCCCTCATCTTCCATCTAACCGAAACTCGGCCTGGGTTCCTCCGTTTAATGCAGTCACGAGTAGAGAAACATTGATTTCGAGACACATTCTAAGAGCCTCTACTACTTTTCACCTTGACATGATGCACAGGTATGTCAAGAAACTTGCTGGGGAAGTTTTTACTTTTAATTAATGTATTGTATTATGTTTACTTAGAAACACAACTTTTTGTTATTTTGTTTTATAACAAATTCTTTTTCATTAGTTATGAGATTTCAAGTACCCACGGAGCCAGAAATTTTTATTAGAGGGGCCTCGAATATTTCATGATAGTAATAACGCTTAATGTTTTTCTTTACGAACCAGTGACAGGTAAACCTATTCGAACTCAAATGATGGCTTTCGTAATTAGAAGTATGCCTTTATTTTTATAAAAATTTATAAAACTTGAGGCAATTGTCAGATACTCAAATCAACTTATTTTTCATAAACCCAGGGTCTTTGATATGAGTTGCTAATCAACCTAAAAGTTCTGGGTTCAATCCTCGTTAAAAGAATTTTTGGAATAAATTGTGAGATATGTGGTATAGGATGTCAAAAAATTATCGTTACAAAAATTATTCTCCATATAAGATGCTATATTAATTTGTTAGCTTAAAAAAAAAAAAAAAAAAAAAAAAATGAAAAGCTGAATCAACATGAATAATGAACAATAAAAAATTGTTACTGACTTTTCCATTCTCCCAGAAAATTGACAAAATCTATCCTTTACATGTACAGGCACGTGTTACTTTTACATAAAAGCATGCATTACAGTGCTGCTTCCTCTTTGATATCAATATACTCTTCTTCAATTATTAGGTTCTTCTTCAAACAACCAGATCTACTTATAAATAATATGAAGGTAATATTTCTTGCTTTTGTTTTTCTTCCAACATATATTTCTCCCGTCCATGGAAGAAGAAAAATATAAGTAAACCATATCTGGTTATTTAACCACTGGTTAATAAATCTATGTAATTGATCTTCAGGTAATCTCGTTATACTGGAATGAGGAATCATCTAACAATGGGCTGAATGACATGTAAGAGGCAAGTATTCTTTATGCATTGCAGAATGCCTTAAATTGCGTAAACACTTGTAGCTAATTTTGATATTTCTTATGATAGATTACCGCCACAGATTACAACCCCAAAGTTTCAGAGGTTACCTTCATGTCCTCCACGCTCATTTCCACTTCCGTCACCACCTCCTATCACTCCACCTCCACGCGCCGACACCCAATCATCATTCTCTTAATTACCAACTTTTTCAGCCTGCAGTTAGTTTAAATTATCTTTGGTCATTAACTATTTATTACATTCATTAATAAAATTAAACATAATATAAGTAGCAACCACTTGTAGCATTTATGTTAGAATACCTGAACAAATGTGTCTTTATCAAATACTTATGTTGTACTCACCGTATAATTTGTTTGGATACATTCTTTTCATATATCCACTTGCACCATTTATGCCGGACATTGGTGTTGGACTTTGCAAAAACAAACAAACTATCAACACCAAAAAGAACCAACAAATCATGATAAAAGAATAAACATAAACAAATAATAATACAGACATACTACAAGATAAAAATTGGTATGGAACTATGGAAGTGTTGATTTTTTGATGCAAAACCATTTGCATTTGACAAAGGGGTGGTGTTGGTATTGTTTCTAGCCATCCCATTTGAATATACCGAGCTGTCTACCCATGGAATCGGGGAATGGACTCCGTCAAAACCATATCTTGGATCCTGATATGTGCTTTGTGTACCCCTGTTGTAAAGATCCATTTGAATTAAACGTCGAATTTTGATACGCTGCTGGTCTCATGGGACCCTTGTTTCCATTGCCCGTAGTGTCTACGGACAAGGCTGGTTGTAAGGGACCGATCAAATGGTTGACTTTGACCGTTCCCATTGACCCCTGAGTCAACCGAGGGCTGCAAAGTAACACAAACCACATGATCAATATCTAACAATCTTAATTAGTACTAAACAAACACGATTAACACGAAAAAAGTTACATAATGCCACATGAAGCTAAACTAAAGTACTAAACCCTCACCTTCTTAGCAGCCTCTGAAGCTTCCAAAGTCTTTTGACTGTGAATCAATAGAAAGATTCTTTAGTAAATCAACAACTTCTGTAGAGCAATGAATTAAGGACATACAACTTGTTCAAACTCTGTTTACTATAAACTACTGTATTATTTTACAGCACGAAACATAAGTCAATAAGCATAAACCATATAAAACATATTCAGTTGATTAAGATACCTTAGTGGTTTTGATTTATCGAAGAGTACATCTTAAAAAAAATCTCTTTTATTTATCGAGTTATTTCGTGTTGTGTGAACATATAAAGGCATTAATACAGCTTATCAGTACTGTTTTGATAATATAGAAGCCGAAACTTAAGAATCACTGGCTCAAAAGCCTGAGTATTTAAGCTCTACTAATATTTGAAAGTTTATGTTATGAGTTTCTTTGAGCGATTAAGGTAATATTATTGATATGGTGAATTACCTTGTTTTCGATTACAATTGCATGTCGTTGTCAACTTTTAGTTAACTTCAATACGAATATACAAATGTAATATGTTGTCAACTAAAAGCCAGCCTGCACGGTGCCAAAATTGTGTGACTCGGATGGTCAGATCACCTTTGTTACATCCGCTCTCCAAGAAGAGGACTTAATTTATCTGGTTCGAGTAAGTGCAGTATACATTAGTGTATTGGTTGCTAATCTCAACCACTACTTATAAACGGGTCAATATGGGATATTATATGTAATGGGTCAAACGGGTAAAGTCAAACACCCTAGTCAAAAACGAGTTCAGTCAGAGCAACTCAGGCGTTGTTTGTTTCAACGTGTTGTTTGTTTCATTAATATAATTGAACAAAAGCTTTTTAAGTTTAAAAGAAGGGTTGTACATTTTAATGATTAAGAGAAATATCAACATTATTTGGTAAGTGTAACGAAGTTTATTACAAATTGCTTCGACTTACACCAAACCATGAACATGAAGACAAATTATGTGTATATGGATCAAATACAACATATGCACCTTCATCCAAGTACCATGATATGGTAAAATATTTCTGTTGGGTGTACAAACCCAATCCCAAATCTGTAGAACTATAATCTCAAAGTTAACATATAAGTTTCTTGGACTACTCCTTCTTTCACCAATTGGTTTTAGAATAGAACCTCAGTTGGGTTATATGTTGGACTTGGTGAGATGCTGGGCCGTAAGAATCTCTACAATTTCTATACCGACACAAACTTTCAACACATAACCACATGTCTGGATTTAAGTTACTTTCGGTCAATGGTTCTGCGACCCCATCAATTTCCCCATTGTACAAGGAAGGGGTAAACAATGTTATCACCCCTTGTTTTTATTTCTTCTTTGTAAACGATATGGGGTATCGAAAAGTTAGGTTATGTTCGTGGGCCAATAATTGAAGTTGCCTATATGTGTAAGCATGACGTAGTTTGCGAGACGAATGCTTAATCATTAGTGATGATGAATATTTCCATTGATACACATTTTAAAAGCTGGAAATTTATAATCACAATCACACTTTATAATAACAGCATTTGGCTGTTAATTTAAACTTGATACCTACTTAAACGCCAATGCTTAATTGATATAAAGAAAAAGATCAAATTTAGACTTGACGTTTTTTAACGACAAATTTCATAACTTGACTGAATGAGACTGGTTCAATCCAAACCATACCAAACCAAACTAACATTAAATATCAAGATTATTTATGAAAGATTCTTAATAAATATTAGATAGATGCAGAGGCAACTGTCATAAGCAATTACCTTGTAGAAGGTGGTTTTTTTTTTTTCATTCCAAAAAAGGCTTCTAATTTCGCTGCAAACCTGCAGCGAAATAATAACCCTACACGTGTCACGCTCTCGTTAATCCAAAAACAATATAATAAAAAAAATTGTAATTCACATATTTGTTGCAGTGAAATACAATGACATGGGACCTATTTGTACAAAAAAATAATAAAATAAATCATCAATCCACATACCATATGCAACGAATTGTAAGCAACTAGGACCCACGAATCATTTTTTTTTTTTTTTTTTTTCTTTTTTTTTAATTTAAAAGATAAAACTTACCAAAATCACCCTAAACCTTTTAATATTTACAACTTTTTTATGTAACAAACTTTATTCGTCAAATATTTATCAAATATATCGTGAATTTGTAAATAAAAAAAATACCGTTGCGAAGAGTTCTGAATTACGAAAAAAACGAGCTCAATATTGATATGTTTTTTATGCAAGTACGATTTTATAAAAAATGTTAAAGTTTGATAAATAAGTTTAGGGAGGTTTTGGTAAGTTTTATTTTTTAATTTGAAAAAAATTGTAATGTATATATTTATCAAACTTTAACATTTTTAATAAAATCGTACTTGTATCAAAAGCATATCAATATTGTTTCGTTTTGTTCGTAATTTAGAGCTTTTCGCAACGGTATTTTTTTTATTAACGAATTCACTATATATTTGTTAAATATTTATAACACCCTAAACTTTTTAATATTTATAACTTTTTTATATTACAAACTTTATTCGTCAAATATATAGTGAATTCGTTAATGAAAAAAATACCATTGCGAAGTGCTATAAATTACGAACAAAACAAAACCAATATTGATATGCTTTTGATACAAGTACGATTTTATAAACTATGTTAAAGTTTGATAAATATATACATTACAACTTTTTTCAAGTTAAAAAATAAAACTTACCAAAACCTCCCTAAACTTATTTATCAAACTTTAACATTTTTTATAAAATCGTACGTGCATAAAAAACATATCAATATTGGGCTCTTTTTTCGTAATCCAGAGCTCTTCGCAACGGTATTTTTAATTCACTATATATTTGATAAATATTTGACGAATAAAGTTTGTTATATAAAAAAGTTGTAAATATTAAAAGGTTTAGGGTGATTTTGGTAAGTTTTATTTTTTAAATTAAAAAAAAAAAAAAAAAAGATTCGTGGGTCCTAGTTGCTTACAATTCGTTGCATATGGTATGTGGATTGATGATTTATTTTATTATTTTTTTGTACAAGTAGGTCCCATGTCATTGTATTTCGTTGCAACAAATATGTGAATTAAAGTTTTTTTTATTATATTGTTTTTGGATTAACGAGAGCGTGACACGTGTAGGGTTATTATTTCGCTGCAGGTTTGCAGCGAAATTAGAAGCCTTTTTTGGAATTAAAAAAAAAAAAAAAAAAAAAAAAAAAAAAAAAAAAAAACCACCTTCTGCAAGGCAACTGCTTATGACAGTTGCCTCTGCAATAATTTTCGCTTAGGCTTTTATCTCTGTCTCTAATAAATTGGGATTATCTTTTTAAATTGTACCATCCTTTTCACTTCAATATTTAAATCCACAAGAGTACATTTGCCTTAAGAGTTAAGATATCTAATGGTTACAAAGATTAACCGTGTAAAAACCAACATCTCTTTATAAAATCAAATTCTTATGAAGATGATTGTTTTACATGACTAATTAGTATGGCTAATATATGTGCCACCATTCTGTTGGTGACAACATAGACTCACATTTTCAAAAAGCAAATAAACTGACAACACTTTAATTTAGTCACAATTGTAGTCACATTTTTAGTAATCTAAATCATTTTGTTTCTATGAAAGTGTATCAATTTTAGTGCTAGTAGTTGGTATAGTAGTACAAAGAGTGTACACAAGAACAAAGGTAAAGGGTCTTCTAAGGCCGGATGGCAAGGAGGTGAGAGGCTCACCTTACACCTCAGCGTCACGTCAGTTTTCTCTCTCCTCTCATTTCCCCTCACCCTCACTCACCTTTTTGTGGGCAATGTCACATTTAACTTTACCTTTCATTAAAATACTCATTTTATACAAATATATCCCACTAAATACCTCACACACACTCACACATAAAATAAAAAAATAATAAAACAACAATGAACACTTAAGGTGAGCCGTTCACCATATTTCGTCTTGGGAGCATAACCTCGCGCGTGAGAGGATGGGTTGGGCAAGGCAATGCCGCATGAATTTGTTGCAAGGTGAGAGACTCACCTCTCGTTTGCCGACTAGTCTAATATATATCCTATTAATTAAAGGACATAGTCTTTATGAGCTAGTAGTTGGCTTTTAGGTGGCACTTAAATTTTGAGTTCGAAGACAAATTTTGAGAATTTCAAAAAAAAAAATAAATAAATAAATAAAAAAATAAAAAAAACATGACTGATTATGTTTGTAATTTTAGATCTGAAACTACCTTTCCCCGAAGAATGCACCTTAGATTATATTCACATGTTCCTTGGCAACTAGGAGAAATCAATTTTTTTATGAAGAGTTTGGTGGTTAATACACCTCTAAAATGACAAATTAGCCTAGTGGTAATACTGACCAACATTACCGAAGGCCTCTTGGCCAGCGGTATGTGAGTAACCCATCAACCTAAAGGTTGTGGGTTCAAGTCTCGTTGGAGATATGTGAGATAGAATTTGTGAGATAGGTGGTATAGGATGTTTAAAAAAAATAATAATAATGAAAAAAAAAAAAAAAAAAAAAAAAAGTAACCAACATTACCATCGTCAACTCAACAACTCACATTTTCTATCCACAACCAACATCACCAACAACATGGCGTTAGGGGTGTTCACGGATCGGGTAATATCCACAATAACCGAAAACCGAAACCGAACTGAACTAAATATTCGGTTATCGGTTTGGATATGGGTTTGACAATGAAAACCGAAAACTGAAAATATATAAATATATATATTTTTTTATGTATTTATAAATAAAAATAATCACTAAAAGTCTTTTTTAGTATAAATATAACATTATTTAAGCTTGAAAAAAAAATTGTTCTAAAAATATATATATATAATTAAATGAAAAAATAATTAAAATTATGTAATTCGGGTTATTCGGTTATAAGGGTTCGGTTTTCGGTTCGGTTGAATCAAATTTGAATTCGGTTCGGTTCGGTTTGACCCAAAAAAAATTAACCGAACAAACCGAACCGAATAAACCGAATAACCCGATAACTGAACCGATGAACACCCCTATATGGCGTCATCGCCATCAAATATACCCCACATAAACAAATTAAACAACTCATACAATGTCACACAACCGACTTCACATTTTTTCACCACTAGTCTTACCCAACTTGTGCCATTGCCCAAAGCTAAAGATTTGTTGTGAATTAAAACGAAAGAGAAATATATGGTAACTATAAAGAAATCAAAAGACAATGATTCCGATTTGATTGACAAGAGTCATCAGTGTTTGCGTTATGATTTACTCCTTCCATGACCTCGTACATTATTCCTCTCTTAACGTGTGAATCTCGCATTTTGATACCATCTAAGTGAAAATTGTTTACAAGTTATTCAAGAAAAGGCTTTTACAGTTCTTATGTACCAACAATAATAAAGCCATGCCATCGAAAACTCATCATTCACTCCTAGTAAACACGTACAACACCAAGAATAACATTCAACTACATTTTACCCACACTCATAACAATGAAAACTTGCGCACTAAAACACACGCTAGAAAGAAGTGTCTAAATGACGCTACCAATAACGCCGAACATGACACTAAAGGGAGGTGTGAACACACAATGTCATCCAACGACACTATAATACGCTGTGAACTAGTGTCACATAAAGTTCGTTAAGATGACACATAATAATATCTTTAGACATGAATATTATTATATATGTTCAAAGGTCACTTTACTTATCGTATGGGGGTGATCTGAGACGATATTCTATTACTCGCTCATTAAAAAATAAAACGGAAAGAGAGTATCAAGATGTTGGTGTTGAGAACAAAGTCAATAGGGAAGTAGCATGGGTATGCAACTCATTTGGTCAAAGCAGTTGTTCGCCACTGAGAAAGAGATGGTATTTAACTAGTTCTACTCCTTCAAGAGTCCAAGCCATTCATTATTTCATGCATACCCGGATTTAAACATGTGCAAGGTGCGCGGTGGGACAGGCCCCCATTTTCTTAGGGCCTCAAATCTAGATCTGTAACATATATATATAAACTCAGTTTTGTAAGTTTTAGTCCAGGTAAATTATGTTTTATGATGGAAAAAGTACGTTTTATAATGTTGAAAGTAAGTTGTTTGAGTCACGAAGTAGAAACAAAGCTCAGTAGTAGTTTTTTAATGGAGTTAGTTTCCAGTTTTTTAATGGAATAAGTTTTCAGAAAGAAGATGACACAGTAAACCAAAACTCTTTTTTATTAATTAGCTAAATATTTCAAGTTTAGCCCATCTAGTATATAGATTTATTTGTTTGGTGTCTATGTTTACTAAAAAGTCAAAACAACCAAAATATTCATAGACACAACATCTTTTATCCTAAAAAATTATACTATATTATACCGATAAATTACATTGTTTAATGCATAATAGATGTTTTACCCTTTTACCTATAACCATGTCCTGAGATACACAGTTTCATATTCAAATGAGAGTTGATCATTAGGACTTTAAAGACAACTTTTAGAAGTTTTTTGAAAAATTCGATACGTGGATTATGTACAAAACAAGATTATATACAAAAAGGAAAAAAGAAAAAACACAAAAAACTATTGATTTTTTCAAAAGGACACACAAATTTACTGATGTTGTGTCACATATTCATCTATTTTAAGGAGTGTACAACGTCATACGATGCCGCACAGGGCCTCCGAAATCCACGGGACAGCCCTGACATGCCCGGATTTAAGCATGTGCAAGATGTGCGGTGGCACAGGGCTCCCATTTTCTAAGGGCCTCAAATTTCTAGATCTGTAACATATATATAAACTCGGTTTTGTAAGTTTTAGTCCAGGTAAATTATGTTTTATGATGGAAAAAGTACGTTTTATAATGTTGAAAGTTAGTTGTTTGAGTCACGAAGTAGAAACAAAGCTCAGTAGTAGTTTTTTAATGGAGTTAGTTTCCAGTTTTTTAATGGAATAAGTTTAAAGAAGATGACACAGTAAACCAAAACTCTTTTTTTTTAATTAGCTAAATATTTCAAGTTTAGCCCATCTAGTATATAGCTTTATTTGTTTAGCGTCTATGTTTACTAAAAAGTCAAAACAACCAAAATATTCATAGACACAACATCTTTTATCCTAAAAAATTATACTATATTATACCGATAAATTACATTGTTTAATGCATAATAGATGTTTTACCCTTTTTACCTATAACCATGTCCTGAGATACACAGTTTCATATTCAAATGAGAGTTGATCATTAGGACTTTAAAGACAACTTTTAGAAGTTTTTTGAACAATTCGATACGTGGATTATGTACAAAACAAGATTATATACAAAAAGGAAAAAAGAAAAAACACAAAAAACTATTGATTTTTTCAAAAGGACACACAAATTTACTGATGTTGTGTCACATATTCATCTATTTTAAGGAGTGTACAACGTCATACGATGCCGCACAGGGCCTCCGAAATCCACGGGACAGCCCTGACATGCCCGGATTTAAGCATGTGCAAGATGTGCGGTGGCACAGGGCTCCCATTTTCTAAGGGCCTCAAATTTCTAGATCTGTAACATATATATAAACTCAGTTTTGTAAGTTTTAGTCCAGGCAAATGATGTTCTATGATGGAAAAAGTACGTTTTATAATGTTGAAAATTAGTTGTTTGAGTCACAAATGAGAAACAAAGCTCAGTAGCAGTTTTTTAATGGAGAAAGTTTCTAGGAAGAAGATAACACAGTAACCCAAAACGGCTTTTTTTTTTTTTTTTTTTAATTAGCTAAATATTTCAAGTTTAGCCCATATAGTATATAGCTTTATTTGTTTGGCGTCTATGTTTATTAAAAAGTCAAAACAACCAAAATATTCATAGAGACAACATCTTTTATCCTTCATACTATATTATATAGATAAATTACATTGTTTAATGCATAATAGATGCTTTACCCTTTTACCTATAGCCATATCCTTAGATACACAGTTTCATATTCAAATGAGAGTTGATCTTTAGGACTTTAAAGATAACTTTTAGAAGTTTTTTGAAAAATTCGATACGTGGAATATGTCCAAAACAGGATTATATAAAAAAGAAAAAAGAAAAAACACAAAAAAACTATTGATTTTTTCAAAAGGACACACAAATTTACTGATGTTGTGCCGGATATTCGTATATTTTAAGGGGTGTACAACGTCATACGATGGCGCACAGGGCCTCCGAAGTCCGAAATCCACGGGACGGCCCTGTCTGATGATGCAATGCAACCTTGAGAGACGCATAATTGTATGAATGTGACATTGATATCATAGAAACATATGATTTTCATCGTCAAGATATGGTGTATTGGCACACTTAGAATCATTTTACTTTTCACATTTTTGATAATTAAAAATGCTTACTCTTTATTAGTGGTTTAGTAGTTAGTAGTGTATTATATATGTATAATAAAGCAAAAAGTAAAAAAAAAAAATGTAATAAGTTAAACAACAATTAAACACTTAACCACTAATTGGGCATTGGTCCAGTATGTGGGGCTTTCATTCTTGAGTCAATATACTCGGGTTCGAATCCCATCCTTGGCACTTTGCTACCAGATAAATACCCACCTCCGCAAAACCTATGGCCTTATTGGAGAGACTTTGTGGATAAGAGCTCAAAAGTTCAAGAGTTTCTACTCACTCCAGTTGGTGCCCCCACTAAGCCAGGAGAGTTATCCGGAGCTATTCATTGTGGGGTGGACAATGGCTCGTGTCAAAAGACATCCGGTATCAGGGTGTCCCCGCCAATATACACATTTTCGTGGATTAAACACTTAACCATTTAGTTATGATCAAATTAAAAGAAAACTTAAAATAAAAATAAAAAAAATGATGAGAAATAATTGTAACAACATATTATAGTTGCATCGACCTATTAAATATGTCTTTATTTATTTAGATGCATTATAATGTATTTTCTAGCATACATTTGGATACACATACATATATAAAATGCATTTCTTTACATCAAATTAGATGAACTATTTGCATTTTGCATCTTCTACATGTCAAATGTGTTAGTAATATTAATTTACGTCATTTTCATTCTAAAATTACTTTGGAAACTAAATGAAAAGCATATAAATGAATACCATCGTTCTCGATCATTTTAAGTTTTATTCTCACTCAATCTCTACCCAACTACTAAAAAAAGTTTTAAAATGTTTGTTTATTAACAATGCTCAACGTACCAATAAACAATTAGAATGTCTAATACCCTTTAGATTAGCTAAATTCAAGTGTGTACCTCTTTAGTGTTGGTTGTCTACACTTAGATTAACTAGAGAAAATTTGTCGCGCTATGATCTTTTGCACTTAGACTCGTCTTTTTGTGTGTTTTTTTTAGATCGGAGGTAAAATTAAAAGAACATTGCTTTCTTTCTTTTCCCAAAATTAAGCTTGTTTTGGTTGAAAATTTAGAGTTGGTGAAAAGTTCCTCCTTTATCAATGAGGAAATTCCAAAAATAGGTCAAAACTTTTTGCTTATTTCAAGACTTAGTCACTAAATGACCCATTTTCCCATTTTGGTCGTGCTCGACTGCTCGACTCCACCCAAATTTTGACACGTGTCTGCTCGACTTTGACTGCTCGACTCCACCCGAATTTTGACACATATCATTCTTTTGTACTTTTGCTAAGAACAAATATAAAAGGAATGACACGTGTCAAAATTTTGGTGGAGTCGAGCAGTCGAGCATGACCAAAATGGGAAAGGGGTCATTTTGTGACAAAGTCTTGAAATAAGCGAAAAGTTTTGACCTATTTTGAGAATTTCCTCTTATTCAATTCTTCTTTAAATGACATCTTAGGATTCTTAGCCTCTATTCAAACAAGTGGAAAGCCAAGTTATTTCACGCAATTTGTTTGGATTTTATTTGGAGTGTTTGGGCTTGGAGAAACCGGGTTTTTCATGCTTCCTTGGATGAAGAGAAATCATGTGCATTGCTTGAAGATATTTTTCCCACAGTTCAAAGGATGTTGCTTTTATGAACTTCGAATAGAGCTCCAAAGAATCGTTTTTCGTGGGCCAACTGGATTCCTCGCCCTAATGAGCTTCTATAGATTCTTAGATTTTTTGTTTTGGTGTTTTCTTAGTTTTGGTTCTCTTGTTTGGTGTGGTTCTCTTCCTTGGAGCCCTTTTGTTGCCCTTGTCTACTAACTTGGCGTGTGACTTATATTATCGTTGCTTTTAAAAAAAATAATAAAAATAATAAATAAAAAATAATGTTGGTCGTTTCTATATTTAAACTAGTAGCGTCGTGAGTTGAATCGAAACTTGTGGGAATTGAAAACACATGTTTGTTTACTAAGAATGCTCAACATGTTAACGTTACTAGTCTTGGATTTATAGTTAAAACAATTCAACTTTAATTGTAGTCTTTATTTATAGTTACTTTGGATGAAAAGAAATAACACGACAAAGAAACACTAAGGTGAAAACCATAATGAGAAAAGTTCTATACGAAACTACATTTAGCTAAAGTACAAATTAAACGATCTCATCCATCCATTCCCCTTTCATCCAATGGTGTATATTTATTACAAAAAAAAAAAAAAAAAAAAAAAAAAAAAAAAAAAAAAAAACGGAGGGGCATTTTTGTAATTTCCATACTTACTCTAATATTCACCCGTATCACACATTTCACGTGTTTTTCTCACCCTCACCCTCACACACAGTAAAACACACACTCTCTCCTCATTTCCCCCAATTCAAACCCTAACCCTAAATCGTTTAATCGCCGTTAATCCGTCATTAATCGTCATTTAAATGGACCTACGTGGTGAAATAGCTCAATCTAAAGAGCGTTTGTTGTCGGATCCCATTGATAATGTCGAATCTGGTATGTTTTTGTCTCATTTTTTAAAATCAGTTATTATTTTGAATTTTTGTTATCGATTAGGTTATTTTTTTGAATTTATTAGCTTATTTTGTGGTTTTATTAGCTTTTTTGTTACTGAATGAGTGTTTGGATTAGTTTATGTTAGCGATTAGATTAGATTTTAGGATTAGTTAATTTTTTTTGATGTAATGACTGTTTAGGATTAGCTTATTTTTGCTTATTTTTTGGTTTGTGATAAGCATAAGTAGATAAGCAAATGGGATTTTGCTTATCACTGAATAATCCTATGGGATTATCACTGAATCCCATGGGATTCACATAAGAATTAGTGATTTGTGATGTATAAGTAGATTAGCGAGTACATTCTGTTTGACTTGTTTTTTTTTTTTTTTGGAGAGAATTACGGACTATTTAGATTTGTTTTTGCTTGATGTAAGTTGTATATGCGATATATTTGGCTAGATAAATATGGCATAATCAGATAAGCGGTTGTAGTTTGAGTGTTTAGCAAATTCGTTATGTACGTCGTTGTATTGTTTTTGTATGCTTTTGCTTGATTTACGCCTGTATGTGCGATATATGTACCTGTAAGGAGTGTTTGGGAAATAGCGTAACTAAAGCAATGTAGGATGAGATAGTGTTCAGTTTTATGAAAACGGGGTTGTCATTCAAATAAGATAAGTGGTTGATTACATATTATTAAGCAAAAGTAGTTTCAAATAAGCGATTGCAGTTTGTTTATGGGATATAATGCTTGTTGCAGCACTTCAATCTGTGTGTACATTTTTGTGAATTAATCGCTTAGGTTGTTGAGATTATGCAACTTTTTTAATTGATAGCACATAGGTATTCCATCTGTATCACAAGTCCAGTTGAAAAAGCTATTAGTGTTTGTTTAACTATGAACGATCAGAGGGGTGTTACAAGTCGAGGTGAAGGGATTGCGGAATATCAGTGGTTTGTGATATAAGTAGATTAGCAAATGGGATTTTGTTTCACTGAATAATCCTATAGGATTATCACTGAATCCCATGGGATTCACATAGAATTAAAATTATGGTAAATATCAGTGTTTAAGAATAATCCTATGGGATTATCACTGAATCCCATGGGATTAACATATAATGAGTGTTTGTATTAGTTAGGTCTTTGTGATTAATTAATTTTTGCTGTTTTTAGTTGCTTATAACTAATATTATTCTTTTCATCTTATAATTTATGTAGGTAACGTATTGAACCCAACACCGTTGTCTAGGTTCAATCCGTTCGATAAATTGGGAAAGAAAACATCGCCGGTGAAGCAGCCTCGGTTCAATCCGTTTGATGTTAAAAAAAACAAATCGCCATCAAAGAAAAAACCAACGGGTGATGTTAGTGAGGCTGCCAAACCAGTAGAGTTTGAGGTTAATGTTCAGGGGAAGGCGATTGTTGATCAGGGAAAGGAGAGTAGTGTTGTTATTGCTGCAGTTGTTGCTGATTTGGAGAAGGAGAAGAAGTTGTTGAGTGAGAAGGAGAGTGAGACTGAGATGGAGAAGGAGAGAGAGAGAAGGAGAAGGAGGAGAATGTTATTGAGAAGGTGGTGGAGAGTGAGAATGAGGAGAGTGGGAAGTTGGTTACATATAAATCAAAAAAGGGTAAGAAGTTGTCCGTTGTTAAGGATAAGTCAACGGACAAGGGTTCTGTTGTTCTTGAAATCTGTTTCTACATATATCTCTTTACAAATCTGTTTTTGATAAAGATAGTTTTAGAATCATGTTATCAGCATAAATAAGATGATTTAAACATGTAAATCTCATGGGATTTACAAATGAATCCCATGGGATTAATCAGTCAATCCCATGGGATTCATCATGCAATCCCATGGGATTCATTAGGCAATCCCATGGGATTCATAGTTTCATACAGAATCCCATGGGATTCATAGTATTATATGTGATAAGAAACGCATTTTTTATAAGTTCGATAAATTACCTTTGCTGGAATCTTTTGGTCAATATGCCACATGCAAAGTCTGTGCTTTGCTTTAGTGAAAACGGCTTCAATGGCTCTCTTCATTGCTCCATCTTGATCTGTTACCACCATTGTTGGTTCTTTTTTGAAAGCCGTCATAAATGCTTTTAGAAGCCACGTGTATGACTCAGTGTCTTCATGTAATAGCATTCCCGATCCAAGTGTGACACACTTTCTGTGATTATCGACACCGGTGAATGGTACAAACACCATATTGTACCTAAAAATAACATAATTGTTAATTACACACACAATCTAAAAGGGTGAATCTCATGGGATATAATCTGTGAATCCCATAGGATTTCATGAGAATCCCATGGGATTTCATGATAATCCCATGGGATTTCATGATAATCCCATGGGATTTCATTAAGAATCCCATGGGATTCTCATTAAATCCCATGGGATTTCATAAAGAATCTCTTGTAAAACTTACCTGTTACATCTGAATGTTGCATCAAATGAGACTATGTCTCCAAACTCCTTATAATTGCATTTCGCAACTTCATCAGCCCAAAACAAAGCAACTAACTCACTCTCTTCTACCTTACACCGAAACGTAAAGTTTGGCACATATTGTTTTCCATTTTATTTATAAGCATTTGTGCGTCACTTTCCCCAATGAACATATTAACATCCCGCATTTCATTCTTAAAATCATCAACTGTCCCATGAACATACTCATACCCTCCCTTCATACTCGTTAACAAGTTATGAGCCCGTCTTGGACCAATCTTGTTCTTTGCAGCTTTAACAACGAACATTTTTTCTGCTTGTGTCATTCTTTTTTGCTTTTTTGTAAAATGTTTGTACTCTTTTGGTAGGAGCATATGGTTGTGTTTTGCAATAAACTTAACAATCTGGTATTTTTGAGAAACAACATCCAATTCTAACCTTATACGAGCTCTACAACCGGTTATATAAAAAAATATTTTAAAAACATGTTATTCAAAAACAAATCCCATGGGATTCAGAAAGAATCCCATGGGATTGACAAAGAATCCCATGGGATTCAGAAAGAATCCCATGGGATTTACAAAGAATCCCATGGTATTCAGAAAGAAACTTTTAAATATATTAGAGAGCTTTACTACCTATCACATGCATCATTGTATTTCTTTTTTGTTTGTCACTGTCTTTAGCATCTAAAGTGTCGATATTAAGATGTCTTGGAGCTCCTTCTTTATTGCACATGATGTATTTGAGTTGCACCGCTCCAGATTTTGTTAATTTGTGTCCTGCTTTTTTAATTTGAAAACCTCCGGCTTCAGCGTAGTTATCATACATTTCTATAGCTTCATCTAGAGTGTTATAGAATTTTCCTTCTTCTGGTATAGGAATTCCTTCTACATGAGGCTCCCAATATTCCGATCCGCCCGGTGTCTCAGTGTATTCATATAAAGTTGGTCTTGGTGATTTCATAGAATCTGTATATAAATAGTAGAATCCCAAGGGATTAAGAATTCTGCAAACAATGAATACTATGGGATTCATAAAGAATCCCATGGGATCTTAAAGAATCCCATGAGATTCTTAACGAATCCCATGGGATTCTTTTATAAGTTCCTTGTGATACATTTATAAATTTCTTGTATAGAATCCCATGGGATTCACACAGAATCCCATGAGATTCTTTATAAATTACTTGTGATACATTTATAAAATCAAATGATTAATAATAAATCAAATGGGATTCATCTATGAATCCCATAGGATTCAGTATGAATCCCATGGGATTTATACTTCTCTTAAATTATTAAACAAAAAAATTAGATTCTGAAAGGATTTACCATGAACTTTTTTAACAGTAGCATCTTCTGACTTGTTTATTGAAGAATCCGGCGGGTTTGTAGAAGATTCTGATCTAATTATTGATGATTTTGACGGCGGCGGTGGTGTTTTTGATGAATTCGTTATTCCGATGATTTCCGATTGGTTTGTTGATGATTCCGATCGGATTATTGATGTTTCCGGCTGGGTTGATGATCATTCCGATGTAGGTGGTGGTGTTTTGTATGGAGGTGGTGGTGTTTTGTATGAATTTGTTGGATTCATGATTCCGATTGATGTAATGACAGTAGGGAGTAGGTTTTTTTTTTTTTTTTTTTTTTTTTTATTGTGATTTCTAAATTACTATCTTGCCCTTGTTTGTATTTTCTTGGTTTAATCTAAGCCATTAGATGGAGGAGGAATGGGATGGTTGGGATTTGTTTATATGTACTTTAGATACTAGTGGTTTTTGATAGATCTCAACTCAAACTACAATAGCGAATTACTTATAGAACATATTTTTTCAAATACAATACGTAATACAAAATGTAGAAAAGTAAAAGTTATTTTAGAGATTACAAAAGAGTTTACTTTTTTTTAATCAAATAAAACTCTCGCTTTCATTTAATTGAAAAAACAAATATCAAGTAAAACTTCTACTTTTAACTACCTAGTATACAAAACTTAAATTTCACAAACCACTGAAAATACTTCTACTAACTTGTGTTATTCTAATGTTTCATGTATTCTCGCATTATTTCGAATTAATGTCCCAAAGTTCCTAAATATACTTGGTAAAGATTTATATATTGGCGATTTCATGTAAAATTTCACGGATCCTAAAAATATTTGTAATATTCTAACTTCTTACAAGAATTCTTTCAATAAAAAACTGCACATCTAATATAAAAGTTAAATTAAGTCCAGTTCGCATGTTGTTGTTGAGTGTGTGATATTTTAGTTTTTGTGTGGTATATTTGTGTTTAAGTGCGTTATATTTTGATGTTAAAGTGGGTTGTTTTATTACATTTCATAGTAAAATTGATTGTGAAGAGAACAATTGACCTGATACTAAGATAACCATGATAAAATTGGTTGTGGTGATTACTTATTAACACTTGCGTGTTTTCTTGGTGTATCTTAAAGTTATACCAATTATCACACCACCAGTTGCGGACCCAGGAGTAAAACTAAGGTAGTTCATTTACGTGTTTGAGAAGAGAAAGCTAACGGTTCAAATGTCGGGTCGGGTACGGTTTACAGGTCTAAGTGTATCATTAATACGTAACATCGAGAACTTAAACCCGAAAAGACAAACAACCATACATCACAGTGGCATCACTATATCAACTGGTTCGAGAACTAGATTGCTATCATAATCAAAATTATTTATGCCAAAGAAATCATATAGTAGCATATATAAAATCTTGTATCAACTTGTTTTCTCTTTTTAATAGAAACTTTTAAAATACAAATTATGTCCTCAATTAATAAAACAAAAAACATGTCGACAGGACTAAGGATCAAATGAGAAGAAAACTTAAAATGAGAAGGATGAGAAATAATTATAACTACATATTTGAGATGCATCGACTTGAATTAGATGCATCCCTAGTCTTTTAGATGCACCATAATATATTTTCTACCAAAAATTTAGATGCATATACATATATTAGATGCATTTCATCAAGTTAGAGAAATCCTATACATTTTTCGTCCTCTGCGGGTCAAATTTGTTGTTAGTACTACTTTGCATCGTTTTCACTTCAAAATCACTTTAGAAACTAATTGGGATGCATCTAAATGAATAGAGATGCATCTAAATCAAGTCGATGCATCTCAAATGTGTGGTTATAATTATTTCTCATCCTTCTCATTTTAAGTTTTCTTCTCACTGGATCCTTATCCTGTCGACAGAAGGAAAAAAAAAAACAAAAAGCAATAAAGCAATGGTTATACCACATGGGAAAAAGAAAAAAACAGATTAGTTTATAAAAGCACTCTCTTTCATAGTGTTTCTTCTATCATCTTCATCTTCTTCTTCTTCCATTTCCTTCTAACTCATTCTCATCCCAACGTGGTTCCTACTTATTTTGTACGGTAGTTCCCAGAAATAACCACTACACTACTTCTACATAGTGTCAATTCCTAAGATGGTTCCTGCCACCGGCTCCATGCCGGAGGTTCTAACTATATATATAATCTTTCAAAGGCAAAATCATAGCCCTCATCTTCCATCTAACCGAAACTCGGCCTGGGTTCCCCCGTTTAATGCAGTCACGAGTCGAGAAACATTGATTTCGAGACACATTCTAAGAGCCTCTACTACTTTTCACCTTGACATGATGCAGAGGTATGTGGAGAAACTTGCTGGGGAAGTTTTTACTTTTAATTAATGTATTGTATTATGTTTACTTAGAAACACAACTTTTTGTTATTTTGTTTTATGACAAATTCTTTTTCATTAGTTATGAGATTTCAAGTACCCACGGAGCCAGAAATTTTTATTAGGGGGCCTCGAATATTTCATGATAGTAATAACGCTTAATGTTTTTCTTTACGAACCAGTGACAGGTAAACCTGTTCGAACTCAAATGATGGCTTTCGTAATTAGAAGTATGCCTTTATTTTTATAAAAATTTATAAAACTTGAGGCAATTGTCAGATACTCAAATCAACTTATTTTTCATAAACCCAGGGTCTTTGTATATGAGTTGCTAATCAACCTAAAAGTTCTGGGTTCAATCCTCGTTAAAAGAATTTTTGGAATAAATTGTGAGATATGTGGTATAGGATGTCAAAAAATTATCGTTACAAAAATTATTCTTCATAAAAGATGCTATAATTATTCTTCAAGTATCACAACTTGAAAAGCTGAATCAACATGAATAATGAACAATAAAAAATTGTTAGTACTCGACTTTTCCATTCTCCCGGAAAATTGACAAAATCTATCCTTTACATGTACAGGCACGTGTTACTTTTACATAAAAGCATGCATTACGGTGCTGCTTCCTCTTTGATATCAATATACTCTTCTTCAATTGGTAGGTTCTTCTTCAAACAACCAGATCTACTTATAAATAATATGAAGGTAATATTTCTTGCTTTTGTTTTTCTTCCAACATATATTTCTCCCGTCCATGGAAGAAGAAAAATATAAGTAAACCATATCTGGTTATTTAACAGCCATGAAACATGGCCTGAAATTCAAACTATAAGCCGGAGAAGTTGGGGTGGCTGGGGTGGCTGAGCACCTGCCTGCCACCCTATTGGTTCCGCCTTTGAAAGTACCCAATGTATAATTACTTTTTTTTTTTCTTGATAAGCAAAGTCACCCAAAGAGTTTTTAATTAGTTAACTTGTGCTTTTTACAAAACATTTTGGTGACTTATAGATGTTGTTCCTCTCAAACTTAATTTGGAGACTAGGATCATGGACATGTTGCAACAACAAATCAAACATATTTAATATATTATGTCCTTTCATTTGTTGGTGCAGATGATTCCATGTAATAGACGTTCAAGTGAAGAAACTAAGTCATGTAGTTTCGCTTGACGTGCAGAACCGTTGCTTAAATATTCGTTGCAACACATATTTAAGTGACGGTTCTAGTCAAGCGTAACTAAATAAACATTGTTAAGGGCTGTTTCTGAGAACATATTTTGACAACTTAGTGCACAATTAATAGATCACTTATACTGAACCTCTGGTTAATAAATCTATGTAATTGATCTTCAGGTAATCTCGTTATACTGGAATGAGGAATCATCTAACAATGGGCTGAATGCCATGTAAGAGGCAAGTATTCTTTATCGCATTGCAGAATGCCTTAAATTGCGTAAACACTTGTAGCTAATTTTGATATTTCTTATGATAGATTACTGCCACAGATTACAACCCCAAAGTTTCAGAGGTTACCTTCATGTCCGCCACGCTCATTTCCACTTCCGTCACCACCTCCCATCACTCCACCTCCACGCGCCGACACCCAATCATCATTCTCTTAATTACCAACTTTTTCAGCCTGCAGTTAGTTTAAATTATCTTTGGTCATTAACTATTTATTACATTCATTAATAAAATTAAACATAATATAAGTAGCAACCACTTGTAGCATTTATGTTAGAATACCTGAACATATGTGTCTTTATCAAATACTTATGTTGTACTCACCGTATAATTTGTTTGGATACATTCTTTTCATATATCCACTTGCACCATTTATGTCGGACATTGGTGTTGGACTTTGCAAAAACAAACAAACTATCAACACCAAAAAGAACCAACAAATCATGATAAAAGAATAAACATAAACAAATAATAATACAGACATACTACAAGATAAAAATTGGTATGGAACTATGGAAGTGTTGATTTTTTGATGCAAAACCATTTGCATTTGACAAAGGGGTGGTGTTGGTATTGTTTCTAGCCATCCCATTTGAATATACCGAGCTGTCTACCCATGGAATCGGGGAATGGACTCCGTCAAAACCATATCTTGGATCCTGATATGTGCTTTGTGTACCCCTGTTGTAAAGATCCATTTGAATTAAAGGTCGAATTTTGATACGCTGCTGGTCTCATGGGACCCTTATTTCCATTGCCCGTAGTGTCTACGGACAAGGCTGGTTGTAAGGGACCGATCAAATGGTTGACTTTGACCGTTCCCATTGACCCCTGAGTCAACCGAGGGCTGCAAAGTAACACAAACCACATGATCAATATCTAACAATCTTAATTAGTACTAAACGAACACGATTAACACGAAAAAAGTTACATAATGCCACATGAAGCAAAACTAAAGTACTAAACCCTCACCTTCTTAGCAGCCTCTGAAGCTTCCAAAGTCTTTTGACTGTGAATCAATAGAAAGATTCTTTAGTAAATCAACAACTTCTGTAGAGCAATGAATTAAGGAAATACAACTTGTTCAAACTCTGTTTACTATAAACTACTGTATTATTTTACAGCACGAAACATAAGTCAATAAGCATATTCAGTTGATTAATTACCCAAAGCAAGATCTAATTCAACTAACCATTGACCTAATTTCATCTACCTTTAATTATTACATACAGTAAATCAATAACTTGAAGATATACCTTTAATTATTGCGTCACCTCACTTTTCTAGGCAAGAGATGGCGACTCAAGTTTTTAGCAAAAGTGAGTGACATTTTGAAAGTAAAACAAGACATGCACCTTGAAAGACTTATTGAGACCATCAATCGTCAAGTTTTCAATACGTATACAGATGGAAGCTTTATGGGTCTACATAAAATATTTATTGAGACAATGTGAAATAAAAGATAAAAATAACTTTGCAAATTTAGTCCCTGAATCAATAGTGATATGCCACGTGGACCTTAAAGCGGTTAAATGACGATAATACCCTCGGTGACATGGCACTTAACGATGAAACTAACGGAAAAGGCCTCTCAGTGGCAATTTTGCGAAAATGTGGAACGTTGGTGTCTTTTTTGCGCTACTTTTTGTCTCGGTCTCGTTTTTGCAATTTCGTGAAACGTTAAGGACCATTTTTGCAATTTACCCTAAAATCAAATTCTTATGAAGATGATTGTTTTACATGACTAATTAGTATGGCTAATATATGTGCCACCATTCTGTTGGTGACAACATAGACTCACATTTTCAAAAAGCAAATAAACTGACAAGACTTTAATTTAGTCACAATTGTAGTCACATTTTTAGTCATCTAAATCATTTTGTTTCTATGAAAGTGTATCAATTTTAGTGCTAGTAGTTGGTATAGTAGTACAAAGAGTGTACACAAGAACAAAGGTAAAGGGTCTTCTAAGGCCGGATGGCAAGGAGGTGAGAGGCTCACCTTACACCTCAGCGTCACGTCAGTTTTCTCTCTCCTCTCATTTCCCCTCACCCTCACTCACCTTTTTGTGAGCAATGTCACATTTAACTTTACCTTTCATTAAAATACACTCATTTTATACAAATATATCCCACTAAATACCTCACACACACTCACACACAAAATAAAAAAAATAATAAAACAAAAAGGAACACTTAAGGTGAGCCGTTCACCATATTTCGTCTTGGGAGCATAACCTCGCGCGTGAGAGGATGGGTTGGGCAAGGCAATGCCGCGTGAATTTGTTGCAAGGTGAGAGACTCACCTCTCATTTGCCGACTAGTCTAATATATATCCTATTAATTAAAGGACATAGTCTTTATGAGCTAGTAGTTGGTTTTAGGTGGCACTTAAATTTTGAGTTCGAAGACAAATTTTGAGAATTTCAAAAAAAAAAAAAAAAAAAAAAAAAAAAAAAAAAAAAAAAATTGATTATCAAAAACACATGACTGATTATGTTTGTAATAATTCTATACATAGTTTAGAACTGTAGAATGCACCTTAGATCTGAAGCTAAATTGGGTTATATTTTAGAGGGCTAATGACTTGAAAATGCATCTAAGTTGATACTTTTTGTTGTTCTATGTAGCCAACTTTATTTTTTGCTATTATAACACAAACCTTTTGAATTTCGTCTATTGTGTGTATTTTGTGACCGGTTTTTCATGTAAAATGACCATTTTACCCCTCAAAATTTGAAAAAAGTAAGGGTAAAATGGTCAAAAAATACACACAATAGACGAAATTCAAAAGGTTTGTGTGATAATAGCAAAAAATAAAGTTGGCTAGATAAAACAACAAAAAGTGTCAAGTTGGATGTATTTTCAAGCCCTTAGCCCATATTTTAGATCTGAAACTACCTTTCCCCGAAGAATGCACCTTAGGTTATATTCACATGTTCCTTGGCAACTACTAGAAGAAATCAATTTTTTTATGAAGAGTTTGGTGGTTAATACACCTCTAAAATGACAAATTAGCCTAGTGGTAATACTGACCAACATTACCGAAGGCCTCTTAGCCAGCGGTATGTGAGTAACCCATCAACCTAAAGGTTGTGGGTTCAAGTCTCGTTGGAGACATGTGAGATAGAATTTGTGAGATAGGTGGTATAGGATGTTAAAAAAAAAAAAAAAAAAAAAAAAAAAAAAAAAAAAAAATTACCATCGTCAACTCAACAACTCACATTTTCTATCCACAACCAACATCACCAACAACATGGCGTTAGGGGTGTTCACGGATCGGGTAATATCCACAATAACCGAAAACCGAAACCGAACCGAACTAAATATTCGGTTATCGGTTTGGATATGGGTTTGGCAACGAAAACCGAAAACCGAAAATATATAAATATATATATATTTTTTTATGTATTTATATATAAAAATAATCACTAAAAGTCTTTTTTAGTACAAATATAACATTATTTAAGCTTTAAAAAAAAATTGTTCTAAAAATATATATAATTAAATGAAAAAATAATTAAAATTATGTAATTCGGGTTATTCGGTTATAAGGGTTCGGTTTTCGGTTCAGTTGAATCAAATTTGAATTCGGTTCGGTTCGGTTTTCGGTTTGACCCAAAAAAAATTAACCGAACAAACCGAACCGAATAACCCGATAACTGAACCGATGAACACCCCTATATGGCGTCATCGCCATCAAATATACCCCACATAAACAAATTAAACAACTCATACAATGTCACACAACCGACTTCACATTTTTTCACTTCACGACGGTCATATATATAGGGTCAAGGTAATAGCAAGGATGCGTCTAAGAGAGCTAGAAAACGCGTGCATGTATCACCACTACTCTTACCCAACTTGTGCCATTGCCCAAAGCTAAAGATTTGTTGTGAATTAAAACGAAAGAGAAATATATGGTAACTATAAAGAAACCAAAAGACAATGATTCCGATTTGATTGACAAGAGTCATCAGTGTTTGCGTTATGATTTACTCCTTCCATGACCAACACGGTAAAAATCCTCCTAGACCTCGTACATTATTCCTCTCTTAACGTGTGAATCTCGCATTTTGATACCATCTAAGTGAAAATTTTTTACAAGTTACTCAAGAAAAGGCTTTTACAGTTCTTATGTACCAACAATAATAAAGCCATGCCATCGAAAACTCGTCATTCACTCCTAGTAAACACGTACAACACCAAGAATAACATTCAACTACATTTTACCCGCACTCATAACAATGAAAACTTGCGCACTAAAACACACGCTAGAAAGAAGTGTCTAAATGACGCTACCAATAACGCCGAACATGACACTAAAGGGAGGTGTGAGCACACAATGTCATCCAACGACACTATAATACGCTGTGAACTAGTGTCACATAAAGTTCGTTAAGATGACACATAATAATATGTTTAGACATGAATATTATTATATATGTTCAAAGGTCACTTTACTTATCGTATGGGGGTGATCTGAGACGATATTCTATTACTCGCTCAATAAAAAATAAAACGGAAAGAGAGTATCAAGATGTTGGTGTTGAGAACAAAGTCAATAGGGAAGTAGCATGGGTATGCAACTCATTTGGTCAAAGCAGTTGTTCGCCACTGAGAAAGAGATGGTATTTAACTAGTTCTACTCCTTCAAGAGTCCAAGCCATTCATTATTTCATGCATGCCCGGATTTAAACATGTGCAAGGTGCGCGGTGGGACAGGCCCCCCATTTTCTTAGGGCCTCAAATCTCTAGATCTGTAACATATATATAAACTCAGTTTTGTAAGTTTTAGTCCAGGTAAATTATGTTTTATGATGGAAAAAGTACGTTTTATAATGTTGAAAGTTAGTTGTTTGAGTCACGAAGGAGAAACAAAGCTCGGTAGTAGTTTTTTAATGGAGTTAGTTTCCAGTTTTTTAATGGAATAAGTTTCCAGAAAGAAGAAGACACAGTAAACCAAAACTCTTTTTTTTAATTAGCTAAATATTTCAAGTTTAGCCCATCTAGTATATAGCTTTATTTGTTTGGCGTCTATGTTTACTAAAAAGTCAAAACAACCAAAATATTCATAGACACAACATCTTTTATCCTGAAAAATTATACTATATTATACCGATAAATTACATTGTTTAATGCATAATAGATGTTTTACCCTTTTACCTATAACCATATCCTGAGATACACAGTTTCATATTCAAATGAGAGTTGATCATTAGGACTTTAAAGACAACTTTTAGAAGTTTTTTGAAAAAATCGATACGTGGATTATGTACAAAACAAGATTATATACAAAAAAGAAAAAAGAAAAAACACAAAAAACTATTGATTTTTCGAAAGGACACACAAATTTACTGATGTTGTGTCACATATTCGTCTATTTTAAGGAGTGTACAACGTCATACGATGCCGCGCAGGGCCTCCGAAATCCACGGGACAGCCCTGACATGCCCTGATTTAAGCATGTGCAAGATGTGTGGTGGCACAGGGCTCCCATTTTCTAAGGGCCTCAAATTTCTAGATCTGTAACATATATATAAACTCAGTTTTGTAAGTTTTAGTCCAGGCAAATGATGTTTTATGATGGAAAAAGTACGTTTTATAATGTTGAAAATTAGTTGTTTGAGTCACAAATGAGAAACAAAGCTCAGTAGCAGTTTTTTAATGGAGTAAGTTTCTAGGAAGAAGATAACACGGTAACCCAAAACGGCTTTTTTTTTTTTTTTTTTTTTTTTTTTTTTTTTTTTTTTTTTTTTTAATTAGCTGAATATTTCAAGTTTAGCCCATATAGTATATAGCTTTATTTGTTTGGCGTCTATGTTTATTAAAAAGTCAAAACAACCAAAATATTCATAGAGACAACTTCTTTTATCCTGAAAAATCATACTATATTATATAGATAAATTACATTGTTTAATGCATAATAGATGATTTACCCTTTTACCTATAACCATATCCTAAGATACACAGTTTCATATTCAAATGAGAGTTGATCTTTAGGACTTTAAAGACAACTTTTAGAAGTTTTTTGAAAAATTCGATACGTGGAATATGTCCAAAACAGGATTATATAAAAAAGAAAAAACAAAAAACACAAAAAAAAAAAACTATTGATTTTTTCAAAAGGACATACAAATTTACTGATGTTGTGCCGGATATTCGTATATTTTAAAAGGTGTACAACGTCATACGATGGCGCACAGGGCCTCCGAATTCCGAAATCCATGGGACGCCCTGTCTGATGATGCAATGCAACCTTGAGAGACGCATAATTGTAAACATATGATTTTCATCGTCAAGATATGGTGTATTGGCACACTTAGAATCATTTTACTTTTCACATTTTTGATAATTAAAAATGCTTACTCTTTATTAGTGGTTTAGTAGTTAGTAGTGTATTATATATGTATAATAAAGCAAAAAGTAAAAAAAAATGTAATAAGTTAAACAACAATTAAACACTTAACCACTAATTGGGCATTGGTTCAGTAGGTGGAGCTTTCATTCTTGAGTCAATATACTCGGGTTCGAATCCCATCCTTGGCACTTTGCTACCAGATAAATACCCACCTCCACAAAACCTATGGCCTTATTGGAGAGACTTTGTGGATAAGAGCTCAAAAGTTCAAGAGTTTCGGCTCACTCCAGTTGGTGCCCCCACTAAGACAGGAGAGTTATCCGGAGCTATTCATTGTGGGGTGGACAATGGCTCGTGCCAAAAGACATCCGGTATCAGGGTGTTCCCGCCAATATACACATTTTCGTGGATTAAACACTTAACCATTTAGTTATGATCAAATTAAAAGAAAACTTTAAAAAAAAATTAAAAAAAAAATGATGAGAAATAATTGTAACAACATATTATAGTTGCATCGACCTATTAAATATGTCTTTATTTATTTAGATGCATTATAATGTATTTTCTAGCTTACATTTGAATACACATACATATATAAAATGCATTTCTTTACATCAAATTAGATGAACTATTTGCATTTTGCATCTTCTACATGTCAAATGTGTTAGTAATACTAATTTACGTCATTTTCATTCTAAAATTACTTTGGAAACTAAATGAAATGCATATAAATGAATACCACTGTTCTCAATCATTTTAAGTTTTATTCTCACTCAATCTCTACCCAACTACTAAAAAAAGTTTTAAAATGTTTGTTTATTAACAATGCTCAACGTACCAATAAACAATTAGAATGTCTAATACTCTTTAGATTAGCTAAATTCAAGTGTGTACCTCTTAAGTGTTGGTTGTCTACACTTAGATTAACTAGAGAAAATTTGTCGCGCTGTGATCTTTTGCATTTAGACTCGTCTTTTTGTGTGTTTTTTTAGATCAGAGGTAAAATTAAAAGAACATTGCTTTCTTTCTTTTCCCAAGATTAAGCTTGTTTTGGTTGAAAATTTAGAGTTGGTGAAAAGTTCCTCATTTATCAATGAGGAAATTTCAAAAATAGGCCAAAACTTTTTCCTTATTTCAAGACTTAGTCACTAAATGACCCATTTTCCCATTTTGGTCGTGCTCGACTGCTCGACTCCACCCAAATTTTGACATGTGTCTGCTCGACTGCTCGACTTTGACTGCTCGACTCCACCCGAATTTTGACACGTATCATTCTTTTGTACTTTGCTAAGAAAAAGTATAAAAGGAATGACACGTGTCAAAATTTGGGTGGAGTCGAGCAGTCGAACATGACCAAAATAGGAAAGGGGTCATTTTGTGACAAAGTCTTGAAATAAGCGAAAAGTTTTGACCTATTTTGAGAATTTCCTCTTATTCAATTCTTCTTTAAATGACATCTTACAAGGGATTCTTAGCCTCTATTCAAACAAGTGGAAAGCCAAGTTATTTCACGCAATTTGTTTGGATTTTATTTGGAGTGTTTGGGCTTGGAGAAACCGGGTTTTTCATGCTTCCTCGGATGAAGAGAAATCATGTGCATTGCTTGAAGATATTTTTCCCACAGTTCAAAAGATGTTGCTTTTATGAACTTCGAATAGAGCTTCAAAGAATCGTTTTTCGTGAGCCAACTGGATTCCTCGCCCTAATGAGCTTCTATAGATTCTTAGATTTTTTGTTTTGGTGTTTTCTTTGTTTTGGTTCTCTTGTTTGGTGTGGGTTCTCTTCCTTGGAGCCCTTTTGTTGCCCTTGTTTCTTTTTGGCGTGTGACTTAAATAAAAAATAATGTTGGTCGTTTCTATATTTAAACTAGTAGCGTCGTGAGTTGAATCGAAACTTGTGGGAATTGAAAACACATGTTTGTTTACTAAGAATGCTCAACATGTTAACGTTACTAGTCTCGGATTTATAGTTAAAACAATTCAACTTTAATTGTAGTCTTTATTTATAGTTACTTTGGATGAAAAGAAATAACACGACAAAGAAACACTAATGTGAAAACCACAATAGCGAATTACTTATAGAACATATTTTTTCAAATACAATACGTAATACAAAATGTAGAAAAGTAAAAGTTATTTTAGAGATTACAAAAGAGTTTTTTTTTTTTTTTAATCAAATAAACCTCTCGCTTTCATTTAATTAAAAAAACAAATATCAAGTAAAACTCCTACTTTTAACTACCTAGTATACAAAACTTAAATTTCACAAACCACTGAAAATACTTCTACTAACTTGTGTTATTCTAATGTTTCATGTATTCTCGCATTGTTTCGAATTAATGTCCCAAAGTTCCTAAATATACTTAGTAAAGATTTATATATTTGGCGATTTCATGTACAATTTCACGGATCCTAAAAATATTTGTAATATTCTAACTTCTTACAAGAATTCTTTCAATAAAAAACCGCACATCTAATATAAAAGTTAAATTAAGTCCAGTTTGCATGTTGTTGTTGAGTGTGTGATATTTTAGTTTTTGTTTGGTATATTTGTGTTTAAGTGCGTTATATTTTGATGTTAAAGTGGGTTGTTTTATTACATTTCATAGTAAAATTGATTGTGAAGAGAACAATTGACCTGATACTAAGATAACCATGATAAAATTGGTTGTGGTGATTACTTATTAACACTTGCGTGTTTTCTTGGTGTATCTTAAAGTTATACCAATTATCACACCACCAGTTGCGGACCCAGGAGTAAAACTAAGGTAGTTCATTTACGTGTTTGAGAAGAGAAAGCTAACGGTTCAAATGTCGGGTCGGGTACGGTTTACAGGTCTAAGTGTATCATTAATACGTAACATCGAGAACTTAAACCCGAAAAGACAAACAACCATACATCACAGTGGCATCACTATATCAACTGGTTCGAGAACTAGATTGCTATCATAATCAAAATTATTTATGCCAAAGAAATCATATAGTAGCATATATAAAATCTTGTATCAACTTGTTTTCTCTTTTTAATAGAAACTTTTAAAATACAAATTATGTCCTCAATTAATAAAACAAAAAACATGTCGACAGAAGAAAAAAAACAAAAAGCAATAAAGCAATGGTTATACCCCATGGGAAAAAGAAAAAAACAGATTAGTTTATAAAAAGCACTTTCTTTCTTCTATCATCTTCATCTTCTTCTTCTTCCATTTCCTTCTAACTCATTCTCATCCCAACGTGGTTCCTACTTATTTTGTACGGTAGTTCCCAGAAAAAACCACTACACTACTTCTACATAGTGTCGATTCCTAAGGTGGTTCCTGCCACCGGCTCCATGCCGGGGGTTCTAACTATATATTTATTCTTTCAAAGGCAAAATCGCAGCCCTCATCTTGCATCTAACCGAAACTCGGCCTGGGTTCCTCCGTTTAATGCAGTCACGAGTCGAGAAACATTGATTTCGAGACACATTCTAAGAGCCTCTACTACTTTTCACCTTGACATGATGCACAGGTATGTCAAGAAACTTGCTGGGGAAGTTTTTACTTTTAATTAATGTATTGTATTATGTTTACTTAGAAACACAACTTTTTGTTATTTTGTTTTATGACAAATTCTTTTTCATTAGTTATGAGCTTTCAAGTACCCACGGAGCCAGAAATTTTTATTAGGGGGCCTCGAATATTTCATGATAGTAATAACGCTTAATGTTTTTCTTTACGAACCAGTGACAGGTAAACCTGTTCGAACTCAAATGATGGCTTTCGTAATTAGAAGTATGCCTTTATTTTTATAAAAATTTATAAAACTTGAGGCAATTGTCAGATAGTCAAATCAACTTATTTTTCATAAACCCAGGGTCTTTGTATATGAGTTGCTAATCAACCTAAAAGTTCTGGGTTCAATCCTCGTTAAAAGAATTTTTGGAATAAATTGTGAGATATGTGGTATAGGATGTCAAACAATTATCGTTACAAAAATTATTCTTCATAAAAGATGCTATAATTATTCTTCAAGTATCACAACTTGAAAAGCTGAATCAACATGAATAATGAACAATAAAAAATTGTTAGTACTCGACTTTTCCATTCTCCCGGAAAATTGACAAAATCTATCCTTTACATGTACAGGCACGTGTTACTTTTACATAAAAGCATGCATTACGGTGCTGCTTCCTCTTTGATATCAATATACTCTTCAATTAGTAGGTTCTTCTTCAAACAACCAGATCTACTTATAAATAATATGAAGGTAATATTTCTTGCTTTTGTTTTCTTCCAACATATATTTCTCCCGTCCATGGAAGAAGAAAAATATAAGTAAACCATATCTGGTTATTTAACAGCCATGAAACATGGCCTGAAATTCAAACTATAAGCCAGAGAAGTTGGGGTGGCTGGGGTGGCTGAGCACCTGCCTGCCACCCTATTGGTTCCGCCTTTGCAAGTACCCAATGTATAATTACTTTTTTTTTTCTTGATAAGCAAAGTCACCCAAAGAGTTTTTAATTAGTTAACTTGTGCTTTTTACAAAACATTTTGGTGACTTATAGATGTTGTTCCTCTCAAACTTAATTTGGAGACTAGGATCATGGACATGTTGCAACAACAAATCAAACATATTTAATATATTATGTCCTTTCATTTGTTGGTGCAGATGATTCCATGTAATAGACGTTCAAGTGATGAAACTAAGTCATGTAGTTTCGCTTGACGTGCAGAACCGTTGCTTAAATATTCGTTGCAACACATATTTAAGTGACGGTTCTAGTCAAGCGGAACTAAATAAACATTGTTAAGGGCTGTTTCTGAGAACATATTTTGACAACTTAGTGCACAATTAATAGATCACTTATACTGAACCACTGGTTAATAAATCTATGTAATTGATCTTCAGGTAATCTCGTTATACTGGAATGAGGAATCATCTAACAATGGGCTGAATGCCATGTAAGAGGCAAGTATTCTTTATTGCATTGCAGAATGCCTTAAATTGCGTAAACACTTGTAGCTAATTTTGATATTTCTTTTGATAGATTACCGCCACAGATTACAACCCCAAAGTTTCAGAGGTTACCTTCATGTCCTCCACGCTCATTTCCACTTCCGTCACCACCTCCCATCACTCCACCTCCACGCGCCGACACCCAATCATCATTCTCTTAATTACCAACTTTTTCAGCCTGTAGTTAGTTTAAATTATCTTTGGTCATTAACTATTTATTACATTCATTAATAAAATTAAACATAATATAAGTAGCAACCACTTGTAGCATTTATGTCAGAATACATGAACATATGTTTCTTTATCAAATACTTATGTTGTACTCACCGTAAAATTTGTTTGGATACATTCTTTTCATATATCCACTTGCACCATTTATGCCGGACATTGGTGTTGGACTTTGCAAAAACGAACAAACTATCAACACCAAGAAGAACCAACAAATCATGATAAAAGAATAAACATAAACAAATAATAATAGAGCCATACTACAAGATAAAAATTGGTATGGAACTATGGAAGTGTTGATTTTTTGATGCAAAACCATTTGCATTTGACAAAGGGGTGGTGTTGGTATTGTTTCTAGCCATCCCATTTGAATATACCGAGTTGTCTACCCATGGAATCGGGGAATGGACTCCGTCAAAACCATATCTTGGATCCTGATATGTGCTTTGTGTACCCCTGTTGTAAAGATCCATTTGAATTAAAGGTCGAATTTTGATACGCTGCTGGTCTCATGGGACCCTTGTTTCCATTGCCCGTAGTGTCTACGGACAAGGCTGGTTGTAAGGGACCGATCAAATGGCTGACTTTGACCGTTCCCATTGACCCCTGAGTCAACCGAGGGCTGCAAAGTAACACAAACCACATGATCAATATCTAACAATCTTAATTAGTACTAAACAAACACAATTAACACGAAAAAAGTTACATAATGCCACATGAAGCTAAACTAAAGTACTAAACCCTCACCCTCTTAGCAGCCTCTGAAGCTTCCAAAGTCTTTTGATTGTGAATCAATAGAAAGATTCTTTAGTAAATCAACAACTTCTGTAGAGCAATGAATTAAGGAAATACAACTTGTTCAAACTCTGTTTACTATAAACTACTGTATTATTTTACAGCACGAAACATAAGTCAATAAGCATATTCAGTTGATTAATTACCCAAAGCAAGATCTAATTCAACTAACCATTGACCTAATTTCATCTACCTTTAATTATTACATACAGTAAATCAATAACTTGAAGATATACCTTTAATTATTGCGTCACCTCACTTTTCTCGGCAAGAGATGGCGACTCAAGTTTTTAGCAAAAGTGAGTGACATTTTGAAAGTAAAACAAGACATGCACCTTGAAAGACTTATTGAGACCATCAATCGTCAAGTTTTCAATACGTATACAGATGGAAGCTTTATGGGTCTACATAAAATATTTATTGAGACAATGTTTGCTTATGTTAATTACGATAATTTTGGTATCAGAGGTGTGCTAGCAATACTTAGGCTCATTTGAAATGCCTATACTCACATTGATGATGTCGTAAAATCATGTGAGCTTCCTTTCAAAAACGTGGATGAATTCGAAGAGTACATCTTAAAAAAATATCCACTTATTTATCAGGTATTTCGTGTTGTGTGAACATATAAAGGCATTAATACAGCATATCAGTATTGTTTTGACGATATAGAAGCCGAAACTTAAGAATCACTGGCTCGAAAGCCCAAGTATTTAAACTCTACTAATATTTGAAAGTTTGTGTTCTGAGTTTCTTTAAGCGATTAAGGCAATATTATTATTGATAAGGTGAATTACGTTGTTTCCGATTACAATTGCATGTCTTTGTCAACTTGTAGTTAACTACAATTCGAATATACGAATGCAATATGTTGTCAACTACAAGCGAGGCTGCATGGTGCCAAAATTGTGTGACTCAGATGGTTAGATCGCCTTTGTTACATCCACTCTCCAAGAAGGGTACTTAATTTATCGAAAAGTTAGGTTATCTTCATGGGCCAGTAATTGAAGTTGCCTATATGTGTAAGCATGATCTAGCGTGCGAGACAAACACTTAGTCATATATATGCTCTGGTGATTCGTCATGATCCGTACATGGACAAGGCATCATACTATTAAATACAGCAAAACTCAAAGACTAGTTGTCATGAACTACCTTGAAATTATAACGTGTGATATGTAAGGCATCATCCTTGTGACGAAGAGAACTATGGGAGCCGTCGTCCAAATTGACATAATAGACCTCCGTATGTTTTGTCACCCTAACGACAGAATTCGCTTGTTTTATTCTGAAGTTGCCTTCCACTCAAACGTTTATTATATCGAATCACCTGCGCCAAAAATGAAAGGACACAATATATTAGATACGAGTGATTTGTTGTTGCAACATGCCCATGATCACTTTATAATTATATATGGTTATGCGTAACCATAGAACTATGGGTTGCATAACTCAGTTCTTAGTTCTATTCTAATTACCAAATTTAACTTTATTTATATAGTGATGACGTATAGTCTATATTTGGGCCATGAGCCCAAATGATAAACATTACTCGGCCCAAGCCCACCACGAGTGAGTTATCATAGCGAATGACGGGCCATAATAATAACGGCTTGGGCTCACGAAGCCCAAAGCCCAACCAAACTAATCGGGCATGCGATAAGGATCTTCTATTCATGGAATAGATATCCTTACCCCGATAAGCACCACGAGTGCGAAGAGTAAGGAGCAAGAAACCTACGCGGTTTCAGCCCCTATAAAAGGAATGACATCTCTCATTCAAAGGTACGATATACAACCCTAACTCTTTAAGAGAACCTCAAATCGATTATTTACTCTCACGCCGGAGTCTAATCGGGGGAGACAATCCCTCGATAAGCCTAACGGTGTTGTTTATTTTCTTAGTGCGCAGGTAACGAAGTGCTAAGAAACGAATTGATATAAGAGCAAAGCCCAATAACAAGGTACGCCCAACTTTTGTATCAACATATAGAAATAAATCCATCTTAGAAAACTAAAGTGTGTTTCAATGTTCGTCTAAGTAAGTGATAGATTTAAAATTTACTATGCTTAAACCGAATTTAGTAACGTATACATTACTAAATTCGGTTTGAACGTAAACTCGTATGGTTGTAAGCTCGCTTCGAAAACTTATGCTTACCTTGATGACTTTACTATGTATTGTATATGTCAGCTAGCAAATGACATTTGTTACACTTTGCTAATGTGATGCGTGTCACACACGCCGGCCACTTTCTGCAATTAGGAGTATTCATTAGACTTGTATTTCGTGATAGAAATTCTTTCTGCGATTAGAATATTCATTAGGACTTTTGCTCTGTTTATGTATCGATTGTGTCGAATCCGGTTCTTTTAGAATTAGGGTGTTACATTATTTACCTCTCATGTTAAGTCAAACATGATATATCATGTTCACTAATAACAAATAAGTTAAAGAGTAAATTACACCGTTCGTCCTTATGGTTTGCATTGACTGCCGTCGTTAGTCATTTGACCAAAAAAACTGTACAGTTCTTCCTTAACGAGCAAACGTTTGGCGTCATTAGTCCCTCCCCCACTAACGCTTGTTAAGTGTTGTTACACCTGAAGTCCCATGAGGGTATAATAGTCATTTCGCAAACCAAAAGGACGAACGGTGCAAAAGGACGAACGGTGCAATTTTTTTAATACTTTCGTAAGTTCTGTTTTAATACGTTTTCGTTTTTTTTTTTACATTTTTGTCCCTTTTTTTCGTCTCTTTTTTATGTTTTCCTCCCTTTTTTTACGTTTTCATTCGTTTTTTTTCGTTTTCGTCGGTTTTTCTACGTTTTCGTCTGTCTTTTTCATTTTCGTTTGTTTTTTTACATTTACGTCCGTTTTTTTTACGTTTTTGTCCGTTGTTCTAAAGTTTTCATACGCTTTCGTCCATTTTTTTTACGTTTTTATCCATTCTTAACCGTTTTTTTCGGTTTCGTCTATATTTTTGCGTTTTCCTCCTTTTTTTACGTTTTCATCAATTTTTTTTCGTTTTCGTCTGTATTTTTACATTTTCCTCCTTTTTTTTACGTTTTCATCATTTTTTTCGTTTTTGTCTATTTTTTTTACGTTTTCCTCCATTTTTTTACGTTTTCATCCGTTTCTTTTCGTTTTCGTCTGTTTTTTACGTTTTCATTGGTTTTTTTTTTTTTTTTACATTTTCATCAATTTTTTTTGTTTTTGTCTGTTTTTTTATGTTTTCGTTCGTTTTTTTATGTTTTCGCTCATTCTTTTACGTTTTTGTCTTTTGTTCTAACGTTTTTATACGTTTTCATTCATTTTTTATATTTTCATACGTTTTTATCCATTCTTATCCGTTTTTATATGTTTTCACAACATGGGTATATCAAATAATAACCAAAAAAACATTAAATTTTAAAAAATAGAAAGAATAATTACAGGTTATTAGCATCAACCTTCAACAACTAGTCCTTTGACTTAAAAAAAACTCATTTTAGGGGTATGCTAAATTACAACCAAAAAACATCAAATTTCTAAAAATAGAAAGAACAATTACATGGTATTACAACATTCAATACCCATGTTGTAGAAACGTATAAAAACAGATAAGAATGGATAAAAACGTATGAAAATGTAAAAAATGAACGAAAACGTATGAAAACATTAGAACAAAAGACAAAAACGTAAAAGAATGGGCGAAAAGGTAAAAAAAAAATGAACGAAAACATAAAAAAAATAGACAAAAACAAAAAACAGATGAAAATGTAAAAAAAATAAACAAAAACGTAAAAAAACAGACGAAAACAAAAAAAAAAACGGATGAAAACCTAAAAAACGGAGGAAAATGTAAAAATACAGATGAACACGAAAAAAACGGAGGAAAACGGAAAAATACATACGAAACCGAAAAAAGCGGTTAAGATTGGATAAAAACGTAAAAGAATGGACGAAAGCGTATGAAAACGTTAGAACAACGGACAAAAACGTAAAAAAAGGACGTAAACGTAAATAGACAGACGAAAACGAAAAAAAAACAGACAAAAACATAAAAAAAAAAAAAAAAAAAAAAACAGACGAAGATGCAAAAAACGGATGAAAACGTAAAAAAAACGGAGGAAAACGTAAAAAAAAAAGAGACGAAAACGAAAAAAAACGGACAAAAACGTAAAAAAAACAGACGAAAACGTATTACAACGGAACTTACGAACGTATTTAAAAAAAGAAAAAAAAAAGAAACAAAAACAAAATTGCACCGTTCGTCCTTTCGGTTTGCGATATGACTAGTATACCCTCATGGAACTTTAGGTGTAACAACACTTAACAAGCGTTAGGGGGTAGGGACTAACGACGCCAAACGTTTGCCCGTTAAGGACGAACAGTGCAGTTTTTTTGGTAAAGGGACTAACGACGCCAGTTAACGCAAACCACAAGGACGAACGGTGTAATTTACTCTAAGTTAAATGCATAAAACTTTTTCTTTAAATAAAAATTAAAGGCATAACATGATCGATGATTCCTCTATAAATTGAAGTAGTACAGTAATTAATTTGTATCTAAAAGAAGTAGTACAACATTTTGCAGCCTTTGCATAATAAACTTTTTTTCAAAACGAAAACCAAAAGTAAGAGTATGTTGTTGCTCCCAAATTCGCCACTTGAATGTTTCCTTGTCCCTATCCATACGTACACCTCTAAACTGCACGTACTCTCGTCGTTAAATTAAGCTTCATATTGTTCACATACATTTACCAACGTATTTACCTTTTATGGAAGAGACTAGTACATGTGCATTTAAAATGGAAGTGATTTGCGCACTTCGTTAATTGATTTGCATACCTAAAAGTATTGTGTTTTGACATATATATTCTTAAATCTCTTTCACTCATGTTCACCCGACAAGTATATAAATGTCAAGATATAATATTTTTGAGTATGCAAATCAATTAGTGGAGTGTGCAATTATTTCCCATTTAGAATAGTCTTGTGTACATTATATATTGATTTGGGATACATAATACAAGTAAGACAATTCATTAATCAAATATGGTAATATGGTAATCATTTCAAATTGATCATATCCTAATTATTCTCTAAAAAGTACTACCATCCCCTTTTATCCTCTTTTCACATCTTCCTAAACCCTAAAACACGTCTGTAATTTTTCTTTTTGTTTGAAAACTAAGTCGTGTTTTAACCCTAAAATCTTAAATCATAATGGTGAATGAATACTTCCCTCTAGTGCCATCAACAATGATATATCATATACGAAATTATTTCAAAAGGAACCTAATTATTAAGTAATGGATATTACAAAGGGTGAAAATGTACTTTTGTTACTTTTTCTTAAAGCATGTGCTCTTATTTGGAGAACAATTTTTTTTTTTAATTAACTGACTTTACATTGTAAGTCGACTAATCCTAAGGCGAATACCATTTTGGGATAGTCCGGAGTCGGCGCTGGTGAACCTTCGTGACCACAAAGGGATTAATTTTCTCTCCGTTAGATTCGAACCCTTAACCTCCTTTTTGAAAGGCTGGTATTCTTACCGCTGAATCACTCTTCTAGTTGAGAACAATAATGTTAGAGAATATGTAATATCAGTTATTGTCTGATTACATCTTACTTTTAATAAATGAAAAAAGAGACATAAGTCACGCATTAAAGCAAGAGTCTTTGTCTTTCTTCGCTTTGTAAATCGAGGGCTGGAAGAAGAAGTGCCAGAACCTCAACAAAAGAATTACATTTATAGAGTCTTATAGGAGCCGCTAGGCTTCGAAATTGAATTGAATGATTCCTCTCCCTTGATTGCCTTCACTGCCTTGTGAATCTGTTCTTTTTTTTTTTATATAAAATAATATCAAAAAATATAAAGTGAAGTTAAGTATTCTAGAAAATCTATTCCACATAAAACTTTCTAGAGAATATAAGATGAGAGTATATCTTTGTGTTTATATTATGTTAAACACCATATAGAAAATAAGAATGTGTGTAATGTTCTACAATTTAATATTTATTTATTTTTTCATAATCGTTTGTGAGCCTATAAATAGTTGTCTCATTTCTGTCTCATCAAAAGCACAGTTTGAACACTTTACAATATAAGCAAATTAATTCTTTTAGATAAATCAGAAACGATGGTAAGAGTGACCTCCTTACAAAGCTGAAGTATGTAGACAACATCAACCTTGAATTACTTCTTTAGTGAATTTTACAAATGATATATCCAAAACAAGATATATATTTACCAGTTTACACAAGTTCTTTATACCGATCAAACATAACTTCTTACAACATAATAAACTATTTTAACCGCAACTTAACAAAAATTACACCTTCTCCTCATAAACACACACTATTTCTAAACAAACAACATCATATAATCAATTACACTAAGCACAATATGAAACACTACGCACAATATCGAAAAAACTAAACAACTAATAACACAACAAATTAGTTAAATAAGATTACAAAAATAGCACCTTCAACTCCATAAACACATAAAAAAAACCATTTACACTTCAGTTACATCAGCTACCACTTGCAATTCCCGACTACAAACTCACCTCAACCAAAACACATTCTCCTATTTCCTCTAACAAACTTTGTACATATAAAACACATACTACTTCCAACCAAAAAGACAACAACATAGCATAACAGGCAAAATAGTCAATACAACACAATTAAAGTCGCACCAAACGCAAAATCTAATAAAGTAAACAACTAATAACACAATAAATCATTGTGACCCTTAACTTGACACATACTATTACACTTCTACTCCATAAACTCATACTATTTTTAAACAAACAACAAAAACAAAAAAAAAAGTAAAATACTCCGTAGTCATTAAAACACAATCTGTCACACTAAGCACAAAATCGAATAAACTAAACAACTAATAACACAATAAACTACTTCAACCGTAACTTAACAAAAATAACATCATTCTCCTCCACAAACACACACTAAGCACAAAACCGAACAAACAACACAATAATTTAGTTTTAATCATAACATAACAGAATTAACACCTTATCCTCCGTAAACACATACAGAACACAAAATATTTTTTAACAAAACAACAGTAACATATAATCAGTTACACTAAACACAATATTGAATAAATTAAATTTCTAACAACACAATAAATTAGACAAATAACTATAACGTAACAGATATTACACCTTCTCTATAAATACATACAAAACACACTCTTTTTAAACGACTAAACAACCTAATTAGCTTAAAAACTTTGAAAAAAATAACAGAAATGATATGTATATACCTTGAGATGTAACGGAACACCAGTATGAGGTCCAACACCTTTCTCACCAGTACAAAGTGCCCTAAAATTTTCAGCAGTTTTTGGAACTTTATCTTTAAAAAGCTCAATAACTAACCTACCTTCAAGCTCACCGCCTACGCTTATCTCTAGATACACACGTGGATTCACCATTTTTAATCTTACACACGTGGAGCTATTGTACGCTTGGTTATATCTGCTGATTCACCTATGTTTCTAACCGCTCTTTATTTATTTTGATTAAAGAGTTTGTCTGTTTTAGGGTGGTGCTATTGTGCACTCAGTGGTTTGTTGGAAGAGGAATTATCTGGTTTGTGATGGACTACGGGAGAAATGTGTACGAGATGGATTTGGATGGGACCCTTGGGTTTTTGGGTATAGAATTGGACATGATTTGTTTTGACATGGACTAGACGTTGAAGGGATATTGAGTTTCTAGCTTTTTTTTCGTTGAAGGGATATTGAGTTTGTATTTTTTTTTTTTTTTCTTTTTCTTTTATTAGTGGATTTTGGGGATTCGACTTTGTTGTTTTGATTCAAAGATACTACATTTTACGAGAACGATCTTAAAACCTGTTTAAGATTTTAAATTGTGTTTTGAAGAGGTTACCCTATTTACGCAAAAAAAAAAATAGAAATAAAAACATATGGATTTACTAAAATTCACTTCATCGTAACTGTGTTCCCTTTTTTTTATGTTGTGTCATTCAAATCACAAAATATTTTCTGTCTTTTTTATTAGACGATAGATGATCCAAGCCTGGTTGCGGGCTTTGGGTCCGTTAGGATTACTAGGTTTCTAGTATGTTATATGTAATGCATCAAATAATACAATATATCCTAGGGGTTTTCAATATTTTAAAACTTTTATCTATTTCTCTCGCTTTTCTAAATTGAACTACCCACAGGGAAATAAGTCTTGGGGACATGTGGTGAAAGAACCTTGAAAAGGGAAGGTTTTGCGTGGCAAGGAGAGTTCAAAGATGGTGTTTTTGTGCAAGGATGGGAGAAATAAGATTTTCTGAGAGTTTCTATAAACTACATGATTTTTTCCCACGTGATATAAAACTATGTCAAAAATATGATTTTTCTTTTTTTTTTTTTTTTTTTTTTACATGTGACTTAACCTAAAATCTTTTATATAATAAAACAAAACCCCTAGTGGGTACTTTTGTATTTCGGAAAAAAGAATATTTCTTAGTTTGGTAATATTTTTTAATTAAATTTTTAATTTTAGTTGTAGTAAAATATTAAAAGTTAATTATTTCCTAATTTGCCTAACAATTAAATAAAAAACGTTTTTTTTTATCTCACATGTATTAAAAAAAACCCAAAAAATACACATGGGCTCAAATGCTATTTTTTCATAATTTTAGACCAAATATGTAAATTAAAAAAGAAAACCGGAGGTCTCCCATTCTGATAAACCTTAATCATCAATTCATGAAACACAAATATCCGATTGAGGAATCAAGGTTCTAGAATTCATCAACACAATTCATCAACACAACCAAACCCTAAATCAACAATCAAAAAACCAAAGTTTCGAATTCATCCATGTTTTCCTCTATGACATCAATCAAACCTAATCTTATAATATCAAGTTAGTTCAATTGTAAACCTCAATATTGATCTACCAATTTTTGTACTTGATTTAGTGGTTATTGTTTTAAGCTTCTGCTTGATTCAAAGTTGTGGTTAATTTTGTGGTTCACTTTTTGTAATTATTGCTTTTTGTTGTGATTTTGTTGGTTTGTTTAAAGTTGATTAATTTTTTAGGTTATTGTGATAATGAAATTGATTTAACGATATGAATGAAACAAAAGTTAATGTTTTGATATGGTTATTGATAATTGTGATATGATAACAAAAGTTCATGCCATGTGCAGATCTTATTGTAATAGGTGTTTAAATGTTATGAGTTCTTATGAGTTTTATGGGAGTATATTGTATGTTTAAGACTTGCATCTTTGTCCAAGTTGTTATCACGATTCACTATTTGGATCATCCCTTCATGTGGAAACTGCATCCTTTATGCATCGATCCTGGAATGACGAATCAAATTTTGTGAAGGCATGCGATAGGTTCATTAAGTCATAACTCTGTTTTTATACATGTGTGCATGTCTCTTGCTTTAGATCATGGATTTTTTTTATCCTTGATTTCATGTCATCTTGTCGCCTAACCACATATTCTAATGTTCATGGCAGGCCATGAAGAAAATGATGAGGTAGAACAAGTTAACCCTTTTGTTGGAATTTAAATTACAAGTGGTCAAAATACATTACTCAAAAAATTAGAAAAAAACCCAGCGCGTGCGCGGGCATTATAACTAGTTTTATGCTACAGGTTTTCATTTAGTTGTAATAAAAGTAGTATTCTATTTCATATACCAATGAATCGTTCACTTGTGCTAATCATTTTACCTTTCATTACCATTTTAGAGCTTTTACAAACAAACATGCGGTATCAAACATATTGTTTCAATAATTTCTATAATTATATTAATATTTGTATATAATAAATATGAAGCGTTATGATACATTGGCCTAATTCACAAGCATAAAGATATATATATATATATATATATATATATATATATATATATATATATATATATATATATATATATATATATATATATATATATACACGCCATTTATCACTTGACATGTGCCATATTCATCTTCCCGCTCTTCAACATTGCCTTTAACGTTGCGTTCTCGAGTTTAACTTTAAAAAGAAATGAAAAAGAATGAAAGGAAACTATCAAGAACTTACGTTCTCCAAAAGGTGGGAAAATGAAGGAAATTGGGGAGGAGGAGGGGAACTCAACGTAAAACTTTCCTACCTAAAACTTTCTTCCAAAACTATGTGAAAATTGAAAAAAAAAAAAAAAAAAAAAAAAAAAAAAAAAAAAAAAAAGTATTTCATATCAAATGACAAAACTATCCTTTTTTTTAAAACCTTATTATCTAAGCTCGATAAGTATATATGAATCAACAAGAAGACCATCTATATTTATAGTTGTGTAGAAGCGTGTCTCCACCGGTTAGATTTGGTAACATACCTTAAATTAATACTATTAGTTTGATCTTGTTTTTGGTAACTTGCCATAAAAGTTAAGTTATACAATCACAAAAACAGCAACAAACCAAATCCCGCCGGGGCAGGGTATGGGGGAAGTAGAATGTAGACAGATCCTACCCCTATCTTTGGATAGACTCGGGAGTAAAGAGACTGCTTTCAATGAGACCTCCGACAAGTGCATGTGTGCGCGTGAGAGAGCAAAGAAAGGAAAGCAAAAGAGTCATAAAGTTAAGTTATATAATCAAAGCTAGTAATCTATTAATGGGCTTGACGGGCTTCATGGTTCACTGGTTTTAGTTGTAACTTGGCTACCCATCAAAATGTCAGTTAGGTTTCAGAATTTTGGGCCAACATATCCCACAAAACTTAACCTAACACACGTGGCTTATTATATATATATATACTAAAAGTCAGTGAGGTTTTGTAGCAAATCACTGTAGCTACAGTGATTATAACAGTAACTATGTGAGGTAAGTTACTGTAGCAATATATTATATTATACTTATATACTAAAAGTCACTTTTCAAGTGCATCATAGTGTTGTGCCGAACAGTTGTTATAACAGTAACCAATGCTGCAAGTTATTGTACGTAACAGTTGTTGTAACAGTGACAACTTTCAAGTTCAACTAATATAAATCAAACACAAAGGCTATGTTTGGCACACAAGATTGTTGGGAGATTGTGCTTATTTTTTCAAAAAATAAGCTACTTAAAAAATAATATTTGTTTGGCAGACATTATAAGAGATTCTAAAAAAAATAATCTTTCATAATCTCTTAAAACCAAAGGTTACTTCATGTAGCTTATAAAAATAATCTCTTTTTATAATCTCCAGCACCAGCACCAGTTCCAGCAACAGTTACTTTCGCCAAACATACCCAAAACCAAGCTAGAAACTTCTACATCCAAACTCTGTCTTCTTCAATACTTTCTCCAAATTACCATTGTTAAACATAAACAAAAGAACAAAGAAGATAGCAAGTAAAAAGCAATAATAATAATTAGTTTAAGCAACAAAAATTTCTGGCGATAGAAACAATTTCTCGCTGCGACACAATTTATTCCGGTGACCACAATTTTTCCCCCGGCGACAGTGGTAACTTTTTTCGGCGACAGAGTGGCGGTTATAGCAGCGGCACTACAAAAAAAAACACGTTAGATCTAAAAAAATGTCTGGATCTACAAAAAAACATAGAGATCTACAAAAAATAGTATGGATGTACAAAAAAAACTAAAGATCTACGAAAACATTTATAGATAAACAAAAAAACAATAGATCTACAAAAGAAAGAAAAAAAAAACTATAGATCTACCAAAAAACATATATATTATAAATAAAATAAATAGATCTAGAAAAAAAAATGTATTGATCTATGAAATAAAGTATAGATATACGAAAAAAAATTATACATCAAGAAAAAAACAATAGATCTACACTACAAAAAAAAACTATATATCTAAAAAAAAGACCTCAGAAACTGATGGAGGAAAGTTTCGGTGGCCGCCGAGTGGTCGGGTGGTAGCGTCGTGGGTCGGTGGTGCCGTATGGTGGTGGTGGTGTGAGTGGTGTTTGTGGAGAGTTTTTTTCTAAAGATGAGAGTGTTTGTGACTGGCATGTGGATGTTTATGGGGCTACTACTCATATGGTCATTTATTTATTACTTTACAAGATAATATAATGAAACTTTAAAATAATTTATGCAAAAGCTATTATCGACTTTGTTAGTTCAATGCAAGTGTTGTTCGAATTCTAGAGCACATATATACGTGTATCATTCTTATTTTTTGTATCAGTATTTAAAATGAAATTAATAAGATGAAATAATAATCAACAGTTTACTTTAGGGAGTATATATATATATATATATATATATATATATATATATATATATATATATATATATATATATATATATATATACTAAAAAATGCCGATAACTTTTGGGAATTTTTTTTTGCAAAAAATTATACTATTTTCAGAACTTCTTAACGAAATAGTTAGTCGATCTTAAAAACAAAAAATAAAAATAAAAAATAAAATAAATTTGACAACCGTTTCATTTCATGTTTAGATTAAACAAAACATTCCCGCAGCAACGTGCGGTTACCACACTCGTTACTACTATACCCCACGTAAGATTTAAGATGTACTAGTATTTCTTTTTAGGGTAAAATCATTGTTTTTGATATTTTGCCGACTAATTCAAGAATTTTGAACTCGCTGCCACGCATACTAAAACAAGTAAAGCCCTTTTTTTTCATGAGGTTATCGTGGCTTCTTCAGAGTCGTTTGCAAACAACAAGATTTGAATTTAAGATCTCTCAAATTTTAAGGTATATAAACACAATCTTTTTGTCACTAGACCATCACAAAAAAATTGTTTCATTTGAGAGGATCCTTATCCATTCTGATAAATATGTGACTTAAATTCAGTAAGTTATAAATTGAAAAATTATTACTATTAAGCTATAACAGAATTTAATGATGTAAATTAATCCGAGCAAAAACTTTGTTGCAATTGAGCTCAGCTTCGAAGACTTTATTCTAAGCTTGATGGCTTTACTCCATCATAATACAATTACATTTGCATTAAAATTTATAAATTACGTGATGCACTAATTATATAAGTTGGTATCAAACGATTTACTCAATTTTCTTGTGGTAAAAATCAAAACGACACTAAGCTAATGAACTTTTTGCATTATAGGTAGCAAATGATGATATATTACACAAGTAAACCATTAGCAAGGTAGCAACCCTTGCATACACGAATACAACAGAGTAAAGACGATATAAGTCATGGGAAAGTGGATAAAACCTTGATTTTTTTTTTAACAAAGCATAGACACACAACTAGAGTCACCATTTGTTGTTGGTGTTTCTTTCTCCGGTGCTCTATCTTAGACCCCGTTGTTTGTTGTTGTTTTTGGTTGCCTATGGCTTAAGAAAATCTTTGCTTCTTCCAAAAACAACTATAGTCACCGTTCTTCTATCCCTTTCTTCAACTTCTGACCGCATATCCTGAATCCACGGGTCTGAGTACAACTTTAAAGTATAATCTTTACAAGGAACACAATTTAAATCCATAATTAACTTTAAAGTATAATCTTTACAAGGAACACAATTTAAATCCATAATTATTTTCTCCTCAGCATTAATCACACGATCAAATAGACCTACATCTTGAGCCATTCTAGTAATAGTCACTGCGCATGCTGTGTGTGGTTTAACGAAACATGCATTTGGTGTTATGTGATAGAGCTCAGGATGTGTTGATGCCTTAACAATTGCTGCATGTACATATATTCCATAAGTTTTAAGTTAACGCTACATTAGACACACAACAACATAATATCTAATAATCTAAACATTGCTTTTCGTTAATACTAAACCACTACAACAAACAGGAGGACGGGCGACTAGACTTTCGGCGGCGACGCCCTTGTCCCCGCCGCCGCCGAAAGTCGCTAAACGACAAAAACAGAGCTGAGCTGGCACACAATCTCGCTGACCGCCCATTGCATTTTCAACGCAAACTTTCAGCGGGGACATGTCCCCGCCGAAAGTGTTTTTGCAGACCACAACTTTGACCAAAATAGTCACATTTTCATACCCATCTTTTAGCGGGGACTGTCCCCGCCGAAAGTGTTACAAAATATTTAACCAAAATAGTTGCACTTTTTATTGTCGCGGGTATTATTCCCGCCATTACTTTTGGCGGGGAAATGCATAACTTTTGGCGAGGACATGTCCCCGCTAAAAGTTTGGGCGCCAAATTTCCCTCCAAGCTGCAACTTTTTCCCAAAAACTTTTTAATATATATTATAACATACACCTAATACATATTAAATCATAAATTCGGCAAAAAAATACAAAACACACATAACAATGGATGGTTTGACGCCGGAATAGGAGTGGGCAAAGGCTTTATCACATGAGCTCTTGTATAATGAAATTATAAATCATTGGGGCGTTGAAATTTTTGATGAATATGATTCGTACGCGAACTGTGCACCGTGGCAGAGAGACCAGATTCTGGTATGGTTGAGGAAAAAGTCATACTATATAGAGTATTTGGAAGAGGTAGATACTGCTGAAGCTCAACGTGCTGCTGAAGCTCAAGCTGCTGCTATTGGAGGTGAGGATGAAGCTGAAAGCACGTTTGATGAAGCTGCAGCTGTTGATAATCTGGAAAATAGAATAACAAGTCTTGAAGCTACGTTTGCATATCTCAAGGAAATGAGAGCAAGGAAAGGAAGAGGTGGTGCGAGTTCAAGCAAAGCGGGAGTTAGCCGCAAAAAAAAAGTAAACGGGTTGTTTCATTTGGTTGTCGTGTTGTTTAGTTTGAGTTGTTTTGTTTGGTTGTCGAGTTGTTTAGTTTTAGTTGTTTCGTTTGATCTGGTTCGTTTGCTTGTCGAGTTGTTTAGTTTGAGTCTGTATGAAAATGTTTCCGGTTTACAACTCTTGTGTGGTTTGAATAAAATGTTTGCCTTCATGTTTGAAGCTAAGCGTGTGGTGTTTCGGATTCCTTTATAAACTGCTTAGGTTCTTACTGTGGACGTTTTTTTAGATTAATAATTACAATCTTGAGTGTTTGGATAGAAGTTTACGATTTCTAGTGGTAAAGCAACAACAACAACAATAACACAACATAACAAACAACATTTTATTAAACAACAACAACAATAACACAAGAAACAACAGACAACAACAATAACACAAGAAACAACAAACAACAAGAATAACACAATAAACAACAAACAACGAGAATAACACAAGAAACAACAAACAACAACAACAACAACAACAGCAACATCAACAACAACAGCATTACATACGAAGATTTTCCATGCCACCTAACAGGTCATGGAGTATTGCATCCGATTGACATGCGTGGTCATTGTTGTCGGGATTCGTTGCCATTGCAAGTCTTGCCTCGAGCAACCTGACTTTTGTCTCTAACACCTGTTTTTTATGCCTCCAGCATATTTATCCTAAGATCTTTTTCATGGCAGTTTGTGCACCCAGAACCGTGAGATGTTGAAGCAGAATATATTACTTGTAATTGTTCATCAAATTCAGTCTTCCACATAAAATATCCACATCCATGACCTTTCTCTCTTGGCTTCGAAAGAGGACATGCATAATACTCCAATCCAAATGTATCTTTTTGATGTGACGTTCTTTTTTTTATATTTCCTACTCCACAAGTACACATAAAAGGATTATATCGCTGCATTCTGGTTGACAGTGTGTGTTTGTAGTTGTGTGTGGTAGAATCGTGATCGGGGTGGCCCGATCTACAAGTTGAGTTGATAAAAGGTGGTGGCCAGAAAAAGATTCCGGCGGCCGGAAACTGCTGGTGTCGCCGAAAAACGAAAACTACTAGAGAGAGAGAGATATAGTGAGATGAGTGTGTGTGTGAGATGATATGGGTTAGATGAGTGTGTGTGAGTTTATATTGTGAGTGGATAAAAGTTGTTAGGTGGGAACATATATATCCCGTGACCTGTTAGGTGGGAACATTTTTGTAGTTATAGCATCTCGACTCGTTCGTTTAACATCTCGTGTATAACCATAGCATCTCGACTCGTTCGTTTAACATCTCGTGTAATACCACATCATCTCGACTCGTTCGTTTAACATCTCGTGTATAACCATAGCATCTCGACTCGTTCGTTTAACATCTCGTGTAATACCACATCATCTCGACTCGTTCGTTTAACATCTCGTGTAATACCATAGCATCTCGACTCGTTCGTTTAACATCTCGTGTAATACCACATCATCTCGACTCGTTCGTTTAACATCTCGTGTAATACCACATCATCTCGACTCGTTCGTTTAACATCTCGTGTATAACCATAGCATCTCGACTCGTTCGTTTAACATCTCGTGTAATATCACATCATCTCGACTCGTTCGTTTAACATCTCGTGTAATATCACATCATCTCGACTCGTTCGTTTAACATCTCGTGTAATACCACATCATCTCGACTCGTTCGTTTAACATCTCGTGTAATATCACATCATCTCGACTCGTTCGTTTAACATCTCGTGTAATACCACTTCATCTCGACTCGTTCGTTTAACATCTCGTGTAATACCACATCATCTCGACTCGTTCGTTTAACATCTCGTGTAATACCACATCATCTCAACTCGTTTGTTTAACATCTCGTGTATAACCATAGCATCTCGACTCGTTCGTTTAACATCTCGTGTAATACCACATCATCTCGACTCGTTCGTTTAACATCTCGTGTAATACCACATCATCTCGACTCGTTCGTTTAACATCTCGTGTATAACCATAGCATCTCGACTCGTTCATTTAACATCTCGTGTAATACCACATCATCTCGACTTGTTCGTTTAACATCTCGTGTAATACCACATCATCTCGACTCGTTCGTTTAACATCTCGACTCGTTCGTTTAAGATCTCGTGTATAATCATAGCATCTCGACTCGTTGAGAAAACTTAATTAAAATGATTTAACTTAATTATAAATGATTTAACTTAATTATAAATGATTTAGCTTAATTAAAATGAATTAAAAATAATTTTAAATGATTTAAATTAATTATAAATGATTTAACTTAATTTAAATGATTTAAAAATAATTTTAAATGATTTAAATAAATCATAAATGATTTAAATTAATTATAAATAATTAAATTTAAATGATTTAAATTAATTAAAAATGATTTAAAAATAATTTTAAGTGATTTAACTTAATTAAAATGAATTAAAAATAATTTTTAATGATTTAAATAAATCATAAATGATTTAAATTTATTTTAATTAATTAAATTTTAAAATGATTTAAAAATCATTAAAATGGTGAACACTTTCGGCGGGGACATGTCCCCGCTAAAAGTTTTCACCAACAAAATTTTTTTCCCTCCGAGCATTTACTTTATCCCGCCAAAGTTTTTGGCGAGGTATGAAAACTTTTAGCGGGGACATGTCCCCGCCAAAAGTATATACTAAAAGACAAGACACACTTTCCGCGGGGACATGTCGCCGCGGAAAGTAAATCTCACAACCACCCCTATTATTATCAGATCTGCAATTCAATAATTGTAAACAAAATATATATATATAAACCATCGTCCCAAACTAAACCATCCTCCATCTCCACCACTTCACCACCACTTTACCACCGGCCACAACACCACTTCACCGCCACTATACCACAGCAACCACCATCTCCACCACTTCACCACACTCGCACCACTGTGCACGAGCCCTCTCCTCAAACCCTCTCCTCGTATAATTCTCTCCTCAAGCCCTCACCTCATTTAATTCTTTCTTTTTCTCACCTCTTTCTTCCCTCACCTCATTGTTTGCAAAATTGGGTGAGAACCGAACACAAACCCTCTCCTCGTAATTCTTTTTTTGTTAATTTTTTCACACGATTGTTAATTTTTTGTTAATTGTTAATTTTTTCGTATGTGCAATATGTTAATTTCTTATTTTATAAATTTTTTTTGTTAATTTTTTTTTGGTATAGTTGCTGCTGAGAACTGAAGCCGTAGCCGAGACCCGAAGCCAAGTCCTGAAGCCGAGACCACAGGTTTTATTATATTATGTTATGTTTAATTATTTTTTGTGTTTATGTTTGTACCGGGGACATGTCGCCGCCAAAAGTTTTTTAATGCACATATTTGGGGAGTTGAGGGGAAATGCTGCCGAAATTTTCTCAAATAGTAAATTCAGTTATACGCATTCATATATGAGACGAAACATTCAAAGAGTGGGTTAGGATTACCTTCCATAGTTGGATTAGGTGAACAAAACGCACAACTCGTAATTGCATCATTAAAACGCATAACTTGTGAACATGTTTAATTCTATATAATTATTTGTTGCATCATTAAAACGCAGTTATGCCAATTGATAAGAGTTGGGTCTCATTATCTCGTGCTAGCCTCGAATTTTTAAAAGGTCTAAAATGGTTTTGCGCGTATGCCAAGGACTTTGTGAATATTGATGGGAATGTACATTGTCCATGTGCTAGTTGTTATAACAATGGTTGGATAAAGTACGAAGATTTGTTTGATCACATACACTCAAATGGTTGGGACCAAAGTTATACGAAATGGTATAATCACGGTGAACCGGATACCCGAACATTGGTACCCAACACAAATCATCCCGGGACGAGTGACATGGCTGATTTCCTTCATGATATGTGTCCGAATGAGCCAACTCAAGAAAATATTGGCGAGACAGGTAACGAGCCAACTCAAGCAACAACACTTCCTCAACGTAACGAGTTTGAAGCGTTACTTGCCACTGCTAACGACCCACTATACCCGGGCTGTACATGGATGTCTTCATTGGACTTTATGGCAAAGTTTACGAACATTAAGGTCAAAGGTAAAATGAGTGACACCACGTTTAACGAAACACTAAAATTTCTACGTGAATGCTTCCCGCCCGTTCTAGGATACAAAATCCCACCGTCATACTATGAAATAAAGAAAACATATAAAACGATCGGGTTAGGATACGAATCCATACATGCTTGTGTAAATGATTGTTTTTTATATCGGGGGGTGGGTAACGAAGATTTGCAGAATTGTCCCATCTGCGATGCTAGTAGATGGAAAGACAAGAACACACTGGGGAAGAAAGTTCCTAACAAGGTGTTGCATTACTTTCCTATCATTCCTAGACTACAACGTTTGTACAAGTCTAAACACACTGCAAAACATATGACTTGGCATGCTTCTGGGCGGTCTACGGAGAACGGTAAGATGCAACACCCGGTTGATGGTGAAGCATGGAAGAAATTTGATATCGAGTATAAGAAAGAATTTGCTTATGAAAAAAGAAACGTCCGATTAGGGTTGGCTGCTGATGGTTTCAATCCGTACGGCAACCTTAGTCAGTCTTACAGTATGTGGCCGGTAATATTAACAACATACAATATGCCTCCTTGGATATGTATGAGAGAGACTTCTCTTATGTTGACGTTGTTAATTCCGGGCCCTAAATCACCCGGGAAGGACATAGATATTTACTTGAGGCCTTTGATTGAAGACCTTAAGACTTTATGGAAAGATGGGGTTATGACTACGGACGCTGTTACAGGCGAAGAATTCTGTATGAAAGCAGCGCTTTTATGGACTATCAATGACTTTCCCGCTCGAAGTAGTTTGTCTGGGTGGAGTGGGCAAGGTTACAAGGCATGTCCGACCTGTAATATAGAGACTCCATCTATGCGCGTGTTAAGCAAAACCGCTTATGTTGGTCACAGAAGATTCTTAAAAGCCAACAACAGATGGCAGAAGAACAAAAAGGCATTCTATACTCAGCTCGATGATAGACCACCTCCTAAAACATATACCAGTCATGACATCTTGACTCAACTTGGGAGATTGCCTATACGTATCCCGGGGAAACATCCAAGTTTTGGGGGTGCGAAGAAAAAACGTGATCCTGACCGCGAATTGAATTGGACCAAAGTATCTATTTTCTACGAGCTAAAGTATTGGTCTTTTCTTACACTAAAACACAATTTAGATGTCATGCATATCGAAAAAAATGTGTGTGAAAGTGTGTTGGGTACTTTGTTAATGAATGACAAATCAAAAGACACCAACAAGGCAAGACAAGACTTACAAAATTTGAATATTCGTAATGCTTTGTGGCTCGTCAACAAAGGCGGTGGGAAGTGCTCTAAGCCTCATCCCACGTACTCTTTCACAACTGAAGAAAGAAAACTTTTTTGTCAATTCATCAAAGGTACGCGTTTTATTTCAGAATTTATTTGTTCCAATTCAATTCGCGTATTCATTTCGACAACTTATTCTAATATCATGATTTGTTTTCCCAATTGATCAAAGGTGTTAAACTACCCGATGGGTTCGGATCTAACTTCAAGCATAAAGTGACAAACAGTGATAACAACATAACAGGCTTGAAGGCTCATGCCTGCCATATAATGATGCAACGGTTACTTCCTGCTGGACTCCAAAATTACTTGAAGGACCAAACCACCGTAACACCAATAATCGAGCTTTGTTCATTCTTCAAACAAATATGCGCTCGAACTTTGATGATGGATGACATGTTGAAAGCTAAAGAACAGCTTATCAATATTTTGTGCAGTTTCGAGCAAATATATCCTCCAGCTTTTTTTGACATTATGATTCACTTGGTTATTCATCTACCCGAAGAGGATATTCAAGGCGGGCCTGTTTACATGAGGTGGATGTATCCATTTGAAAGGTACATGAAAAAGCTCAAAAATTATGTTAGAAATAAAGCTAAGCCTGAAGGATCAATAGCGGAGGGTTATATTGCTGATGAAGCATTAACTTTCTGTTCGCATTATTTTCGGGGTGTTGAGACGAGATTTAATCGTCCTGACCGGAATGAGGACGGTCCAAGACCAACAAGTCGATTTCAAGTGTTTCGATCAGCCTGTAAACTGAATGGTAAACAATCATTAATTCGGCTTGAACCGGACGCAATGCAGAAAGTAGTATGGTATGTACTACACAACAGTCATGAAATCGACCCGTACATGAACGAGTACAAGAGGTACACGTTTTATTTCAAAATTTTGTTTTACGTAAGTTATTATTCGACGACTTATTCTAATATCATGAACATTTACAGGGAATTTCTTGGCAATGACATACAAGAAGGATTTCCTCGCTGGTTTGGGAACAAGGTAGACTTGTTGTATGTAAAACCCTGTAAAAATAACGACTATTACTCATCTATATCTATTCTTAACTTTTTTTTCTTAGATTCGTGAATTGAAAGTAAAGGACGACCCAAGTTGTACTTCCGAGTTGTTCGCTTTGGCTTGTGGACCATCATGTGCTGCATTCTCAGCCGACTCTTGCACAGTGAACGGTGTGAAGTTTATCGTACATGACCGTGATTTACGTCGTTCAACCCAAAACAGCGGAATTTCAACTCCTAATCCTAGCGGAGGAATGTATTATGGCCAGCTTGAAGAAATTATCGAGCTTGAATATATTCCGTTCAAGGTTGTGTTGTTCAAAGTTAAATGGTTCGACACTAATAACAATGGTCGCATAAAACGTTGTACCTATAGAAACAACATTACACAAATTATGACAGATCGTGTATCGTTTGAAAGTGAACCATACATTCTTGCAACACAAGCAACACAAGTCTTTTACCTTGATTTCCCGGGCAAAAGTGGTAATGTCAAGGCCGTCCAAGATTCTTATCATCGAAAGATTTGGAACCCGGATATCATCGTGGTAGAAGACAATCAGGATGTTGTACATGACAACACATCATCACATGTCACACTCTCTGCTGAGTTGGATACGTTGAATTATGACACCATAAATAGAGATGTTGAGCCAGCGGAAGTTGAGGCACCACCACAACCAATTATCACTTATGTCGACGACGACGAAGATAGTATTGATTATGATGACCACGTTCCTCATGATTTAGCATCTGATGGTGAAGATTACGTCGATCGTGAAGATGAAGCTGACACTAATAATGAGGGTTTTTATCTTAGTGATGAGGGAGATTGATCTCAAATTGTAATTTGTTAAATGACACTTATTTGAATGAAATTGTTATTGAGTGGTTAAATGTGTTTATTTATTTATTTAATTATTTATTATTATTATTATTTTGTATAAATTGTTATTTATTTCAATGTGTGTGTATATGCATATATGTGTATATGTGTTTCTTCACTAATTATATTTTCTTGTACTAGTACGTTTACAGATGGCAGATGTTGTTGCTAGGAGCCACGGTGGCGATGGAGGCAATGAGCCACCCCGTGGTCCGACGAGGATAGGCAGTGATTGTCAGAGTAAGAATTTCTAGATTATTTTAATTAAACTTGATTATTATTTGAAATTGATAACTTGTTATTTTATATCATCATCACTTGACTTTGGTTACTTGTAACATCTAAATCCAGACCTCCCAAGCCCAATGCCAAAATTGGGAAAGGCTGGAAGTCGGTGCGTGGTCCCACAAAGATCACGCGCCTCCGCAATGAGAGGAAAGATATTGGTCGTCCGGTATTGATCAGATTCCGGAAGAACGACAAAGGGATGTGGGAGCATGTGGGCGAGCACGCGAAGTGGTTCTCCAACTTGGTCGGGGAATTGTTGCGGCAATCAATTCCTATGCATTACAAATCCTGGTAGGCTGTTCCTGCTACCGCGAATGCCCACATCGACGACCAGCTTCACGTAAGTTTTTTTTGTTTTTTTTATCTTTTATTTTTTTAATTATTGTGTTTGTTTATTTTAACTTTGCTATTTATTTAAATTTGATTGTTTATTTAAATTTGAATATTTATATTAATTATATTTTATTGCAGCATTATTTTGACCTCGGCGAGCACCTTGCCAGTGCTGATGGAGAGGATATTGTCAACAGTATCGAATATTATCTCCAAAAGCGATACGACGACAACAAGTGGCGGCACAAAAAGATAAATTTTACTGAGCAAGGTGGGATGGAGAAGCTGGAGGAGATCAAGGCAAAACGCCCGGAGAACATGTCGGAGTCGGATTGGGAACAATATGTAAATTTCTGGATCCACACTTTATTATTATTATTATTATTATTATTATTATTATTATTATTATTATTATTATTATTATTATTATTATTATTATTATTTCTATTATTATTATTCTTATTGTTATTAATAATAATAATAATAATAATAATAATAATAATAATAATAATAATAATAATAATAATAATAATAATAATAATTCATTTATATAACATTTTTTATTATTTATAATACACAGGTTAAGCACTGGTCGAACCCGGATAATTTGAAGAGAGGGGTGACCAACAGGCAGAACCGGCTCGCCAATCCGACTGCCAGCCTTCATGGGTCGCATTCGTTAGCTGTTATACGGGATCCCAGGAGGCTTCACCATCACCAGGTGAGTCTACAGGTACCCCGGAGGAGGGGAGTGGGGCTAGTGGGGGGAGTGGGGGGACTCAGGAGTAGCGTATGGGTTGTTTGGGTTGATTTATATTTTGTTTTGGGTTATGGACAAATGTATGGATAGTTTCATGGATTATTATGTGTTATGTAGTTTATGTGTTAGGATTCCCGCTACATTGTTCCCACGTATAGTTTTGTAGCGTATAGCGGATAGCTAGCTTATGTAGTGATCATGTGATAACGGTTTTTGAACCGTATTTTGCGAATTTGGATACAAACACATGATTATGTTAATTTTTAAGAAATTTGGGTATGTATCATATTATGTTGGCGAATTTGTGATTTGAGTGTCTTGTGGTATTGTAATTAGGTTATATACAGGTTCTGGATTTTTGTAGTGATAATGTAGATTTTTTCCGGAAAAAATCTGGAAATTACCCATTTTGCAGCAATTTGCTGCAAAATGGGTCAGAAACTTTTCGCGGGGACATGTCCCCGCCAAAAACACACACCATTTACTTGAAAAACACTTTCAGCGGGGAAGTGTCCCCGCTTAAAGATTGCATCATAAACTTGGAAAATACTTTCAGCGGGGAGGCGTCCCCGCCAAAAGTTTGCATCATTTACTTGGTAAGTACTTTCAGCGGGGACATGTCCCCGCCAAAAGATTGCATCATAAACTTGGAAAATACTTTCAGCGGGGAGGCGTCCCCGCCAAAAGTTTGCATCATTTACTTGGAAAGTACTTTCAGCGGGGACATGTCCCCGCCAAAAGGTTTGCCACGCTGGCAAGTTTGACCTGACCAATATTGTCCACGCTGGCGGCGTGGGTCCCACGTGTCACCGCCAAAAGAGTGGAACGTCGCCGCCGAAAGTTTACAGCGTGGGGCTTTGCGCGAGGCACTTTCGGCGGGGACATGTCCCCGCCGAAAGGTTTGTGCGGGGAGAAGTCCCCGCTGAAAGCGAGGGATTGTCCCCGCTAAAAGCAGCTGTTGTTGTAGTGAACATGCATAACTTTAATGAGTATATACATACTAAAAATGATTTGCATCATGGTGTACGTACCTGATACACTGGCTCTGATTGAACCTTTCATCGTCGAATATAAGAAAACAAACGAAGAAGCTATAACTTTTTGTAGAAGATCATACGGGAGACTTTGTATTATCTAAGCTCGAACGATAAGCACATAGGAATCAACAAGAAGACCACATATATTTATAGTTGTGTAGAAGCGTGTGTCTCCACCGTCTAGATTTTGTAACACACCTTAAATTAATATTAGTTTGCTGTTATTTTTGGTAACATGCCATAAAAGTTAAATTATCGTCAAGCTAGTTACTAGTAGTAATCTATTATGGGCTTGACGGGTTTCATGTTCATTGGTTTGTTTTAGTTGTAAGTTGGCTACCCATCTCAGAATTTTGGGCCAAACATATCCCACAAAACTTAACCTAATATATGTGGCTTATGACTATACCCCTCGTAATATTTAAGATGTAATTAGGGGTGTTATTCGGTTAGGTTTTCGGGTTATTCGGTTCGGTTAATTCAGTTAAAAGATTTTTTAAGGCCAAACCGTGAACCAAACCGAATTAAAATTCGGTTTTCGGTTCGGTTTGGTTGAATTCTAGTTCGATTTGGTTCGGTTCGATTTTCGGTTTAATCCGAATTACACACTTTATTAAAAAAAAGAAAATATATACAAATATATTTAGCCAAAAAAGTTATTTCAAACATAAAAAGTATTTTTTAATATTATGATAAAATTTTATTGTTATATATACATATATATATATATATATATATATATATATATATATATATATATATATATATATATATATATATATATAACATTTTATTGATCTTTTATATATATAAAAAACATATAAGTTTATATGAATTCGGTTTGCAGTCCGGTTTTCTGTTTTGATTACCAAAACCATATCCAAACCTAGAACCGAATTAAATGTTCGGTTTGGTTCGGTTTTGGCAAATTCAGTTTGGTTATTAGTTCGGTTCGGTTCAGTTTTGGTTTTCAGTTTATTCAGATTTTTCGGTTTTTCTGCTCACCCCTAGATGTACTACACTACTACATTCTCATTTGGAAATGGAATTTCTTTGTAGCGTCAAATTATTGTTTTCGACATTTTAGCCGACTAATTGAAGAGGTTGAAACTCGCCGTCACACATACTAAAACGGGTAAAGCCCTCTTTTTTTCATAAGGTTAAAATGACCACTTAAGAGTCGTTTGCAAGCAACAACAGAAATTGAATTTGAGATCTCTCAAATTTTAGGGGATAGACACAAAGTCTTTGCCACTAGACAATCATTTTCATTTGGTAAAGTTTTATTTTTATAAATTTGTGATTTTCAGTAAGTCATAAATTCAAAAAGTATTATTAAACTGAATTTAATGATGTAGAAAATAACAAATGAATCTGAACAAAAACTTTGTTGCACTTTAGCTTGGCTTCGGATACTTTATTCTAAGCTTGCTCGCTTTCCACAAAGGTGTGTTGATTTGCGGGAACACCTTGATCCCGGATGTCTTTTGGCATCAGTTATTCTCCACCTCACAAGGAATAGCTTCGGCAACTCTCCTGGTCCCGAGGAGCACCACCTAGAGTGAGACGAGTCGAGACTCGACCCCCGATCTCTTATTTTACAAAGTCTCTCCAGTGTACCCATAGGTTTTATAGAAGCAGGTACCTATCTGAAACAAATGTCAAAGATGAGACTTGAACATGAGTCCATTAACTCAAGCAAGAGAGCTCCACCCATTGGACTAATGCTCTAGTGGTTAAGCTTGATGGCTTTACTCCATATCGTAATACAAGATTGAGTTCGGCTCGACAAAATATGATTTACATAAACTGAAATGGCTTGAAAATATGTATGCAAATCATTTTATTCAAACAACTTCATTTCAAATGCACATACATGCCACTTAATAATTTCATCCTCACATCACATGATATATATAATACAAAAAGATGGGCAAATATCTATGTAACATGTCCTACAATTAATGGCCTCTTATGTACATGTCCTACAATTTAAGGGCTAAAAAGATAGTAACAAATCAGAGTCTATCGTCGTACTACTGATGAAGAGATAGTAATAATGGTATTGGTCCCTATAGAAAGCGATGGTAAAGGTAAACCCACTTTTCCACAATTTTCACCAAATGGGTCTCATGATTAATAATGACATTGTTGGTTGATGCTTAGAGTAGAGTTGCAATGATGCTAACTCGAGCTCGAGCTTGACAAGGCTAAAGCTTGGCTCGAAAGTCATAAGGCGGGCTCGAGCTCTGCTCGATAACTCGACGAGCTATAGGTATCTAAACTTGAGCTCGACTCGAGTAATATTCGAATAAGACTCAAGCTTGGCTCGAAAAACTCGAATTTATACGAAACTCATCAATAACGTCAAGGAAATGCACACTGAACTTAAAAGCAAAGAACTTATACAAAACGTCCGAGATCATTATCTTTTCAAAGGTGAACGTTCTATATAGATCAAAATTGGACAAATTAAAATATATATATATATATATATATATATATATATATATATATATATATATATATTATATTTGTCACTGTTTCATCTTCTGGTTAGCGAATAATTTTTTTTTTTCTTTTCTTTTGAGAGTAATTTTCTTTCAAATTCCTTCTCTTTAGGGTAATATGTGACGTTTTTGCCCTTCGGGAAAAGAAAATTGTATTAGCTAAGAGGGGCAAAAATGTTCAAAATTTTCGCAAAATACCCTCAAGATGATGAGTTTGAAAGAAAATTACCCTCAAAAGCAAAAAAAATTATTGGATGAAACAGCGGCAAGTATAATACTTTTTTTAATAATTTGACCGATCAAAATTCAAAAGGCTAAATATGGACTATCAACTTATTACTGTTCAACCACATTTACTGGTCTCTTAAAGAGAACATTTGCATGAAAATTTATAGCTAGCAAATTAAATGATGATATATTACACAAGTAAACCATTAGCAATAGCTCGATTAACATCTACATTCGTTGTTTCATACAGTGGCAACTCTTGCATACTCGAATCGATTCCAATAGCCTTTAAATTATCCAGTTCAAACAAATCCGAGCTCGAACAACTCATTGCATCATCATCATCATCGTCGTCATCGTCATTTTTCTGATTATTCATATGTCCTCGTGGCTTGGCACATTTATCTATAATAAACGTAACCGATTTTCTAAAACTAGACGAAGTCGCTTTATTCACACAAGTTCTCGAAAACGAAGAAACTGACTTCGACTTCGGGGGAACAATAACCTCATCGAGACTTCCAGTACACGAAATCTTCGATTTCGTAGATTTCGTACCTTTTTCGTTACTAAAAAACGAAGCTAAGAAACTCGTTAATCGACCTCCAGGTGATATTGGTTGTTTTCCTTGCTTTAAATACCCGTAAATCCTCATTGCTTTCGATTTCGTCTTTACAAACTTGCTTTCGAGCTTTTCGTGCTTTTCGTTCTTCTCGTTAACTTGCATGCTACATTCGTTTTCATTGTCTTCACGTATGCATGTACGAATAGGTTTCGGTTTATTCCTACTAGGAAACCCATACATTGTTTCGTTACGAATACTTTCAAAACCAGCTAAATTGCCACTAGCTCGTTCAACATTGACACGGTCGATATCTTGTCGTTCGTCGATTGATCGATAGATTACGTCGAGTAAAGTCGACGAGAATGACGGGTATTCTCTTTGGTATCTGTATTGATGTGTGTCCATATTTTTTTGACAAAGTTAAGTGTTTTTGAGTGTAGTGTAAAATAAAGTTACATTGCATTCTACTTATAAAGTTGCGTTAGGTGTGGGTGGGTGGGGGGCAAAGAAAAATTAAAGAGAAAAATCATACAAAAGTAACTTTTTTCTAAATCATTGCCAAGTTTTCTATAGCGACATTATTTCTTAAAAAAGTTAAAGTAAATGACACAGAAAGTTTAGTTAGGTGTATCAGTTTCTAGAATGGGAAAATTATAGATTATGATGGTATTTCTAGAATGTGAAAATTATAGATTATGATGGTATTTAGTAGGTATTATTATAAAGGGCTGTATTTGAACCGTATTTCGGTTTTTGTCATTTTTGGCGTCCGACGCGCAGGTAAATTTGCGCGTCATAATTGTTTGGAATATTTGATTGGGTTTTAACGTAAAGACTCGAGTATTTGGCGCCTTCAGGCTTGAATATGGCGCTTTAAACTTCTAATTTGCGCGTTGCTTTGCTTTTTCAATCTACACGTATAAGAAATGGACACATGGTTTTGGTGAGCAAGACAACATTTTTGCGTGTTGGATGATACCCGTGAACTCTGAGAACATCCATTTGAACCCGTGAACTTTGAGAACACCCTAAGTCCGCCCCGGCCCCGGGGCCAAAAACATTGTAGTACTCTTTCGTGACCAAATCAGATTCGTAAAACTATTACCTTTAGATTACTACGGAGTACTAAAAACACAATTTCGGGTATATATATATTTTTAACATTAAGAATCCAAATTTTCAAGAATGATTTTCATGTCACTCATCCAAGCATCTCATAATCATTATTAGTTTCAAACTATTAGATATTCACTAGTACATTATTTCAAGAAGACATGCATAGATCGGAACCAAATGTCTATGCTCGAAACTCGATATACTATAATTTGTAGTACTATTCTAGTAGTAATTAATTTGTACCCAAAAGAAGTAGCACGACATTTGCAGCCTTTGCATGGTAAACTTTTTACAAAACAAAAACGACAAAAGTCAGTGTATGTTGTTGCTCTCAAATTTGCAACTTGAATGTTTCCTTGTCCCTATCCGTACGTACACCTCTAAACTGTACCTACTCTCATCGTTAAATTTAGGTTTCATATTTTCACTGTATTTATACATTTACCTACGTATTTACCTTGTTTACATATTAAAAAAAAGAAAATTAACAAAATAGACCGGTCGCCTAACGACTTATCATTTTTCAGAAGTTCAAAATAGGCTGGACGACTAGCTAACAAGTGTCCAATTATTGTAAGTGGATTAATCTTTATTCGATTGTTTAAGAACACGGTCGAACGTAAATACGAGTTGCTCAAAAAATGAGTCGCCATTGATATATTTTGGACTTTTGAAAATTTTAAGTCTGAAAAGTGATAAGTTTATAGGCTTTTAGTAGTTTGTTAGTCATAAGACAACTGATCTATTTTGATAATTTTCCCTTAAAAAAAAGAGAGTAGCATATGTTAGTCGATATATTTATAGGCTTTTAGTAGTTTGTTAGTCATGATCCATTTACATATATATCTAGAATAGTCTTATGTACATTATATATTGATATTTAGGATGAATAATACTCACTACATGTTAAACAATTTGTTAATCAAAAATGGTAAACAGAGCAAAACCTAATCATCACCTATTATTCTAAAAAAAATGTAGTACCATCCCCTTTCTATCCTCATTTCACATCGTCCTAAACCTTAAAAAAAACGTGAGTCTATGATTTTTCTATTTTTAATAACCTTAAATTGTGTTTTAATCTTAAAATCTTAAACCATAATGGTGAATGAAAACTTCCCTCCACTGCCATCAAAAATGATATACCATACAAGATAATTATTTCACAATGAACCCGATTATTCTCGCTTTCGCATTTTTCAATTCATTTGCTACCCCCCACCTTGATCCCCCCCCCCCCAACACAATATATTATCCCATCGAGTAACACCTTACATTTTTTGGGCTATCCCGTCTACCATTGAGAATATCATTGTCTCGACCTTTCCACCAACAAAATGATACATTCCCGACATGTCACGTTTGACGAGCAACAATTTCCTTATGGCTCATCATCCAATCTCATCCCCACCCCTTAGAGCATGTGGTAAGGTACCCGTGAGTTAAAAGTTAACTCACTGCCACCTCAGTGCCACATCAGCTTTTCCCTTTTAACCTTAACTCCTGACTTTCCACCCCAGTAATATAACTCACCTTAACTCACCTCCACCCCAAATATTTTTAATTTCAACCCTAATTTTTAACAAACACTTCATTTATTTAAAACATAACATAAATTCTTAAACATATTACAATACGAAATTAAAACATAAATATTACATTACGAAACATATAAAAAATTTTAAAACATAAATATTACAAACATTTAATCATCGTTGTCGGAATTTTCTTCTTCATTCTCATATTGAAAACGTCTTACCCAAACATGCTCCATAAGATCTTGTCGGAGTTGATTATGCATATCAACGTTGTGTAGTTCTCTATGTATGCGACGCTGTGAATCACATCTGTCGATCCACCTATCTCGGCAAAACCGTGGTGTCGGATCCACCCACATTTCCGGATACTCACGTAGTGCAAACTTTTGATCTTTTAAGATCATGTTATGCAAAATTATGCAAGTATACATTATTCTTCGTAACTTGACAACTTCCAGTGCACGTGCCGGTTGTCGTAGTATACCCCAACGTCCTTGAAGCACCCCAAAAGCACGTTCGACATCCTTTCGTGCACTTTTTTGCTTCCTTTTAAAATAAGCAAGTTTCTCGTCAGTGGTTGCCGAGTAAGACTTGACGAAAGTTGACCACCATGGGTAAATTCCGTCAGCTAAGTAATAACCCCGTTCATAACGATGTCCATTTATCATATACGGTGCTCTTGGGGCTTCGTTAGCAAGAATGTCGTCGAATAACGGAGAGTTATCTAAAACATTGATATCGTTATTCGCCCCCGCCATTCCAAAAAATGCATGTCAAATCCATAAATCTTGTGAAGCAACAGCTTCAAGCATTAAGGTTGGGTATTTTTTAAAACCGCCACCATATTGCCCTTGTTACGCAACCGGACAATTTTTCCACTCCCAATGCATGCAATCAATGCTACCAAGCATGCCCGAAAAACCATGTTCACGCTCATGTTTCTCATAAATAGCCTGAACGTCGGACCATGTCGGTTTCCTTAGAAACTCCGGCATAAACAAGTCAATAACGCACTTGTTAAAATTATCAAGACTGTCACGTCCAGTATGGTCACCCATTTGCAAATACTCAACAAACGCATTAGGTGCGTTGCCGTATGCCAATTGGCGTATGGCAGCTGTACACCTCATGAGTGTACTAATACTTTGTCGACCTGTACAATCGGGTCCTTTGTTCATGAATTTGAAATGATCTGGAAGTGGATCGGAATAGTAAGATTGAATACCTTCTACTATTTCTACAAATAGTTTTCGGCTCATACGAAACCTTCTTCGAAATTGCCAGTTCGTATACTTACACCCTTGATAAAAGTAGTCGCGACGCAAACGTTCCTCGGCAACCTCGAACTCACGATGGACACGTGAACGCGCGATGCGTTGTCGAGCTAATTCTGCTGCTGCTTCTTGTTGTACCAAATGTTGATGACATTCGAACGCGGATATCATAAACTCCGTGTCGAGTTCATCATCAATATCGGAAAAACTCCTTTATTCTTCATTATTTTGATTCGGATCCATTGTGAAAATGAAAGTGTTGGTTGATTTTTTTTTATAATAGTAAGGAAGTATATAGGTTGAATTTGAGTTGTGTAAGTGTAAAAATAAAATGTGTATGAGGTAGGTATTTATAGTGGTAAGAAAATAGGTTTGAAGAGGTTTTTTTTTTTTTTTTTTTTTTTTTTTTTTTTTTTTTTTTTTTTTTAGGTATATGATATATGGGAATCGCACCAGGCTTTACCTCTCAAGGGATCTTGAGAAGCTTACAACCCCCACCAGGCAGTGTACCTGATCGTTGTAGTATAGTATAGTGACAAGTACCGAAGGATTGATCGTTCAGCTAGGAATAGTGTTGCTAGGATTAGAAAGCCTAAATACTAGTTCTAAAGATGAAGGAAGATTATTTTTTGTATTTTTATATTTTATGGAAAGCAATTTAAAATCTCGGGTTTTGGAAGAAGGGGCGGAATTAGTTGCTAATCAACTAACCCAATACTAAGATGCAATCAAAATAAAATACAAAAAATGAAAATAAACTAATTATACTAAAGTTGTGAGCAGTAATTGGAGAAAATGTGTTTACTTAGATTTCACTACTCCCTAGACATCTTTTACACGTTAATTACTTGTTATAATTGCATGGATGACGGATTGTATTCCTTAATACCATTCATGGGGTGGCACACTTAACTCCCCAATTCTATGAGCTCTTATCTCCTCCTACACTATGCCCAGCACAACTATAGGGATTGTAAACAGTGGCTCATGCATTAAATACAACCAATAAAGACCTAGTGCGCGTCGGTTCATGTTTCTTAAGACGTTCAAGCATGTTACCAATTGGAGATCTGCCAGTTTTCTTAAGCCTAACATATAAATCATTCATCCAAGACAAGAATAAACAAGTAATCAACACATAATCAACATCTAGGTTTCATTAGATCTAAGCAAACACAAGATATATCTAGCCTAGCATGATAGAATTAAGACAAGAACAAGATATAGACAACCAACACATAGACATATTGATTGAATTAAAGGAACACTTATCTTGATTAAACATGCAAGGTATCAAGGGGTTGGAACCCTTGAAAAACCTGTAAAGTTACACCAAAATCGTACTTAGGGTTTCTCCCAAAACTTCTCTCTTCAAATGTGAAAAATTAGAAAACTATATATAGAAAAATAGGTCTGACGGCGTCAAGACCAATTAGGTGACGCCGTCACCTCGCCGCCAAAACTCTCCTCGGACTGCCTTGATCTACATTTGACGCCGTCAAGTATTAATCATTTCCAGGCCGTCATGACTTTTTACTCTTGACGCCCTACCTTCATGACGCCGTCAAATCTCTACTGGACCGTCATGGAATTTTGCTCTTGACGCCGTCAAGGAGTTGCTCTTGACGCCGTCACCTACTGTTCCCAGCATGGAAAATTAAGACTCTGGCGTTTTCTTCACTTTTATGCTCCAAAAACGTCCGAATTGCTTCCTTTTCCAGATTTCACTCCCAAAGTACCTAAAATCACAAAAGGAACGATTTATGGTAATATTTGATCAGATAAATTCGAATTCGGGCTTAAATGACCCCCTAAAAACGGATCATTTTTCGCCTCATCATATACCCTTACACTTGAGATTTGCTTGTCCTCAAGCAAATGCGCTTTTATTCTAGTCAAAATACAAGTTAGGGGTCATTTAACACTAATATAAAAGTAATTACAACAAATAATCGTTCCACTAAGGACCAATAGACAAGCACGGAGGTTATACACAAGCACCTCACAAATAGTGTTTAGATACTCACATCTCTCGGGTGTAATAAAGTGTAAATTACAATATGGAAATGGAAAACATCTCTCACTACCTGTCATAGCAAAATAGATTACCATAGGCTTGGGAAAGGATCAAACCTCCACCACATGGCGTAAGCACCTAGGATAAACTATCAAAAAGGTCTTTTAAAGGGTTGTAACGTTAGGTGTAGGGATATGAAATACACGGTTTTGTTGGATAAAGGAAGTTTTTCTGGTGCCGAGTTAACAATCTTGGTTAATTACATGTACAATATGACGTTGCTAAGCCAAGACTAGACTCGACTTAAGCTAATAAATGAAAAATAACAAAAACATAAAATGAACATAGAATGAAAAGGGATGGTAGTCCGTATGTTTTTTTCTTTTTCTTTTTCTTTTTTCTATTTTTTTTTTCTCTTTTTCTTTTTTTTTCGATTTCTTTTTTTTTTTTTTTTTTTTTTGTGCATACACTCTTACCCTACAATCCAAAATAATAAATCATAGGGAATGAATATTCCCCTTACACTTGAATTTTTACATACTTTACATTAAACTAATCTAATGACTCGAATTAAGAAAATCAAAACACTTGGAGTACTTTTAAGATTAACGTACATATGGGGGTAATAAATGATGTTCTTCCCCATTACTCCATAAAATAAGTACTTACCCATGAGTCCCAATCGTCCCAAAATAATATGTACAAGGATATGACTCGACTTAGCAACCATGTAATCAATTAGATAGTTAACTTAGGGTTTAACACATAACAATAATGCACTAAAAATGAGCGCATACACGGAAGGCTAAGGCGATTTGGTTGTACATTTAAGTGGGGTGTAACAAATTCTTCCTTTAAGTAAAATGCTTAAAGTGAGAAACGAAAAGATAGGCTCGGAGGGGTGTACTAGGGGTTTCGTGTACTAAAAATGAGTACAACGCTAAGGTGTGGGAAAAATTAGTTGACTTAACTAGCCAAGTAATATGACTTAAATGGTCAAGTAATTATGATACGGGTTAAACACAAGGGTAATCCTAATGCCTCTTATCATGTAGTAAATCCTACCACACGAATGTAGTCTCACTAGCGGTCTCGGGATGAATCACTAACGCAAGTTCTAAATGCTATCGGTACACTCATAAGCACTAATAATAAATGCTTTTCCTATCAAATCTAAAGCGAACCTCACATATTTGGGTGGAAAATTTTTCTGAATATACGGTTATGTGCTAGTCATACAATCTCCTATCCATGAGACGCTTGCTATGGCTAAAGTTTCACTCCTAAATGTTGTAAAAAATTTTAAATTTGGCGCTAAAATTGCACTAACAAGTATTTCTCATAGTTTTATTACACATCTACCATTAAACAAAACAAACTCAAGCGAAAGTGCATATGTAAGGTATCATCTTTTTACCCTCCCCTTACACTTAAGATGAACATTGTCCCCAATGTTCAAGTAAAGAATGTAAAAGTGAAAAAGTAAAGAGAATAAATCAAATACTCCCCTGATTCGCTCGGTATGGATAATAGGTGGCCAGGTTAAATCTTCCTCCAAGAAAATGAACAATCAAAGCTTCCCTTCCAGAATATAAATCATCTTCTTGTCATACATAACCTGTAAAAACCTGACAAAATAGACAAGACAACCTCGCGTAAAATCGGCGGCATCCTATATAAGTTACTAAATCCTAGAAAACAAGATAAGATATAATGCTTGTGGAATGAAGTTTGCAGATCTCCTGGAGATTATAAAACTTAATAATTCACAAAAACCATAAGACTCCGTTAGAAAAACAAAACTGGTAAAATTTCCAGATTTTTACACCTGACGCCGACAAGAGTAAACTCCTGACGCCGTCAGAATTGACCTGCAGAAATTCTTATGTTAAGTTTCCGGAAAATTTCTGGAAAAACTTGGTCCTACTTCCTGGAAAATCCTGCAAAACTTCATTATGACTCAATACAAGCATTTGACTCTAACAAGTACGAATATACATGTTCATTTAATATTGTGGAGAATCATGATCGGTGAAGCTTACAACCCCCACCAGGCAGTGTACCTGATCGTTGTAGTATAGTATAGTGACAAGTACCGGGGGATTGATCGTTCAGCTAGGAATAGTGTCGCTAGGATTAGAAAGCCTAAATACTAGTTCTAAAGATGAAGGAAGATTATTTTTTGTATTTTTATATTTTATGGAAAGCAATTTAAAATCTCGGGTTTTGGAAGAAGGGGCGGAATTAGTTGCTAATCAACTAACCCAATACTAAGATGCAATCAAAATAAAATACAAAAAATGAAAATAAACTAATTATACTAAAGTTGTGAGCAGTAATTGGAGAAAATGTGTTTACTTAGATTTCACTACTCCCTAGACATCTTTTACACGTTAATTACTTGTTATAATTGCATGGATGACGGATTGTATTCCTTAATACCATTCATGGGGTGGCACACTTAACTCCCCAATTCTATGAGCTCTTATCTCCTCCTACACCATGCCCAGCACAACTATAGGGATTGTAAACAGTGGCTCATGCATTAAATACAACCAATAAAGACCTAGTGCGCGTCGGTTCATGTTTCTTAAGACGTTCAAGCATGTTACCAATTGGAGATCTGCCAGTTTTCTTAAGCCTAACATATAAATCATTCATCCAAGACAAGAATAAACAAGTAATCAACACATAATCAACATCTAGGTTTCATTAGATCTAAGCAAACACAAGATAGATCTAGCCTAGCATGATAGAATTAAGACAAGAACAAGATATAGACAACCAACACATAGACATATTGATTGAATTAAAGGAACACTTATCTTGATTAAACATGCAAGGTATCAAGGGGTTGGAACCCTTGAAAAACCTGTAAAGTTACACCAAAATCGTACTTAGGGTTTCTCCCAAAACTTCTCTCTTCAAATGTGAAAAATTAGAAAACTATATATAGAAAAATGGGTCTGACGGCGTCAAGACCAATTAGGTGACGCCGTCACCTCGCCGCCAAAACTCTCCTCGGACTGCCTTGATCTACATTTGATGCCGTCAAGTATTAATCATTTCCAGGCCGTCATGACTTTTTACTCTTGACGCCCTACCTTCATGACGCCGTCAAATCTCTACTGGACCGTCATGGAATTTTGCTCTTGACGCCGTCAAGGAGTTGCTCTTGACGCCGTCACCTACTGTTCCCAGCATGGAAAATTAAGACTTTGGCGTTTTCTTCACTTTTATGCTCCAAAAACGTCCGAATTGCTTTCTTTTCCAGATTTCACTCCCAAAGTACCTAAAATCACAAAAGGAACGATTTATGGTAATATTTGATCAGATAAATTCGAATTCGGGCTTAAATGACCCCCTAAAAACGGATCATTTTTCGCCTCATCAGTATACAGCCGTTTACAAATGGTTAGAAATATAGGGGCAAAATGAAATTTTTTTTTATCCCATTCAAAATCTAGCCGTTAGTCACTCGCACGTTTATCCATACTAGTGCCCCTACTCAAAACCCGACCCAATCGGCCCAACCTACTCCCATGTCACCAATAGTCTAACCCTCCTCGGCCCCTTAACCCGGCCATGTGTCCACGACCTCACCTTTTAGGCCAAAACCCAACAACCTGTTACTACAACCCACTCCTCACTTTCACCTATGAGTCCCATTCAATCAACCTAATCACCTACACATAATGGCCCAATCTCCACCTATTGGGACGCACCCTATGGTCACAGGTGCACAAGTTGGTAATGATAAGTGCAATCCATATTTTAGTTATCATATGTCTCATGTTTCTCCTCTCCCTAAGTTACGTTTCATTGCGTTATCCAACACTAATTGTGAGATGCTATGCATGATGAATATAATACATAAGTTAGAATAGTCTGAAACCACCGAATGTTGATGTGGTTAGGTCCATGTGGTTTTTTTTTACACATAATCATGCAGATGGATATTTGAGTAGGTATAAGGCATGTCTTGTTGCTAACGGGCGTAATCAGCAGATTGGTGTCGATTGTGGTGACATGTTTAGTCCAGATGTTAAACTAGCTACCATTAACATAATTCCCAGCCTAGCTATATCATGTGGTTGGCCAGTTATCAACTTGATGTTAAGAATGCTTTTTTATGATGATATTTCTAATATTGTATATATGTATCAGACCACCAGGGTTTGTTGAACCTCGATTCCTCAACATGTTTGTTGATTACAACTGTCCTTATATGGTTTAAAACAAACACATTGTGCTTAGTTTCAACGATTTGTTGGTTATGCTCTTTGAGTTGGTTTATCGACTGATCAACGTGATTCATCATTATTTATTTATCAGCATGGTTCCGAGGTTGTTTATTTGTTGATATATGTTGATGATGTTGTTCTGACATCATCCTCTACAACCTTACTACAGCGCATTATTTCCTTTTTACATCAAGAGTTTGATACGACTGATTTAGGGGCATTTAATTATTTTATGGGGATATTTGTTACTCATGATTCTACAAGTATGTACCTCTGTCAATGATGTATGCTATGGAGCTTTTGGAGCAGGCTCATATGGTTTCTTGTAATCCTACTCAGACACTGATTGACACGTAATCCAAACTTGTCCTGATGGGGATCTTGTTTTGGATCTTACTCTTTATCATAGTCTTGCAGGTAGTCTCCAATATCTTACGTTTACTCGCCTAGACATATCTTATGCAGTTTAGCAGATTTGTCTTTATATGCATAACCCCAGGGAGCCTCACTCGGTAGCTCTCAAGCGTATACTTCGTTATGTTCGTGGTATACTGGATTTTGGATTACAACTCTAAGCATCCTCTACTGGTCCTCTTGTTGCGTATTATGATGCTGATTGGACGCTCACGTATCAATCTCTAACTGAATTCAGCGGTTGTAATATGTAAGAGCTCGACATTCTTGACTAATATGAAAAACCATTGTTTTGTCTTCTCTTTGAACTACTAAATAAGAGTAAGTACATTTTGATAATTTTCTCTCTCAAAAATCATTTTTTCAATGCATCAAGTTTTAGTCCTAATCTTTTGTGTACTAAAAAGAATGGATAGCATACATTTGTGAAATAAAATCTGAACTTTCAAAAAAGTTGTTAAAATATATTGTGCTTAGGAGTGAGCAAACGGACCGGATGGACCGGATCGACTGACAAAACCGACCGGACCGGACCGAGACCGAACTGGACTGAGACCGGACCGACCATATTCTGTCCGGTCTCGGTTTAGGGTTTTTCATAATTTCGGTTTCGGTCCGGTCCTGTCTGACTTAAAAACCGGACATTTAGCCTATTTTGACCGAGACCGGACCGACACCGGACCGGACCGACCGCATTCGGTCCGGTCTCGGTCTCGGTCCGATCCGGTTTTTCTCGGTCCGGTCCGGTTTTCACCCGATGAGCACCCTTAATTGTGCTCAAACTATCAAAGGGTATAAGCCCGTAAGTCCAATTGGGCTTCTTCTAATTGGGCCTGTTCATACCTATGTGCGGGTTTAGAGCATACGTTTTATATAAGTAACTAATATGCAAAATCATATTAGAACAATAGCTAATATACTGAAATTGGTTATATCAAATCAAAAGTGAATATTATGATACTTGGCTTAACATATTCAAACGTACAAAATCTTAAGCATATTTATACGGGTATATATCCCTAGCTACTATACTGTAGGATTTTTTTTTTAGAAATAATATATGGTTTTTTTCATTTCAAAATGGAAACAATATATTTACCTTAATAACTTGTGTTTTTGCCTTATAATCCTCTAAAAAAATGAGGACAGGAGATTAAAAGAGTATATCATTACTACCCATAGAACTCATTTTTGGAACGAGAGGTAGGTTTTGGAGTGAATTAAGGTGTAAAACCTAATTAACATACGATCGCATGGAGTTGGAAAGAGCTATTCCTAACCACAATGGTGCACGGATTGTGAATTTAGCCAGAGTTAATGAAGACGAACACGCCAATCCACAGTAAGGTTTTTTGCTTTCCGAATCAATAAAACTACTTGCTAAACTTTTGTTTCTGGTTTATAACATATGAGTGTTTGCATTTTGTGTGTTTCAGGACTTTTGTGTACTTTGTTGTTATGTTTAGTTCGGCTATTCTTTTTTTGCTTCCATTTGAAATTGAAAGGGAAAAGACAAAGCAAAAATTCCTTTCTAAAGCTCATCATGGTGGATTTTTTGTGATCATGGCCATTATCTCGCCATCCGTAGCTTTGCTAGCATCTGTGTTTTTGGTTTTCGCAAGCTTCTTCTTGGGACGTTTGATGAAAAATATCCATTACACCATCTTGAAAAGTATAGGCTGCTTCTCCGCAATCCTTGCACCTTTCTCCCTAGTGGTAGCCTTATATGTTCCACGCAACCTCCACGGGGTTGTGTATTCAGTCATATACGTAATCTGCATTGTACTAATCCTAGTTGCATATTACTTTGCTTGGAAGTATGGATGCCGTTATCAACAAGATGAACGCTTTAACGAGTATCTTTTCCATTGGACTGTGTTTCTAATTATCATTGTACCTATCTTGTATGCATTGTCGCCATTCCTTGCCCCTTGGGTCCAGTTACCATTCATATGTGTAGGCATTTTAGTCCTAGTTGTGGTCGCTGTTAAGGCCTGCATTGGGAACCGTCAATCGGAGGAAAAACAAAGTTCGCAACTTGGATCGTCAAGTAGATCAATCATGATTGACCTCATGTAGCCACTTCCAAGATTTAGGACTAGTTCTGAGAATACATAATTTTACTTGTATTAAACATATTTATTGAATTTTGTGTTTTAGATATCTATTTTTTCTTAAATATTGTTTCATTTTATGTCTTATTGTCTTTGCTTTAACTTTTTTTTAGTCTTGTATAGATCTCACACGCATCCTTTAGACACTTTTTAGAGTTCAAGTTATGAAAAAATTGAACAATTTTTTGTACATATATATTGCCATGATAAATATACTTGATATATGCATATGCATTCTTTGTAAAATGATTGGTTTAAAACTATTGTCTTTCTTTCTTTTTTAAAGTTACTAATTAATGCTTTACTTTAAAGTTATCACTTATCATTGGTTTAAAACTATTGTCTTTCTTTCTTTTTTCTTTGTTTTAAAGTTTCCGTCTAAAAATAGAAAAGATTAATGTATAAAGTTCCTATATTACCCTTACTAGCAACTCACATCACAATATCTAATTTAAGTAGTGGATATTACGAAAGGTGAACCGGAATCAGACTCTCTAACTTATGTATAGTAGGGGTAAGGCTGTTTACATTTCAACATCCCTCATAAACGTGGAAGACGATATTAGGACCCATAATTTGTGGAAGACGATATTAGGAGCTACTTTACTTTATTTTATATTACGAAAGATGAACATATACGACAAATAATTTTAGATCCGATGTAGTATAAATTATTGTCTGATTAGGCCGGAGGTCATTTTCTACCTTTGGTAGAACCGGAAGAAGCCTCTCTACTATGTCTATAGGTAGGGGTAAGGTTATCTACATCTCAACCTCCCCATACACTGTGGAAGACAGTATTGAGACCTATAACCTGTGAAAGACGGTATTGAAAGTTACTTTACTTTGCTTTACTTTTTTAGTATCAAAATATCTTAAGTAAAATATCTCAGAAAAACTTTTTCACATAAAACTTTCTAGAATATATTTTGTGTTTATAGTATGTTAAACATGATGTAGAGTATTAGATAATTAAAATGTGTGTAATACTCTACAAATTTTTTATAATCACAATGAGCCTATAAATAGTTGTCTCATTTCTATTTCATCAAAACTACAGTTTGAACATTTTACAATGTAAGCAAATATATTTTTTTTAGATTAAATTCGCGACGATGGAAACGGTTATTGTCGGAAACGATAATATAAGTGACCTCGCTACAAAGCCGAAGTACGTAGACAACATCAATTTTGAATTCCTTCTTCAGTGAATTTTACAGACGATATATCCGAAACAAGATGTATATTTTACCAGTTACACAAGTTGTTTTTAACGACAATCATATTAACGCATTTTTGTGAAATGCTTTTTTACATGACTAATATTTACAAAATCATTCATCCTTTTTAGGATAAATTTCAACATTTTACACTATAAATTAAATCACGATACATGTAGTTAAAGAATTCTTGTAAACAATTAACGCAAGAGTCAGTTAAATTTTTTCATCTTCTTGTTGTGAAGACACAACAATTCATGAAAGATTCTAAAATGTCAATTAATCAATTACTGTAATTGTTCTTAAGACTTATCTAAAATGTGTCAAAATGTCAAAAAGGAAAAGAAAACGTATTCCAAGTATAAAAAAGTAAAAGAAATGGTTATATATTTTTACTATCTCAAGATATATAAAAATGTCAACAAATAAGCTAATTGTTCATAAAAATTATTTAATATATATTAACATGTAAAAAAGAAAAAATATATATATGTACATATTCGTTTTTATAAAAAATTATATTCATAAAATTCATAAAATGTGTCTGTTGTTATTCACCCTATCACTTGTACAAAAGGAGGTGAGAGGGTATAACTTGATCGACAGTTTTGTTTAGGTTCTTTTTTAGTTTTTCTAAAGTCGACAGTTTGGTTTAGGGTTTGACAATTTATTTTTGATCGAAATTTTTGTTTCGGGTTCTTCTTCAATATCTTTTACAATGAGATTATAATCCCAAAGTCAATTATCGTTGAAGATGTTGTTTCAAAAGGAATTTTTGCAACAGCTTGCCCAAGTGAAAGTCAAGAATTGGATCTTGGAGAGTTTAGTTAAGGAATCTTGTGATTTTAATAAGAATGAAGACTTGCTAAAAAAACAAGAAGAACATAAACAAAAACAAGAAACGTAAATCCAGATTCAAGGATCTATCATACAAAAATAAATTGTTCTTCGAGATTTTGTACACGAAGACTTGGAGATAGAGTCTGTCATACAAAAATAAATTGTTCTTCGAGATTTTGTACATGAAGACTTGGAGATAGAGTTAGGAAATCATCTAGATATCAATTAATAGATTTGGGATTAATGATAATGCTTTTCATTTAGATATACATATGTCACATATCAAAGTAGGACTCGATAAGTTTATCGACACAATGAGAATTAGGTATCTAAAAAAGATCATCAGCCAATGATTTGAGCAGTGGTTTTGGACTCCAAGACATCAATTCAATTGTCGACTTAATCGACGAACATTACTCCATCGAGGATGTAGCTACATCCGCTCATCTCGAAGAATCACAAGTCCTCACCATGGTAAGAGAATACGTTGAATTCTTGAATGCCTAGAATCGAAGTGATATGTTAGGGGTTTTTTTTTTTTTTTTTTTTTTTTAAGAATTTGGTTATTAATGTGATAGTGTTGAATATTAAATGTATTTGGTCTTTACACTATATATTAAACAAGAAGAAAATAGAACCAAGGTGAATTATATACTGTTTGACGAATCTCTTCACCATGCAAAACTTGAAGAATATCAAGAAAACGATCCAACAAAAGAGCATCATATTCCACCAACTTATCATCATCAAAAACTTTACTTGGAGCTAATAGCCTCAACTGAGCATCTATTGAAGCCATTTTTTCTAGTTTCCTACTACCCATCTGCATGCAATACTCTTGATCACCAAATTGTTTTTTTCTTAACTGTAACTCACGGGTTTATTTGAGAGAAAAGGTGTGAGAACTAATGAAGAATCTCGTGATAAAAGATACATAAATACTGAAAGAGTTGGAGTGGGAGTGGGATTCTAAAAATACTCTAGAAGTATGTATATCTTTACAATGTTGTTTACGAATCTAATCCTTAAACCTTTCTTTATTCAATTATTAAGATTAAGATTGTAATATATTCTTATGTTAATCTTAAATGTTACATATTTTTCTGGTCATTTAGGATCATGTTAAAAATATTTGATAATGTTGTTTTGGATTGGTAAAGAAAGTAAGTATAAACGGGTCAGTTTGGATATATACAAGCAGGTGAGGTGTCTGGTGCGTTGCTCCGGGTAATTATTTCTGTAATTTTTTGCATTTTTTTTTCGGGAATTATGACCCTTTTTTATTGCGTTTGCGTGCATGTTGCGAATAGTGTTGATACGGTTTTGATTATTTTGTTTTATTGATAAAAATGATTTTAATTCTCGGAACTGTCTACTCATTTATAAAACATCCATTTTATAACTACAAAATATAGTTGTAAGAATCACATATTTTTTTCAAACAAAAGGTGTTAACAATAAAAAGAAAATGACGTGAAGGAAACATATATATAGATAAATTTATTTAGGGGTTAAGTTGATATATTTTGAAACTTGAAGGGTATTAAAATATAAAGGTTAGAAGGTTTTGAAGCTATTTCGTACTATTAATAAGTTGAGTTAACTACATTTTTGGTCCTCGTGGTTTACCGGGTATAACAGATTTGGTCCAATCTTTTATTTTGTAACTGATCTTGTCCAATATCCGCTGACCCGTAACACTTTTGGTCCAATGTCAACACTCCCGTTATCTTTGACCGTTAACTCATTTAGTTGACTAAAAATTGAGGGCAAAATAGTCATTCTCCATCAATCCCCTATATATTTACATCCCTTTTCTTTTAGTTCTCATTTACAGAGAACCCTAAACCTAAAAACACACATCACACAACCATGGTTCGTTGTCCAAGGTGTAATTCAATAGGAATTATCAAAACATCATGGACTGATATTAATCCAGGAAGGCGTTTCTATTGTTGTTCTAAAAGGGTAAGTAATCGATTATGAGATCTTGTAAGTATCACATCCTTTCCCTAATTTGGTATTTTTCTTGATTAGGGCACGAACCATGGTATCATTGATTGGTACGACCCACCAATTTGTGAAAGAGCTGTTCAAATTATTCCTGGGCTTTTAAGAAACATGAATGGTTTACAAGCTAGTGTTGCAAGATACCAAGGTAAAGCAAGAAGGATGAAGATCATGTTAGGGTGTACTTGGCTGGTCTTGGTGTTGTATTTTCTTGTTAAATGAAGTTGGTGAATGTGTTTGATAATGTCAGTTGTAGGTCTTTTGTGTTTTCCCAAGAATTGATGTAACTTCAAGTTAATCCAATGCTCTTTTATGTTATTCCAAGACTTGTTGACTTTTAACATGTCAAATGGGTTTGTTTGTAAGCATTCAACTATTAGCATATGAAATGACCCATATACAAACATTACCATATTCTGCAAATTCCTTACAGTATGCAAACATCATTCCACAATATCAAGTAACTCAGATACATAAACATAAAACCTTATAGTATGCAAATTCCAAAAACATAAAACCTTACATAGATTGCAAATACCAAAGTTATAAAGTCTTACAGAAGATCAACTAACTTAAATACCAAAGTCATAATAGGTAAACAGACATAATAAGATAGAGTTACAAAAGACAAGTCTTAAAACACATGACCATAGTTAAACAGACATAATAAGTAGCAAATATCAATCCAGAAGCTTTCTTTTCCCTCTCCCAGTTGCACCTGCATAAGGATTTGGCCTGATTGGCTTGGAAAACCTTACATTTGAATTGCTACCTTTTAGTGGTGAAGCCTGCTTGCTGAGAACACTTGTGGTGCAGAAGAGATGATACATGCAGGAGGGGCAACTAGAGATGGTGTAGACTGACTTGGTGTAACTTGAGATGGTGCTGACTGAGATTGTGGTGGTCTTTGGCTTGACTGAGATGGTGCAGCAGGGGTCTTTTTCTGTTTTGATGGTCTTTGGCTTGACTGAGATGGTGTGGCTTGACTGAGATGGTGCAGCAGGGGTCTTCTTTGGTTTTGATGGTCTTTGGCTTGACTGAGATGGTGCAGAAGGGGTTGTTGTTGCTTTTGATGGTCTTTGGCTTGACTGAGCTTGTGCTGGTCTACCTATACAAGATCACATTCAAAATCACTATCTTCATTTGAATCACTTCTATCACTACCTTCACTCTCATCATTTGAATCACTCCTATCACTACCTTCTCTACCATCACTAGTCTCATTAGGGCTATGTGTAGGCTCACTTGACTGTCCCATATCATTGTTTGTGGCAGGGTAAGAAAACAGAGGATCAAACTCATCAACAATAGGATTAGGACTAGGTCTAGGTCTAGGCTCACTTGACTGCCCTAAATCAACATTATCATCAACATTTTCATTCCCTAAACCAACATCGGCAGGATCTAAATCAACATTTTCTATAACAGTTGTATCAACAGGATGCTCAACAAATACCTCCATTAGTTTGAACTTATTCACAAAGCTTATCATATCCAACACATCAACATCTTTGAATAATGGTTCAAGCCCGTTATCTAAATCTTGTGTAGGTCTTTTGAAATACACTTTCATTTTAGGATTCACATAACCTAACTCTTTTAGCATACCTGTTACTTCTATCACTGAGAACCCATCTGCATCAACATCATCAAACCAGTCTGCCTCACCATCTTTGTATACACGTCTAGGAGCCCTAGTTCTTTTGGGACAAGGAAAATAAGTGAAATGACCTCCATGGTTGACTTTCAGGGAAAAAGATTAGGCTCATTCTCTATATTAGGAAAATACAACAATCAATCATCAAGCAGACAAAATTTTTGAAAAAATAAAAAAACAATCAATAGCTAAAACACCAAAATCACTTACTGTATTTCACATATGGATTGAATGTGGCACCTTTTTGTCTCAACTTCCAATTAGAAATTACCATTTTTGGGGGAATTAGGGTTTTCAATTGATTTTAGGTGGGATTGATTTGTGAGAGTAGGTGGATGGTTTTTGATATGACCGTGTATTAATGGGACTCAGATATAGAGAGGCTAATGTATTATAGCGGGAAAGAGTAAAAGACCAATGTATCCCTGATAATAATAGTGAATTACATGTTCCCCGTCACATGAATGTCACGTGAGGGCAAGAGATAACGGGAGTGTTAACATTGGACCAAAAGTGTTACGGGTCAGCGGATATTGGACAAGATCGTTACAAAAAAAAAAAAAAGATTTGACCAAAACTGTTATACCTGGTAAACCACGAGGACCAAAAATGTAGTTAACTCTAGTAAGTTTAAAGGGACTTATTAGATATTGGATGTGTTACAATTTGAAGCCATAAAAATTTAAGGGCTATTTTGTTTAATTAGTACACTTAAGGGACTATTTGTAACTTCTTCAAGGCTACAGTTATTCGGACAATCATTGTTGGGCTAAATGTAGGATCCGGAAAAAAAAATTGTTTATTTATTCATTTGGGAATGTGAGCCGGTGCCCTATAATATATAAAAGGAATTATGTCACTGGTCTTATGCAAATGAACTACGTTCACATAAATCAAACCACAATACAAAAATGTAACCGAGGCTTTCACAAAGATTAGTAAACTTTGAGGTGAAAAGGCAAAGGATGCAAAACACAAAATATAACAACAACAAACATGAAAGTTTAGGGTGTGTTTAGTTAGAGACAAAATTTCTTGATTTTCTATTTTCAGATTTCAAAAAAATAAATAAATAAAAGACTTAATATTTCACAAAACATAAAAATTGCGTTCCTAGTTTTCTATTCTCAATAAAACAAAAAGGTTTACAAGGAAAAAGAAAAATGTTTTGTAGTTTCCCTTGTTAGAGTAAAGAATGCAAATTTTTTGTTTTGTAGAAAATTTGATGAGAAATATTTGATTTGAACGCAATCTTTATTTCTTGTTTTGTACAAAACATTTTATAGAAAACATCCTAAAACATATATATACTAATAGACTTAATACATTTATTTCATAATAAGTATCTTATTCACTCTTATCATTTTTCTTCAATTAATTTTCAAATGCACCAACACATCTTTAGTCTACTAATAAAACCAACCATGAGATAAAAGAAACAAATAATAAACAAAAAAAAGGATAAGACTAGAATCTTTTAAAGCATTTAAACTAAGTGTATGTTTGGCACTATTAGAAGTTAGAGAGGATCGCTAGAACAGGTTGCTGGAGCTTTTATCTAAACGTTTGTTTAACTAGCATTTTATTTAGTAGCTTATTTTTCTACATGCTCCTTCAAGCTATATCAGTCAAACGAGACTTATTTTTAATGGTACCTTATTTTTCTACAAAAATAATAAATTTATACTATGATAAACTCTAATAAGTTTATGCGCTAAACATGTCCTAATAATAATATTACGTGCCACTATATGAAACTCAACATCTTTAACAATGAGCTCTTTGCCTTTCTTAGCCGCATTGACTAATTTATCATTTATGTAATGTATCATTTTTAAATTATTTTTTAAGTTACTTTAGCAATAATTATTACCTTTATAAAATCCAGAAACTTTATCTTAAACATAATTTTTAGCTTCGATACTTTCGATTTGAAAAAATGAAGTTGAGTACCAACTATTTAAATTTAAAAAATAAGTTAAGTACCAACTTTTTTAATATGGAAATGCAAACATTTTCAAAATAGAAATATATATATCCCAAATTAATTTGTGTGCTAAAAAAATCAATTACTAGAATGAACACATCTCAACAAGAATTACTAAAACCAACACTTTTATATCCATTTACCAAAATGGTACATCGAGAAATACAACTTCCTCGCCACATTGGTTTGCTCGCGGGGATGATGTGGCCAACCCTCATCCACTTACCTTAGTCTACCGCGAGCATTTTCTGGCTCTATGTAAATTTATGTATATAACTCTTGAAATGACGACATGTGTAAATTGTTAGAGCCACGGGGACCTTTTATGTAATTGACTCAAAGACGAATGGTGTAATTTTTTAGAGCCACGTGGATGATTTGTGTAAATTTATGTAATTAACTCTTGATTATATCATGTGACGTCAGATTTTGGCTACAATAACAAGATTAAGAAAGTATTTGAATACTTTAGGGGAAAAAAATTGATGCCTGCAAAAGGAAAATATGACAAGTTGAATGCCTTTTCAGACAATTAGCCGATTAACATATTTATGTCTGAAAATTTCATGGAGTTAGAAAGAGCTATTCCTAACTACAATGGTGCGGGTTGTTACTTCATTTAGAGAGAATGAAGACGAACCTGCCAATCCACGTTAAGCTAGCTAGTTCCTTCAACTTAGTTTTTTCCATAGAAAACTAAACCGAACAAACATACTACTAGTTGTGTTTTGTTTCTAGTTTTGATTTTTATTTTTCGCTCTAGCGAGGGTTCCCGTGAACCACGTGGATTTTTGCCGAATAATGTATTTTTTGTTAAAATTTCGATTTCTCCAAAATGAACATGTTCAAATTTTTGTGTTACATGTTTCGTTTAGTTTGTCTATCATGATATAATCGTAAAAAAAAAAAAAAAAAAAAAAAAACGCGATTTATGTTTGGCATGACTTGTCTTCTTGTGCTCACCAAGGAACCCCCTTTTGAAGTTAATCATAGTAAGTTTTTTTATGATCATAACCGTTACCTTATAACTCGTTGAGGTGCTGGTATCTGTAATTTTGATTGTTGCAAGCTTCTTCTTGCGACGTTGTATGAAGAATCCATTACACCATCTTGAAAAGTATTCGTTCCTTCTTAAGAATTCTTGCACCTTACTCGCTAGCGGCTGTTGCATTCGTTCCTCTAGAGAACCTCAACTGGATTGTCTATTCGGTCTTATCTCTGCTCAATGGCGGAACTTGAACTTTTTGGTGGGGGGGGGGGGGGGGGGAATTTATTTTGGAGGGGCCGAATCGGAGATTTGTTTGTATTCTCAACTAAATTACCCCTAAAAATCTATAATATTTACACTAGTTGCCGCAACTTTTGAGGGCCCGGGACCCTCCCTGCCCCTAAAGAGTTCTGCCATTGTCTCTACTCTTTGTCGGGATGCTAGCTCTATATTACTTGAATTGGAAATATGGATGCTGTTATCAACAAGACAGACTCCTATGCATTGGTCTGGATTTCTAATGATTCTTGTACCTGTGGTTGATACCTTGCCGCTTACCATTTGAATGTGTAGGCATTCCAGTCCTACTTGCGGTCTCGTTTAGTGCCTACATTAGGAACCATCAATCCAAAGTATGCAACTTGACATCAGTAGCTACCTCTAAGATTTAAGACTAGTCCTGAGAATACATTATCTTGTGTCAAACCATCACATGCATCCTCGCGCTCATTTGGTAATGTTCCATCGCTGCTAATTCTTTCAAAACTTGCCATTGGCATTGAAGATGCTCATTTTCTGGGAATTCGTTATGATAATTGCTTGCCTGTTGAATTCCATTGGAGGCTCATCGAGTAACTTTCTTTCTTTGAGAGACAAATTGCATTGAGAAACTAGCAAGGAGCTTAGACAAGATTACAAGAGATGTAGAGAGCGTTACAAAGGTAATTAAACCACTCTATCCAATTTAAAGGTGGTTTATTACATCTACTTACGATCCAATCGGAAGACAAGAATTATTAAAAAAAAAAAAAAAAAAAAAAAAAAAACCGACAATGGCTATTTAACCAAAAGCTAAAATGCACATTATAAGGATGTCTATGCACATTAAGTCATGAACATGAGATAAATATGAGCCTTAACTGCTTGTAATCTATTTAACCAAAATTTCTTCAACAGCATTAAGAACGCGTTATGCATTAATAGGGGAATAAGCATAAAAGCTTGTAACGTCAATTTTTCATAAACAGAACACGAAAACGCCTCTATAACTAATATAAATCCCCTTACATAAAAAGTCATATCATAAGCGTTTCAAAAGTTTCCTGTCCAACTCATTTGACTCAACTGCGGCTGTTGCTGATACCCACCAACTTGAGATCCTGGAGCTCCTGGCGCCACTCCAACATTCCCGCCCATGGTCGGGCCCATATGATGCGGGTTTGCGATTCCTCCAGGCTGTGAAGGGTGATACATTCCTGGGAATTGCATATGAGATGACTGTGCAGCAGCTGCCGCGTTGAATGAAGCATGGCCACCGTGTGAAGGTTGTAAATAAGCAGCATGAGGTGACTGTCCTGCCATGTTGTAATATGATGCCGATTGCATACTAGGCATGTCCCTTGGATTCATCCAAAGTTCAGATGTCTCCGCCTGCAACATCACCAAAAATGACAGTCGAATCAATACAAAGGTTGCATTTAAATCACCAACTATTCAAAAAGTTGCATTTAAATTTACCTGAGGGTTTGGAACATAAATATTCCCGTCTTTGTATTTAAGTCTAGAGGAATCATCAAGCCCTGATGCACTTCCCACAACTCCCGGATTCAATGTGTATCCATTAGGACTAGTAAAGTTCCCAAACCCAGTAGGACTGCCACCTTGAATAGATTTGAATTGTGGAATCGCGTATTTTAGCCCGTTAGCATTTACATGCGGGGAGTTAACACCGGGCATTAGAACGTAGCTACTACCGGTAGATGGGTGAGGAGAGTATGAAGGATTGTTGGAGTAGTTCGGCATAACCATTGGCGGAACATAAACAGGAGATAGAAATTGGCGAAACGGCATAGCATAATGAGGAACATGAACTTGCGGATACATTTGGGGCAGTGGTGCTTGCTGTTGTACCATTGGTATAGTTGTTGCAGGTGTGTTGTTAGCCATATGAGAACTATAAGCCTGTAAATAAAACACACGATGCTCAAATCAATCATTTTTTATATATTTAATAATCAATATATAATGTAACTCATTTTTTAAACGTTCATCTCTTGAATTATTCTATTTAGAAGGTTCTGCATTTCAAATAGGCATCGCTCAACTTTCAATCCATATGACATGTTTTTGGTTAAGGCTTTACCTCTTGAGGCATTTGTAGAACCTGGCTCCTGAGGGATTCATCAGTAGCTGGTCGATAAAATGACATATCATATCCAGTCTGAGGATCATAAGCCTGCTATAACACAACAAAATCAGCATGTGGAATCTTCGAAATTGAAAAATGAGAACTATTAAGTAGCAAAAAACGGATTGCGTATAGAACAAACTCGACTAACCGAGAAACTTGGCAGTTCTGGAGGGCCTTGCTGCTGCTGAGGCTCTGAAGGGGTGTATGACGGGCTGCTGTGTCTAACTAGTCCAATATTGCTGTAGTTGTCAATATTTTGAGAACTTGAAGACTCTAGCCTATCTGTCGATTGCTGTTCAGATGCGGGTGAAACAGAACCAGAGGTCTGGACCCGTTCATCTAGTGATTCGACTAGTTTGCTACCAGAAGGTTCGTCACCCGAAGAGTCTGGAGGACTGACTGATGAACTGCCATCCACACAAAATACATATCAGATACAAACCAATCATAATCATTCACCAAACACAAATAGATAAAATACAAACATCTGTCTTTTTTGGGACTTATTTTATAAGACACGTTTTTAAGATTGAACCCAAATGAGGACACCTGAATTTTGCAAACCAATGTGAATCGTCAATATTCAAAAAATGGCAACTTTATAAAAAAAAAAAAAAAAAAAAAAAAAAAAAAAAAAAAAAAAAAAAAAACTTAACAAAATCTCCCAAAATTTCGATACAAATGATAAAAGTATACTTTTTTAAGAAACTGTGTGCAGTTTGTGCAATACTTTTGTATGGTTTATCGAATTCATCTAGCGAAATACACAGGGTTGATTTGACTCTTCAGCAAATAAATAAAACAATTAACTAACCTTGCCAAAGGTTCAAGATGTGACTCTTCAGCAAGCCTGGCTTCTCCAGGATTCTTAGATGACTCTACATCAATACCAAGAGTACCAAAAGTAAGGCGACAACGGTCAGTCTCAGAGACTCGAATATGTGCTGCAATGATCACATTTTGATCCTCTTGAGTGGTTGCAAGTGATGGTTTATCTTGCAACTGAGCCGTTTCTGTAGCCTTAGAATTCTTGGCGGGAGATGATCTGGATTTTTTAGGTGTTCCAATAACCCCTACTTCAGCAACATTTGGTTTACGGCCTGATTTTGGTTTCCACTCCTTATTTGCTTGGGAAACTACATTTTATGACGATAGTAAGACTCATAATATATTAAATATAAGAAATAAAGGCGGTGAGATACAAAACCAAGTTTGCCAATGTATACAGTACTTGCCAGCTTTCCCTAATAAATTAGTAAAATTTGTCGCATACCTTTCTGATGAGTGGCGGGTTGATGTGATCTGCTGTTGTTCAAAGCCCGTCCAGTAGATACAATAGGGGCTGATTCAGACACATTGTTGTGAGATGATTGGTCACTTTTCGATACAGCAGGAAAAGATCTAAGATTCTCTTTGGCAGATTTTTCAGAAGTGTGACGTTTAACACCAACAGCACCGACTTCACGTTTAATGGCACCAACATTTGCAGCTGGTCTAGATGCCAATGATGGTATATGAACTGGGTCAGAAGCAGATGAATATACCCCTACAACTGAACTGTTAGGTGATGTAACAGAGCTTTGTTGAGAATCCTGAGGCGTTGTTGCTTGTACAGGTGGTGTGACGTTTGAGACTGTTGCTTTCTTACCACCTGACCTATCGTTTCTCTCAGAGCCACTTAAACTTACACCTTTTACTTGTTTAGAGAGTGAATCAACCGGAAGATTTGAAGGTGATTTTAGATCTTTAGAAGACTCAGCTGGACTGAAAAGGAGAGTTAAGACTGATCTTAGGTCCAATAGTGCTTAAATCATATACTGTATCATAATTACGACAATTGAAAAAAAAAAAAAATATATATATATATATATATATATATATATATATATATATATATATATATATATATATATATATATTACCTCTTTTCAGAAGCTTTTGAAATCTGTGGCTCTTTAGCAGGAACAGCATCAGAGCTTCTGGCAGAAGGTTTTGTCTCTCTATTCCCGTTATGCTTAATTCTGTTGTCTCTCACAACACGAAACTGTTTGGACACTCCCGAATCTAGTAAAATATCAACCATTAGCAGGGCACCATTTTGAAACAGCAAGATATGATTTTAATCAAAAACAAAAACGTATAGACCCTTAAAAATCTGATAAAATTACCAGGGGCGCTATTCCTCACAAAGCCTTCACTATTTCTCGCAAAGCCTTCCCTATTTCTCGCAAAGCCTTCCCTGTTCCTAGCAAAGCCTTCCCTGTTCCTAGCAAAGTCATCCCTGTTCCTAGCAAACTCTTCCCTGTCCCTCCCAAAGCCTTCCCTGTCCCTCCCAAAGCCTTCCCTATTCCTTGCAAAGCCTTCCCTGTTCCTCGCAAAGCCTTCACTATTCCTCGCAGAACCTTCATTATTCCTCGCAAAGCCCTCACCGTTCCTGACAAAGCCTGTCCTTTGAGGGTTACGATCTGAATGTGTGTTAGACTTGATCCCTTGGACAGGCTGTTCAGTAGGATTTCTTGGCTTTACAGGCACAGGATCCTTGAGCGCTGGAACCTGAAATGATGCAAGTAACAGAAGACAGTTATGGTACAAATCACTTACCAGCCACAAAACAATCAAGTGTTATGAACAGCTTAATAGAGATAAAAGCTTTCAAAGGAAGCACTCTAAACTTATCAATATACACAAAAGCTTCAATACATATCACCAAACGCTCTTATTAAAAAAAATTGTATCATTGTATCATATGTGTACTAACTTGATTAGTAAGTAAAGCAATGAGTATGAACGGAAGTGTAGTTATCTATGTTATAAAAACTATGCATCTATATGAAAAGTTATGATAACGAACCTCCTTCTTTTTGTCTCGTTTCCTCTTAACTTCATGAAACGGATCTGAAAACAAAAAATATGACTAAATATAAGTTGTTGCAAAATCAAGTGTCAGGGTAACATGAGAAATAAAATGTTTATTTAGACACTATGGATAAAACCTGATAATGTACAAGCACTAATGTTTTAAAACAAATGATTCGTATACGACTTCCAGCTAGCTTTAACCGAAAACCAAGCAATTGATAAAGCACAGTTATAAAGAGATATACTCATCCGTTAGCTAGCTCGTATCTGCATTCAGTGATTCACATTTGTTTCGGATAACATATCTAATTAGATACTCATCCGGTACCAAGATTTACGTTCCAGAAAAACTTGAGAAATTTTTTTGTTATAATGAAAATGACCTGACTATAGTCATCAAAATTAGCACATTCTTCTTTCAAGTCATATGTTACTTAGGTTGAGAACAAACATAGCATGTTGAGGATGTACATACACTACAAGGAATCAAATATAGTGACCATTAACAACAAATGCCCAATTCCCATGACGTATACTTTACGAGTCCAAGGCTATTCACTAAGCTTTATTGGAGTAGAGGGTATCCTCAAACTAGAATCAGTCAAATGAGACTAGTATAAAACTAAGGTCACACCTTCCGGTGTAACAAGACACATTTCAAGATTCTTATCATCAACCATTTGACACCGTTCTTCACAACGCCTAACATGAAATACTCCATACCATATACTATGCTTGTCGGTTATCGCAAGTTCTAGATAACAGGATTGCATAACTCAACCAATAGTAGAGCATACTATACGTTCACATCATTAACACAAACAATTAACCCGTTTTGGCTTTAATAAACAGCAAATCTTAACAATTCATGAAAACAGATTACCAACATATACACTAATTAAAACCCTAATGAAAAAAGTTGACACTATCTACCATCTCAATCAAATCAAACTCCAATTCACTGATTTTTTTTAAATTCCAACACCTGTGCAATCATGGTCGCCAACCTTTTGACCAACTAATCTACAGGATTGAACCCACCACCACACAGACTCAAACCACGTAAAGCCTATCTCCCCTTCGAGAAGATTGGCATGGCCACTTCAGGGTCGCTTGCACCAAGCACGATTTGAGCTTGAGACCTCCCACATGCTAGTTATGATAGTTAAAACCTTAAATATCAATTCCCTATTTTTTTATTTTTTTTATTTTTTGTAATTTCCAACACCAGCCCATAAACTGTAAACATATGCCAACCTTAAATAAACACAAACACCATCCAATAAACACCAAACCAACAAGCACGAATCGTTAACAAAGCAAAAAACTTTACCAAACATTAAACCCTAAAATCCAACCGCCTAAATTATTTCAAACTCTAACAACCACCCCTAAACATATTCCAACCTTAAAAAGCACAAACACCATAAAAAACAGAAAAACCAACAAACACGAAACCTTAAAAAAGCAGCAAACTTTAGGGGGTGTTTGTTTCGGCTTATATAGCCAGCTTATGGCTTATTTGATTTTGGGCTTATGTTTCATAAGCTCACTTTAATAGGCTTATATAAGCCACAAAAAGTGAGCTTATGAAACATGAGCCCAAAACCAAATAAGCCATAAACCGGCTATATAAGCCGAAACAAACACCCCCTTACTAAACATTAAACCCTAAACAACTTAAAATTCTAACACAAACCCATAAACCCTAACAATATTCCAACCCAAAATCAACCAAACAATAAACCCGAAAACCCAATCCCCTAAACATCTTCAAATTCTATCACAAACCCATAAACCCTAACAATATTCCAACCCTAAATCAACCATAAAACAGCAACATTCTTAACCAAACAATAAACCCGAAAACCCAATCCCCTAAACATCTTCAAATTCCACCACCAACCCATAAACCCTAACCACATTCCAACCCTCAAAAACCCAAAAAAAACAAGATTTTTTTTTTTTTTTTTTTTACCTTGAGTGAGCAAACATTTAACCCTAAAAAAAGCAATATTTTTTTTACATTGATTGAGCAAACATTTAACCCTAAAAACCAACCCCCTAAACTACATCAAATTCCAACAAAAACCCATAAACCCTAACCACATTCCAACCCTAAAACCCCCAAAAAAACCAAAAAAGCAAGAAACTTTTTCCACCTTGATTGAGCAAACATTTAACCCTAAAATCCAACCCCCTAAACTACATCAAATTCCAACAAAAACCCATAAACCCTAATCAAATTGCAACCCTAAAAACACCAAAAAAAGCAAGATTTTTTTTTTTTTTTTTTTACATTGATTGAGCAAACATTTAACCCTAAAAACCAACACCCTAAACCATTCCAAATTCCAACACAAACCCATAAAACCTAATCAAATTGCAACCCTAAAAAACCCAACAAACCTTGATTAAGCAGTTTCTGAGCAGTTTCATTAGGATCCATATTAGAGTCTTTAAGGGTAGTGTAAATATCAGCATCTGAATGATTACCAACTATCTCTTTTATCGATTGAATCGTTTTCCGAACACCTGCTGAATAATTGTTATTATTCTCACTTTTTGAAGAAACCATCTTTTTTTATAAAAATGTGATTTTGATTATTGAAAAACAGAGCCAGCGGCAGCGGAGAAGAGAGGGTTTTTGGAAAACAGATGGATTTTGGATTTTGGTTTTTATAATTTTTTTGTTTTTTATAAAAGAATATAGAAGATGGGTTGGTTTTTTGTTTTTGGTTTTGGTTTTTATAATTTTTTTAAAAATTTGAGTTTTGTTTTGGGTTGAAGTTTCGCCCAAATTAGCGCCTCCTCTTTTTCTTTATGAGTGGGGGGATTACTTAGCAAGTAGGTTTTTTTTTCTCTATTAATTACTTTTTGGCGAAATGACTTGAGCCGGGGCTGTAGCTTATATTATAAGCTTGAGAGTGAGAGCAGGAGCTTATGTTTTTACTAGACGTATACTCGTGTAAAGCGACGGTGTGTAGCGTAAATAATTATACTTGTAAAATAGTGATTCTGGTTCGACATTTGATGCAAAGCGTGTGTTTTTTAAAACTAATATAGTGCGTGTTATTTAAAAGTTATCAAATTTAAGGTGTATTAAAGGATGGATACTTGAGGGTAATTTAGACAAACTACATTAATTTAAGTTTTCAAGATTAAAGATTTTAAGAATAAGCATTCATTCTTTATAACTTTATAAGTAGTATAGATAAAGTTGTTTGGCGAATTAGTTGAAGTTTAAGCTTATTAATGTAAAACCACATAAAAATAAATCAAATTAAATTCATATATATTTTCAGCTTTTGCGTGATAATTCGTTATATTTTGAAGGGTATTTAAGTAATTTGACTAGCTATAAGCCTCTTTCAACGGTCTTGAGCTTATGGAGGCTTGTGTCTTATAAAAGCTTTCATATGTCTTTGTGACAAACAAAGCTTAATTTATAAGTTACGTTATTTTGAAAGCTTAAGCCCTAATAAGCTTTTATAAGCCTCGTGTCAAACACAACATAAATTTTTTCCTGTTTTTTCTTCTACTAATGATAGACGGGGTGCAATGGTGATTAGATTTATCATCATTAGCTCGATTTACATCAACATTTACTTTTATTTCAAAACAACCATTAAATACTTGTAGCACTAACCATCAAATCAACTGCACAAATATATCTTACAATACACTCACATAGAGACATAAACAAATAGAATCGGTTTGGTCAAACTGGTGACCAAATCATCATTCATGACACATGGTTACGATTGTCGTAACAATGGTTGATGCGTCATTGACTTATTCTACGCGTATAGGTTTTTATGGGCATCTTATTTTTATACAGATGTTTGTTTATGCTACAAAGATAGATGCAAAAAGAGTTAGAAGTGACACATGTAGAATCGCGCAAATATTAATAAACAATGAGAGTGAATAATTATATAAGTTACTATTTTTCTAATATGCTTCAATAGCTTCTTGGTTGAAGAGATAACCTTGATATGAAGAAGTAAATAATTAGTTTGTCGTCTCATATTAAGAAGAAACTATAAAGCTATTTGGAATTTGTTTTTTATTCCAAAATGAGATATTAACATAATTTGTTGTTGTTCAATGCACTCACTGCTATACAACGAATTTTGCCATGTAAATGAAAAGGGATTGTTCGTGATAATGCATGATAGAATATTTAAACTTAGATAATAAAGCAGACGACTATTCGTGCATACCGGTAACAGTATACAGTGACAGTGACGTTGATTTATGTGTAAAATTATTTATATGTATATATAGAGGTGGAGTATTTGAGAATAAAAAAAGTTTGATAGTTTAAATTGTAATTAAGTATTTAATAGTTTAATACTCCGTATATTGTTTCACCTTTTATAAGGAAAGTTATTTTAGTCTGGTACCCATACTTGTTAGTGGCATGGATAGGAAAAGATAGTTTTGTACCGTTTATTGTTCTTATTTTTTGTCAATTAATTCTTTTGACTTATCAAACTTTATATTTTTTTTATTCTATACTTTTAGTTTTATAATATAAAAATTTTAAAAATAAATAAATAATAAATAAAAATATGAGGTGCCAATATCCATGGCACCAGAAATCCCACGGCACCACATTTTAGGGGTATACGTTGGCACCAGAATTTCTGGTGTCGTCGGCCATTTTTTTTTTTTTTTTACATAAAATAAAACACACGCAATATTAACTAAAATAAAATTTATTAATTAAAAAAAACACACATTACATTAAAAAAACACACATTACATAAAAAAAAATGTATAAAAATAATAACCTAATACATGAACATAGAAATAAAAGCCCACATTAACCAATCTTAAACACACCTTTATATTTTTTTTACAAACAACAAAAATTTAAAGCCAAAAACACAAACCAGATTTTAAAGAAAAAAGTTTAAAGCCCAAAGCCCAGCCCAAACACCAAAAAATAAAAACCTATCTTTTTCTTCCTACCTTCTTCTTCCCTTCTTCCATGCGCCTGCAAAAAAAAAAAAAAAAAAAAAAAAAAAAAAAAAAAAAAAAAAAAAAAAAAAAAAAACACGAACACAAACAAACCCAAACACATCACGAAAAAAAAAAAAAAAAAAAAAATATATATATATATATATATATATATATATATATATATATATATATATATATATATATATGCGACGGCGCTGAGCCGTGGCTGCGGCGCGAGCACCGACGGCGCCACCACCGGTACGGTGCGCCGTCGATTTTTTTGAGCTGGTGGTGACGGCGCGAGCGATGGCTCACCCGTACCCCATGCTCTTAGAGATAACCAATACCTTTTTAGTTTAACAACAAATGTATTTTTTTAAAGGAATATATTAACTACAATTGGATTATAGCCAACTCTTTATAATTTGTGAGCCTTTTACATAGTGTTTTTTTTTTTTTTTTTTTTTTGATCCTTGAGTTTTTTAGTGGGTCCTTGAGTCTTTTATTATATAATTTATGTGGATGATTGTAGTCAATTGGTTGCACAAATTATATAGTTAATTTGCTTCAAAAATTGTAGCTAAGCTATTCTCATTGTTTAAAGATTTAAAACTTTGTTACTACTTAATTAAATAAACTTACCTAGTATCTAATTGAGGTTACCGTTAACACATCAAACGACCAAATCTATTAACAACTTATTTTCAATGAAGTGCTTCACACGAGTCATCATGACTAGTATTCCTAATAATTGTGGTATTTGGTTTTTGATCAACCAATTTTAACACATCTATTTCAACTCACACATATTTGAAATAATTAAACTTGTTTTTATGCCAATATTGTAACGTGTTACATGAGTGTTAATAACATTCATCAAAATTAGCTTATACGTAGAATTATTGTTGTGATTTTTACTCTTTTAGGTTGTTGACTTATGAGTTTGCAATGTTTGCGATGCTGGTTTACATGTATGTATTATGTTTATATCAATAGAATGTTTGTTTCGTTTACGTATATGGTTTTGTATTATGAATGATTTTCGTCTCCCTTGTAATAGGTTTCATACACATGCATAAGTATAAAGAGTGCGTTTGGTTCAAAATGGGGAATGCGAAAAGCAAAGGTGAAGGGAATGCAAATGAATGAAATGGAGATTATCATTATCTTTGATAATTCTTGGTTTAAGAAAAACACGTTAAATCCAAAGTGGTGGTGGTGATTATAACTGGTGGTGGTGGCTGCTGGTGGTGGTAGCGGTGGCTGCTGGTGGTGGTGGTAGCTGCTGATGGTGGTGGTGGCTGGCTGGCTGCTGGTGGTGGTGGCTGGTAGTGGTGGTAGTGGTTGCTGGTGGTGGGTGGGTGGTGGTAGTGGTGGTGGTAGCTGGTGGTGGAGGTGGTTGGTTGGCTGGTGGTGGTGGTGGTGGCTGCTGGTGGTGATGGTGGTGGTTGCTTGTGGTGGTGGTGTTGGTGGTTGTAGCTGCTGGTGGAGTGGAGGCAAAAAAAAAAAGGAGGTGGGTAATGGATTCTCATTCCTCCCAATTTTGTGGGTAATGGACTATTACCTAAAACTAAAGAATGGGGGATTGCATTGCATCAAACCAAAAATCATGTATCATTACCTTTACCATTCCTTAGGTCTCATAATCGCCAACCAAGCACCCCTAAATAAGCACAAAAATATTATAAATAAATGGCAATCTTTTTGTAGTACATTTCTTTTTTGGATTTGCTTATTCGTACATCATTGCAACTTTCCACACCCATATACTTACAGGTTCAAACTAATGCAACTTAAAAGCTGCAGATATTATCATAAAGTTACAGTTAACATTACAAAAAAAAAAAAAAAAAAAAAAAAAAAAAAAAAAAAAAAAAAAAAAAAATCTCATTAGTCATATGAGAATGTGTAATGGTAACCCTCTTTTATCAACTCACATCATTGTTACATCATCCTCACTCGCTCTAGCTTACTCATTAACTTTATAACCGTAACAATCACTCATCTATCATAATTTACATGTGCATTACTTAAACAAACACATTACACATATAATACGCACGCACACACACAAAGGTCTTGACATGTTACAATTTTCATTAAAAAAAAATATCTTTTAGTCTTATGAAAAATGATGGTATTGATCAGTTATGATTTACAGAAAAATAGAACTCCAATATAGCCTTTATGCACCCATAAGTCCATAACTTTTTTACCTTTTACCATTATTTTGGATAAACTTAAATAAATATGGGTTTTCCTTTTTCAAGAAAAACGAGTATTTGACTCATATGTGTATACGACCTGACTAAGATATATATATTTCCAAGTATTTTCTAGTCACACTCGTTCTTATAAGTAAGTCATGTGTCTAATCACTAGGGGAATGTTTAGTAACAAGCGTTTAGAAGTGTTTTGGAGTAATTAGCAACCAGCGGTTTGTTAGCTTTTTGCACAAAATGCTTGTTTGAAAACAATTAACTAGCATTCTTAGTTTTTTTAAATGTTCCAAATCAAAATGCTACTTCTAGTAACATTTACGAGCAACTAGCGTTTTCACTTATACTAATTATACCTATACAACTATGTTAGCAAACACTTTTATAGAAAGAAAACAACCACTTCTTTTTTCCACTAATTACTGCTACTGCTATGGCTATTTTCGCTAAACATGCCCTAGAAATTTGACTTGTCCTATGTTTGGCGTGAAGCTTTTTGGGGCGATAAGCGGTGAGCAACGAGCTTTTTGATTTTTAGTATTCGTTTGGCAAAAGAGCAGTGAGCTTTATTATTTTTAGGAATGCTCATTTTTTCAATACTTAAAAAGCTGTGAACGGTGAGCTCTGACTACTGCTTACAACTACTGCTCACAACTCACTAGGGGTGAGCAAAACCGACCGACGACCGAAAACCAACCGAAACCGACCCCGACCGACACAAACCGAGCTATACTCGGGTCGGGACTCGGGTTGGGATTTCCAGGAAGTTGGGACTCGGGTCGGGTCGGGACTAAGGATAAACCGACAAAACACAAAAAAACCCCACAAGTCGAGACTCGGGATATACTCGGGTCAGGATTCGGTTAAGAATTTTTAGGTTATCGGTTTCAAGATAGATCAGGCTCGGGTCAAAACAGGTCAATTTCAGCCCAGTGCTCAGCCTACAACTCACTACTACTGATACCAGCTCGTTTTAACAATAGCACCAAACATATATAGTACCATATTAAACCTAGCCAGCTCATTTATTAGTTTCAAAACAAAAACACAACTCAAAAAACACAAACTTACCATTTTCAACAACCTTAACGCTGTGTTCTCGAGTTATTTCATTAAAGAAAATGGAAGGAAAGTGAAAAGGTTTACTCCCACATCGTGTTCTCGAGTTATGTCATTAAAGAAAAGGGAAGAAAATGGAAGTAAACTGGAAGTAAAGTTAGTTATATTTGTATGAATTTTTTTTACTTCCATTTCCGCCCAAATATGGGAGGAAAGTGTTTACTTCCATTTCCTTCCCTTTTCTTTAATGAAATAACTCGAGAACACAACGTAAATAAATAACAATATATTTATTTAGTATCATTAATTACCACACGAGGGTTGTTCTTCCGATCATCGCCGGTGGTAATCATTATTATTCCGGTAACTTTTATTATTAATCATCATCTTTTTAGCTTTTTTAGTTTAGTTTAAGGCAACCCATTTAGTGGGTCTTTTGAAATAAGCACTTCTGGGAAAAGGGTTTCAATTTGCTTATTTTGTTTAAAAAGATTTAAGTGGGTGTTTGTTTAAGCTTGTTTTTGGGCATATGAGCTTATTTGTTTTCTGCTTGTGTTTCATGGGCCCACTTTTTTCGGCTTATTTTGAGCTTGTGTAAGCTTATTATGTCATAATAAGCTTATGTATGAACATGAGTTTCAAAATAAGTGGGCTTATGAAACATAAGCAGAAAACAGATAAGCTCATAAGCTTAACAAACACTTTGTAAGCTCAATTTTTGTGGCTTGTTTTCCAGCTTAGGAGCTTATTGTGACATAAAGGCAGAAAATGAGCTCAAAAGCTGGAAAATAAGCCAGAAAAAATGGGCTTATGAAATTTGAGACTAGCCAAATAAGCTCATAGGCCCACTTTTAACCTTAACCCTTTTTTATTTTATTCGAAACCTAATTTTGAAATCTTTAATAAAACCGGTTTATATATAAAACTTTTTATAAAACCATTTTATTTTTACAAAACTCATGTGGATCTCCTTCTCTTTGGCCACGACTCGCCTTGACCCGGTCAACTCAGAGAGTCAACTCGTTTGACTCGGTGAGATATTATTGTTTTTGTTGTTTAGAAACAACTAGGGGTGTTGATCGGTTCGGTTTTCGGTTATTCGGTTAATTCGGTTAAATTTTTTTTAGGGTCAAACCGTGAACCAAACCAAACCGAATTCAAATTCGGTTTTTGGTTCAGTTTGGTTAAATTCTAGTTCGGTTTGGTTCGGTTCGGTTTTCGGTTTAACCAAATTACACACTTTATTTAAAAAAAAAAGAAAAATATACAAATATATTTTGCCAAAAAAGTTATTTCAAACATAAAAAGTATTTTTTAATATTAGGATAGAATTTTTTTGTTATTTATATATATATAAATAATAAATATAAATATATATATAACGTTTTATTGATCTTTTTATATATATAAATATATAAAAAATATATAAATTTATTTGAATTCGGTTTTCGGTTTTGATTACCAAAACCATATCCAAACCGAGAACCGAATTAAAAGTTCGGTTTGGTTCGGTTTTGGCAAATTCGGTTCGGTTATAAGTTCGATTCGGTTATTTTCGGTTCGGTTCGGTTCGGTTTTGGTTTTCGGTTTATTCGGATATTTCGGTTTTTCTGCTCACCCCTAGAAACAACGGAGAAAAAAAATAATGGGCCAGCAACCTGGACTCAAAGTTAGCCCCATCAACTAAATTATATTTTATTAATTGTTTATTATATTTGCAGGCGTCAACGCCTTTAGTAGTATATGAGAATTAGGGATGGGGGGGATGTTGTGCGTGCGTGAGAATCTATTCCTGGGAGACATGAATGCAGCTTCACAAGTCCTTGTTGGCAGTAAAGAAGAAGAAGAAGAAATCACACATATTTTATCAGTTTTGAGCAAGCCTTGTATAGGGTTTTTCACAGAATTGAAACCAACTTTTTTTGTTCCCACCAAAGAGATCCGCACAGTATACATGCACGTAAGATCCATTATGTGTTAGAGAATTCAGGTCATGATCTGAAGCTGGTCAGGATGGCTGTTCCTCTCACAGATTCCGAGGGTGCCAATTTGCTCGATTATTTGCAAGTTTCTTTGGATTTTATTGATCAAGCCAGGAATAGTGGGGGCTCCGTTTTGGTGCATTGCTTTGCAGGTCTATCCAGAAGGTACGTAAAAAATAATCTTAATTTTCTGTTTTCTTTCATGCACTAACGATTTACGTACACTCTTCTTGACAAAACTGGTTTTCAAGTATTTGAAAATTTATTAATCCACCCCGATTAATAATTTACTGCGTTTCCTTTTGAGTTCATTGTTTTGAAATTAAAATCATATATATGACCTGTTAAAAACAAAATTTTTACTAATCTGCTTGATATTGCTACAAAATATCGACAAGATAAAGATCCTCTAAATTTTCTCATGTTGCAGTGCATCCATTATGACAGCCTACCTGATGAGATCTGAACGCCTTTCTCTACAAGGTTTTTCAAGATTTCTTGTTTAATAAGTTTTTCTTTAGTTAAGTCTAAATTATGTTACATACACATTTTTTCCCCGCAGATGCACTCTCGTCTCTACGCCAAAGCAAGCCATCTGTTTGCCCTAATGATGGATTTTTAGAACAGGTAACTCTCAACATCTATATATTTCATATTTGCTTTTCTTGTATACATATATATATTTGCTTTAATGTGCAGTTGACCATGTTTCAAGATATGGGCTTCAAGGTTGACCATTCAAGCCCTATATACAAACGCTTCCGTTGGAAGGTTTTAGGTGTGTTTTCTTACTTTTATATCAGTTTAAAGCTTGTGTATCATGGTGTAATCTTTATGTTCGGGTCAACAGGGCCAACAACACTCTTGAGTTCATGGGTTCTAGACGTGACAAACAGCCTATGGCGCAAAATGTCTAGGGTAATGCTGAGTAGTACACCAGAATGTGAAGCGCCGGGTAAGCCCTTTTATTTTAAAATTTTGTCAATAATCAATTATTAGTTCGTTACATTTACAAACATTGGAAAGTAGCTATGCTAACATCTCTCTGTTAAGTGACTTTTGACCCGTTTTGTTTTTTTGGTACTAGGTGAGTCATATAACCGAGGAGAGACAATTGACAGCTCTAAGTTTGCTGCCTACCCGTGTTTGTCGAAGAAAGAAGCTTCAGTTTTGACCGAAACTGATACCAATCCCAGCCCAGACCTGGATCCGACCTGTCGTGATAAACCGGATCAGCTGGACTCGTGATGGAAGAGCTCATGGGATGATGCATGGATTGGATGGAAAATACTTAATTATAATTTATAATATATTATGTTTTATCTTAACGATTTGAATTTATTATTGCACAATATTTGCCTATGCCTTATATAATTTATGATGAGAATAGAAGACATTTTATTTATTAATATAAATTAGTTTATGATATTGTTTGGGCATCTATGATAATGTGAACTAACATTCCTATCCTATTTTACCTTGACCGAGCTTCAGTTTCCAAATAGAAGGCTTCTTGTGTTTTCTGGAGGGCATGTTTAATTATGCTCTACACTACCATATTTTTTAGTTTTAATCACTATATATGTTAATTTGCTCTCTCTATGTCTTGTGTGTTTCAGTCGAAATCCTGCCCATTTGAACTTCTCTGCACAGCTACTTAAAAGGCTCAATGTGGCTGTTGATGTTGTCAACTTTGGGGTACAGTTTTTGCCGAAAACAAAGAAGTTGCTAGAAGCATTTGTTGCTGCTGCCGATAATAATGGCAACAGTAACTATCTTTATGCTCCATCCGGATCAAGAACCTCCCTCGGTCAACAAATATTAAGGTTTATTATATTTACTCAATCAATCTCTATGTATTCCATGCCGCTCCTCTTTGTTACTTATCATATGTTGTATTACTCTCAGCTCTCCGTTAGCACCTGGGGGTCTTCCAATGCAAGAGGCCATGAAAAAGGAACTAGAGGCCAAGAAAAAGGAACTAGAGGCCAAGAAAATTCAAAAGTTTATTCGCAAAATTATGGAGTTGCTTAATTACCCCTCCATGACCACAACCCACAGCTCCCCGGTTAAGGAAACTGCTGCTCACCATATGAGCCTGTTGGTTGATTACTGCATGATGTCCACCTCTTCGGATAAGGAAAGTGCTCTTCTCCGTTTGAAGGTGTTGCATGCTTCCTACATGACCACAAACCTCAGCTCTGAGGAGAAGAAAAAGAAGAAAAAGGAAAAGGCAATTCTCAGAATGAAGAAAAAGGAAAATGCTATTAAAAGAAAGGAAAAACTAGTCGAGGATTTTTTTAAAAAGAAACTTTTGTATGCCTCCTACATGACCATGACCACAAACCTCATCTCTGAGGAGGAGAAAAAGAAGAAAAAGGAAAAGGCTATTCGCAGACTGAGGAAAAAGGAAGACGCTATTAACAGAAATCAAAAACTAGTCAAGGATTATTGGGGAAAGGAACTTTTGGCTATGTGAAGATTATGATGAACCACCTAATCACAAGATGTATTTCATCAAGCACAGCTTCTCCTTGCATGAAATGGGTCAGACTGCTGAGTCGTATCATTTACGATTTAGCAAGTTTTCATTATTCATGTCGTTAAGAGAGTTTTTGTTAACTTGACGTTTAGATATCAAATATTGACAGGCATGCCCTGTTCTTCATTTACCTGACACTCACATTCCTCTCGCCTCCCTAGATCACCAGCTCTCTAGTTAGTTTGGGTACCTTCCAGTTTTCAATGTAGTTTACAACCTAAGCTTTTCTCCTCTGCCCCCCTTACTGCTATTTAGGAATCGGCTTATTATGATTTACTCTAGTGAATTAGAAGCATGGAGCACAAACAAACCAGAATGGTGGCAATTCGGGTTGGGTTCGGGTTAGCAGGTTGGCTGGTCAGACACCTTCAGCCCGACCATGACCTATTTCAGTAGTAGCAACCTTAGCCTGTACACGACCCAATGGTTTAACGGGTTAGACTAGTTAGATGGGTTGGCAAGTTGTTCCATTTAACCCATATAACCTATTTAATCAATTACAAGTTTCACTTTTGATGTTAAAATGATTTAGTAAATGGGTTAGCGGGGCAACCTTTTTAACTCACCCCAACCCGGACACGACTGTCTAATAAACGGGTTGAGTGGGTCAACATGAAAACGACCCGAAATCTGTTTTTTACTCATCCTAAACAGTTTATTTTTGTGCTGCTCTCAGCTCGTTTTCGTGTCGTGTCGAGAATTGCAACCCCTACAAACCATATTCTTAACATAAGCGGAGGGCTTAGAAGCTTAATGTGAAAACATCTTAGTTTATCCTTTTTTGAGGCTTGAAAACCTTTAGAAGTTTCATTTGATGATCTGATGTTGGTAGGAAGTTTACCGTGTCACGTGCCCACTTGAATCTTATCAGTTGGTGTATTTAGCTTGATTACACTACAGATCATCCAAAGCAGTAAAAGAGGGGTGTTTGGGATTAGTTATTTAAGCAATTTAAGCTTATGAATTTATGATTATATGCTGATAGCCTTAAAAACAGCTTGTTTCACCAAGGTTACCTATAATTTAGAATAACATGAAATTTTTCTTTTTTTTACTTTTTACCATGTGGGATTCTTGAACTTTCAGCTTTGTTAACTATATTAAGACTCAAAAAGTGTTGATTTTTCTGCAACCACTAGTACAAAAAAACAATATGGCCTTCAAGATTGAATTTTATTCTATCCCTGTATCATTCTCTTGGTTTTCTGATTATATGATCAATATTACTTCCGGAAGCTATCCAGCAACGTGAAACGGCTCAAAAACTCGCCCTTCAAGAACTTAGAGAGGCTTCAGCCACTTCGGTCTCTCAAGTATGAATAACTTCTAGTTTTTAAAGTCGTCATTTAATAATTTTATAATATGTGCAGTGATCAGGATCTATAACTAACATCAAGCTTGTCTTATGTATGACTTGTAGGAATCTGTCTAAACTGAGTAAGTCTGCAAAACCCGAAAATCCACTGTTTTGGCGAGTTTATTGACTTCCATAGCCAAATTGTTCAAGTTCAAGCAGTAGCTGAAATGACATCCATCAAAGCTGCAACATCACAAATCTCAGCAGAAGACACACCAGTCTTGCACGATGTCATGAACAACAACAGCAACAATTCTGACTCAAATAATGCTTCGAAAAGACGAGCTCTTACACAAATCAATCGCAGCCTTTCCTGAAAGAAGTGATCAAAAGCCAGCCAACATTGGGAAACTAATGAGACCACCATCAAATATTAATAGTCACAAGGTAAAAATGTTGGGCAATGATGAAAAGAAGAATCCAGGAGTGGGACAATGCAGCCTAAGCAATATAATCAAACTTGGGATGCAGATTGAAACCGAGGCTGGCATTTGGTTCATGTAGTTTTTGGAGAGAGCGTTGGAAAAGGGTATGAAGAAAAGGAAAGGAAACGTTGAATCAGATGCTAAGAAAGTTCATCAATCACTTATATTGAAAGTGATCAATTGGGTTGAAGTTGAACAATGTGATTCTGGTTAGAGACCAGTGCATCCAAAAGCAACACAAATTGCTAGGGAATTGAGGATTAAAATGAAGAACCCTTAATCTCGAAAGGTATAAGTGTGTGATTTATGTGTGATTGTGAGACTTTAGTCGTGTCAAATATTGTTTGATCAGGTTTTAGTAAAAGATCATCATGTACTCTTGTTCTTAGTTTATATTGATATGAAATATTTGCAAAATAATTTTGACTTTTTGTTACAGTTAGATCTATGGCTCCTATGTAACATACAAAAATCATATAGTATTGAACAGAGCTGCTAGTAACATTGCTGCATGATGCAGAAATTGTAGTTCATATGATTAGCAATTGAGTTATGTGGGTGCTGAAACATATTTCTGTCACGTAGATCTTGACGGCTCTCACGTGCCATCCCTTCTTGTCCCGAGCTTTGAAGTGTGCTACAAACATAAAAGAACCCATGATACCTGTTCTGTCTCGTGAAGGACCACGCCGACCTACACCTAACCTAGGTGCTAGGTGTTAGGTCACGTGTGAGACACAATCCCGTGAAATCCGGCTTAGGCGGCGTAGTCCGGTTCTTGTATCGGACTGCTGGGTAAAAGGATGTACATGTATAAAAAGGGGTGTATACCTTTACGGTCCTTCGGCACATGCTCCTCGAACAAGAGTAGCATCCGCCTTTCGGTAACTCCCTTCGGACTAGTAGAGACTCTTCGGTCCGGCACGTGTCGTCCGAACACATACGCCAACATGTCCCTCCAATATTGCAGTATCGGTTGAAGACCGATGGTGCAAATAATATATGTATGCCTTTCGGTACACGTTGTTCAGACACATACACCAACATGTCCGTCCCCCGGTTGAAGACCGATGGTGCAATACTTAAATAATATCTATATGCCTTTCGGCACACGTCGTTCAGACACCTATGCCAACATGTCCCCACAATACTGTAGTATCAGTTGAAAACTGATGGTGCAATACTTAAATAATATCTGTATGCCTTTCGACATACGTCGTTCAGACACGTACGCCAACGGTGGGATGTCGGATACGGTTTAGATACAAAACTAACAATTGTACATTGTTTTCTCGTCAAAAAGTATTTGTTCATTCATGCAAATACTGTGCTTTGCTTTTTGCATTTTACAGTGTCTGATATAAAAATAATGTATAAGTGATGACGTATCAACAAGTGGCGCTATCCGTGGAACCCTACACTAAGAACTAGAATGACGAAGCATGGAAACATAAGCCAGCGGACTCCGCAATTGAAGAAAACACATGGTGACCCTCAGGGGAAGAAACAACAAAGTGATTCAACCCCTAGGCAGCGGATTCAACAAAATAATAATAATAATAATAATAATAATAATAATAATAATAATAATAATATAAAAGGTAAGTTAAAAAGAAAAATAAAAAGTTTTGACAAAAAATGTTTTTGTGATTTATTTGAAAAAATTGTTTTTGTTTTTGAAAATGATTTGACATTTAAATTTCGGGGTTAAGGGTAAAAAGGTAATTTTTTAGGAATATATTAGTTAAAGTTGCATTGTAGCCAACTCCCTAAACTTTGTGTTATAATTTGTGAGTCCTTTAGTTTTTTTGTGGGTCTATGAGTTTTTTTAGTGAGATTGACTACAAAATTTGTAACCAAACTATCCTCATTTTTAAAGATTTAAAACTTTGTTACAACTTCATTAAATAAACTTACCTAATATCAAATCGAGATTACCGTTAACACATCAAATGACCAAATCTATTAACAACAACTTATTTACAACGAAATGCTTCACACGAGTCAGCATGACCAGTATTCCTAATAAATGTAGTATTTGGTTTTTGATCAACCAATTTTAACACCTCTATTTCAACTTTCACACATATTTGAAATAATAAACTTGTTACTTATGCCAATATTGTAATGTGTTACATGAGTGTTAATAACATTCATCAAAATTAGCTTATACGTAGAATTATTGTTGTGATTTTTACTTTTTTAGGTTGTTGACTTATGAGTTTGCAATGTTTGTGATGTTGGTTTACATGTATGTATTATGATTATATCAATAGAATGTTTGTTTCGTTTTACGCATATATATAGTTTTTGTATTATGAATGATTTTCGTCACCTTGTAATAGGTTTCATACACATGCATAAGTACTAAATAAGCACAAAAATATTAAAAATAGATGGCAATCATTTGGTAGTACATTTCTCTTTTGGATTTGCTTATTCGTACATCATTGCAACTTCGCTCACCTATACGTTTATAGATTCAAACTAACGCAATTTAAAAGCTGTGAATATTATCACAAAGTTACAGTTTAACGTTACAAAATAACTTAAATAATCTCATTAATCATATGAGAATGTGTAATGGTAACCCTCTTTTATCAACTCACATCACCGCTGCACCATCATCACTCGCTCTAGCTTACTCATTAACTTTATAACCGTTACAATCACTCATCTCTCATAATTTACCTGTACATTACTTAAACAAACACATATGCGCGCACACACACAAAGGTCTTAGACATGTTATAATTCTCATAAAAACATGTCTATCTTATTTTACTCTTATGAAAACGATAGTATTGATTAGTTATGATTTACAGAAAAATACAACTCCAACATAGCCTTTATGCATCCATAACTTTTTAACCTTTTACCATCATTTTGGATAAACTTGAATAAATAGGGTTTTTTCTATTTCAAGAAACATGAGTATTTGACTCATATGTATATGACCTGATTGATATATCTATTTTTGAGTACTTTTTAGTCACACTCGTTCTTATAAGTAAGTCATGTGTCTAATCAGTAGGGAAATGTTTAGTAGCAAGCGTTTATAAGCGTTTTAGAGTAACTAGTAACTAGCAACTAGCGGTTAGCGTTTTGCACAAAATGCTTGTTTGGAAACAAGCAACTAGCATTCCTAGTTTTCTTAAACGCTCCAAATCAAAATGCTACATCTAGTAATATTTACGAGCAACTAGTGTTTCCACTTACATTAATTATCACTATACAACTATGTTTGCAAACACTTTTATAAAAAAGAAAACAACCACTTCTTTTTGCCACTAATTACTGCTACTCCTATGGCTATTTTCGCTAAACATATCCTAGAAATTTTACTTAGACTATGTTTGGCGTGGAGCTTTTTGGGACGATGAACGGCGAGCAATGAACTTTTTGATTTTTAGTGTTTGTTTGGCAAAAGAGCGGTGAACTTTACTATTTTTAAGAATGCTCATTTTTTCAATACTTTTTTAAAAAGGTGTGTATGGTACAAGTAGCAGTGAGCTGTGGGCAGTAGCCACAGCTCACAGCTTCTTAAAGAAGCATTGGAAAAATGAACATTTCTAAAAAATAGGAAAACTCACCGCTCCTTTACCAAACAAACAATAAAAATAAAAAAACTCATTGCTCACCGTTCATCGCCCCAAAAAGCTCCACGCCAAATATAACCGAAACTGTGAGCAGTGACTACTGCTTACACCTACCGCCCACAACTCACTGCTATTGATGACAACAACTTTTAACAAAACACCCTTAACTTGTGGGTGAGAGAGACAATAGCACCAACATAGTACCATATTAAACCTAGCCAGCTCATTTATTATTAGTTTCAAAACAAAAACACAACTCAAAAAACACAAACTTACCATTTTCAACAACCTTAAATAAATAACAATATATTTATCATTAATTACCCCCACGAGGTTTGTTCTTCCGATCATCGCCGGTGGTAATCATTATTATTCCGGTAACTTTTATTTTTTGTTTTGAATCATCATCTTTTTAGCTTTTTTAGTTTAGTTTAAGGTAACCCATTTAGTGGGTCTTTTGAAATAAGCACTTCTGGACAAAGGGTTTCAATTTGCTTATTTTGTTTAAAAAGATTTAAGTGGGTGTTTGTTTAAGCTTGTTTTTGGGCATATGAGCTTATTTGTTTTCTGCTTATGTTTCATAGTCCCACTTTTTTCGGCTTATTTTGAGCTTATATAAGCTTATTATGTCATAATAAGCTTATATAAGACCATGAGTTTCAAAATAAGCCGGAAAAATTGGGCTTATGAAACATAAGCAGAAAACAGATAAGCTCATACGCCCAAAAACAAGCTCATTAGCCCATTTTTTGTGGCTTGTTTTCCAGCTTAGGAGCTTATTATGACATAAAGGCGGAAATTGAGCTCAAAAGCTGGAAAATAAGCCAGAAAAATGGGCTTATGAAATTTGAGACAAGCAAAATAAGCTCATAAGCCCAATTTTAAGCTTAAACAAATACCCCGAAAGAAATAAGGAGCCTGTCCATTTGCTTATAATTAAAGGTTTTTAGGTTAGATATGATGGCCTTAAGGTTATTCTAATTTATTGAAAGTCGGCACTTTTGATTAAGAAGCTCCCAATATGTATATCCGAAACTGCTTAGGACTGTGGTTATTGGTTTATTAGGGATTTTTAGGGTTCCTTTGCTATGTTAAGGGGGGTTTGTGTTAGCTTATATATTGGCTTCATGAGCACCCACTTTTTTTTGGCTTATGAGCTTATCAAATTAAGCTTATGGCTTATTTAAGGTCACAAGCTCAACTTGATAAACTCATAAGCCACCAAAATAGGCTTTTGTGATTTGTTCCAAATTTACATAAGCTCATAATCCCGGTAAATAAGCTAACACAAACAACCCCCAAGACTTCAAGATATACAAGCCACCAACATGACACAAACGAGCACTAGGTCACTATAGCAAAGATGATATAACCATCATAATAAGGTAGATTACTTCATACGAAATAGTAGCGTAGAGTTTGAATTATCATGATCAAAATTTTCCCATACGAAGCTCTGAACCAACTTTAAAACGAATATGTATTGTATCAGAAAGACCAATATGTTTCGATGCTTTATAATGCGCAGGAATAAATAATTTAATCCGATTTGTATTTTGTTAATCACACAATGCTTTTATTCTTACCGCATCCAGTTTTGGTGGATTAAACATTTTGATTAAGAATGAATCCGCAACAAGCTGTACCACCGAAGTCCTCGGCTAATGGATTCAACAACATGACCACTGCAGGTAGACTTTTCTTGCCCGATTTCTGAAAATAACTTTCATGCTCATTATTCTAACTTCTGTTCTGCTCAGGTTATCCAACTGGAGACAAAGGGGGAGGTGATAACCCATCGCGTGAGTGGCTTGTTTATTTAACATCATGTCTTATTGGACATCCTGTGGAAGTCCAGGTTGCAGATGGATCCGTCTACTCTGGAATATTTCATGCTACGAATGCAGAAAACGATTTTGGTATTTTTTTTAATAGTTTGAACCTTCGTATACGAAAATGGTTTTTAGTTGATCTTTTCGTCTGTATTGATCATTTTGGTTAACCTTTTCAGGAGTAATCTTGAAGATGGCGTGTTTGACAAAGGTTGGTTCGTCTCAAGGACATACAAGCATTTCAGATTTTGTTAACAAGACTCCTACGAAAACTTTAATTATACCATCAAGACAGCTTGTGCAGATTGTAGGAAAGGTTTGTTTGATGCCTCGTAGTTTTTATAACTCCTTATCTTTTTCCAGAATGATTCATATTCATTCAGTGGTATATGAACTGATGTGTTCTTGTTCTATGATTGTCAGAGTGTACCTGTAACCAAAGATGGGTTGACGGATGAGTTTCAGCATGAAAAACAGCAAGAAATTATGACAGACACCTCAATCTCTCGTTCTCGACATGTTGAGTTGGAAAGAGAATTGGAACCGTGGGTTCCAGATGATGATAATATAGAATCTTCTGAGCTGGACAACACATTTGATCGTCATTGGAATAGGTTCTAAGCTCTTCACCTTTTAATCTTTTATTGATACCATTTAAGGTTATAATCATGCACGATTGTACACAACTACACACACATTGTTATGATCCAAATAAGAAGCTAAAATTTGCGAGAAGTTGTGCATCAGCATTACAAAGGGTTTGCTGATGCACAACATTACATATATTTGGTGGATTACGAAATCTTTGCAACAATGCCTTTCATGCTTCTCACGTAGATTTAGCTTTTTAATGGTTCCTATGGGCTTATATATGTATATATTAGAATGATCTATTTTGAAAACAATATTCGTACTGATGGTCGACTTGATTGTGGATTATGTAGGGGCTGGGATCAATTTGAAACAAATGCTGCATTATTTGGAGTAACAAGTACATTTGACGAGGAACTCTACACAACAAAACTTGATCGAGGCCCTATGATGAGAGAGAGAGAAAGGGAGGCTCTAAGAATCGCCAGAGAAATTGAGGGCGAAGATACTAAAGATCTTCATTTAGCTGAGGTAAAGGTTTCACTTCTTTGATTTCCATCCACACACACTGACACACTTATTGCATTCTTACAGTGTACTTTTTCTTGGTATATCAGGAAAGGGGCATTCACGTTCATAGCAACTTTGATCTTGACGAGGAAACTAAATATTCATCTGTTATGCGTGGCGTTGATGATAGTGGTTATGAAGAAAATGAGGACATTTGGAATTCAGAAAATAATGAAACATTTGGAAATGTCTCTGATAATACCATTAACAATTCATCGACTGACAGGGAGAACAGGTTCTTGTTAATATGTTGAATTGATATCGTTTTATGTACTATTTTTACGCAAAACGACTGTATACTGTAGTATTATTACTTACACACATGTTTATCTTTCTCATTGATTATCTCAGGGTCCATGTCAACCGCAGTAGCCAAAAAAAGGATAAGCCCATGGTATATTGCTCGTTTTAACTATTTACCTTATAACAACCACTCAGTGAAACTGTATGCAAGTCGTATGGTTATAGGTTTTGACTACTACACTGTTGTTTGATAATTGCAGTTGTTTGAGCAATACGTGGCGTCAAAATTAGAGGGTTAGTCTTTTTATCCAGTGTTTCTGCAATTGTTGAGTTTTATATAACCATACTTTTGAATTTACCCTCTTTTTTGTCTAATTATGTTCAGATGCTAAGAAAGAAAGCTTTGAAAAAGGGCTCTCAGCTGATGCGACTGCATATGCACCATCCAATGCCATGTCCAAGGCTCAGGAAACGAGTTCAAGTGAAGTGTCAGAGGGCCCAACAACTGTCAAGATACACGAGGCCACACAACCTGCAACATCCACTTCAGAATGCGGAAATGTTCAATCGGCTACAAGTGCTCCTGGATTATCCCCTAGCTCGTCAATGAATTCTCTAAATTCAGAAAAGTCAACATTGAACCCCCATGCAAAGGTTAAGAACGAATATATTGTTGCAATACAAATTTGCAGTTGCTCGTTAGTATACGGATTTTTCGAATTTTGGTTGCCTAACAATCTTTTTAATCCCGATGTATTTCAGGAATTTAAATTCAATCCAAATGCCAAGAGCTTTGTTCCATTGCAGACCCCTGTAAGGCCCGCAGCACCAGCGTCTGATGGTTCCTACTACTACCCACCTAATGTAGCCCCAGTCTCACATATGCAAGTAAGTTATTGTTTATGCTTGTAAGTAGGTTCTGCTGTTCACTTGGTTAATCTTCGTGTAAATTATTTATGCAGATGGGAACCTCTTTTGCCCCGCACCAGCCAGTTATGTATGGTCCCCAGACGACATCATATCAGTCACAGCCGTCATATTTCCCGGCAAATATCCCACAGGTATGGCAATGTTCAAGTCAGAGGTGTCAATTTTGACTAGTTTATTTATGAACGTGTCAATCTCTAAGGGGTAAAAAAGTATTTTGTTTGAAAGGGAAACGAGTCCAAAGTCGATTAAAGGGTGGATATGATGGATACAGTCATACAACCCGTTTAGTGGAACAACATCGTTTTTGTAATTATGTTTGATGCACTAATTATAAATGACAAAAAGTGCTCTGGTATCCATCGCACACATGGTTATCCTTTTTGACACCTTGCACAGCCAACTCATTTTGCCACTCTAGTACAAGTCCTTTGTTTAATTCTGGTCGAGTTCTCTTTTGTGGAAACTAATTTCTGACTTCTTTGACTCAGTATGGACAGCAGATGCATCTTGGTCAACCCCGACAGATGATGTACATGCCCACTTATCCCCCGGTAAGAAAGTTAACCTTTTTCTCTCACCTGTTTTTATTTTTATATCCCGACTTCAATGAATATGGCCATGATTGCACAATAATGCCGTTTTGTTTATTAAAGCAATTTATTGGCGACTTTAAAACTAGTTGATATGTTTCCACTAATAGTTTATTTTGTTAATTCTGCCATTGACCCGTGACAAATTATATTGTAACTTCACTTAAACTGATATTTTAACAAATTATATTGTGACTCATGTTTTTCTCGCTATTCATCGTGACAGGAAATGCCATACAAAGGAAGAGACTATTAACATATTTGTGAACTCCCAGTTTTGTTAGCTAATGATCTAAGACTGCTTGGAATGGTTTTTGCTATGAGGAATCCGGCAGCCCTGATGTGATACTTCAGCATTGATAATGATGATTTGCAAAAGGGATATTTTACCCGTTTTGAGGAATGACCTTTCTATTGAACTTGACGCTCTCAGTCTTGCCTTGACCAGTTAAATTTCATTGATGTGTTTTTTTGGTAGAGCGCGTGAAAGAATTTTTAGTTAAGTAGTTTATGACATCCTTTAATGTTTACTCGGTACAATATAGTTTGTGCGTTATGGATGAAGTTTATTTAGGAATGTTTTCACTTGTGATGTTTCTACCGCTTTCTTTCTGTATGTGTGCTGTGAGACAAGTTATCTAGGATTTTTTATTTTTACTTTACGACGGTTTCTGGGTGGTGCTTTGATGTCCAACTAGATCATGATTTACATATACCCCCTGATGAAATATTTCCATTAAGATGTGAGCCAAAATTGTTTGGACACATAATTAGTTACAGACTTACAGTACATCACAAAATGGTAGCCAGACAAAAAACAACAGCATTGGCTTTAAGGTGAATACGATGCGCCTAACTTTCTAAACTTTCCTACAAGTATTGTTCTTCCATAGATTACCTTGCAAAAAAGAACTTCAATCCAGCAACGAACCATTCCATCTGCAGAACTTAAACCTGCAAAATCGAACAAATATAGTTATGATTCAGTTTTCGACTAACAGCAAGTTAATGTGAACTAGGCGGTTTACATGTTTTGCAACTTTCTTCAGCCATTTGTAGTATTGACATCCTGTCCTCGTCCATCTTCTCAAGTCTTTCCACCTCTTTATAAGCTTCGCCGGTGTCATGTGACAGATTTCTACCCACAGCAACTTTATTGGCGGCAAAAGATACAACAGCTTCCAATGTGATTGCATTGCGCAACCTATGATTGCGATCACTGTAATTATCATGATTATCCGCCATAGCCTAATCTTTGGTCCTGTAGTTGCTACCACTCTGCATATATGAATGTCTCAGAAATGACGTTAAAATGGCAACAACATGAGTATATTTAAGAAATTACCATTGGAAGCGAAAAACATACCTAGGAACAGGTTTCGCTTCTGGAGGCAAAACACCCACATTGTCACCTAGGTTCCGCCATTTATCCTCCATTTGCAAATGATAGTAAGGTTCCGCAACCAGAGTCAAGTATCCGGCATTAGCACATAGGTTCCGCCATTTATCCTCCAAATACAAATGATAGTAAGATTGATAAACACCAAAACATTTGAGCGCGACATATAAAGAAAGAAAACGAAATAGTCCTATATCATTTATTTCTATACATGTCGCGCTCAAAAACAGTGAAATCCTTAAAGGGTGAAAAAAATATAAACCTTAAGATCAACGTTAGACCGATCTTTGAGGCACCCAGAAATACGTTGATCCGAAAGTATGTCCCTCCACTTTCCCATGCCATATTTTCGAACACCCGCGATAAGGGCTGATTCTTCATCCGGTGTCCAACGTTTCTTTTGCTTGCCCATTCCTTCACTTAAATACTGTAGTATGGATATATATATTTATCTTTGTATGTATATTATTAGTATGAAGAAGAAATGAAACATAAATGGTTTGATGTATATATGTGATTAAAGAGCCGTTGGAAATGTTTAAATTTGGAAAAAAGGTACGGATGATTAGATTGTTATGTTGGTTTCCAATGCATTTAACGGTTGGTATCTAAACTACAAGTACATGCTAAACCAAGTTTGAGTTTAAAGAGTCTTTATTTAAACTTTAACATGGTTTCAATGTTAAGAAAATAATCAAAAGGGTTATGTTGAGGTATTCAAATAATAGAAAAAATTACATGTTTTGTATTTGTGGTTTATCTAAAATTACATCGTCTCTGTTCAATTTAATAATATAAATAATCTTTAAATTTAAAACTACTTGCATTGATAGTCTCTATTTTAGAAAATAGAGACTATCAGTGTAATAACAATAAGGACTATCCGTGTAATAAAAAAAAATAGCAAATAACAAAAAAAGATACTCAACTTAGGAGTCAATTTGGATACCCAACTTATTTTTTTGTCAATTTGGGTATTTTTGTAAAAATACTTAACGACTATCCATTAAGTTTTACATTTCAAGTTCACCGCTGCTGCCACCACCACTAGTCATCGTTGCCACCACCAACCTTGCCCATCACCACCACTACCAAGCACCATCTCTACCACCATCCCCACCTACCAACACCGGAAACCAAATCTCAACCACCATCACCAACCCATTCACCACCACCAACCACAGATGGTGTTGGTTGGGTATGGTGGTGATGGCGGCAATTAGCTAGGTTGGTAATGACGACGGTGTTGGTTAGGGGATGACAATGTTCAATGGCGTTGGGCTAAAACGATGATGGGTGGGGTTGGTGGTGGCAACGATGGTCAGTGGTGGTAGATGGGGTAGGTGGTTTGCGACGGTGGTGGGTGGGGTTGGTGGTGGAGGCGGTGCTTGGTAGTGATGGTGGTTGGCAAGATTGATGGAGGCAACGATGATTGGTGGTGGTGACGGGGTACTGGACTTGAAATTTAAAACTTAACCGATGGTTGTTAAATATTTAACAAAAATACTCAAATTGCCCAAAAAAAAAAAAAAAAAAAAAAAAAAAAAAAAAAAAAAAAAAAAAACCTTTATACCTTTTTATGCAAAGAGAAAAGTGTTATACCTTGATTGGAAATAACTTCTAAGTTGATTGAGTACCTTTTTGTGTCATTTGCCCAATAAAAAACTATAGATTATTACACAAATGATTACTATTTTTCAAAATAAAGACTATCGATGTAACTAGTTTGAAAATTAGGTATCACTAGTGTAATTAAAATCGAATAAAGATGACGAGTGTGATTTTAAATAAACTAAATGGCCGAAAGATGTAATTTTTTCCAAATAATAATTGTTTGATTGCCAGTAATGTTAAACATTCACAAATAATAATTATTTAATGAACCGTTTACATCCATATCATTGTAAAAGTTCAAAATTATATCAATATCCTTATCAAAATATATATATATATATATATATATATATATATATATATATATATATATATATATATATATATATATATACATATATATATATTATTACTTTAATATCCTTATAAATCTTTAACATAATACATATCCAAAACCAAATTTCCATTATATTAAAATAAAAGAATTAACAATAATAGCTTGTTTAATATTATTTAGGGCAAATTATTAAAAAAAAATTATTATACTTGTCACTATTTCCTCTTCAGGGTAGCGAACAAAAAAATTTACTTCACACCACAATTAAGGGGTTTTTTTTTTTTTTTTTTTTTTTTTTTTTTTTTTTTTTATGTGGGTAATATCTTACCCTTCCAACCAGTACCCGGTTCCACCTTTACTAGTAGAAGGCTAACTCAGACTCCCGCTTCTTCCTTGTACCAAAAACACACACCCCCATGTGAAAACACACGCTCCTACACCTCACCAAAATCTGTACTTTTTACTATTAATCAATTAGACACCTTTTTGATTATAAAACCCCACCCGATCAGTCACACATCTCTTTCAAGATCCACAAAATTGGTTTGTGTAACCCTAATTTGTCCCCCACATTACTTTCAATTGATTGCTGTTTTTCTTAATTGTTCATGTGAAAAAGTAGTTTCACATATAATTAATGCTTTGTTACCCAATTGTATTAGATTATTGAAATATTTTATTTTTCAGTTTCTAGGGTTTCCAAAAAATTATGGTTTTCTATAAGTAAATATCATAAATCGTCCCGGTGGTTTACCGGGTCACTCGAAACTCGTCCATGTGGTTTATTTTACCCTGATCCAGTCCTTGTGGTTTTGAACCCATACGGGTTTGGTCCATTGACCAACATATCCGTTAGTTTGACTGTGAAATGCTTGTATAAAATTGTGAAAAGACTTACATACCCTTGTGTTCAACATCTTACATGTTCATTAATACACAACACCTCCTCACCATTATATCCGGCCACTTCCTTTAAATTCCGGCCTATCTTAAACACAATATTTAACACATAATCAAAACCCACTGGACACACCATTAAAAACACTCACAGAAATGAAAAAAAGTTACAGATTTAACATTTGAAGTCAAAGATCCCAACGAAGATTGAATCTATATGGTATATACGGTTTTGACTTTTCCAGTCCAAGCAAGGAAGCAACTAGTTCTACAATTTAGCTTTGCAACATTTATAACATGATCTTTAATAATTAATCCTATAAAAATTTGATGTAGAAAATAGAATATTTTAACTCCATTATCACAACAACACCAAATTTAAAACCCCATCACAAAAATGGAATATATAAAACACCATATGCAGGGAATTCTGAGTTTTATTTTATTCTTATTAAAATAGATCATTGAAATGACAAAACTAGCCCTTTACTTAACGGTCAAACTAACAGAGTTACGGTCAAGGGACCAAACCCGTATGGGTTCAAAACCATAGGGACTGGATTCGGGTAAAATAAACAACATGGACGATTTTTGAGTGACCCAGTAAACCACATGGGATGATTTATGATATTTAGTCTATTTTAAATTTGTTTATTGTTTTTACAGGTGTGATGGATACACTAGAAGATGTTGTCTTCAAAATACACGATGGTGGTGTATTTTTCTTTGATCATCTCAAATATGAACAAGGCCAAATAACTATCTTGAAAGCTTGCTCAATGAAAAGGTTGATGTTTAATGAATTGTGCAACATATTAGTTGCTAAGTTTAATGATCAAATTTGGGCTTTGTTTTGTTGCATACGTGAGTTAGACATATACAGTGGAGGATTGAAAATAATTGAAACCCAAAAATTAGAAAACATCATAAAGACCAAAAAATTAGAAAACAATAAGGTAAAAACTTTTGATAATGATTGTTGCTAGTAACTTACCAGTGTGGGGCAGCCCTTGAATCTTCGACCTGGATACGTGGGAGTCCAAGAAACTTGATCATAAATTGGTATCTTACAATCATAATGGGTTTTTCACGGATTTCTTCAAGAGTATAAAATTTTTGTTTGGAACGAATTGAAGAACTTGATGAACGCATAATTGAGCAAGGATGTAGGTTTTTTTATTTAATTGATGAATTAGGTTTTATGTGGATTGGGTTTGTCTGCTATGGAAGAAAAAGAGGGGGGGGGGGGGAAATACCGATTCTCAAATTATTAAAAGGGTACATGGTTATGTGGCTTGATGACTGGGCAGTCAACTTGTACACCTGGACAAAACCGGTTGGGAGGGTAAGATATTACCCACAAAAGCAAAAAAAGACAACTTAATTATGCTGGAAAGTAAATTTTTTTTGTTCACTACTTTGAAGAGGAAACCATGACAAGTATTATACTTTTTGCTTAATAATTTTCCCTATTATTTAACATGTTATATTACATATTTACCCTTTCTCATACTTAAGTTTTGTTTGTCACGCATGCTTATGGCTTAAAAAATAAGCCATAAGCCTTTATAAGCCCAATCCCATAAAAAAAGGCTTATAGAGGCTTATAGATAGTCAAATTACTTAAATATCCTTTAAAATATAATGAATTATCAGGTAAAAGCTAAAAATATACGTGAATTTGATTTCATGTACTTTTATGTGGTTTTATATTAATGAATTTCAGCTCCAACTGATCTATCAAACCCATTACGCCAAACATACCAATAGCGTCATCAGTTATGAAATCCCCTTATTACTGGGTTTTATCATTTGTCCACTTTAGGGGTATGTTTGGCAAAACTAGATGTAAGCTGTATATTATAAGCTGTAAACTGTAAGTTGTAAACTGCAAAGCTGTTAACATGAGCTACAAGCTGTATATTTTATTTCAATAAAAGTGTTTGGTAAATAAGCTGTTAACAGTAATTTTATGTTTTTAATAACTCCGAATACTTTAAAAGCTTCATGAATCAACTTTTTATTTTGGAGCTACTTGTTTAAAATAAAAGTTTGAAGTTGATGTATCCAAAAAGAGCTACTTGTTTTGGAGGAGATTATTTTTGTTATAAAAAGCTTACAGCTAAAAAAAAAAAAAAAAAAAAAAAAAAAAAAAAAAAAAAAACCCCACCAAACAGGCCCTAGGTAAAACAAGAAAGCCAATTTAGTGGCTTGTTTTCTTCCCTTATATCACTTCGCGTGTTTAACCATTTAATGATCATATGGATATAGTCACATTTCCATCTAAACAACAATTTGCAAAAATATTATAAAACACGCTAAAGCGGTTATTCAGTATTTTGCTTTTATTTAAAAATAACCTTATGATATTGGCCTATTTGTAAATTTTTAAATATGACTCTCAGACTAATTACATTCTTTAGTACATCGACACTTAAAAATATTCTTGCACTTTCCAGTAGTGTCTTCGCCCAATTCTCGTCTACATTTCATTACGCACGCTAGCTTAAAGCAAAAAACCCCTAGAAATTCTTTATGGCATAGTTCATTCGTTTCCTCGAGTATCACATCTCCTGCAATGATACACAAATCATATCATATGTATTAAGTTACATGATTAATAAGAATAACTCCGGATATATTTGGAAAAAAAATACTATCACGAAAGAAACAAAAAGAGTACCTAAAGAAACGAATACATTTGCAAGAAGAAACAAGACTAAAATGGATACGTTCTTCATAGAAAGACCTTTTTAATAAGCTTTTAGTAAAGAAACGTAACTTTTTGAATGACTTACTCTTGTATAGAAAATTCTGAAGATATATATCATATCTTATCTTATATACTAAAAAATTAAGTCCTCTTCATTAATGTTAAGTCTTAAAGTTTCATGTATTAAGTCTTAATGACTTAAAACTTCTAATTAAATTCATTCTTATTACTCGAAACTTTTAAACTCATACAAAACTTAAATGTCCACACTTAAGTTTCAAACTTAAATGTCCACACTTAAATTTCACCTTTATGCCCAAAAGTATCTTTAATGAGAATATTATGGGATGTGAGTTTAAATACCATTCTCTGACTTTTGGTATGAGAAAACGTTAACGAATGAGCGTTAAATATACCATCATGTGTCCTTTCATTTGCATGAAAATAAGTACATTAATGATCCATTGACCATATAAATTACTCAAAACTACATTCACCCACCACACATTAGGCTAAATACAGTAAGGGGAGGGATTAACCCTCATTTTATCCGTCACATCAGCTTTCTCTCTCCGGCAATTGGTTGCCACAATAAAGTGACCTACATTACAAAAACGATTATCGATCGCTTACACGACCCTCATCCACAAAAAATTCCAATCGATCGACTCACCACACTAGTGGCAATCGATTTACTTTGCCTTACTGTGGGCAGTCTTACCATCAATTATATAATCTATATGCTTATACAATGTCAAATTCAATGAACAACTCTTTGTTGCACGAACTTCAAATTTTAATTAGCAAAGAAGATGGAATCGTACCACCACTCAAGAAGTATTGACATATACAATAACATGCCAAGGTACCCGTACGTATAACCTTATTCAGATTGGGTTAAATTGGTTAAAAAAATCTTAATCGGGTATTTCGGGTTTAACTCGGCTAACCTGAACTCTTATTATGGTCAGGCTTCGGGTGGGAGTTTAAAAGCTTATTCGGTTTTTTTTTTTTTTTTTTTTTTTTTTTTTTTTTTTTTTTAATCATATATTTCCTTGGTTTATTATAAAAATTTACAAATTTGTTTAATTTTATACAGAGTATTATACTTTGGCTTATTCGGGTTAACCCGGACCAGATTAACATGTACCCGAATAACCCAAAACCCAAATAACCTGCATCTTATTATGGTCGGGTACGGGTAAGTTTTTTCTTTCCCAAAACCCGATTTACCCAACCTCAACAAGGCTTATTCAACATCATCATTAAAGAAGTGCAAGGATAACAAAAATATACACTTTTGTTACTTCTTTTTTTACATTCTCATGCACTTTTCAATTTTCTAGAAAAATATAACCTAAACATGCTTTACAAATTCTTAACAGTTCTCTAGAGATAAAAACCTTTCTTATTTTCTACAAACATCGAAACCTTTTTTTTTTTTTTTTCTACAACTACCTGAAAAAAACTTTTATTTTATTGCACCTAGTAAAATAAGTCAACATGCCCTTTCATAACAAAAGGGAGAGGATTATTAACTTGAAGTAAATAGCATGTGCATGCATGCATGATCAATTTTAATAAGTAAATATACTCAAATTTAAATGTAAGCATAACTTCGATTTTAATATAAAATTGTACCAGTAAATCACACGAATAAAATCTCAGAGCTCCTTCTTTTCCTCGAAAATTTAATTTAGATTTAAGGGAAAATTCATGATTTTTAATATTTATAGGCCAAAATTATTTATGGAATGGAACTATATGATTGGGCCATTGATTAAAGTGGGCTGGATTTCTTCCAAGTTTTATCAAAAGATTTGGCCTATTGATATATTAGGCCCCTCAACTAATGGACCCATTCAATGCAAAAATTTTAGAGAAAGATTAAAATTTATTAAACTACTTGAATATTGCAAATTACTTGATATCTGTTTCTTCAACTGAAAAGATGGACACATCAATTTCATGTCCAAAGTTTTTTCAACAAAATGAGTGTTGGTTATTAAGTGTAAACAAGTTCCGAGATTAGGGTAAAGATAATCAATAAGGTACCGGATATTCACTTGAAATCGTGGTATCACTTTCCAATAGAAACTATTCGACCCTATGCGTGGGTTACACGAATATCTCTATGGGATAAGACCAAGTGATGTTCTTGTTTTAGGCACAAACCAAGAACCAGATGCGTATTCAAGTGTTTAGGGTTTTGTGATTTTGTATCTCCATGCAGATGTATTATGACCTCTATTTATAATAGAGAATACTCAAACCTAGCCCATGGAATTATGCATAATTAACGGCCCATTAATTATAACATAATACTTTCTATAATAGTAGGAATCAGTGGTTAAAAACGAGCAGCAGAATAAACTGATGCCGTCAGCAGAATCATACTAGCAGCAGATTCTACTAGCAGAATCCATCATCAGCAGAATCTCTCATCAGCAGAAACAGATTCCACTAGCATAAACAGATTCTACTAGTAACCACAATTGAGTCAGGGGATTCAGTGACCAAATAGGTATACACTCCGTACCTCCAAACCCATTACCAAGTGTGAATTAATCCCTCAAGTGCACTAAATTTTCTAACAATGAGCACGAAAGAAGACTTCCATCTCCAAGTTTAACTCAGACGTACTCCCTTCTTTTTGGGTACAATGGTTTGCAATGCAAAAAGAAGCAATCTTACAGGCCGGATAAACAAACAGAACGTATATGCTGCAAACATGTCGAACTGGTATTTCAACAAGTCAAAACAGAAAGTTGGATATCCGAAGCACTGCAAAAAGAATCAGGTAAACTGTCATTGTAACGATATTTTCCTTTTCATTATTTCGTATTTATGCATTGTCAACAATCTTACGATTTGTTGACAACAAAAAACCAGGTTTATCGTTGCTGTCATCTGGGTTATGCACGCTTACATGCTAAAAGAAATGGCAAAAATAGGCTTAAAGAAAGTTTTTAACTAAAAGGGTAACATACCATAACAACTTTTTCGACAGTTAAATTCATGGACTAACAAGATGATGCATAATGCCTACATGAAGTTTTCCTTTTCATTATCTCATATTCACCAAATTCATTTGATCACCTTTTCACCACTTTTACCCCGCAATGATTACTCGCCGCCAAGACCCAATTTTTATTGATAAATAATACTAGTAATAATAAAAATAGCCACACCGCCGACATAGTTGAGCTCCCGACCACGATTGAGCATGTTTTGCTCGTGGTCACCACCAATTAAGAGCTGCAGTGGTGACCATTTCACATTAAGCTTATTCGACACTAGCAGTAATTTTGCTCGTTTGAATACATCTTTTCACACTAGCTTATTCAACATAAAGCACACCTACAACAAAATTACAAATCAAATAAAAGCCTTGATTATCCAAAGGTAATTTTAACAAAAGTATAAACACTTACTACAACCCACAAACATTTTGCAAAAAAGTTGCTAAAACAATGTACACATTCATCTGATATCATGAAACATTAGAATGCCTTAAACTCCCGAGCTCAGTTTCAATTTTTGCCCAGCGGCTAGCATCAATATGGGTAAGGAGCAAACACTTCAACGCTTCATACTGAGAGAAAAACTGTGCCTCCACATTTAATCTTAAGTTCTTTGGTATCGAGTCCATTACTGATTTGATTTCGCTACCCATTACACGGATGATTTCATAGTTTGGATTCCCAGCCTCAACCTGCACTCGCAATTCTGACATTTTGCACTTTATAATATATGACAACAGTGTTTCATGTACTGATTTGTGCTCTGTAATAACTTCATCTTGCGCTTGTACTTTTTCCTCCAACTTGGCAATCTTAGACTTTGCTACGTTGTATAACTGCACCCATGGTCTCTTCTGTAACATGACAACAGAAGCAGATTATAAAGTGCGAGTATAAAAAAGATTGTCAGTTAATAAATAATTACCTCAGGTAAATCCATGATGAAAATGGCATTTGGAGAGTTCTCAAGCAAGTAGTTTTTGACAGGATTTGCTATTTGTGAAATACGGTCCTTTCGAGACAGAGGCGCCGTGCCTATCTTCAAGCACTTTAAGTTATTGAATGGACTAGGTTCATGTGAGAGTTGATTCATATCTGATCCAAGAGCCTTGGCACATATAATATGCATGAATTTGAGAAATAATAAACAATTAGTACATAAACAAAAGAATAAGATGCATATGAATACATAAAAAAAATCACTAGTGTATATATATACCTCTATGAATTCACTGTTAAGGATCAGAAATTTAGCACTGCGGAGTTTCTGGAACCCACTGAGTAGCATCGGAACCTCTCTTTTGTTGGGTATGCCTCTAACACGAGACAAGAAAAGATTCACTGTTTCTAGAGAATCAAAGCCCTCTGTTGATTGCAGACAATCAAAGAATGAAGGTAGTAAATCGTGAAAAGTAGCCCTCACTGATGCTGTCAGACTCTTAAGCTTAGGAGCAACAACATTAAAAACATTTGGAAATCTGTATCCGTCGGTAATTGTAAGATTAGAAAGTTGGGGACAACAAACATTAAACTCATCAATATACATGCAAAACCGACATAAAGTGATGTCTTTTAAGTTCACACATTTAGAAAAAAGATTATAGCTCTGCTGCTTTACACTAAAACTGATATTACTCAAATAGAGAGTTTTTAAAACAGGAAAATCCCAAGCTAATGCTGGTATATAGGTGTTATAATTCCGACCACGACATTCATTAATGAGGGTGAAATGCTCGAGACTGTGAGAATTGAAAAGGTATTCTGGGACTATTTGATATTTCGAACTGTTACATATGATGGTCAGTTTCCTAACATTATGCAAGTATGCATAGCTTACAATATCTTTAACAAAAAGTTGGGTGGTTACTCCAGTGAATGTGAGCTCAACTTCAGAAACTTCTGTTTCGTCGTTGCGTTTAGATAGTGCATGATTCGCAAATTTGGCAAACCGGGCTACATTACCTAACATACGACTATTTAACTTAAGATAAGGCATTGAAGTCCAAATATGCCTCCATCTCCGACACAATGTACTAGTTTGAACTGCATATTTCATGTCAATGAAGGAGAGAATGTGGTGAATAATATCATCGGGCAAGTTGCTTATTCTATCTTCCTCTTCTTCTTCAGTACTGATGTTTGTTCTATTATCGTGCATCACACAGTGGCGCAGCTTCTAAGGGGCGGGGAGGGGCGGCCGACCCCCCGAATTTTTTTTTGCGATGTAAGGGTATATAGTTTTCGTGTAGAAAAATTTCGGTATTTTCGGTTTCGCCCCCCCAATTTAATTCGGTTTCGACCCCCCATAGTGTTAGGAAAAAAAAAATTTAGATCCCGACCCCCCACTCGAAATTTCCAAGCTTCGCCCCTGGCATCACATACATCGTCACGCCTTCTTGACTCAACTCCTTTGGCATATGAAGCAGCTGCAGTATTTAATTTGTAAAACTATATAAGGACATAACATTTTCTCAATCTACTCCATACAAAGTAGCAAGATTAATGGAAGGAAAAAAAAAGTTGCCTAAATCGAGACATGTATATTTCTCATATTGGTTTCAACTAAGACCGTCAAAAATACCCGTACCCCCGTAATCTCAACCAACCAGTACCCGTATAACCTTATTCATATCAGGTTAAATTGGTTTAAAAAATCTTAATAGGGTTATTCGGGTTTAACTCGGCTAACCCGAATTCTTATTACGGATAGGGTGAGAGTTTAAAGCTTAACCCGCATAAGGGATTTTTCTTGTAACTTTTTCATATATTTCCTTGGCTTATTCAGGTTAACCCTTGCCCAATTAACCCGGACCAGATTAACATGTACCCGAATAACCCAAAACCCGAATAACTTGCTTCTTATTAGGTCAGGTATGGTTAAGTTTTTTCTTTCCCGGAACCCGATTAACCTGACCTCAATAAGGCTTATTCAACATCATCATTAAAGAAGTGCAAGGATTACAAAAATATACACTTTTCTTGCTTCTTTTTTTACATTCTCATGCACTTTTCAATTTTCTAGAAAAATATAACCTAAACATGCTTTACAAATTCTTAACAGTTTTCTAGAGATAAAAACCTTTCTTTTTTTCTACAAAAATCGAAACATTTTTTTTCTACAACTACCTGAAAAAAACTTTTATTTCAACATGACCTTTCATAACATAAGGGAGAGGATTAGCCCGGACTAAATATAACCGGGTGCACAAAAAATATGAACAATAATACTAGATACACATTTCGATGGACCGGGTGCATTTAGTATTATTTCATGGAAAAACCGTGTTTTTTTTCAAAAATTAACACTATATCGAAAAATTCTATGGGTGCACGGGCACCCGCGGAACCCCCTCCTCCGTCCCTGTTAACTGGATGTAAATAGCATGCATGCATGATGAGAATATACTCAAATATAATTTTAAGCATAACTTTCTATTTTAATATAAAATTGTACCAGCAAATCACACGAACTAAAACTCAGAGCTCCTTTTTTTCCTCCTCGCAAAAGTTAGTTTAGATTTAAGGGTAAATTTTCATGATTTTTAATATTTATAGGCCAAAATTATTTATGGAATGGAACTATATGATTGGGCTAGTGATTAAAGTGGGCTGGATTTCTTCCAAGTTTTATCAAAATATTTAACTTTCGGCCTACTGGCCCCTCAACTAATGGACTTATCACATCTTTTATTTATATAATAAAACAAAACCCCGATCGGGAATTTTTCATTTTAAAAAAATGCATTCATACCTTATTTAGTAATAATTGTATTTAAAAAAAATATTATTTTCTTATTAGGTACTGTAACATTTTATATTTATCCATAACACAAGTAGAAGATAAGTACAAAAAATATAGATAAGATGCAATTAACACAAGTAGAAGATAAATAAAAAAAAATATAGATAAGATGCAATTAGTAATAGGATTAAAAATTTTAAATAATTATCTTTAATAATAAAAAAAAAAAACTATAATTAAACATCATAAATCTTTTATATAATAAAATAAAACACCTATTGGGAATTTTGCATTTCAAAAAAATCAATTCATACCTGATTTAGTAATAATTTTATTAAAAAAAAAGATTATTTTCTTATTAGGTAATATTTTATATTTATCCATAACACAAGTAAAAGATAATACAAAAAATATAGATAAGATAGTTAAAAAAAAAAGATTATTTATTTTATATTTATCCACAACACAAGTAGAAGATAAATACAATAAATATAGATGAGATGCAATTAATAATAGGACTAAAAATTTTAAATAATTATTTCAAAAAATTTTAAAAAAACTCGCACGTGCACGGGCATTATAACTAGTGAAGTTCATAACTAAATAAATTGTTCAATACTTCAATGCACTTATTTTAAGCAGTATGTTACGAATCAGCTCAAAGTTTTTTCAACAAAATGAGCACGAAAGAAGTCTTCCGTCTCCAAGTTTAACTCAGACGTAGCTCCCTTCTTTTGGGGTACAATGGTTTGCAATGCAAAAAAGAAGCAATCTTACAGGCCCGATAAACAAACAGAGCGTATATGTTGCAAACACGTCGAACTGGCCGGTATCTCAACAAGTCAAAACAGAAATTTGGATATCCGAAGCACTGCAAAAAGAATCTGGAAAACAGTCTTGGCAACAATCTTACGATTTGTTGACCAACAAAAAAAAACAAAGATTATTGTTCCGGATATCATCTTAATTCATATAAACCAGGTTTAGCGTTGCTGTCATTTGGGTTATGCAGGCTTACATGCTAAAAGAAATGGCAAAAATAGGCTTAAATAAAGTTTTTAACTAAAGGGTAACATACCATAACAACTTTTTCGACAGTTAAATTCATGGACTAACAAGATGATGCATAATGCCTACATGAAGTACTTGCCCACATTACTGACAGATTATACAGCAACTGAGATCTGCTAAGCAAAAAATGCATGCAAGAAAAAAGCTAAATATAACTAAACATGCAGTTAGAGATGACCAGAGTACACATTTAAGAACACCACGATACAGATACATCATCAAGGACGGGCTCTTTTGTTGCTGCATGTTGGGCACTTGTACTGTTTGATGTGTTCGGCTCTAGCTGGAGTTATCTTCACACACTTGCCATGAAACCACCTCTCACAAATGTCGCAGCATATCCAGAACTCATCAGATGCATAACTTTCGCCACATGACCCACATAAAGTTTCACCATGTTCATCATCGTCTTCATCATCCAACCCGTCGTCATCATCTTTCATTGCTGGTGGTGGTGGCGGTTGCTGCTTTGGATACTTGCCTTGAGATTCTGGGTCACGCTGCGCAGACACCAAGAAAGAAAGAAAACCAATTAATTGTCCAGTTTAAAGAGCAGAAGTTGCAAAAGATGGTGGAAATGGGTGGGTCGGGAGGGTTGGGTAATGGGTAGAAACAAGTCCGAGCCAGAATAAAACCATTTCTAATACAGGTCCAAACGGACCAGGTCGTGTGCATTTTTTTGTCCCTCTTAAACTTTATATCTGGTCATATTTTATTATTTTTAGATACTATTAAGATTTAACTATATAGTTATAATACTAACCTTAAATACATTTATACACTACAGCCACTTTTGACCCATTCACCCCGCTCCAGTTTTAACACTCTTTTAAGAATTTACCAACTTGACCCCTTACGAGTAGTAGTTGAACAAATCAGCTCAGTTCTTAGTAAATGAGTTCAAGTTGACGACTCTTAACTCTTAATTAAATGAGTATGATTTGAGAAGAAAGAAGTGGTGAGCTCCTAATCTCGTTGGATTAAGCTTAAGCAATTTTCTATTATTATAAGTACAAAGAAAAGTAATAAAATTCCTTTACCACCTTCGAGTTCGACTTGGATTTGGTGCTACTGTGATTAGAGATAGATCTTTTATCCTTCTGACTATTCTTTGCAATGCCGCTTACAACCTCGAATATTGTTGGAAGATCATTTATCATGTTGAATAGCCTCTTCCTGAATCAACAACAAAAAAAAAAAAAAAAAAAAAAAAAAAAAAATCAAAAACTTGGTTTAGCGCAATTGCCAGCAAAGGTAGAAGAATATGGTTGAAGTTCTGCAATATTTCAATATCTAAATGTGCGATAAAGCATAAAAAACTGATTCGTTAAGATTTAGCTCTAGTTTGTAAGAAGGAATTTATGTCGTAGACCAGTTAGTTCTATGACGTCAAAACACAAAACACGATATAAGGATGCGAATAGGCAATATAGGAATTTCCTTATTTGTTAAACTCTGCCAAAACTAGAAAGAAAAGAATTATTACAAGAAAAAGACACGGTCCCATTTTAACACATTTAAGTTGTATGCGTACACAGTAACATCCACATACCAGTCACAATGCACGTGAATGCGCCAAATTAAGTTGTACAAACACGTGAATATGCCATATCAAGCAGTCACACGATCCTGTTGATGTCATTCAATGGGATGTGATGCATAACTGGCAGTTAAATGTGAGATCATGGTATTAACCTTCAAATAAAAGGCTAAATAGATTTGTATCAGTTATAAAATTTAAGCATGCAACGTTTGACTTCTAAATCAAATATGCTAAATATTACAAAAAACGATTTGAGTGTCCAAAGTGTTGAGACCAATAATTCTTTGCCAACAACCATTTAGGGTCCCTTGATGATCAGCTTAAATTAAACAAACATTAGCTTTCAAGGAGCCAGTACAAAAAGTTAGTTCTGGTCTAGGATTTGAAGGTAAATCCATGTGTCAGGTAACTTTAGAAGATGGACTAAAGCTTTAGTGTCGGTATACCCCATAGGTATTGTAAAAATAGAGACTTTTCAATTATTTCCATTTTCCAGTATGCCAAGAAAATAACAGCTAAAACGAATAAAGTAAAGTAGCAATAATAGCTAAAAATTAAGAACGTAAAGTAGCTTGTCTCAAAATTGGATTTTTTTTTTTATGAAAAGAATGTGCGCCTTTTCTATTAGAACATAATGGATACAAAAAAGATTTACCTTTCCGCTTTGTCAAAGCCAAATCTGGCACCAAAATAGAAAGCAACAGAAAGCAACCAAGCATCACTATGGACCGCAACCAAAGATAACCAGTCCTTTTCTTGCATCCCATCTCTAGCAAAGTTAATACCGAGTGCTGGTTCTGGGAGTTCTGGTGGTACCTCTTCAGCTGGCAGATTGACCTCCCATTGCTCGCTCGGAAAGCCATACAAACACAAATTTTCCTTTTCTGAACAGACAAAATGAACAAATTTTCAGTTGACAGAAACAAAAAAAAGTAACCTACTATAGATAAGAATGAGAAAACAATGCCAGTCTCCTTTTAGAAATTCACTTCTGACTTCAGGCGTCACGTCAACAACGTTACGCACATGTATGCATTTGTTAGACACCATAACACTTGATACAAGTTCTTCAAAGACTAATAAATGCCATACATAAGCATTTCATGGACTACGTAAATGATTTGTTATCATCTTATTGGACAGCATATCAATCAGACAAGAAGTGATCACATCAGAGATAGGATGATGAACAATGGATTTTGTTACTTGAACAATGCTGAATGAAATTTCTTTAGAGTTTGTAAATAAAGGTCTTTCACGCAGGTAAAAAGTGGTTTGTCATTCATCAACATGTTTAAAACCACAATACTAAAGAGCAAAGGCTACGTGCATCTCCTAAAACGACATGTTGCAACTGGGCTATAACCATCTGTCCTTTTTTTGCACGTGTAAGAAGAAACGGTAGCAGCACATAATAAATCATCCAAAACCATTTATATTGAAAACAAGATACTGTATTTAGATTATTCACAATCAAAACTCATTCAAAAATGTAATTTAAGATTCTAAATATTTTGTACAATCAAACACTCAAACTAAGAGTAAAGGAGTAAAAAGAATCATTTTTTATGCATTTTAGAAGTCCTACGGTGTGAAATCAGCCTGAATATGCTTTCTTAAAGGACCACCAAGAGAAACTAGACGTTTTTTAAAAGAAATAATTCAAACCGTATTCAATCACTCAATATAGTTACGCAGATTAGACCAGAAATGCACTTTCAATTTGATTATCACAAATTCACAAGGATAATAACACCCCTCCTTACATATAATACGTGCTCTTTTTAAGAATCTATGAAAATATCCTAGCATTATGCACTGCAGATTACGCTAGTAATTTCCTTTCATGCATAATTAAAAGTGAAAACCAAACAAGGTAACATATATCAAATTTTCCAACGCAGAGTATTGACTACTTTCCCACTCATCAAAAGGTAACATAAGTTTACTTTTGATCCAAAAGGAGTAAACGTTCAATTTTTTACCAGTAAAATGGTAAAACGGCAATATTGACATATTTAAGGATCCAACAAAAAATTCAAATTTTTTCAAGTTTGACAAAAAAATTCTGTTTCTGTTATAAACCAAATTTATAGTCATTTTTAGCCGTAAATTCAACTTATGTCAACTTTTCCGGAGCAAGAAAGTATTTCAAACCCCCACATGTAAAAAACTTATCATTTCACTCCAATTTTACCATTAATAAAAAACATGGGCAAAAATTAACCAAATGTAAAAAGTTTACATTCAAATAAGAAAAATCCATGGCAAGGGACCAAAATAGAGGGAATTTGCGTGTTCTAGACCATTATTTGAAGGTTTACGAATTTGGACTTTTGGTCCGCGTACGAACTTGTCATGAAAACGCGGACCCACCTTGCGCAACAAGATTGGCTTAAAAAATACCTTATATTTTTAGTCACTTGCCATAATTCTCTCTTTAAACAATATTGTCCATTTAGCCAAACATCAAGTACACATAATTAGCATACATAAACTACATATCCCACCCAAATTAATTATCCACCGCTAAAAATATACGGCGAAATTTTATCGAGTTTACCATATTATTACCCTTTGGTTAAAATTAATATTATAAAATTTAAGGAATACATTATTTACTTAGTCAAGGGTAAAAATGTCATTCTTCAAAAAGTAAGAAAGATTGCAGTAATAATTATGTTTTTTTTAAACTACGTGTTATTTATTTTTTGGGATAAATGATTTTGGAAGTGAGTGAGTAATTACCAATAACAAAAACCCCATTAATCCATTTAACTCCAAATGCATGAAACCAACATGCAGATAATATAAAACAATTAATTTTAAAAAATTAATAATAATAAATAAATAAATTAACCAGGATCACACTGCTGATAAAAATCTTCAACTTCTGCAAAAACAACAAAAAAAACAGAAAAAAGATTACAACCCATTTTAGAAAATCAAAAACCCATTTCAAAAAACCAAAAAATTTATAAAATATCAATAAAAATTTTAAAAAAAATGAAAACCCATTATAGAAAATCAAAAATCCATTTCAAAAAACCAAAAATTTTATAAAAATTATTTAAAAAAAAATGAAAACCCATTAAAAAACAGAAAAAGATGAAAACCCATTTTAGAAAATCAAAAACCCATTTCAAAAAACCAAAAATTTTATAAAAATTATTTAAAAAAAAATAAAATAAAATGAAAACCCATTAAAAAAACAGAAAAAGATGAAAACCCATTTTAGAAAATCAAAAACCCATTTCAAAAAACCAAAAAACTTATAAAAAATTTATAAAAAATTAAAAAAAAATGAAAACAGACCAGTGGTGAGAGCTTTAATGATTCCTTGACGGCGACCCTTAAAATCCCTGAAAACTTCTTCAACTGTTCGCGGGTTATACATTGCTGCTTCCATTGATTCTTAATTCTTAATTTAAAAAAAAAAATTTATTATGTTTTTTTTTATAAAAATTAGTGATGGTGATGAAGTGTGGAGTGAGAGGGGTGAAGTGGTGTGTGTGTTTTAGTGTGTGAGAGAGAAAATTTGGTTTGTGGGTGATGAGTTCGAGAAGTGAAAGTGTTGAAATTATTCTTTTGAGTTTGGAAGAATTTTGTTTGTTTTTGGGCCTTGGTTTCGGATTGGAATTTGAATGATCATGTGACTTGTGATAGTTTTGAAACATCATGTGACTTGTGAGTTGTGATAGTTAGGAGTAGGGCTGAGAATTATAGATCGCGGATCCGACCAAATCAATAAATTAGTTCTCAGTTCATCCTTTTAATCATTATTGTTCTTCGGTCTGGTCTAGTCCGGTTTATTTTTTGAACAACTGGACATTATGCTTTGTTGAACTGGACCGATCCGGATATGAACCGAACATTTCAATCCAGTATTTTGGTCTAAATCGGTTTTCGGTCCGGTCCGGTCCAGTTTTCAAACCGTGCTCAGCCCTAATAGGACGGATATGATCAAAACCAAACCAACCATTGTTCGATTTGGTTTTCGGTTTTATATATTTATGATTTTCGGTTTTAGTTCGGATCGGTTTTGTTTTGACCTGATCAGCCCTATATGATACTAATTTGGATATGTTATGATTTCTCACCCATGTATAAAAACAAATTTTGCTTTCATAGTAGCGGCAAGTTATCAGGGTTTAGAGTTCGAACGTCACAAAAGATATGTTTGGAGATGTTTAAGGAAAAGTTCGAAAATGGTAACGTTGATATCTCGATAAGACAATGCATGTTTAGAGATCGAACATCACAAAAGATATGTTTGGAGATGTTTAAAGAAAAGTTCGAAAACGATAACGTTAATATCTCAATCAGTCAATGCATGTTTTAGTTGAATATTCGTCTTCTCCAGATAACACTAAAATAAATAAATAAATAAATAAAATGCTATACTTCTTGATGTCAATGTCATGTAACAAGTTATCAATATCTTTTGGTTGCTTTTAAGATCAGGTGTAGTGGTGTCGTCATCGTCAATCTAACTACATCCTATATAACACACAAATAGCGGTATAAAATACTCAACACTCCTACAAAGTTTAATTAATTTAATGGATTAATTTCATATATATCCAACTCAATTTCTAAATATCATTTATACCCATTTTTAGCCATTGTCACATTTGTGACAGTTTTACCCTTGTGTCAATTAAGTGCCAGAATTATTTCTCCACTATTAAGAGTCAACAGGTTCTTACGATATCATTTATGTTAAAACTTTGTGGTCCTCATTTTTTACGTAGTGCCGCTTCATTGGAATGGACTTTTAATAGAAGATTAATATACCAGTAGATGTTCGTTATTTCTCTTCCATACTTGCGTTTCTCAATTTATATTTGAACAACTTTAGTTTTTGTATATTGTTCTTTGATTCAAAAATTGTCGTTATGTTTGCTTGTAATTTTAATATGGAATTTACCGGTATGTGAATTTAGGGGTGTTTTGGTAGCATTCGATTTTTTTTTTGTTTTATTTTTTTAAATACTTTTCTTAGTAAAATTTTGTACTTTAAATTCGATTTATGATATTCTTTTATTTTCCAAAAAGGTAATCAATGTTCTAATATACGAAATATGGTTCTAAAACGAAAGCTAAATGGGAAAGAACGCTATCAAATTAAAAAAGATGAGGATAAAATAGTCAGCTTACAAGTTATTTGAAGTAAAATAAACAAAAGTGGGCAAATATGATATTTTAAGTATGTAAATGAGTATATTTGATATTTAGAAATTGTTTTGAGTATATATGAAATTAAGAAAATATTTAAAAGGATATATGAAATTCACCCTAATATAAAGACGCAGACCACTTGATATCTTTTTTTTTCCCCTCAACGGTGAGTCTGCGAACTTCGACACACGTAGCGGTCGGATGACATGATAAAATATAAAGGAGACGAAAATGCCGTTCGCATCCTATTATATTCCAAGAAAAGAAACAAACAAGATATGTCACGTGTTCAAACTTCAAAGTCAGATGCTAGTTTTATCATCTTTTAAAATCACCAACACATTGCAATTTGCAAGTTTCATTCAAGATTTTTATTTTTTGTTTAAATGGTAGTTGTTTGATTTGTAAACTTTTATAGTTTTCTTTTCGAAACATTTTATAGTTGTTAAATTTTTCGTGCACCTTTTTATAATTTTAGATGTTTTAGCGCCTTTCTAAGAAGGTTTTTTTAGAAGTTTAAGTTGTTAGCGTTGATGACAAACCTATTCCGAGATATAAATAATATGCATAGTTGTTGAAAAAAATGTGGCATGACGCTAGTGATGAAACAGACCTAAGGTTTAATAGTTTATATGATGAGTACATGCAGGGGCTAAGCCACCATAAGAGTAGTGGGGGGACATGCCCCCAATGGGGTTAATAGTTTACCGATTAAAATCTTTTTAACTTGTTAAGTTAGCTTTGAAACTTTCCGTTTGATCAATGATATATACACAAACACAATATATATAACATGCAAGTAAATGAAAGAAACGATCAAACCACAACACGAGTATTTATCGTGGTTCGGCTACAAGGACTCTTTTTCCTTGCCCTACTTTCACGCCCCGAGTATCCAACTCGAGAGTTACTTTCACTAGTCAACAAGCTCCTTTCACCGGCGGAGAAAACCTTACACGTCGCTTATACTTTTACCGACACAAAGCTAGATGTCGAGTTCTTTACCAAGGGTACAACCACTCCCGTTAGTTCTTTTACAAGGGTACAACTACTCCCGATACACTTTGTATTTTGAGGACTAAAATACTAACCGATCACTACTGAAAATACACAATCAAATGAAGTGTAAACTACACAAGTCTACACAATGCTAAGCTAACAAGTCTTGCAACGTTGTGTTGAATACTTGTTACTTTTAGTAAGCTCGTGAATCTCTTTGCTACAAAAAGAAACTTCACATATGAAATGTTAAGAGATTAGATGAAAGAATGAATGTGTGTGTAAAATATGATGTCAAGTGATGAGCCAAAATTCAACCTGTGGCTCAATATTTATAGCCAAACCTTCTGCAGGTCTGGCGGATCAGGCGGACCCCTCAAAAGGGTTCCGCCCATGTACCTCCAGGGTACCGCCGGGCTTGCAGTTGGTTTTGCAATATATCTTGCAAACCAAACAAAGTCACATCTCATTACTCTTGCAAACCAAACAATGTCACATCACATAATATCAAGTCAAACACTAAACTTGCAAGCAACATCTAAGTAAGTCAAACACATTTCTTTCCATAAATGTATAATGACAAAACTTGCCATAAATGTGATGTGACAATTCTATTTTAGAAAATAAAAAGTGTTGTGTTTTATGAAATGTCAAATGTAGTAAAAGTCTAGTTTATGCAAGTCTTTAAAACTAAGATTATGTTTTACTTAGAAACTAAAGTTTACATTTGTCATTAACAAAACTTAGCGAAGATCGTAAAATATAAATAACGTTTTTAGGCGATATTTGTATTAACAGTCTCCCCCTTTTTGTTGATGACAAAACATAAACTTTGTTTTTAAGTAACTCTCAAAATCTTGGTTTTTAAAACTTAAAAAAAATTAATATTAAACTTGTTTTACTTAAGTTATGATAATCATATTAAGTTTTGAAAATTTAATATATTTCTCCCCCTTTTTGTCGAAACAAAAAGTAGAGTAGCGAAGCGGGAAAAAATGCACTTGCTCCCCTTAGCTTGTTACTCCCCCTAAAAGGAGTGCCAAGATGGGAAACATGGATTTTGGATCCTACAAAAAAAATGGTTAGTTGGTGATATATATAGTCAAGCTTGTAGTTACAACACACATTGCAACCACAATGACAACACAAAAGTGATCAACCAATAATGCACGAAAGTAAGTAGAAAGAACTAGCATTCCAAGTAAAATTTTGACTTATAAAAGTCAAAGGACAAGAAATGTGTAAAATTCTTCTACTTCTAAAAACGTAAAAAAAATATAACTAAGAAAGAAAAATAAAAGCCTAGTTTCCTAAATTGGGGCAAACGGCCTCCAAAGGTTGTCTAGGATTTGTTTGGGTGGGAGAGAGCATCCAAACGTTCTATGACGTGTTAGAATGCAAACCGGGTTTCATCTTGGAGTTGGTGATTTAGTAGGTGGTGGAGTGAGCTCATTGGGTTCATTTGGTGATGGTGATGGAGATGCAAGGTTCAAAAAGTGTTCATTTTTTATAGGTGATTGATGCGATGTTTGTTAGTGCAAGTTTTAAGTTTATAAGAGTGAATTACCAAATCTAGAAACAACACATACGAGCAAATGTACTCGTCCGTTATAGCAAGATATGATGGTAAGTCGGGATCGTTCGTAGGGATTTGTGAGTGAATCGAAATATAAGTCTAAAAGTAAATCTCTAATGTACGCAAATATGATAATAAGCAAATTCAATAAATTAAAAACTACACTTGTTTAAACTAGTTTTCTACTTAATGACACACATGGTTGTGATAACTTTCGATGACATGTTGGTTGAGATTATTAGATGGTGATCTAATCTATTGTTTCTACAAGTTAAACCTTCGTCAAGATTTTAGTTCATAAAAACAAGCTTTAAGTGTAAACCAATCAATTCAAGATCTATCCAAGGTTCATAAGGTATGGTGGATATCTTAAACACAAGACAAACTTTTATTACCAATCAAATACTCTTAAGAAATGGTCAATACAAAAGGTAACCTCTTCATAGACAAAAAGGTCACAATCGTTTATAAACATTTAAACTTTCGTCCTACTAAAGGTTTACAAATAATCCGATTTGATGTTATAAAATAATTCTCATTACAATCATACTTCTTGTTTCTTTGTTTAGTCAAGAATAATTATGGTGAAAAACAATCATTCATAGACAAATGATTATAACTATTTGAGTAATAACAAATCTTTCGACCTTTGAAACTATTATCAATTAGTTAACCTTGGCTAAACAAATGTCACGATGAAACTTAAGGTACAATTGGTTCTTAGGATTGACTTGAAATTGAATTAAAACATGTTATCACAATCATCACTATCACTAAGTATAAAACATCATCAAAACAAATGTAAAAAGATTACTAGCCACTCATGGAAAACATGCAAATAAACTCAGAATATTTAACATAAGAATCCATGGTTATAAGTCTTACAATGCTTTGAAATTGATAACAAATGACAAGGTAATGATAACCTAAGAGTTGGTGATGATTTCTTGAGATTTCCGGACTCCAAATGTTACTTCCTTGATCCTCCAAAGTTCCTGGTTCTTTCTGCACGAATTTTCCTCCTTTGAGAGCTAGAAGATGATAATAATTGTGTGTAGTAATGAGAGTAAATGGTATCTTCAATTGTGTGTTGAATGGTGTTGAGTTATGCACTTTTGAAGTCCCCCCATAGGCTTGTCCAACACTCTTGGTCATAAATAAGAACTTAAATGCTTGAACTTGGACAATAAGACACTAAAAAGGGCCTAGAACCTTGAGACAAAAGACCAAGATTCGTGCACAAAAGTTGGCAAAAACATGCAGAACTGACCAACCGATCGGTTACGGGTTGGCACCGATCGGTTGGTGAAAGGTACTTATGACCATCCGATCGGTTTCACACCAACCGATCGGATGGTAATTTCTGGCAGCTTTGGACTTTGACTTTGACTTGTGTAGCTCTTTATGTACTATCCAAACTTGATTAACTTATGAATTTGGAACTTTGAGATGACAAAACTTAGGTTCTCATATGAATTACTTCATAGATTGGACTTTTGAGCTTGAGAATCTTCGTGTAATCGCGTATACTTCATTTCCTTCACTTTTTCTCCATTTTTCCTGCATTTGGCTACATATGCTACAAAAACATACTTTGATATGATTTAGTGGTAAAAGCATATAAAAACAACCAAATAACATACACAAAAACACTAATAACGCTTATAAAAACATGTTAACTTTGAGCGTTATCAAATCCCCCACACTTAAACTTTGCTTGTCCTCAAGCAAATCTAGAAGAAAACTAAATATCCAAATGGTAACCAAAAAATGATTAGAAAAATATGATGCAAATCCACCAAGTACAAGTACAAGATATGATTCATCGTTTTAAGCTTTAGTAGTGAAAAATCGAGATGTTTGATAATACCCAATGATTTTCTTGCTTGATTAACATTTCTAAACACCTCACGAAAAAGGAACGAAGTATAATTCTCTCAATCACTCATTATTTAGGTGGTGGAGTATATGTAAGATAAATCACACTCATTGCTCAGTCATGATCCAAATATTACCATAGGCTTGTACAAGAAACAAAACTACACCGCAAAGGCGTAAGCACCAAGTCTACATATCAAAGAGGTCTTTTATTCGGGTTATAATGTAAGGCTTAGGGTTGTACCAGGCTTATGTTTAAACATCTCATACAAAAAACATAATAGATTACTGGAGCGAGTTCTTGATTACTCAAAAACCGGATGGTCACTACAATATTCTTGCACTTGACATTCTCACAAAGCCATTACAATATCTGGATAGATAAAGTAATTTGGTAAGGGTAGGGATAAGGCATGGGAATATTTACGAAATTGGTTTTAAAGAAAAATAAAATAAAGTCTAAGTCCCATTGTTGCTAGTCACTAAACAAACCACGAACCCATAAATGATTATAGTTACAATATCCCTTTTCTTCAAATAACGATACATCGATTCGCCATAACAATATTCTTCATTCTTAGCACATCGGCTAACAACATATCACATGACTTCCTTTATTCACATGTATAACACATTTGCTATAATTGTCACCTTATAGTTACGATGATATATATATATATATATATATATATATATATATATATATATATATATATATATATATATATATATATATATTTTTTTTTTTTTTTTTTTTTGCAAATAAACTCCCTCACACTTCGCATAAGCATCACCACAACAATACAAATAAGAAGCTGCAGTCTCCGTCTTTGTCGGAATGGCACACACATGAATTGTGAAGTGTGGCTAACTAATAATCATTAAAACTATCCAACAACCAAACAACTAGCAACTCACCATTTAGACTTTGACAAGGGTTAGGCTAAGGTTTAAAGTGTAAAATCTTTTTGTATTTTTCTGGATTTATCAAAAACGAAAAGGATGGCTCAAAGGGTGTAACTAAGGGTATCTAGCGCTAAGAATGAACGCTAACAAAAGGGTTAAAAATTTGAAATTAACTAATCAATGTGACTAGCTAAAAATCAATAATGAAGGCTATTTGGTTAAAATCCTAAGGTTGCCTCTTATCACGTATGTATACTTATATTACAAAAATGTAATCTCACAACGGTCTCGTAATGATTTACAAGCACAAGTTCTAGAATAAATAAAATCACCGGCACACTCATAACAAAAGATTTAAGCATAAAAGATGTATGCTTAGATATGAAATAGGCTCAAATCCTTACAATTTAGTTGAAAGGGTTATAATATGTGTTAGCAAATGTTATCAATCCCAGAATGGATTGCAATATTAATCGAGACACATCTCAAATTTTTCAAAATTACAGATTTTTACCATTGGATTGATCCAGTTATTCTAATAAATTATCCTAAAAGCGTGAAAACAACTAGATTACAAGGACAAACAAAATTTAAAAATTAAATCGATATTAGACTTAATTTCTTATTTTACCTACTCATCCCCCCACACTTAAGTTAAACATTGTCCTCAATGTGATAAACGAAAAAGCATAAAAGTAGGGAAAATGAGAAAATAAACCGTGATATCCAGTGTTATCCAATCTTGTTTTTCTTGTAGTCAACACCTGTATTTATTAGAAACAAAAACAAACAAACAAAAAGTATTGCAGTTTTATTCAAATTAGTGGCACACCCCCACACTTAAGTTCGACCAAGTAGTAAAACTTTGGGGTATAAACACTGAAAATCAAAATCAAAAATAAAAATAAAAACACACGGTTTGCCTCTCGAGAAGTGCTTGTTTTATTAACGAGTCCTCAGCCGGACTCAAACTTCGAAATAGATTATGAAGTTTTAGTGTTATGTTTCCTTTTAGGGATATACAACACATTTCCTAAACACATTGCAAGAAATGGGTTTCTACCTAAAAGGATTGGATTTTGGTGTTTGGATGTTGAATTGGTGAAAATGAAAACAAAAATTCGGCAGGCTGTTGGCGGCACCCTCAGAATAACACTAGCGGAACCCATTTGAGGGTGCCGCCTGGTCCGTTGGGCCATTTCTGGAATTCCCAGAAATTGCACTGGCGGAACCCAATTTTGGGTACAGCCAGATCCGCCAGAGCTTCAGAAAAGGGTAGTCTGCGTTTTTGACCCGCGATACGATTTTCAAAATTTTCGAAAACTCCTAAAATCCAAAAGATAAGGCATTTCTGGTTGGGCAATGCAAAAAATAGACACGTAAACACACATTTCATAGGATTTTGACCTTGAGGTCGAGAATTTCACTATACTTAGTGAAAATATCATAAACTTGAAAATTTAACAACTTGCCAAGAGTTGTCTACCTGCATCAAAGTTAGATACTACATGTTCCAAATTGTATCAAACATTGTACTAACACACAAATACATCACAAATATTGTTTAAACGACCAAATTTGTTTAAATACCACCTAATGCCAAACACTCCTACACACCCGCACTCATTGACGATCAATCTTGTTCTTGAGCTTTCCAAGGAATCTTCCAAGATTCTTGAACATCCCCTTTGTTTGCTTGAACTCCGCCGACTCATTTGGAATATCCGGAAGTTGGGATAGGTATTCGAGAGGTGGGAGCCTAGAGTTTGGCAAATTGTTATCTTCACTCATTGAGGAAGATGATGATGAGGTAGGAGGATGAGGACGTTTTTCTTGGGCTTTGTAGACTCTCTTATCACTAAGTGGAACAAAGGTGTGTGGAATGAGAGTGTAGTCAATACGAAGACCATTTGGAGTTGGTGGAATGGATGAGATGAACCTAAAGAGACGGGTCAAGAGCATTCCATATGGCATAGCCGTTGTGCTATGCACGGGAATGTCGACCATTCTCTTGGCCATGTAGTAGCCAAGGTTGAAGGGTTGCCTAACGGACAAGGAGTAGAGTATGTAGCAACGGCAAAGGTTGATATGGTCACGTTTTCCTATTGTGCTAATGACATTGGCTCTAAGGACTTCCTCCCATTTCTTGAATTGGGGTTTGAGTTCGTTCATTTCCATTCCATATGGGTCCTTATCGACCTCATTCCCCGAACGGGTTCTCCTAGTGGTGGTGGTCCTAACAAAGAGGTGGTCGCAGAGTACGTCTTTTGAGACAAGGGGTGTGTCATAAGGGTAGATACGGTCTTGGAGGTTGTCAAGAGTTGAGAGGGAGTGCAAGTCGGAATAGAGGCAAGTACCACGGTTTGGGACACCTAGGATTTGAGCAAACTCCTCAAGAGTGAAGGAGTATTGATGACCGCTAACCCTAAAGTTGATAGACATATGACCATAATCATCCGTGGAGAGGACGGAGGATGCATAGAACTCTAGAATGAACCTAGGACAAATAGGCTCGTCGATATTTAAAAGACACTCAAAGTTGATTGTGGCAAATTCGGCGTAAAGGTTTGTGCCTTCTAGGAAAGACGGGTCAATGGTTCTACCCTCATGGACATAGTGTTTTTCTAGGGCTTTGAAAACATTTACTTGGTTTGGGGTAAGGCCTTTGGTTTTGTGGTGTTTTGGTAGGTACTTAATGGTGTCCTTGTGGTCGTAGTGGGTTAGAGGAGGCATGATGATTCCTAGAACAACAAAAATTTCACATTTTAGTTTAAGTAAACCACTATTATAATGTGGATGTTCTAGTGTGTGCCTATATGAAAACAATGTGGAGGTGCGGTTATCTTGACTCATTTTGATGCTTCAAAATCGTTTTATGCAAGTTTTGTTATAAAACAAAAGATAACCCAAACGCTCCTAGTTCAATGTAGCTTCGTTTGAATGTACCCGAAAATACATATTGGTTATGTATTCCCTTTAGCATTCAAGAGACATTATGCAAGTGATGTTTTAAACATAACGTTTTGATTTTGTATTCTCAATGTGAGACGAAAAAATATTTGTCCTACTTGTGAGAAATTTTTGGAAGGATTTGACATGGGATGTTTTAGTAAACATGTTTATACTAATTAAGGATGCAATTCCTAACTATGGGAGACATGATTAGTTTTGTTAAACACCTAATCTTATGCATGAGTTTTTTCAAGTTAATGCATAACCCCAAGTTTTTGTTTTTGTGCAAGAAATAGAATTCCTAGACTCAGATCAGGATTGTAATCATGTTTAGAATTCTTAGGTATAGATGGATGGTAAAGTGAATAGTAGCAGTTTGGAAGTGGTGGTATGAGATAATGGGTGTTTGGTTTAATATAAACAAAGATTTTGGTTCTGCAGGTCGGCGGATACGGCGGACCCCTGAAATGGGTTCCGCCTGTTGTGTCTGAGGGTTTCGCCGACCCTGCTGAGAAAAAGAGTTATGGATTTGTTTTGATTTTTTGTGATTTTTATCTAATGTCCAGAACTACAATGTAGGTTCCATGAGTCCTAAGCCTAGCCTAAGAAGGTTAAAAGGTTCACGTTTAGGGGGTTTTGTGAGAATGTCGGCTATGTTGTCTTCGGAAGAAACTTTCTCAATTGAGATATTTCCTTTTTGAACGTTGTCACGAAGGAAATGATGACGGATTTCAATATGTTTGGTACGAGCATGTTGAACCGGGTTTTTGCTAAGATCAATGGCACCTTTGTTGTCACAAAGAATTGTGATGTCGTTGAGTTGAATTCCGTAGTCGACAAGAGCTTGCTTCATCCAAAGAGCTTGTTGACATGCCTTTCCGGCCGAAACGTACTCGGCTTCCGTTGTTGAGATAGCAATAGCCGTTTGCTTCTTAGAGAACCATGAGGTGAGACAATGTCCAACAAAAGTACAAATACCACTTGTACTTTTTCTATCGACATAGTCACCGGCATGATCCGAGTCGGCATACACTATGGTGTCTATTCCCGTTCCTTTGGGATACCATAAACCTAAATGTGTAGTGCCCTTAATATACCTAAAAATCCTTTTAACGGCTTCGAGATGGGTAGTTTTAGGATCTTCTTGAAAACGAGCACATAGACAAATATTAAACAAAATGTCGGGTCTACTAGCCGTTAGGTAAAGTAGACTACCAATCATACCTCTATATTTAGTGCTATCTACGGATTCACTTTCCTCATCCTTGGTGAGTTTAGTTTCCGTGGACATGGGAGGTTTGATAGGTTTCGAATCTTCTAGTCCAAATTTCTTAAGCATGTCCTTAATATATTTAGACTGGTTAAAGAAGATACCATCTTCTAGTTGTTTGATTTGGAGTCCTAGGAAAAAGTTGAGTTCTCCCATCATACTCATTTCAAACTCGTCATGCATGATTTTTGAGAAATCCACACATAATTCTTGACAAGTTGATCCGAATATAATGTCATCAACATAGATTTGGACTATGATAATATGTGAATCTTTCTTCTTAGTGAAGAGAGTATTATCAACTAAGCCCATGGTATAGTTATGGTCAACTAGGAATGTTTTGAGTCGATCATACCATGCTTTTGGAGCTTGCTTAAGTCCGTAAAGAGCCTTTTTAAGTTTGTAAACATGATTTGGTTTTTCAAAATCGATGAAGCCCGGTGGTTGAGCAACATACACTTCTTCATTAATGACTCCGTTCAGAAATGCACTTTTGACGTCCATTTGAAAGAGTTTAAAATTGTGTGCACATGCATATGCAAGTAAGATTCTAATTGACTCGAGCCTAGCAACCGGAGCAAAAGTTTCATCGTAGTCATTGCCTTCTTGTTGGTTATATCCTTGTGCAACTAGCCTAGCTTTGTTTCTAGACACAATTCCATTTTCATCCATTTTATTACGAAATACCCATTTTGTTCCAATTATAGTTTGACTCTTTGGTTGAGGAACTAATGTCCATACGTCATTCCTATCAAATTGGTTTAACTCTTCTTGCATTGCAATTACCCAAGACTCATCTTTAATGGCTTCATTAATATTTTTAGGTTCAATGGTTGACACGAAACAAAAGTAGTTGCTTTCATTTTGAACTTTTGACCTTAGTGTTCTTTCATTAATATTGCCAATGACACCATCTAATGGATGACTTTTAGATTCTTTGACATTGTTCTACTCATCTCTTGTAATGTCCGGTTTTTTACGTTCTACTACACCATTAGATTGAGGAGTACGTGGAGCCGAAAAGTTATGAGTTATACCATTATTATCACAAAAGTTTCCAAATTGAAATTCATTATCAAATTCACAACCGTGATCCGTTCTAATAGACACAATATTAGACCCTACTTGATTTTGAATTTTCTTACTTAGAATCTCAAATTTATCAAAAGCTTCATTTTTACTTTTCAAAAATTTTGTCCAAGTATATCTTGAGTAATCATCAACTATGACCAAAGTGTAGAAGTTACCTCCATAACTTTGTATAGCGGATGGACCAAATAAATCCATAGGTAAAAGTTCTAGATACCTAGATGTAGAAACCAAGTTTTTAGCCTTATGGCTATTATGGACTTGTTTACCGACTTTGCAAGCATCACAAAAGTGTCGGTCATATTTCAACTTAGGTAGGTTTCGAACTAAGTCTTTGGAGGAGAGGTTTTGGATTAGTCTCATGTTAGCGTGTCCTAAACGTCTATGCCATAAAGTTGAAGATTCATCTAATGAGGTAAGACAAAGTTTGTCTCTAGATGTTGGATCCATCTTCATGACATATACGTTGTTCTTAAGGACACATTTGACTATGGTTATACCATCTTTAAGTATTTTACTTCCGTTTTCACTAAAAAGAACATTATACTTATTACGACAAAGTTGACTAATACTAAGGAGATTAAAGCCTAAGTTATCAACATGAGCTACATCATCAATAAAAAGGGAGTCATGAGAGATTGTACCTTTTCCGATGATTTTGCTCTTAGCATTACTACCAAACGTAACATTACCTCCGTCACATTTGTGATAAGAAGTGAAGAGACTTTTGTTACCCGTCATGTGCCTTGAACAACCGCTATCTTTAATCCATTCATCCGGTTCCAAACAAACTTTGAGGCACACCTATTTTATGAAAAACACTCAAATATTTGGTCCCCAATTTCTCATGGGTCCATTTTGGTTAAGCATACCATTAATTTGTTCCAAGTATGAAAATAGAGCATAAGGGTTTCATGGCATGTAGTTTGGAGTTTGGTAATGTCTAGGAGTGTTTTGGTTCCAAACATGTTGGTAGTTTGGTCGAGCGTTGAAGTTGCTCTTTGGAAAGGGGCGTTTGGGAATTGGAGTCTTAGGTCTTGGTTGAGTAGTTTTAGCTCTAAATTCATTTTTACTAAATCCTACTCCAGTTTTAAACACAGGTTTTGTTCCATTTTTGTATGTAACTTTAACAAATTTTGAACGATCCGAAGTGGATGGAGTTACAGCTGCAGCAGACCTGGCGGAACCTTCGGGACCAACGGCCGGAACCCTAAATTAGGTTCCGCCTGATCCGCAGGCTGCTGTAGCAATTTTATTTGTTTCTTGTGCAATATTTTCTTGTTTCATTTGACCCTTTGAAGTTTCTATTTTCGTAAATCCTAGTCCTGTTTTACCAAATGGTGACTTTTGAAGTTTCATAATTTCATCCGCACAAGAAATGCTCTTATCGAACTTTTTAAACTTTGTGGTTTGTTTTATTAGATCATTTTGAGTAATTTTGAGTTTCTCAACTTCTAGTTTAAGCTCTTCACATGATTTGCAAGGTGTGTCAATACCTTTACTCTTTTCTAATCTCTTAGTTTTTTCTTTTAACTCATAAACTTCATTTTCTAAAAACTCCTTTTTAGTTTTCAAAAATTTATTTTTGTTTATGATTTTTAAGCTCAATTCACAAAGTTTGTTATATTCTTTTTGTAAAGTGTCATCATCAATAGAGGAGTAAGATGAGTCGGATAGTACCTCATTTGAGTTGTGAGCCATGAGAGCAATATCGTCATTCTTTGGCTCATCGTCATCTCCTTCATAGTCACTCCAAGCACCACCCACAAAAGCTTGTTGATGTTTGCTCTTGGGTGGTTTTGGACATTCTCCTACAAGATGACTTGTGTCTCCACACCTATAGCATTTTCTTTCAACCTTTCCTTTCCTATCATCACGATCTTTTCGGAAAGTTTTCTTGTCATCTTTAGGTTGCCTTACAAACTTTCCTCTTCTACGAAAGAACTTCTTGAAGTCTCTAACGGCCATAGCATATTCCTCATCATCACTATCCGAAGTACATTCTTCATCATCACTTGATTGGACTCTAGCTTTCAAGGCAATGGACTTAACTTTTTCTTTCTTGCCTCTAACTAGTTCCGAATCTTTTTCCATTACCATTTCATGAACTTTGAGGTTTCCAATTAGCTCATCAAGTGACATGCTTGAAAGATCTTTGGATTCTTCAATTGCCGTCACTTTTGCTCTCCACTTCGGATGGAGTGCTTTAAGAAATTTTCTGACAAAGTTCTTACTACAAAAAGATTCGTTAAGTGCTTTAAGTGAAGTAATAATAGTATTAAACCTAGCAAAAGCATTATCAATAATCTCATCTTCGGAAATAACAAATTGTTCATATTGTTGAACAAGAAGATCAATTTTGTTATTTTTAACTTGTGAGTTTCCTTGATGAGTGACAATTAAAGATTGCCAAATATCTTTGGCGGTTTTACACAAAAAGACTCTTTCATATTCTTTTTTAGGCAAAGCGTTGTAAAACATCATTTTAGCTTTATTAGTTTTACCAATTAATTTCTTTTGATCATCATCTTTGATGTTAGTAACTACGTTATCACCATTAATAATTATATACCACAAATCTATATCTTTAGATTTCGCGTAAGTTTCAAAACGGTTTTTCCAATATATAAAACTATTTGCTTCAAAGAGTGGTGGTCTTTGCATAGATTGCCCTTCTTTGTAATTTTCAAAATCCATGGATCGTTTCAAGTTTTAAAACACAATATATTTTAAAAGCTTGAGTAACGTAGCTCTTGATGCCAATTGTGGAAAACTAGAAAGGGGGTTGAATAGTTTACCGATTAAAATCTTTTTAACTTGTTAAGTTAGCTTTGAAACTTTCCGTTTGATCAATGATATATACACAAACACAATATATATAACATGCAAGTAAATGAAAGAAACGATCAAACCACAACACGAGTATTTATCGTGGTTCGGCTACAAGGACTCTTTTTCCTTGCCCTACGTCCACGCCCCGAGTATCCAACTCGAGAGTTACTTTCACTAGTCAACAAGCTCCTTTCACCGGCGGAGAAAACCTTACACGTCGCTTATACTTTTACCGACACAAAGCTAGATGTCGAGTTCTTTACCAAGGGTACAACCACTCCGGTTAGTTCTTTTACAAGGGTACAACTACTCCCAATACACTTTGTATTTTGAGGACTAAAATACTAACCGATCACTACTGAAAATACACAATCAAATGAAGTGTAAACTACACAAGTCTACACAATGCTAAGCTAACAAGTCTTGCAACGTTGTGTTGAATACTTGTTACTTTTAGTAAGCTCGTGAATCTCTTTGCTATAAAAAGAAACTTCACATATGAAATGTTAAGAGGTTAGATGAAAGAATGAATGTGTGTGTAAAATATGATGTCAAGTGATGAGCCAAAATTCAACTTGTGGCTCAATATTTATAGTCAAACCTTCTGCAGGTTTGGCGGACCCCTCAAAAGGGTTCCGCCCGTGTACCTTCAGGGTACCGCCGGGCTTGCAGTTGATTTTGCAATATATCTTGCAAACCAAACAAAGTCACATCTCATTACTCTTGCAAACCAAACAATGTCACATCACATAATATCAAGTCAAACACTAAACTTGCAAGCAACATCTAAGTAAGTCAAACACATTTCTTTCCATAAATGTATAATGACAAAACTTGCCATAAATGTGATGTGACAATTATATTTTTAGAAAATAAAAAGTGTTGTGTTTTATGAAATGTAAAATGTAGCAAAAGTCTAGTTTATGCAAGTCTTTAAAACTAAGATTATGTTTTACTTAGAAACTAAAGTTTACATTTGTCATTAACGTTTTTAGGCGATATTTGTATCAACAGCCTCCTATTATATTCCAAGAAAAGAAACAAACAAGATATGTCACGTGTTCAAACTTCAAAGTCAGATGCTAGTTTTATCATCTTTTAAAATCACCAACACATTGCAATTTGCAAGTTTCATTCAAGATTTTTATTTTTTGTTTAAATGGTAGTGGTTTGATTTGTAAACTTTTATAGTTTTCTTTTCGAAACATTTTATAGTTGTTAAATTTTTCGTGCACCTTTTTATAATTTTAGATGTTTTAGCGCCTTTCTAAGAAGGTTTTTTTTAGAAGTTTAAGTTGTTAGCGTTGATGACAAACCTATTCCGAGATATAAATAATATGCATAGTTGTTGACAAAAATGTGGCATGACGCTAGTGATGAAACAGACCTAAGGTTTAATAGTTTATATGATGAGTACATGCAGGGGCGGAGCCACCATACAAGTAGTGGGGGGACATGCCCCCAACCAAGTTCTTGCGGAGTAGCTAAAATTAGTAGAAAAATAGTTAAAAATTGTTCTGCCCTCAGCTTAAAAAATGAAGTGCCCTCTACATGAATCCAAGATTAACAATTGCATCATCAAATTTGTTTTTATAGAAATCATGCATTGATCGAATTAATGAGTTGAAAAAGAAATGGTGGAGAGTGGAGATAGGAAACGGATAGAGAAGATTGAGAGTGAACATTAGGGTGGAGGGAGTGGTCACCACTTCACCAAAGTTTACCAAATTTTCACATCATCAATACCCAATAAAAACCTTCCAACTCACATTTCACCAATTCACCCCAATTTTCACCAATTTGGTGGCATTGGTTTCACCAAATTTCCACATCATCAATACCCAATAAAAACCTTTTTGATTCACCAATTTGGGCCCACAAGCAAATTCCCTTCCTCTTTCTCATTCGGTAAAACTTACCGATTCTCTCCTTCACCGAACATCACCGAGACCCTTGCGGCGGTGTTACCGAGCTTTACCGAGCTTCACCGAGAGTTTGCCGAGCCCACTCCCTCCAGCCTTAGAAACTAAAAAGTAGTACTATATAATAAATACAATAAAATATTCAATCTATTTTAATAGTCTCTACTCTCTAGTACTTTTATTTAAAATTTTTAATATTAGGAACAAATGTAGTTCAAGATCTTTAGTTCTATTTTAGTCTTTTCTAAACAATTTACGGTAAGATTAAAGAAAAGAACTCAGATTGTCAATAAGAATTGTGATTGAGTAAGGTTTTATACATGTTTAACCACTTTCACCTTATTTTAGTTTTGATTGATCTTATTTACATTATGAATAGACAACAAGATAATTGATCTTACCAAAATTGGGTTTCATTTTACCGTAATTGACATTACTAACTGGGTTTCATTTTACCAAAATTGACACAACTCATTCATGAGTGTACTAAAACAAGTGGTTTTTATGTTTAGTTAAGCCCGACCCGACCTAAAATACAAAGATTTTTTTAAACCCGTTATTAGATCATTCATATTTCGTGTTGCCCCCTTTAGTTAGATATCCTGGCTCCGCCACTGAGTACATGATCAATGAACTTGCTGAAGAATACATGGAGCATATAGAGAATGGTAAGAAGTTTCGTCGTCGCGAGAAAACGTAATGTTGAAGTTACGACGTAACTGGAGTTTCTACTTATGTCGTAACTTATGTCGAGAATCATAATGCCTAATGAGTCACAATTACGCCGTAGCTAGTGTATCTAGTTACGCCGTAACTTAGTTGCAATGTCATAGTACCTACTGAGTCCTAGTTACGTCGTAGCTAGTATAACTAGTTACGCCGTAACGTAGTCGTGTGTTGTTATCATTTTTATGTTTTAAGTCGGTTTATGAACGAATTCAGGTTACTTTTTCCTCAAGTTTGGTTTCCCTATAAATATAGGGCTTGCATTATTGTTTATGCATTAAATATAGGGTTTGTGTTCACGCTTCCGTTCTACGTCATTATATCATTTTATACACAACAACAATAGTTAATCATGTTAGATAGGTTATTTGGCGCAAACTTAATAATGAGTTTGATTCTATTAGGTTTAGAGTTTGGATTATATTGCGTAATACACATGCTATCTTAGAGCTCTAGGTGTGGTGACAAGCCATGACTTGTCATTTAGACCCCACGGGGTGCCACATCCCCATAACACAACCCTTTCTACAACCCCTCTTATCACAATTAAACAAAACAAGGTTTTATGGTCCCACCACTTTCTATTTTATTTTTTTATTCAATTTTTCAAATAACATAAAATTCATTCATAAACTAAAATTCAATCATAAAAATAAAATTACAATACAACATATTAAAAAATGATACCAAATATAAAATAGCGATACAGAAAAAACGATACGGAAAAAAACATGTGAAACTTAAGAAATACATCAAATTATAAAGAAACTAATTATTTTGTTGTTGTTGTTGATATTGTTCTCATAGATTTCGTTGCCAAACATGCTCGATGATATTTCATTGAAGCGTTGCGTTTGTACGTTTATCACGAAGTTCTTTGGATTTCTTTCGTTGAACTTCGCATCGCTCGACCCATGCACGTTGTAAACTTATTCGTGGACAAATATACATCTCGCTCATTTCGGACATCGCAAATTTTTTATCTTTCAAAGTCATGTTATGCAATATGATGAACGTGTACATGACTCTCCGTAACTTGTTGACAGTCTATGAACGCGCCGGTTGAGCAATAATATGCCACCGTCCTTAGAGGACACCAAAAGCTCTTTCAATGTCTTTTCTTGCACTTTCTTGTTTATGTTTAAATATGGCATTTTTGGTGGAATGTGCAACCGAAAATAATTTGACAAAAGATGACCACTCTATGTAAATCTCGTCAGCTAGATAATATCCTTGATCAAATGTAACTCCGTTTACTTCAATATATGTTTCAATACCTTGTACTATTTCTAAAAATAGTTTACGGCTAGATCCACAGATGTAGTTTTTAAAAGAATTAGTTTTGCAATTTAAAAAAAGGCTAGCGGCACAACTTATTACCGGTTTGACTTCCACCTCTATGTAAATAAAAAAATATATAAAGTAAAGAATTTCATTTTATCATAAACATAAATACACATGCCATTTGGTCCCTCTTTATTTTTGTATGTGATTTTCATATTGTCCACTAAACTGATTGATTTCCTGACTATTAGCTTAATGTTTTCTACCATTTCTATATATGATGTATTTTGCAATTGAATCTCATTCTACCATTTCTATATATGATGTATTTTGCAATTGAATCTCATTTGTAACAAAACCTTTAACCGTTATATATATTATTGTCATTAGATGGTGAAGTGTAGTGTGTTATGTAAATGAGAAGTTCGTTGATCACTGATATGTACGGGTTGGTTGAGATTACGGGGGTACGGGTTTTTTGACGGTCTTAGTTGAAACCAATATGAGAAATATACATGTCTCGATTTAAGCAACTTTTTTTATTTTTTTTTTTATTTTTTATTTTTTTTTTATTTCCTTCCATTAATCTTGCTACTTTGTATGGAGTAGATTGAGAAAATGTTATGTCCTTATATAGTTTTACAAATTAAATACTGCAGCTGCTTCATATGCCAAAGGAGTTGAGTCAAGAAGGCGTGACGTTGTATGTGATACACGATAATAGAACAAACATCGTTACTGAAGAAGAAGAGGAAGACAAAATAAGCAACTTGCCCGATGATATTATTCACCGCATTCTCTCTTTCATTGACATGAAATATGCTGTTCAAGCAAGCACATTGTGTCGGAGATGGAGGCATATTTGGACTTCAATGCCTTATCTTAAGTTAAATAGTCGTATGTTAGGTGGTGTAGCCCGGTTTGCCAAATTTGCAAATCATGTACTATTTAAACGCAACGACGAAACAGAAGTTTCTGAAGTTGAGCTCACATTCACTGGACCAACCACCCAACTTTTTGTTAAAGATACTGTAAGCTATGCATACTTGCATAATGTTAGGAAACTGACCATCATATGTAACAGTCCGAAATATCAAATAGTCCCAGAATATCTTTTCATTTCTCACAGTCTCGAGCATTTCACCCTCAATAATGAATGTCATGGTCAGGATTATAACACCTATATACCAGCATTAGCTTGGGATTTTCCTGTTTTAAAAACTCTCTATTTGAGTAATATCACTTTTAGTGGAAATCAGCAGGATAGCTTCAATCTTTTTTCTAAATGTGTGAACTTAAAAGAAATCACTTTACATCGGTTTTGCATGTATATTGATGAGTTTAACGTTTGTTGTCCGCAACTTTCTAATCTTACAATTTCCGACGGATACTGGTTTCCAAAGGTTTTTAATGTTGTTGCTCCTAAGCTTAAGAATCTGACAGCATCAGTGAGGGCTACTTTTCACGATTTACTACCTTCATTCTTTGATTGTCTGCAATCAACAGAGGGCTTTGATTCTCTAGAAACAGTGAATCTTTTCTTGTCTCCTGTTAAAAGAAAAAGAGACGTTCGGATGCTACTCAGTGCGTTCTAGAAACTCCGCAGTGCTAAATTTCTGATACTTAATAGTGAAGTCATAGAAATATATATACGCCACTAGTGATTTTTTTTTTTTTTTTTTAATGTATTCATATGCATCTTATCCTTTTGTTTTTGTACTAATCGTTTTTTTATTTCTCGTATTCATTCATATTATATGTGCCAAGGCTCTTGGATCAGATATGAATCGACTCTCACAAGAACCTTGTCCATTCAATAAATTAAAGTGCTTGAAGATCATAGGCACGCCTCTGTCTCGAAAGGACCATATTTCACAAATAGCAAATCCTGTCAAAAACTACTTGCTTAAGAACTCTCCAAATCCCACTTTCATCATGGATTTACCTCAGGTAGTATTATATGGATGTATAAATATGTGCATTATTTATGGATTTAGGTACCTTTACACTTTATAATCTGCTTGTTGTCGTGTTACAGAAGAGACCATGGATCTCTTTATAAAGGATCTCTTTATTTAGTACCAAGATCTTTTCAAGAATATTTTACAAGAATATAAAGGATCTTGGATTATTTAGTACCAAGATCCTTTGATTATATAGTATTTCAAGAGATCCAAGAATATAAGGTAGAAAAGTCTAAGGTGGCCAAGTTGGAGGAAAAAATACAAGCGCAAGATGAAGTTATTAGAGAACACAAATCAGTGCATGAGAAACTGTTGTCATATATTATAAAGTGCAAAATTTCAGAATTGCGAGTGCACGTTGAGGCTGGGAATCCAAACTATGAAATCATCCGTGTAATGGGTAGCGAAATCAAATCAGTTTTGGACTCGATACCAAAAAACTTAAGATTAAATGTGGAGGCACAGTTTATCTCTCAGTATGAAGCATTGAAGTGTTTGCTCCTTACCCGTATTGATGCTAACCTCTGGGCAAAAATTGAAACTGAGCTCGGGAGTTTAAGGCATTCTAATGTTTCATGATATCAGATGAATGTGTACATTGTTTTAGCAACTTTTTTGCAAAATGTTTGTGGGTTGTAGTAAATGTTTATACTTTTGTTAAATTTACCTTTGGATAATCAAGGCTTTTATTTGATGTGTAATTTTGTTGTAGGTGTGTTTTATGTCGAATAAGCTAGTGTGAAAAGATGTGTTCAAACGAGCAAAATTACTGCTAGTGTCTTTTAAGCTAGTGTGAAATGGTCACCACTGCCGCTCTTAATTGGTGACCACGAGCAAAACATGCTCAATCGTGGTCGGGAGCTCAACTATGTCGGCGGTGTGGCTATTTTTATTATTACTAGTATTATTTATCAATAAAAAGTGGGTGTTGGCGGTGAGTAATCATTGCGGGGTAAAAGTGGTGAAAAGGTGATCAAATGAATTTGGTGATATAGCGCTAAGGTGACAAGGTGGATACAGTGCCCAACCATTGCGGAATCTCTCATTTGTGCATTTGTGCTCATCTTTTTGTAAAATTTTAAGCTAATTTGTAGCATATTATCATTTCAGTTATTTTACCAGATCTTAGGAACTCTGAGATTCCTAGCTATCACTTGCATAGTTGCATACAATGTAAAAACCGGGTTTTTAATCGACCCGGTCGAGTCACCGGGCACCGGTTCAACTAGTTGGACCGCCGGGTCGGTTTTCCATTTAAATAATTTTTTATTTTTTGACCGGGTTAGCCGGTTCGACCGCCGGGTCAACCCAGGTCAACCAGTTCGGCTGCCGGGTCAACCCGGTTTTTATTTTAAAAAATTGAAAAAAATCAAACCCGGCCGTGTTTCAAGGCCAGGGTTGACCCGGGTCACTCAAAACCCGGCGGGTCTAACTGGTTAACCCGGTTTAAAAAACCCGGGGTTTTTTACCCGTTTTGTGCCACCGGCCGGGTCGACCCGGGTTTGAAAACATTGGTTGCATAAACAAAGAACTTTAAATATATAAGTAGATCCATCAACTTGTAATATACAAACTCAAAAAGATACCCCTTTCAGGTAGGTACTAGTGCACAAATATTCCACAAAAATATTAGAAAACTGTCCCTAATTTTCTTCACCCATCAACATCTGCTTATAGATAATGTTATCTAATAAGTGTCATAAGTTTACACATAATCAATCTGTAATGGGTGTTCTAATCTCTTACCAACAACCTTAGAAAAAATATTCTTTCCCAATTCCTAATCCATTATCTACTTTAATGATAAAGATTCCAAATGTTCCAAACTTAGAAAAAGATGTAAGAGTGTCAACCTAGTTGGGCATTCAATTATACAAATAGTGACCTTGTTGATATATATGGATTAGATGGGACCACTAAAAGGACTTTAATAATGGTACTATCAAATATGAACAAAATGTGGTGAACTAGAGTTTTCGATAAATACAAACAACTTTGAAATGGTCATGTCAACCTTTCCGTAAAAGGGAAGGCTTTACCCGTTGAGTCTGTATGATAATGAACTCAAACCTTATGAATTAGTCGGTTAAAAAGTCGGAAACTATACTTAAGAAAAGTAAATCCTGCAAATATAAACAATAGTAAACTAAGAACAAATCAATAACATATTTGACATAAAACATATTGGGTAATGAAAATTTATAGGATTCAAGGTACTAAGTGTTCTTGATTCTTAGTCGAGAGCCGTTTAAGAAGCTCGTAAGTAGTGATCATTGTAGCCGCGGACATTGACATTGAAGCCCATCGCGGACCTAATCCTCTATAAAACGCCATCAATCCGCCTTCCTTGACCAAATTCCTCACAGTTTGTCCGACAGTTGGTCCTTTCCTCCCGTTATTATCGTCACTACTATTATCGAGAACTTGTAGCCTTGTCTTGATTGTATCCAAAGGCATTGTTACTAAAGCTGATACACCTCCTGCCATAGCTGCACTAACGCCTTGAACAGCCATTACAGTTCTCGTATCAGGTCTAATTGCTACCACATTACCGTTCTCATTACTGTCCTCATCCTTTTTACTCATATAGGACCCAATTCCACCCCACACGAGCCTTTGAGTCACTGAATACGAAGCCCACCAAACAGCATTTGAAGGCGCATATGTCATTACTGATATACCAAAACCTCTGTACAAACCTCTAGGCCCATCAGTATGCATAATTTTCCTAAACGCGTCAATCCCATTTATATACTTATTACACGATTTCCCTTGAACCATAAGGCGTTGGCTGATAACATCAATAGGCGTCCAAACAAGCTGTGCAGCCAACGCAGCAGTTAACCCAGCCACAGCATTAGCAATTGCAGCAGCACTAGGCTCGGGAAACCCCAACTTAACAGTACTCGCGCCAACGTTACTTTTAGTAACCTCTAACGCAGTCATGTACAAAGCTCGAGCAGGTATAGTCCCAACTAACGACGTCCCAAACCCTCTATACAACCCTCGAAAACCTTCATATTTTATAATAGAAAACGCAGTCTTCAAACTCGACAAATGAGAGGACGAAACTTGCTGTTTAGTTTTCAAAACGACTACAGGATAAAGCGTAGCTGATACACACGAAAACAGCCCTGCGCCTAGGAAGAAAAACTTTGTTTTATCAAGCATTTGCCAATCTATTTCCTCCGGTTTATGAACTATTTGATCTGATGACGTCTCGTCATCTATAGTACTCAAATCCATTCTTCGTTTCGCCACTTTTATTAATCTAAACTATGAGGAGGTAAGGTGCAGACAGTCACACCCCTAACAGTGTCTTATTAAATTTAAAACATGCAACTTATAAGGTTTACATAACAAAACAACAATACCTAATCCCGTCAGATCGAACAAGGTACAAGTAAGGTAAGATGTAGACACCCTTACCTTACATGAGAGTAAAAAAACTGATTTCTTGAAAACATGCAACAAATAATGGTAAAACTATATATAAAACTAACCGTACAGCGGTAAGAATACCAGCCTTTCAAAAAGTAAGGGTTCGAATTCAACGAGAAGAAAAATTTTCACCTGCGCTGACTCCTGACTATCAAAAGGGTAATCGCTCTGGGATTAGTAGGCTTGCAATGTCAAGTCAGAAACCAGTAACTATATAAAAATGAATCTAGAAGGTTTTTTCAAAACGTAATTTCCGAATCGTGACGTTAAATAGCGGTCGGCCGATCTCGTGATCATGCTATATAGATGAACGGACCGGAAAAGAGGTGATCGCCGGTGAATGTTTTCCGGTGATGAGCATGGGAATAATGGTAATAATAATATGTATAATGCAGGTATTATTAGTCAAATTAAAGAAATAAATGACACGTGTCAGTTACTAGTAGTACAATACTTTCTTTGAGAAAAGTGTTACAACCTCGGTCCTAAAAGTAAAACCTATTTTTAGCAAACAAAAAACATATGGTTAAAAAGACAGTTTTATCCTTTGATAATTATTTATTTTTTTTATTTATTTATTTATTTTTTTTTTATATTTTTTGTAAACAATAATTTTGATTAAAGATGACATAGTAGATTTAATTCTTTATTTCGATTACAACTAATATATATAGATGCGACAATTAATTTGAGACAAATAAAATAAAAAAGATAATAATAAAATTGAGACTTAGGTGTTTAGTTACAGGCTTACAGCTTATATACACCTTTTCTTTCTTTCTAATTTGTAATAGTTTTAGATTTACACTTTGGTGGGCGTGGTTTTAATAAGTTGCACAAGAGTTTTGAAAATAAATCAAATAGTATTTGTATTGGGAAAACTTGCCTGCTGCAACAAGCAGGCTTCTTGCCGGCTTTTCTTTTGAAAAAAATTAAAAAAAACTTTACAATTAAGTCCCTGAATTCAGGTCACTAATAAACTTTCCCCTAAACCTTCTCTTTTTTACATAGGAAAGCAGGTAATTGTCTGCTGTGGAAAGCAGACATCATTTTCCCTATTTGTATATGTAAAGATTATTTGCATATATTAATAAAAGAGCAAGGAGACTGTTTTCGTGCGTTATCTCAATAATTATGACCCGTATGGATATGAAGTTTTTAATATTATAACTAAATAATAATAATAACAAAAAAACAACAATAACAAAACTTGGGTTTCCTACAAGAAATTTAAAAACAAATTTATCACAACTTTTATCAACCAGTTCAATTTTGACATTCTATTAGAGAATGAGAAGGCTTTATTTTGGCATGTGGTGAAATCGAACTTTCATATTGGTCCAATTTGGTTGTGGTCAAAACCCTCATTTTCAGTTTTGCATTTTCTCTTATCGTATAAAAGATTTATGATGTCTTTGAAGGATTTTATTTGTGATATAAAGTTAAAATATTTAATTAGTTGCTTTTCTTCAACGACAACTAATTATCTCATAATATACACACTGCGAATATGTCTCACTGGAATTAAATCCACAAGCATTTGTTTAGGTCATAATCTTAATGGACTTCGAGTCTCTTATAGTCATTTTACACTATTGTTGATGCAAGGAATGACGTCATAGCTCATACAGACTGTATATGCCACCCTTATTTGCACGAAGACAGAGTTATAACCACAACTTGGCCATTCCATTCTTGCCTCATTGAGAGAGGAATGCGAGGAACCACGGTACAACCCAGAAACAGGCACGTCGCATTCATCTTTGCCCATAGACAACTTTTTATTTGGTTGACCATAGCCGAGGACCAATGTAAGAGAGGCAATAATGGTCAAGTATAAAGGTAACGTAGGTACCTCCTAATTGTCCCGTGGTTCTCACCTTCATCTCCGAACCAGGCGAGGATAGAATGACTACATCGGAAAAGCCTTGTTGTTATGACTTTATCATGCAAAAAAGAGTTCTTGAACTCTGGAATTTTTTTCTTCTTTCAACATTTTGATAAAAAGAAAGTCTAAGCTATCGTGTACTACGAAATAATAGCTGTAACATTTCAAACGAAGTCAGGTGGTAGTAGATATGTTCACAAACTAGAGCGTCAAAGGTTTTAACTTTTAAGTATACGTCTTAAAATTGATCATTGCTGAGCTACGTTGACCAAAATGAAGTGAAAATTTATGAGTCACATGGCCAAAAAAACAAGATACTTTTCGTATAAAAACCCACAGTATAATGGAAATGATCGAGATGACCAAGTGTAATCAGTAATCACTAATCGGTAAATCATATACATTCTCCATCTAACTAAATCATCCACTTGGCATGTTTACTTTTTTGTAAATTTTTTAACAGCAGAATCATTTACAGAACAGAATTCCCTAACAGCGACATGCCAAAAGGAGAAGAATTACATAAGCGTGTGACGGAATGCAAGCCAAAACGAGACTAACTACCAATCGCAATATAAGAAGATTTTATTCGTTACGTATCACAAGACATAAATGAAATTGTTAGAGCAGAATAAGTGAAAATACCACAACGAGAGCATGTATAATTTTACCAGGTACTGGAAAGAATGGGGGCTCAAGCGGTTTTTCATATATTTTATACTCCCTCCGTCCCAAAATAATTGTCCTCATTTGACTTTTCAAAGTCTTAGTTTCTCAACTTTAATCTCAAATATTTTTATATATGTTTTATAATACTTGATGAAAATTATATGAATTGATTGGTTTTTAAATGTTTTTTCATACAAAATTTTAAGGAGAAAGGCTATACAAAGCATCAAAATTTTCCTCCTCACTATATTCAAAACCTTACATTTTCTATCAAAATTTTCATCTACTATAAGAATCTTCGTGTGTGTAGATGCACTTAGGCCCCCTAATGCTGCATTAGCTCAAACCACTGCAATTCGAGAGGTAAAAAAAACAAGATGGTGATCAACAACCCGACTTTAATGAAAATCTATAAGATATAAGAACAAAAAATTGGACATTATAATACTTACTTGTCGTAATAAATCGGCAAGTGTTCTTGGAAGAGTCTCAATGTCCTTCAAGATGACGTAGAACGGGAATGGAAAGGAATCCATATACTTTACTGTAGTTAACTTCTTGTCCTTGTATATAATCTCCTGAAAGAGTGAACACACATACACAAAAAACTAAGATTCCCAGTTTGATTTTATGAAAGTGGATATACGTATCAGTTTGCATGAATCAAATATATAGTTTCGGTAAATTTTAACCCCCGATGACGTTTTCATAAAAATGCGAGGCAGCTTCAGTTAAACATTAAGTAGAAGGGAGTTTACTTACCGGAAGTACTTCTATTGAATTCTCAGGGTCTTTATCCAAAACCAAAAAGGCAACCATTCGATTCTTGCTCAAAAGGTCATTAACACGACGTTTCAGATTCTCCTGAAAAGATAAATAAATCAAGCCGTCAGTAGAAAGTAGGAAGCAATATTGAGATATAATCATGACAACAAAAACTTACCCTCTCATGAAGATTACCATCAGCTATGATTATGACAAGCTGCTCTAATGGATTTTGTCCAGATGGCAGTCTTGCATTCATTGCCGCAGAATCCAGTGTGTTATTTAGGTACTTCAGCAGCTCAACCATTGGCTTATCATTTAGTGTGTTCTCTTGCTTGAATGTCAGACTTGAGAGCATCTGATTCAGTCGACAAGATCAAAGTCAACAAAAATTTCAAGATAATATCAGATTAACTTTGTTTAGATAAAAGTGTAATGTATCATTTGACCTGTTCGACTCGGTTTCAGGTTCACAAACAAATTCAAAATTAAATAAATATTAAGTTTTACGTTCGCTTTAAAAAAGTGTAACGCGTTCCCTTCTTTTCTAAGTTTTTTTATTTGACTCGCTAAACAGACAAGTCAGGTCCCATTAATAAGTAAACAGGTCAAAACATCCGCCTCAATGGAATACTAACCTTAACTCCAGCTTCCGATGTAAAAGGCTGATCAAAGTCATGAAGTAATTGAATATTTCCCTCTTTACCAAAGCTTGCAACTGCCAAATTACCGACTTCTAATTGAGACATTGCACGACAAACTGTGACTAAAGCCTCAATAGCAACACTTCCATTATTATTCTCTGACATGCTACTAGAATCATCTATTGCAATGACAACTTGATAGTTACGTTTATTAGGCCGTGTCCGCCTCAACCATATTTTATCTTTCCGATAGTGACTTGCAATGTACGGAATCACCTGACAGTAACCACAAATAAAATATATCAAGTTAAGCCATTTATTGTACTATTGAAAAGAACTAGATATGGCAAAACGGGCAGTTCAGACATATAGGGTACGGACTCAAAACACTAACATTATTCTCTGAGTTGATCTGTTCGAGTTGGGAACCCGAGACACTTTTTATCCAAGTTAATAAAAAACTTATAAATAATCATTATGTTACATATGAGTAACTATTACTGTATATTATTACAAAACTGCAAAACTATATTACTCTTTTTTGCATAAATCGATTTAGAAGGTTGCGTGTTTTAAAAAAGAATAAGACTTTGTCCAAACTATATTATCACATCTTAACCTAAATTTCCATCTTTAGAAAAAACACATAAGAAAAAAGTACCTTTTTCATGTTAATTCGTTTTCCAGTCTTATAGTCCCCTTGCAGCTTGCTAGCAAGAGTTGGTTCCATGACCAAACGTAACTGTTCAGCCAGTTCTTGTGACAATTGTGTCGTCTTTAACTCATATTTTCTCCATAATGCAGTAGCAGAATCTTTCTTATCACCAGAAACATCTTCAAGATCGTGAGCCATTCCCATATCATCATCACCAACTGAAAGTTGATTGAATTGACTTATATTATCGGTCATATAAGAACGTTCCATGTGGACCAAACTCCTTGTTTCGTTTCTTTCATCCACTTCATTAGGGTTATAAACTTCTGGGATGTCATCGGGGATCTCAGTTTCTACAACTTCCATCTTCTCATGGACAGTATTTCCTATATTTAATGGATTATTCTTTACAGGCCTGGCTTCAACGTTTTGTTCGTCAACGTCCATTTCAGAATCATTTTTCTTGTCTGCAATGCCACCGTCACCATTTTCATCAGTGGGCTCTTTTCCTTCAATATTTTTGTCAATCTGGTCGGCTGCTGCTGGCCCAAGTGCTTGAGCCGTTCCTTTTTCAATACCAGAAGTAAACCCATATTCATCTGCATCAACATCTTCATCCATTAATTCTTCAATAGGCTCATCTTTCTTTTCTTCCAAATCAACTGACACTTTCGCTCGTTCTTTCCAACCATCAAGCGCATCACCAATATTTCGAAACGGGTTGGGCTTGTTCTTCTGAAGAGATGATGGGTCAAGTTCGGGTAATTGACTATTATGTTCATCGTTTAGTTTCCCACCTTTTGATGAATCAGCTATACTGATTTCATTCTCTGTAGAATTAGGTAAACCATTTATAGGAGCTAAATCACTTTGCATATCATTGGTGTTTGACCATGCAGCCTCAGGTGCAACCTCTCTCATGGATGCTCCATTTGACCTACCGTTTGGTTGAGTGGCAGATACGTCATTTGACTGATGGTCAGCACCAAAATCATTAGCAACAGGAGCAGTGACATCGTTCTTTGGTGCATCCACATCAGCATCAGTTTTGTTTTCTTGGTTATTTTCTTCGGTTTCCATCTCGGAAGTTTCAGTCACCGTCTCAGTCCCGTTTTCTTCTGGGTTTTCTTGGTTACTCTCTTCTTCACCTTCATTGACCTCGGCTGACTCATCTACCGCTTCTGTTGCATCATCTTCATTGTGATCTATATCATCTTGCTGATTCATGTCAATATCATCATCAGGACCCACATCAGGAGCATCAGGCTTTAGTCCAGTGGGTTCAGCAAACGCTTCGTCTTTGTCTATGTTCATATCTTCAACATCGTCTGTACCGTCATCAGGGGTCTGATCGTCATTTTCCTCATTCTGTTTGTTTGATTCATCAGGATCTAACTCACCTGCTTCATCAGTTGTGCTTGGATCATCTTCCTTAGCTCTAAGCTCTCTGTTACTTCTATCATCATCCTTAACTGATGGCCCAGTTTCATACTTTTCATTTTTGTCAGGATTTTCATCGTTTTCATCATCTTTATTATCCCCGAGTTTTTCATCAACCGTTTCACTATCATCCCCAGTTTCTCCCATGGCGGAATCCAGTTCCGGTTCCTCAGTTTCATCCTCGTTTTCATCATCGTTTTCATCCTCGCTAACATCGAAAGCATCAGCCTTAAAATCTTGCTCCATTTCTATACCTTTATCATCTTTACTTGGAACATTATCATTCAATGCATCTTGTTCTTCTCCCTAAAGACATTAAACAGAATTTAAATAAAAATCCAAATTCAAGGCAATAGAAGGAAAACGAGAGTGACCCCAATCAAAATACCTTTTCGGTTCCAAGTAGTTGATCTTCATCTTCAATCTGTTCACTCACATCTTTAGCACCAGCACCCTCACCCATACCAGTTCCAGTAGCATCTTGAGTTTTATCACCATCATCTTCTTGGTCTTCTGCGGAGCACCCAAAACCTTGCTTGTACAATGATGCGAAAATCTCGGCAAGCACATGAGTAACCATAGACAGCTGTAAAAAATTCAAAAAAATATAAATTGTCATGACATCCAAGCTATTAAAATAAACGTTTTGGGAAGACTAACTTACGGTTCTGTGGGCCACCATAAAGTCGCTAAGAAGACCATTGCCAAATGTTATCATCAAGTCCAATAGTGAATACAGATACTTCAGCTGAGCCTCAACATGACGGAGACTCGTTTCTTGACTCCCATAAAGGCTCGTGAGTTCTCCCTGGGTATATTAAAGAAAATCAGTTTTATAAAATTTCTTCAACTTTTATGTTTTGAGTGTAGAAAGACTGAAATAAAAAGGCACTTACAGCAAAGTTGAGTGTTTTCACTAATTCATCATGTACAGTGTCTAACTGCAGATTCGTTACTCTAGAATCAAATGTTTCTTGCCAAGTTTTGATATTACTAAAGTAATCTTCTGAAGAATCGAGTTTGTTATTTTCCGAGTTGACTCCTTCAAAACCATCAACAATGTGTTTGCATGTTTTCCTAAGAGACTCGGTGAACCTAGCTTCAGTTTTGGATATAGTATGAGCATCTTGAACGTTTCTTGACTGACTCCTTGCTTCCAAAGCAGAGTTATAGTACTCGTCCAAAAGTTTACCCTGAAAGAGTGAAACATTTAACAAAAATTGCATAAACAGGCAGAGTTATCATTAAATAATAAAATTCTTACTACCTTTGTGAAGATATCCTCAAAATGGTGAAGTAGAATATTTTTCGCTAAGCCTGCATGTACATCTTGCTTACGAATAACATGCAATTGCTCCTTAAAATCTCTAATTAGCAAAAAGTTGTGTTGGACGAACTGTTCCATCTGCTTTGTGATGCCATAAGGATACAATACAACTGACGTGCTTACTAGACTGCCACAATCACCAAAAAGATATTCCTCCAATAATTCCTGTCAACATGTTAATTGTTAGTACACAACAGCGATTTTAAACTATAATTTTGACTTGCTTTATAATAAATAGAATAACAAAGATTTTAAGGGTAGAACAATATTTGTCGCAATAAACATTTTAGTCGTACTAATCACTTGCTTCTATAAAAAATCTTGGTCACGGGAACTAAATCAAATGTATTTTCTTCGTCACAGGCCTATCGAAAAATTTAAAGAATGGTACCTTAGACTTCTTAAAGTCGGGAACAAATTTTTCAAGGAAAAGACGAATCCCACTGGCAGCAGCTCCAACAGTTGGACAGCTTAGATGGTTATTTTCAACACTTGTGAGCAACAAACACTCATCATTTAGAGTGCTGCACATAGTGTCAAACAGTTGCTGCAACAGTATATTGAAGTATTAGCATCTTCAAATACGACTGCCACAGTATAAAAATTATAACAAAAAACATTCAATTTAATGGCTAAACAAACCTTTTGACGCAACATGCAGTTGAAAACAATATCTTGATTGTGAGAAAGCTGTGAGTTTGTGAATAAGTTACGTAGTGGCAAACTGCGTTTCTTCAAGCATTCCAATCCCTCCGCTAAACTATAAGCAGAAGCTCTATGTTTTGTTTGTATCTCAACAAGATGACCAAGGTAAGACTCGGACCTTTTAACCTATAAAAGAACAAATAAATTTTATAAATATAATAGTATATACTTTTGACTGGGTCAAATGCTTAAAGCTCCTAATTCCCTTCCCTTTTACCCATATCTTACACCAGCAAATAAAAACAATACAAATTTGGTCTTAAATTCTCAAGTGAAATCTGAGATTACATAAAAGAAAAAGTTGTATTCTTATAAAATAAATTATAATTAGGCAAATTAGTTTCAGAAGTACCTTCTCAAGTTCAAAATCCTGGTGAAATTTTGAACAGATGTCTCGCAGATGGCCCAATGAATGTAAGCTTTTAAAGAAGTATTCATTTGCAGTTTTCCAGTCAGTTTGAAGATTCTCTAAAGCAGCAACCTCAAGCTTTCCGGAAGCCAATCTATCTTCTTTAAGTAGCAAATGCTCCATATTATATGATGGTTGAAGATCCCAACGATCCTATATGATGTAAACCCACCATACGAAAACAATCAGTTAGATATAGGTAACTGTCCCACCCTTGTTGTCCACCTTAATTTTTTAATTTCCCAAAATAATTTCTAAACCGTTTAATGATTGGTCGAAAGGTTAATTGTGTGTTTTAGCCTAGTGGACAATCAATGTGGGACAAAGATGTTTGAATTTATAAAATAAAATAAAACACAAAATATGAATTTCAAACCTCCGTGAACCTAGATCTATGCTTAGCCAACCCAAAGTCGTCCAACAGCTTTAGTAGATCAGAATAAGCCCTATTTTTTGCTGCCGATCTTTTCTTTTCATCCTTCCAAAGTTCACCACAATTAACAAGATTTGTGCTGATTTTTTCAAATGTGTACCGGATTTGTCTCCACTCTTCCTTAGTGGTATCACTAGAGGACTGGTGATTTATGAACTTTCCGATAATATCTATATTGGCTACAAAATGACAGTTTGATAAAAAAATAAATAAACATTAAATAAAGAGATCTAAAAATGTTTATTTGAGGGAATATAAGAAATTCACCTTCAGCTTCATGGAATGGGACACATTGGTAGTCAGGCTTAGCAGTGCTTGCTAATCGCATATCTTCCATTGCATGATCCACTTTACTTCTCCAAGTGGAAGACCATATAAACCTGTACCCAAAGTCAACAAGCAATTAGAAACAGACATAACTAAGAGTTGACAAGATGGGCGGCTCTGATGGGTTTAACAGGTACATGTAAGTTAAACAAGTTCTGGTTAGACTGACTCGCAAACACATTTTGTCTATAAATAATGATTTAATCATGATAAGAAAAATATCACATTAGGGAGAAAAAAAAAAAAAAAAAAAAAAAAAAAAAAAAAAAAAAAACCCTCAAATAAAACGATTCGAGAGTTACGCATAAATAATAGATTTCAATTCAACCTGTTAGACCAGTTCCACTTTAAGCTAACTTTCTGAATCTAACCCGCTTTCAATAAAAATACACCCAAAATCAATCCATACAAATCCAACATATACGAGTACCTCTTTTTGCTTTTGAACAGAGTTTCATGGCAAGCAACATCAAGAACTTGCTTGTATTTATCAAATGTGTCACTAAATGTAGTAGGAACATGATTTGCCATTGTATTCATTCCTCTTCGAGCTGCTTCTTCAGTAAAAATAAGCATCACCGGTTGCTTCAACACATCCTGCGACATTAGAACATGTAAGCATCCAACAAAAGAAACTATAATTGTTGAGTAGCAGATTGACTAGAAAAACTTACAGTATATTTCTGAATAAGCTTTTTAAATTTCTCGCGCGTCCGTTTTGAAGTTTCCATTGTCATATACCACTCATTACGGTCCCACTTGCATAATTTCAGCAGTTCCTTTAGCTCAGCCTCAATAGTCTTTCTATTAGATGCCAATTGCTCCATAACACTGACAAAACAATGATTGTTTATTAGAAAGCAATTTATCTAAGAATCCTATATTATTTTATTAAAAGAACATACTTAGGCAGGAATTGAACGCAGAAGCCAAACGTATTGTAAAGAATCTTCACACTGTCCTCATAGCCACAGCTGGCACAAAATAAAAACAAAAATATGAAGGTATGACCACATATAACGATATGAAAAGACACTAAAAACTTACTGAAAATTGACAAACCTTGAATTAGATTCGTGACGTATTGCGGTGCTGATGTGGCCATGAAAGGCAAACACAAGTTGAAGACGCTTTCTGAATTCACCGATGCTGGAAGTCTGAATAAACTCCTCCAAGCTGTGTGTATAAAAGAGTAGGGATTTTAATTTTTTACACAATTTTTTTTCATAGAAATGACACTTTGTTACATCACATATTATGAACTTGCCTCTGCATGATGGACTGACTATCATTAGAATCAGTTTGACGAAGAACCGAGTATAAAGGGAACCATAACTGCAATAGTACCCAAAAAGAAAGTAAGCACATTAGTAATACTAAGGGTGTGCAAATGTTAATAAAATTGTTACGAAAACTTGAATTATACCTTTTTCAAAATTATAAAGGTATTAAACCCTAATTTGAAAATATATACTTGTATTTTACCTTTTTCTCTAGAAAAACATATGTATGTAATATACCTGGCCAGCATTAGTATCAAATCGAGCTTGCACTTCATCAAGTAAAGCAGGCCATGATTCAAACTCCATCTTTTGCCAGGTGGACACAAGAGCAATTATTGGGTCAAGTTGAGCTGTAAATGTGAAACAGTAACATAAATGGGAGCCTTAAGAGTTATAAAGCAAGTCTGAAAATGTGACATAATTAAATGCACACCAGAAAGGGGGAACTTTGCAACAGTTTCTTGAAGGTTCCGGACCCTGTTTAGTAAAAACTGCAAGCCTGACATAGCCTATAAAAGAAAAATAGCAATGAACATATATAAGCACGGCAGGCTATGTAAACAATAAAGAACTAAAAAATAACATCTGTAACAATATTTATATGTACACCTCACATGATTAGTGATATTTAAGGATGAACACAAAAAAACCGAAGATATGTTTATGTAACATGGTTTGGGTTCAAGAAAGATTTGCTATCTTCTGTAGTATCGTAGTAATGGATTTAAAAGAAACATATTTTAAAGAAACACATCATGTTTCAAAAATAATTTGGAACTTCTTATTTAGATAACTTTACAGATACTATTTTTGGCAATAAAAAAAAAATCACTTTTTCAAAATATGTGATCATATGAATATAAAGTAAACTGGCATTACCTTGGCAAGAGGGGTGTTCATAGGTATAGACAATATCATATCAATAACATCCACAATTTTCTGAAGAGCGGGATGATCATCCCATTCACTTAAAAGATGACGGATTCTCTGTTGAAGTTTGATAACTGGATCCACCATCTTAGCCAACAAAGAAGCATTTGAATCCTATATCACAAGGCAAGAAGAGTTTTATTGCTAGAAAGTAATAGTTATAACAAAAAGAAAAGGTAAAAGAAATGGCACAACGTACCTTGTAGAAGTTGTAAGCATTCTTTGGTAGATGAGATGCAACAGAATTTCGATCATGCTCCAAACAAAGGCGTAAGACATGTTCTGGGATTAGCTTCGACTCCAAACTCGAACACATTAAGCCATCAAGATCTGTAAATAGTAGAAATAATGAGAGTTGTATCTCAACGCAACATAGAACTGCATAAACCCGAAAATAATCACCTTTTATTACTCTTGTACCCAAACCATAAGAGTCTAAGAAGGAACGCAGCCTATCAGAATCAGACACTTGAACATGCCCAGCCTGAGAAAAAATAACAAGTAAAACACATTTCAGTGCACTGGTCTGTTGTAAAATTACACGAAGAAGGGTCAAAAAGTCAACTCACGGGTTGAAGGAGATCCGTTGAACCAAAAATGGTATTATAGACATTGACCATTTCATTCAGCATCGATTCCAAAAGAAGATCCCAATCTTTCTCTAACATTGCTTGCTCTTCGTCGACATTGTTCTGAATATTAAATGTATGTGCATTAGTACAAGAGTCTCACCATTAGAGGTGACTAAAGCTTCATTTGTAGAAAACGTTACCTTTTCAACTGATGCTTCAACTTCCTCAGAAGCCAACTCCTGCCACTCTGAAAAAGCTTCATTTGAACTTTCAAGGGCTGAAACGTCCATTTCAATGACATTTTTTAAGTCAAAAGCACGAGGCTTGAATCTGTATTGTTGGGAATCCAGCTCTTCTTTGGTTCTAACTTGAATTTTCATTTTCATCCACAGATTTGCAAATTCATCAAACATCCTATCCAAGAGCTGATGTCGACACAAAATAGTAAGTATACAACTTTGTATACGTCTCAACAAAATGAGTTCTTTCAAATAAATATAAGTGGTAAGAAGATTTACCTTAAACGATGCATTGTCCAGAAAATGAGCCTGAGCCACATAATGCACCACACGCAGAAGAATATTCTGATGAATTGCAGCTTTTACAGATCCCTATAATAAACATGAAACACTCATTTAGTAATCTCATTAAAAAAAATTAAGACTCCAGCTTTATTAGTGTGTAAAAATGTATATGGAGTTACTGACCGCTTCATCAACATTATTGTCTCTTGCGGAAGTAACCAAAGTTTCCACCATATTCATATCATCTTCACTCATATAAGTAGGGAAAGATTTATCAAAGCATGAAAGTTTGTCATGCAAATTTTCCTCTATACACGAATCATCTTTCGCTGCAATGCCTCTAGGGAATCTTATGAATGAATATAGAGCCCCCTGCCAATCAAAAAGATTAACTCATTATAAAAACAGCAAAGACAATGTACCATAAGATGAAGGTAAAGATATATGTATTACCAAAATAACATCAATATTTTTCTGCTCAACTCTATCCAAATACTGATTACGCATACAGCTTGACAGCACCAATGACAACCCTAATTTCATCTCATATATTGCAACTTGAACAGGTTGCAAAATGTCAACATACTCGGAGTATTCGTTTGATAAACGGTCGACAAAACGTATTGCAGTTTCCTGAAAAATTCACCCATGTACATAAGAAAATTCTTTTAGCGGTAGATGTTAAATTCGCCTTTACAAGTATATTACTCTCAAACAATTCATCAATACCTGCCAATTATGCACTTGTTCAGCAACATGTTGCAAATTTAAATTCGCCATTTTGCTTAAAAGATTTAATGGTGTTGCAACCAATTTCAGAAATTCATCACATTCTGATCTCAACTTCTTATATTTACCGCTGTCAGAACGGAACACAACCTGACAATCAGAAGCACAACATGCAAAAAAATTAACACGTTTATTTGTTATTGAAAATAAAAGGAACCCACGCACTCGTTTATATACTTATTTTTGTAGTTTGTACCTGTCTTTGGAGCCTGTTTCTTTCAGCTTTTAGATTGCTTAGTAAATCTATCATCTCCTTGTCAATCTCGGTTAAGGAGAAACATCCTGCAAGATAGACACACACTCGCCGCACCTGCAAGAACAATTTGAACATTGTAAAACATTTGAAGAGAATAAGACTAACATTAAACTATTATATGACAAATATTACTTCTATCTCGAGTTCAAGTAAAGCAATCCTCAAGTTTAGTTGAAAATATTTGACATTCTTCTTTACAGCTGGATCCACATCATCACAGCATTGTAAAAGATGATAACGTAAACTTCCAATTCGTAACCAAGCACTACCGAGATCAAACAAAGAATCTAGAAGACATACACAAAATAGATTTTAATTGGTCAGATACACGGATGTCACCAGAGAGATCAAGAACTGATAAATAATAGATTTATTATTAACTTTTACCTGTAGATTTCTGGGCATATAGCTCTTGAAGCAGTGGCTTAATAAATGGAATTAATGACTTCAGAACACGGTGAGTTGTTGATGCTAGAAGAGATGTAATATCACTCACATCGGCTTGCTGTTATAAAAGAACAAAAGATAAATACGGCATCAAATGACAAAGACGTGCACTAAATTTCAGCTAAAAAAGGATGTTACCATTATCACAATTACCTGAGCTGAAAAGAGTATAGATTTTATTAACAAAAAATTCTCAGCTTCGAAGGACTTCTCGTGGGCAAGTATTATCTGGATGAAAAGACAAAAACAAAATTAGAAACTTGGAAACTGTAAACAAGATATAATGTTCTGTGACACACTAAAAAAATAGTCACCTGCTGAAAGAGAGATCGAGCAGATAACAAAAAGAAACGATGACACTCAGCAACATGTGGAGAACTTAGCCAAAGATTACGGGAAGCAAGTCCAAGTTTCAAGCGATGTGCATTGCGATTTTTAATGCCAATTGGATCTCTCCTGCATTCAAACACGAATATCAGAAAGAAGATAGAATACACGTAGTAACAGTAAACAACGATCAATTCAGAAAGAAAATAGATCTCATTTTAATGTATTCCACATATATTCCTTACAGAATCTTGTCTAGGGACTTCGTTGCCACCGGTTGAAAAAGCATATCGGGCACCAAATCTGCATAAGCATGTTGGCTCAAACTTTTCTGCATTAGAACAACAAAAATTTTAATGTTTGGACAAACTGATAAATAGTCATATGGCTATGCATACAAATGCAGCGTAATGTATACCTTTTCACGATTTGAGTGATGCTTCCACAAAGATGTATGCCAATTAAACCACATCTCAAGAACAGCACTAGAAATGCTTGCATGTGCTGTAAAAAATTAATAAGCATAAGTTCGACCATTAAAGATGAAATCACATAAGCAAGAAGAGAAGTTGTACTGACCAGAATCCACAGAGGTCCAGGCATCAAGAACCCAAGAAAGTTTCTGATAAGGAGAGAAATCGGTAGGAGGCCTTGAAGAAAAGTCACGTGAAAACTCCAAAGTAGATTCCAATAGCCAACGTAATCGAGATAAACCCTAACAAAACAAACCAAAGGTTGTGTTATTTAGCCTAGAGCCTAAAACGTATATCAAGAATCAAAACTAACATAACAGTGAATTAAATTTCCCAATTCATGAATGTTCAATAATTGGTTAATTCCGAGCTTTGCAAAAATACAAAGAACTAAAAAAAATGGGTTTTCCGCTTTTTGGTTAGGATGATTCCAGAGTCCAGACTAATACAAATGCATTTAATCCGGAAAAAGAATCCAAATCAAATAAGTTTTAAAGACATGGTTGATACGTACAGATTCTAGTTCCTTCCCATCAAGAGAAACAATCTCCGATAATTCCTGAAGTAGTCTCATATCAAGACCAAAACTATTATAATCGTTTAAAGGCTGAGTATCAAGCCAACAACTCAAACCAGCAGGTTGGCATAATGTGTCAGCGTTAATCACACAACAGCTAGATACATCACCCAAAAATGAAGCTTGCCCGGTATTCTCTAAATTCTTTTCCAGCTTGTCCTTTTCGTAATTAAATTTACTTAAAAGGGTCTGCAAAATTAACAAAAGAGTCCACTTAGTATAGTCAAAGCAATATATACCAAAGAAAAAGATTTAAAAATGGTCATTCATGATACCTGATACATCTCCTCCATCTGCTTTAAAACATCAAGGTCGCCTTCATCCACTTTGCTCATGATCAATGCGGACATGCAAACACCTTCATATAGCAAAACAATAAAATTAGTCAATGAAAATGCTGGAACAATAATATAAAATCAGAGGAAAGGCAGTCACAATAGTTGTGTATGAAATTATGTAGGAGAATGAACGTAAGAATCATATCAAATATATTGTTTTAATACTTTACCTTCCATGGCAAGAAGCCGTAGTTCAGGATTGGAAGCAACGACTGCTTCAATGGAGCCTTTTGGGACAAAGAAAACAAGATAATATAAAAAGAAGTTACTATGATTGAAATAAAAATATGACAATTATTATGAAAAAACAAAATAAAAAACAATGATGATAGTTATTATAAAGTTGTACCTAGTTCCTGCAAGCTAGTCTTGGTAGTCCAAATAGAACAACAAAGGTTTACAAGCTGCTGTTGTTTTCTATATATCTCAAGAGAAGAAGGTGAAAACGGATGACCGCCATAAGCCCATAGTAACGACCTCTGTGAATCAAAAGACCGTGAAAGAGATCTTTCCAAATTCTTCATGTCATCCTACACAAGTTCAGCTCCATACTTGGTACAAGCCCACATCACAAATAAAAAAAAAAAGGAAAAAAAAAATGATTAAAAATTAGCACCTGAAGTTTTTCCACTTCGTTTGCACAAAAGTCCTTCAACTTCTTAACATGTTTTGACAAAGAACGCCAGGATATTAACATGTCATCAAACTGCGATGAAACTAAACCATTCCAAGCAGATACATGATCATCAATGAGCTTTTTATAAAGTTCAAAAAGCACATCAAAGACAGGAGACTCAACAAGCATAGCAAGGATTCTTTTTTCAAGCGTCCTTAGGGATTCCAAAACAGGAATAAAGCACCGAGTCTTATCACTATACTTAAACTCAGTCTCGGCATGCCACTGTTGATGGCTAAGCCTTAACAAGCCAACACACTTAACAGTGTTAATAAGATGTTGGTTGCCAGTTAAATTTGCATGATCAAGTGAAAGCATCGGTTGTGATATCAGATCCTTATTAAGAATCTCGTGAGACTGCCTGATACATTTCCAACTAGAATGGTCCATTTCCTCGTTTAATAGTTTTAAAAAAGAAGAAAAGAACGAGCAATGTCCTTGTAACTGATCACTTAACCACCCTAACCATGAAACATACACTTTGAAGTTATTTATTGTAGCCTGTTCAATACTCCAGTTGGCAGCAAACAGAAGCTTTTTATTCGTGAGTGCAACATCAAATTGTGTTCGGTTCATAGTGTTCAGCCCTGCCCCGTCAGCTTTCGGGAATACCATGTCATGCAACATCCCTAAATCCGTTACATATGTCCTCATGGAATTACTTTGACACTGAACAAACTCCATTGGACACGAATCCAAAGCAACGCGGGACGAATGTGAGGCAACTTGTGCACCAAGAAACTCCAAATACATACAGTTTTGTCTAACAGAAGTCTCTGTTGAGTACAAAACAAAATCACGTACCATCAAGGGTGTGGGCCATCCTCCAGGTAAGCACAAAGAAGAATCCGAACATGATTTAAGATTGATTGATAAATAAGAGCCAATAGCTTCATTAATAATATCTTTACCCTCATTAGCGCCTAAAGAGGAAAGATATGTATTGTCAAAGCTAAATTTCAAACTCCATAAGGCCTGATTTCCATTTATAAGAAGCTGTTGGAATAACTGTACCCATCTTCCAAGCTCCAGGTTCGAAATGCATGCATTATGCTGGGACCCTCTTCTTTTAGCAAAAAGATGTGCTTTAGCCATTGCATCAACTAGATGTTCACCAGGTATATTTGAAAGAACAAGAAATCTCTTCACTTCTTCGAGATCATTCTCACTATTGGTCAAGAAAATTTCAACACCTCTATTTCGCATTGCTCGTGATACTTCGCCATAGGTAGGGTTGACCGTGAGGAACATCCTAAATTCTGGGTGAGGACGAAGGACCATTGGCTTTCCTTCCACTGTACCACATTCGTTAACCGTTATCGATCCAGATTGTTCAACTAGAGAGTTGATTCTATCAAGAACCTATTATAAAAGAAGGAAACATGAGATATTGTTAGTGACTTGCATTATATAACAGCAGAGTTTAGAGTGGGTTGGGAATCAATTCATAATGGGTGGTGATGAAATGGGTCATTCTTTTAGTACGGGTTGACCCACCAGCACTTTATTGTCAAGGATAATAATATTACAACAAGAATCAAAATCAAAATCTATAGATAAAACAATTTAGCCATTCCCAACAAGTTTGACCCAACCCTTTTTAGCAAAGTTTTTAAGTTTACCCATCTGAATAACTTTATATCAATTATCGAGCACGTGCATGAAAAAAAATGTACTACAAACGTAAACCGGGATACAGACCGTAGGGTTGCAAAGATTTGCATTCTTCAGTATAATCCATTCACCATTCTCTATAGCCTTAATAAGCATTCCGGTTACCCATTCAAACTTCGCAGGATATATCAGTTTCCTCTGATCATCCTGCAACTTCCTAACAGTTTTCATCAATCTATCAAGATCTTCACAATCATTTTCAATATCCAATTGAAGATTCTCAATGATATCCACTAATAACGGTAGGGAACGAAAGATTCCCCTACTCGGATTTCCAACGGAACTAGTGGAACCGTTATCAATACTTGACGAAAAAGAACGCCACTGCTTAATCAATCTGCTTTGTTCTGTAAACGTTTTGGTTGGCGATTCGATCTGGCGAGAAAGGTATGCATTCATGTAGCGCTTGACTTGGTCAATGGCCAGGCGATAATGACGAATAGCATTATATTGCTCGAAACATCCAAGTAATTCAGATATATCAGTAGCAGATGAAAGATTAAGTTCATTTAGCACGTTCCCAGTTAGCTGTGCCATTAATCTTATCATAGACGTTTTACCAGAAGCGGCTGGACCAATCAGCAGAACCAACCATTGATGGTTCAAACATTGCGCCACAGTTTCCAAGCTTTGACGTATACCTGGCAGAATTTTCAAGTCACCTGTTGATGATTGTGTGATATTCCTTTTCACACTTGTGTTTCCAACAATCAAGTTTTCTGGACCAGATTGGACTCTTGGGTATAGATTTATTACCGGTTTCACTCCAAAAACTTCCTCATATAGACGAATGACTTCTTGACGATCAGTGGATGAACGCATCCTTTGAACATATACTGTGTTCAGAAAGCAGTCGTCTTTTGAACTTTCGGGGGCACCTAATAAAGTTAACATTACATTTATATATTAGATACGACTCTAGAATGATAAACATGGATAAAGCGAAAACTAGAACATAAAATACTGAAATATAATAATTACCTTCTATGATCTGACATGAACGAATAATATCCCGTAAATTGAACTCCCATGGGGATCCAGATTGTCCAAATTTATGGTTTACCATTGTATCCTCATATAAGCGCTTATTGAATACAATCAGCTTTTTAAGCAAACACTCCGGGACAGATGGATGCAAAGATCTACAGATGAATAGATGATCTTCCTCAACCAATTCATCAACATATACCTGAAAAGATGTTAAAATACATAATGCATTCACTCTAGAATGTGCATTTTTGTCCAGTTTTTTTAATAAAAAAAAACAATGTATTACATATGAATAGAAAAAGATATATGTTAATATAAGTAGTATATAACTCTTTCATATAATCAGATATAAAAGGTTGGAAACATTCTTACAACAGTTTATGTTAATTTTAAACTTTTTGACCCGTTTCATTTATGGGTATGTTCACAATTTTGGCCCAAAAAGACCCACTTGTAAGTAAATGGGTGTAATCTCCACAATATAGTATTAAAACAATATATACCTTAGTAAAACGATTGAGAAAAGATTTAGGAAGGCCTTTCCTACCACCACCCTGACTAGTAGGGTTTTGACAAGCAAAAACTCTGAAAGACGAAGGGCATTTGAAAGTATGACCCAACTCCGGGATAAACACTTCTGCTCTGTGATCTAGAATAGCATTCAATCCCTAAATTCCAATAAATAAGTTAGTAGAGGTGTCGATATGATAATATTTTGACAGAACAAGATAAGGTTTTAAGTTTTTAATATCATGTCGCACCTCCAACACGGATTGAGGAGCAAGATTAAGTTCATCCAGCAAAACCCAAGATCCATTCTTCAGTGCCTGAATGAGCCAATATGCTAAATATTATAATTTTTTGCAATAGGTTGAAGGAACTATAAATTAACGGTAAATAAAATGTTTTTAACCTGTAATAGGATACCATCAGACCAAGCAAACTGCATTCCTTCATCACTTTCAACGGGTAAGTCTGATCCCAGTAAATCCATCATATCAGTCTATGATTATTAGATGAGCAATAAAACAAGTTAGCACTCATGTAATTAGCAAGAAAATGATCATGGATAAATGGAAATTTATAAATTTATTGACCTGTTCTGATAAGTTTATCCGTACAACAGAATGTCCAGAAAACTTTCCAAGGGCAAGTACTAAACTCGTCTTTCCAACGCCTGGACTTCCTTCCAATAAAACTACAATGCATAAATGGAAAAAGACGAATAAGACCATATTTCGGGATATTCCATGTTGTGTTCTATGTCTAGCAGGTCAAAGTTAGCTAAAAGGAAACCAGTCTTCTGTTAAAATAATATAAGTTTTGTGATCATAAATAAACGTAAAATTTTGGGAGGAAGTGATTTGAGCCGAAAAATCATACTTGATTCCACTTCCTAGAAAAAACTTACTAGTTTTGACCCAAACACATTTGACCCATTTCCAAACCCGTCAAAGTATAATAAATATATTATTATTGTAAAAATGTAAGTTCTGTGATCAGAAATACAGACTAGTAACAAAAATTTCCCCGTATTGACCCTAACAATTTTGACACATTTCCCAATGCCTCAAATTTTCAACCTCTAGTGGATAGTGCTGCTATTTATGAAAAAAAGGGAATAAGTACCAGGCTTTTTAAGCTGCATAGCCCGCAATACACGCATAGAGTTTCTCCGAGTAGTAGGTGCCAGAAACTCGAATCCTTTAGCCTCTACATGGTTATCACCTAGACAACATAAAATACGTTACATTAGATACGCATCTAACAGTCCAAGATCAACTAATCAACCTTTGTTGTACCACTTGATTTGGCTAAACAATTTACCTTTTTCTATGTAGAATGGATGAATTCCAAAAGTAAGATCAGAATTGTCAATCTCCATGCCATTACCAGACGGTGCTTCAGCAGAAGCAAGAGGATCTGACCAACCATTACTTTCAGTTTTCGAAATGTTTGTCGGATTAAAGCTAGGTTTGCTCTCCTGTTGCAGCAAAAGCATATGGATTTCGGTTAGTTAGATAACTAACTGAAGATCAAGAAGATATGAAACACATATCATCCGTGATTGACCTGTACCTTCAATTGCTCCTTAAGAAATGACAAGCACCTTTCCTTCAAGTTTTCAGCCTCAAATTTTGAAATTCCCGTACCTAAAATAAAGAAAAGAAAGAACATAATGGACGTGAGAAAGAAAAAGACCAAAAAGCCAAACCAATGACAGCGTAAAATATTCCTTCCAAAAATACTGTGGTAATGATGAACACAAATTTACTCTAAAAATGATTATTAGTTAATTAGGGGGTGTTTGTTTCGGCGTATAGCTTATCTGGTTTTGGGCTTATGTTTCATAAGCTCACTTTTTGTGGCTTATTTTGTAACCTTTCCACTTATATGAGTTTCTTATGAAACAATAAACTTATATAAGCCGAAAAGTTTCAAAATAAGCCCCAAAAAGTGGGTCTATGAAACATAAGCCCAAAACCAGATAAGCTATAAGCCGAAACAAAAACCCCCTTAATATAATACAGATCCTTCAAATTCATACCTAAGCTTAACCCATCAAGTAAAACAAGAAAGGCACCATGGAGCAACGCCGCTTCTGCATGTAAACTTTTTTCAGTCACGTTTACAAAATCTATCCAAGACAACAAATCTCTCACTGTAAGCTTTCTTCCCGTTTGTAACCCATTGAACCACTGCACATAGATCAGTGTCAAACTGTCATAAACTTACTATAATACTAGAGTAAAGCAGGCATAATCTAAAGTAAATCATACCTTCCAGAAACTTGTCATAGCATCAGCCACAAATTTTATTTCATCATTTGAGATCCTGAAAGAAAGAATATACATCAGGGTCTAAACATTACATAAACCAAAAATCTCAAATTATGAAATAAAAAAATCACATACTTCTTGGATGCTATATCTTTTAGCTCATTCAGCTCAGTCACAGGGGGTACCCAAATCTCAGTAAATCGATTGCGAAGTACTGGAGATAATTCCTTTTTACCAAAATCGCCACCTGGATTCATCGTTGCAAGTATGAAAAACTTCTCATGTGCTGTTATTTTCTCAAGATCTGACCCACCCTTCTCCGCCAAAGACTGTTTAAACAAAGATATTTTAATTCAATAACAATTAAGTTGGGAAAAGATATAAAAGATTTCAAAAATGATGAATAAAACAGACCAATTTCCTCTCGGGCTCCAAGACACTATTCAATCTTTCGAGAACACTATCATCAGCCAAAGAAATCTCATCCACAAGAAACAGATCCCCGTTCTTCATCGCTTGAACAAGAGGACCATCTTGCCAATTAAAGATTGTGCACCACTTCTGATGAAGAGCAGATAGGCCTTCTATAATTTCTTCAGCAGAATCAACTTCATTTGGGGTGACGTCATGATGCAGGACTTGACCTTCTCTGTAACATTTCATCATCTTACTCACTCGATCAAGTGTAGTTGTAGCTTGATTAATGTCCAAGGAAATTGTCTAGCAAAGAACAGTATCATTAGCTTCCATGAAACATCACTATTGGAAAAAAGGAACGCATTTAAGTCAAAACTTACAATATCATCAGGGAAGTGCTTAAAAGCTTTTGAACGCAACAATTGTTCACATAAAGTTTTGAAGTCCAAAGCTAATTCTGATCTTTCTCTAACAGGATAGAATCCCTGTTTAAAAAATGGCAATATGCAATAACTGATGAGTGGTTACTATGTAACTTTGCCAATAAAGAAAAGCTTGTGAAAGTAGTACGTACCCCAACAAAATCAGAAGTTTCTGTGTATTGATGGCAATTCAAGATGTGCAACTTGGAACCCAAGGCTAAACTTAACAGCTGGCATACCGTGGTCTTTCCACCACCAGTTTCTCCAACAAGAAGCACTGGTTCACGTAACCTATAACAGCGTTCAACAAGAAAGTATAACCGCCGCATACTATCAGTCCATACCACCCTGTAATACAGATAAAAGGCAGTTAGAACGATTCATAATTAAAAGTAAGTAAATAAATAAAATAGAACGTGCCTTCCAAGTTTCCCCGAAGCAGCCAGCGAGTCCGGAGCTTCTGCCCCAGCCGCATTTTCCTACATTCCATAAAAAAAGATTTAGTAATACAAATTTTATTAAATAAGTCAGATATAGTTATCAGGGATACATTTGCTTTGAAAAATGCTTAGATACGTCGAGATATGGTCAAAGTAAAAGTCAACCCACATGAATATGGCTTTAGTAGATTAACCTAAACAACTTGGTAATATTGATGAATATAAGGTTATTCTTATAGTCTAAATAAATTTGTATTATTTCTTGTATTTACAAGTGGTGTGGCTAATATCAATATGTTGACAATTTATAATATTTTTTGTATTTGGTTCTTATTATATAAAAAACACGTTAGTAAACAGAAATGCCTAGTGGGCATGATATATATGGATATTTTCTACTATGGAAATTTACATCATTAAAAAGAAAGACAACATCTATAATATCAAATTATGAGCCATTACCTCCTTGTACAAAGCGCTTCTAGGCAGTTCAATTCTCAGTCGATTTTGCAAAACTTCAAGAACAACTTGTTTCTCCTTATCATCACGCAATCTTTCAGCCAACAGATAATATCCATCACGTCCTAAGTCTTCTTTGTTTTTGCCAAACATCTTGTATCTATTAGCCCATCGAAACAAATCACGAGGGGTGATAAACCCATGCTTTCCAGAAAAAATTTTACTAATCTGCCTATGTGATTGCAACTCTTTCATAACTTCAACCAATCGGCCCGCATTGGAAGGATCAATTGCGCAACGTTTTTCCAATATTTTAATCAGTTCATTTTGCGGGATTTCATCGACATGAATCTCTACAAACCTATTACGAAATGCACGAGAAAGCATCTTACGTCCACCGTAAAACGTTGGTGGATTTTGAGTAGCAAACAGCATAAAATTCTCATTTGCCTTGATAGTTTCACACAGTTCAGGTACGTAAAGTTCCCTGTTATCATCCAGCAACCTATTTAATGCTTCCAAGACATCAGACGGGGCCAAATTAAGCTCATCAAGAACTATCCAATGTCCACGTCTAACAGCCTTAACCAACACCCCTTCTTGAAAAACAAGTTTTCCGGTTGCATCAGTTATGTAAGAGCCCAAATATTCTTGTAAATCAGTGTGTTCATGATTATTAATCCGTACAAACTCATGACCAGTTACTGCAGCAAGATACTGAACAAGACTAGTCTTTCCGCTAGATGTGGGCCCCTGTAACAAGACCGGATACTTTCCAGCAAATATAGCACGAGCCAAATTGCAGAGTTGCTTCCTCACACTCTCAGTCAATTCATACTTGTCCGTAAAATCATCAGATTCACAGTCCTTCGCATCAAAGTACCTATCAAATGTGTAATGTGGGGCTGCTTTTTCATCCAAAAGATGCCTCTCAATTAGTTTGTCCATTACTTTGGCACTAGGAGGATCTAACATGCTAAGAAAGAACATTGCAAATCCATCATAGATAGCTCTTTTGGATCCACATTTAAGGTTCGCCTTTCTTGAATATTCTAGGGCACGATAAAGAGACCTTAAACTGTATTGTGGCTTTTGATTAGCACCATCCTGAAGATGTTCTTCCGCTATTTTCTTTGCAGTTTTATAGAAGTTTAAAACTTTACCCGTTGACCCTTTCTCTGCTTCCATAAACTGATTAATGAAGAGAACCAAATCTTCATCTGACAACCCATCATCCATAAAATACTCGGTAAATCGGCTTCTTAACGCCAATGGAAGGTCCCTTTTACCAGCATCAGTTGCTGGATTCATACAAGCAAATATCCGGAAATTAGGATGTCTAGATATATAATTTACATCTCCTCTTTCTGCTAAGCAAAGAGACCCCACTTCATCTTCAAGAACACCAATAACTCTTTGAAGAGTTTCAGGTGGTGCTAAGTTGATCTCATCAAGTAATATCCATTCACCTTTCTTTAAAGCTGTAATAAAAACACCCTCTACAAATGAAAATACCATACCATCGGAGGCATTGATTTGAGCATGAGCCGCTTCCAGTTTGGTAGAGAAGATATCCCATTTTTTCAATAATTCTTCATCCAAAGGGTGTTTTTTTCTTTTTAAACCATGTTTGGGTTTTCCAATTTCAACCACTGTCTGGACACCCTTTTTAAGACCATTACATAAATGGTTCCATTTTTTGTCAGTGGCAAACTTTCTTAGACACGCGAGAAACTTTTCATTATTCTGCGTTTGATGAAGAAAAAATGTTAAAACAGCATTCAAATATAGAAGAAAAAGTATAACTTAAAAAGGGAAGATAGATAATACCTTTTTTGAGAAAGTACTTGTAAAGAGGATTTCAAACTCCCGATAAAGAGGAAAACACACATATTGTGCATTCATAGGTTTAAAACCTCCCAACAAGTCCGCAATATCACTTTGCTGGCTCAAGTTCTGTAATAGAAATTTAAGCAAAAATGAATAATATGAAAGTCATAAGTCTTACTTTTAGGCAATTTCAACCCATTTGGATAAAAAGGGGCGATTTGGATTTTCATCTTCAATATGTCAAAATGGGCATAGTGTTAAAAAATTAGCTCTAAAAATAACAGTTAAAATGGGTCGAGACTAGGTCGAGCTGGTCGAAATTCACCCAAAGTGTTTGACAGTAGCCCGCCTGACTTGTTTGAACTTGTATTTGAACAATTTGTTTTGACCCAAACTTACTACCCAACCCGCCTGACCCACCCCAATTTGCCACCTCTATCCAGTACCATTATCCAGCTTTCGTAATAAACATACCAAAACAGTAAGTTTCTGCCCAAGCCTCGCCGCAAGATTCTGTACTAGTGTCGTCTTTCCGGTCCCAGTTTCACCAACCAAAAGAACAGGCTCATTAAACTTCACAGATACAGCCAGTCTTTCGAGTGTATGCAATGAAGTACTGATCCCAACGAAAGGCTTGATGTCAATAGACCGCTTTACAAAGAAATTTAAATTATTATAAGCAAAAGACACAATTAGAATTAAACTTTTAAGAATATGTTGCAGAGTAGCATTTAAACGGTAACTCACTGGCTTCTTTGTGCGGCTAAGAGTTACTCGTCCAATACGTATTTCAGACTGCAAATCCTGCATATAGAATATATGAAGTTAAAATAAAATTATGCATTTTGGCACCAATATATCTTACGTTAAAAGGATAGAAACCTGAACTACAGGTTTGTCAGCGGGAAATAATGTATTGTCACTTGAGATTGGTAATTCCCATATCGCTGCTAACTCTTTCATAATTTTCATACGCAAATCCCCTGAGCTTGAAGAGGCAGCGAAAACATCAACAGCCTGCAAAACAAAAACTATTAAAGAAAATTGAAATCATAAAATACGATCAAGGAAACATTGTAGCAATATTAATATAATACCTCTTGATAAACACGCTTAGCAACAGAAGCTGGCAGATTGTCCCCAAAAAAATGGGAACCCAAACCCTCAATTCTCTTACACCACTTCAAAAGATCCCTGACAATACAGAAAAGATAAATAAACAAATAGAGGGGCCAAAAAAGGTAATTATCAAGTGAGATAGTAATCTAAGAATATGGCTCAATACCTAGATGAAAACCTCCCAGCAGATCCAAGTTGGTTAATCGTATCCAAGGTTTCTGCAAGACAAATATACAAGTTATTATTGTTTTTGCAACAAAAAATAAAAGAATCATTCTTAAATGAATCAACTCTGATAAGCACCTATAAGTTTTCCACAAAGAGATTCCAAGTCCGGGTACCAAGCTTTCACAATAGTTTCCAAGTCACTACTACTTGGAGAAGGCACCATCACTATCCTCCATTGTTCACCAAGGGAGGTCCTAGCTACATATCAAAGAATGATAAAATTACGCAAAAGTTCATTAATTTGACACTAAAGAAAAAAAGGAGACAAAAAAATGTTGATAGTATTTCCTATAGACAAGTGATTACAGACCTAAACTTGAGCTAGATACTGTCGAAAAAAGCCGAAAGCCTTCATTAACCGTAATTGCCTGAAAGCAGTAGAAACTAAGTGAATGTTTATCCTTGAACAAGTAGAAACTAAGTGAATGTTTATCCTTGAACAAGTAGAAACTAAGTGAATGTTTATCCTTGAACAAGGTAGTTAAAAGCGAAAGCGACCTCAAAGCGACATGCCTTTTTCTAAAGCGAGAAGCGAGAAGCGACAAAAGCGAGCGCTTCAATTAACTTTTTACCCTTTGTGCATATAATAGTGTCTAGTATGAAAACAATGGTTAAATAAAAACATAATTATCTTAAAATCTTCATTTTCAATCTAAAAAGACCACAAAAGAGAAGTTTATTCAAATAGTTAAAGCTTAAAGTCTAATATTTTTTATTCGGAATAATCATCTAAGTTCTCATTTCTTATTTCCCCATCGTTTCTGAGATCCACTATATCATCTTCATCTACAAGATCCTCGTCGGATTCATCGAAGAGTGCCCTACTTGTAGATGTCCTACTTGTAGATGCCGGTGGTAGGGCCGGCTTGGAATAAAGAATGATAAGTGGAAGTATGAAACGTGGGAAGAGAAGATTGTGTGATTAATAATTGTTAATAAGTGTTAGTATTTATAATATTATGTTAAAGGGTTAGTTTTGTAAATATTTAACCTAATTTAAAAGATTAGGGCCGGCTGTAAAACTTCATTAGGTAAAAAATTAAAAACTAGCCGTTATGCAAAAAAGCGAGCGCTTTTAGGTCGCTTTTCGGTCGCTTTAGGTCGCTTCTGCTCGCTTTAGTAAAACGCATCGCTTTTTTAGAATCAAAGCGCTATAGGGCGCTTCGCTTCGCTTCTTCGCTTAAAGCGCGCTTTTTCTCGCTTTTGACTACACTGTCCTTGAACAAGTCATTTGCATAAACATCGAGAATAAATAATCCAGCATGTTTGACAAACCACAGAATGCACAATTTAAAGATCACTCTAGCATAAACAAGGGACACAAACAGTAATTAACAAAGATGCTAGTACCTCCCCGTGGCCTGTTAAGAATGAAGTGGAACCCTCTAGCAAAGGTAGCAAGATGGATTGTACATCTGCAGGAGCTTTATCAATGTCCTCAAAGACAACCCAAAGTCCATTAAGAATAGCCTGTAGGATGACAATTAATATTCCATATTGGAGTTATAGCTTACATGATCAATACTCGATAAATAAATTGCAAATTAAAAACAAAAAATGACCTAACCAACCTGAGTAAGGGAACCAGGCTGCCACCTAAATTCACCCGGTTGTTCAGCACATACATAACTCCCAACTAGTGTTTTTCCGTCAATTTGATCATCCATGTGAATAGATAGAACTAGAAGAAAAGAAAGTGAGGGATTCAAGAAGTTTAAATATTATACAAGAACACATTAAATATTGATCAACAACATATACATAACCAGTGCAAAATAACCCCTTTTGAAGCATATAGGTGCATGAAAAAACATAGCAATCAATTTAATCATATGAGGAAACAACTATTTCAAAGCATATACATCAAAAGTATACAAACAATATTTTATAATTCAGCATTTCTGCGAAGAGGGGCATGTTATACGATATAAGTACCAACTATCTTTTGTGTTACTGTTTAATTGGGGAAATATAGGGTGTTAAATAGCGCGTTATCCTTGCAATTAAAATCCAGAAATGACATACCTTGACTCCCATGACCCTGGGCCAACCTGCTAATGAGAGCAGTTTTGCCTGCGCCAGCTTCCCCATAAAGAAGAACAGGCCACCTCTGACTCACAAACAACATTACCATCTCAAAGCTTTTCTTCACAGCAGATGTTATAACAAAAGGTGTTCCAGTTTTATGCATATCCCTAATATTACATAAAACGAACTTCAATAATTTAAAGTGACTGTAAATAGCATCATATTGCACATAAATAGCTCAGGTTTATTTATAGTACCATGTTGCATCCATGTTGCTCCAATTTGTAGAGCCAACAGTTAGAGAGAGTGAGTTTTGTCTTCGATCAAAATTAATATCTTCCTCAGAAGAACCTGATGTGCTTTCGTTATATGGTTCAAGATACCAAATTGCCTGCTCTTTAGGCACATCCTCAGTATATTTCTTCCACCTGAAGAACAAAAGATAACATTGATAACTAAGTATAAAACGGACTAAAAAGAGAATCACACATTTTGACCCGTGTTAAGTTCATTCAAAGAAACTAACCGTGCATGACAACCAAATGCTTCTTCATCATCAAATCCAAAGTCAGGAGAAACCAGGGTCAATCTATCATTCGTCTTTAAAACCACTATTAAGATCTGAACCGCAGACCATCGTATGTCCATCAAAAGCTCTGTGTCTCCTCCATTTAAGCTACGAATTTCATGTACAAGGTCCATATAACATGACCACTCCTCCCACAACCCACCAAAAACCTCAGGTTTTGCTAGAAGGAAACGATATGTTACTCGTGTAGCATCTAATATATATGCTCCGTCCTAATGAAAACCAGAAGCACGTTTAAGACAATGATTGAACTAATTGATGTAACCTCGAGCGATACCAAACAAAGCAAGATTTACAAGTAGCTATACCTGGACTAGTGACCGGGCCATTGATTTCTTTTCCACAATTCTTTGAAACGGAGGTGGTGCAAACATAAAGTAATTCCTTACAGACCTATACGACATAACCAATATACGTTAATGCACCTATAGTTGACCATAGCCAAAGATAGTAGAGCAGAGTATACGAGTGACCTTACCCCAATAAATCAGGTACCAAAGCAAGCATTCGTGAAAACGCCAAACAAGAAATCTCGTGAAGTCTCAACCCTCTTTCACATCTTTTATACGAATTAATGATACTAACAACTTCTTCACAATCCGAACTTCCACTCTCACTAAACAAACTCCCTTCATCAAAATCAAGCATAGAATCTTCTGAATCACGTAACAGATTTGGCACCAAATGTAACAACGCCACAGCACGGTCAACTATCTTTCGTACTATAGGACGAAAGCATCCTACTAATCGGAGCATATAACGTGGATGTAATATTAACTCAGCTACTCCATCAATCAACTCCTCTTCAATCAAATTTCCCCCCTATATATAACAACAAACATTATAACTATGCCTAATAAATCTACCTACTAATAAAATGGGTAAACGGATAAGGATCCCTTTTTGGCTCGGCTTAACCTGTATTCCTGTGGCCGTTTCCGGACTTAGGTTCTAACCTGTCTCTTTTGAGACTTTGGGGACACTTTATCTCTAGGCAACCCTAGAGATAGTTAAAACCAAAAATGTAGCTACTAATCTACCTAACAATATTTTTTAAGGCGCGTGACATATTTATTGGATAAAATGATGAGTGAGAAAATGTATATCACACATGTCGACTAACGAAAACTGTAGGCATGTACGCCTATATTTAGCCCATTTAGGTCTATGATTTAGGTCTGTTTACTTATTTAGCATTACTCATATAGCTATATAGTATATACATATACGGGTGTTTGTTCTAAGCTAATTTGACCGGCTTATGAGCTTATTGAACTTTGTAAAAGCTCATAATCTAAAATTTTAGGGCTTATGAGCTTATCACTATGAGCTTCTGACTTACTGAAGTTCATAAGGTAAGTGGATAAGCTAGTTAGCCCAAAAAATTTAGTTTAAAAAGCTTTTCAAAATTTCAATAAGCTCATAAGCCAGCCAAAAGAGCTTAAACAAACACCTCCTAACATTCAATTTCGTGGCATATCAATTGGACAAAACAACAAGTGAGAAAATGCATACGACACGTGTCAACTAATGAATACTATAAGCACTATGCCTAAATTTAGGTCTATAAATTAGCCTTATTACCCATGTAACAACACACAATTAAAATACATTAACATTCGGTTACTCGTTTACCATACCTTATCTGATAAGTAACTTAAATGTGAGGCAAGCTCCGGATGCGAATGAAGAAACTCGTTGAGCGCTTTATCAATACGAAAGCTTCCGTCTATCGCCATTTAAACCTTCACCTACAACACAACACCAAAATTTTCAAAAAAAACTAAATTATTAACTAAAAACATAAGTAATAAGCTATAGATAAGTTATAAATAAGCTATAAATTAACTAAATTATTAACTAAAACTGACTTAATAACTAAAAAATTCAACATGTTACAAAAACTAACTTATTAACTAAACGTAACTAATAAGCTATAAATAAGCTTCGAAACTGACTTAATTTGTAAAACTGACTTAATAACAAAAAATTCAACAAAAATGTAACAAAACCTGACTTATTAACTAAACGTAACTAATAACTATAAATAAGCTTCAAAACTGACCTTATTTGTAAAACTGACTTATTAACTAAACGTAGGTAATAAGCTGTAAATAAGCTTCGAAACTGACTTAATTTGTAAAACTGACTTGATAACTAAAAAATTGAACGAAAATGTAACAAAAACTGACTTATTAACTAAAAACGTAACTAATAAGCTATAAATAAGCTGTAAACAAGCTTCAAAACCGACCTAATTTGTAAAACTCGATTGATTGAACAAAAATGGAAATAAGAAGGTAAACATAACTAATAAGCTAACTTATTAACTAAAAGAAAATTCAACAAAAATATAACAAAAACTGACTTATTAACTAAACGTAACTAATAAGCTATAAATAAGCTTCGAAACTGACCTAATTTGTAAAACTAAATTATTAACTAAAAAATTCAATAAAAATGTAACAAAAACTGACTTATTAACTAAACGTAACTAATAAGCTATAAATAAGCTACAAATAAGCTAACCTATTAACTAAAAAATTAAACAAAAATGTAACAAAAACTGACTTATTAATTAAACGTAACTATTAAGCTATAAATAAGTTACAAATAAGCTAACTTATTAACTAAATGTAACTAATAAGCTACAAATAAGCTAACCTATTAACTAAAAAATTCAACAAAAATGTAACAAAAACTGACTTATTAACTAAACGTAACTAATAAGCTGTAAATAAGCTATAAATAAGCTGTAAATAAGCTTCGAAACTGACCTAATTTGTAAAATCAGATTGATTGAAGGACTGGTGTTATAATAAGACAAGCTGCAAAACAGAAAACGAGTTAGTTGTAACGGTGTAACAAACTGACCTGAAAATTCGGAACGGCTGTTGTTGCCTTTGCTGGAGAGTTATTTCCAGCTAGGGGGGGTTTAGGGTTTAAGTTTTTATAAAAAAGGTGTGTGAATATATATATATATATATACTTTTTTGTTTCAGTGTAAATGAAATGAATCGGGCCGGGTTTACTAAACTTGGGGCCGAAGTGTCGTGGTTTTTAAAAAGTATTGTGGCCTGAGTTGGTGTGGTTTTGGGGTGTTTGTTCAATGGGCTTATGATTTTGGGTAAGGGTGTTCATTTGAGTAATACAAGGTATTTGTGCCCGCCGGATATCTGGTTAGGGTGTTAATCGGTTCGGTTCTCGGTTAATCGGTTTATTCGGTTAAAAAAAATTTTGGGTCATAACCGAAAACCGAACCGAACCGAACCGAAATTCGGTTCGGTTATGGGTCAAAACCGAAAACCAAAAGTTATACTTGAATTACACTATTTATATATTTTTTAAATTTATTTATATATATTTTTGGAAAAAAAATATTTTAAGCACAAAAAAAAATATTTTAACCAAAATTTATACTTGGATATTTTTTATATATAAAATAATATAAATATAATATATATATATATATATATATATATATATATATATATATATAAATTCGGTTTTCGGTTCAGATCGGTTCGGTTTTAACAAGTTCGGTTCGGTTTTCGGTTTATTCAGTTTATTACCCGACCCATGAACACCCCTATATCTGGTTAGGTCGATGTTTATGCGGTACGTATCTCCGGCAGGCATCCGCGATTGGGGTAATATAGTTTTGGGGTGGCAAATCAGTTGATATCTTATGTACGAAAATTAGCCTTGTTTGGATATCAAGCTTGTAGCCATTACGTAGAAAAAGAAGCTTCAAAAATAAAAGCTAGATGAAGTAGTGTCATACTTTTACTGAGCTACTTGTTTAATTTACTTGATTGCCCTTTATATATTCAACTTTCTATTTCTTACATTATTTTGTTCATGTATTTCCAAGCTTTATCACTTTCTGTTACTTTTGCGAAAAAAGAAAAAGAGAAAAAAAAATGGGCTAAGATATAGGGCCTAGAGAGTAGCATTGGGCTGGGCCATAGAAACAGGCATGAAAACAAAGGCAACCAATAGAAACGCGCCGATTTGACGCTATTTTTAGTATATATAGTAATTACAGGAATCGATCGAACTACGTAAAACTGAACTGAATTTGTAACTGAACCGAGTTTGATATTTGGTTTTCAGTTTGTATATGGTTTCGGTAAAAAGAAAACAGAGCCGAACCGAAAACCGAATTCACATAAATATATATATACTTTTATATATTTATATAAAAAAAGAAAAAAAAAACTCATTAAAACTCTTTTCTAATATAAAAATTACCTTTTCTAAGCTTGATTTTTTTTTAAACTAAAAATCTATATAACTAAATGAAAAAAGTATAAAAACTATGTAATTCGGGTCAACTCGAAAACCGAGCCGAATTCAAATTTGGTTTTTGGTTTGGATTAATCAAATTTGAATTCGATTAAGAAAATTTTAACCTAATAACTTGTACAACCCACTAACCGAACTGATGAACACCCCTAGTCGTTGGTAAGTTCTCTGGTTTTCTCATAAGAGGTAAATAAGGTAAAAAATGGTTTAGACTTCGTTGAGTGTGTACATTTAGAGGTGGTTAGAAAAATGTTGGAAATGGTTTCAGAATGAACCCGACGATATCGCGTACATCTTATTCGGAAAGGTTCGTTTTCCTCGAAAAACCATATTCGTTTACTTTTTACTTATGAAGCTTTTACTTTGAGTTAATATTTTGTTTAAGGTTAATTTAATAAGCGCATTAGCACAAAATAATAGTCTTTATGAGCTTTTCAAAATTTAGATAAAGCTCATAAGCTTAGATAAATAAGCTAAGGTAAGCACCTCTTTTTGTATTTCAAAGTGGTCCTAATAACACGTAGTGTATATACTATACCTTATAAAAGCTTAATTGGTAATAACATATTTTTGTATATTAGTAAATATTATTGCGATATATTAGCATTAGGTTATGTCAAGTAAACTTAGTAACGGGACTTTGGCTTGATAGTATTTTGTGTAGATTTGATGATGCATGTACGTTGCATTCTATTGATAACGAAGATTCAAGACCAAACATCATATAGAAGTGAAGAAAGATGAAGTCGGACTAAATAATTAGCTCAATTGAAGTTCGATGGACCAACAGAAAGCCATTGGACGCCAATCATCGACATCAAATAACATATCCACAAGGACCTAGGCGCGTGAACGACTATGCAACTGGCGATATCCAGGGAACTTACACTTGTTCTATGCTAAGTGATGTCATAAGGGGGTACTCAAACACATACACGCGCCAACATAGTAGTAGGCATCACATTTTTCCATTATTGTGCACCAACATGTTAATCATCCCACAAAGTTCGTGTGTTCATGAAGGCACGTGAGACGGACTTATTAGTATTAAATTTGGATTAATATTTGTAGTAGATTAACATTAGTATAGTTTGAGCACAAGCCCAAGTGTTAGGATATATATGTTGGGACAAATGCAATCTCACATTATGAATTAATCAATATATCACGTCTTATGGTTAGCATGAAGCGTGTCGTTATTGCTAATACTGAGACACAAAGATGCCGATAGCATCTTATCACATACAAATGCAAATTACATAAATATTGATACGGGCAAATCACATATGCGTAGCAGCTCATGACTTCCCCTATCGAGTACTATATAGACATGTCAGATATGACTGACCATGAACTAGTATATGGATTACCGTGTACGGGTGGGCCTGATACGGTCATACGGATCTGTTCAATTTGGCTTTGTGCTCAATGGATTTCTAGTCATGCCTCTAGCTAACTTAGCTATAAGGTGTTCTTCCTGTTTAATCTTTTTGATCCATTTGGCTTTGATGCGGATCTGTTCAATGCTTTGCTTCAAGCTCCTGGCAAATGAAGGTGTCATTCGGCTGCTGAAAAATTCTTCCACTTCTTCTGCCATTTCATGGCTGCTAAACTGAAACGTGTTTTAAACAAGTTTATTAGACGCATCTTTCACTTTGCAGAATCACGTGGTTTTATAAAACTTACTGGTGCCGCGATGTCTCTTATGAAATGATGAAACGCCATCCCTTGTCCCCATCGCTTATTGATCAGATCCCAGTTCTCCTGTAAAAAGACCATTGTATGTTAGCCTCAGGAAATTTAAAATGTGATAATCAGAATTAATTTGAAATTACTGTAGGATTTTACAGCACCTTTAACCATATCCAAGCCGTTTCACGGGCTTCCAAGCTTATCCGTGAAGTTACATAAATTGTGTCTTGTTCTCCCATCTACGAGAATAGACATTAAATGGAGGGATGAAATAACATTTTAATATTCAAGTAAGAGTGATACCTCATCTGAGAACATGAGGTTCAGAACCTCTTTCACTAATTCGGGGTCCGGAGAAGAAGCTATACAAGCTGAGGAAGGATAAGTAAGCCAGATCAGCAAAAAAAGTCAGGTATTAAGAAGCCCAAATACAATTGAAAATGGTCAAATTTTATCAGTGATTTCTACCCATTTAAACGGCCGTTTCGACACATACCAAAAATGACCCGTTTTGACCTGTTACCAGCCCAACCGACCTGCCCATCTTCCCATTGGTAAATGCTTACACAAAATTCTTGATCTCTCTTGAACTGCATCGGTTTCTCTATATAGCTTTAGTAGGGAATCGACCTCACTTCTGTCAAGAAAACTTGAAGTTCTCATTATAGAAATGTAAGCAGCCTGAAGGAAACAAAAAGGCTTCTATGAGTTGGTATTCGCATTTCAGAATGACGAGGACTTTCATGATACACGAGTTGTTATGAGAGTTGATGTTCACCTTTCTGATATCAACGGGAAACATGGCTGTATTTTTATCATTTAAGTATGTCTGAAATCGCTTCTTCAGTTCTTCATGAGTTTCTTTATGGTCAAAATTAGCCAAAGCCATAAAAACTTCTTCCCTCAACATTGACTTTAAATGGCTTTCCCCGGATACAGGTTCCAGGCCTAATTTCCTGAACAACGATTAAAAAACCGAATGCTTTCAAGACTGCTATGATGCATATATGTAATGATGAAATTCCATACATATATATAGGCAAGCTTACTCTGCGGATGATAGGATGAGATCAATAAAGAACTGGTTAAGATGATTCCATGGATCATAAATAGCATCTTTTAATATCTTTGCAGTATTATAGCAAGCCTACGACATAAACAGTGAAATGAAAAGGTCAGGGCCATCTATTCACCATGAGAAACGTTAGCTAAAACCACGAGAGTAGTACAGTGATAAGTCTCGATAACACAATATAGTCAAGATCTTCTCTGTACAGATCCATCAAGGAAAGAAGAGACATTATTGACTCTTCACTGGCCTCACAGAGAGCGTAAGTATCATCCAGTATACCTGTAAACAAAATTATTTCAGATATAGTGCAGATTAAATCATTCGGACAAAAGGTCGCACACCATGGTTACCCAAAAAAAGTTACTGTAGTATTTTTACAGCACACCATGGTTTTGACCCGAACCCATTTTGCTTACTCTGCACGAAAGTTTTAACGCTCCTAAAAGAAGCGAGGCATACCAAACCTATCTTCTGGTGACAAGCATTTCTCTTCTATGGCTTTCCTCAATCTAGCTGTGAGTGTACTATCATACTTCACCCTATAAAAGCCAGTGTGCCCAACGTTGACTTTGACCCACGGTTTTTCTGCAACTTCTTGATTCTTATTTCCATTTGGTTGTGAGCTTGTGTAATGAGAATGATTAAGCTCCGATAAGTCTAATTTTCCTACTTTTGATTCTAATAGAAAATTTTTGCGGTTACTGTAAGTGCCCACTGACAAAGTTATGGGGACAATCCATTGACCTTCACCTTGGAGGCCCAGCAACATAAACCGAGTCTGCAAAGTTCAAAACTTTTTATATTTCTGAGTAATGAATATTTGGTTGATAAATCAAAAGCTTTTGGTATTGACTCGTGAGTTACTAGCTTAATAGGATTAACCTGCTCAAATTCCAAAGTGTTCTCTTCAAGTTTGACATATATAAGTGGATATCCCGTTTGCTTTGTCCATGTATCCATAAGTTTGTTCACTTCGATGCCTGATTCTTCAGAAATAACGCTCCACAGATCTTCTGTCGTCGCATTTTTGTACGCATGTTTCTTCATGTAAGAACTCAATGATTTCTATGTTCAGCAAACAAGTAGCTTGATCAGAATTCAGAAACATATATAAGAGACTGCAGCACCTCTAAATAACAAGGTGTTTTAGGAAATTGATAGGTTTAAAAACCTGGAAAATGTCATCGCCAAGATACTCCTTTAGCATACGAACAAGAGATGATCCTTTATTGTAACTTATGGCATCAAAAACTTCATTAACCGAGCTAGCATTTTGTACTTCCACCTGAAGAAGCTCGTGTTGTTGAAATATTTGTAATACTTGTGAAGTAGTAGTAGAAGCATTGATGTTGTTAAGTAATTTACCTCAACTGGATGCGACTGTTCCAATGAATCCCGGAGGAGACCACCAGCTGTCACGTTAAGGAACTGTGTCCAAATTTTCCATTCCGGAAAGAAGCTATCGGTTGCAAAGTAGCTCACCCATGTTGCAAAACCCTCCTTGAGCCATAGATCAGTCCACCATTCCATTGTTACCAAGTTTCCAAACCATTGGTGCCCAACTTCATGTGTTACAACAATCGAAAGCTGACGTGAAAAGAAGGTCAGATAAAAATGATTAGAGACATTAAAGTCCTGAACATATCACAGTATATAGATTCAATTCATAAAAGTGATGGTAAGTTGAAGTATGTCCTACTCTTTGTGTGTTTGCAGCTGCTGAATGCAAATCATCATGGAGCATCTCAGTTTCACTATAGATGATCAACCCATAATTTTCCATGCCCCCCAAGAAATCAGGAACAGCTACCATATCGAGCTTGGGAAGCGTGTAAGGCATCGAGAAATATCTAAAATATTTCAAAAAACGACAACCGGTAGTTCTCAGTTCAACTACTATTTACTAGTAACAACATACGTACGGAGTATATATTAGAGTTACTTACTTTGTATATAGTTCTATTGACTTGACTGTAATACTTAATGCTAACTTGCCCTTCTCGCTCTTACCAACAGGACAGTATGCACGAACCTTTATGCCTGCAGGACGAGTTGCACGAAAGTGAGGAAAAGCTATTAACCAAAAGCTTGAGCTAGTGAAACGTATAAACTATCAAGCCTCAAACAAATGAGCGTTACCATCAGATGTTGTTTCTTCAATGAAATCAAACAAACCAACCACAACAGCCACCAAATAAGTTGACATAAGTGGTGATTCCTCAAAGCTCACGGTCTTAAAATCTCCATCGATAGTCTCCTCGGAGACAGGCATATTTGATAATGCTGTCAACTCTGATGGTACATTGCCAACACTTATCTTAAACGTAGCCTGCTTTGAGTATCAACGTTATTAGTCTTATGTTATACTAAATTTGACAAAGCTACTTAGTCTATATAAAAACTAGAATAAGTGAATAACAGTAAAATTTGAAAGTTAAAGTTTGAGCGTTGTTATTCATGTTATGCACATTGCTATTTAGTGGAAACCAAACCAAGTTAAAGTCGAAACAAGATAATAATAATAGCATCACATGCCTTAAGAGCAGGTTCGTCCCAGCATGGAAAGCACCGGCGTGCATCAGCCGGTTCAAACTGTGTCACTGCCATATTTTTCCTCACTCCTCCATCAACATAAGTCCTGCCAATAAACATTCAAGTAAACAACGAAACGGACATCCAAGAACTCGTATATACACAGCTCTAAGTACAAAATATACCCTTTATAGAAACCCTTCATATGTTCGTTAAGAACACCACTAAACTTTATCTCCAACACACCATCTCCAACACCAAGAGCCTCATCAAAAACCAACACAATCGTCTCGTCGTCTTTGTCCACCACAACTTCACTAGGAACCACTTTCTGCATTTTTCAAAAACACCAAGTCAAATAAGTTCCAGGAAACTAAAATAACTAACTAAACTAGCTAACTGATTACATGGTTACTAGAGTCAGTGTAAAAAGTTTCTCTTATCACAAGATCAATCGAATTCAACACGAGAAACCGAGTTGACTCCAAGACTGATATGTCAACAGTCACATAGCCTGAAAAGGTGCATAGTTTAAGGTCTGGTACTAAAGTTAAGTCGTAACGACGTGGGACTGCGAATTTCAGAAGGCGGGTTTGGCCTTTGAAGTGTTCTAGTTTCTGTTCTTTGGCTTGGTGATTCATGGTGTGTTTGTATGAATGATATGATCAGTTGACTTCAGTCACTCAGTGGAATATATAAAATGGCAGCTTATATAAGATATTGTAAAGAGGATATAAGAGCACTCAAGCTTTAATAATAACGAGTTGAGCTATCTAGGTTTGAGGTTTGACTCGATGACTCGACTAGCTTACATGAAATGTACTTGGACGGACCCACATAGGAGCCGGGTGTGGCACGGGCCACACCCAATTTTAAGTCATGAATGTAAATTTTTTATAAGATATGTTTTTTCTGAGCTCGTACAACACCCAATTTTACTTAAATAATTTTTTATCGGGCAACTTTAGTATTTATAAAAAAAAATTGTGCGAACACCCTCTCAGAAATCATGGATCCGTCAGTACTCGTGCTTGGCTCGAGGCTACTTAAGATCAATTCGAGCTTGACTCATATATGAAGAAATAAATTTGTTATTACCAAGTACACTAGAGTTCAAAGAGAGACGACAGTGCGTTCGGAATTGTGATTGCACTTACATTTTAGCCAAAACACGTAGATGGGTTTTGCAATTTACTTTTAAAAAAAAAACTCTAAAGTAATGTAAATCAACAAATTTTGATATCCAAGCTTGAGCTTGATCATTTTTTTTTTTCTTTTTTCTTTTTTAGAACGGCAAATTTTTACAACCTACACCACATATGTCACATGTCTCCAACGAGACTTGAGCCCACAACCTTTAGGTTGATGGGCCACTCACATACCGCTGGGCCAAGAGGCCTTTGGTGAGCTTGATCAAATTTTAAGCTATAGTCATTATTTTTTTCAAAGCTCGTTTTTTAAGCTCGGGCTCAATACCTAAATTTGTCAAGCCAAGCTCAAGTGATGTCAAACTCGACACGTTTACGTCTCTAGATAAGAGTATATGATTGTGCCGTGTATGATGCGGGGACTAATGTATGAGTTGCTAATGGCTATATCGGACTTTGGAGTGACAAACGTTGCATCCAACCATTTTCCAACATTTGCACATGTGTCTTAAGATATGGGTCATTTGGACCACACATGATGATGGACAACGTGAGTGAAATAGAATACAACAAGAGTCGTGGATTTTTATTCCCTTTAAACTAGTTATAATGCCCGCGCACGCGCGGGTTTTTTTAAATTTTTTGAATCATATATTTTTATTTATTAAAAAACAAATAATTTAATTTTTGTTTTATTTGATTAGTTATAATGCCCGTGCACGCGCGGTTTTTTTTTTTAATTTTTTGAATCATATATTTTTATTTATTAAAAAACAAATAATTTAATCTTTATTTTGTTTGATTTATGATGTTTAATTATAATTTTTATTATTAAAGATAATTATTTAAAATTTTAATCCTATTGTTAATTATTTTATCTATACTAGTTATAATACCTGTGCACGCACAGGGTTTATAAAACTTCGTTTTGATTATGTATTATTATCGATTAAGAAATGATTAGCTTTGGTGTGTATAACAAAAAAGTTAAACCATAAAAAAGGTTACTAAAAACTATCAGCTAGATAAGACATAAGCCAAAGTTCTGTTGAGGTCTTTTTCAGATTCTATCGAGAAGCAAAAAAATGTTAACACATAAATCATAAGTATAGAAGAATTGTATCTCACATCCGTGATTTCCAACTAAATAACATTATCGTAGTATAGTAGCTTAATAACCCGATTAAAAACTATATATGCTTGCTTAATAATTCTTATGTACATACTTTAATTCATTTACAACGGCCAACTATTACGTCATTTTTTGTTTTTTTTTTTTTTTTTTTTTGATGAAACATCGCGTCAATGAATAAAGTTAGGTTATTACCTACATAGTTTTTCTTTTTTTGATTTAGAAGGTGATTGTTATCAAATAAGGATTGTGATGCGTGCATTATTTTTATTTTATATAATTTAAAGAAAACACATTCTAACTTAAACAATGACTATCTAACTCATTTATTATTATTATTATTTTTAATAATTAGCTTTGTATAATCTTTTTAACTTGCAGACATGCTGAGGTTGATGTTATTGTTTAACTTTAACTATTAGTATCATGTTGTACAAAATGTGTGAGTTTAGTAGCACATAAATGTGCGTTAATGAAGTTAAAATCATTGTTATAAGTAGAATCACGTATATTTATTTTCATATCACAGTAACTCGTGCTTACCATTTGATATTTATATTCCCGTTACTAATAATTTAGCAGTATTAATATTCAAACCCGTGTACGCATAAATTGAACTTTTAAATAGAATAACATGAGTCCTTATTTAAAAAAATATTCTAATGGATGAAAGTCTACAACTAACAATATTAAAACTAATTTGCAAATTTACAAAATTTTGTAATTTAAATAGATGAAAGTCTGAAATTAATACTAACACTCATGTCATTTAAAACAAAGTTCATATTATAAAATATAAAGTATAAGGGGTATAAAGTGTAAGGGGTTATTTGTATTTTTTCTAAAGTTATTAAAAAAAAATGGAACTTGTAATTTTACAATTAGCTCCATATATTTTATGTAAAATTCAACAACTAAAGTTTTATTAATTACTTCCTCTCTTTTTAAGTTTTTGTTTTCATAAATTTGACACCTATATTTTTTTGCATTTCTTTTTATTTAACCAAATTTCTCCACCAAATTTATTAAGTTTGACCAAAATCAATTTAATTTTGACTTTGATTGACCAATCACATTGATCGATTTCGCTTACGTGGCAAAATCGAGCTCTCCTATTGGTCTAATTTTTTTTCAATGAGAAGGGATTTGTAAAAACACTCCGAAATGATGTAATTCTTTTATTATATAAAAGATTTTTTGTATTTATCTCCTACTTGTGTTATGGATAAATATAAAATATTACCTAATAACAAAAAAAATTTTTTAAATAAAATTATGAATCCATTTTTTTGAAATGCAAAATTTCCAATAAGGTTTTGTTTTATTATATAAAAGATTTATTATGTTTAATTATAGTTTTTTATTATTAAAGATAATTATTTAAAAATTTTAATCATATTATTAATTGCATTCTTATCTATATTTTTTGTATTTATCTTCTACTTGTGTTAATTGCATCTTATCTATATTTTTTGTATTTATCTTCTACTTGTGTTATGGATAAATATAAAATGTTACCTAATAAGAAAATAATATTTTTTTTAAATACAATTATTACTAAATAAGGTATGAATCCATTTTTTTTAAATGAAAAATTCTCAATAGGGGTTTTGTTTTATTATATAAAAGATTAGTTTTTGATAAAAATAGATAGAGTAAATTACACCATTGGTCCCAACGGTTTGGCTAGATTTCATCTCTAGTACATTTTTGAGAAAATTCACTTGACGAGTCCATAACGGTCCAAATATGCTAACAACGTTAGGTTTCCGCATTATCTCCCATGTCACGTGCAATTAGGGGTGAGCATTTCCGACCGACCACCGACTTCCGACCGATGCCCGATACCATCGGACACCGACCGACACACACTGACGTACACTTGGATCGGGATTCGGTTAGGGATTTCAAGGTTTTCGGGACTCGGGTCGGGTCGGGAGTCGGGCTTAACCGAGAAAACACAAAGTCGACAACGCAAACCGACCGAAACCGATACCGACCGACGCACACCGACGTACACTCGGGTCGGGATTTGGTTAGGCATTTCCATGTTATCGGGATTCAGGATGGGTCGAGATCGGGTCGGTTCCGGCCTGATGCTCACCCCTATGTGCAATGCACAATAGAGTAAGTTTGTCCAAACATTTTTTTTTTCTTTTGCAACTTTTTTGTTCATTGACATTTGTACTTTCACTTTGACATTATACTTCCACTTTTACCAAACACACACATACACACACATTGTGATTGTGATTCCATACATGGACTGATAAATATTGTGCAATAAGGAATGAAAGACATGGAGCTGGTGGAAGTCAAATGTCTGGTTCACCAAAGATGTAACAATTCACATTTTCAGGTTAATTACTTTTCCCGGAAAATTTTACTATTCACTTTTACTATTCATTTTTCCCGAAAGTTGATTTTTATTTGATATTCTCGAGTGATAAATCATTTCCATGGCAAATTAAAAGTTTAACTTTCATAAGCTCACTTTCGTGAAAGTTATTAAGGAATTACACGTTTTAGGGTAAAACGACATTCAGAAATTCTACGCACAACGAAATTCGACCGCGTCAGGTGACCCCACATCAGTAAAATATTTTACACACTCATGATTTATTTGAGAATTAATCGTGACTGAGAAAAATATGACCAAAAACTTCCCAGCAGGTCACCCAAGCCTGTACTACTCTCGCATGAGCACGCTTAACCGTTTGGGCGATTAACCGTTAGACCACAAAACGCGTTTCTAAGAAGATTTGAGTTTTCAACTTATTAGAAAAAGTCAACATATTCTTTCCCTCCTCCATTGACCAAAAATGATCCCTTGATGTTATAAGTCATTTCGTGATTTTTAGGCTTACGGTTTGATGTCTAAAAGACATTTAATACCAACCGACACTAGACTGAGCCCAGTCTAGACATTATAAGTCATTTTAAATCATTTTTATAACATTAGAAAAGTAACATTTTACTTTTCTCAATTTTACGCAATATTCAGCGTTTTACGCGAATTACGCGTTTTAGACCCGTGTTTCCAGTTTTTAGCAGGGTTTTACACCCAAATGGAACCTACCACTCATTTTATATTTTATTATGGGACATATGGACATGTCTAACAATACTTTAAAGTTCCATAATTTTACGACACCCGGTTTTACGTTTTGAGGCCTAATCATTTACGGTTGTCATTTCCCGGAGTCAAAACTCTTCCTAATACTTAGGATAATACCAAGCAAAGTCCACACCTTGTCCCCCAAGTTTAGGAACCAGCTTAGGGGGGGGGGGATTCATCAACCATGTGGCTTAATCTCATGCTAGGAGGCCTTAAGGTGCATACATGTGTTATACTTGGTGACCAAGTGTTGACAAGTCAACATAACTAACCTCCTCATTTCCTTATAAGATCAAGACTCATTCTCTTCCTTTCTCTCTCAATACCAACGACCCAACATCATAAAAATACACCATTTTGATCATTAATCTTGCTCATTCAATCCATCACAAGTTCAAGTCATAGTTCCTAGTTGATCCTTAACACCTTTCAACCACAAAATCACCATAAAACACCACAAAAACTCATCAAATTTCCAAGTGTTCTTAGTGAAGATTTTTACTAAGGCTTGTTTTTGTGATAGATTAGTGTTTATCAAGGGATTATAAGATAGGGTTTTTGATATGGAAGCATGGCTATGGTTGGAAAGGTTTTTGGAAGATTAAGTAGTGGTTCTTGGTCTTGATCTTGGTTCTAGTTAGTTTCTTCACAAGTTGTAAGCAAACCCTAACTTGCTTCTTGTTAAATAATCATGTTCATGTTATTTACCTATTATTCATGCTATATTATGTCTTGTATGCATGTCCATGATGTATAAAAATGAACAAAACAAGTTATTGTAATTGATTGTTAAGACAAGTTACTATAACAAGCAAACTAGTGACTTTCTTGGTAAGACCTGATCAAAATGGTAAAAATTTGATATTGGATTATTACATATTACAGTAGAGGACTTAACAAGGAAACCGTAGCAACTTGAACCACCCAAAACGAGTATACGAGTCAAAAGTTACGCCCATTTGAAGTTACCAAAGATTTCCGGCAAAACTGCCTAAATAGCATTCTGATCAAATTTTGATTTTGAAAGTCCCACTTCTGGTCCGATTCATCAAAAAGTTAAAACACGAAAGTTGTCCGGAACGACGTTTTCGTTTAGAAACAAAGAAGCTCGAGCCCTGAAAACGCTTTTTGAGTGATAAATTCTTCAAAATCTTAACAGCCCATTTTTAGACCATAGTCATTACATATAAGTTATGGTTTATGAAGACCAAAGGGGTCTTATGACCTAGAATCAAGACCACAACCATGGCTAGAGCCAAGGTTGAGTCTCAAGACCATGGAACAATGACCAAAGGTCATGGCAAGGCCATGACGAAATGACCATACCAACTTACATAGGCGTAAACATGAAACAAAGAGTTGACGAGAACTTGAACAAGCAATTTGAATCTACTTCACTTAAAAAGGAACCATGAGATATTACAAAGAGAAAATGGTCATACAAGACTTATGAAACTACCCCTAATAACAATCTTCATGTACAAATAAACTTTCCTAAGTTTATTCAAGTATCGGACATGTAACTTTTCGGATCAAAACTTATATCTATATATTTCATCAACTACTACAATAGTAGGGAGCCTCATGTGAGGAGTTCATTATGTAAGCCGTCGAGTTGAGTTGTGGATTTACGAGTTAAAGTGTCCTGGCTCCTCGAACGCTTACTAACATGACTTCTGAATTATGTCGGCCCGAACGGTAGTAAACGATATACAAGACATACATGTTTCATGAATCATTTCTTTCAACGACTTACATTATACATCATACCACATCATGGACTAAGTGCAAGACATACATATATTGGCATGTTTATGTTTCCTTAGACATTATTCCAAACCTAAGTTGCAACAATTATTCTAGGTTGCTCGTAGAAGTTCTTACGGCATATCCATCATTCTCATTATACATCATCCAACTCAAGGTGAGTTCATAGCCCCACTTTACATTACTTCATTGTTTTACAAACCCTTGGGGGGAATACATGCTATTTTTAACCGAGCACAATGTTTTTAAATTGTATGCTTGCCTGATTGTTTTATTATCACTAAGTACCATCCTTGCCAAACCGAGATCCCATATTATGAACCATTTAATCACTTGCGAGGGTTACTTGCAAGTGAGCGCGAATATTGTGAATAGGCCTATTGGGATTGACGAATCCCATTTGTATTGACTAAGTTCAAACAAATGCATTAATATTTGAGACATTAGGTATGACGGCAAAATACCTACCGGGATAACTCCGCCGATTGATATTGGTACCCGTTAACGTTTTGGTGTCATAAGCTTAGTATTTGATAATAACTGTTCCGGGCGTGTAACAACGTGGCCCATATTTGTTTTCCAAACATTGGTGTGAGTCTATAACTCACACTACCAACATATTGTGTTCAAAACATTAAACAAACTCTATGAATATCACTCAACCTTTGTGTTGACCTCTCAAGCATGTATTTCAGGTTCATGACGATCAAGGATGGCACGGAAGGGCACGGATACTCAAGAGGGCTATAAATTTTATTATCATTCAAAAACTCATTTATTATACATTGTAAACATGGAACCATTTGGGACCTCATTTTGTAATCTCTGATATTTATATAATTTGAATGATAAATCTTTTAAAACGACTCAATTGGAGTTCGTTTTCTATTATTGTGACTATTGTGCCGTCGAGTAACACCCAGTTCGAATTCCGCTGCAACCATGAATTGGGGGTGTTACAAAAGAAGTCTAATTCTCCTGGCTCACCCAAATGGAGTAGATCTATGATCAAAAGAATAAAAGAGTTGGAGTTGATTCACCGAAACAGCCTTAAGTTGGATAGTTTATTGTTTTAGCTTTTGTGGGATATTTGAACATGTTTAAGGCTTATTTATGTTTGTACTTGGATGTTAAACTTGGGTAATCTATGGTAGTCAATTGCAATTTTCAAGTCATTGCAACTTGTTGCAATGACAATAAGCAATTGAAGGCTTTTTTCAGCTTAAGTGTACATGTTTAGGCCATTTTATTTGTTCCAATTACTTGCATCTTTATTATGCGTATGCAAAAATGCAACTTCTTATCAGTTTAGTATGCAAAAAGGTAAAAGTTAACCCACTGACCAAATGGTCAATTACAACTTTTTACCCAATACAAAGTCAACAATCTAAAAAAGTTTCATTAACTTGGCTTTTATTATGCAAAAATCTTTGTTTATCTATTTAGTATCCAAAAAGGTCAAACTTAACCCACTGAACAAATGATCAACTACTAGGGGTGAGCATTTCCGACCGACCACCGACTTCCGACCGACGCCTGATATCGTCCGACACCGCGGACACACACCGACGTACACTCGGGTCGGGATTCGGTTAGGGATTTCAAGGTTCTCGAGACTCGGGTCGGGTCGGGAGTCGGGCTTAACCGAGGAAACACAAAGTCGACAATGCAAACCGACGGGAAACGATACCGACCGACACACACCGACGTACACTCGTGATGAGTGTGTAAATACTCATCATTTTTGTCTTATATGAACTGCCAAAACATCCAAAAACACCCAATAATGCATCAAAATACTGAAATTATCTTAAAAGTGTGTTTTATATGGTTTAGATGCAAAATGTTTAAAAACAAATGAAAAACGAACAAAGTTTGCACAATTGGCAGTTTCAGTCCCTCAAGTTTCAAATAAAAAGTCAACTTTAGTCCATGGGAAATCAAATTTATTCACAAATAGTCCCTGGATAAAAGTTTACACATATTGGCAACTTTTACCCCTTAAATATCAAAATTGGCAAAAATAGTCCCTGGGTATCCAAAAAGTGAAATTTAACAAATATTACCCTTGTACTATTCATAACTTTTAATTTGGAACATTTTGATAACTTTTGGAAAAATTACAATTTTACCCCCTAAACTTTAGAAATTTACATAAATGGTCCCCGGGGTGTTTAAAATTGTAATAAATGAAAATTTTCATTTTGTGGTCCTTGGTTTATTCTAACATGGCAGGGATATTCCTTCGAGTCAACTTTGGAAATGTGGCAGATTTGGTCCTCCAAAATTCAGAAAATACAAAATTGGTCCTTGGGATTTAATTGCTTCATCAAATGAACCCTTATGTTATTAATAAACCAAATCCATAAGCCAAAACCCAATCCTGGTCCAACATAAACCCCTGATCCAATAACCTACCCAAGCCCAACCCTACAAAAGCCCACCACAAATAACAAACCCCCCAAACCGTTTTAAATAAAAAACGGTCTAACCCACGTTGACCGTCCCTTCTTCCTCACCACTTGCCCCTGCTACTCACCCTGCACACTCAACCTTTCCCCTCCTCCACCTCAGCCAACCCACACCCTTATCCCTTCCATTACACATCCCAATGCACCCCCCCCCTTAGTGGTACGTTGTCAGACACAATTGGGTTAAATCCCATTTTCCCGCCAATTTGCAATTGGAGCTATAGTCCACCAAATAATCTAGAAACAAGTGGGATTTGATCCTTGGGACCCACTGAGCTCAGCATATCAGCTATAAGAAGAGAAAGAAGACCGGAGAGCTTATTATTAGTTTTAGCTTTAGAGTAGTTTTTAGCTTAATGTAGAATTAATGTTTTAATATTTGAATTCAGTTCTCCTTTTGTATTATCAGGTTCTTCAATGTAATTTAAGTTTAGTTAATCAAGAATTCAAGTTTACAATTGCTCAATTCAAATTTCAGTTTAAGTTGCTCAAATCCTTAATTTCTCTATTTGGTTTAAATTTTGTTAACAAATGTTGTTTTCCTGCTCATTTAAGTTCATTTAATTAATATATAAGCTTTGGTAAGCTCAGAAATAGTTTGAACTAGTTTTATGTAAAATCTCAAAAATAAGGAAATAATAAAAAAAAAATAAAATAAAATAAAAAAGGGTGAATTGTGATTCAGAAATCAAGATGAAGAAGATAAGCAGTTGAGGATCTTGGTCTAGAGCTCATGGGAGCATAGGTCATGGTACTTGGTTCTGAGTTTTCAGCTGGGATGCATTTAGTAAGTTTCCTTTTGAATCTATTGCAGTCTTAGTTTAATTCTGTTTCTAGTAGCTTATTAGTGGAAGTTTGTACTTTAATCTTGTATGTTCTATCTATTTCAGTCTTCTAGTAGCTTGTGTTTAACTTATTTTAGTATTAGTAGTAAACTGCCTTTTCATTGTCTTAGTAACAGCTTAAACAGCATCTGCTTGTTCTAAGTGTTTATGTGGGACCTTTATTGCATACTTAGTTTCTAATTAGTATACTAAAACTGTTTAGAGCTTAAAAATCAGTAGGTATAGTCAAAAATTAATAATTGTAGTGTAATCTTAGCTATAAAGGGGTGTTTGGCTCAGCTTATTTCCCTGAGTTTTAGGTTGAATATGTTGGTACTTGCTGTTGAGACAACTCTAACTAGGTTCTAATAGCAAGGTTAAAGAATAAAAACCAGTGTCAATTTGGAGAAAAGTCAAAATTTATCCCTAACCCCCCATAATCAGTAACTGTTGGGACTTGGGGTATGAAATTCCACCATTTCAATTCATAAGTAGTTAGGGGTCACTTAATTTAGTTTCATTTTCATTTAACACTTCAATTACAGTTATTAGTTTTGATCCAAAGCTCACAAAAGTCAATATTGCAAGTTCTTATAAAAAGTCAAAAATTTTCCTTTGGGCAGAAATGTCAAAATTGGGTGAATTATTGTGAATTTTGTGGTTGGTTTCAGACCTTGAAACTTTTAGGGTTTGTAACCCCCCACCTCAACTTCAAAGTTCACCCTTCATTATATTTTTACCATTTTTTGTGTGGGCTCCATACATCCCCAAACACAGCTGCAGGGCAACTGTTGCCTCTGCTGCACAGAACAGTCCCCCACCACCACCACTTGGTGGTGGTTTTCTGGCCATCTCATTGGTCCACAAGCCCACCATTTGGCTTTCCCCATCCCCCCTCCTACCAAGCTTGAGGTTTTGACCCAAGTTTTGACCTGAGAACCACTGGGACCCACTTGAAATCACCACCAAACTTTGTCCCATTTTCAGTTCCAAAATAAGTTACTAAGTGCTTATTTGTGGCTTAATTGCTTATTGTGTGATCCACTTTTGCTTTTTCTGGCTTAATCAAGTCCCCTAAACTCATTTAAACCAGATTCAACCAGAGTGGGCCCCACCTAAGCTAATTTTAGCTTATTTTGCCCCTTGGTCAACAAAAGTCAACTGTTGACCAAATAAGCACCTCAAGTGCTTATTTTTTATCTTCATAAAAGTTGTTTTTGTAAAATTTTGTTGTTTTTAGTTTTAAAATAAGTTTCTAAAATAAAAATCAAGAAAAATCAATTTAAAATTAAGTGATAGTTTCTATTTAATGTAATGTAATTTAATTTTAATTTTCATTTTTAAATTTTTATTAAGGACTTGTCATTTTTATATTTTTATTAATTATCTCTTATATTAAAGTATTTATAGTAATTTTTTCAGATTTTTATTTTATCATTTAGTATTTATTAGAATTAATTTTAGTTTTATTAATTATTAAGTAATAATTAGTTTAAAATAGCATAATTAGTTTTTATTAAGTAAAACCTAGTTTTTATATTTTTCCTAGCTTTTATAGGTTGTAAAATAATTTTAGAAATTTTATTAGAATTTTTACTATTCATTTAGTATTTTTCTTAATTTAAAATAGTTTAATTAGGTAATTAGTAATTAATTAGTAATTAATTAATATAAAAATCACAAAAAGACAAAAACACTTATTTTTAATTTTAAAACTTATTTTTAGTTATTTTATAATTTTAGGAATTTTATTTTCATTTTTCTAGTGTTTAAATAATATTATATTATATTTAAGTTGTTAAATATTAATAATTAGTAATAATTAGTAATTAATTAATATTAAATAAATAATTAGTGTTAAAATTAATTTTCTTTTTCTAAAAAATTTCTTTTATCTTATAGTTTGTAAAAAAGTCGTTTTCACCCCCTGGGTGTTTTCAGATTTCCATTTTCACTTTTTATTTTGTACGTTTACGTTTTATTCAAATGTAAACGTACGCGTTTTAGGTTTTAAACGTTTCTGGGTTTTCCAACTTTGCAGTCTTGTTGATATAGTGTATTTAAGCTATTTTCTTTTATATTCCAGTAGTGTAATCATCACAGATCTCTTATACCCATTCCTGTCCAATTTCACCCGATCACATAACCGTTTTTATACCATCCACACCTCGTCGGGACATAACGACCCGGGGAAACACTATACTTCCACGGAGATTGATTCTAAGCTGTTTGACTGTTATAGTTGACCATTCACAAGTGGTTGACCAATAATCGTCTGACGGTTTAGAGCCAATCAAAATTTTGGCGCCGCTGTCGGGGAGGTTGTGCGCATGTTCTAAACGGTTTTGCGTATTGGTGAACCTGGATAAACATCCATTGTATATTTACCATCCCTTGTTCATATTTTCCTATTATCAAAACAAAACTGTTCCTGAAAACTTTGTAAAATCAGTTTTCAACGAACACAAAAACACAAAAAGATTTTCTTTCTCATTTGTACAAAATGTTTTTCAAAAACGCCAAAAATATCCATCTTTACCCTCCTACCTTTTTGATTCTTCATCCCTTTACCCTCTATCCTTTTGATTCTACCTTCTTCCACTTGTCCCATAATTGACTCTAAATGGCATCTCTCGATGACGATTTCTTTGAACAAAGGGCCTATGAGAGCAACATTGAAAAACTTATGGCCTTGTCAAAGATATTGAGGTGTCGTGTTGATTATGATGGACCATCGATTCCTATTCCCTCTCCGGTGAGGGAAAGAGATCATGAAACCGAGGTGACTAAGGACCCTGTACTTTCCTCTAACCATGAAAGTGCTAAATACGTCCAACCTACGGTTATCCAAAAACCTAAGCTCACAATTGATCCTAGCCTTTCACAATATAAGGTTATAAGGTCGTTAAGCAAACGTACAGAGCTTAGGGCAGTGACTGAAAAGAACGACTTGCCCAATCTTCACGTTTATCAAGAACCAAAACCCGAGACCATAACGGAAGTGGTGGAAATTTCTAGCTCTAAGAGCACACCACTTGTCCCACCTCCGGATTTTATCCCTTGTGTTGGTTGTGGTGAGCCACTTTTTGGTTTGCCATGTCGTTGGTGTACATGTGTGCAATGTGGTAATGATATTCAAAATGGGAGTTGTTTGTTTTGTGGGTCGAGTAATTCATTTGCTTATGATCCTAATCAGAACTCATTCAACGACTCCCCAAATTTTTCCAATTACCCATCACATTCATACGAGCAAGAATCATATTATCCAAACCACAATGATTGTTCGTATCAAAATACACCAAACATTTCTTGTGAGTATTGTGGAGGTCCTCACCAAGGTTTTGGTTGTTATAATAGTCAAAATGTTGGTTACGACCAATATCCATACAACTCACCGAACCAGGCTCAACAGTTTAACTGTTGTGAGTACTGTGGTGGCCCACATTACAGTTCTGATTGTCAATCGGGCAACACGCTTGTCTATGAGCAGTTTCCTGATAACAATTATGACTCTAGCACATACGACCCACAGCCACATCAGTCTTACTGTTGTAAATATTGTGGAGGTCCTCACTTTAGCTCGGATTGTCAAACAAGGAATCTATTTCCTTGTAACGATTATGACTATTCAATTCAAGACCAACCTCCACAGTACCAAATGATCCAAACAACTCCTCCTAATACTGAGCCAGACCTTTTACTAGAGGCTCGTGAAATTTTGCAAAAACTTAAGGAGGAGTTTGCCACTACATCATTTCAAGATTCTCGTGAGATATCAATGGCAAAATTACTTGCTGAAGAACGAGAGGCTAGAAATGAAAAGACCATGGAAGAATTACTTGCTGAGCAAAGAGCGGCTAAAATACGTGCCAATCTTCGCTATGCTGCTCTTTATGATGACGATGATGACAGTGATGATGATGAAGATAACATTGTTATTATTCAAAAAGATTCATCAGATTCATCTGTTGTGATTCCTTCCATGGAAAATCAGGGAGAAAATAATGTCACGAAGTCACTAGCCGTTGATCAAATGGAACTTGAAAATTCCATAACTGCTAGTACTTCTAAACTCCCTCAGTCTATTGATATCACACCCGAGGTTCACACTCACTCTCTTAACATGGGGGATGAGCATTTTGACACTGTTCCTACAAAGGAATCGGACGAATTCATAAAGTCTAGTGTTGAGATCCTTATCCCAATCCCAGGAGAGTCACAGGGGACTTTTGATCATATGTGTGATTTACCTTCTTCCCTTGAAAATCCAAAAGATCATTTTGAGACTTTCTCCGACTTTAATGATGATTGTACATCTTATGGAGAAGTTGAGTATGATGATCTGCTTGACCTTGAAGCCGATATGGGAGAAAATGAAAATCTTTTAAACTCTAATCCCAACATCGAGCTTAGTACTTCCCATGCTGATGAAAATTCTTTATCTTCTGGAGACATCAGTCATGTGGAAGGATTACCTTCTGAGCTAGTTAGCTTAGAAGAAGAGAATGGTGAGATTGACATTGAAATCAAAGATGAAGCACTTCGTGCTACATTAGTGAAAGTCAATCTCCTCATTTCTAAAATCGAGGCTTTCAAAGAGAAACCTATTTCATCTCCTATCCCCATTAAGGATAGTGACATTTTCTCCGATGATCTTATTCCGAAGTTTGAAGCCTTTACTTTTGATCATACGGGAGAGAAGATTAGTGGCAGTACCACTCCTCATTCTCAAATTTCTCTCCCCGAATATGATTCATTCACCTTTGAGGAGTTCTCCGGTGAACTCACTCATATCATGACTCCTCCGGAGTATGATGACCCGGGGAAGATGCACTCAATCATGAGAATTTGCAAATTCCCACCCACCCTCCCGGGATGTTTACGAGCTTAACCCTTGAAATCCAAAATCAGGCTGATGAGCCTAATCTCGAGGAAGAAGATCAAATCATGATTTTTATCATGGTTTTCTTCCTTTTCTTCACCTACAGGGTGACATCTCCTGTTCTTCACTCTTTCGGGAATGAAGACATTATCTTTGACCCCGGCATCACCGCTTATAGTTTATACTATTTACAGCCGGGATTATATCTCATCGGTGTGGAACTTTCACGTGCTTCAAATGTTTATCCAAACATCTTGAATGAAAGTCCGATGGAGATTGTCTTTTCCACATCATGCTTCCCCAAGGACAAATGAATTCGGGGTCGAGTTAAGCTAGCGACTCGGTAAACAAAAACAGTAGCATGCTTATAGGGTTTTCACCCTAAGTGTGGGGGAGTCCCCCATGCTATGGTTACAAGAGTGAAAAACAAAATGGTGTTTTCCACGCTTAGCTTGTAATGTTGCCCTTTTACGTTCAAAGAGTCGGCATAATAGCCGGGACTTTGAATATTGAGGACAATATTCATGCTTAGTGTGTGGGGGGGGGGGGGGGGGGGGGTATTCGCTATTCTAGCGAATTTTATCACATTTTACTATCTTATACCCCCGTTTTTGACCAAAATTTTTAAATTTTTTTTCACTGGAGCTCAAAATTTTTGTGGTAATCAGTCCGCCTTGTCTAAACGACAAAAAGGATTGGCTAGTCCAGGAGCAAACGGCTTTTGGTAAAGACATATCAAATCCGTTTATGGCTTGCAATTTGCCCAAAATTGTATGGTTCCTCAACTCCCCAAAAACAAATGAGTTGGCTAGCCCGCAAGATTATGGCTTGTGGTAAAGGCCGTGGAAAAACCATAATTGGTAATCAGCTCACCAAGATGTTGACTATTCCATCAAGAGCTGGCTAGTCCAGAAGCAAACGGCTTTTGGTAAAGACTAATCAAATCCGTTGACAGCTGGTGGTTTGCTCAAAATCACACGGTTATCAGGTGTGCCACAACTCTTACACCTGGCTACTCCAGAAGTGATGGCTTTTGGTAAAGAGTTTCAAATCCATTAATTTTTCTCAAAAGATTGCTAGGGACTAGCAATAGTTTAGTGTGGGGGATTGATGAGTGTGTAAATACTCATCATTTTTGTCTTATATGAACTGCCAAAACTTCCAAAAACACCCAATAATGCATCAAAATACTGAAATTATCTTAAAAGTGTGTTTTATATGGTTTAGATGCAAAATGTTTAAAAACAAATGAAAAACGAACAAAGTTTGCACAATTGGCAGTTTCAGTCCCTCAAGTTTCAAAAATTGACAAAACTAGTCCCTGAAGGTTTAAAATGAATAAAAAGTCAACTTTAGTCCATGGGAAATCAAATTTATTCACAAATAGTCCCTGGATAAAAGTTTACACATATTGGCAACTTTTACCCCTTAAATATCAAAATTGGCAAAAATAGTCCCTGGGTATTCAAAAAGTGAAATTTAACAAATATTACCCTTGTACTATTCATAACTTTTAATTTGGAACATTTTGATAACTTTTGGAAAAATTACAATTTTACCCCCTAAACTTTAGAAATTTACATAAATGGTCCCCGGGGTGTTTAAAATTGTAATAAATGAAAATTTTCATTTTGTGGTCCTTGGTTTATTCTAACATGGCAGGGATAGTCCTTCGAGTCAACTTTGGAAATGTGGCAGATTTGGTCCTCCAAAATTCAGAAAATACAAAATTGGTCCTTGGGATTTAATTGCTTCATCAAATGAACCCTTATGTTATTAATAAACCAAATCCATAAGCCAAAACCCAATCCTGGTCCAACATAAACCCCTGATCCAATAACCTACCCAAGCCCAACCCTACAAAAGCCCACCACAAATAACAAACCCCCCAAACCGTTTTAAATAAAAAACGGTCTAACCCACGTTGACCGTCCCTTCTTCCTCACCACTTGCCCCTGCTACTCACCCTGCACACTCAACCTTTCCCCCTCCTCCACCTCAGCCAACCCACACCCTTATCCCTTCCATTACACATCCCAATGCACCCCCCCTTAGTGGTACGTTGTCAGACACAATTGGGTTAAATCCCATTTTCCCGCCAATTTGCAATTGGAGCTATAGTCCACCAAATAATCTAGAAACAAGTGGGATTTGATCCTTGGGACCCACTGAGCTCAGCATATCAGCTATAAGAAGAGAAAGAAGACCGGAGAGCTTATTATTAGTTTTAGCTTTAGAGTAGTTTTTAGCTTAATGTAGAATTAATGTTTTAATATTTGAATTCAGTTCTCCTTTTGTATTATCAGGTTCTTCAATGTAATTTAAGTTTAGTTAATCAAGAATTCAAGTTTACATTTGCTCAATTCAAATTTCAGTTTAAGTTGCTCAAATCCTTAATTTCTCTATTTGGTTTAAATTTTGTTAACAAATGTTGTTTTCCTGCTCATTTAAGTTCATTTAATTAATATATAAGCTTTGGTAAGCTCAGAAATAGTTTGAACTAGTTTTATGTAAAATCTCAAAAATAAGGAAATAATAAAAAAATAAAATAAAAAAGGGTGAATTGTGATTCAGAAATCAAGATGAAGAAGATAAGCAGTTGAGGATCCTGGTCTAGAGCTCATGGGAGCATAGGTCATGGTACTTGGTTCTGAGTTTTCAGCTGGGATGCATTTAGTAAGTTTCCTTTTGAATCTATTGCAGTCTTAGTTTAATTCTGTTTCTAGTAGCTTATTGGTGGAAGTTTGTACTTTAATCTTGTATGTTCTATCTATTTCAGTCTTCTAGTAGCTTGTGTTTAACTTATTTTAGTATTAGTAGTAAACTGCCTTTTCACTGTCTTAGTAACAGCTTAAACAGCATCTGCTTGTTCTAAGTGTTTATGTGGGACCTTTATTGCATACTTAGTTTCTAATTAGTATACTAAAACTGTTTAGAGCTTAAAAATCAGTAGGTATAGTCAAAAATTAATAATTGTAGTGTAATCTTAGCTATAAAGGGGTGTTTGGCTCAGCTTATTTCCCTGAGTTTTAGGTTGAATATGTTGGTACTTGCTGTTGAGACAACTCTAACTAGGTTCTAATAGCAAGGTTAAAGAATAAAAACCAGTGTCAATTTGGAGAAAAGTCAAAATTTACCCCTAACCCCCCATAATCAGTAACTGTTGGGACTTGGGGTATGAAATTCCACCATTTCAATTCATAAGTAGTTAGGGGTCACTTAATTTAGTTTCATTTTCATTTAACACTTCAATTACAGTTATTAGTTTTGATCCAAAGCTCACAAAAGTCAATATTGCAAGTTCTTATAAAAAGTCAAAAATTTTCCTTTGGGCAGAAATGTCAAAATTGGGTGAATTATTGTGAATTTTGTGGTTGGTTTCAGACCTTGAAACTTTTAGGGTTTGTAACCCCCCACCTCAACTTCAAAGTTCACCCTTCATTGTATTTTTACCATTTTTTGTGTGGGCTCCACACATCCCCAAACACAGCTGCAGGGCAACTGTTGCCTCTGCTGCACAGAACAGTCCCCCACCACCACCACTTGGTGGTGGTTTTCTGGCCATCTCATTGGTCCACAAGCCCACCATTTGGCTTTCCCCATCCCCCCTCCTACCAGGCTTGGGGTTTTGACCAAGTTTTGACCTGAGAACCACTGGGACACACTTGAAATCACCACAAAACTTTGTCCCATTTTCAGTTCCAAAATAAGTTACTAAGTGCTTATTTGTGGCTTAATTGCTTATTGTGTGATCCACTTTTGCTTTTTCTGGCTTAATCAAGTCCCCTAAACTCATTTAAACCAGATTCAACCAGAGTGGGCCCCACCTAAGCTGATTTTAGCTTATTTTGCCCCTTGGTCAACAAAAGTCAACTGTTGACCAAATAAGCACCTCAAGTGCTTATTTTTGATCTTCATAAAAGTTGTTTTTGTAAAAGTTTGTTGTTTTTAGTTGTAAAATAAGTTTCTAAAATAAAAATCAAGAAAAATCAATTTAAAATTAAGTGATAGTTTCTATTTAATGTAATTTAATTTTAATTTTCATTTTTAAATTTTTATTAAGGACTTGTCATTTTTATATTTTTATTAATTATCTCTTATATTAAAGTATTTATAGTAATTTTTTCAGATTTTTATTTTATCATTTAGTATTTATTAGAATTAATTTTAGTTTTATTAATTATTAAGTAATAATTAGTTTAAAATATCATAATTAGTTTTTATTAAGTAAAACCTAGTTTTTATATTTTTCCTAGCTTTTATAAGTTGTAAAATAATTTTAGAAATTTTATTAGAATTTTTACTGTTCATTTAGTATTTTTCTTAATTTAAAATAGTTTAATTAGGTAATTAGTAATTAATTAATATAAAAATCACAAAAAGACAAAAACACTTATTTTTAATTTTAAAACTTATTTTTAGTTATTTTATAATTTTAAGAATTTTATTTTCATTTTTCTAGTGTTTAAATAATATTATATTATATTTAAGTTGTTAAATATTAATAATTATAATAATTAGTAATTAATTAATATTAAATAAATAATTAGTGTTAAAATTAATTTTCTTTTTCTAAAAATTTTCTTTTATCTTATAGTTTGTAAAAAAGTCATTTTCACCCCCTGGGTGTTTTCAGATTTCCATTTTCACTTTTTATTTTGTACGTTTACGTTTTATTCAAATGTAAACGTACGCGTTTTAGGTTTTAAACGTTTCTGGGTTTTCCAACTTTGCAGTCTTGTTGATATAGTGTATTTAAGCTATTTTCTTTTATATTCCAGTAGTGTAATCATCACAGATCTCTTATACCCATTCCTGTCCAATTTCACCCGATCACATAACCGTTTTTATACCATCCACACCTCGTCGGGACATAACGACCCGGGGAAACACTATACTTCCACGGAGATTGATTCTAAGCTGTTTGACTGTTATAGTTGACCATTCACAAGTGGTTGACCAATAATCGTCTGACGGTTTAGAGCCAATCAACTCGGGTCGGGATTCGGTAAGACATTTCCATGTTATCGGGATTCGGGATGGGTCGGGACGGTTCGGTTCCGGCCTGATGCTCTCCCTTATCAACTACTAGTTTTACTCAAAACAAAGTCAAATACCTAAAAAAGTTCCATCAACACATAAAAAACCAACAATTAAAACTAAATAAATGGTAACATTGAACTAACATTTCATTACCGCAAAAAATTACACCGTTCATCAACTACATCTTTGACCCAAAAAAAGTCAAAACACATCAACTAACATCTTCCCCAATGATAACTTATACCGCTTCACTTGTTAAAATACATGAAAACTGCACCAAAAAAAAAAAAAAAAAAAAAAAAAAAAAAAAAAAAAAAAAAAAAACCCTTAAGATAAAATATTTCTTCATTTTAGCAGCTTCAAGTCTTCTGGCTTCTAGTATAGCTTCCATATTATTCCTTGCCCTTAATAGACTGGGAATGATATTAATTGATCTTGCACGCATTGGGGGATTATGTCAATCGACAAATTCACAATTAGATCCCTGTAAACAAAAACAAAAAGTAATTAACATTTTAATGTATTGACATAAAGTAAAATGAAAATTAAAAATCTAATACCGGATCTGGACAACCATAAAACCTACATCCAGGATTTTTGATTTGCCTATGATGTGTGAATTACAACTTATTTTCCACACCAACACATCACCATTTTTTTGTGTTCTTAAATTTTGGGGAAGAAATAAAAAAGATGAAGAGAGGGAGCAATAGAAAGAAGTGAGTGGAAAAAGAGTGTGGAGTACTCGAGATTGTAATCGAGATATGTGAACATATTGAGATATGTAAAAAATAGAGTACACATGTATATGCAAGTACATTGACAAAAGTAAACAAATCAGATTGAAAAGACAAATTAAATGTGGTTGGACAAAGCTACCCAAATCTAATGTCGTTGGCTGATTTGGACCAGACGCATAATACTCAGGAAGGTTGGGGACTCGCCAAGTGAATTTTTCGAAAGGTTTTATTTTAAACTTTCGTGAAAGTTGACTCTCATGCGTTACTTCACAATTGTCATTTGACGTACCCACGCCACAAACACTAAAAATGGCAAACTACAAAAATTGTCATTTAAAGTTTTCAATATTCACGCGTGGGTGGGCTGGTTAATGTCTAAGAGGGGTTGGATTGCCTAGTAGCCAACTGTTGAGGGGACACGTGGATTTTGTAGAAGACTCATTTTAAAAAGAGGTTTCATATATAAGATAGGGTAGATATATAGATATTTCACTCACGTGTCCACCATCATGTGGTCCAAAATCCAAATGACCCACAAATGTTGGAAAATGGTTGGATTCAACGGTCAGTGTCACTCCAAAGTCCAAGAGCTAATAGCAACTCATACATTAGTCCCCGCATCATACACCATATACGGCATAATCATATACTCTTATCTAGAGATGGAAACGTGTTGACTTGAGTTTGAGCTCGATAAGACTTGAGCTTGGCTTTTACATTTTATGCTTAGTTTGAGCTTGACTCAATAATCGACTCGACTATCTTACATGAAACGTACTCGTGTTTGGCTTGAGGCTACTTAAGATCAATTCGAGCTCGAGTCATATATGAAAAAATAAATTTGTTATTACCAAAATATGCACGTACACTGAGTTCATAGACTATAGTTTAGCCAAAGTACATAGACGGTTTTTGCAATTTACTTAAAAAACTCTAAAGTAAGGTATACAACAAATTTTGATATCTAAAGCTCTTTTTATAAGCTAGAGCTTGATCAAATTTTGAGCTCTAGTAATTATCTTTTTATAGCTCCTGTCTTAAGCTTGAGCTCAATAAAAGCTCAACTTGTTATATATTAAAGCTCGAGCTCGATAAAAGCTCTCTCAAATAGCATGATAAAAGCTTGACTGCTCTTATCCTCTTTACAATATCTTATATCAGCTGCCATTTTATATTGCACTGAGTAACTGAAGTCAACTGATCATATCCTAAGTTGCACAGGGACGGGTACCGGTACCGGGAAACGTCAACATCCTAAAATTCAAGAAACGGGTACGGCAAGGAAACGTCTATATGTTTTATAATATTTTAGTATATGATAAATTGTACGTTATAAGACACATCAAGTTAAATAACATACAAGTTAAAAAAGCGTTATAAGACACGACTGTCATTTCACTTACATGCTAACATAAAATACTTTAAAGAAAGCTATTTGTATCATACTATAATGTCTCTGTTTAACGAATTTAAACTATGTGCAATTTTTAGTTTTAGACAAATAATAAGAAACTATAAAGATTTAGGGTGTGGTCTGGTTAGTAGTGGGGAGAGGAAAAGGGAAAAGGAATGCAAAGAAATAGGTGATGGTGCGTTATCAATCCCACCTAACTTGGGTTACTTTTAGAGCACCAGGTGCAACAACGATATACCCCTTGTCACTCTGACGTGGAGGTTCCTCAACCCTCGCCAGCCTCGCCATTGCACCCCCTCTTAACCGTTCGCCACAAGCTCCCTCCTCGTCTGCACGACGAGGTGAACTTGTCAGATTTTTTTTCTTTACTTTTTAAATATATGTTACTCCTTCCATCTCAAAATTATTGTCCCCTATTGATTTTTTTGGTATTTACTTTTCATCTTTAACCTTAATTATTTTTGTTTATATTACATAATACTTTATACAAAATATATAAACGGGTTGAGTTTTAAATGTATTTTCATTTGGTATAATTTTTATCAAAAATTGTATAACACAAACAAAAATATTTATAGTCAAAATTGAGAAAGAAATACCAAAAAAGTCAATAGGGAACAATAATTTTGGGACGGAGGTAGTATTGTTTCGTAAGTTTTTTTTTTATTGTAATTGTTTTGTAATGAATTTGAAAGGTTTTTTTTATAAAACCTGTGATGTTTTTAAAATAGGAAATAAAATACATTAACATCTAAATTAAAATATATTAAACATGGAATTGAAATTACATTAAACAACGTACGGTAACTAAAATACTAAACAACGTTACGGCTAGTTTCCTTTACAATATCTTATAACGGCTAGTTTCCCCTATAAATACCACTTAAACAACACTTCGTATTCTCACACAAACACTATGGCTAACGAACGAGCTGAGGTGCAAAACGCTATCCTTACCCGATTACGCAATAAACAAGAAAAAAAACTTAAGTAGATTAACAGTTTGCTAGGTGAGATAACTCGTATTATACGACAGATACATAATCGTGCTCCTGAGGTCGAAAGGTTACGTGAGCTGGCTCAAAACAATCCACCTATGAGGGTTGATCTACAAACTCTTTTAAGAAATGATGAAACAGATCTGCAACTTCAAGTCGCCTTAAAAATGATGAGGGAATAAGTGTTGCAAGTTTGGGAGGAAAAGTCAGAACTCATCGATAATTACAAGTCTATATAAATTCTTGATGACGTTTCGTAGCGTTTTTTAACCGTTTCGTATGTTTTTTTTTATTGTGTTGTATTGTATTTTTATTTTCAATGAAATGAATTTTGTTTATTTAATAAAATGAATAAAAAAATGAAGTTGTAAGTGATGGGCCCCAAATGAGTAAGTTGAGTTTAGTTGTTAGTGAGGAAGGGGTTAGTTGTGAAGAGTTGTTAAGATAATATGACACCCGTGGCCCCTGAGTAATTAATCCTCTTCTTTGCACCTCTTCTTTGCACCTAGTGCTTTTAGGGGGTTGGCAATGGATACGTGATGGCACGCCAAGGGATCGTTCCCTTGGGTGAACACGGTCGCCTGCACCACATGAAGCCACAAGATGGATCCCGTACGGGAAAGCTTCACGCATGAGATGGGGATTTTTTTTGACGTTGGGCCTATTTTTAATGGAATTAAAAAAAAAAAAATTTGAAGTGAGCGAAGGAACGTAGTGAGTGATGGTGTTGCCAATAAAAATATGGATGAGTGATAAGAAAAGGTAGATGAATAATGTGGCATAAAAGAATTAGTTGAGAGTGAGTAATAGAATTTTGGATGTGTGATCGGTCGGCAACCCTTTATATTGTACTTTTCTCTTTCTTGTTGACATACTTTTATATTGTACTTTTCTCGTACCAAAAGACCAACCAAAGCATTAAATATTACATTTTATATTGTACTTTTCTCTTTCTTGTTGACTTACATTAAAATATCATCTTCAACATTCCTTCCCCACCAACCTTTCATACAAACACACCATGAATAACCAAACCAAAGAACAGAAACTACAACATTTCAAAGGCCAAACCCGCCTTCCGAAATTCGCAGTCCCCCATCGTTACGACTTAACTTTAGTACCCAACCTTAAACCATGCACCTTTTCAGGCTACGTGACTGTTGACATATCAATCTTGGAGCCAACTCAGTTTCTCGTGTTGAATTCGATTGATCTTGTGATAAAGGAGACTTTTTACACTGACTCGAGTAACCATGTTATCAGTTAGCAAGTTTAGTTAGTTAGTTACTATCAGGGTACCGCGCGTTGCGGCGGATACTAAAAATTTCGTATAGCCCGTGCCCGTTCGGGCTCGAACCCGTTGGACCGTGCCTGTTCGGGCTCGAGCCCGTTTGGCCCCAAGCCGTTTGGCCCGTTGCCCGTTCGGGCTTGAATATTTGTATAATGTGCTTATTATTTGTATTAGTGAAATTTAATGTAGGAATTGTGTTTAATTTGGTTGTACAATTTGCTTGATAATTTGTATTTCTTTTGTAAGGGGTGTTTTAATTAATTGACTACATTAAATAGCATTAATGTGGTATTTTGTTGTATACTATATTTCTTGTCTTACGTCTGAAAATTATGTGCATTAAAGTGTTGTACACTATGTTTCCTTTCTTGTAAGTAGTAGTCATTTTAGTCATTAATAACATTGACAATTTTAATAGCATTAATGTTGTAAGTCTGAAAATAAGTCGGAAAATTACACAATGCTTATTTTGTTGTACACTATGCTTATTTTGTTGTAAGTCTGAAAATTGTGTGCATTAAAGTGTTGTAAGCCATGCTTAATTTCTTGTAACTTTTAAAATTTTGGAGAGAGAGTCATCCATACTTTATATATAGTATAGATTTTAGTTTCCCGGGACTTATTTGACTTATGTTTTTGAAAAATGCAGAAAGTGGTTCCTAGCGAAGTTGTGGAGGACAAAGACGACGAGACGATTGTGTTGGTTTTTGATGAGGCTCTTGGTGTTGGAGATGGCGTGTTGGAGATTAAGTTTAGTGGTGTTCTTAACGAACATATGAAGGGTTTCTATAAAGGGTATATTTTGTACTTAGAGCTGTGTTTATACAAGTTCTTGGATGTCCATTTTGTCGTTTACTTGAATGTTTGTTGGCAGGACTTATGTTGATGGAGGAGTGAGAAAGAATATGGCAGTGACACAGTTTGAAGTGGCTGATGCACGAAGGTGTTTTCCATGCTGGGACGAACCTGCTCTTAAGGCATGTGATGTGATTATTATCTTGTTTCGACTTTAGCTTTCAAATTTTACTGTTGTTCTAGTTTTTATATAGACCAAGTATCTTTGTCAAATTTAGTATAACATAAGAGATACTCAAAGCAGGCTACGTTTAAGATAACAGTTGGCAATGTACCATCGGAATTGACAGCATTATCAAATATGCCTGTCTCCGAAGAGACTATCGATGGAGATTTTAAGACCGTGAGCTTTGAGGAATCACCACTTATGTCAACTTATTTGGTGGCTGTTGTGGTTGGTTTGTTTGATTTCATTGAAGAAACAACATCTGATGGTAACACTCATTTGTTTGAGGCTTGATAGTTTATACGTTTCACTAGCTCAAGCTTTTGGTTAATAGCTTTCCCTCACTTTCATGCCACTCGTCCTGCAGGCATAAAGGTTCGTGCATACTGTCCCGTTGGTAAGAGCGAAAAGGGAAAGTTAGCATTAAGTATTTCAGTCAAGTCAATAGAACTATATACAAAGTAAGTGACTCTAAATATATATTACATATGTCGTTACTAGTAAGATTGTTTTATGAATATAAATACGTAGTAGTAATCAAACTGAGAACTACTGTGCGGTTATGTCATTTTTGGCATACTTTAGATATTTTTCGATGCCGTACACACTTCCCAAGCTAGATATGGTAGCCGTTCCTGATTTCCCTGGTGGGGCCATGGAAAATTATGGGCTTATCACCTATCGTGAAACCGAGCTGCTTCATGATGATTTGCATTCAGCAGCAGCTAACACACAAAGAGTAAGGATTTATAAACTTTCTATTAGTTTTCTAAATCTGTTTACTAAAATATAGTCAAGACTTCTCAAGTTCAAGTAAATAAATGGCAATGGCGTTCTTTCAATGACAGCTTTCGATTGTGGTAACACATGAAGTTGGGCACCAATGGTTTGGAAACTTAGTAACACTGGAATGGTGGACTCATCTATGGCTCAACGAGGGTTTTGCAACATGGGTAAGGTCTAACCACTACATACGGTAGATTCATGGGTTTCAAAGGGTAGCTACTATCTAGCAATTTTATTTCTAACTAAAATATGTGTTAATTTAGGTAAGCTATTTAGCAACCGATAGCTTATTTCCCGAATGGAGAATTTGGACACAGTTTCTTGAAGAGACAGCTGGCGGTCTCCGCCTAGATTCATTGGAACAATCGCATCCGGTTGAGGTAAATGACCTATGATATTCAATGCTCAAAAGTACTAATTTACAATCAATATAAGCATACCAATAATACATGGTTCTACAGGTGGAAGTACACAATGCTAGCTCGGTTCTTGAAGTTTTTGATGCCATAGGTTACCAGAAAGGATCATCTCTTGTTCGGATGCTAAAGGAGTATCTTGGCGATGATGTTTTTCAGGTTGTTGAACCTAATAATCACCTGTTTTTTTAGAGGTTTTGCATCATCTTTTATATGTTTCTGATCAAGCTACTTGTTTGCTGAACATAGAAATCATTGAGTTCTTACATGAAGAAATATGCGTACAAAAACGCGACGACAGAAGATCTGTGGAGCGTGATTTCTGAAGAATCTGGCGTCGAAGTGAACAAGCTTATGGATATATGGACAAAGCAAACAGGATATCCACTTATATATGTCAAACTTGAGGAGAACAGTTTGGAATTTGAGCAGGTTAATCCTATTAAGCTAGTAACTCACTATTCATTACTTAGAAATATAAAATGTTTTGAACTTTGCAGACTCGGTTTATGTTGCTGGGCCTCCAAGGTGAAGGTCAATGGATTGTCCCCATAACTTTGTCAGTGGGCACTTACAGTAACCGCAAAAGTTTTCTATTAGAAACAAAAGTAGGAAAATTAGATTTATCAGAGCTTATTCATTCTCATTACACAAGCTCACAGCCAAATGAAAATAAGAATCAAGAAGTTGCTGAAAAACCGTGGGTCAAAGTCAACGTTGGGCACACTGGCTTTTATAGGGTGAAGTATGATAGTGCACTCACAGCTAGATTGAGGAAAGCCATAGAAAATAAATGCTTGTCGCCAGAGGATAAATTTGGTATGCCTCGCTTCTTTTATCTTGAAAATAAGCTAATAGGAGCGTTAAAATTTTCGTGCAGAGTAAGCAAAATGGGTTCGGGTCAAAACAGGTCATTTTTATGTGGGTCTGGTCTTGTTGATCTTGAACACATTCTGTCCAAAAATTTTACACTATTATTAAACATTTAGTGTATGTATTTCAATAATAAAAATACTACGATTAACTTTTTTTGGGTAACCATGGTGTGCGACCTTTTGTCCGAATGATATAATCTGCACTATATCTGTAACAATTTTGTTTACAGGTATCCTGGATGATGCTTATGCTCTCTGTGAGGCCGGTGAAGAGTCGATAACGTCTCTTCTTTCCTTGATGGATCTGTACAGAGAGGATCTTGACTACCTTGTGTTATCGAGACTTATTACTGTACTACTCTTGTTGTTTTAGCTAACCTTTCTCATGATGAACAGATGGCCCTGACCTTTTCATTTCACTGTTTATGTCGTAGGCTTGCTATAATACGTCAAAGATATTAAAAGATGCTATTTATGATCCATGGAATCATCTTAACCAGTTCTTTATTGATCTCATCCTATCATCTGCAGAGTAAGCATGTCTATATATACTTATGGAATTTCATCTTTACATATATGCATCATAGCAGTCTTGAAAAGACTTAATTTTTATTTATCGTTGTTCAGGAAATTAGGCCTGGAACCTGTATCCGGGGAAAGCCATTTAAATTCAATGTTGAGGGAAGAAGTTTTTATGGCTTTGGCTAATTTTGACCATAAAGAAACTCATGAAGAACTGAAGAAGCGATTTCAGACATACTTAAATGATAAAAATACAGCAGTGTTTCCCGTTGATATCAGAAAGGTGAACATCAACTCTCATTACTACGCGTGTATCATGAAAGTCCTCGTCATTCTGAAATGTGAATACCAACTCATAGATGCCTTTTTGTTTCCTTCAGGCTGCTTACATATCTATAATGAGAACTTCAAGTTTTCTTGACAGAAGTGAGGTCGATCCCCTACTAAAGCTATATAGAGAAACCGATGCAGTTCAAGAGAGAACAAGAATTTTGTGTAAGCATTTACTAATGGGAATTAAGATGGGCAGGTCGGTCGGGTTGGTAACAGGTCAAAACGGGTCATTTTTGGTATGTGTTGAAACGGCGCAGGTTGTCCCAAAATACCATTTATCTAACCCCTTTTAGCGCTTCTCTTTTAATGAATGAGTGATTACTATTTATAAAATATTTCCATTTTCGATAGTATTTGGGCTTATTAATACCCGAGTTTTTCTGCTGATCTGGCTTACTTGGTCTTCCTCAGCTTGTATAGCTTCTTCTCCAGACCTAGAAATAGTGAAAGAGGTTCTGAACCTCATGTTCTCAGATGAGGTATTACTTTTATTTGGATATTAAAATGTTATGCTCGACTCAGAAACTTATTTCATCTCTCAATTTACTATCCTCACAGTTTCGAGAACAAGACACGATCTATGTAACTGCACAGATAAGCTTGGAAGCCCGTGAAACAGCTTGGATATGGTTCAAGGTGCTGTAAAATCCTACAGTAATTTCAAATTAATTCTGATTATCGCATTTTAAATTTCCTGAGGTAACATACAATGGTCTTTTTACAGGAGAACTGGGATGTGATCAATAAGCGATGGGGACAAGGGATGGTGTTTCATCATTTCATAAGAGACATCGTGACACCAGTAAGTCTTGAATTATATTTTATAAAACCACGTGATTCTGTAAAGTGACAGACACGTTTAATTAACTTGTTTAAAACATGTTTCAGTTTTGCAGCCATGAAATGGCAGAAGAAGTGGAAGAATTTTTCAGCAGCCGAATGACTCCTTCATTTGCCAGGAACTTGAACCAATGCATTGAACAGATCCGTATCAAAGCCAAATGGATCAAAAAGATTAGACAGGAAGAACACCTTATAGCTAAGTTAGCTAGAGGCATGACTAGAAATCCATTGAGCACAAAGCCAAATTGAGAAGATCCGTATCAGGTCCATCCGTATGCACCCCATCTTGGCTGCACGGTAATCCATATACTAGTTCACAGTCAGTGATATTCGACATGTCTATATAGTACTGATCAATAGGGCAAGTCATGAGCTGCTATGCACATGTGATTTCCCCATATCAATATATATGTACTTCGTATGTGATAAGCTGCTATCAGCATCTTTGTGTCTCAGTATTAGCAATAACGATACGCTTCATGCTAACATCTTTGTGTTGTTGACTTAACGTCTCACTAGTCATTACATATACATGCAAGTACTAATATAATATAGTTGAATCTCTGCACCAAAAAATAGAATGTTAGGCCACATGGGGCCGAGCTAGGTTAAGCCGTTTGAGGCTAATGTTAGGCCACTCGGGGCCGAGGTTAAGCCATTTGAAGCTGATGTTAGGCCACTCGGGGCGGAGGTTAAGCCGTTCGAGGCTCATGCCAGTGGTGTTTAGCCGGTGATTTGAGACAAATCATTCAGGGCCAATGGAGCCGCGACCAAGTTAATTGGGGTCGGGCCAAGATTGAGTCATATGAGACCACCATGTCATATTATTTTTTTCTTTGTGAAAAGGTGAAGGCTACCAAGAAGCTATAGGTTTGAATACATGCAGACAATACAATGTCAATACAGATGTGGCTGCCTATACAAACACAATGTCCAACCTGCATCCTCATAACAGTAGCTAGGAAGAAACATCAGTGAAACGCCTTAATCCCTCAATTTAGATCCATCCATCCTCGAAGGATGCTGCACTTACACCTTATTACATTTCCACAGTTACATTTCCAAGCTGTTCTAGTGTTGCTTCCTCTTCGCACCAAAACAGTGGTCAAGCTCAATTAGGCACCATCTAAACTATTGAGACATCTTTGGGCACCTTGTTTATGAAAATTGACTACTAAGCCACAGGAAACAGAGTAAATTACCTAAGACTAGTTGCCACACCAGGCACCCCAAGGCTAGGAATCTAACCTCAAGGTACAAGGCCATCAGAAGTTCAGAACATATCCCATTTTTGCAGAAAACATGCATCTGCAAGCCATAAGTGTTTCATTTGGTTATTATTAGAACAAAATTTGTAAGATTATGATTCAAAACAATAATAAAAAATAAGTGTTTCAATCCGGTACAAATTTATGAGAGGTGATATGCACACCATCAAAAAATAGGTGTGTCATAAAAGCCAACCCGACCCGAACCCGAATATGGCTATTCAGGTCGGGTCAATCGGGTTCAAATTTATATTCGGGTCAATTAGGTCAATCTGAATTGACTCGATTTCTAAACAAGATCGGGTTCGGGTTTAACATATGTATCTTACTCGGGTTCGGGTCAACCCGAAAGACCCAAGTTCGATTTTTTTTTCCCTAATTTTTATGTATTTCAAGTTTGAACACCAAATTGTATCATTTTTAAACAGCCTAGACCCGAACCCGAATTGACCCGAGCTTGAATTGACCCGACCCGAGTTCTAAACAAGGTCGGGTTCAGATATGTTTTTTATTGAGCCTTGACCAGAATTAACCCGACACAAAGCCGACCGGGTCAACCGAATAACACCTCTAATCAAAAGTGATGTGCACATCACAATTATGCACAGTGGTGTTGTACTATGTGCATCACTAATGCGTTTTTGTGGTGCGTACATCATTTTTGGTGGTATGCATATCACCTGTCTAAAATTATAAGTACATTAACGTTCTGTAGTTTTTACTCGTATCAATTATCAAAGTATAAATAGAATGAATAGTAAAATGAGAGGTATTTTAATCTTTTTACTTGATAAGGGAATTTGATTCTCTTACACTGTGTTGTTTAAAAAATTTTAAGAAAGAAAAGTGATGGAAAGAAAATTGAAGGAGAGAAGAAGGAAGGAGTCAACACGTGTGGTCCCTTCCTTTAGCTTTCATCCCATTTTTTGAGTGGTCATTTTTATAACAAAAAACACTATTGGTCCCTTCATATCCCTTCCACTCATTTTCTTTCATAAAGAACAAAGTCTTATAATTTATAGTTGGGAACATTGTTTTTAAATGTATCAAACTTGTCACATTTTACTATGTTGTGTATTCAATTTTTTTTTTTTTTTTTTTTTTTTTATCCAAGTTACTAATCCGTTCTATTTAGTGAATGCTAAGGTGATTAAAGTTTCTCCGTTAGAGTAAATTATATAAATCGTCCTTGTGGTTAGGCCCAAATTGCAAATTTCATCCTTTTCTCTAAAAAATTGTTAACGGTCGTTTAACAAAGGCAATGTTAGTCCATTTACCAACAATCATTTGCAACATTAGTCCTTTAACAAAGGCAACGTTAGTCCATTTTCCACCGCCACCACCTACCACCACCCACCTCCACCACCGCCACCCACCACCCACCACCTCCACCCACCACCCACCACCACCATCGCAACCACCACCACCACCGCTGCCGTCGCCACCACCCACCGCTACCACAACCACCACCACCCATCGCCACCACCCACCACAAACACCACCACCCCCGCCACCACCCACCACAAACACCACCACCACCGCCGCCACCACCACCGCCACCACCGCCGCCACCACCGCCACCGCCACCACCACCCACCAACACCCACCGCCACCACCACCACTGCCTTCACCCACAACTACCCACCACCGCTAACACGAATTATGTACACTACACAATGAGGATCACAATCATTGATACAGTTTACCACCACCACCGCCGCCGCCGCCACCACACGTATAACATCATGTATAAAAACGTTTGTAATAAAAACATGTATAAAACCGCATATAAAACTGCATATTAAAACGTGTATAAAACATGTGCAAAACTAAATATAAAATCATATATAAAACGTGTATAAAACCGCGTGTAAAACCACGTATAAAAACGTGTATAAAAACGTGTGTAAAATCGTGTATAAGAACGTGTCTAAAAACGCATGTAAAACCGCATATAAAAACGTATATAAAAACGTGTGTAAAACGCGTATAAAATCTTGTATAAAAACGTGTGTAAACCGTGGAGGTGGTGGGCGGTGGTGGCGGTGGTGCGGTGGTGGCGGTGGCGGTGGACATTAGTGGCGAATTTTGAAATCTTTGATCCCTTTTGATGAAACCAAAAATCATCATCTTGTTTTGACTGTCCCGGGAGCTCTTTTCAGGCAGACCGAGAGGGGGGAGAGAGAGAGAGAGAGAGAGAGAGAGAGAGAGAGAGAGAGAGAGAGAGAGAGAGAGAGGAAATAACAAAGAATCATTCAGTGCATAGTGAACTCCTTTCTTTTCACTCGCTTCCTCTCATCTTTGAGTGGTGGTGGTGGTGGTGGCGGTGGGTGTTGGTGGGTGGCGGTGGTAGGTGGTGGTGGGTGGAGGTGGTAGGTGGTGGCGGTGGTGGTGGGTGGTGGTGGCGGCGGTGGCAAATTTTGAAATCTTTGATTCTGTGTGATGAAACCGAAAATCATCATCTTGTTCTGACTGTCTCGGGAACTCTTTTCAGGCAGACCGAGAGGAGAGAGAGAGAAAGGAAATAACAAAGAATCATTCGGCGCGTAGTGAACTCCTTTCTTTTCACTCGCTTCCTCTCGTCTTTAAGTGGTGGTGGTGGGTGTTGGTGGGTGGTTTTGGGTGGTGGCGGTGGCGGCGGCGGTAGTGGCGGGGGGTGGTGGTGGCGGTGGATGGTGGTTGTAACAACCGTGGTTTTAGCAGATCAGTTTAACTGATAGTCTTGACTCGGTTGACGTTTGTTTGGTGTGTCCTAGGTGATTGAAGTAATATATGTGTGATATAGGTAAGTTTTAGCACTAAATCCCTTTGCGTGGTGTTGTTTTGTGAGTGAGTAATGTTGATATTTGGGAAAGTTCATTTTGATCGCCTTTGTGGTGTAGAAATGACTTGTGAAGTTTTGGTGTTTTTGTGTAACGAGTCTTCGTCTATGTATTTGAGCGTTAGCAAGTTACGAGGAGTTTGTTTTTATGTGTTATACATTTATAAAGGGTGAAATTCTATTTTTAGAAACTTTATTTTGAAAATGATTATTTTCCGGTTTGTCGTAAAATTAAGGTTTATCGCGAAAGACGTTAGGTTTCGTTATGGGAATACATAAAATATGAAAAGTATGAGGTTTTGAGTGTAATAAATAAATTTAATAAAATATATATATATATATATATATATATATATATATATATATATATATATATATATATATATATATATGTTATAAAAATCGGCCATAGGGTTTTTAGAGGAAAAAGAAAACTCAATTTTATTCTAAATACAATTCCTAACAATAAGGAATCCTAGTACAACCCAAACAAGCCCAATCTCCACCCATATAGCCATACAAACGACACATAACCCTTATTTTTTAGCAAATTATGATTGATCAAGAGAGAAAAAGAAGGAGAAAAATTTAGGGTTTTGTTTTTGAAGCTAAAATGAAGATCAAGGTATATTTTTGATACTAGTTTTCATGTAATTAATTAATTATTGTTATGATTCATGTAATATTGATTATGATGGAATCTAGGGTTTATATACTTCTGTAAATTAATGTTATTAAACATGTTGGGATCAATAATTAGTAATAGTATAATGTTTGGTTAAGAGAATTCAGCGTAAAACATGCTAGTTATTGTGTTAGGGTTTGGACAGAAAACTATGGCTGTAAAGATGTGAGTGTAATCAACAGATGGTGAGGAGTTAGGTCACGAATTTTTGGTCTAAATTGAAGTTTAATGAAAGAGCTTTCCAAAAAGTTCGGCCACGATTGATTTCAAGGTCGGGAACTTAGTCTTTTGATTTTTTTTTTGATAAGGTGTCAAAGCTGTTAAACCGGGACAGAATTTGGGTAAAAGTTTGATAGTGAATTGTGGGTGTAAAAGTGGTATTTAGATTAGCCCTTATGGAATAGTTAAGTTTTAGGTTATCTTAGACTACCACGAAAAGGATTCGCTAAAACTTGTAGAAGTATTTTATTCTAATTAAAACTTTTTGGTGTGCATTTAGATCCGAATTTGGATGGTTGACAAGTTTGATTTTCTTTTGAGTACTTGTATGTGTTATTGGTCCATGGCCTTCTGGGATTAGCTTGTATGCTTATGAGAGACCATGGTAAATTTTTGGTGTGAGTTGTTGAGCTTTAATTGTCATGATTTCATGTGGGCGAATGTACCATAAAATTCTGCGTTTTCTGATTTTAAAAGTGCAAAGGAGTTAGTGAGTGTTAGGGTATGGTTATGGTTAGTATGGTGTCTAGGAGATCCATGGTGGATCATATGATTCTTAGACATCCATCATATGTTTATTACATGGGTTGTAGCTTTTAGCTTGACCTTGTGTAATGTGGATTTATTTTTGTGTGTTATAGATTGTGATTTGTTTTGTGGAAGCTGCAAGGTTTGAGGTGAGTTCATAGTCCCATATTTTTACTCTGTTTTAAACTTGGGATGAAAATGATGCTTGTCTTAAATGTTTAAGTTACTATGATTATGTGTGTGTCAAAAGAGCTTGGACTTATAATGTTATCGTATGCATGTGATGAGTGTGTAAATACTCATCATTTCTGTTACATTTAAACTGCAAAAACATATGAAAACACACAGGAATGCCTTGAAATACATAAAATTATCCCTGGATTGTGTTTTTATGCATAAGGATTAAAAACTGATGAAAAACAAAACATTTCACATAATTTACAGTTTCAGTCCCTGAACTTTGGAAAATTGGCAAAACTAGTCCCTGGTAAATCAAAACTTGTACAAATGTCATAAAGGTCCTTGGGATTCATAAGTTGTAAGAAATAGTCCTTTAAAGTTTAAAATCACATATTTACAACTTTGGTCCCTCAACTTTGAAAAGTGTCAAAAATAGTCCCTAAGGTTTTGAAAAATGGAAAATGTGAAAAATAAACCTTGCACTATTCCAAATTGACAAAATTGGTCCTTATGATAACTTTTGAGAAGTCACAAATTAAACCTTTCAAAAAATCAGAAAATTACAGGTTTGGTCCCTGGAGTTTGTGGAATTGACAGATTTGGTCCCTGAGGTTTAAAATAATAAAATTTATACTTGTGGTCCTTGTACTAATGGTTAATTGCAGGTTCAGTCCTTATTTGAAGTTTAGAAAAATCACAAACAAAGCCCCTCAACTTTACCTATATTACACATTCGGTCCTTGTGATTTTCTAAGCTAAAACCAACCGGACCCTATTAAAAATAAACCCATAATCCAAATCCAGATCCAGTCCAACCCAGGCCCAAACATAAGCCCACCCAACACCCCTTTTTGTAAAATAAATAAAACAAACACCCCGCTTATCCCTCTTCGTCTTCCACCTCACACCCACACCTGTAACTCCCACCTTAAACCACCACCTCACACCTTCCAGCTCACTACCTAATCTCACCCACTCTCCATCACCCCTTTTCACAAAAACACGCAACAATTAATGCTTCTCCATTGCTTTTCACTGCAAACCCACCCCTGATCATGAATTTCACATCAAAGTCTCACCACTTGGCTTCAAACTCCACAAAACCCATGTTACTTGTCCCATGCCACCTCCACAAGATACCAAGCTTCTTTAATTAGTCTCAAACCACTCCAATTCCACGTATGCAGTTTTGGCGCCAAAAGTTGTTTAAACGGCTTTGATCAATTTGACTCAATCAATGGCTATGATTCGAAGTGGGAAAGTATCTGGATGCTAGTGGGAAGTTATTGAGTGATAAATACAGAGAAGGGAAGCAATGTGGAAACTACCTAGTTTTAATTTTAATAATGTATGTCGATTAACTAAGTTTTCATTTTCCAATGTATCTTTAAGCTTTCAAAGTGTATTTCCAGTATCCTAAGTGTATTTCAAACCATATTCAATAATCAATATCAGTTTATGTACTTGAATTTAGTTTTTGCTTATTTCAAATTCAAAAATCTCAATTTGAATTAAAAGTGTTTATGGTTGTTATGATGGACTGATTAGCTCATATAGGTCCCCTTATAGCTTCTATAAGCTAGTAGAAACTATTTAAAATCAGTTTAAGTTTAAAAACAAAAATAAAAAAAATAGAGTTATATAAGAGAAAAATAAAAAATTCCAGAAGATGAAGAAGGAAGGTGCAAGCTGAGCAATTTTGGATCAAATTTGGTTTAGTGGGTCTGTGGAGACCTGTTAGGATTGGTCACTTGTTCTTGGTTCATCATATCTCAGTCAATTCTATTTTGTAAGCATTTTTATCAATTTTGGCATTTTATTGTTCTTGTACTATATTTCCTTTGATCTTTGTGTTTTAATGTTTAAATAGTATTGTTAAGTCATAAGATTAACTAAAATCAGTGTTGTGTTCATCAGGATTAGATTGTACTAAAAAATCAAAATTACACAGTGTAGAACTCATATTTGACTAATCTGAGATATATGCTTGTATTATGGTTGTTCTAGACTTAATTGATCTTAATTAATATCAATATTGTGTTAGGAACCAGAGTTGTGGATTTAAATTCATCATTCCCTTTGAAAATCTCAATTTCAGTTTGTAAGGGAGTGTTTGGATCAAGCTGTTTCACTAGGTATATGCATGTTGTTGTGCTTAATCCTTGTTACTACATGTTTATTTAGATCATACTAGCTCAGCTCTGTCATAAGATAGAGGTCTCATTAGTTAAAAAGTCAACTTAGTGTGTAATCCAATCTATCTGTTAACTGTTAGTGTAAATCAGTCCCATAATCTTCATATTAGCTTAGAACTTTGTAACTTAGCTTAATTCAACCATATTATAGCATAATATAACTTAGTTAATCAGTAAATTAGGATCAAAGCTCAGCTAAGTCAACTTAGTTGTAAAAATTAAAAAGTCAAATTGCAGTCACATAATTTTTTGAATAAACTTTGGAATTTTATTGTGATCTTGTTAATTGATATTAGGATTTGAGCTTGTAGGATTATAAAGTCTTGTTGCTGATCTCCTTGTTACTATTTTTATTAATTTTTATCTAGCTGATTATAGAGCTTAAATTGTGCTTAACTTTTGGTAATTCTTCATAAGTCTCCCCTGAACACAGATTCACAAGCTAACTTTGGAAGATTGCATAAGCCTCATTAGTGCTTGTTACTCTGTGTAAATTGGATCTTTGTGATGCCCTTGTAGCTAGTTATCTGAACTAAGTGCTTATTTGCTCTTATCTGCTTATTTGAACTGCTTATCTTGTTTAACTTGTTCATCAAATAAACCTAAACACTGGTCACTCAGTGTAAACAAGCAATTTCACAAGCTCATCAGAAGCTCATCACTGAGCTTTGGCTTGTGATCTTTGGCTCTTTTAGAAGCTAAGCAGCTCATCTATCAATTTCAAGCTTAAACTTTCATTCTCAAGCCCTTTCACTAGGGCTGCATCAAGCTTGAAGCTTGTCCATTCACTCAGATTAACTGAGTGACTCAGTCAACCCACCCAACTTCATAAGCCCTGCAAAAGCTACCCAGTGATCCCCATTGGTCAAACTTTGGCATTTTGGAATCCTTACCTACCCAACTCATTAGTTCAGCATTCAATAAGTTCTTTTGAGCTTATTTCATAAGCTCAATTTGACCACTTTGGTTGCCTGTCTAGGGTGTTTAGATCTCAGTTTTATTGGAAGTGCTTATAAGCTTATTACAAGCTTATTAGCCAAATCCAGTGAATACACTTGTTCACATCTGTTAATATACCATATATACACAGTACTAATATTTTGTTTTCTTTCTCAAGCTAGTTTTAAAGCTTTTAACAAGCTTTCAAGCTTGTTTCACTCACTCAGTTTAACTGAGTGAATCAGATTGGACCCCTCACTTCACAAGCTCTTTCTGAGCTCACTAGTGGGTCCCACACCCCATAAATAGGTTCTTACAACCCCCCTCCTACCAGACTTGAACCCTTGATCTTTTGTTTGACCATTTGACCACTGGGCCCCACTTTAAATTAGCTTAAAACCTTGTCCCAATTCTGTCTCAGAATTGAAATAAGCAAGTGCTTATTTGTTGGTTATAGCTTATTGAACCTGCTTATTTTACATAATCTTGCTCATTTAAGTTCATATCACTTATAGGAACCAGGTTTTACCTTGTGGACCCCACACAAGCTCAGTTGAGCTTATTTCTTAGCAAAAGTCAATAAAAGTCAACTGTTTTGAGTAATAAGCACTCATAGTGCTTATTCTGTGATTATAAATTAATTTCCTTAATTAAAGTTTCATATTTTAAGTATTTTATTAGTTTTATAAAAGAAAAACAAGAAAAAACCAAACTTAATTATAGTGATAGCTTCTATTTAATAGAAATTATCTATTTAATTTCCTTTTTAGCTTATTTATAAGCACTTCTTCTATTTTATATTTTTATTAAATCTCTTATATATTAAAGTAATTGTATAAATTTTTCCAGAATTTTCTTTTGTCATCTAGTGTTATTTAGAATTAATATTAGTTAAATTAATAATTAAATAATAAATAAGAATTAAATAGCATAATTAATTTTTATAAGGTAACACCTATATTTTATATTTTTCCTAGCTTCTATAAGTCATAAAATAATTTTAGAAATTTTCTTGTGATTTATACTGTTCATTTACTACTTTTCATAATTTAATTATTTTAATTAGATATTAATTAATAAATAGAATAATAATTAGTAAATTAAATTAAAAATACATAATATAAACTTTTTATAATTTTTTAGGATTCCTATGATGGTTAATTAGATATATAAAATTTTTCATAATTATCTAAGTCTTTTTAGTAATTATAAATAAGTTAATCAATATAATTAGTTAAATAATAAATAAATAATAAATAAATTAATAATAAATAGATAAATAGTGTGAAAAATATAATTTTAGTTTTAAAATAAGTTTTATAATATTTTAGATTTTTGGAGATTTTAATTTTAATTTTCTAGACTTATTTTACATTTTCATAATTATTAGTTAATAATTAAATAATTAATAATAGTAATTAAATAAAAATAATTAATTAAATAGCTTTTAATTATAAAATAAATATTTTAAATTTATTTAATTTGCATTTAAGCCCTTAAGGCTTATAAAATCCTACTATAAGTAAAATTTGTTTTTGTTTACGTTTAATTAATAAACGTATACGTTTTTCAGTCCCTTTTTCACGTGTACGTATTTGATTTCACGTATTGATTGATATAGCTTATTAAAGCTATTCACTTTTATTTTTCAGTAGTACAAATCACTTAAACCCTTTTCCTGTTCAATTCACCTGATCTCAAAGTCGTTTTATTTCAGATTTCACATCTCGTTGGGATCTAACGATCCGGGGAAACACTAAACTCACCGGAGTATTGGTTTAGGCTGTCTGACTTGTTGACCATTACTTGGTTGATAATATTTGACTGTTTAAGACCAATCAGCATGCTATGTGTGATTATTTGCTTGTGTGGATATATATATGTGATTCAATTAGGAGGATGCTTATCATGTTGCTCGCGCATGCGACCTAAGTGATGTCTATTGGGGTCGGGGGACACGAGCCGTCCTGATGTACTCATTGTGGGGTCGGAGGACACGAGCCGTCCTGATGTAATCATTGTGGGGTCGGGGAACACGAGCCGTCCTGATGTAATCATTGTGGGGTCGGAGGACACGAGCCGTCCTGTTGTTGCCTTTGTGTGTAATTATTGACTTGCAAATACATATAGCTTATATGATAACTGTAATTTATTTGTCCAGCTATGTTTTATAATCACAGTGAACTGGTTGCCTTGTGAGTGTATGTATGTCTAAACCTATGAATCTCACAAACATTATGTTGACGTTTAAGCATCATTTTCAGGTGAGTTTTCTAAGGCTATGATAGAAGGAAGTGATTAGATGAGACCTTAGTTGCTTTGGAAGTGGTTTATCTGTTTGTGTTTTGAGTTTATCAGGTTGTTTCCTTCCGGGTATTGTTATGACACTTTGTGTCTATACTTTGCCATATTTATTGCAAGTAGTTATTCTCTATATAGACACCATGTGTTGTGATGATATCCATGAAGTTACACCCGCGCTTTTCCGCCGTGGCGGGGTGTGACAGTGGTAGCGGAGGTGGGTGGCGGTAGTGGAGGTGGGTGGTGGCGATGGTGAATGGACTATTGTTGCCTTTGTTAAAGGACTAAGATTGCAAATGATCGCTGGTAAATGGACTAACATTGCCTTTGTTAAACGGCCGTTAGCAATTTTTTAGAGAAAATGACGAAACTTGCAATTCGGGCCTAACCACAAGGACGATTTATGTAATTTACTCTAACGGAAAAACCTTAATCACCTTAGCATTCACTGAATAGAACGGATTAGTAACTTGGATACACACAATAGTAAAAAAAAAAAAAAAAAAAAAAAAGTTGACTACACAATATAGTAAAAGATGGCAAGTTCGATATATTTAAAAACAATTACCTCTTTATAGTTTTGACATTTACTTGGTTATATTATGGCTATGTTTGGCGCAAAGCTTTTTGGAGCTTTTTGGGGCGATGAGCGGTGAAAATGAGCTTTTTGATTTTTTGTGTTCGTTTGGCATGAGAGCTTTTTGTGTTCGTTTGGCATGAGAGCTGTGAGCTTTGTTATTTTTTAGGGAAGCTCATTTTTTCAATGCTTCTTTATGAAGCTGTGAGCGGTGAATATGAGCTGGGCTACTGCTCACAGCTCACAGCTACTACTCACTACTACTTTTGCCAAACATAGCCTATATCTTTTAATCATCATGTTTATATGAGTTACCTCCTTCCTTATAATATTCTAAAGCTTTTTATTTAGACTCCATTTTAATTTTTGGCTCATAGTTAAAAACTTAAAATGACAATACTTTCTTTCATGCTCACCAAGCTTAGCCAAATAGTCTTCTTAAGTAACTTAACATATAACTTCATATTTGGTAACTACCGGTCTATTAATATCTTAATCCACGTATATTCAAGGCGTAAAAAGTTGTAACTTTAAAATCGGACACACTACATGAGTAAAATTTCCAGCTTCTAACAAAGATATATATCAAAATTAGGTGCTCATTTTATTTAGTAAACTAGTCATGTTTTGCGGATTGATAGATATTACACATTTTTGAATACAAATTAGATTAGTTATCTTGAGATAATGGGCAAAATGACTTGAAAATACATTCAAGTTGACACTTTTTGTTGTTGTGTGTAGGCAATTTATTATTATTATTATTATTATTATTATTATTATTATTATTATTATTATTATTATTATTATTATTATTATTTTGATGTTGTAACACAATGCTTTCTGAAACCGTCTTTTGTGTGTAGTTGGTTACCTCTTAAACCGTTAGCCGATAACATATCCCTACTTTTGATAATTTATTATTTCCACCTCATATTTAATATTTCCACGTGTGATAATATAATTCCACTTAGCCCTTTTTAATATATCTGTTGTACTTCACACAAACACATTTCTTTATTCCCAAATCTCATCCTGACCAAAACCTAGATTTGCAAGACCACAAATTGATTGTCGTTTTCGCTATAATAATAAAATTGATTGGTGGAAAAGGTGCGTTATACTTTATTCTCATGGTCCCCATGTCAATTTTGTTTATATTTATTGTTTCAACAATACATAGCATATTAGGGTTTACATGCAAGACATAAAATTTATTTTTTCTTTTTTGTTTTTTACAAGATGGCACCATCTGGTGGTGGTTCGCTTACTCACTACTTATTCGATGTGCATTGTGATGGTGTGTTTTATTTCGAACCACTTAGGTATGAAAACGGGGGTGTGTTTTATATGAGAGTTGCTAAGGATAAGAAAATGGACTATGCAACTTTGTGTGACTATCTGAAAGAAAAGCTTGACCTAAATTTCTATTCTTTGTTTTTATGTTTACCTGAATTAGGAGTAGGCTTGAAACTAATAGAAGGTGATTGGGATGTGGCTGCCATGAATGAATTTGCTGAGCCATATGAGACGATAATGATGTACATGACACATATTCCACAAATGTTAGCTATTTTTATTATCAAAATCTTACTTTTTATGATTCTGAAGAAGATGAAATAACTAAATTGATTATCTTTTATATATTTATATAATAAAAGAATTACATCATTTCGTAGTATTTTTGAAAAACCATTCTCATTGAAAAAAAATAGACCAATAGGAGAGCTCGATTTTGTCACGTAGGCGAAATCGAGCAATATGATTAGTCAATAGAAAGTCAAAATTAAATTGATTTTGGTCAAACTTAATAAATTTGGTAGAGAAATTTGGTTAAGAAAAAAAATGCAAAAAAATATAGGTGTCAAATTTATAAAAACAAAAACATAAAAAGAGAAGAAGTAATTAATAAAACTTTAGTGGTTGAATTTTACATAAAATATATGGAACTAAGTGTAAATTACAAGTTCTATGTTTTTTAATAACTTTAGAAAAAACACAAATAACCCCTTACACTTTATACCACTTATACTTTATGATATGAACTTTGTTTAAAATAACATGAGTATTAGTATTAGTTTCAGACTTTCATCTATTTAAATTACAAAATTTTATAAATATACGAATTAGTTTTAATAATGTTAGTTGTAGACTTTCATCTATTAGAATATTTTTTTAAATAAGGACTCATGTTATTCTATTTAAAAGTTTAATTTATGCGTACACGGGTTTGAATATTAATACTGCTAAATTATTAGTAACGGAAATATAAATATCAAATGGTAAGCACGAGTTACTGTGATATGAAAATAAATATACGCGATTCTACTTATAACAACGATTTTAACTTCATTAACGCTCATTTATGTGCTACTAAACTCACACATTTTGTACAACATGATATCAATAGTTAAAATTAAACAATAACATCAACATCAACCTCAGCATGTCAAAAAAAAAAAAAAAAAAAAAAAAAAAAAAAAAAAAAAAAGAAAAGTTAGATAGTCATTGTTTAAGTTAGAAGATATTTTCCTTAAACTATATAAAATAAAAATAAAAATGCACGCATCACAATCCTTATTTAATAACAATCACCTACTAAATCAAAAAAGAAAAACTATGTAGGTGATAACCTAACTTTATTCATTGACGTTATATTTCATCAAAATAATAATAATAATAATAATAATAATAATAATAATAATAATAATAATCCATAATAGTTGGCCATTGTAAAGGAATTAAAGTATGTAAGAATTATTAAGCAAGCATATATAGTTTTTAATCAGGTTATTACGTTACTATACTGCGATAATGTTATTGAGTTGGTAATCACGGATGTGAGATACCATTCTTCTATACTTATAATTTATGTGTTAACCTCTTTTTGCTTCTCGATAGAATCTGAAAGAGACCTCAACAGAACTTCGGCTTATGTTTTATCTAGCTGATAGTTTTTAGTAACCTTTTTTATGGTTTAACTTTTTTTTTGTTATACACACCAACTTTTAGTAATTTTATTTTTTATTATTTTTATTTTTTTTTTTATGTTTTATCGAAAATTTCTACACTTAATATTTTTGTTTTTACTATAAACACACTAAGCTATAATAGAATTAGTTGTGAGTTCAGAAGTTCGTTACTAAGCTTCTCAAAAAAGCTTATACCTTTATCATAAACTTATTGTGTTATGGTAATTGAATAAGCCAATAAGCAACTTTAATAAGTATAACCAAAACACCCCTTTAGTGATAATATGAAGTTTTCTTATTTGATGTTATAACTAACTATGTTGTTATCCTCACTATAATGTAACATGTAAGTGGTTTATGCAGTTTTATGATATTATCACACACACTAAAGTGCAATGCAATTTGTTTTGTGCGTTTTTAGAAGAGGATTAAGTATCAACACATGATTGTCATGGAAGGATTTTCTACGTCTGCTCAAGGTATGAATGTATAATTAAGTTGAGTTGCTAATTTATATAATACATGAATGTATTTTAATGTACCAAAGATGTATTTTAGTGCATATATGGGAAATTTTATAGTAAGTCAAGTATCATCATGTGATTTTGCTTGAATAATGAAATATAATTTTTAACCCAAAAGCATTCCCCTAAAATAATAGGTAGATTATAACATATATACATATGATTTTTTATTTTTAGTCCACCAAGTAAAACCAATTCAAGCATGTTAAGAGATTCATTTCTTAATCGATAATAATACATAGCAGGGTACCCGCGCGTTACAGCGGCGGGTACCCTTAGCGACATTATAAACAAAAAACAACGGAGATACTAAAAATCATGCATCCAACTAACCCCAACTTTGTAGATACTAAGTACATGAATTCCTAAAATCCCACTTCAACTTCAAATAAGTAATAATGAATTAACCCCGTAGTCATTTCTTACTTTTAAATACCCAATCTAGCCTTTATATGATTTAAAATAAATCTTGGTAATGGTTTATTCCCAATCTCGGCAATAACACATAATCTCAAAAATTAGTAAGTTCTAAAACACTCACTAACCAAGATTATACCAATATTTAGCATAAAAACCAAATATTAGCCATAATACACAATTTGCAGCCAAGACGGCCCGATAGTATGACAGGCCTAAGCTCCTTATTAGACCAGGCCCTAGTTACAAACACACACACTGTCCAACTCCAACCCAATACTAACCCAATCCAAGGATAACCCATCAACTGGTCCAACCCACACCCTAAGTTTTAGGGATAGAGACCACAACCCTAATGTTTAGTTATTTGGTAACCCTAAAACATTGTGTGCAGCCAAAAACACACGCAATGAAAAACACAGCCACCATCTAATCCCATTTCTCTCTTCAAACACAAGTAGCACACAACAAACTACTTCTACTACATAATCCATCTTATAGTTTAAGAAGATCGAATCAACAACAACCCTGATTTGTTTCCTACAGCTAATCCGAAGACCTTTTCATTATTTATTCTCCAATCGAGCTTCAGATAAAACATGCAATTAGTGTATGGTCTCGGCTAAGATCTTGGTAACCAAGGTCTCGGGTAGGCATTTGTATTTTTTTCGTTTATAGAACTTGACCGATGTAAAGGAATAATGGAACATAATTGTTCCTGTTATTTCTTTTTAATTCGGATATATGAAAGAGGTTTCGCTTCAAAATGATCAATGATGGTTTGCGTTACGTGTATTTGATCTCTAAAGGTCATGAGTTATATTGACTAACACGAAACTTGGTAAGCTGAGATCAATAGTTATTTTGTGTCTACGTTGGACTTGTGTTTAAAGGTCATAACTCATAAGTTTTCTTTGCTGGACTTGTGTTTACGCAATTATCATTTTCCTAGAATAGAAGACACGGTATAGGTCATGTTACATTTACTTAAATCACTCTTTTATAACTTGATACGAAGCATAATCATGGTCAATCAGAAGATATATTCCCTCTTTTATGTTTTTATTTTTGCTGAACTAAATATTACGGAGTATTTGTTCTTTGTAGTTCGAAATACGTTTTTAATCAATTTAAGCAGCTTGCTTGGTAATTAATATGGATGGGTTTTAATAGAGGGTTGCAGCTATTGTACATTGTGTTGTGATTATGGAATTTTGGTCTAAAAATGATATTATGCTTATTTTTGTTGTACAATATGCTTATTTTGTTGTAATTAAGAAAATTGAGTGCATTAAAGTGTTGTAAACTTTGCATTATTTCTTGTAAATCTGAAAATTTTGGAGAGAGAGTGCTTTGTGTATTATATGTAGTATAGATAATCAAAATGAATTTTTAAAAACCCAGGTATTATAACGGGGTAAAGCTAAAGATACCTAACTTATTTCTACAAATAAACACAAGTACGCAACATATTTAGTAAAGTATCAAACGTACGCAACATATTTTCAAAAAATCGTCGATCTACGCAATATGACCTGCCGGCAGCAGGTTACCAGATCACCTAACTTTAAAAGTTACACATTTGGTCCCTAAACTGTCTCATATCTTGCGTACATCATCCTATTTTGGTAACGGTCGTTAAAAAAGTTTTTAAAAAAACTTTTTAACATTTTTTTTTAAATCGAGATAAAATCTTTTTTTAATTAAAATTTAGAAAAAAAAAAAGTTAAAAAAAAATTAAAATTAAAAAAAAAGTTAAAATTAAAAAAAAACAGGAAAAAAATTTAAAAAATTAATTCTTTTAAAGTTAATATTTAAAAAAAATCAAATTTTTTAAAAAAAGTTAATATTGGCGAAAAAAAATCAATTTTTTTTTTTATAAATACACATTTTTTAAAAAAATTAAAAAAAAGGAAAAAAATTTTATTTTTTTTTAAAGTTAATATTTAAAAAAAAATCAAATTTTTTTAAAAACATTAGTATTTGCGAAAAAAGAAATTAAATTTTTTTATATAAAAATTTATTTTTTTAAAAAAATTATTTTTTATAAAAAAATTATTTTTTTAAAATACGCATTTATAAAAAAAAATTAAATTTTATCAAAAAAATAATTTTTATATAAAAAAATATTTTTTATAAAAAAAACATTAATTTTTTTAAAAAAATTAATTTTTATAAAAATTAGTTTTTTTATAAAAATTAATTTAAAAAAAAATTAATTTTTTTATAAAAAAATATTGAATTTCTTTTTTTCGCAAACATTAACGTTTTTTAAAAATTTTGATTTTTTTTTAAAATATTAACTTTAAAAAAAAAATTTCAAAATTTTTTCCCCTTTTTTTAATGAAAAAATGCGTATTTATAAAATAAAAAATTAATTTTTTTCGCCAATATTAATTTTTTTTAAAAATTTTGATTTTTTTTTTAAATATTAACTTTGAAAAAAAGTTAATTTTTTAAATTCTTTTCCTTTTTTTTTTTAATTTTATTTTTTTTTAACTTTTTTTTTTCTAAATTTTAGTTAAAGAAAAATATTTTATCTCGATTTAAAAAAAATGTTAAAAAGTTTTTCTAAAAACTTTTTTAACGGCCGTTACCAAAATAGGATCATGTACGCGAGATATGAGATAGTTTAGGGACCAAAGGTGTAACTTTTAAAGCTAGGTGACCTGATAACCTGCTGCCAGCAGATCATATTGCGTAGATCGACAATTTTTTGAAAATATGTTTCGTACGTTTGACACTTTACTAATTATGTTGCGTACTTGTGTTTATTTGTGAATATATGTTACCTATATTTAGCTTACCCTTATTATAACTGGTATATGGAAAAAGGAAAAAACATGTTAGCAACATGATATTTGATGAGCTAACATTAGTAGCGAACTGTTGAAGGACACGTGGATTTTGTAGAAGGCATTTAAAAAAGAGGTTTCAGATATAAGATGGGTATATAGTAGGGGTGTTCATAGGTCGGGTAATAAACCGAAAATTGAACCGAACTGAATCGAAAAAAAACGAACCGAACATATAACCGAACCGAACTTGTTAAAACCGAACCGAACCGAATTAAAAATCTGTTTTCTGTTTGGATATTGGTTTGGCTATCTGAACCGAAAACCGAACCAAAAACTGAATTTATATATATATATATATATATATATATATATATATATATATATATATATATATATATATATATATATATATAAGATGGGTATATAGTAGGGGTGTTCATAGGTCGGGTAATAAACCGAAAATTGAACCGAACTGAATCGAAAAAAAACGAACGAACATATAACCGAACCGAACTTGTTAAAACCGAACCGAACCGAATTAAAAATCTGTTTTCTGTTTGGATATTGGTTTGGCTATCTGAACCGAAAACCGAACCAAAAACTGAATTTATATATATATATATATATATATATATATATATATATATATATATATATATATATATATATATATATATATATTATTTTATATAAAAAATATATCCATTAAAATTTTATAAAAAAAAAATACTTTTTTATGTTTGAAATATTTTTTTTGCCAAAAATATATATAATTAAATTTAAAAATCAATATAAATAGTGTAATTCAAGTACAAATTTCGGTTTTCGGTTTTGACTCATAACCGCACCAAACTTCAATTCGATTCTCGGTTCGGTTCGGTTCTTGATTCGGTTCGGTTTTCAGTTATGACCTAAAAAAAATTTTTAACCGAACAATTCGAACCGAATAAACCAATTAACCGAAAACCGAACCGATGAACACCCCTATTATATATAGACATTTCACTCACGTGTCCACCATCATGTGGTCCAAAATCCAAATGACCCACAAATATTGGAAAATGGTTTGGATGCAACGGTCAGTGTCACTCCAAAGTCCAATAGCCAATAGCAACTCATACATTAGTCCCCGCATCGTACACGGCACAATCATATACTCTTATCTAGAGATGGAAACGTGTTGACTTGAGCTTGAGCTAGATAAGACTTGAGCTTCGCTTTACATTTGATGCTTAGTTTCAGCTTGACTCGATAATCGACTCGACTAGCTTACATGAAACGTACTCGTGCTTGGCTTGAGGCTTCTTAAGATCAATTCGAGCTCGACTCATATATGAAAAAATAAATTTGTTATTACCAAAATATGCACGTACACTGAGTTCATGGACGACAGTTTAGCCAAAGCACATAGACGGCTTTTGCAATTTACTTTAAAAAACTCTAAAAGTAATGTAATACAACAAATTTTGATATTCAAAGCTCGTTTTATAAGCTCGAGCTTGATCAAATTTTGAGCTCTAGTCATTATTTTTTTTATAGCTCGTGTTTTAAGCTCGGGCTCGATAAAAGCCCAACTCGATATATATTTAAGCTCAAGCTTGATAAAAGCTCTCTCACATAGTGTTGATACAAAAGTTGGGCGTACCAGGTTATTGGGCTCTTGTTCTTGTATCAATTCGCTTCTTAGCACTTTGTTACCTGCGCACTAAGAAAATAAACAACACCGTTAGGCTTATCGAGGGATTGTCTCCCCCGATTAGACTCCGGCGTGAGAGTAAGTAATCGATTTAGGGTTTAGTTGAAGAGTTAGGGATTGTGTGAATCGTACCTTGAATGAGAATCGTATGATTCCATATATAGGGGCTAAGAAACCGTGTTTCTTGCTCCTTACTCTTCGCACGCGTAGTGCTTATCCGAGGTAAGGATATCTATTCCTTGAATAGATAATCCTTATCGTGTACCCGGTGGGTTTGGTTAGACCTTTGGGCTTTATAAGCCCAAAGCGTTAATACTGCGGCCCATACCATTTGTCATGGTAGCCCATTCGTAGTGGGCTTAGGTATGAGTAATGTCTATCATTTGGGCTTGTGGCCCAGATATAGGCTATACGTCATCATGTCCCCCCAGTCTAGTGTGCGCGGCGCGTAGCCGTGGGTACTAGACTTAATACCATCAGCGGTAAGCGTGGCGGGAGATTGAACAAATATTGCCGCCCTTTCGTAGGTGCAATGCACCTAATAATTTCAAAATGGATACCTCAAAAATCGGGGGTGGTGTCCACGTAGCCCTTGGAATTCGGGAAAAAGTGCATGTACCTTTTCAACTTCTAGCCATTCATTTACTGTGAGTGGGTTCCACGTGGATGGAAATTAGGGTTTTTACCACCCTATATAAGAGTCACCGCCCCCCTTTTTTACAGGCACACAGTAAAACACATACTTAACCACTATTCACCTTCTTCTTTGAGAGCGTTTTTTGCAAAGAAACCTTTTCACTTTCGTAGGTAATTTGTGTGCGTCCCACTTAGTTTTCAAATGAAAATGGTTGCTCAATTGGAGGATTTTCGCTCCGCGATGTCCATTGAGGACGTTACGCAGTTTTCTTCCGACTTTTTTGTGCCTTTGGATGTACGTCCAGAGGCTCCAGATGTCGACGCGTGTATAGCTGACTTCCCCGAAGGGAAGATAGGGCTATACACGAAATTTTTTGAGTATGCGAATTATCGCGTACCCATATCTGTTTTTCTGAGCGATTTGCTCAATTACTATCGCCTTCACATCTCTCAGCTGCACTGTATTGGTGCGGCAAAGGTGTCGAATTTTGAAGTAAACTGCCGTTTACTTGCAATAGAACCGACCGTGACCTTGTTCCGCTCCTTTTACCACACGACGTGGTCAAATGGTTGGGTTTCATTTGCGAAGCGCCAGGGGGCGCTTCAGTGTTATACGGAGAAGGTTGACGCCCTCAAGAATTGGAGGGAGTACTTCTTTTGGGTGGATGACGTAGTCTTTCCCTCCCCTTTTGAGTTTTATACTCAGGAGTCCTTACCAAGGGATGGGCGCCCCGCACCCGGTTCCTACAGGCTTGCTGACGCGCAGACATTAGATGCCAATCGACTGGCCATTAACCCTTATCCGGAGGAGTTTTTGGTACATGTGGGGTTGAGTCGCGCTTATTTTGGCGTTGCAGATGAGGTTCCCACTTTCCTGAGTGAGGATGGCCGGGGTGGGTGTTCATCCTTTGTACTTCCTTCTTTGTAAGTCCTTTATTCTTGTCTTCACACATTTACTAACTAATCCTTTTTTGTTTTTTCTTGCTTTACTTGGTGTGTGCAAAAATGTATCTGTTTGCGGTGGTTAAGCTGGATAAGCCAAAGCAGGTGACCATAGGGGTGCGTCCTCTGAAGGAAGGAGAGCAGCCCTTGCTCGATGCGACCGTGGGGCATTTGACTGTCTTGCCTGCGACGGTCCCCGAGGACACGCCACCACTTGTGGTGACGCCCGTCCAGAGTGTAGCGCCTGAGGTAGTAGTGGCGCCCACTGTGGAGGTGGTGCCTGATGTGGAGGTGGCGCGTGAGGAGGCGCGATCAGGATCATCTGACAGCATCCGGATCCTGAAACCTGAGGAGGTGCTGAGGGAGGAGGTTGCGCAGAGTTCTAAGCGCAAGGCCGAGGCTGGGCGAAGTGGTACTAGGAAGAGGCGTCGACACGTCATCAGAGACGCAGAGTCGAACGCGGAAGAGACCTCTACCTCTGGCGCTCGGTTGAAGGTTGATGATGCTTCTCCGTTTCTGTAAGTGTGCACTTGTTTTTTTTTTTTTTTTTTTTTTTTACTTGTTGTAATTTTTGTTGACTGCCTTTGTTGCGTAGGGATGACGGCGCGAAGGATGATGAGGTTTCCTCTCCGCAGAATGAAAACAAGGAGGGGAATACCAATGCTACTGATGGGGGTGAGGCGCAGCAACTAATGGATGAGTTGGCTGCGACCACTGCACGTCAAGCTGAGCTGGTGGCTCAGCTGAAAGGGAAGTATGATGGGGAGAGGCGTGCTCTTGCCCAAAAGGAGGAAGAGTTGGTGACACTCCGCGCGCAATTGGCGGATGCGCAAGTGGAGCTGGGGGCCTCGAGGGCCTATGCTGAGAAGATTGCTCAAGATAAGATGAGCATTTTGGCTGACCTTAAGTATGCGAGGGCGAAGCTTGAGCAGATAAAGGCTAAGACTTCCTGGTCGGTGTCTTATCTTGAAGAGAAGAGGGCGGAGCATCATGCTAGCGTCCAGGAGTTTCAGGGGCGCATCGAGAAGGCGATTGCGATGCAAGAGGAAAAACTGCGCGCCCTCAGCATAGAGTATGACGAGGAGTTGTACCCCCAGCTGATGTCCACTATAGCCGAGCGCAGGTATTTTACTTTGTCATTACTTTACCACCATGTTGTTTACTTACACAAATTTTCTTTGTGAATGCAGATGGTTGATTAGCCATGGGCTGCGCCTGGCAGCCCTGAGCACACTAGAGTCCGCTGAGGTAGTGGAAGCTTTTGGAAAGGTTGTGCACTGCGCGATTACGCGTGGTCGCTCGCAGGCCATGGAGGACCTTCTTGAGGCCAAGCTGCTGGAGAAGAACTTGGCGGAAGTCCCTGGTTACAGCCCTACGGCTTATGATGAGCTGCTGCAGGCAATGGCGGGGCTGAAGGTTCTTGAGTTGCCGCATATAGGGAAGTTGGAGCGCGATCAAGATGACCCCATAGATGTGCTGATGGCGGGTCTGACTTTGCAGCGCCATCTTGTGGAGAACGCGGAAGAGGAATTAGATTATTATCTAAAACCTGATGTCTCGCAACTTCAAGTCCCTGTGTTCGCGCGGCCTCGCGATATCCTTAAGCCTTTTGCTCTTGAGAAGGAAATTCCTTTGAAAGAGGTGCTAGAGCGTCACGAGCAAAGGGTTGCCTTAAAGAAGGGTATCAAAGGCAAGGCTGTGATGTGCGGCATCGGTGCTGCACACCTTCCCCGATCGGATGGCGTGGCTGAGAGCGTTCCGACCGTGTCTCTCAAGGATGCTATAACCTTGAGTAAGCTTAAGGAGGCGGGGAGTTCCGCCGCTCCAGAAGAGAGTCCCGAGCATCGCCATAGTATATAGGCGTTTTGTATAGTTATGTATCTTTCCTTGTAATTTTTTATTAATAAATTTGGAATAAGATGCATTTTTGTTTTAAGTTCGTGACTTAAATATACTTGCATTGTTTACAAAGTTTTTATTATTTGACCAAGTGTCTTGGCTCGTTATATTGCTAAGCTCGTACGGTATACTTGGTATATGCGCATCCGTCGTGGGGTGCGCACGCGATACTTACCTCGACGTCTCGAGAGTAAGGTGCCTAGCAAGGATGCGTGATCCAATGTTGATGGGTTTGCAACCCTCTTACTCAACGAGTGAATTAGTAGGTTAACTCATCCTTTATGCCTTCGTGGGTCTTTAAGTAGTGCATGCACGCCATGTAGGCAGAAATATAAGATAAACAATATTGACATATATGCAATAAAGTAAAAATGCGCTATGGAATTAGCTAGAAACCATAACATTTTATTAATACTTGCAAGTTATTTGAAAAAATAGAAAATACAATTCCTAGAAAAGAAAAGAAAAATAAACACTTATTGGGCACCACGTAGGGTACAAAGGTGTTTGTGTAAGGGCCGTAGCCTAAAAGTAACATCTTTTGAGATTGCAAATGTTCCAATTGCGCGCAAGGTCGTGGCCTTCCGTGTCGCGCAGTCTGTATGCGCCATTGCCGAGCGCGTCTGTGACCTCGTAAGGTCCTTCCCATTTAGGTCCGAGCTTGCCTGTGTCTTCTGCGTGGCTCGCATCGTTGGCGCGGTAAACAAAGTCTCCTGGTCTGAATGAAGTGTGTTTGACTTTTGCATCATAATACTTCTTCATTTTTGCCTTAGCCTTTGCTTCGCGTATAGCTGCGCGTTCGCGTCTTTCTTCCAGTATGTCTAAATCTATGCGCCGTTCCTTGTCATTTGTCATGACGTTGACCTCTGCTGTGCGTATAGTTGGCATTCCTATTTCGGCAGGTATGACGGCTTCTGTTCCATAGACTAGGGAAAATGGCGTGTCGCCAGTACTGGTTTTGATGGTTGTGCGATGCGCCCACAAGACGTGCGAGAGTTCATCTACCCACTTTCCTTTGTGTCTGTCAAGGCGCGCTTTTATTCCTTCGCCTAGGCTGCGGTTTGCGCGCTCAACTAGGCCATTGGTTTGTGGGTGTTTGACTGAAGCAAAGTGTTGTGTGATGTGCAATTGTGCGCACCAATCTTGGAATGGGTTATCACAGAATTGTTTTCCGTTGTCTGATATGATCTCGCCCGGTAGGCCGAAGGAACAGACAATGTTGTCCCAAACAAAGCGTTTGACTTGGTTTCCCGTGATGTTTACCACCGCTTTTGCTTCAATCCACTTTGTGAAGTAGTCTATGGCTACAATGAGGAATTTTACTCCTCCAGCTGCGGCAGGGAAAGGTTCTGCGATGTCAATGCCCCATTTATAAAATGGCCATGGTGAGGTAATTGGTGTTAACTCTTGTTGTGGTCGGCGCGGAATTGGTCTGTGTACTTGGCAATTGCTGCACTTTCTTATCAGGTCGCGTGCGTCGCGATGCATTGTTGGCCAATAGTATCCTGACCTCAGAGCGCTTGCTACCACGGATCGTGGCCCTGAGTGCATACTACACGATCCCGCGTGAATTTCACGGAGGACGTAGTCTGCTTGGAGGGGTCCGACACATCTGAGCCATGGCTGTAAAAAAGATCGTCGATAGAGTACGTTATCGCGTAACTCGAATAGTTGTGCCGTGCGCCGTATTCTTCGAGCGTCTGTATGATCTTGGGGCAGGATTCCTTTGCTAATAAATTCGATGATAGGTGTCATCCACGTAGGATCTTGTTCCTCTATCACCGTTGATATCTCCATATCCAAGATTGACTTGTTTTTAAGGGTTTCCACTAATACCTGTTTTGAGAGGTGTGCGAAGCTTGTGGATGCGATTTTACTGAGTGCGTCCGCCTTCCTGTTGTCGCCTCTAGGTACTTGTTTTATTGTGAACCTATCGAAGTTCTTGATCAAGGATTTTGTCTTTTCCAGGTACTGGACCATGTGTTCATCCTTGGCTTCGTATTCACCTAGCACGTGGTTAGCAACTAGGCGCGAATCTACGTTTGCTTCTAGGTTGCGTACGCCCATTTGGATTGCAATGCGTAGTCCGGCTAGTAGGGCTTCATATTCTGCCTCATTATTTGTGGTTGTGAACTCAAATCGCAGTGCGTAGGAAAATTCCATACCTTCTGGATTTGTAAGGATAAGGCCTGCGCCTGATCCATCTACACATGAAGACCCATCTGTGAACAGGATCCAGGGTTCCTGTAAACCTGCTTTAGCTGCAGGTGTCGGGCTGTCGCTATCTGGCTTCTCCACGATGAAATCGGCTAAAACTTGTCCTTTGATTGCAGTGCGCGGCCTGTATGAGATATTGTGCTCACTTAGTAGTACACTCCATTTTTGTAAGCGTCCTGATGCGTCAGGCTTAGAGATAACTTGTTTAATTGGCTGATCAGTGATTACCACTATTGGATGCGCTTGAAAGTATCTACGTAGCCTTTTTGCTGCGAACACTAGAGCCAAAACCAGCTTTTCCATTGCGCTGTTGTTAACCTCTGTTTTCTTTAGGGCTTTGCTTACAAAGTATATGGGTGTTTGGACGGAGTCTCTGTCTGTCAATAGTACTGCGCTAACTGCTCCATAGGTCGCCAATAAGTACATGATTAATTCTTCCCCTGGTCGCGGTGCGACGAGTTTGGGAAGGGATGCCAGGTGGTTTTTAAGTTGTTGGAAAGCTTCTTCTGCTTCATTAGTCCAGCGAAAATCTCCTTTTTTTTGTGCACTTCGTGAGTGTTTTAAAAAGGGGAAGGGATTTGTCTGCTGACTTGGATAAGAAGCGAGTCAGCCCTGCTAACTTTCCATTCAGTGACTGGACTTCCTTGAGTGTGCGTGGGGAGGGGAGGTCAATAACAGCTTTTGTCTTCTCTGGGCATGGTTTGATTCCATCAGGTTCTATCAAATACCCGAGGAACATACCTTCTGTTGCGCCAAAGGTGCACTTCTTGGGATTCAACTTCATGTTTATCCGCCCCAACGTTCGGAATGTTTCCTCTATGTCGCGCACTAATTCGTCCTCTGTATGGCTTTTAATGACAAGGTCGTTAACGTAGACTTCCAAGTTGCGGCCTACTTGTTTTTCGAAGGCTGTATCCACCAGTCGTTGGTACGTCGCGCCTGCGTTCTTTAGGCCAAAAGGCATTTTTGTATAGCAGTATACTCCTTGACTGGTATGGAAGGCTGTCTTTTCTTCATCTTCCACTGCCATCTGGATCTGATGATACCCCTTATATGCATCTAGGAAGCATTTGAAAGGGTATCCGCACAAGGATTCGACCTTCCAGTCTATCTCTGGCAGTGGATAGCAGTCTTGTGGACATGCTTTGTTTAGGTCCGTGAAGTCCACGCACATCCTCCAACTACCATCACTCTTCTTTACCATAACTGGGTTAGAGAGCCAGTCGTGATAGTATACTTTGCGCATGATGCCTGCATCTACTAGCTTGTGTACTTCTTCCAGAATAGCCTTTGCACGATCTGGGGCCTGGCCGCGTTTCTTTTGTCGTATTGGAGGGTATCCTTGTCGGATTTGTAGCTTATGTTCTGTGATGGAGCGCGGTACTCCAGTCATATGCTTTGGTTCCCATGCGAAGATGTCTAGGTTCTTCTGCAATAGTGCGCATACAGCTGCTTTACCTTTGTCAGATAACGATCCTCCAATCGAGACTTGTTGTTCTGGATAGTCTGGATGAATGGCGACTTTTAAATTTGGCATCTTTTCCGTGCGCTGTTCTGGAGTAGTCTCTGCTTCAGTTGTGGCTGCGATGTATTCTCTTGGTGGTACTATTGTGTTATAGAGGGTTACAATTCCTCCTTCCACTGGGAATTTAAGCATTCCGTGCGCTGTGGATGGTACTGCGCGCATGGATGATATTCCTGGCCTTCCGATGATACCATTGTATGGTGAGGGAGACTTTATTACCATAAAGTTTATCCATGCCGCGGTTGAGTGTTGTTCATCTCCTACGACCACCAACAAGCGTAGCTGCCCCATGGGCCAGATCTTTTCTCCTGTGAATCCTGTTAATGATGTCGTAGCTGGTATCAATTGACTTTGGAGTTCAAGTCGCAGTCTTTTGAAACAGTGATCATACAGGATGCCCGCGGATGCTCCCCCATCAATATACATGCGGTGGATGTCGTGTCCTCCGGTATGTATTTCGATGGTTAGAGGCTCCACGACTGCGTTGTCCGCAGCTATGGTAGGGAAGGATATCTCTTTTCCTGGAGAGAACTTTTGGCTGATTTTTTGCTTTATCTTGCGCTGCCATGATTGTATCATGTATATAGTATCAGCTTTTTCCTTTGGGGGTTCTTTCTTGCCCCCATTTCTCTGTCTGTCTTTTCCTTCCTTGATGTTTTTTACTAGGTGGTCCACCCTTCCTTCTCTAACTAATTTTTCGATTAGTTGTTTTAGTTGGACGCACTCGTTGGTTGTATGGCCTTTTTGGCCGTGGTACTCGCAGTATCCACTACCTAGGCGCTTTTCCTCTGCAGTGCGCATTGGTGGTGGCTTTGGGAAGTTCGCACCTTCTGTTACAAATATCTCTCTTGGAGTTTTAGTAAGAGGAGTATATTTGTCGTTGTCTCTTCCACTGCGGTAATTCCTGCTGCGGTTGTTATTTTGGTCATTGGATTGTTTCCGCGGCTGTTCTTGTTGCCTGTAGTTTGAATATCCTTTCTTACTATCCGCAGCAGCTGCTTCTCCTTGTATAAAGGATCTAGTGCGCTTTGTTAGCTCATCAAAAGATTGTGGAACTTTGTCATTAAGCTTCCGGATGAGTTCTGGGTTATTGATTCCATTCATGAATCCTGAAATTTTTAGAATTTCAGGACATGCTTTGACCTGTATGCACTCATCTTTGAAACGTTCCATAAAAGCGCTGGTTGATTCCCCTTGACGTTGCTTCACTCTTGCCAATTCCACAGGGTTTTTAGCGCACTTCTTTCGCTGGGTGAAGTTGAGGCGGAATGCTTTCCGTAATTCCTCAAATACACCTATACTCCTACGTGGGAGTTTGCTAAACCATGTGCGCGCGTTTCCTACCAACGTGGAATTAAACATGTGACACCACACAGGCTGTGGCCAATTTTCGATAGTTGCGGTTGACTCGAAAATTTTTAGGTGGTCGTCGGGATCACTTGTTCCATCATATGTTTTCACGTTAGCGGGCATGCGCCTGCGTTTGTGGTCTGAGTAATCGCTTATGCGCCGTGTAAACGCATCAATTTTCTGGCGTCGCCATGGGAGAGACATATCTTCATTCTCCTCCTCGCGACGTCTTCCTTTTGACTTCCAGTGTCCTGTTTCTTTATCCTCGTTGTCCGAGGAGTCGCTGGAAGAAAGATAGTCTCTTTTTCGGCGCTTGCGCCTGCTCCTTTCAGAAGAGGAGCCTGAGGGATCTCTGCTTGGGGATCTTCTTCTCCCCAATCTGTCTTGGATCCGCCTACTCCCCGGTTTGGAAGATCCTTGGCTTGGCGAATGTTGAGGCCCTAATCGATCATGTATTCCCCGACTGCCAAGTTTGGAATGGACATTGGTGCGCCTACCGCTGTCTCCAGAATATTGTGAGTCAGATACTGCACCTAACCTATCATGGATAGTGGTACGTTCTGCACGTCTTCCTCGTGGGTGACGTGGTGGTGATGGTTCGCGTTCTGAACCAAAATTGAGTCGGGCTTGTAGGTCCGCGCCTGCTCTTCTTGCTGCTTCTTCTTGCATGAGGGCGGTTAGGGTTTCATAATTTTGGGACACAAAATTTCCCAGAGTTAGATCGCGTGCGTCCTCAGTTGTTGCAAGAATTTCTGCCTCAGTATTAGGCACCCTGTTCCGTTCAGGTGCGCCTGGTATCGCAGTGTTGTTCACCGCGGGTATGGCCTGATGAGGAGTGATGAAGAGGTTGCGCTGGAGTTCCTCAATGCTTGGGGACACTGGTGTGACTGTGGTAGTCCTTACGGGCAGTTCTACTGCTAGACGAGGTGGGGTTGTTCCTGCCTCGTGGTGACCAGGTGCGCTGGTTGTTCCAGCAGCTTGTCTGGAGGTCGGATCTTGTTGATTCTTCCTCTGATGGTCACGCTTTTGTGACTGCGGAGTCCGCTGGCTTGAATTCTTATGCTTCGTCATTCTAGTTTTTAGTAGGGTCCCACGGATGGCGCCACTTGTTGATACAAAAGTTGGGCGTACTAGGTTATTGGGCTCTTGTTCTTGTATCAATTCGCTTCTTAGCACTTTGTTACCTGCGCACTAAGAAAATAAACAACACTGTTAGGCTTATCGAGGGATTGTCTCCCCCGATTAGACTTCGGCGTGAGAGTAAGTAATCGATTTAGGGTTTAGTTGAAGAGTTAGGGATTGTGTAAATCGTACCTTGAATGAGAATCGTATGATTCCATATATAGGGGCTAAGAAACCGTGTTTCTTGCTCCTTACTCTTCGCACGCGTAGTGCTTATCCGAGGTAAGGATATCTATTCCTTGAATAGATAATCCTTATCGTGTACCCGGTGGGTTTGGTTAGACCTTTGGGCTTTATAAGCCCAAAGCGTTAATACTGCGGCCCATACCATTTGTCATGGTAGCCCATTCGTAGTGGGCTTAGGTATGAGTAATGTCTATCATTTGGGCTTGTGGCCCAGATATAGGCTATACGTCATCACATAGTATACTCCGTATATGATAAAAAGCTTGACTGCTCTTATCCCCTTTACAATATCTTATATCAGCTGCCATTTTATATATTCCACTGAGTGACTGAAGTCAACTGATCATATCATTCATACAAACACACCATGAATCACCAAACCAAAGAACAGAAACTAGAACACTTCAAAGGCCAAACCCGCCTTCCGAAATTCGCAGTCCCCCGTCGTTACGACTTAACTTTAGTACCCAACCTTGAACTATGCACCTTTTCAGGCTATGTGACTGTTGACATATCAATCTTCGAGTCAACTCGGTTTCTCGTGTTGAATTCGATTGATCTTGTGATAAAAGAGACTTTTTACACTGACTCTAGTAACCATGTAATCAGTTAGCTAGTTTAATTAGTTAGTTATTTTAGTTTCCTGGGACTTATTTGACTTGGTGTTTTTGAAAACTTCAGAAAGTGGTTCCTAGTGAAGTTGTGGTGGACAAAGACGACGAGACGATTGTGTTGGTTTTTGATGAGGCTCTTGGTGGTGGAGATGGCGCGCTGGAGATTAAGTTTAGCGGTGTTCTTAACGAACATATGAAGGGTTTCTATAAAGGGTATATTTTGTACTTAGAGCTGTGTATATACAAGTTCTTGGATGTCCGTTTTGTCGTTTACTTGAATGTTTATTGGCAGGACTTATGTTGATGGAGGAGTGAGAAAGAATATGGCAGTGACACAGTTTGAAGCGGCTGATGCACGAAGGTGTTTTCCATGCTGGGATGAACCTGCTCTTAAGGCATGTGATGTGATTATTATCTTGTTTCGACTTTAACTTGGTCTGGATTCCACTAAATAGCAATGTGGAAATCGTCAATAACAACACTAAAACTTTAACTTTCAAATTTTACTGTTATTCTAGTTTTCATATAGACTATCTTTGTCAAATTTATTATAACATAAGACTAATAACGTGATACTCAAAACAGGCTACGTTTAAGATAACAGTAGGCAATGTACCATCAGAGTTGACAGCGTTATCAAATATGCCTGTCTCCGAGGAGACTATCGATGGAGATTTTAAGACCGTGAGCTTTGAGGAATCACCACTTATGTCAACTTATTTGGTAGCTGTTGTGGTTGGTTTGTTTGATTTCATTGAAGAAACAACATCTGATGGTAACGCTCATTTGTTTGAGGCTTGATAGTTTATACATTTCACTAGCTCAAGCTTTTGGTTAATACCTTTTCCTCACTTTCGTGCAACTCATCCTGCAGGCATAAAGGTTCGTGCATACTGTCCTGTTGGTAAGAGCGAGAAGGGAAAGTTAGCATTAAGTATTTCAGTCAAGTCAATAGAACTATACACAAAGTAAGTAACTATAAATATATATTACATGTGTCGGTACTCGTAAGATTGTTTTATGAAAATAAACATAGCTGTAATCAAACTGAGAACTACTTTAGATATTTTTCGATGCCGTACACACTTCCCAAGCTAGATATGGTTGCCGTTCCTGATTTCTCTGGTGGGGCCATGGAAAATTATGGGCTTATCACCTATCGTGAAACCGAGCTGCTTCATGATGATTTGCATTCAGCAGCAGCTAACACACAAAGAGTACGGATTTATAAATTTTTATTAGTTTTCTAAATCTGTTTACTAAAATATAGTCATGACTCCTCAAGTTCAAGTAAATAATTGGCAATGGCGTTCTTTCCATGACAGCTTTCGATTGTGGTAACACATGAAGTTGGGCACCAATGGTTTGGAAACTTAGTAACACTGGAATGGTGGACTCATCTATGGCTCAACGAGGGTTTTGCAACATGGGTAAGGTCTAACCACTACATAACGGTAGATTCATGGGTTTCAAAGGGTAGCTACTAGCTAGCAATTTTATTTCTCACTAAAATATATGTTAATTTAGGTAAGCTATTTAGCAACCGATAGCTTATTTCCCGAATGGAGAATTTGGACACAGTTCCTCAAAGAGACAGCTAGCGGTCTCCGCCTAGATTCATTGGAACAATCGCATCCGGTTGAGGTAAATGACCTATGATAATCAATGCTCAAAAGTACTACTTTACAATCAATATAAGCATACCAATAATACATAGCTCTACAGGTGGAAGTACAAATTGCTAGCTCGGTTCTTGAAGTTTTTGATGCAATAAGTTATGAGAAAGGATCATCTCTTGTTCGTATGCTAAAGGAGTATCTTGGCGATGACGTTTTTCAGGTTGTTGACCCTAATAATCACCTGTTTTTTAGAGGTTTTGTGTCATCTTTTATATGTTTCTGATCAAGCTACTTGTTTACTGAACATAGAGATCATTGAGTTCTTACATGAAGAAATATGCATGCAAAAACGCTACGACAGACGATCTGTGGAGCGTTATTTCTGAAGAATCTGGCATCGAAGTGAACAAGCTTATGGATATATGGACAAAGCAAACGGGATATCCACTTATATATGTCAAACTTGAAGAGAACACTTTGGAATTTGAGCAGGTTAATCCTATTAAGCTAGTAACTCAAGAGTCAATACCAAAAGCTTTTGATTTACATAGAAATATAAAAAGTTTTGAACTTTGCAGACTCGGTTTACGTTGCTGGGCCTCCAAGGTGAAGATCAATGGATTGTCCCCATAACTTTGTCAGTGGGCACTTACAGTAACCGCAAAAATTTTCTATTAGAAACAAAAGTAGGAAAATTAGATTTATCGGAGCTTAATCATTCTCATTACTCAAGCTCGCAACCAAATGAAAATAAGAATCAAGAAGTTGCTGAAAAACCGTGGGTCAAAGTCAATGTTGGGCACACTGGCTTTTATAGGGTGAAGTATGATAGTGCACTCACAGCTAGATTGAGGAAAGCCATAGAAGAGAAATGCTTGTCACCAGAAGATAAATTTGGTATGCCTTGCTTCTTTTAGGAGCATTAAAACTTTCGTGCAGAGTAAGCAAAATGGGTTTGGGTCAAAACAGGTCATTTTTATTTGGTTCTGGTCTTGTTGATTAGAAACGTTTACACTATTATTGAATAGTTAGTGTATGTATTTCAATAATAATATAATACTTTTAATAAGATGATTAAAGTTTCTTCGTGCTGTAAAAATACTAACTTTTTTTGGGTAACCATGGTGTGCGACCTTTTGTCCGAATGATTAAATCTGCACTATAATTGAAATAATTTTGTTTACAGGTATCCTGGATGATGCTTATGCTCTCTGCGAGGCCGGTGAAGAGTCGATAACTTCTCTTCTTTCCTTGATGGATCTGTACAGAGAGGATCTTGACTATCTTGTGTTATCGAGACTTATCACTGTACTACTCTTGTTGTTTTAGCTTAGCTTTCCTTATAATGAATAGATGGCACTGACCTTATCATTTCATTGTTTATGTCGTAGGCATGCTATAATACTGCAAAGATATTAAAAGATGCTATTTATGATCCATGGAATCATCTTAATCAGTTCTGTATTGATCTCATCCTATCATCCACAGAGTAAGCTTGTCTATATATATGTATGGAATTTCATCTTTACATATATGCATCATAGCAGTCTTGAAAAGACTTGGTTTTTTAATCGTTGTTCAGGAAATTAGGCCTGGAACCTGTATCCGGGGAAAGCCATTTAAATTCAATGTTGAGGGAAGAAGTTTTTATGGCTTTGGCTAATTTTGACCATAAAGAAACTCATGAAGAACTGAAGAAGCGATTTCATACATACTTAAATGATAAAAATACAGCAGTGTTTCCCGTTGATATCAGAAAGGTGAACATCAACTCTCATTACTACCCGTGTATCATGAAAGTCCTCGTCATTCTGAAATGAGAATACCAACTCATAGAAGCCTTTTTGTTTCCTTCAGGCTGCTTACATTTCTATAATGAGAACTTCAAGTTTTCTTGACAGAAGTGAGGTCGATTCCCTACTAAAGCTATATAGAGAAACCGATGCAGTTCAAGAGAGATCAAGAATTTTGTGTAAGCATTTACTAATGGGAAGATGGGCAGGTCGGTCGGGCTGGTAACATGTCAAAACGGGTCATTTTTGGTATGTGTTGAAAAGGCTCAGGTTGGCCCAAATAACTTTTTGAGTAAAATATTTAGGAGGTTTTGGGAAATTTAGACTTGTTTGACCCATTTTACCATGGGCAGGTTGCGTTTTTAGCCAAAATTTTTTGTGTTGCTGCTTGTCCCATTAGAGCCAAAACATTACCCAAATACACCCATTTAAATGGGTAGAAATCACAGATAAAATATGACCATTTTCAATTGTATTTGGGCTTCTTAATACCCGCGTTTTTTCTGCTGATCTGGCTTGGTCTTCTTCAGCTTGTATAGCTACTTCTCCGGACCCAGAAATAGTGAAAGAGGTTCTGAACCTCATGTTCTCGGATGAGGTATTACTCTTCTTTGGATATTAAAATGTTATTTCATCTCTCTATTTAATGTCTATCCTCACAGATTCGAGAACAAGACACAGTTTATGTAACTGCACGGATAAGCTTGGAAGCCCGTGAAACAGCTTGGATATGGTTCAAGGTGCAGTAAAATCCTACAGTAATTTCAAATTAATTCTGATTATCACATTTTAAATTTCCTGAGGCTAACACACAATGATCTTTTTACAGGAGAACTGGGATGTGATCAATAAGCGATGGGGTCAAGGACTGGTATTTCATCGTTTCATTAGAGATATCGTGACACCAGTAAGTAGTCTTGAATTATATTTTATAAAACCACGTGATACTGTAAAGTGAAAGATGCGTCTAATAAACTTGTTTAAAACACATTCCAGTTTAGCAGCCATGAAATGGCAGAAGAAGTGGAAGAATTTTTCAGCAGCCGAGTGACTCCTTCATTTGCCAGGAACTTGAACCAATGCATTGAACAGATCCGAATAAAAGCCAAATGGATCAAAAAGATTAGACAGGAAAAATACCTTATAGCTAAGTTAGCCAGAAGCCTGACCAGAATTCCATTGAGCACAAAGCCAAATTGAACAGATCCGTATCAGGTCCATCCGTATGCACCCCATCTTGGCTGCACGGTAATCCATATACTAGTTCACGGTCAGTCATATCAGACATGTCTATACAGTACACAATAGGGGAAGTCATGAGCTGCTATGCACATGTGATTTGCCCGTATCAATATTTATGCAATTTGCATTTGTATGTGATAAGCTGCTATCGGCATCTTTGTGTTTCAGTATTAGCAATAACGATACGCTTCATGGTAGCATCTTTGTATTGTTGACTTAACGTCTCACTAGTCATTACATATACATGCAAGTACTAATATAATGTTGTTGAATCTCTGCACCAAAAAATAGAGTGTTAGGCTACATGGGGCCGAGGTTAAGCCGTTTGAGGCTAATGTTAGGCCACTTGGGGCCGAGGTTAAGCCGTTCGAGGCTGATGTTAGGCCACTTGGGGCCTAGATTAAGCCATTCGAGGCTCATGCCAGTGGTGTTTAGCCGGTGATTTGAGACAAATCATTCAGGGCCAATGGAGCCGCGACCAAGTTAATTGGGGCCGGGCCAAGATTGGGTCATATGAGACCACCATGTCATATTATTTTTTTCTTTGTGAAAAGGTGAAGTATATATTAATATCTGAAAAAAAATTACAACACCTTAGACAACCATTGCCATAAGGAATTAAGGCTACCAAGAAGCTAAAGGTTTGAATACATGCAGACAATACGATGTAGCTGCCTATACAAACACATGAGATATACTTCACCAATTCACTAGGATTTACATTTCCTTTCCACTGTCCAACTCAAATCACTGTTATAGCTGCATCCCCATAACGGTAACTAGGAAGAAACATCAGTTAAACGCCTTAATCCTTCCATTTAGATCCATCCATCCTCCAAGGATGCTGCACTTACACGTGACTACATTTCCACAGTTACATAAGTAGTAAATCTATGCCTTTTAAGAATCAATATATAGAAGAACTAACAATGGGCCTCTGGTCTAGCGGTATAGAGGTTTTACCTTCCTAGGAAAGGTATGAAGTGCGAGTCTTGTCTAGGGCGATAGGGGTTTCCTCCAGCGTGCGTAAAGGGAAGGGTGACATTGCCTTCTGGGCCGGACCCAACCTGGTTTTGTGGGCTCGCTACGCCTTCTGGGCTAAGGGCCATGTAGCCACAATTGTCATCAAAATATATATATATATATATATATATATATATATATATATATATATATATATATATATATATATATATATATAAGAACTAATGTAGCAAGTAGCAATGACATCATCAAATGCAAGACAACACCTATACTCCAAAGAATACCTCAAATAGAGTAGACTACATTTCCTTCAAGAGACTTTTCCAAAAATGTGATAGGGTATTGGACTGGGTTAGAATTGCGTAATGGGCTTTTCTAACGGGCCGTCGATGGATTATGCTTGCACTAAATTAAGTAATAAAGTGATTCCTTGCACAAATGAAAGTAAACCGTTAGCCTTACCATGAGGACGTACCCTACGATTAAGCTCCGGCGTGAGAGTAAGTAACCATTTTTGTCAGAGAATATCCAAAGTGTGTGTGTTAATATGTGTGAGAAAGTGTAAAATGTGTGAGGACCCCCTTTTATAAGCAAGTCCAATACTAGGGTTTCCTAGTATTTCGCTTATTATGGTTAGTGGCCAGAGTGGGACCATTGTCGGAATGTTGGGCAAGGATCCACTATAATTGTGATTGCGGACGCAGATCATCTTCTGCAACCCTTGGCTGATCCGCTGGAGGACTGCGGAAGTACCCTTTGTATCACCTGCGTGCGTCTTTGTATATCCGGGCCGTAGCTTGTTTGTCATTGGGCTTAGTGGCAACCCGGTATACTTGCTTGTTTTATTTGTTGGGCCGGAGGCCAAATGCGTATAATATGGTCCAGGCCCAATAGGCATGCTATTCGTATTAACGTCATCACACACCAAAACAATGGTCAAGCTCTATTAGGTATCATCTAAACTATTGAGACATCTTTTGACTTCCATATAAGTTAGGTGAGAGATGTATGGTAAGCGTATCTATTAGGGTTTTGTATGACGGGGTATTTAAAATAAAAAAAAAGAAAAAAAAGAAAAGAAAAGAAAAACCCTTTATCATACTGAAATACCAAAGAGAACGGAGCATATTTAAATTACCAAAATGAACTTTCTCGTTAGATGAAAGACAGGTGGCAAATCAAAGCTCATCAAGGTTGGCGCATATTTATATATTTTCACCAAACACGCCTCTTTTTCAATATATAATGTTATGCGCACTCAAAAACTCATGTGCTCCTTCTTGTGCGCCTAGCTAAACAAAATAAATGAATAAAAGACCCTCAAAGGGCACACACACTAACTAAGTGCCCCTCAACTCTTGTGCTCCTCATCTAAAGACAAAAACCAAGCGCACATATAGTAACTAAGTGCCCCTTAACCCTTTGTGCTCCTCACTAAAGACAAAAAAACACATACGTTACAAACCAAAAAAAGAAGAGCGCATAAATGTTGGAACACTAATGCTCTATCCCACATTGTTAGATATATGAAACCTATATCACTTTATAAAAGTTTAATTATAATCATCTTAGTTAAGAGCTTAATCTCGATGCAACGCACAAGTATTTTAAAACCTTATTTTCAATTTTGAAGATCGTTTTCCCGTCTATTTGATCGGTAAGGCAGGCAACTCCTAGCTGAGGGTGAAGAACGAGAAGAAGCTCTACCGACGGTTGAGGGTCAAGCAAAGGCCATCGCTGAGGGATAAGAGGATTAGTCACTCTCTTATTTAGAGGGTTCAAACATTTGTAGCTAGAATGTTTTTGCAGAGTGAATTCCCATTGTGTGCTTGTTTTTCAACACTTGAACAACACTATGCTTGCATATATATGTTGTTCTCATCTTTTCAATTAAACAAAAAAATCTCCTTTCCAAATATCTCTCT